>CM038670.1:855255527-856498272 GCA_021605145.1 Aegilops bicornis | reverse complement strand
CTTTAGCTGAGAATCAAAAGTACGATTCCCCAGAAACACATTCCCTTTCAATCTGAGCTGAGACGTATCTTTGTCTTTCTCTTTCTTGGTCCAGTGCTGCCTCCGGCACTTCTTTCTCTTTCTTGTGCGAACAAACTAGAACCTGCTAGGCCAGCCCTATCTTCCGAATCAGAATGGACTAGTGATTTTGATCTATTGCCAGAGCCCTATTCTTATGATGGAAAGATCCGTGCTCACATAGCTGTCAGAAAGTTTTACTTGCATCTATTTCAACTAGACGTGAGGTCTCTCCACGGCAACAACGAGGAGGAGGAGATCCACATTTAGAGGGCGAGGGGTTCAAACTCGGGAGGTCACATATGGTTGTGGAAGAAGAGCTTGTACGGGCTCCGAGGTCAAAGAAATTCGACAAGTTCTTGGTCGATCGATACCTTTCCATCCCGGGCAGATCTCCAGATCCGACACGAGTGTAGATACTTTACTCCCTTCTTCCTCAGTGAGTAATGTATAATGTCTAGAACAAAGGAAGTGAGTCTAGCTCCACTCCGAGGGACAAGACGGAAATCTTCTACCGATGCCAACTGCAAGGCGTGCTTTCCTATGAACCGATTCTTAGACTACAGATCTCATCCCAACGATCTACTTGTACGAAAGAAAGAGAGATGATCTACTTGCAGCTACTGTTTGTTACCGCTGAACATCTGCTACCAATACCAAGAAATATCGCAAATGACGATCCATTGCCATCAAGCTGCAACATGGATAGTGCTCTGACCAAAGCTGGGGCAGTTAATAGTCACGAAAGAGTATACTGTGCGTGATAAGGTACGTAATGTTTGTGATTCATCACTACAAGATAGTTCATCAAGTATTTCTTTTGCTACGTAATGGTTTTTTGCGCTGTAGACGTATATCGCGTTGAATATCGACAATAGCCACTGGATGACCGTGGTCATGCACATGATCAAGAAAGAATTCCAAGCTCTCGATTCGCTCTATCCTCTGGACCTGACTGATAGGACTGTTAAAGCACTGGTAATGTAACCAACATTTGTACCATTGCTCTTACATATTTTTTATGATTGTTCTTTAACACTATCCTCTTTATAGCGAATGGCCATAGCACACGATATGCGTTAGGCAAATCTTATTACACCAGGGAAATATCCGGACGTAAGTAAGTGGCCTATCAAGGAGTATGACATGCCCCAGCAAGAGGATGGGTGAGTTAATAGGACATCATGCACAATCAAACAACAACACACATGTTTGTATTGCCCACCGCTAATGTTTGCATATGTACCAGGAACTCTTGTGGCCTTTTTGTCACAGAATGTCTAGAACATTGGGACGGGGACAAAATCACCTGCAAATTTACACAGGTATGCTGTTATTTTCGTTTGTAGACTAGCTACTATGGTGGTGTAGCAACTTCGGTTCATGTAACCTTTATGTCATTTTTTGCAGGCCACCGTTGACGCAAGGAGAAGACGTTTCGTCGCAGAGTTGATTATGTCACCTTCAAACTCGATGGAGTGTGTGAAGAACAAAATTCGCGAAATCGCAAGCAAAAGGCGCGCCTGAAGAATCCATGCGGCATGCAAGATTGAAGTTTTAGTGGTTTGGATTTAGTCCGGTCGAAGGTTTCGACGACATGATTATCTTAGGGGTTCTATCATTTTATGTAATAAACAGGGCACATGCATGTGTATGTGTCATCGGACAATTCGTCAGTACAAGACAATTCGGTCATAAAATTCGCTCGGAGAAGACAATTTGGTCGTACCAATAAAGTTTTGGCTTCACTTATCAATTTTTCTTGCTTAATATTTTTCTCCTTCTCCAATTTTTTATAATTTTATTTTTCACGGCTTCACTTATCAACTGTTCCTGCTTAATATTTTTCTCCTTCTCCAATTTTTTATAATAGTCTATTTTTCTCTTCAACTGCTCTCGTAAGTTTCATATAAAAAATTTCACAATCTTAACTTTTTTTTAAACTCTACCAAGCTTAGCATTCTGCCTTAGCTATCTGCATGTCATCATCTTGCATAATCTTCTAGTAATTCCCCCTCATCACATTATTATGAAAAGTAGTCATGGTAGATAAGTAAATATATCAAGCCAAAATGTAATATTACACTCATCAAAATTAGTCATGTCAGCTCGTTGGCTCTATCGCGTGTTATCAGGCATCATGTTTTTCTATTTTGTTTTACAAACCTGTCGTTTTTTTATTATATGTATAATTAACTTTTTCTGTACTCACCATAATGCCAGGCACGACCCATCTAACCACGTGAGGGGCCCCACAGGCGGGCTATCTTCCCGGCAACGCTACACCAGCCCATTTTGCTGTGTTCACATCGATCTTTCCCTTTTCGCTTCCTTTCCAAATCCCTAGCCCTCCCTCTCTATTTGGCGCCCAAATCTCGACGGCGAAAGCATGACAGCGAAGCTGGGCGTGGGCAGCGGCGGTCTTGGCGAGAAGAGCGGTGGCGACCGCAAGTTAGGTCGAACCACTGGTCCTGCAAGCAGGTGGGCTGGATTCAAAGGGCACAGGAGGCAGCGGCGGCAGATCTAGTGGAACAGGGACGGCGTTTATGGGCGCGGGCGGGAGAACCCACGGCTAGGGTTTCTTGATGCTACACTTTGGTGGCAAAATGGTAAGTTCTTTACCGTTGTTCTTTACATCCCAGCATTATCGCCCATAATTCATCACCGTGGCCATGACAAGCTCCATCTATGTGGTCATCAGGAAACTTCTAGTGCCCGTGTCTGCATAGATGCAGACAATTTTGGCAGCGCACTCGGGGGATGTGTGTTTGAGGTTAGTGTACGGAGCATGATCTTCAAACTAGTACTGCTATTGCGGTCAAGCTGCAAAAAAGTTCAGTGTTTAATGCTTGCAGCGACAAGTTCAGTTATAAAATGACTTGAATTGCTCATGATTTATTTAGGATGATATCACTTCTGAGTATGTTGAATGGGTTGATGGGGAGTGGGATAGCAAAGCAAAGTTAGTCATTAAGTATCTTGCCATGAAGAACACGAAACTGGAGACTAAGATTACAGAATATGAAGCTGAAATTAAAAGGAATGAGAAAGAAAAGAGGGCAATGGTTAAGATGCACAAGGAGATATTGCTCTATAGGGATAGGATTTTAGGATTTGGAGGTCTTCTGTATCTTGGCCTGCTTGCCATTATGATTGCTGTCATAGTTAGCAAGTAGATTGTTCATAAAGTTATTGACATCATTGTCATTGACATGATGAAATGATGTTGAATTATTTGCTATTCAGTTTATGGACAAAGTGAAACAGAGATTGCAGCATAAATAACATGGGGCCATAATGATTGGTAGACAGTGCACTTTTGGCATGTTCTATATTGTGGCAGACAATGCACTTTTGGCATGTCCTGTATTTGACAGACAATGCACTTTTGGCATGTTCTATATTTGGTATGTGATGCACATGGGCACATCACCTAGCAACACTACTGATTTATGTAGCAGACTAGTACATTGTCTTGTTGCAACATAGGAGCAACATGTAGCAGCTTCCATGCAACACTGAAGCAAAGCAACAATACATATTCAATATTCAGAAATTTAACTCAACTTGGCACTTAGGGTGAGCAGTAGATATTCAGTTCTTCAGCCACAAAGAATCCGATCAAACCGTACCGATTGCATTACTTATATGCTTACATATAAAAGCATACCTAACCAACATCAAACCCAAAATAATGTTAACTTATATGCTGAAACATATAACAACATACCTAACTTAAGATAACCAGCAGCTTCCTCCTCCTTCAGCAACTGTGCCCATCTTCACTTCTTCAGAAATTTGAGGCGGCGTGAGCGGCGCACCACACACGGAGAAGCCTTCTTCTTGACCACCGTTGTGTTGGACAGCTGCGCCACCTGATCCTGAGCCACCTCCTCTTCTTCCACCTTCACTACGTCAGGGAGGAGGGGAAGGAGCTCGACGTCGATGGGCATTGTCTTGCCACCCTCGACGGCGACCGGCGCTACCATCTGCACAGCGTCCTCCTCGCCCTCCTCATGGTCATCAGGGATGACCAGTACCTCCTCCACGACGTCAGAGCCCAACGGCAGCACTGGCTTCGACACATGGCGGACCTGGTAGTCCGGGCTGACGGGCGCAGGGACAGCGAGCTCGACGTCGACGCGGTCCGCCCTCGACGCGACGCGTGCTGAATCTGGCTGCAGCGTCATGGTGGTGGAGCGGTACATCCACCACCTTGCACGCTGAACAGGGGAGCCACTCAGCGTGGCCTCTCGCATTGCCCACACGAGTAGGACAGCCGGCGGGACGCCGCGGCCGTAGGGGAAGGCGCGCTTCCTCTCGGCGTCAGTGAGGACTTTGATGAGGCCACGCGCGTGGTTGACCAACATATCCGTGTTGGGGAACCAGCCGCACACCTCAGTCAACTGCGCGCGCCACCCCTCGTCATCGCTGGCGAGGTCCATCATCGCCCTCTGCCAGCCGAGGCTTCTCTCCATGGAGGCGGCTGCAGCGGTCGCCGGCGAGGGTATTCTCGATCTACTGTAGGTGGGGATAAGAGGGGAGTTCGAACCGGCGCCCGTGGGAGGTGGGTGAGTGTGTGGTGGGGAGGAGAGTGGTACAGTTACTTATTTAATGGCATTTAGGACGTGGGCAGGGGAATGTACAATAATATTCTTTCTACCTCCCGCCCCGGTCATTAGACAGTAAAGAATTTGTTTGATTTTTTTACAGGGAAACATCTTACTTTATTTAAACAAAGACAGGGATCTCGTCTGCTAATACACTAAGGATACAATCAGGGGGCCAAAGCCTCCAAACCAAAGAAAACACAAGCGCCTACAGCTACCTTAGCCAAAGTATGAGCCGGCCGATTAACACAGTAAATAATTGAAGCAAGTGTTCTACTCTTGTTCCTTCTCCACTTTTCTGCACCTGATAGAAGACAAGTTAAGCTAATGAATGATACAAACTTTAATACTCCACAATGCATACAAACACTTACTTCTGATTTAGTTTGCATTTCTTGCTACGTTTAGTGTGTCCTACCAATTTGCAAGCGCCAAGACCGGTTTTCAACTCATCAAAAGAGAGTGGTCTACCATTTTTCGAGACATGACGGCTCTCATCTGCCTTTGTTGCACCTTTGCTTGACACTTTCATAGGATCTTTAACCTCAATCATGTTGCCTACACCATCGTCCACATATTCAACTGCACACTTACTGATGTCATTTGTTTGCTTCAACAAATTTTCCTGTAGCAGATCATACTCATGACTCTTAGCTATCACAGCCTTCAAACTCTCCTGTAACTGATCCCACAAAGCAGGGTGTTTGCATGCCGCATGCATAGCTTCAGACGCTAACACACTGACCTGACTATATTTCATTCTTTCCCCGGCCCCAGTCCAACCAAATCCCAACAGATCGCTTGTGCGCCTCGCGGGCAGTCCCAACCTTGCTTCTTTCGTGAACCGAATAAGAACTAAACACTTTGGTATTTCAGATATGTTCAAGTGCTTCAGTACATGGAATATGTGCTTGCAAGGTAGACCCTTTCGAATCATTCTTTTGCAGCTGCACCTTATAGTTTCTGCGGAACTTACTGGTGTATACTCCACCCAAAAATGGCGCATCCGGTTATTCTTCTAGGCCACGATGTACTGCTGTGATCCGTCTCCCAGCTTAATTTCTACAATCTCCATGCCGTCAATTTTTCTAAGATCATCCTACAACATATAGAAGTTTGCTGGAGTGAAGACGTGAGAAGCAGCTATCTCAAGTTCCCTCGAGCTAGTAACTGGCACCGATAAACTCTGTGAGGCCGTGTAGTCATCTCGCGCCTCGTTTTCACGGATACGCACAACGGCATTCTCATAGTGCAAAATCATATCCACCAGGGTCATTTCACCGTCTAGGTGGAGGTGAAGGCATGAGTTCAGGCTTTCACTCCGCTGGTTGCTTTTCATGCCAAGCCAAAACCCCTCTGTTAGATATGCCGCGGCCCACAGTCTCCTCTTCTTATACATCCGCCTCAACCATGTTACAGTTTTTTCCGACTGCCATTTTTTGGAAAATGCGTGCCATCTCTCCTCAAACGTTGCCGTGGACGTGCTGTAGTACAGAAGAGTTCGGAACTCCTTCAAGGACTTGTGACTAAGGTGAATCTTCATATTTTTCTCTATGTGCCATGTACATATACGGTGCCACACGTCTGGCAAGACTTCGTGAATTGCCATGATCATCGCAGCGTCGGCGTCTGTGATAACACTCTTAGGCATCTTTTGACACATGGACCTCAAAAAACTCTGCAGAAGCCACACGTATGTCTCCTTGGTCTCGTCCGAAACTATGGCACAACCAAAAACAGTGGTCTTCCGGTGATTGTTAAGACCAACAAAAGGAATGAATGGCATACCATAGCGGTTCATCTTGTACGTGCTGTCAAATACAAGCACGTCAAAGTCCTCATAGTCATGACGAGATCGGGAGTCGCACTGAACATCCTATTCAAATGTCCTTCCTTATCTAGCCTGCATCAAAAAAGAAGCTAGGATCCCTCTGTTTCCCATCGGCCATGATGCCTATGGCTGTGGCAGCATCACCTTTTGAAAGCAGCTTCCTCTTCTCCTTGGCGCAAAGGTTGTATATTTCACGCCTGGTAAAACCAACACCGCCGTACCATATATGCTTGCTGATGAAGCAATCCATCATGTCGTGAATTCTAATCCCTGCAGCTCCCATGGACATTATCTCATGATTTTGGTACTCTTTGATTTTTCTGTGGGACCAAAGAAAAGGTACCTCGTCCGGTCCTGCCAACATATGGCTATGCTTGTCCTCAAAACTTTCAACATACCAAACCCCACGCTTTTGGTCAATCTTGACGGTCAGGTGCGCCAAGAAAAGCAGCGTGTCTCGGCTCTGAGCCTCACGATCGTGTCCTTCCTCGGTTAGCAACTTGCTGTCACGCTTCCCTTGTCTTGAACAAACAAACCGCCTATAACGCATATGACGTGACTCTGTTTTGCTATACCTGACCTTATTCTTTCTAATGCTGAAACCATTATCTCTAGCATAGCTGTTGTAGAAATCATACGCAGCATCGTGAGACGTAAAGGTCATTTCCATTATCTGCATGAACATATCCCTCTTATCATCTGCAATGGCAGTATCTTGGACATTCTTTGCCCATCATCTTGTGTCACCTACACAATCAAACCACAGCCATGAAAACAGTTTTCTATGGTTTAACATTACTTACATCCATAGAACATTGATTACACACATACCTCACTCTTGATGACCGGCATTTCGGACTCCCAGAACCAGGTGCATCTAATGATTCGTCGTTAAGGCCTGTCTCCACGTCGGATTCACCGTAATAGTCGTACGCATTATGACATTCGGAAATGAACTGAAAAATACAACACAAATACATAATTACTTATCATATAATGTTCCAGAAGAAATTTAATTTGCATGCCAACAAAACATTTCACTTACGTACCTGACTAATGTAATCTTCATTCGAGAGCTCCGAGTTGTTTTCCTGATCATCATCAAGCTCATCCATCTATAAATTTTCAACACAAAGATTTAATGTTGTCGGATGCCACCAAAAAATTACAACATGACAATGCCACGCACATTAAGATCGTCCCATTCGTTCCCATTCTCTGACCGATCTTCACGATCTGAATTTTCATCATATGACCAATCTTCTATCCAGTCTTTCATCAGTTCTCCAAACTCCATGTCTACCATGATATCAGTTAACTCCTCGTCCGCCATTTCCTACAACCAATAATATGTATCATCACATGTGCAAACCTTATCAATGATGAAATATAAAACACATAGCACATGATCACGGATGTTATGTAAACAACCACAACCGAGGCCGTTCGCCAAACTTAGTAAGGAAGATGGCCATGGCACCCGTCGAGATCACTGTCAATCGCGAGGAACTGCACGATCTCAAAACCTAGCTAGATCTGTGATTACCTCTGCCGCCGGATACCTAGGTTAGCCGCCACATCAATTAACGATCCACATGGTGCGCACAGCCGACGGCAACCGACTCTACGTGAACCCAGATCACGAGGAGCAGCACTACCGGAACAAGATCCACGACCGCATGCGCCGCCGGGTAGCTAGGTTACCCGCTCCGCTAGGTTCACCATCGCCATCGCGGGCGGCAGTTCGTTCGATGTTGCCGCGAAGCGAGACTAGAGGGGGACGCAGGATGCGGTACTGTCTTGCGGTCGTTGGAGATTCACGACGTTGTCGCGCCGCTGTCCGACGAGATCGCCGGCGCAGAGATAGCCGCCCGGCCGGTGGAGATCTACTACGTGACTTATGGAGCTGCGTCAATGCTCGCGAGATTGATGGAGCTGCTCGCGTGAATGATTGGATTCGGTAGGTCTTACGTGGACGTGGGGTCGTGTGATGTTTTTTTTTCGGACCAGGGTACTATACGTATACGATCTGGGTTATACAGGGCTAGACAGGGCTTGGATCTGGGCTGTGACGGGCCAGGAAAAAAAATAAATTCGTGGGGACAAAAATACCCCTCCGAAATTAGGTTAGGGGGAGCACCGGAGCAGGGCTCATTGAACATGAGCTGGACAGCATAGATCCTCGAGAGTTGTCTCTTCTCCAACCAGCAACAATTTTGTAGTTCAAGCTCATCCTACGCGGCAACGAGCTCGAGCCAAAGCTGAAGGTTCTTTGGCACAATCGCCCCGTCAATCAAGACACTCCGGAGGAAGCCTTCACTCTGCACGCTCGTTTCCCTGTTCTCGCGGCTTGGGGTCAAGGGGTGGGGAGTGTTATGTGGTGGCCCAGCTCAGGCGGACGGCCCAAAGCCTCAGGACGAAGCCGCAGGGTGGCCCGAGCCTGGCAACAAGAGAAGGATAAAGAGGAGAGAAGCAGGGGTCATCAGACAACAAAGAACATAACTCTGAACTAGTCCTCGCTCTGAATCATTTCCCCTATTCTCCTTCCTCTGTTCAGAAACCTGTGCCCATATTGTGTCGGGGAGAATCCAGAACCCTAGCTGGCGCATAACAATTGGGGAATGGGGAGAGCAGCTCGGTAGTTCGTCGGGGGCGGCAAGAAGGAAGGAATCTGGCGGCGGGCGGTGGGTGGCGGCTAGGGCACACATGACATGGCCGCGTCTTGCAAGCGTGGTCTCTGACGCTTCCTCTCTGTCTCTGGAACTATGAATCGAGCAGCATTGCCGTTGTGCTCCGCTGGGTGTTGTGCTGGAAAGAAATGTTGGCTAGTAGTAATCTTTTTTGTAGCGTTGGACGGAGGGGGGATTTACCCAGTTAAAGCCCCCTAGTAGATTCCCCGTTGAGATGAGTGAAGCCTCCAGGGGCCGTTTTGAAAGGACAAAGTGTACCAATCCCCCATACTGCAAAGGGCCAAGCAAATAGAATTGTCTTCCGCTCAGAAGCCGGCATGTGTGGCTGTCTGGCATACATCTAGCAACTAGACATTAGGGGCGTGTTTGGTTGCCGTCGGCTACAGTACCTGTGTTGCATACACTTCTCCACTCAGCCTGGATCTGAAAAAACAACCTCATATGCGACATCTGCAAGTTGTTTGGTTGCTTGTATATGGACTTCCTGCATTATGGGATCAACTTTGGCACGTTGTTTGGTTGCCTGCATTATCTCGGCGCATACAACTACACGCTGTTTGGTTGCCCTCATGAGGTATGATTAAGAGCTAGCACTTGCACTTAGCACACATGGTTAAGAGCTAGCAGAGGAAGGGGGAGAAGAAATGCAGTGTGCGCCGGACCATGTCGACTCAGTGGCTGTGGCGCCGTGTCCGACATGACGAGCATGGAGTCGTGGGCGAG
The DNA here is from genome assembly GCA_021605145.1 of Aegilops bicornis. Lineage (NCBI taxonomy): Eukaryota > Viridiplantae > Streptophyta > Magnoliopsida > Poales > Poaceae > Aegilops > Aegilops bicornis. Next base: position 856,488,361 of record CM038670.1, on the reverse strand, counting down.
CGACCCCGTCGACGGCACGGCGAGCGACACCGTCGATGAACTAGTTGCGGTGCTCGCGCAAAGACAGTCGACAACAGAGGAGAATGCAGTGCTCACGCCATAATATCGTCAGTGCAGTGGACGAGAGAGGAGGCCGAGATGATCGACGCTGGAAATGACTCCAGTGTAGTAGGGCAAGAGAGAGGAGGCCAAGATGATCGACCCCATCGGCGGCGCGACGAACTGCAGTGTGCGCGTCATTGCAGCGTCAGTGCAGTAGGAGGACGACAGAGAGTAAGACGAGATGAGCGATGCCGGAAACGACTCTAGTGTAGTAGGACGTGGGCAAGGAGATCAAGGGGAAGGGCTTCGGTGTCAAGAGGGACGAATAGGAGGGTTCTGAGCAGGATATATAGAGGAGCTCGACATGGCGGCGTCAGTGTAGTAGACTGCTGTTCAAAGAGAGACGAAGCTACGACTGTCGAAACCAAAAACTTACAACATGAATATTGTGCGGAACTGCGAGATTAGGCTGCTGGTCTAAGGAAATTTCAAACGATCGATCGTGCGCAACGAATTTGACAACATTCGTCCAGAATAGCTCCAAACGGGAACACAAAATAAAGAATTTCCAGCCGACGAAACTATGAACCGATCGCTTGAATGGAACCGTAGCATCGACGTGCATTTTTTTCGTGTAGAGCTTACCTCGAATCGAAGCATCGTTGGATAGATCTTAGGGACAAGGAAGAGAGGAGATTAGAGAGAAGGTTAGGTTGAAGAAGACCTCAAGTAATCACCTCGCATCCCTCACGTCTCCACTCGTGCAAGGGCCTGCTCGGTTGCGCTCGCCTTGGTCTGGCTCGTGAGAAACTGCTGATCTGAGCGTTTCCAGTGAGTCAGGCCCAGAGGTGCTTTAAGTTTCGTGTAATGCAGGCCCAACAGTGTATACAAGCAACCAAATAGGTCGGATTCTTTCTGCACGGGTCTGGTTGGGCCTCATGCAGGCAACCAAACTCGCGCTAGGCACACGTGAGTAGGTGGGAGCGAGGAGAGTGTGGGTGGGAGGCCCGTGGAGAAACCGGTTATGAAAAAAAAAACTCACCGGCATGGCATGTCACTTGTACCCTGGCGGTTGGAACCCACTTGACAAGTCATGCTAGCTAGTTATTTAAAAAAAGGTTAAATGTGGCACAAATTACGCTAAATGGGGTGATACCGATAGATACATCTCAAATAGGGTAATTCCTCTCCCAAATGTAGAAATAAGGCGACAAACTCGACTTGACTCTATATAGAAAAAATGAATCAACATCAACAAGACTAGGAAAACATATATATTGTGAACATATATGTTATGATGGGTATTATGTGGGAAATTTAAATTTTTTTTTTCAGATGCTGGTGTGTATTTCGATTAAGTGGGTCAAACTTGTAGAAATTTGGCATAGACCAAGTTTAACTTAGTACACAGTTAAAGTGGCAGTTAATTCAAAACAAATGTAGTGCATGTATTTGCAGGTCACATTTGCTTGCATTAATTATTTTCCTTCTTTAGCAAATCAAAATTAATTTCTTCTTCATCCAGATGCACTCTGCATGTATTTGCAGTTCACATTTGTTTACATTGATTATTTTTCCTTCTATAGCAAGTAAAAATCAATTACTTCTTCATTTGTATGAAATGGTAAGTCCTAACTTTGAAAGCATTGAAGTACTGGCTCGTATAGCCTGTCTATCTAGAGGTAATCCTAGGCACGTATTAAAAACTTTCCAAACATTTCAGATGATTACTGGCCTATATAACCCTGAGCGTGCAGCAGATGCTGGACATCCCTTGTGTTGCACACACCATCCACTCATGGCGATTGGCTTGCCATCCACTTATCATTTCGTGCTCCTCACCATCCTCATCTGCCTCCTCGTCCATCATTGCAGTGCAGTGTATGACGTCGAGTCAACCGCTGAGTCTGGGAAGCTGATTTCGGCCCAGCTAAAGCTCGTCGGCGGGTCGACGGAATTTGGGCCTGATGTGAAGAGTCTCACCCTAACCGCAAGGCAAGTGTGTTTGATATTTCATTTCAATCAACTAGCTAGATAAGTTGGGTTTTGCTCACACATTTAGTTTGCTGTCACAACGGCAGTCTTGAGACAGACAGCCGGCTACGCGTGCGCATCACCGATGCTAACCATCACCGATGGGAGGTCCCCAAGATGTCATCCCACGCCCGGCGCTAGGGCCGGAACCAAAGAACGTCTTGCTCGACTCACCGGGAAATCCCTCCATGCCTAGCAACAGCACCATGTCCAGCGCGTCTTCGGACCTGACCTTCACCATCCACGCCAGCCCGTTCCGCTTCACGGTCTCCCGTCGCTCCACCGGTGACACCCTCTTTGACACTTCCGCCAACCTTGTCTTCAAGGACCGGTACGTTACAAGTGTTCCATGCATTGCTATGTTATCTGGTGTAGCTTAATTCCATGGTCCGTATGTAGCAAGTGATGGATGGCCGTGAAAATGGAATGCAGGTACTTGGAGGTGACATCGACGCTGCCGGCTGACCGGGCATCCCTGTACGGGCTGGGCGAGCAGAAAAAAGAAACGTTCCGGCTACAACACAATGACACTTTCACGCTGTGGAACGGGGACGTGACGTGGTCCGACCAACCGGACCTCAACCTCTACGGCTCGCACCCATTTTACATGGACGTGCGCTCCGGCGGTGCCGCGCATGGCGTGCTCCTCTTGAACAGCAATGGGATGGACATATTGTACGGCGGATCCTACGTCACCTACAAGGTGATCGGTGGCGTGCTAGACTTCTACTTCTTCGCCGGTCCCTCCCCGCTCGACGTCGTGGACCAGTACACGCAGCTCATCGGCCGCCCTGCCCCCATGCCCTACTGGTCATTCGGTACGAGTACCTTCTTGCTAGGCATATATATATGCACATGCTCTCTTCTGCTACGCTCACTCGATCTTGCACTTGTAGGGTTCCATCAGTCCAGGTATGGCTACAAGAACGTGGCTGATCTGGATGGCGTGGTCGCCGGCTACGCCAAGGCCAGGATCCCACTGGACGCGATCTGGTCGGACATCGACTACATGGACGGTTACCAGGACTTCACGCTGGATCCGGTGAACTATCCGTCCAAGCAGCTCCGGCCGTTCGTGGACCGGCTCCACAACAATAGCCAGAAATACGTGGTCACCCTACACCCGGCTATCAAACGGCAAGCAGCACCTCACGAGGACTTGTTCCTCAAGCGAAACGGCGCCAACCTGGTAGGCGAGGCGTGGCCAGGCGAGGTCTACTTCCTGGACTTCATGAGCCCGCGTAGCACCCAGTACTGGGCACGAAAGATCTCTGAGTTTCGGCGGACCATCCCTGTGGATGGGCTATGGTGCGACATCAACGAGCCCTCCAACTTCAAGGAGTGGCAGCCTCTCAATCCGTTGGACGACCCGCCCTACCGCATCAACAACTCCGGCTTTCACCTTCCCATCAACTACAGGACCGTCCCGGTCTCGACGCTGCACTACAACGGCGTGGCCGAGTATGACGCGCACAATCTCTTCGGCCTCCTCCAGGTGCAGGCCACACACGCAGGGCTGCTCAGGGACACCGCGCGCCGCCCCTTCGTGCTCAGCCGCTCTACCTTTGTGGGTTCCGGCCGTTACGCCGCGCACTGGACCGGCAACAATGTCGCGCGGTGGGACGAGCTTGCGCACTCCATCAACACCATCCTCAACTTTGGCCTCTTCGGCATCCCCATGACGGGCGCCGACATCTGCGGCTTCAACGGCAACACGACCCAGGAGCTCTGCAGCCGCTGGATTCAGCTTGGCGCATTCTACCCGTTCGCCAGGGCCCACGCAGACAAGACAACCCTTCGACGAGAGCTCTATGTGTGGGAGCCGACGGCACGGTCAGCGAGGAAAGCGTTGGGTATGCGGTACCGACTGCTCCCCTACATGTACACGCTAATGTACGAGGCGCACACGACGGGGCGCCCATCGCGCGCCACTCTTCTTCTCCTACCCACAGGATGCCGACACCTATGGTGTGGACAGGCAGTTCCTGCTAGGCATGGGCGTGCTTGTCTCTCCGGTGCTAGAGCCCGTGCCACCACCGTGGACGCCTATTTCCCGCCGGCCGGTGGTTCAGTCTTTACGACTACTCCCTCGCCTACACCATGAAGGTCGGCAAGCGCGTGACCCTCGGCGGCGCCTGACTTGGCAACGCGCACCTGGCCGGGCGGCAACATCCTACTACTGCAGCATGCGGGCCTGACCACGTCCGCCAAGACGCCAAAGCGAGTTCCACCTCCTTGTGGCGCTCGCGGAGAATGGGACAGCCAGTGGGGAGCTGTTCTTGGATGACGGCGAGTCGCCGGAGATGGGCCGTGTGGGAGGCAATTGGACCCTGGTGAGATTCAGCTGCGACAGGGAGGATAGCAAGGGCATGCTCACGACCAAGGTGAGTTCGCATGTGGTGCAGAACTCATACGCGCCGAGTCGGGCGCAGGTCATCGGCAAGGTGGTCTTCATGGGGCTGCAGTCGGCACCAAAGAGCTTCACTATCTATGTAAACAACGTTGAGCTCAAGGCAGCCCGCACCAAGTCCCGGACGGGCGGAGTCTTCAGCGTCAGCGGCCTGTCGCTGGCAATCGGACAGAAGTTTGAGATAAAGCTCGTCATGTCGCATTAACATCGAAACCATTTCTGTGTAATTTTTGATCGGAATAAATAAAAATTAAAGATTGATAGTATCGTCTGCCAGTTCAAACGTGCATTCCTCCCTCTAGCGGCTTCCACTCTCATTTCATAAAAGCAAATATAGATATTTAAGCCCACACTGAGATGATCATTTACGAAGATATTTCTGAACGTGCAGGAAGGAATTAGGCTAGAGTCTAAGTTTCTGTTTTACGTTTGACAAAACAGGACATGACCTTGATTTGTTTTGTTTCCTCAAAATCATCCTCTTCGTATGTACCACACGGCATGTGTAACTAGCAACCTCAGAACAGAAATTATGAGCTATTGCTTAAAGTTTAATCATGTGATCTAGGGTTTCAAAAACGTCTTACAAGGTTGATTTTATTTTCTCAAAATCCAAGGTACTTCTTATTAGTTGTCGATGTGGTCTGGTATTCAGAAGGTACAACAACAAACTTGCAACTCAAATGGGTATTAAAACTGTTCTGCAACAGATGGCAGCTAAGGTTTATCATCGTAGTCGGCGAGGCAACCAGTTGAACATTGCTACTATTGTGTGCCAGTTCTACCATGCATCCGACCCGCTAGAAGCTTCCACTCTCATTTCATAGAAGCAAATATAGGTATTTAAATAGCCCCAAGGACGCTCACCTTACAAGATGTATGTTGATCTAAAATTGTTCCTTACCTTTTTTTCTTTTGGCCCAATAGACCGAATTATGCTAGATTCTATGTTTTTGTTTTACGTTTGACAAAACAGAACAAGACCTTGATTTGTCTTGGTTCCTCAAAAATCAACGTCTTCGTAGGCTCCACGCAGCATGTGTAACTAGCAACCTCAAAATTGTAGGTTCCGGCCGTTACGCCGCGCACTGGACCGGCAACAATGTCGCGCGGTGGGACGAGCTTGCGCACTCCATCAACACCATCCTCAACTTTGGCCTCTTCGGCATCCCCATGACGGGCGCCGACATCTGCGGCTTCAACGGCAACACGACCCAGGAGCTCTGCAGCCGCTGGATTCAGCTTGGCGCATTCTACCCGTTCGCCAGGGCCCACGCAGACAAGACAACCCTTCGACGAGAGCTCTATGTGTGGGAGCCGACGGCACGGTCAGCGAGGAAAGCGTTGGGTATGCGGTACCGACTGCTCCCCTACATGTACACGCTAATGTACGAGGCGCACACGACGGGGGCGCCCATCGCGATGCCACTCTTCTTCTCCTACCCACAGGATGCCGACACCTATGGTGTGGACAGGCAGTTCCTGCTAGGCCGCGGCGTGCTTGTCTCTCCGGTGCTAGAGCCCGGTGCCACCACCGTGGACGCCTATTTCCCGGCCGGCCGGTGGTTCAGTCTTTACGACTACTCCCTCGCCTACACCATGAAGGTCGGCAAGCGCGTGACCCTTCGGCGGCGCCTGACTTGGCAACGCGCACCTGGCCGGGCGGCAACATCCTACTACTGCAGCATGCGGGCCTGACCACGTCCGCCAAGACGCCAAAGCGAAGTTCCACCTCCTTGTGGCGCCATGGGAGAATGGGACAGCCAGTGGGGAGCTGTTCTTGGATGACGGCGAGTCGCCGGAGATGGGCCGTGTGGGAGGCAATTGGACCCTGGTGAGATTCAGCTGCGACAGGGAGGATAGCAAGGGCATGCTCACGACCAAGGTGAGTTCGCATGTGGTGCAGAACTCATACGCGCCGAGTCGGGCGCAGGTCATCGGCAAGGTGGTCTTCATGGGGCTGCAGTCGGCACCAAAGAGCTTCACTATCTATGTAAACAACGTTGAGCTCAAGGCAGCCCGCACCAAGTCCCGGACGGGCGGAGTCTTCAGCGTCAGCGGCCTGTCGCTGGCAATCGGACAGAAGTTTGAGATAAAGCTCGTCATGTCGCATTAACATCGAAACCATTTCTGTGTAATTTTTGATCGGAATAAATAAAAATTAAAGATTGATAGTATCGTCTGCCAGTTCAAACGTGCATTCCTCCCTCTAGCGGCTTCCACTCTCATTTCATAAAAGCAAATATAGATATTTAAGCCCCCCCTGAGATGATCAGTTACGAAGATATTTCTGAACGTGCAGGAAGGAATTAGGCTAGAGTCTAAGTTTCTGTTTTACGTTTGACAAAACAGGACATGACCTTGATTTGTTTTGTTTCCTCAAAAATCATCCTCTTCGTATGTACCACACGGCATGTGTAACTAGCAACCTCAGAACAGAAATTATGAGCTATTGCTTAAAGTTTAATCATGTGATCTAGGGTTTCAAAAACGTCTTACAAGGTTGATTTTATTTTCTCAAAATCCAAGGTACTTCTTATTAGTTGTCGATGTGGTCTGGTATTCAGAAGGTACAACAACAAACTTGCAACTCAAATGGGTATTAAAACTGTTCTGCAACAGATGGCAGCTAAGGTTTATCATCGTAGTCGGCGAGGCAACCAGTTGAACATTGCTACTATTGTGTGCCAGTTCTACCATGCATCCGACCCGCTAGAAGCTTCCACTCTCATTTCATAGAAGCAAATATAGGTATTTAAATAGCCCCAAGGACGCTCACCTTACAAGATGTATGTTGATCTAAAATTGTTCCTTACCTTTTTTTCTTTTGGCCCAATAGACCGAATTATGCTAGATTCTATGTTTTTGTTTTACGTTTGACAAAACAGAACAAGACCTTGATTTGTCTTGGTTCCTCAAAATCAACGTCTTCGTAGGCTCCACGCAGCATGTGTAACTAGCAACCTCAAAATTGTAGGTTCCGGCCGTTACGCCGCGCACTGGACCGGCAACAATGTCGCGCTGGTGGGACGAGCTTGCGCACTCCATCAACACCATCCTCAACTTTGGCCTCTTCGGCATCCCCATGACGGGCGCCGACATCTGCGGCTTCAACGGCAACACGACCCAGGAGCTCTGCAGCCGCTGGATTCAGCTTGGCGCATTCTACCCGTTCGCCAGGGCCCACGCAGACAAGACAACCCTTCGACGAGAGCTCTATGTGTGGGAGCCGACGGCACGGTCAGCGAGGAAAGCGTTGGGTATGCGGTACCGACTGCTCCCCTACATGTACACGCTAATGTACGAGGCGCGACACGACGGGGCGCCCATCGCATGCCACTCTTCTTCTCCTACCCACAGGATGCCGACACCTATGGTGTGGACAGGCAGTTCCTGCTAGGCCGCGGCGTGCTTGTCTCTCCGGTGCTAGAGCCCGTGCCACCACCGTGGACGCCTATTTCCCGCCGGCCGGTGGTTCAGTCTTTACTGACTACTCCCTCGCCTACACCATGAAGGTCGGCAAGCGCGTGACCCTCCGGCGGCGCCTGACTTGGCAACGCGCACCTGGCCGGGCGGCAACATCCTACTACTGCAGCATGCGGGCCTGACCACGTCCGCCAAGACGCCAAAGCGAAGTTCCACCTCCTTGTGGCGCTCGCGGAGAATGGGACAGCCAGTGGGGAGCTGTTCTTGGATGACGGCGAGTCGCCGGAGATGGGCCGTGTGGGAGGCAATTGGACCCTGGTGAGATTCAGCTGCGACAGGGAGGATAGCAAGGGCATGCTCACGACCAAGGTGAGTTCGCATGTGGTGCAGAACTCATACGCGCCGAGTCGGGCGCAGGTCATCGGCAAGGTGGTCTTCATGGGGCTGCAGTCGGCACCAAAGAGCTTCACTATCTATGTAAACAACGTTGAGCTCAAGGCAGCCCGCACCAAGTCCCGGACGGCGGAGTCTTCAGCGTCAGCGGCCTGTCGCTGGCAATCGGACAGAAGTTTGAGATAAAGCTCGTCATGTCGCATTAACATCGAAACCATTTCTGTGTAATTTTTGATCGGAATAAATAAAAATTAAAGATTGATAGTATCGTCTGCCAGTTCAAACGTGCATTCCTCCCTCTAGCGGCTTCCACTCTCATTTCATAAAAGCAAATATAGATATTTAAGCCCCCCCTGAGATGATCAGTTACGAAGATATTTCTGAACGTGCAGGAAGGAATTAGGCTAGAGTCTAAGTTTCTGTTTTACGTTTGACAAAACAGGACATGACCTTGATTTGTTTTGTTTCCTCAAAAATCATCCTCTTCGTATGTACCACACGGCATGTGTAACTAGCAACCTCAGAACAGAAATTATGAGCTATTGCTTAAAGTTTAATCATGTGATCTAGGGTTTCAAAAGCGTCTTACAAGGTTGATTTTATTTTCTCAAAATCCAAGGTACTTCTTATTAGTTGTCGATGTGGTCTGGTATTCAGAAGGTACAACAACAAACTTGCAACTCAAATGGGTATTAAAACTGTTCTGCAACAGATGGCAGCTAAGGTTTATCATCGTAGTCGGCGAGGCAACCAGTTGAACATTGCTACTATTGTGTGCCAGTTCTACCATGCATCCGACCCGCTAGAAGCTTCCACTCTCATTTCATAGAAGCAAATATAGGTATTTAAATAGCCCCAAGGACGCTCACCTTACAAGATGTATGTTGATCTAAAATTGTTTCTTACCTTTTTTTCTTTTGGCCCAATAGACCGAATTATGCTAGATTCTATGTTTTCGTTTTACGTTTGACAAAACAGGACAAGACCTTGATTTGTCTTGGTTCCTCAAAAATCAACGTCTTCGTAGGCTCCACGCAGCATGTGTAACTAGCAACCTCAAAATTGTAATAGTGATATATTGTTTAATGTTTAATCATTTGGTCTAGAGTTTTAAAAATGTCTTAACAGGTTGATTTTATTTTGTCAAAATCCAAGGTACTACCTATTAGTCGTCGACGTGGTCTGGTATTCAGAAGATACATCGACAAAGTTGCACCTCAAATGGGCAGGAAAACTGTTCTTCAATAGATGACAGCAGAGGTTTGTCATCGTACACTTCGATGCAACGAGTTGAAAATTGATAATATCCGTGCAAGTTCTAACGTGCATCGGACCTGCTAGCAGCTTGCACTCTCATTTCCTAGAAGAAAATATAGGCATTTAAGTAGCCCCTAAGACGCTCAATTACAAGATGTATGTTGATCTAAAATTGTTTCTTAACCTTTTTTCTTTTGGCTCAATAGACTGAATTAGGCTAGAGTCTAAGTTTTTGTTTTATGTTTGACAAGAAAGGACAGTACCAGGATTTGTATTGCGTCTCGTAGGTACCACACGAGCATGTGTAACTAGCAACCTCATAATTGTAATAGTGAACTATTGTTTAATGTTTAATCATTTCATCTAAAGTTTAAAAAAAGTCATAGCAGGTTTATTTTATTTTCTCAAATCAAAGGTACTTCTAATTAGTTGTAGATGTAGCCTGGTATTCAGAAGGTACAGCGACAAAGTTGCAACTCAAAGGGGTGGGAGAATTGTTCTTCAACAGATGGCAGCTTAGGTTTATCATTGTAGTCGTGAGGCAACCAGTTGAAGGCTCATAGTTTCGTGTGCTAGTACTAATGTGTATCTGACCCACTAGCAGTTTCCATTCTCATTTCATAGAAGCAAACATAGATATTTAAGCACCCCCTAAGACCCTCAGTTACAAGATGTATGTTGATCTGTAATTGTTCCTTGACCTTTTTCCTTTTGGCCCTTTACAATCTAATTGTGCTCGATTCTAAGTTTCCGTTTTACGTTTGAGAAAACAGGACAAGACCTTGATTTGTTTTGCTTCCTGGAAAATCAACTTCTTTGTAGGTTCCACATGGCATGTTTAATTAGCGACCTCAGAATTGTAATTATGAGCTATTTTTTAATGTTTAATAATTTGACCTAGAGTTTTAAAAGCATCTTAGAAGGTTGATTTTATTTTCTCAAAATCCAAGGTACTGCTTATTAATTATCTATGTAAAGAACGTTGGGCTCAAGGCAGCCTGCACCAAGTCCTGGACGAGTGGAGTGTTTTGCGTTAGTGGCCTCTCGCTTGCAATCGGACAGAAATTTGAGAGAAAGCTCATCATGTCCCATAACATCAAAACCATGTGTGTATAATTTTTTATCCCAATAAATACAAATTGAAGATTGATAGTATCATGTGCCAGTTCAAACGTGTACTCCTCCCGCTAGCAGCTTCCACTCTCATTTCGAAGAAGCAAACGTAGATATTTAAGCACCCCCTGAGACACTCAGTTACAGGATGTATTTTGATCTGAAACTGTTCCTTGACCTTTTTTCCTTTTGGTCCAATAGATCGAATTATGCTCAATTCTAAGTTTTCGCTTTTACGTTTGACAAAAGCGGGACAAGACCTTGATTAGTTTAGCTTCCTCAAAAATCAACGTGTTCCACATGGCATGTGTAACTACCAACCTCAGAATCGGAATTATGAGCTATTTGGTAATGTTTAATCATTTGACCAACAGTTTCAAAAACGTCTTAGAAGGTTGATTTTATTCTTTTTCAAAATCCAAGGTACTGCTCATTAGTTGTCGATGTGGTCTAGTATTCAGAAGGTACAGCGACAAAGTTGCAACTCAAATGAGTAGGAAAACTGTTCAGCAACAGATGTCAGCTAAGGTTTATCATCGTAGTTGGCAAGGCAACCAATTGAAGATTCATAGTATCGTGTGCCAGTTCTAACGAGCATCCGACCCACTAGCAGCTTCCACTCTCATTTCATAGAAGAAAATATAGGTATTTAAGTCCCCTAAGACGCTCACTTACAAGATGTATGTTTATCTGAAATTGTTCCTTGACCTTTTTCCTTTTGGTCCAATAGACCGAATTATGCTACATTCTAAGTTTTTTTTTTACGTTTGATAAAACTGGACAATACCCTCGTAGGAGGTCCCTTTTACTGTTGGGGAACACAGTCCCCTTGATTTGTTTTGTCATCTCAAAAATCAACATCTTCGTATCTACCACACGAGCATGTGTAACTAGCAACCTCAGAATTATAATCATGAGCTATTGCTTAATGTTTAATCATTTGATCTAGAGTTTCAAAAACGTCTTGTAAGGTTTATTTTATTTTCTCAAAATACAAGGTACTACTTATTAGCTGTCGATGTGGTCTAGTATTCAGAAGGTATACATCAACAAAGTTGCCACTCAAAGTGGTATGAAAACTTGTCTTCAACAGATGGCAGCTGAGGTTTATCATCATAGTCGGCGAGGCAACCAGTTGAAGATTGATAGTATTATATGCCAGTTCTAACGTGCATCCGACCCACTAGCAGCTTCCACCCTCATTTCATAGAAGCAAATATAAGTTTTGAGTATCCCCTTAGACGGCTCACTTACAAGACGTATGTTGATCTGAAATTGTTCCTTGACCTTTTTTTCTTTTGGCCCAATAGACCGAATTAGGCTATAGTCTATTTCATTTTATGTTTGACAAAATAGGACAAAACCTTTATTTGTTTTGCTTCCTAAAGAATCAACATATCTTTTTTTGCTTGTAAAATAAGGTCAACATTTCGTAGATTCCACACGGCATGTTTAACTACAACAGAATTGTAATTAGGAGCTATTGTTTATTGTTTAGTCATTTGATCTAGTTTTAAAAATGTATTAACAGGTTGATTTTACTTTCTCAAAATCCAAGGAACTGCTTAGTAGTTATCGATGTGGTCTGGTATTCAGAAGGTACAACGAGAAAGTTGCCATGTCAGAGGGGTACGAAGACCGTTCTGCAACAGATGGCAGCTGAGGTTTATCATCGTTCTCGTGGATGGGAAATTTTAGTAATGGAGAATTTCTTGCAAAATGGATAAGGGAGAAAAGAGATTTCTTCTATGGTAGGCCGACTTTGTTTTCGTTGGTATATTTCTATTTTTTTCTAGTAGGTGATTGGCATCACATACTGTCATTTAATGGCAAGGAATGCAGCAATAGCACTTTTTCCTACCCGCTCCAGCCCCCGCGCGCGGGGGGGGGCTTTCGCTGTTCCCGATGGCATGTCGCAATGTGGGATGCCGCGGTAGCAAGGCAGACGGCCGCGCCAACGGCGTGGGCGAGTGCTGGGTCTGCAGCGGCTGCACGGCTTGGCTGGGAGCGGGCGGTGTGGATGCGCCAGCCCCATGGGTGGAGCACATCGGCTACACTGGCAACGTATTGTGGACATGCCCGATTTGGTCTCCGGTGGCAGCGGAAGGCGCGGGTTGTGCACGACGAGGGTTGGTGGCCCCGGTTGTTCCTCTGCGGTAGTGCTGGTCAGCCGGGGGACGAGCTAGGCAGGGCGGGCGTCGTTGTGCCGCTGCCCTGCTCTGGCTCGTCCGGATCTTTGTGGTGGCATCGGTCAACGGCGCGGCTTCGGTGGCTTGAGCGGCGGTGGCGGCTGCTTGTTTGTGGGTGCGGGCGGTGGCGGCGTCTTTCCTTCTCTTAGGTCCGGGGCGGTGATGGTTGGGACCTAGGGTCCGTGCTCGGGCGGGCCAGATGTAGGATCGAGGCGGATCGGAGCTTCCACTCCCAGTAGGTGAGGATGGTCTTGGTCCAGGTGGCGCTCAGTGGCAGTGTCTCCCGGGCTCTCCGGTTGGAGATGGGGCAGCGCGACAGTTGTGGTTTGCCCGCGGCGCGATCCGGTCGTGGCCGTCTTTGGCGCGCGGCGTGGATCTGTTTGTGGTAGTGGACGATGGCTAGCGCATGGATATGATGGGCTAACTTTGTCCACGTTGTGCTTTTCGTGTCTGATGCTTGTTCATGGCGTCGACCCGAGCTCCGCTCTTCGGGTGTTGTTGTATCGTCGGACGGATTAGCTCCAGAGACCATGGGCATAGCGTCGTTCGTGCTTGCTCGGCGGTGGCCGTCGGCAGCCACTGGGTTGCATCCCCACGGTCTACCGGGCCTGGCAGGGAAGGCAGGTGTGGGCACCTCCTACTTTGGAGGCGCTAACCCAGACCCGGTGGCTAATGTCGGGCTAGGAGTGAAAGGAGGCCCCTTTTACTCCTACTACCATTGTGGGGGTCATGATGTGGATAACCTGTGGTGTCCAGCTCCATGGTTGGCTTTTCTGCAGGCCCGTGGTGGCAGTGGTGACTCTACTTCTTGGTCGTGCGCGCGACAAGGGGTGGAGTGGTGGGAGGCTCTTGGCTGCTCAGGCAGTGCCCAGATCTGGTGTGGACGGGCCGGCCCTCGTAGAGGTGTTGATAAGCACACCTCCTGGTGGCATTGGCAAGCGCCCGAGCGAAAGCTCCGCGCTATTTGGCACTGGCGTCGCCTGTGGGTGCCGTTTGCTCCTTGGAGTCGTGGTCGAGGGTCTCGTTATACCAGAGCTCCAGGTGAAAACCTATATCTGTTTGCTTGGATTCGGCAACGGCGATGCTGCGTGGCGTCACCTTCTTGAGGGTGTTGTCGTGGAGCTCAGGAGTTGTCAGTCGGATCTCGGTGAGGTCTTAGCTTGTTCTAGGTTATTGTTGTATCTTTTGATCTGCTTTGTAAGAGGGCCTCCTCACCACACTGTATCCTTCGGTCGTGTACTTTGTTCTGTTGCTTTATATATAAAGCAGGGTGAAAACCTCTTTTCGAGAAGAAGAGAAGGACCAGCGTGCACACTCAATTCTCTTTCTCCAACTAAAGGATTGCACTTTATTTTCCATATGGCATTTTGACTGGCCCAAATATTCATTTTGAATATTTTTATATATTCTCGTATTGAGAAGATGTTCATAACAAGAGCAATCACAGATACATTTGGACTAGTTTCAACTTTACCATTTCACGGACTTTACAAATATTACTTGTTTCAAAAGAATTATTTCATTCATTTGAAAAAACATATATCACACTTAAAAAATTAATTTTGCTCATTAAAAACACTGATTTCCCTCTAAAAAATAACGTTATCACTCATTTCATAAAAGTGATTTTAGTCATTGCAGTTATATTTCACAAATATCAGTTTGGGTACCAATTTCACTCATTTCTATGAAGTTGATTTAAAAAATGTGAATAAAAATGTTTATCTCGTTATTAGGGCAAAAACAGATCGGCTCAAACTGTACAAGAGTTATTTCTCAAAATATGTGAAATTAATTTCTCTTCAAATATGTGTATTTCAGTATGTATAGATGTGAAACATAATTTCTGATAAAAATAATGTGAAACGGATTACAATTTTAATGAGGTTGGTCAGATTGTTTATATCAATATATCTGAAATCGATATCATACAAAATGTACTAAACAAATTGCTTCACTTCAAAAGCGTGAAACCGATATCTCAAAAAATAGGAACTGAATTCTTACAAAATATGTGGAGCGGATTGTAGTAAAATTGTTTTCGCTCATTTCACAAATCCGAATTCACTCTTTTCACCCGATTTCACTCATTTATGAAAAAAATAGATTCTAGTCATTTCTTAAAAACTGAGAGTGTGTAATATATTCAAACTATGATTTCACTCATTTCAAACCACTTATTTCACTTAATTCAAAGTACTGATTTTACTCAATTCAAAACAATAATTTCACTCATTTTCAGGGAAGACAGAGTCCACTAGTTTAAAACAACATATTTCACTCATTTGAAAAATCGATTTCACCCATTTGAAAAAATCCAGTCTTATGAAAAAACTAATTTCACGAAAAAAACTCCCATTAGTTTTTAAAAACTGGTTTTGCTCATTTCAAAAGAACGATTTCACTAAATTAAAAAAAACAGATTTGACTCGTTGGTTTTGTTCTAGGCAGTTACCCGCACTAGAATATATTATGTGGATTTAAATGTGTTTGAAATGTATCCAAAATTGATCTAATTTTAAAGGTCTTTGTGCAGGAGTTCAAACATATAAAATATTTCAAAATAAAAATGTTGCATTAGAAGATTTAAATGATTTAAATTACCAAAGGTGGGATAAAGTGTGGATTTATTGTGAGAGAGAGGAGAGAGAGAGAGTGAATCTGTCCTTTTTCTTGACATGCATGTGCACTGGTGTGTACGTGATGGTGAGAAGAGGGAGTGGGACTTCACGGTGCTGGTTCGCGACTCCATTCATGAAGTGATGGTGCCTCTCTCCATGCCCGAGGTCTGGCTCCGCCTCCATGGCATTTCAAAGAAGCACCGCTGGTCGACCGTCGATGGAGGGCCTCAAGATGCTGGGCAGGCCAATTGTGGTGGATGAGCTTTCCCTCCTCCGGTTGGGGCGGTGAGGATGAAGTTTGGCTCACGAAGTCCCGATAAGATGAATGGATTTGTGCAGGTGTGGTTCAACCACGAGGGTTACGACATCAAGATTGAGGTGGAGCGGCTGCCAAGCGCCAGAGGGACGGGCCAGCGACGCCTGGGCCCAGTGGACGCCCCCTCGGCCCTCAGATAAGAGCGGTGGCCCGCCCGTTCGGGATCGGGGGGTCGTCTGTGCAGAAGAAGGATGAGCTCGGGGGCCAGGGAGGTCAGGGCAGTCTCATTGGTGGCCAAGCCAATGATGTGGAGATGGCGTGCCGCGACGAGGAACCAGATGACAGCATGCCGGACACGTCGATCGACACGGAGAGCTGGAACCAGCTGGGCATCAATGAGCGTAACCTCAATGTGGACAAAGACGCTATGGAGCCTGGGGAGCTCGCGGTGTTGGACACGGCCGGGAGCGGTCCCCCCACGGCCGTGCTTCGAGGGTGCGTTCAACCAGTTTGGCCTGAATTTGAAGGCGGGCGCTGCCCCTGCGGTTGCTGCGGCCGCCCCGGTCTCTCCTATCTGTAGGGCTGTGACACGGGAGTTGTGCTCAACGAACCATCTCTCCGCACTCCCCTGTCGAGCCGTCGCAGTTCAGGTGGCTCTGGGCGCGCCCCCAAGAAGACGATCGGCTGGAAGCCGACGGCCAACCCTGCAGTTCTGTCACTCCCGTCGCTAGCTGCTCCAGTGCACGTGGATCTGCAGGCGGCGCTGGGCTCTGTGGGGGCGGCAGCCAAGGCCAAGCGCTCCAGAGCGTCCCCGGTTTCTCTGCGCGCTCCTAGTGCTAGAGCCAAGGCGGCACTGGGGGACCTTTCCTCCTTGGAGAGTGGGAAGCTCAGCCTCGCTGACAAGAATCTCGAGACTTCATACTTGGATGCCATTGGGAAATGGCGGGACGCTGAGCGGCTGAAGGAGGCCATGGAGCGGTTTCGCTTGATCCAGATTGTTGCTCGCCACTAAGTTGATGGGGATCTTCTTCGTTTTGGGCGGCTGCCTGCGTGTTGTCGTTTATTTCCATCTTATTCAGGCTAAGGCCGGTTGCATGTATCTCACTTGGGCTTCGGCAAAGACTTCCTTTTGTTTAGTTTGTATCAATTGTTGGATGCTGCCTGTTGGTGGGCTTTATTAATTTAAAGCCGTACACTTCTTGCGTCTTCGTTCTAAAGAAAAGAAGAGGGAGAGGACCATGCATGAGTCTGGTACAGGTTATTGCCCACACATAGTGGTTTGACTTCAGCTCATATTTCTTTTTTCCAATGGCGGCAGAAATTTGTTGCTCCATGGCGGTTGGACCTCGCATCCTGGGCGCCAGATCGACCTACGGATCAGTTGTTCCTGCTGAGAGATAGGATTTACAACATCAACTCAATGTCGCCACAAACCACAGTCCGATGGATCGAGCTTCATGCCCGGTGGATCGAGAGACTACTCTTTATAGAAAAATGAATCAACATCAACAAAACTAGGAAAACATATATATTGTGAACATATATTTCATGCTGGGTATTATGTGAGAAATTTGTTTTTTCAGATGCTGGTGTATATTTCGATTAAGTGGGTCAAACTTGTAGAAATTTGGCATAGACCAAGTTTAACTTAGTACACAGCTAAAGTGGCAGTTAATTCAAAACAGATGTAGTGCATGTATTTGCAGTTCACATTTGTTTGCATTAATTATTTTCCTTCTTTAGCAAATCAAAATTAATTTCTTCTTCATCCAGATGTACTCTGCATGTATTTGCAGTTCACATTCGTTTGCATTGGTTACTTTTCCTTCTATAGCAAGTAAAATTAATTACTTCTTCATTTGTATGAAATGGTAAGTCCTAACTTTGAAAGCATTGAAGTACTGGCTCGTATAGCCTGTCTATCTAGAGGTAATCCTAGGCACGTATTAAAAACTTTCCAAACATTTCAGATGATTACTGGCCTATATAACCCCGAGCGTGCAGCAGATGCTGGACATCCCTTGTGTTGCACACACCATCCACTCATGGCGATTGGCTTGCCATCCACTTATCATTTCGTGCTCCTCACCATCCTCATCTGCCTCCTCGTCCATCATTGCAGTGCAGTGTATGACGTCGAGTCAACCGCTGAGTCTGGGAAGCTGATTTCGGCCCAGCTAAAGCTCGTCGGCGGGTCGACGGAATTTGGGCCTGATGTGAAGAGTCTCACCCTAACCGCAAGGCAAGTGTGTTTGATATTTCATTTCAATCAACTAGCTAGATAAGTTGGGTTTTGCTCACACATTTAGTTTGCTGTCACAACGGCAGTCTTGAGACAGACAGCCGGCTACGCGTGCGCATCACCGATGCTAACCATCACCGATGGGAGGTCCCCAAGATGTCATCCCACGCCCGGCGCTAGGGCCGGAACCAAAGAACGTCTTGCTCGACTCACCGGGAAATCCCTCCATGCCTAGCAACAGCACCATGTCCAGCGCGTCTTCGGACCTGACCTTCACCATCCACGCCAGCCCGTTCCGCTTCACGGTCTCCCGTCGCTCCACCGGTGACACCCTCTTTGACACTTCCGCCAACCTTGTCTTCAAGGACCGGTACGTTACAAGTGTTCCATGCATTGCTATGTTATCTGGTGTAGCTTAATTCCATGGTCCGTATGTAGCAAGTGATGGATGGCCGTGAAAATGGAATGCAGGTACTTGGAGGTGACATCGACGCTGCCGGCTGACCGGGCATCCCTGTACGGGCTGGGCGAGCAGAAAAAAGAAACGTTCCGGCTACAACACAATGACACTTTCACGCTGTGGAACGGGGACGTGACGTGGTCCGACCAACCGGACCTCAACCTCTACGGCTCGCACCCATTTTACATGGACGTGCGCTCCGGCGGTGCCGCGCATGGCGTGCTCCTCTTGAACAGCAATGGGATGGACATATTGTACGGCGGATCCTACGTCACCTACAAGGTGATCGGTGGCGTGCTAGACTTCTACTTCTTCGCCGGTCCCTCCCCGCTCGACGTCGTGGACCAGTACACGCAGCTCATCGGCCGCCCTGCCCCATGCCCTACTGGTCATTCGGTACGAGTACCTTCTTGCTAGGCATATATATATGCACATGCTCTCTTCTGCTACGCTCACTCGATCTTGCACTTGTAGGGTTCCATCAGTCCAGGTATGGCTACAAGAACGTGGCTGATCTGGATGGCGTGGTCGCCGGCTACGCCAAGGCCAGGATCCCACTGGACGCGATCTGGTCGGACATCGACTACATGGACGGTTACCAGGACTTCACGCTGGATCCGGTGAACTATCCGTCCAAGCAGCTCCGGCCGTTCGTGGACCGGCTCCACAACAATAGCCAGAAATACGTGGTCACCCTACACCCGGCTATCAAACGGCAAGCAGCACCTCACGAGGACTTGTTCCTCAAGCGAAACGGCGCCAACCTGGTAGGCGAGGCGTGGCCAGGCGAGGTCTACTTCCTGGACTTCATGAGCCCGCGTAGCACCCAGTACTGGGCACGAAAGATCTCTGAGTTTCGGCGGACCATCCCTGTGGATGGGCTATGGTGCGACATCAACGAGCCCTCCAACTTCAAGGAGTGGCAGCCTCTCAATCCGTTGGACGACCCGCCCTACCGCATCAACAACTCCGGCTTTCACCTTCCCATCAACTACAGGACCGTCCCGGTCTCGACGCTGCACTACAACGGCGTGGCCGAGTATGACGCGCACAATCTCTTCGGCCTCCTCCAGGTGCAGGCCACACACGCAGGGCTGCTCAGGGACACCGCGCGCCGCCCCTTCGTGCTCAGCCGCTCTACCTTTGTGGGTTCCGGCCGTTACGCCGCGCACTGGACCGGCAACAATGTCGCGCGGTGGGACGAGCTTGCGCACTCCATCAACACCATCCTCAACTTTGGCCTCTTCGGCATCCCCATGACGGGCGCCGACATCTGCGGCTTCAACGGCAACACGACCCAGGAGCTCTGCAGCCGCTGGATTCAGCTTGGCGCATTCTACCCGTTCGCCAGGGCCCACGCAGACAAGACAACCCTTCGACGAGAGCTCTATGTGTGGGAGCCGACGGCACGGTCAGCGAGGAAAGCGTTGGGTATGCGGTACCGACTGCTCCCCTACATGTACACGCTAATGTACGAGGCGCACACGACGGGGGCGCCCATCGCGCGGCCACTCTTCTTCTCCTACCCACAGGATGCCGACACCTATGGTGTGGACAGGCAGTTCCTGCTAGGCCGCGGCGTGCTTGTCTCTCCGGTGCTAGAGCCCGGTGCCACCACCGTGGACGCCTATTTCCCGGCCGGCCGGTGGTTCAGTCTTTACGACTACTCCCTCGCCTACACCATGAAGGTCGGCAAGCGTGACCCTCGGCGGCGCCTGACTTGGCAACGCGCACCTGGCCGGGCGGCAACATCCTACTACTGCAGCATGCGGGCCTGACCACGTCCGCGACGCCAAAGCGAAGTTCCACCTCCTTGTGGCGCTCGCGGAGAATGGGACAGCCAGTGGGGAGCTGTTCTTGGATGACGGCGAGTCGCCGGAGATGGGCCGTGTGGGAGGCAATTGGACCCTGGTGAGATTCAGCTGCGACAGGGAGGATAGCAAGGGCATGCTCACGACCAAGGTGAGTTCGCATGTGGTGCAGAACTCATACGCGCCGAGTCGGGCGCAGGTCATCGGCAAGGTGGTCTTCATGGGGCTGCAGTCGGCACCAAAGAGCTTCACTATCTATGTAAACAACGTTGAGCTCAAGGCAGCCCGCACCAAGTCCCGGACGGGCGGAGTCTTCAGCGTCAGCGGCCTGTCGCTGGCAATCGGACAGAAGTTTGAGATAAAGCTCGTCATGTCGCATTAACATCGAAACCATTTCTGTGTAATTTTTGATCGGAATAAATAAAAATTAAAGATTGATAGTATCGTCTGCCAGTTCAAACGTGCATTCCTCCCTCTAGCGGCTTCCACTCTCATTTCATAAAAGCAAATATAGATATTTAAGCCCCCCCTGAGATGATCAGTTACGAAGATATTTCTGAACGTGCAGGAAGGAATTAGGCTAGAGTCTAAGTTTCTGTTTTACGTTTGACAAAACAGGACATGACCTTGATTTGTTTTGTTTCCTCAAAAATCATCCTCTTCGTATGTACCACACGGCATGTGTAACTAGCAACCTCAGAACAGAAATTATGAGCTATTGCTTAAAGTTTAATCATGTGATCTAGGGTTTCAAAAACGTCTTACAAGGTTGATTTTATTTTCTCAAAATCCAAGGTACTTCTTATTAGTTGTCGATGTGGTCTGGTATTCAGAAGGTACAACAACAAACTTGCAACTCAAATGGGTATTAAAACTGTTCTGCAACAGATGGCAGCTAAGGTTTATCATCGTAGTCGTGAGGCAACCAGTTGAACATTGCTACTATTGTGTGCCAGTTCTACCATGCATCCGACCGCTAGAAGCTTCCACTCTCATTTCATAGAAGCAAATATAGGTATTTAAATAGCCCCAAGGACGCTCACCTTACAAGATGTATGTTGATCTAAAATTGTTCCTTACCTTTTTTTCTTTTGGCCCAATAGACCGAATTATGCTAGATTCTATGTTTTCGTTTCGTTTGACAAAACAGGACAAGACCTTGATTTGTCTTGGTTCCTCAAAAATCAACGTCTTCGTAGGCTCCACGCAGCATGTGTAACTAGCAACCTCAAAATTGTAATAGTGATATATTGTTTAATGTTTAATCATTTGGTCTAGAGTTTTAAAAATGTCTTAACAGGTTGATTTTATTTTGTCAAAATCCAAGGTACTACCTATTAGTCGTCGACGTGGTCTGGTATTCAGAAGATACATCGACAAAGTTGCACCTCAAATGGGCAGGAAAACTGTTCTTCAATAGATGACAGCTGAGGTTTGTCATCGTAGTCGGCGAGGCAACGAGTTGAAAATTGATAATATCCGTGCAAGTTCTAACGTGCATCGGACCTGCTAGCAGCTTGCACTCTCATTTCCTAGAAGAAAATATAGGCATTTAAGTAGCCCTAAGACGGCTCAATTACAAGATGTATGTTGATCTAAAATTGTTTCTTAACCTTTTTCTTTTGGCCCAATAGACTGAATTAGGCTAGAGTCTAAGTTTTTGTTTTATGTTTGACAAGAAAGGACAGTACCAGGATTTGTTTTGCTTCCTCAAAATCAACGTCTCGTAGGTACCACACGAGCATGTGTAACTAGCAACCTCATAATTGTAATAGTGAACTATTGTTTAATGTTTAATCATTTCATCTAAAGTTTAAAAAAGTCATAGCAGGTTTATTTTATTTTCTCAAATCAAAGGTACTTCTAATTAGTTGTAGATGTAGCCTGGTATTCAGAAGGTACAGCGACAAAGTTGCAACTCAAAGGGGTGGGAGAATTGTTCTTCAACAGATGGCAGCTTAGGTTTATCATTGTAGTCGGCGAGGCAACCAGTTGAAGGCTCATAGTTTCGTGTGCTAGTACTAATGTGTATCTGACCCACTAGCAGTTTCCATTCTCATTTCATAGAAGCAAACATAGATATTTAAGCACCCCCTAAGACCCTCAGTTACAAGATGTATGTTGATCTGTAATTGTTCCTTGACCTTTTTCCTTTTGGCCCTATACAATCAATTGTGCTCGATTCTAAGTTTCCGTTTTACGTTTGAGAAAATAGGACAAGACCTTGATTTGTTTTGCTTCCTGGAAAATCAACTTCTTTGTAGGTTCCACATGGCATGTTTAATTAGCGACCTCAGAATTGTAATTATGAGCTATTTTTTAATGTTTAATAATTTGACCTAGAGTTTTAAAAGCATCTTAGAAGGTTGATTTTATTTTCTCAAAATCCAAGGTACTGCTTATTAATTATCTATGTAAAGAACGTTGGGCTCAAGGCAGCCTGCACCAAGTCCTGGACGAGTGGAGTGTTTTGCGTTAGTGGCCTCTCGCTTGCAATCGGACAGAAATTTGAGAGAAAGCTCATCATGTCCCATAACATCAAAACCATGTGTGTATAATTTTTTATCCCAATAAATACAAATTGAAGATTGATAGTATCATGTGCCAGTTCAAACGTGTACTCCTCCCGCTAGCAGCTTCCACTCTCATTTCAAGAAGCAAACGTAGAATATTTAAGCACCCCTGAGACACTCAGTTACAGGATGTATTTTGATCTGAAACTGTTCCTTGACCTTTTTCCTTTTGGTCCAATAGATCGAATTATGCTCAATTCTAAGTTTTCGCTTTTACGTTTGACAAAAGCGGGACAAGACCTTGATTAGTTTAGCTTCCTCAAAAATCAACGTGTTCCACATGGCATGTGTAACTACCAACCTCAGAATCGGAATTATGAGCTATTTGGTAATGTTTAATCATTTGACCAACAGTTTCAAAAACGTCTTAGAAGGTTGATTTTATTCTTTTCAAAATCCAAGGTACTGCTCATTAGTTGTCGATGTGGTCTAGTATTCAGAAGGTACAGCGACAAAGTTGCAACTCAAATGAGTAGGAAAACTGTTCAGCAACAGATGTCAGCTAAGGTTTATCATCGTAGTTGGCAAGGCAACCAATTGAAGATTCATAGTATCGTGTGCCAGTTCTAACGAGCATCCGACCCACTAGCAGCTTCCACTCTCATTTCATAGAAGAAAATATAGGTATTTAAGTCCCCTAAGACGGCTCACTTACAAGATGTATGTTTATCTGAAATTGTTCCTTGACCTTTTCCTTTTGGCCCAATAGACCGAATTATGCTACATTCTAAGTTTTTTTTTACGTTTGATAAAACTGGACAATACCCTCGTAGGAGGTCCCTTTTACTGTTGGGGAACACAGTCCCCTTGATTTGTTTTGTCATCTCAAAAATCAACATCTTCGTATGTACCACACGAGCATGTGTAACTAGTAACCTCAGAATTATAATCATGAGCTATTGCTTAATGTTTAATCATTTGATCTAGAGTTTCAAAAACGTCTTGTAAGGTTTATTTTATTTTCTCAAAATACAAGGTACTACTTATTAGCTGTCGATGTGGTCTAGTATTCAGAAGGTATACATCAACAAAGTTGCCACTCAAAGTGGTAGGAAAACTTGTCTTCAACAGATGGCAGCTGAGGTTTATCATCATAGTCGTGAGGCAACCAGTTGAAGATTGATAGTATTATATGCCAGTTCTAACGTGCATCCGACCCACTAGCAGCTTCCACCCTCATTTCATAGAAGCAAATATAAGTTTTTGAGTATCCCCCTTAGACGCTCACTTACAAGACGTATGTTGATCTGAAATTGTTCCTTGACCTTTTTTTCTTTTGGCCCAATAGACCGAATTAGGCTATAGTCTATTTCATTTTATGTTTGACAAAATAGGACAACTTTATTTGTTTTGCTTCCTAAAGAATCAACATATCTTTTTTGCTTGTAAAATAAGGTCAACATTTCGTAGATTCCACACGGCATGTTTAACTACAACAGAATTGTAATTAGGAGCTATTGTTTATTGTTTAGTCATTTGATCTAGTTTTAAAAATGTATTAACAGGTTGATTTTACTTTCTCAAAATCCAAGGAACTGCTTAGTAGTTATCGATGTGGTCTGGTATTCAGAAGGTACAACGAGAAAGTTGCCATGTCAGAGGAGAATGCGAAGACCGTTCTGCAACAGATGGCAGCTGAGGTTTATCATCGTTCTCGTGGATGGGAAATTTTAGTAATGGAGAATTTCTTGCAAAATGGATAAGGGAGAAAAGAGATTTCTTCTATGGTAGGCCGACTTTGTTTTCGTTGGTATATTTCTATTTTTTTCTAGTAGGTGATTGGCATCACATACTGTCATTTAATGGCAAGGAATGCAGCAATAGCACTTTTTCCTACCCGCTCCAGCCCGTAGCTGGGGCTTCGCTGTTCCCGATGGCATGTCGCAACGTGGGATGCCGCGGTAGCAAGGCAGACGGCAGCGCCAACGGGCGTATGCAGTGCTGGTCTGCAGCGGCTGCACGGCTTGGCTGGGAGCGGGCGGTGTGGATGCGCCAGCCCCATGGGTGGAGCACATCGGCTACACTGGCAACGTATTGTGGACATGCCCGATTTGGTCTCCGGTGGCAGCGGAAGGCGCGGGTTGTGCACGACGAGGTTGGTGGCCCCGGTTGTTCCTTCCGCGGTAGTGCTGGTCAGCCGGGGGACGAGCTAGGCAGGGCGGGCGTCGTTGTGCCGCTGCCCTGCTCTGGCTCGTCCGGATCTTTGTGGTGGCATCGGTCAACGGCGCGGCTTCGGTGGCTTGAGCGGCGGTGGCGGCTGCTTGTTTGTGGGGTGCGGGCGGTGGCGGCGTCTTTCCTTCTCTTAGGTCCGGGCCAGTGATGGTTGGGACCTAGGGTCCGTGCTCGGGCGGGCCAGATGTAGGATCGAGGCGGATCGGAGCTTCCACTCCCAGTAGGTGAGGATGGTCTTGGTCCAGGTGGCGCTCAGTGGCAGTGTCTCCCGGGCTCTCCGGTTGGAGATGGGGCAGCGCGACAGTTGTGGTTTGCTTGGCGCGATCCGGTCGTGGCCGTCTTTGGCCTTGGCGTGGATCTGTTTGTGGTAGTGGACGATGGCTAGCGCATGGATATGATGGGCTAACTTTGTCCACGTTGTGCTTTTCGTGTCGATGCTTGTTCATGGCGTCGACCGAGCTCCGCTCTTCGGGTGTTGTTGTATCGTCGGACGGATTAGCTCCAGAGACCATGGGCATAGCGTCGTTCGTGCTTGCTCGGCGGTGGCCGTCGGCAGCCACTGGGTTGCATCCCCACGGTCCACCGGGCCTGGCAGGGGAGGCAGGTGTGGGCACCTCCTACTTTGGAGGCGCTAACCCAGACCCGGTGGCTAATGTCGGGCTAGGAGTGAAAGGAGGCCCCTTTTACTCCTACTACCATGGTGGGGGTCATGATGTGGATAACCTGTGGTGTCCAGCTCCATGGTTGGCTTTTCTGCAGGCCCCGTGGTGGCAGTGGTGACTCTACTTCTTGGTCGTGCGCGCGACAAGGGGTGGAGTGGTGGGAGGCTCTTGGCTGCTCAGGCAGTGCCCAGATCTGGTGTGGACGGGCCGGCCCTCGTAGAGGTGTTGATAAGCACACCTCCTGGTGGCATTGTGGCGCCCGGCGAAAGCTCGCGCTATTTGGCTTGGCGTCGCTGTGGGTGCCGTTTGCTCCTTGGAGTCGTGGTCGAGGGTCTAGTTATACCAGAGCTCCAGGTGAAAACCTATATCTGTTTGCTTGGATTCGGCAACGGCGATGCTGCGTGGCGTCACCTTCTTGAGGGTGTTGTCGTGGAGCTCAGGAGTTGTCGCCGGATCTCGGTGAGGTCTTAGCTTGTTCTAGGTTATTGTTGTATCTTTTGATCTGCTTTGTAAGAGGGCCTCCTCACCACACTGTATCCTTCGGTCGTGTACTTTGTTCTGTTGCTTTATATATAAAGCAGGGTGAAAACCTCTTTCGAGAAGAAGAGAAGGACCAGCGTGCACACTCAATTCTCTTTCTCCAACTAAAGGATTGCACTTTATTTTCCATATGGCATTTTGACTGGCCCAAATATTCATTTTGAATATTTTTATATATTCTCGTATTGAGAAGATGTTCATAACAAGAGCAATCACAGATACATTTGGACTAGTTTCAACTTTACCATTTCACGGACTTTAAAAATATTACTTGTTTCAAAAGAATTATTTCATTCATTTGAAAAACATATATCACACTTAAAAAATTAATTTTGCTCATTAAAAACACTGATTTCCCTCTAAAAAATAACGTTATCACTCATTTCATAAAAGTGATTTTAGTCATTGCAGTTATATTTCACAAATATCAGTTTGGGTACCAATTTCACTCATTTCTATGAAGTTGATTTAAAAATGTGAATAAAATGTTTATCTCGTTATTAGGGCAAAAACAGATCGGCTCAAACTGTACAAGAGTTATTTCTCAAAATATGTGAAATTAATTTCTCTTCAAATATGTGTATTTCAGTATGTATAGATGTGAAACATAATTTCTGATAAAAATAATGTGAAACGGATTACAATTTTAATGAGGTTGGTCAGATTGTTTATATCAATATATCTGAAATCGATATCATACAAAATGTACTAAACAAATTGCTTCACTTCAAAAGCGTGAAACCGATATCTCAAAAAATAGGAACTGAATTCTTACAAAATATGTGGAAGCGGATTGTAGTAAAATTGTTTTCGCTCATTTCACAAATCCGAATTCACTCTTTTCACCCGATTTCACTCATTTATGAAAAAAATAGATTCTAGTCATTTCTAAAAAACTGAGAGTGTGTAATATATTCAAACTATGATTTCACTCATTTCAAACCACTTATTTCACTTAATTCAAAGTACTGATTTTACTCAATTCAAAACAATAATTTCACTCATTTTCAGGGAAGACAGAGTCCACTAGTTTAAAACAACATATTTCACTCATTTGAAAAATCGATTTCACCCATTTGAAAAAAAATCCAGTCTTATGAAAAAACTAATTTCACGAAAAAAAAACTCCCATTAGTTTTTAAAAACTGGTTTTGCTCATTTCAAAAGAATGATTTCACTAAATTAAAAAAAAACAGATTTGACTCGTTGGTTTTGTTCTAGGCAGTTACCCGCACTAGAATATATTATGTGGATTTAAATGTGTTTGAAATGTATCCAAAATTGATCTAATTTTAAAGGTCTTTGTGCAGGAGTTCAAACATATAAAATATTTCAAAATAAAAATGTTGCATTAGAAGATTTAAATGATTTAAATTACCAAAGGTGGGATAAAGTGTGGATTTATTGTGAGAGAGAGGAGAGAGAGAGTGAATCTGTCCTTTTCTTGACATGCATGTGCACTGGTGTGTACGTGATGGTGAGAAGAGGGAGTGGGACTTCACGGTGCTGGTTCGCGACTCCATTCATGAAGTGATGGTGCCTCTCTCCATGCCCGAGGTCTGGCTCCGCCTCCATGGCATTTCAAAGAAGCACCGCCGGGTCGACCGTCTGATGGAGGGCCTCAAGATGCTGGGCAGGCCAATTGTGGTGGATGAGCTTTCCCTCCTCCGGTTGGGGCCGGTGAGGATGAAGTTTGGCTGCGAAGTCCCCGATAAGATGAATGGATTTGTGCAGGTGTGGTTCAACCACGAGGGTTACGACATCAAGATTGAGGTGGAGCGGCTGCCGAAGCGCCAGGGGACGGGCCAGCGACGCTGGGCCGATGGACGCTCCCCTCGGCCCTCGAGATAAGAGCGGTGGCCCGCCCGGTTCGGGGATCGGGGTCGTCTGCAGAAGAAGGATGAGCTCGGGGCCAGGGGAGGTCAGGGCAGTCTCATTGGTGGCCAAGCCAATGATGTGGAGATGGCGTGCCGCGACGAGGAACCAGATGACAGCATGCCGGACACGTCGATCGACACGGAGAGCTGGAACCAGCTGGGCATCAATGAGCGTAACCTCAATGTGGACAAAGACGCTATGGAGCCTGGGGAGCTCGCGGTGTTGGACACGGCCGGGAGCGGTCCCCCCACGGCCCGTGCTCTGGAGGGTGCGTTCAACCAGTTTGGCCTGAATTTGAAGGCGGGCGCTGCCCCTGCGGTTGCTGCGGCCGCCCCGGTCTCTCCTATCTGTAGGCCTGTGACACGGGAGTTGTGCTCAACGAACCATCTCTCCGCACTCCCCTGTCGAGCCGTCGCAGTTCAGGTGGCTCTGGGCGCGCCCCCAAGAAGACGATCGGCTGGAAGCCGACGGCCAACCCTGCAGTTCTGTCACTCCCGTCGCTAGCTGCTCCGGTGCACGTGGATCTGCAGGCGGCGCTGGGCTCTGTGGGGGTGGCAGCCAAGGCCAAGCGCTCCAGAGCCTCCCCGGTTTCTCTGCGCGCTCCTAGTGCTAGAGCCAAGGCGGCACTGGGGGACCTTTCCTCCTTGGAGAGTGGGAAGCTCAGCCTCGCTGACAAGAATCTCGAGACTTCATACTTGGATGCCATTGGGAAATGGCGGACGCTGAGCGGCTGAAGGAGGCCATGGAGCGGTTTCGCTGATCCAGATTGTTGCTCGCCACTAAGTTGATGGGGATCTTCTTCGTTTTAGCGGCTGCCTGCGTGTTGTCGTTTATTTCCATCTTATTCAGGCTAAGGCCGGTTGCATGTATCTCACTTGGGCTTCGGCAAAGACTTCCTTTTGTTTAGTTTGTATCAATTGTTGGATGCTGCCTGTTGGTGGGCTTTATTAATTTAAAGCCGTACACTTCTTCGCGTCTTCGTTCTAAAGAAAAGAAGAGGGAGAGGACCATGCATGAGTCTGGTACAGGTTATTGCCCACACATAGTGGTTTGACTTCAGCTCATATTTCTTTTTTCCAATGGCGGCAGAAATTTGTTGCTCCATGGCGGTTGGACCTCGCATCCTGGGCGCCAGATCGACCTACGGATCAGTTGTTCCTGCTGAGAGATAGGATTTACAACATCAACTCAATGTCGCCACAAACCACAGTCCGATGGATCGAGCTTCATGCCCGGTGGATCGAGAGACTACTCTTTATAGAAAAATGAATCAACATCAACAAAACTAGGAAAACATATATATTGTGAACATATATTTCATGCTGGGTATTATGTGAGAAATTTGTTTTTTCAGATGCTGGTGTATATTTCGATTAAGTGGGTCAAACTTGTAGAAATTTGGCATAGACCAAGTTTAACTTAGTACACAGTTAAAGTGGCAGTTAATTCAAAACAGATGTAGTGCATGTATTTGCAGTTCACATTTGTTTGCATTAATTATTTTCCTTCTTTAGCAAATCAAAATTAATTTCTTCTTCATCCAGATGTACTCTGCATGTATTTGCAGTTCACATTCGTTTGCATTGGTTACTTTTCCTTCTATAGCAAGTAAAAATTAATTACTTCTTCATTTGTATGAAATGATAAGTCCTAACTTTGAAAGCATTGAAGTACTGGCTCGTATAGCCTGTCTATCTAGAGGTAATCCTAGGCACGTATTAAAAACTTTCCAAACATTTCAGATGATTACTGGCCTATATAACCCCGAGCGTGCAGCAGATGCTGGACATCCCTTGTGTTGCACACACCATCCACTCATGGCGATTGGCTTGCCATCCACTTATCATTTTGTGCTCCTCACCATCCTCATCTGCCTCCTCGTCCATCATTGCAGTGCAGTGTATGACGTCGAGTCAACCGCTGAGTCTGGGAAGCTGATTTCGGCCCAGCTAAAGCTCGTCGGCGGGTCGACGGAATTTGGGCCTGATGTGAAGAGTCTCACCTAACCGCAAGGCAAGTGTGTTTGATATTTCATTTCAATCAACTAGCTAGATAAGTTGGGTTTTGCTCACACATTTAGTTTGCTGTCACAACGGCAGTCTTGAGACAGACAGCCGGCTACGCGTGCGCATCACCGATGCTAACCATCACCGATGGGAGGTCCCCCAAGATGTCATCCCACGCCCGGCGCTAGGGCCGGAACCAAAGAACGTCTTGCTCGACTCACCGGGAAATCCCTCCATGCCTAGCAACAGCACCATGTCCAGCGCGTCTTCGGACCTGACCTTCACCATCCACGCCAGCCCGTTCCGCTTCACGGTCTCCCGTCGCTCCACCGGTGACACCCTCTTTGACACTTCCGCCAACCTTGTCTTCAAGGACCGGTACGTTACAAGTGTTCCATGCATTGCTATGTTATCTGGTGTAGCTTAATTCCATGGTCCGTATGTAGCAAGTGATGGATGGCCGTGAAAATGGAATGCAGGTACTTGGAGGTGACATCGACGCTGCCGGCTGACCGGGCATCCCTGTACGGGCTGGGCGAGCAGAAAAAAGAAACGTTCCGGCTACAACACAATGACACTTTCACGCTGTGGAACGGGGACGTGACGTGGTCCGACCAACCGGACCTCAACCTCTACGGCTCGCACCCATTTTACATGGACGTGCGCTCCGGCGGTGCCGCGCATGGCGTGCTCCTCTTGAACAGCAATGGGATGGACATATTGTACGGCGGATCCTACGTCACCTACAAGGTGATCGGTGGCGTGCTAGACTTCTACTTCTTCGCCGGTCCCTCCCCGCTCGACGTCGTGGACCAGTACACGCAGCTCATCGGCCGCCCTGCCCCCATGCCCTACTGGTCATTCGGTACGAGTACCTTCTTGCTAGGCATATATATATGCACATGCTCTCTTCTGCTACGCTCACTCGATCTTGCACTTGTAGGGTTCCATCAGTCCAGGTATGGCTACAAGAACGTGGCTGATCTGGATGGCGTGGTCGCCGGCTACGCCAAGGCCAGGATCCCACTGGACGCGATCTGGTCGGACATCGACTACATGGACGGTTACCAGGACTTCACGCTGGATCCGGTGAACTATCCGTCCAAGCAGCTCCGGCCGTTCGTGGACCGGCTCCACAACAATAGCCAGAAATACGTGGTCACCCTACACCCGGCTATCAAACGGCAAGCAGCACCTCACGAGGACTTGTTCCTCAAGCGAAACGGCGCCAACCTGGTAGGCGAGGCGTGGCCAGGCGAGGTCTACTTCCTGGACTTCATGAGCCCGCGTAGCACCCAGTACTGGGCACGAAAGATCTCTGAGTTTCGGCGGACCATCCCTGTGGATGGGCTATGGTGCGACATCAACGAGCCCTCCAACTTCAAGGAGTGGCAGCCTCTCAATCCGTTGGACGACCCGCCCTACCGCATCAACAACTCCGGCTTTCACCTTCCCATCAACTACAGGACCGTCCCGGTCTCGACGCTGCACTACAACGGCGTGGCCGAGTATGACGCGCACAATCTCTTCGGCCTCCTCCAGGTGCAGGCCACACACGCAGGGCTGCTCAGGGACACCGCGCGCCGCCCCTTCGTGCTCAGCCGCTCTACCTTTGTGGGTTCCGGCCGTTACGCGCGCACTGGACCGGCAACAATGTCGCGCGGTGGGACGAGCTTGCGCACTCCATCAACACCATCCTCAACTTTGGCCTCTTCGGCATCCCCATGACGGGCGCCGACATCTGCGGCTTCAACGGCAACACGACCCAGGAGCTCTGCAGCCGCTGGATTCAGCTTGGCGCATTCTACCCGTTCGCCAGGGCCCACGCAGACAAGACAACCCTTCGACGAGAGCTCTATGTGTGGAGCCGACGGCACGGTCAGCGAGGAAAGCGTTGGGTATGCGGTACCGACTGCTCCCCTACATGTACACGCTAATGTACGAGGCGCACACGACGGGGGCGCCCATCGCGCGGCCACTCTTCTTCTCCTACCCACAGGATGCCGACACCTATGGTGTGGACAGGCAGTTCCTGCTAGGCCGCTGGCGTGCTTGTCTCTCCGGTGCTAGAGCCCGGTGCCACCACCGTGGACGCCTATTTCCCGGCCGGCCGGTGGTTCAGTCTTTACGACTACTCCCTCGCCTACACCATGAAGGTCGGCAAGCGCGTGACCCTCCCGGCGGCGCCTGACTTGGCAAACGCGCACCTGGCCGGCGGCAACATCCTACTACTGCAGCATGCGGGCCTGACCACGTCCGCCGACGCCAAAGCGAGTTCCACCTCCTTGTGGCGCTCGCGGAGAATGGGACAGCCAGTGGGGAGCTGTTCTTGGATGACGGCGAGTCGCCGGAGATGGGCCGTGTGGGAGGCAATTGGACCCTGGTGAGATTCAGCTGCGACAGGGAGGATAGCAAGGGCATGCTCACGACCAAGGTGAGTTCGCATGTGGTGCAGAACTCATACGCGCGAGTCGGGCGCAGGTCATCGGCAAGGTGGTCTTCATGGGGCTGCAGTCGGCACCAAAGAGCTTCACTATCTATGTAAACAACGTTGAGCTCAAGGCAGCCCGCACCAAGTCCCGGACGGGCGGAGTCTTCAGCGTCAGCGGCCTGTCGCTGGCAATCGGACAGAAGTTTGAGATAAAGCTCGTCATGTCGCATTAACATCGAAACCATTTCTGTGTAATTTTTGATCGGAATAAATAAAAATTAAAGATTGATAGTATCGTCTGCCAGTTCAAACGTGCATTCCTCCCTCTAGCGGCTTCCACTCTCATTTCATAAAAGCAAATATAGATATTTAAGCCCCCCCGAGATGATCAGTTACGAAGATATTTCTGAACGTGCATGAAGGAATTAGGCTAGAGTCTAAGTTTCTATTTTACGTTTGACAAAACAGGACATGACCTTGATTTGTTTTGTTTCCTCAAAAATCATCCTCTTCGTATGTACCACACGGCATGTGTAACTAGCAACCTCAGAACAGAAATTATGAGCTATTGCTTAAAGCTTAATCATGTGATCTAGGGTTTCAAAACGTCTTACAAGGTTGATTTTATTTTCTCAAAACCAAGGTACTTACCTATTAGTCGTCGACGTGGTCTGGTATTCAGAAGATACATCGACAAAGTTGCACCTCAAATGGGCAGGAAAACTGTTCTTCAATAGATGACAGCTGAGGTTTGTCATCGTAGTCGGCGAGGCAACGAGTTGAAAATTGATAATATCCGTGCCAGTTCTAACGTGCATCGGACCTGCTAGCAGCTTGCACTCTCATTTCCTAGAAGAAAATATAGGCATTTAAGTAGCCCCTAAGACGCTCAATTACAAGATGTATGTTGATCTAAAATTGTTTCTTAACCTTTTTTCTTTTGGCCCAATAGATTGAATTAGGCTAGAGTCTAAGTTTTTGTTTTATGTTTGACAAGAAAGGACAGTACCAGGATTTGTTTTGCTTCCTCAAAAATCAACGTCTCGTAGGTACCACACGAGCATGTGTAACTAGCAACCTCATAATTGTAATAGTGAACTATTGTTTAATGTTTAATCAT
The DNA here is from genome assembly GCA_021605145.1 of Aegilops bicornis. Taxonomy (NCBI): domain Eukaryota; kingdom Viridiplantae; phylum Streptophyta; class Magnoliopsida; order Poales; family Poaceae; genus Aegilops; species Aegilops bicornis. The sequence continues at coordinate 856,454,725 of CM038670.1, read as the reverse complement.
TTCATCTAAAGTTTAAAAAAAGTCATAGCAGGTTTATTTTATTTTCTGAAATCAAAGGTACTTCTAATTAGTTGTAGATGTAGCCTGGTATTCAGAAGGTACAGCGACAAAGTTGCAACTCAAAGGGGTGGGAAAATTGTTCTTCAACAGATGGCAGCTTAGGTTTATCATTGTAGTCGGCGAGGCAACCAGTTGAAGGCTCATAGTTTCGTGTGCTAGTACTAATGTGTATCTGACCCGCTAGCAGTTTCCATTCTCATTTCATAGAAGCAAACATAGATATTTAAGCACCCCCTAAGACCCTCAGTTACAAGATGTATGTTGATCTGTAATTGTTCCTTGACCTTTTTCCTTTTGGCCCTATACACCGAATTGTGCTCGATTCTAAGTTTCCGTTTTACGTTTGAGAAAATAGGACAAGACCTTGATTTGTTTTGCTTCCTGGAAAATCAACTTCTTTGTAGGTTCCACATGGCATGTTTAATTAGCGACCTCAGAATTGTAATTATGAGCTATTTTTAATGTTTAATAATTTGACCTAGAGTTTTAAAAGCATCTTAGAAGGTTGATTTTATTTTCTCAAAATCCAAGGTACTGCTTATTAATTATCTATGTAAAGAACGTTGGGCTCAAGGCAGCCTGCACCAAGTCCTGGACGAGTGGAGTGTTTTGCGTTAGTGGCCTCTCGCTTGCAATCGGACAGAAATTTGAGAGAAAGCTCATCATGTCCCATAACATCAAAACCATGTGTGTATAATTTTTTATCCCAATAAATACAAATTGAAGATTGATAGTATCATGTGCCAGTTCAAACGTGTACTCCTCCCGCTAGCAGCTTCCACTCTCATTTCGAAGAAGCAAACGTAGATATTTAAGCACCCCCTGAGACACTCAGTTACAGGATGTATTTTGATCTGAAACTGTTCCTTGACCTTTTTTCCTTTTGGTCCAATAGATCGAATTATGCTCAATTCTAAGTTTTCGTTTTACGTTTGACAAAACGGGACAAGACCTTGATTAGTTTAGCTTCCTCAAAATCAACGTGTTCCACATGGCATGTGTAACTACCAACCTCAGAATCGGAATTATGAGCTATTTGGTAATGTTTAATCATTTGACCAACAGTTTCAAAAACGTCTTAGAAGGTTGATTTTATTCTTTTTCAAAATCCAAGGTACTGCTCATTAGTTGTCGATGTGGTCTAGTATTCAGAAGGTACAGCGACAAAGTTGCAACTCAAATGAGTAGGAAAACTGTTCAGCAACAGATGTCAGCTAAGGTTTATCATCGTAGTTGGCAAGGCAACCAGTTGAAGATTCATAGTATCGTGTGCCAGTTCTAACGAGCATCCGACCCACTAGCAGCTTCCACTCTCATTTCATAGAAGAAAATATAGGTATTTAAGTCCCCTAAGACGCTCACTTACAAGATGTATGTTTATCTGAAATTGTTCCTTGACCTTTTTCCTTTTGGCCCAATAGACCGAATTATGCTACATTCTAAGTTTTTTTTTACGTTTGATAAAACTGGACAATACCCTCGTAGGAGGTCCTTTTACTGTTGGGGAACGCAGTCCCTTGATTTGTTTTGTCATCTCAAAATCAACATCTTCGTATGTACCACACGAGCATGTGTAACTAGCAACCTCAGAATTATAATCATGAGCTATTGCTTAATATTTAATCATTTGATCTAGAGTTTCAAAAACGTCTTGTAAGGTTTATTTTATTTTCTCAAAATACAAGGTACTACTTATTAGCTGTCGATGTGGTCTAGTATTCAGAAGGTATACATCAACAAAGTTGCCACTCAAAGTGGTAGGAAAACTTGTCTTCAACAGATGGCAGCTGAGGTTTATCATCATAGTCGGCGAGGCAACCAGTTGAAGATTGATAGTATTGTATGCCAGTTCTAACGTGCATCCGACCCACTAGCAGCTTCCACCCTCATTTCATAGAAGCAAATATAAGTTTTGAGTATCCCCTTAGACGGCTCACTTACAAGACGTATGTTGATCTGAAATTGTTCCTTGACCTTTTTTCTTTTGGCTCAATAGACCGAATTAGGCTATAGTCTATTTCATTTTATGTTTGACAAAATAGGACAAAACCTTTATTTGTTTTGCTTCCTAAAGAATCAACATCTCTTTTTTTGCGTGTAAAATAAGGTCAACATTTCGTAGATTCCACACGGCATGTTTAACTACAACAGAATTGTAATTAGGAGCTATTGTTTATTGTTTAGTCATTTGATCTAGTTTTAAAAATGTATTAACAGGTTGATTTTACTTTTTCAAAATCCAAGGAACTGCTTAGTAGTTATCGATGTGGTCTGGTATTCAGAAGGTACAACGAGAAAGTTGCCATGTCAGAGGGGTACGAAGACCGTTCTGTAACAGATGGCAGCTGAGGTTTATCATCGTTCTCGTGGATGGGAAATTTTAGTAATGGAGAATTGCTTGCAAAATGGATAAGGGAGAAAAGAGATTTCTTCTATGGTAGGCCGACTTTGTTTTCGTTGGTATATTTCTATTTTTTTCTAGTAGGTGATTGGCATCACAGACTGTCATTTAATGGCAAGGAATGCAGCAATAGCACTTTGCCCTGCCAACTCCGCCGCTGCTGGGGCGTCGCTGTTTCCGGTGGCATGTCGCAACGTGGGATGCAGCGGTAGCAAGGCAGACGGCTGCGCCAACGGCGTATGCGAAGTGCTGGGTATGCAGCGGCTACACGGCTTGGCTGGGAGCGGGCGGTGTGGATGCGCCAGCCCCATGGGTGGAGCACATCGGCTACACCGGCAACGTATTGTGGACATGCCCGATTTGGTCTCCGGTGGCAGCGGAAGGCGCGGGCTGTGCACGACGAGGGTTGGTGGCCCCGGTTGTTCCTCTGCGGTAGTGCTGGTCAGCCGAGGGACAAGCTAGGCAGGGCGGGCGTCGCTGTGCCGCTGCCCTGCTCTGGCTCGTCCGGATCTTTGTGGTGGCATCGGTCAACGGCGCGGCTTCGGTGGCTTGAGCGGCGGTGCCGGCTGCTTGTTTGTGGGGTGCGGGCGGTGGCGGCGTCTTTCCTTCTCTTAGGTCCGGCCGGTGATGGTTGGGACCTAGGGTCCGTCTTTCGGGCGGGCCAGATCTAGGATCGAGGCGGATCGGAGCTTCCACTCCCGTAGGTGAGGATGGTCTTGGTCCGTGTGGCGCTTCGATGGCAGTGTCTCCGGCTCTCCGGTTGGAGATGGGAGCAGCCTTGACGGTTGTGGTTTGCCGTGGCCTTGTCCGGGTAAATGGCCGTCTTTAGCCTTGTGGCGTGGATCTGTTTGTGGTAGTGGACGATGGCTAGCGCATGGATATGATGGGCTAACTTTGTCCACGTTGTGCTTTTCGTGTCGATGCTTGTTCATGGCGTCGACCTGAGCTCGGCTCTTCGGGTGTTGTTGTATCGTCGGACGGATTAGATCCAGACCATGGGCATAGCGTCGTTCGTGCTTGCTCGGCGGTGGCCGTCGGCAGCCCCGGGGTTGCATCCCCACGGTCCACCGGGCCTGGAAGGGGAGGCAGGTGTGGGCACCTCCTACGTTGGAAGCGCTAACCTGCACCGGTGGCTAATGTCGGGCTAGGAGTGAAAGGAGGCCCCTTTTACTCCTACTACCGTGGTGGGGGTCATGATGTGGATAACCTGTGGTGTCCAGCTCCATGGTTGGCTTTTCTGCAGGCCCCGTGGTGGCAGTGGTGACTCTACTTCTTGGTCGTGTGCGCGACAAGGGGTGGAGTGGTGGGAGGCTCTTGGCTGCCTAGGCAGTGCCCAGAACTGGTGTGGACGGGCCGGCCCTCGTAGAGGTGTTGATAAGCACACCTCCTGGTGGCATTGGCAAGCGCCGGTTTAAAGGTCCGCTATTTGGCACTGGCGTCGCCTGTGGGTGTCGTTTGCTCCTTGGAGTCGTCGTCGAGGGTCTCGTTATACCAGAGCTCCAGGTGAAAACCTATATCTCTTTGCTTGGATTCGGCAACGGCGACGCTGCGTGTCGTCACCTTCTTGAGGGTGTTGTCGTGGAGCTCAGGAGTTGTCAGTCGGATCTCGGTGAGGTCTTAGCTTGTTCTAGGTTATTGTTGTATCTTTTGATCTGCTTTGTAAGAGGGCCTCCTCACCACACTGTATCCTTCGGTCGTGTACTTTGTTCTGTTGCTTTATATATAAAGCAGGGTGAAAACCTCTTTCGAGAAGAAGAGAAGGACCAGCGTGCACACGCAATTCTCTTTCTCCAACTAAAGGATTGCACTTTATTTTCCATATGGCATTTTGACTGGCCCAAATATTCATTTTGAATATTTTTATATATTCTCGTATTGAGAAGATGTTCATAACAAGAGCAATCACAGATACATTTGGACTAGTTTCAACTTTACCATTTCACGGACTTTACAAATATTACTTGTTTCAAAAGAATTATTTCATTCATTTGAAAAAACATATATCACACTTTAAAAAATTAATTTTGCTCATTAAAAACACTGATTTCCCTCTAAAAAATAACGTTATCACTCATTTCATAAAAGTGATTTTAGTCATTGCAGTTATATTTCACAAATATCAGTTTGGGTACCAATTTCACTCATTTCTATGAAGTTGATTTAAAAATGAGAATAAAAATGTTTATCTAGTTATTAAGGCAAAAAAAGATCGGCTCAAACTGTACAAGAGTAATTTATCAAAAGATGTGAAATTAATTTCTCTTCAAATATGTGTATTTCAGTATGTATAGATGTGAAACATAATTTCTGATAAAAATAATGTGAAACGGATTACAATTTTAATGAGGTTGGTCAGATTGTTTATATCAATATATCTGAAATCGATATCATACAAAATGTCTGAAACAAATTGCTTCACTTCAAAAGCGTGAAACCGATATCTCAAAAAATAGGAACTGAATTCTTACAAAATATGTGGAGCGGATTGTAGTAAAATTGTTTTCGCTCATTTCACAAATCCGAATTCACTCTTTTCACCCGATTTCACTCATTTATGAAAAAAATAGATTCTAGTCATTTCTTAAAAACTGAGAGTGTGTAATATATTCAAACTATGATTTCACTCATTTCAAACCACTTATTTCACTTAATTCAAAGTACTGATTTCACTCAATTCAAAACAATAATTTCACTCATTTTCAGGGAAGACAGAGTCCACTAGTTTAAAACAACATATTTCACTCATTTGAAAAATCGATTTCACCCATTTGAAAAAATCCAGTCTTATGAAAAAACTAATTTCACGAAAAAAAACTCCCATTAGTTTTTAAAACTGGTTTTGCTCATTTCAAAAGAATGATTTCACTAAATTAAAAAAAACAGATTTGACTCGTTGGTTTTGTTCTAGGCAGTTACCCGCACTAGAATATATTATGTGGATTTAAATGTGTTTGAAATGTATCCAAAATTGATCTAATTTTAAAGGTCTTTGTGCAGGAGTTCAAACATATAAAAAAATTTCAAAATAAAAATGTTGCATTAGAATATTTAAATGATTTAAATTACCAAAGGTGGGATAAAGTGTGGATTTATTGTGAGAGAGAGGAGAGAGAGAGTGAATCTGTCCTTTTTCTTGACATGCATGTGCACTGGTGTGTACGTGATGGTGAGAAGAGGGAGTGGGACTTCACGGTGCTGGTTCGCGACTCCATTCATGAAGTGATGGTGCCTCTCTCCATGCCCGAGGTCTGGCTCCGCCTCCATGGCATTTCAAAGAAGCACCGCCGGGTTGACCGTCTGATGGAGGGCCTCAAGATGCTGGGCAGGCCAATTGTGATGGATGAGCTTTCCCTCCTCCGGTTGGGGCCGGTGAGGATGAAGTTTGGCTGCGAAGTCCCCGATAAGATGAATGGATTTGTGCAGGTGTGGTTCAACCACGAGGGTTACGACATCAAGATTGAGGTGGAGCGGCTGCAAGCGCCTGTGGACGGGCCAGCGACGCTGGGCAGTGACGCCCCTCGGCCCTCGAGATAAGAGCGGTGGCCCGCCCGGTTCGGGATCGGGGGGTCGTCTGTGCAGAAGAAGGATGAGCTCGGGGGCCAGGGAGGTCAGGGCAGTCTCATTGGTGGCCAAGCCAATGATGTGGAGATGGCGTGCCGCGACGAGGAACCAGATGACAGCATGCCGGACACGTCGATCGACACGGAGAGCTGGAACCAGCTGGGCATCAATGAGCGTAACCTCAATGTGGACAAAGACGCTTATGGAGCCCGGGAGCTCGCGGTGTTGGACACGGCCGGGAGCGGTCCCCCCACGGCCCGTGCTCTGGAGGGTGCGTTCAACCAGTTTGGCCTGAATTTGAAGGCGGGCGCTGCCCCTGCGGTTGCTGCGGCCGCCCCAGTCTCTCCTATCTGTAGGGCTGTGACACGGGAGTTGTGCTCAACGAACCATCTCTCCGCACTCCCCTGTCGAGCCGTCGCAGTTCAGGTGGCTCGGGCGCGCCCCAAGAAGACGATCGGCTGGAAGCCGACGGCCAACCCTGCAGTTCTGTCACTCCCGTCGCTAGCTGCTCCGGTGCACGTGGATCTGCAGGCGGCGCTGGGCTCTGTGGGGGCGGCAGCCAAGGCCAGCGCTCCAGGCGTCCCGGTTTCTCTGCGCTCCTAGTGCTAGAGCCAAGGCGGCACTGGGGACCTTTCCTCCTTGGAGAGTGGGAAGCTCAGCCTCGCTGACAAGAATCTCGAGACTTCATACTTGGATGCCATTGGGAAATGGCGGGACGCTGAGCGGCTGAAGGAGGCCATGGAGCGGTTTCGCTTGATCCAGATTGTTGCTCGCCACTAAGTTGATGGGGATCTTCTTCGTTTAGCGGCTGCCTGCGTGTTGTCGTTTATTTCCATCTTATTCAGGCTAAAGCCGGTTGCATGTATCTCACGTGGGCTTCGGCAAAGACTTCCTTTTGTTTAGTTTGTATCAATTGTTGGATGCTGTCTGTTGGTGGGCTTTATTAATTTAAAGCCGTACACTTCTGCGTCTTCGTTCTAAAGAAAAGAAGAGGGAGAGGACCATGCATGAGTCGGGTACAGGTTATTGCCCACACATAGTGGTTTGACTTCAGCTCATATTTCTTTTTCCAATGGCGGCAGAAATTTGTTGCTCCATGGCGGTTGGACCTCGCATCCTGGGTGCCAGATCAACCTACGGATCAGTTGTTCCTGCTGAGAGATAGGATTTACAACATCAACTCAATGTCGCCACAAACCACAGTCCGATGGATCGAGCTTCATGCCCGGTGGATCGAGAGACTACTCTTTATAGAAAAATGAATCAACATCAACAAAACTAGGAAAACATATATATTGTGAACATATATTTCATGCTGGGTATTATGTGAGAAATTTGTTTTTCAGATGCTGGTGTATATTTCGATTAAGTGGGTCAAACTTGTAGAAATTTGGCATAGACCAAGTTTAACTTAGTACACAGCTAAAGTGGCAGTTAATTCAAAACAGATGTAGTGCATGTATTTGCAGTTCACATTTGTTTGCATTAATTATTTTCCTTCTTAATTTAGCAAATCAAAATTAATTTCTTCTTCATCCAGATGTACTCTGCATGTATTTGCAGTTCACATTCGTTTGCATTGGTTACTTTTCCTTCTATAGCAAGTAAAAATTAATTACTTCTTCATTTGTATGAAATGATAAGTCCTAACTTTGAAAGCATTGAAGTACTGGCTCGTATAGCCTGTCTATCTAGAGGTAATCCTAGACACGTATTAAAAACTTTCCAAACATTTCAGATGATTACTGGCCTATATAACCCCGAGCGTGCAGCAGATGCTGGACATCCCTTGTGTTGCACACACCATCCACTCATGGCGATTGGCTTGCCATCCACTTATCATTTCGTGCTCCTCACCATCCTCATCTGCCTCCTCGTCCATCATTGCAGTGCAGTGTATGACGTCGAGTCAACCGCTGAGTCTGGGAAGCTGATTTCGGCCCAGCTAAAGCTCGTCGGCGGGTCGACGGAATTTGGGCCTGATGTGAAGAGTCTCACCCTAACCGCAAGGCAAGTGTGTTTGATATTTCATTTCAATCAACTAGCTAGATAAGTTGGGTTTTGCTCACACATTTAGTTTGCTGTCACAACGGCAGTCTTGAGACAGACAGCCGGCTACGCGTGCGCATCACCGATGCTAACCATCACCGATGGGAGGTCCCCAAGACGTCATCCCACGCCCGGCGCTAGGGCCGGAACCAAAGAACGTCTTGCTCGACTCACCGGGAAATCCCTCCATGCCTAGCAACAGCACCATGTCCAGCGCGTCTTCGGACCTGACCTTCACCATCCACGCCAGCCCGTTCCGCTTCACCGTCTCCCGTCGCTCCACCGGTGACACCCTCTTTGACACTTCCGCCAACCTTGTCTTCAAGGACCGGTACGTTACAAGTGTTCCATGCATTGCTATGTTATCTTAATTCCATGGTCCGTATGTAGCAAGTGATGGATGGCCGTGAAAATGGAATGCAGGTACTTGGAGGTGACATCGACGCTGCCGGCTGACCGGGCATCCCTGTACGGGCTGGGCGAGCAGAAAAAAGAAACGTTCCGGCTACAACACAATGACACTTTCACGCTGTGGAACGGGGACGTGACGTGGTCCGACCAACCGGACCTCAACCTCTACGGCTCGCACCCATTTTACATGGACGTGCGCTCCGGCGGTGCCGCGCATGGCGTGCTCCTCTTGAACAGCAATGGGATGGACATATTGTACGGCGGATCCTACGTCACCTACAAGGTGATCGGTGGCGTGCTAGACTTCTACTTCTTCGCCGGTCCCTCCCCGCTCGACGTCGTGGACCAGTACACGCAGCTCATCGGCCGCCCTGCCCCCATGCCCTACTGGTCATTCGGTACGAGTACCTTCTTGGTAGGCATATATACATGCACATGCTCTCTTCTGCTACGCTCACTCGATCTTGCACTTGTAGGGTTCCACCAGTCCAGGTATGGCTACAAGAACGTGGCTGATCTGGATGGCGTGGTCGCCGGCTACGCCAAGGCCAGGATCCCACTGGACGCGATCTGGTCGGACATCGACTACATGGACGGTTACCAGGACTTCACGCTGGATCCGGTGAACTATCCGTCCAAGCAGCTCCGGCCGTTCGTGGACCGGCTCCACAACAATAGCCAGAAATACGTGGTCACCCTACACCCGGCTATCAAACGGCAAGCAGCACCTCACGAGGACTTGTTCCTCAAGCGAAACGGCGCCAACCTGGTAGGCGAGGCGTGGCCAGGCGAGGTCTACTTCCTGGACTTCATGAGCCCGCGTAGCACCCAGTACTGGGCACGAAAGATCTCTGAGTTTCGGCGGACCATCCCTGTGGATGGGCTATGGTGCGACATCAACGAGCCCTCCAACTTCAAGGAGTGGCAGCCTCTCAATCCGTTGGACGACCCGCCCTACCGCATCAACAACTCCGGCTTTCACCTTCCCATCAACTACAGGACCGTTCCGGTCTCGACGCTGCACTACAACGGCGTGGCCGAGTATGACGCGCACAATCTCTTCGGCCTCCTCCAGGCGCAGGCCACACACGCAGGGCTGCTCAGGGACACCGCGCGCCGCCCCTTCGTGCTCAGCCGCTCTACCTTTGTGGGTTCCGGCCGTTACGCCGCGCACTGGACCGGCAACAATGTCGCGCGGTGGGACGAGCTTGCGCACTCCATCAACACCATCCTCAACTTTGGCCTCTTCGGCATCCCCATGACGGGCGCCGACATCTGCGGCTTCAACGGTAACACGACCCAGGAGCTCTGCAGCCGCTGGATTCAGCTTGGCGCATTCTACCCGTTCGCCAGGGCCCACGCAGACAAGACAACCCTTCGACGAGAGCTCTATGTGTGGGAGCCGACGGCACGGTCAGCGAGGAAAGCGTTGGGTATGCGGTACCGACTGCTCCCCTACATGTACACGCTAATGTACGAGGCGCACACGACGGGGGCGCCCATCGCGCGGCCACTCTTCTTCTCCTACCCACAGGATGCCGACACCTATGGTGTGGACAGGCAGTTCCTGCTAGGCCGCGCGTGCTTGTCTCTCCGGTGCTAGAGCCCGGTGCCACCACCGTGGACGCCTATTTCCCGGCCGGCCGGTGGTTCAGTCTTTACGACTACTCCCTCGCCTACACCATGAAGGTCGGCAAGCGCGTGACCCTCCCGGCGGCGCCTGACTTGGCAAACGCGCACCTGGCCGGCGGCAACATCCTACTACTGCAGCATGCGGGCCTGACCACGTCCGCCAAGACGCCAAAGCGAGTTCCACCTCCTTGTGGCGCTCGCGGAGAATGGGACAGCCAGTGGGGAGCTGTTCTTGGATGACGGCGAGTCGCCGGAGATGGGCCGTGGGGAGGCAATTGGACCCTGGTGAGATTCAGCTGCGACAGGGAGGATAGCAAGGGCATGCTCACGACCAAGGTGAGTTCGCATGTGGTGCAGAACTCATACGCGCCGAGTCGGGCGCAGGTCATCGGCAAGGTGGTCTTCATGGGGCTGCAGTCGGCACCAAAGAGCTTCACTATCTATGTAAACAACGTTGAGCTCAAGGCAGCCCGCACCAAGTCCCGGACGGGCGGAGTCTTCAGCGTCAGCGGCCTGTCGCTGGCAATCGGACAGAAGTTTGAGATAAAGCTCGTCATGTCGCATTAACATCGAAACCATTTCTGTGTAATTTTTGATCGGAATAAATAAAAATTAAAGATTGATAGTATCGTCTGCCAGTTCAAACGTGCATTCCTCCCTCTAGCGGCTTCCACTCTCATTTCATAAAAGCAAATATAGATATTTAAGCCCCCCCGAGATGATCAGTTCACGAAGATATTTCTGAACGTGCATGAAGGAATTAGGCTAGAGTCTAAGTTTCTATTTTACGTTTGACAAAACAGGACATGACCTTGATTTGTTTTGTTTCCTCAAAAATCATCCTCTTCGTATGTACCACACGGCATGTGTAACTAGCAACCTCAGAACAGAAATTATGAGCTATTGCTTAAAGCTTAATCATGTGATCTAGGGTTTCAAAAACGTCTTACAAGGTTGATTTTATTTTCTCAAAAACCAAGGTACTTACCTATTAGTCGTCGACGTGGTCTGGTATTCAGAAGATACATCGACAAAGTTGCACCTCAAATGGGCAGGAAAACTGTTCTTCAATAGATGACAGCTGAGGTTTGTCATCGTAGTCGGCGAGGCAACGAGTTGAAAATTGATAATATCCGTGCCAGTTCTAACGTGCATCGGACCTGCTAGCAGCTTGCACTCTCATTTCCTAGAAGAAAATATAGGCATTTAAGTAGCCCCTAAGACGCTCAATTACAAGATGTATGTTGATCTAAAATTGTTTCTTAACCTTTTTTCTTTTGGCCCAATAGACTGAATTAGGCTAGAGTCTAAGTTTTTGTTTTATGTTTGACAAGAAAGGACAGTACCAGGATTTGTTTTGCTTCCTCAAAAATCAACGTCTCGTAGGTACCACACGAGCATGTGTAACTAGCAACCTCATAATTGTAATAGTGAACTATTGTTTAATGTTTAATCATTTCATCTAAAGTTTAAAAAAAGTCATAGCAGGTTTATTTTATTTTCTGAAATCAAAGGTACTTCTAATTAGTTGTAGATGTAGCCTGGTATTCAGAAGGTACAGCGACAAAGTTGCAACTCAAAGGGGTGGGAAAATTGTTCTTCAACAGATGGCAGCTTAGGTTTATCATTGTAGTCGGCGAGGCAACCAGTTGAAGGCTCATAGTTTCGTGTGCTAGTACTAATGTGTATCTGACCCGCTAGCAGTTTCCATTCTCATTTCATAGAAGCAAACATAGATATTTAAGCACCCCCTAAGACCCTCAGTTACAAGATGTATGTTGATCTGTAATTGTTCCTTGACCTTTTCCTTTTGGCCCTATACACGAATTGTGCTCGATTCTAAGTTTCCGTTTTACGTTTGAGAAAACAGGACAAGACCTTGATTTGTTTTGCTTCCTGGAAAATCAACTTCTTTGTAGGTTCCACATGGCATGTTTAATTAGCGACCTCAGAATTGTAATTATGAGCTATTTTTAATGTTTAATAATTTGACCTAGAGTTTTAAAAGCATCTTAGAAGGTTGATTTTATTTTCTCAAAATCCAAGGTACTGCTTATTAATTATCTATGTAAAGAACGTTGGGCTCAAGGCAGCCTGCACCAAGTCCTGGACGAGTGGAGTGTTTTATGTTAGTGGCCTCTCGCTTGCAATCGGACAGAAATTTGAGAGAAAGCTCATCATGTCCCATAACATCAAAACCATGTGTGTATAATTTTTTATCCCAATAAATACAAATTGAAGATTGATAGTATCATGTGCCAGTTCAAACGTGTACTCCTCCCGCTAGCAGCTTCCACTCTCATTTCGAAGAAGCAAACGTAGATATTTAAGCACCCCCTGAGACACTCCAGTTACAGGATGTATTTTGATCTGAAACTGTTCCTTGACCTTTTTTCCTTTTGGTCCAATAGATCGAATTATGCTCAATTCTAAGTTTTCGTTTTACGTTTGACAAAACGGGACAAGACCTTGATTAGTTTAGCTTCCTCAAAAATCAACGTGTTCCACATGGCATGTGTAACTACCAACCTCAGAATCGGAATTATGAGCTATTTGGTAATGTTTAATCATTTGACCAACAGTTTCAAAAACGTCTTAGAAGGTTGATTTTATTCTTTTCAAAATCCAAGGTACTGCTCATTAGTTGTCGATGTGGTCTAGTATTCCAGAAGGTACAGCGACAAAGTTGCAACTCAAATGAGTAGGAAAACTGTTCAGCAACAGATGTCAGCTAAGGTTTATCATCGTAGTTGGCAAGGCAACCAGTTGAAGATTCATAGTATCGTGTGCCAGTTCTAACGAGCATCCGACCCACTAGCAGCTTCCACTCTCATTTCATAGAAGAAAATATAGGTATTTAAGTCCCCTAAGACGCTCACTTACAAGATGTATGTTTATCTGAAATTGTTCCTTGACCTTTTTCCTTTTGGCCCAATAGACCGAATTATGCTACATTCTAAGTTTTTTTTTACGTTTGATAAAACTGGACAATACCCTCGTAGGAGGTCCCTTTTACTGTTGGGGAACGCAGTCCCCTTGATTTGTTTTGTCATCTCAAAAATCAACATCTTCGTATGTACCACACGAGCATGTGTAACTAGCAACCTCAGAATTATAATCATGAGCTATTGCTTAATATTTAATCATTTGATCTAGAGTTTCAAAAACGTCTTGTAAGGTTTATTTTATTTTCTCAAAATACAAGGTACTACTTATTAGCTGTCGATGTGGTCTAGTATTCAGAAGGTATACATCAACAAAGTTGCCACTCAAAGTGGTAGGAAAACTTGTCTTCAACAGATGGCAGCTGAGGTTTATCATCATAGTCGGCGAGGCAACCAGTTGAAGATTGATAGTATTATATGCCAGTTCTAACGTGCATCCGACCCACTAGCAGCTTCCACCCTCATTTCATAGAAGCAAATATAAGTTTTTGAGTATCCCCCTTAGACGCTCACTTACAAGACGTATGTTGATCTGAAATTGTTCCTTGACCTTTTTTCTTTTGGCTCAATAGACCGAATTAGGCTATAGTCTATTTCATTTTATGTTTGACAAAATAGGACAAAACCTTTATTTGTTTTGCTTCCTAAAGAATCAACATCTCTTTTTTTGCGTGTAAAATAAGGTCAACATTTCGTAGATTCCACACGGCATGTTTAACTACAACAGAATTGTAATTAGGAGCTATTGTTTATTGTTTAGTCATTTGATCTAGTTTTAAAAATGTATTAACAGGTTGATTTTACTTTCTCAAAATCCAAGGAACTGCTTAGTAGTTATCGATGTGGTCTGGTATTCAGAAGGTACAACGAGAAAGTTGCCATGTCAGAGGGGTACGAAGACCGTTACGTAACAGATGGCAGCTGAGGTTTATCATCGTTCTCGTGGATGGGAAATTTTAGTAATGGAGAATTGCTTGCAAAATGGATAAGGGAGAAAAGAGATTTCTTCTATGGTAGGCCGACTTTGTTTTCGTTGGTATATTTCTATTTTTTCTAGTAGGTGATTGGCATCACAGACTGTCATTTAATGGCAAGGAATGCAGCAATAGCACTTTGCCCTGCCAACTCCGCTGCCGCTGGGGCGGGGGCGTTCGCTGTTTCCGGTGGCATGTCGCAACGTGGGATGCAGCGGTAGCAAGGCAGACGGCTGCGCCAACGGCGTGGGCGAGTGATGGGTATGCAGCGGCTACACGGCTTGGCTGGGAGCGGGCGGTGTGGATGCGCCAGCCCCATGGGTGGAGCACATCGGCTACACTGGCAACGTATTGTGGACATGCCCGATTTGGTCTCCGGTGGCAGCGGAAGGCGCGGGCTGTGCACGACGAGGGTTGGTGGCCCCGGTTGTTCCTCTGCGGTAGTGCTGGTCAGCCGAGGGACAAGCTAGGCAGGGCGGGCGTCGCTGTGCCGCTGCCCTGCTCTGGCTCGTCCGGATCTTTGTGGTGGCATCGGTCAACGGCGCGGCTTCGGTGGCTTGAGCGGCGGTGCCGGCTGCTTGTTTGTGGGGTGCGGGCGGTGGCGGCGTCTTTCCTTCTCTTAGGTCCGGGCCGGTGATGGTTGGGACCTAGGGTCCGTGCTCGGGCGGGCCAGATCTAGGATCGAGGCGGATCGGAGCTTCCACTCCCCGTAGGTGAGGATGGTCTTGGTCCAGGTGGCGCTCAGTGGCAGTGTCTCCCGGGCTCTCCGGTTGGAGATGGGGCAGCGCGACAGTTGTGGTTTGCCCGCGGCGCGATCCGGGTCGTGGCCGTCTTTGGCGCGCGGCGTGGATCTGTTTGTGGTAGTGGACGATGGCTAGCGCATGGATATGATGGGCTAACTTTGTCCACGTTGTGCTTTTCGTGTCTGATGCTTGTTCATGGCGTCGACCTGAGCTCGGCTCTTCGGGTGTTGTTGTATCGTCGGACGGATTAGATCCAGAGACCATGGGCATAGCGTCGTTCGTGCTTGCTCGGCGGTGGCCGTCGGCAGCCACTGGGTTGCATCCCCACGGTCCACCGGGCCTGGAAGGGGAGGCAGGTGTGGGCACCTCCTACTTTGGAAGCGCTAACCCAGACCCGGTGGCTAATGTCGGGCTAGGAGTGAAAGGAGGCCCCTTTTACTCCTACTACCGTGGTGGGGGTCATGATGTGGATAACCTGTGGTGTCCAGCTCCATGGTTGGCTTTTCTGCAGGCCCGTGGTGGCAGTGGTGACTCTACTTCTTGGTCGTGGTGCGCGACAAGGGGTGGAGTGGTGGAGGCTCTTGGCTGCCTAGGGCAGTGCCCAGAATCGGTGTGGACGGGCCGCCTCAGAGAGGTGTTGATAAGCACACCTCCTGGTGGCATTGGCAAGCTTGTTTAAAGGTCCGCGCTTATTTGGCACTGGCGTCGCCTGTGGGTGTCGCTTTGCTCCTTGGAGTCGCTGTCGAGGGTCTCGTTATACAGAGCTCGGTGAAAACCTATATCTCTTTGCTTGGATTCGCAACGGCGACGCTGCGTGTCGCCACCTTCTTGAGGGTGTTGTCGTGGAGCTCAGGAGTTGTCAGTCGGATCTCGGTGAGGTCTTAGCTTGTTCTAGGTTATTGTTGTATCTTTTGATCTGCTTTGTAAGAGGGCCTCCTCACCACACTGTATCCTTCGGTCGTGTACTTTGTTCTGTTGCTTTATAAAGCAGGGTGAAAACCTCTTTCGAGAAGAAGAGAAGGACCAGCGTGCACACGCAATTCTCTTTCTCCAACTAAAGGATTGCACTTTATTTTCCATATGGCATTTTGACTGGCCCAAATATTCATTTTGAATATTTTATATATATTCTCGTATTGAGAAGATGTTCATAACAAGAGCAATCACAGATACATTTGGACTAGTTTCAACTTTACCATTTCACGGACTTTACAAATATTACTTGTTTCAAAAGAATTATTTCATTCATTTGAAAAACATATATCACACTTAAAAAATTAATTTTGCTCATTAAAAACACTGATTTCCCTCTAAAAAATAACGTTATCACTCATTTCATAAAAGTGATTTTAGTCATTGCAGTTATATTTCACAAATATCAGTTTGGGTACCAATTTCACTCATTTCTATGAAGTTGATTTAAAAAATGTGAATAAAAATGTTTATCTCGTTATTAAGGCAAAAACAGATCGGCTCAAACTGTACAAGAGTTATTTTTCAAAATATGTGAAATTAATTTCTCTTCAAATATGTGTATTTCAGTATGTATAGATGTGAAACATAATTTCTGATAAAAATAATGTGAAACGGATTACAATTTTAATGAGGTTGGTCAGATTGTTTATATCAATATATCTGAAATCGATATCATACAAAATGTACGAAACAAATTGCTTCACTTCAAAAGCGTGAAACCGATATCTCAAAAAATAGGAACTGAATTCTTACAAAATATGTGGAGCGGATTGTAGTAAAATTGTTTTCGCTCATTTCACAAATCCGAATTCACTCTTTTCACCCGATTTCACTCATTTATGAAAAAAATAGATTCTAGTCATTTCTTAAAAACTGAGAGTGTGTAATATATTCAAACTATGATTTCACTCATTTCAAACCACTTATTTCACTTAATTCAAAGTACTGATTTCACTCAATTCAAAACAATAATTTCACTCATTTTCAGGGAAGACAGAGTCCACTAGTTTAAAACAACATATTTCACTCATTTGAAAAATCGATTTCACCCATTTGAAAAAAAATCCAGTCTTATGAAAAAACTAATTTCACGAAAAAAAACTCCCATTAGTTTTTAAAAACTGGTTTTGCTCATTTCAAAAGAATGATTTCACTAAATTAAAAAAAACAGATTTGACTCGTTGGTTTTGTTCTAGGCAGTTACCCGCACTAGAATATATTATGTGGATTTAAATGTGTTTGAAATGTATCCAAAATTGATCTAATTTTAAAGGTCTTTGTGCAGGAGTTCAAACATATAAAAAAATTTCAAAATAAAAATGTTGCATTAGAATATTTAAATGATTTAAATTACCAAAGGTGGGATAAAGTGTGGATTTATTGTGAGAGAGAGGAGAGAGAGTGAATCTGTCCTTTTTCTTGACATGCATGTGCACTGGTGTGTACGTGATGGTGAGAAGAGGGAGTGGGACTTCACGGTGCTGGTTCGCGACTCCATTCATGAAGTGATGGTGCCTCTCTCCATGCCTGAGGTCTGGCTCCGCCTCCATGGCATTTCAAAGAAGCACCGCCGGGTTGACCGTCTGATGGAGGGCCTCAAGATGCTGGGCAGGCCAATTGTGATGGATGAGCTTTCCCTCCTCCGGTTGGGGCCGGTGAGGATGAAGTTTGGCTGCGAAGTCCCCGATAAGATGAATGGATTTGTGCAGGTGTGGTTCAACCACGAGGGTTACGACATCAAGATTGAGGTGGAGCGGCTGCCGAAGCGCCCAGGGGACGGGCCAGCGACGCCTGGGCCCAGTGACGCTCCCCCTCGGCCCTCAGATAAGAGCGGTGGCCCGCCCGGTTCGGGGATCGGGGGGTCGTCTGTGCAGAAGAAGGATGAGCTCGGGGGCCAGGGAGGTCAGGGCAGTCTCATTGGTGGCCAAGCCAATGATGTGGAGATGGCGTGCCGCGACGAGGAACCAGATGACAGCATGCCGAACACGTCGATCGACACGGAGAGCTGGAACCAGCTAGGCATCAATGAGCGTAACCTCAATGTGGACAAAGACGCTATGGAGCCTGGGGAGCTCGCGGTGTTGGACACGGCCGGGAGCGGTCCCCCCACGGCCCGTGCTCTGGAGGGTGCGTTCAACCAGTTTGGCCTGAATTTGAAGGCGGGCGCTGCCCCTGCGGTTGCTGCGGCCGCCCCAGTCTCTCCTATCTGTAGGGCTGTGACACGGGAGTTGTGCTCAACGAACCATCTCTCCGCACTCCCCTGTCGAGCCGTCGCAGTTCAGGTGGCTCTGGGCGCGCCCCCAAGAAGACGATCGGCTGGAAGCCGACGGCCAACCCTGCAGTTCTGTCACTCCCGTCGCTAGCTGCTCCAGTGCACGTGGATCTGCAGGCGGCGCTGGGCTCTGTGGGGGCGGCAGCCAAGGCCAAGCGCCCAGGCGTCCCGGTTTCTCTCGCGCTCCTAGTGCTAGAGCCAAGGCGGCACTGGGGACCTTTCCTCCTTGGAGAGTGGGAAGCTCAGCCTCGCTGACAAGAATCTCGAGACTTCATACTTGGATGCCATTGGGAAATGGCGGGACGCTGAGCGGCTGAAGGAGGCCATGGAGCGGTTTCGCTTGATCCAGATTGTTGCTCGCCACTAAGTTGATGGGGATCTTCTTCGTTTTGGGCGGCTGCCTGCGTGTTGTCGTTTATTTCCATCTTATTCAGGCTAAAGCCGGTTGCATGTATCTCACGTGGGCTTCGGCAAAGACTTCCTTTTGTTTAGTTTGTATCAATTGTTGGATGCTGTCTGTTGGTGGGCTTTATTAATTTAAAGCCGTACACTTCTTGCGTCTTCGTTCTAAAGAAAAGAAGAGGGAGAGGACCATGCATGAGTCGGGTACAGGTTATTGCCCACACATAGTGGTTTGACTTCAGCTCATATTTCTTTTTTCCAATGGCGGCAGAAATTTGTTGCTCCATGGCGGTTGGACCTCGCATCCTGGGTGCCAGATCAACCTACGGATCAGTTGTTCCTGCTGAGAGATAGGATTTACAACATCAACTCAATGTCGCCACAAACCACAGTCCGATGGATCGAGCTTCATGCCCGGTGGATCGAGAGACTACTCTTTATAGAAAAATGAATCAACATCAACAAAACTAGGAAAACATATATATTGTGAACATATATTTCATGCTGGGTATTATGTGAGAAATTTGTTTTTCAGATGCTGGTGTATATTTCGATTAAGTGGGTCAAACTTGTAGAAATTTGGCATAGACCAAGTTTAACTTAGTACACAGCTAAAGTGGCAGTTAATTCAAAACAGATGTAGTGCATGTATTTGCAGTTCACATTTGTTTGCATTAATTATTTTCCTTCTTAATTTAGCAAATCAAAATTAATTTCTTCTTCATCCAGATGTACTCTGCATGTATTTGCAGTTCACATTCGTTTGCATTGGTTACTTTTCCTTCTATAGCAAGTAAAAATTAATTACTTCTTCATTTGTATGAAATGATAAGTCCTAACTTTGAAAGCATTGAAGTACTGGCTCGTATAGCCTGTCTATCTAGAGGTAATCCTAGACACGTATTAAAAACTTTCCAAACATTTCAGATGATTACTGGCCTATATAACCCCGAGCGTGCAGCAGATGCTGGACATCCCTTGTGTTGCACACACCATCCACTCATGGCGATTGGCTTGCCATCCACTTATCATTTCGTGCTCCTCACCATCCTCATCTGCCTCCTCGTCCATCATTGCAGTGCAGTGTATGACGTCGAGTCAACCGCTGAGTCTGGGAAGCTGATTTCGGCCCAGCTAAAGCTCGTCGGCGGGTCGACGGAATTTGGGCCTGATGTGAAGAGTCTCACCCTAACCGCAAGGCAAGTGTGTTTGATATTTCATTTCAATCAACTAGCTAGATAAGTTGGGTTTTGCTCACACATTTAGTTTGCTGTCACAACGGCAGTCTTGAGACAGACAGCCGGCTACGCGTGCGCATCACCGATGCTAACCATCACCGATGGGAGGTCCCCCAAGACGTCATCCCACGCCCGGCGCTAGGGCCGGAACCAAAGAACGTCTTGCTCGACTCACCGGGAAATCCCTCCATGCCTAGCAACAGCACCATGTCCAGCGCGTCTTCGGACCTGACCTTCACCATCCACGCCAGCCCGTTCCGCTTCACCGTCTCCCGTCGCTCCACCGGTGACACCCTCTTTGACACTTCCGCCAACCTTGTCTTCAAGGACCGGTACGTTACAAGTGTTCCATGCATTGCTATGTTATCTTAATTCCATGGTCCGTATGTAGCAAGTGATGGATGGCCGTGAAAATGGAATGCAGGTACTTGGAGGTGACATCGACGCTGCCGGCTGACCGGGCATCCCTGTACGGGCTGGGCGAGCAGAAAAGAAACGTTCCGGCTACAACACAATGACACTTTCACGCTGTGGAACGGGGACGTGACGTGGTCCGACCAACCGGACCTCAACCTCTACGGCTCGCACCCATTTTACATGGACGTGCGCTCCGGCGGTGCCGCGCATGGCGTGCTCCTCTTGAACAGCAATGGGATGGACATATTGTACGGCGGATCCTACGTCACCTACAAGGTGATCGGTGGCGTGCTAGACTTCTACTTCTTCGCCGGTCCCTCCCCGCTCGACGTCGTGGACCAGTACACGCAGCTCATCGGCCGCCCTGCCCCCATGCCCTACTGGTCATTCGGTACGAGTACCTTCTTGGTAGGCATATATACATGCACATGCTCTCTTCTGCTACGCTCACTCGATCTTGCACTTGTAGGGTTCCACCAGTCCAGGTATGGCTACAAGAACGTGGCTGATCTGGATGGCGTGGTCGCCGGCTACGCCAAGGCCAGGATCCCACTGGACGCGATCTGGTCGGACATCGACTACATGGACGGTTACCAGGACTTCACGCTGGATCCGGTGAACTATCCGTCCAAGCAGCTCCGGCCGTTCGTGGACCGGCTCCACAACAATAGCCAGAAATACGTGGTCACCCTACACCCGGCTATCAAACGGCAAGCAGCACCTCACGAGGACTTGTTCCTCAAGCGAAACGGCGCCAACCTGGTAGGCGAGGCGTGGCCAGGCGAGGTCTACTTCCTGGACTTCATGAGCCCGCGTAGCACCCAGTACTGGGCACGAAAGATCTCTGAGTTTCGGCGGACCATCCCTGTGGATGGGCTATGGTGCGACATCAACGAGCCCTCCAACTTCAAGGAGTGGCAGCCTCTCAATCCGTTGGACGACCCGCCCTACCGCATCAACAACTCCGGCTTTCACCTTCCCATCAACTACAGGACCGTTCCGGTCTCGACGCTGCACTACAACGGCGTGGCCGAGTATGACGCGCACAATCTCTTCGGCCTCCTCCAGGCGCAGGCCACACACGCAGGGCTGCTCAGGGACACCGCGCGCCGCCCCTTCGTGCTCAGCCGCTCTACCTTTGTGGGTTCCGGCCGTTACGCCGCGCACTGGACCGGCAACAATGTCGCGCGGTGGGACGAGCTTGCGCACTCCATCAACACCATCCTCAACTTTGGCCTCTTCGGCATCCCCATGACGGGCGCCGACATCTGCGGCTTCAACAGTAACACGACCCAGGAGCTCTGCAGCCGCTGGATTCAGCTTGGCGCATTCTACCCGTTCGCCAGGGCCCACGCAGACAAGACAACCCTTCGACGAGAGCTCTATGTGTGGGAGCCGACGGCACGGTCAGCGAGGAAAGCGTTGGGTATGCGGTACCGACTGCTCCCCTACATGTACACGCTAATGTACGAGGCGCACACGACGGGGGCGCCCATCGCGCGGCCACTCTTCTTCTCCTACCCACAGGATGCCGACACCTATGGTGTGGACAGGCAGTTCCTGCTAGGCCGCGGCGTGCTTGTCTCTCCGGTGCTAGAGCCCGGTGCCACCACCGTGGACGCCTATTTCCCGGCCGGCCGGTGGTTCAGTCTTTACGACTACTCCCTCGCCTACACCATGAAGGTCGGCAAGCGCGTGACCCTCCCGGCGGCGCCTGACTTGGCAAACGCGCACCTGGCCGGCGGCAACATCCTACTACTGCAGCATGCGGGCCTGACCACGTCCGCCGCACGCCAAAGCGAGTTCCACCTCCTTGTGGCGCTCGCGGAGAATGGGACAGCCAGTGGGGAGCTGTTCTTGGATGACGGCGAGTCGCCGGAGATGGGCCGTGTGGGAGGCAATTGGACCCTGGTGAGATTCAGCTGCGACAGGGAGGATAGCAAGGGCATGCTCACGACCAAGGTGAGTTCGCATGTGGTGCAGAACTCATACGCGCCGAGTCGGGCGCAGGTCATCGGCAAGGTGGTCTTCATGGGGCTGCAGTCGGCACCAAAGAGCTTCACTATCTATGTAAACAACGTTGAGCTCAAGGCAGCCCGCACCAAGTCCCGGACGGGCGGAGTCTTCAGCGTCAGCGGCCTGTCGCTGGCAATCGGACAGAAGTTTGAGATAAAGCTCGTCATGTCGCATTAACATCGAAACCATTTCTGTGTAATTTTTGATCGGAATAAATAAAAATTAAAGATTGATAGTATCGTCTGCCAGTTCAAACGTGCATTCCTCCCTCTAGCGGCTTCCACTCTCATTTCATAAAAGCAAATATAGATATTTAAGCCCCCCCGAGATGATCAGTTACGAAGATATTTCTGAACGTGCATGAAGGAATTAGGCTAGAGTCTAAGTTTCTATTTTACGTTTGACAAAACAGGACATGACCTTGATTTGTTTTGTTTCCTCAAAAATCATCCTCTTCGTATGTACCACACGGCATGTGTAACTAGCAACCTCAGAACAGAAATTATGAGCTATTGCTTAAAGCTTAATCATGTGATCTAGGGTTTCAAAAACGTCTTACAAGGTTGATTTTATTTTCTCAAAAACCAAGGTACTTACCTATTAGTCGTCGACGTGGTCTGGTATTCAGAAGATACATCGACAAAGTTGCACCTCAAATGGGCAGGAAAACTGTTCTTCAATAGATGACAGCTGAGGTTTGTCATCGTAGTCGGCGAGGCAACGAGTTGAAAATTGATAATATCCGTGCCAGTTCTAACGTGCATCGGACCTGCTAGCAGCTTGCACTCTCATTTCCTAGAAGAAAATATAGGCATTTAAGTAGCCCCTAAGACGCTCAATTACAAGATGTATGTTGATCTAAAATTGTTTCTTAACCTTTTTTCTTTTGGCCCAGTAGATTTGTTTTGTTTCCTCAAAAATCATCCTCTTCGTATGTACCACACGGCATGTGTAACTAGCAACCTCAGAACAGAAATTATGAGCTATTGCTTAAAGTTTAATCATGTGATCTAGGGTTTCAAAAACGTCTTACAAGGTTGATTTTATTTTCTCAAAATCCAAGGTACTTCTTATTAGTTGTCGATGTGGTCTGGTATTCAGAATGTACAACAACAAACTTGCAACTCAAATGGGTAGGAAAACTGTTTTACAACAGATGGCAGCTAAGATTTATCATCGTAGTCGGCGAGTCAACCAGTTGAACATTGCTACTACTAGTACAATGCCCGTGCGTTGCCACGGGCTCTTGATATAGTTTAAAAGAGTTACAATAGGTCTTTAACACGTACAGAGAATATAACTCAAACATAATTATTTGATACCTGGAGTCCATTTTTGCAAAGTAAATTGATAACATAAAAAAATTAATGACATGTCCATGTAACAAACCGAGGTATGTTCCAACTAAACATCTATTATAAAACTATTAATATCTAGATGACGCGCCTAAGAAATTCTTTTACAATGTCAGGAAAGTTTCTTTTAGCTTCATTCCCACGATGTTTTAGTAAGTATAATAAAAACTGCTTTCTCAAGTCATATCCATCCTGCACAAACAATACATGTAGTTAGCATGAAAATTTCACGCCGAAGGTCTTAAAACATGTAACGGACAATACCCACCGCGCAAATCGGCTTGACCAATTCTTTACCGTTCCACCAGAGCATAAAATGAAAAACAAAATAGCCAGACACATTCCTGTAAAACTTTAAATTAATAATATAAAGAATGTAGTTATAACAAAAGTACATGTTTTTGTTATGAATTCATTACCCGTCTATACTCGTTGGAACACCGAACAGAAATAAACGTTGCCATTTAGATATATCATAATTCCAACCAGGCAGCTTTATTTCGATCGCTTCTTTAAAATCCCTTGCAAAACTTTTTAGTTTCAGTGCATGCCTCATATTTTTTTCCTCTAACGATTGTGTTGTTTGAATATGATCCATAATATATAGACGACGTGCCTCTTTGTCGATGACGTACAAGATGTATCAGCCGATGGATGCATAGGGAAGATAAATCTACAAGTGGGGCTATTAGAAACAACAATAAACCATGATAACAATGGACAAACTACTTTACTTACCTTGTTGCACGATGAGATGTCGTTGTCCATCCCAGGCCAGCTATCAAATAATGTTGCTAACGTCTGGATAGTTTCCTTCTCGCAAAACTTCTGACCTCGTGTTGACTCTAGCATCATGGACTAAGCAAAAAAAGAAATATTGTTTCAACATGTTGATACTAATGACACATAGAATGAAGAGTTATAATAACTTACACAAAATCATAAATACATGTAGTGTATAGGAGGGTCTGTGAACAGTACTCCCTCGTCACATGCCAGCATACGCACGGCGGTGTTGAAGCAATCATTGTCCATGGGCTGGTCCATGTTAAGTATGCACTGAAGTTTCTTAAGACTTAAGCCCATTGCCTCGGGTGTCGAGCTCCGGACCCATACCTTCCTAAAAATTGGACGGTAAGAAGAACAATAATATACATCCGCACATTAAATATTGATACATGATACTTACTCCAAACACCCGGCATCATCGATCGACATGGCGTAGTTGCAGAGGCCGGCAAGTAATTCACGTTGGTCCGTGGGTATGATAGTGATTGGGGCAGGACGTTTGTCTTTGACTACGTCAGATGGATTCTCCAGGATCTCGATATCAGAATTAGCTAAAGTTTCTTCATCGTCAGGTCGATGGTATATGGGACCTCCTTTTAGCTTATTCAGCTCTGAATCGAGCAAAATGACAGCTAATTTTTGTCGAAAATGTTTCATATCCTCCTACAAAATATATATAAAAACAATTTATATAAATTTTTGAGATAAAATAACGAGATAATGTATAAAAATGAAATACCTGGGTGAACTCGTTCGACAGTCCATGTGATGTCCAGTATTCCATATAATTTAGCATAAACAGTCCACATGATACGCTAAAAAATTATAAAATAATGCTTTAGAATATCACACAGATGAATCAAATGAACAAACCATTGTAACAAGTGCTTACCCATCGGTTTGTATTTCCTCATGAAACTGCTCTACAACTGTCCATTTTGTAACATTGAGATCAGGCCACTTACGATCTCTGATAAAATCCGGACCATGCTCTACAAGTTTCAGATGCTTCTCGAGTCCTAGTAACTATTATATATATATAAGAAATATTAGGGATCAAGGCAGACAAAATCATATGTTAAGATGAATAAAAATAATAGATAGTTACCATAGTAGCAAGGTCATTGCGTTTAACCCGAGAACCAAGTGAGTCCAATACTTGAATCTCACATTTTTTGGCATTGGCGATTGCTAGCACTAGTAGAAAACAGGGCTATGGTCCCGGGCCAATATTCACATTAGTCCCGGTTCAATCACGAACCAGGACTAATGTGAGCATTTATCCCGGTTCGTGCGGCTAAGGCATTAGTCCTGGTTCACCTGTGCCCTTTAGTCCCGGTTCGTGGCACGAACCGGGACTAAAGAGTGTGATGCCCATTAGCACCGGTTCATGCCTCAAACCGGGTGAAGGAAATATGCCCTAGAGTCAATAATAAAGTTATTATTTATTTCCTTATATCATGATAAATGTTTATTATTCATGCTAGAATTGTATTAACCGGAAACATAATACATGTGTGAATACATAGACAAACAGAGTGTCACTAGTATGCCTCTATTTGACTAGCTCGTTAATCAAAGATGGTTATGTTTCCTAACCATAGACATGAGTTGTCATTTGATTAACGGGATCACATCATTAGGAGAATGATCTGATTGACATGACCCATTCCGTTAAGCCTAGCACTTGATCGTTTAGTATGTTGCTATTGCTTTCTTCATGACTTATACATGTTCCTGTAACTATGAGATTATGCAACTCCCATTTACCGGAGGAACACTTTGGGTACTACCAAACGTCACAACGTCTCTGGGGGCTTATAAAGGAGTACTACAGGTGTCTCCAAAGGTACTTGTTGGGTTGGCGTATTTCGAGATTAGGTTTTGTCACTCCGATTGCTCTGGAGAGGTATCTCTGGGCCTTCTCGGTAATACACATCACATAAGCCTTGCAAGCATTGCAACTAATGAGTTAGTTGTGAGATGATGTATTACGGAACGAGTAAAGAGACTTACCGTAACGAGATTGAACTAGGTATTGGATACCGACGATCGAATCTCGGGCAAGTAACATACCGATGACAAAGGGAACAACGTATGTTGTTATGCGGTTTGACCGATAAAGATCTTCGTAGAATATGTAGGAGCCAATATGGGCATCCAGGTTCCGCTATTGGTTATTGACCAAGAATAGTTCTAGGTCATGTCTACATAGTTCTCGAACCCGTAGGGTCCGCACGCTTAAGGTTTCGATGACAGCTTATATTATGAGTTTATGAGTTTTTATGTACCGAAGGAGTTCGGAGTCCCGGATGAGATTGGGGACATGACGAGGAGTCTCGAAATGGTCGAGACATAAAGATCGATATATTGGACGACTATATTCGGAGTTCGGAAAGGTTCCGAATGATTCGGGTATTTTTCGGAGTACCGGGGAGTTACGGGAATACGGGGAAGAGTATTGGGCCTTAATGGGCTTTAGTGGGAAGGAGCCAGACGTGGCGCGCGCCCTCCCAAGCCCAGTCCGAATTGGACAAGGGGTTTGGGCGCAGCCCCTCTCCCTTCCTTCTCCACTTCCCCCTTTCCCCCTTCTCCTAGTTGGACTAGGAAAGAAGGAGTCCTACTCCCGGTGGGAGTAGGACTCCCCTTGGCGCCCTCCTCCTAGGGCGGCCTCCTCCTCCCTCCCTCCTTTATATACGGGGCAGGGGGCACCCCATGGACACACAAGTTGATCTACGGATCGTTCCTTAGCCGTGCGGTGCCCCCTCCACCATATTCCACTTCGTCATATCGTCATGAGCTTAGGCGAAGCCCTGCGCCGGAGAAGTCATATCGTCGCTGGAGCTTAGGCAAAGCCCCGCGTCGGTGGAGCATCATCATCGTCACCACGCCGTCGTCTTGACGGAACTCATCCTCGACACTTTGCTGGACCGAGTCCGGGATCGCCATCGAGCTGAACGTGTGCAGAACTCGGAGGTGCCGTGACGCTCGGTACTTGGATCGGTCGGATCGTGAAGACGCACGACTACATCAACCGCGTTGTTATAACGCTTCCGCTTTCGGTCTCACGAGTGCGTGGACATACACTCTCCCTCTCGTTGCTATGCCATCACTATGGTCTTGCATGTGCGTAGGAAATTTTTTGAAATTACTACGCTCCCCAACAGTGGCATCCGAGCCTGGTTTTATGCGTTGATGTCATATGCACGAGTAGAACACAAGTGAGTTGTGGGCGATACAAGTCATACTGCCTACCAGCATGTCATACTTTGGTTCAGCGGTATTGTGAGATGAAGCGGCCCGGACCGACATTACGCCAGACGCTTACGCGAGACTGGTTTCACTGTTACGAGCACTCGTGCTTAAAGGTGGCTGGCGGGTGTCTGTCTCTCTCACTTTAGTTGAACCGAGTGTGGCTACGCCCGGTCCTTGAGAAGGTTAAAACGGAGTCTATTTGACGAAGTATCGTTGTGGTTTTTATGCGTAGGTAAGAACGGTTCTTGCTCAGCCCGTAGCAGCCACGTAAAACTTGCAACAACAAAGTAGAGGACGTCTAACTTGTTTTTGCAGGGCATGTTGTGATGTGATATGGTCAAGACGTGATGTTATATTTTATTGTATGAGATGATCATGTTTTGTAACCGAAGTTATCGGCAATCGGCAGGAGCCATATGGTTGTCGCTTATTGTATGAAATGCAAACGCCATGTAATTGCTTTACTTTATCACTAAGCGGTAGCGATAGTCGAGAAGCAACAGTTGGCGAGACGACAACGATGCTACGATGGAGATCAAGGTGTCGCGCCGGTGACGATGGTGATCACGACGGTGCTCGGAGATGGAGATCACAAGCACAAGATGATGATGGCCATATCATATCACTTATATTGATTGCATGTGATGTTTATCCTCTATGCATCTTATCTTGCTTTGATTGACGGTAGCATTATAAGATGATCTCTCACTAAAATTATCAAGAAGTGTTCTCCTCGAGTATGCACCGTTGCCAAAGTTCGTAGTACCTGCACACCACGTGATGATCGGGTGTGATAAGTTCTACGTCCATCTACAACGGGTGCAAAACAGTTGCACACGCTGAATACTCAGGTTAAACTTGACGAGCCTAGCATATAACAGATATGGCCTCGAACACGGAGACCGAAAGGTCGAGCGTGAATCATATAGTAGATATGATCAACATAAGATGTTCACCATTGAAAACTACTCCATCTCACGTGATGATCGGTTATGGTTTAGTTGATTTGGATCACGTGATCACTTAGATGACTAGAGAGATGTCTGTCTAAGTGGGAGTTCTTAAGTAATATGATTAATTGAACTTAAATTTATCATGAACTTAGTCCTGGTAGTATTTTGCAAATTATGTTGTAGATCAATAGCTCGCGTTGTTGCTTCCCTATGTTTTTGCTTCCCTATGTTTTTATATGTGTTCCTAGAGAAACTTGTATTGAAAAATGTTAGTAGCAATGATGCGGATTGGATCCGTGATCTGAGGTTTATCCTCATTGCTGCACGTAAGAATTATGTCCTTAATGCACCACTAGGTGACAGACCTATTGCAGGAGCAAATGCGCACGTTATGAACGCTTGGCTAGCTCAATATGATGACTACTTGATAGTTTAGTGCACCATACTTAACGGCTTAGAATCGGGACTTCAAAGGCGTTTTGAACGTCATGGACCATATGAGATGTTCCAGGAATTGAAGTTAATATTTCAAGCAAATACCCGAGTTGAGAGATATGAAGTCTCCAACAAGTTCTATAGCTAAAAGATGGAAGAGAATCGCTCAACTAGTGAGCATGTTCTCAGATTGTCTGGGTACTTCAATCGCTTGAATCAAGTGGGAGTTAATCTTCCAGATAAGATAGTGATTGACAGAATTCTCTAGTAACCATCACTAAGTTAGTAGAACTTCGTGATGAACTATAGTATGCAAGGGATGACGAAAACGATTCCCGAGCTCTTCGTGACGTTGAAATCAACGAAGGTAGAAATCAAGAAAGAGCATCAAGTGTTGATGATTGACAAGACCACTAGTCTCAAGGAAAAGGGCAAAGGGAAGAAGGGGAACTTCAAGAAGAACGGCAAGCAAGTTGCTGCTCGAGTGAAGAAGCCCAAGTCTGGACCTAAGCCTGCGACTAAGTGCTTTTGCTGCAATGGAACTGGTCACTAGAAGCGGAACTACCCCAAGTATTTGGCGGATAAGAAGGATGGCAAAGTGAACAAAGGTATATTTGATATACAGATCATTGATGTGTATTTCACTAGTGTTCGTAGTAACCCCTCGGTATTTGATACTGGTTCAGTTGCTAAGAGTAGTAACTTGAAACGGGAGTTGCAGAATGAACGAAACTAGTTGAAGGAAGTGACGGTGAGTGTTGGAAGTAGTTCCAAGATTGATTTGATCATCATCACACACTCCCTATACTTTCGGGATTAGTGTGGAACCTAAATAAGTGTTATTTGGTGTTGAGCATAAATATGATTTGATCATGTTTATTGCAATACGGTTATTCATTTAAGTAAGAGAATAAATTGTTGTTCTGTTTACATGAATAAAACCTTATATGGTTACACACCCAATGAAAATGGTTCATTGGATCTCGATCATAGTGATACACATATTCGTAATATTGAAACCAAAAGATGCAAAGTTAATAATGATAGTGCAACTTATTTGTGGCAATCGCCGCTTAGGTCATATTGGTGTAAAGCATGAAGAAAACTCCATGTCGATGGACTTTCGGAATCACTTGGTTATGAATCATTTGATGCTTGCGTAACCGTGCCGCTTTGGGCAAGATGACTAAAACTCCGTTCTCCGGAACAATGGAACAAGCTACTGACTAATTGGAAATAATACATACCGATGTATGCGATCCAATGAGTGTTGATGCTCGTGGCAAGTATCGTTATTTTCTGACTTTCACAAGATGATTTGAGCAGATATGGGTATATCTACTTGATGAAACATAAGTCTGAAATAGTTGAAAGGTTCAAAGAATTTCAGAGTGAAGTGGAAAAATCATCGTAACAAGAAAATAAAGTTTCATGCGATCTGATCGCGAAGACGTAATAATTGAGTTACGAAGTTTGGTCTTCAATTAAAATAATGTGGAATAGTTTCACAGCTCACGCCACGGAACACCACAATGTTATGGTGTGTCCGAACGTCAGAACCGCACTTTATTGGATATGGTGCGATCTATGATGTCTCTTATCGGTTTACCACTATCATTTTGGGGTTATGCATTAGAGACAGCTGCATTCACGCTTAATAGGGCACTATCTAAATCCGTTGAGACGACACCATATGAACTATGGTTTAACAAAGAAACCTAAGCTGTCGTTTCTTAAAAGTTTGGGGTTGTGATGCTTATGTGAAAAAGTTTTCACCTGATAAGCTCAAACCCAAATCGGAGAAGTGCGTCTTCATAGAATACCCAAAGGTAACTATTGGGTACACCTTATATCACAGATCTGAAGGCAAGTTTTTCGTTGCTAAGATGGATCCTTTCTAGAGAAGAAGTTTCTCTCGAAAGAAGTGAGTGGGAGGAAAGTAGAAACTTGATGAGGTAATTGTACCTTCTCCCTTATTGGAAAGTAGTTCATCACAGAAATCAGTTCTAGTGATTCCTACACCAATTAGTGAGGAAGTTAATGATGATGATCATGAAACTTCAGATCAAGTTGCTACCAAACCTCGTAGGGTCTTCCAGAGTAAGATCCGCACCAGAGTGGTACGGTAATCATGTTCGGAAGTCATGTTACTAGACCATGATGAACCTACGAACTATGAGGAAGCGATGATGAGCCCAGATTCCGCGAAATGGCTTGAGGCCATGAAACACGAGATAGGATCCATGTATGAGAACAAAGTATGGACTTTGATTGACTTGCTCGATGATCAGCAAGCCATGTTAAATAAATGGATCTTCAAGAGGAAGACGGACACTGATAGTAGTGTTACTATCTACAAAAGCTCGACTTGTCACAAAAAGGTTTTCGACAAGTTCAAGGTGTTGACTACAATGAGATTTTCTCAACCGTAGCGATGCTTAAGTCTGTCCGAATCATGTTAGCAATTGCCACATTTTATGAAATCTGGCAAATGGATGTCAAAACTACATTCTTTAATGGATTTATTAAAGAAGAGTTGTATATGATGCAACCAGAAGGTTTTTTTCAATCCTAAAGGAACTAACAAAATGTGCAAGCTCCAGCGATCCAACTATGGACTGGTGCAAGCATCTCAGAGTTGGAATAAACGCTTTGATAGTGTGATCAAAGCATATGGTTTTATACAGACTTTTGGAGAAGCCTGTATTTACAAGCAAGTGAGTGGGAGCACTACAGCATTTCTGATAAGTATATGTGAATGACATATTGTTGATCGGAAATAATGTAGAATTATTCTGCAAAGCATAAAGGAGTATTTGAAAGGAGTTTTTCAAAGAAGGACCTCGGTGAAGCTGCGTACAAATTGAGCATCAAGATCTATTGAGATAGATGAAAAACGCTTGATAAAGTT
Organism: Aegilops bicornis; assembly: GCA_021605145.1. Lineage (NCBI taxonomy): Eukaryota > Viridiplantae > Streptophyta > Magnoliopsida > Poales > Poaceae > Aegilops > Aegilops bicornis. The sequence continues at coordinate 856,422,931 of CM038670.1, read as the reverse complement.
TTCAATAAGTACATATCTTGTCAAGATTTTGAAGAAGTTCAAAATGGAACAGTCAAAGAAAAGTTCTTGCCTGTGTTGCAAAGGTGTGAAATTGAGTAAGACTCAAATCCGACCACAGCAGTAAAATAGAAAAGAGAATGAAAGTCATTCCCTATGCCTCACCATAGGTTCTATAAAGTATGCTATGCTATGTACCAGACCTATTGTATACCTTGCTCTGAATTTGGCAAGGAAGTACAATAGTGATCTAAGAGTAGATCATCGGACATTGGTCAAGAACATCCTTAGTGAGGACTAAGGAAATATTTCTCGATTATGGAGGTGATAAAAGAGCCCGTCGTAAAGAGTTACATCGATGCAAGCTTTTTACACAGATCCAGATGACTCTAAGTCTCAATCTGGATACATATTGTAAGTGGGAGCAATTAGCTAGAGTAGCCCCGCGCAGAGCATTGTAGACATAGAATATTTGCAAAATACATACGGCTCTGAATGTGACAGACCCGTTGACTAAAATTATCTCACAAGCAAAACATGATCACACCTTAGTACTCTTTGGGTGTTAATCACATAGCGATGTGAACTAGATTACTGACTCTAGTAAACCCTTTGGGTGTTGGTCACATGTCGATGTGAACTATGGGTATTAACCACATATAGATGTGAACTATTGATGTTAAATCACATGGCGATGTGAACTAGATTATTGACTCTAGTGCAAGTGGGAGACTGAAGGAAATATGCCCTAGAGGCAATAATAAAGTTATTATTTATTTCCTTATATCATGATAAATGTTTATTATTCATGCTAGAATTGTATTAACCGGAAACATAATACATGTGTGAATACATAGACAAACAGAGTGTCACTAGTATGCCTCTATTTGACTAGCTCGTTAATCAAAGATGGTTATGTTTCCTAACCATAGACATGAGTTGTCATTTGATTAACGGGATCACATCATTAGGAGAATGATCTGATTGACATGACCCATTCCGTTAAGCCTAGCACTTGATCGCTTTAGTATGTTGCTATTGCTTTCTTCATGACTTATACATGTTCCTGTAACTATGAGATTATGCAACTCCGTTTACGGAGGAACACTTTGGGTACTACCAAACGTCACAACGAATCGGGTGATTATAAAGGAGTACTACAGGTGTCTCCAAAGGTACTTGTTGGGTTGGCGTATTTCGAGATTAGGTTTTGTCACTCCGATTGCTCGGAGAGGTATCTCTGGGCCTTCTCGGTAATACACATCACATAAGCCTTGCAAGCATTGCAACTAATGAGTTAGTTGTGAGATGATGTATTACGGAACGAGTAAAGAGACTTACCGGTAACGAGATTGAACTAGGTATTGGATACCGACGATCGAATCTCGGGCAAGTAACATACCGATGACAAAGGGAACAACGTATGTTGTTATGCGGTTTGACCGATAAAGATCTTCAGAGAATATGTAGGAGCCAATATGGGCATCCAGGTTCCGCTATTGGTTATTGACCAAGAATAGTTCTAGGTCATGTCTACATAGTTCTCGAACCCGTAGGGTCCGCACGCTTAAGGTTTCGATGACAGTTATATTATGAGTTTATGAGTTTTTATGTACCGAAGGAGTTCGGAGTCCCGGATGAGATTGGGGACATGACGAGGAGTCTCGAAATGGTCGAGACATAAAGATCGATATATTGGACGACTATATTCGGAGTTCGGAAAGGTTCCGAATGATTCGGGTATTTTTCGAGTACCGGGAGTTACGGGAATATGGGGAAGAGTATTGGGCCTTAATGGGCTTTAGTGGGAAGGAGCCAGGAGGTGGCGCGCCCCTCCCAAGCCCAGTCCGAATTGGACAAGGGGTTTGGGGCGCAGCCCCTCTCCTTCCTTCTCCACTTCCCCTTTCCCCCTTCTCCTAGTTGGACTAGGAAGAAGGAGTCCTACTCGGTGGGAGTAGGACTCCCTTGGCGCCCTCCTCCTAGGGCCGGCCTCCTCCTCCCTCCCTCCTTTATATACGGGGCAGGGGGCACCCCATGGACACACAAGTTGATCTACGGATCGTTCCTTAGCCGTGTGCGGTGCCCCTCCACCATATTCCACTTGGTCATATCGTCGCGGAGCTTAGGCGAAGCCCCGCGCCGGAGAAGTCATATCGTCATGGAGCTTAGGCAAAGCCCCGCGCCGGTGGAGCATCATCATCGTCCACCACGCCGTCAGGTTGACGGAACTCATCCCCGACACTTTGCTGGATCGGAGTCCGGGATCGTCATCGAGCTGAACGTGTGCAGAACTCGGAGGTGCCGTGACGTTCGGTACTTGGATCAGTCGGATCGTGAAGACGACGACTACATCAACCGCGTTGTTATAACGCTTCCGCTTCGGTCTCACGAGGGTACGTGGACATACACTCTCCTCTCGTTGCTATGCCATCACTATGGTCTTGCGTGCGTAGGGAAATTTTTGAAATTACTACGTTCCCCAACAAAGGCATCCGAGCCTGGTTTTATGCGTTGATGTCATATGCACGAGTAGAACACAAGTGAGTTGTGGGCGATACAAGTCATACTGCTTACCAGCATGTCATACTTTGGTTCAGCGGTATTGTGAGATGAAGCGGCCCGGACCGACATTACGCCAGACGCTTACGCGAGACTGGTTTCACCGCTACGAGCACTCGTGCTTAAAGGTGGCTGGCGGGTGTCTGCCTCTCACTTTAGTTGAACCGAAAGTGGCTACGCCCGGTCCTTGAGAAGGTTAAACGGAGTCTATTTGACGAAGTATCGTTGTGGTTTTTATGCGTAGGTAAGAACGGTTCTTGCTCAGCCCGTAGCAGCCACGTAAAACTTGCAACAACAAAGTAGAGGACGTCTAACTTGTTTTTGCAGGGCATGTTGTGATGTGATATGGTCAAGACGTGATGTTATATTTTATTGTATGAGATGATCATGTTTTGTAACCGAAGTTATCGGCAACTGGCAGGAGCCATATGGTTGTCGCTTTATTGTATGAAATGCAACGCCATGTAATTGCTTTACTTTATCACTAAGCGGTAGCGATAGTCGTAGAAGCAACAGTTGGCGAGACGACAACGATGCTACGATGGAGATCAAGGTGTCGCGCCGGTGACGATGGTGATCACGACGGTGCTTCGGAGATGGAGATCACAAGCACAAGATGATGATGGCCATATCATATCACTTATATTGATTGCATGTGATGTTTATCCTCTATGCATCTTATCTTGCTTTGATTGACGGTAGCATTATAAGATGATCTCTCACTAAAATTATCAAGAAGTGTTCTCTCGAGTATGCACCGTTGCCAAAGTTCGTAGTACCCGCACACCACGTGATGATCGGGTGTGATAAGTTCTACGTCCATCTACAACGGGTGCAAAACAGTTGCACACGCGGAATACTCAGGTTAAACTTGACGAGCCTAGCATATAACAGATATGGCCTCGGAACACGGAGACCGAAAGGTCGAGCGTGAATCATATAGTAGATATGATCAACATAAGATGTTCACCATTGAAAACTACTCCATCTCACGTGATGATCGGTTATGGTTTAGTTGATTTGGATCACGTGATCACTTAGATGACTAGAGAGATGTCTGTCTAAGTGGGAGTTCTTAAGTAATATGATTAATTGAACTTAAATTTATCATGAACTTAGTCCTAGTAGTATTTTGCAAATTATGTTGTAGATCAATAGCTCGCGTTGTTGCTTCCCTATGTTTTTGCTTCCCTATGTTTTTATATGTGTTCCTAGAGAAACTTGTATTGAAAAATGTTAGTAGCAATGATGCGGATTGGATCCGTGATCTGAGGTTTATCCTCATTGCTGCACAGAAGAATTATGTCCTTAATGCACCACTAGGTGACAGACCTATTGCAGGAGCAAATGCAGACGTTATGAACGTTTGGCTAGCTCAATATGATGACTACTTGATAGTTTAGTGCACCATACTTAACGGCTTAGAATCGGGACTTCAAAGGCGTTTTGAACGTCATGGACCATATGAGATGTTCCAGGAATTGAAGTTAATATTTCAAGCAAATACCCGAGTTGAGAGATATGAAGTCTCCAACAAGTTCTATAGCTAAAAGATGGAAGAGAATCGCTCAACTAGTGAGCATGTTCTCAGATTGTCTGGGTACTTCAATCGCTTGAATCAAGTGGGAGTTAATCTTCCAGATAAGATAGTGATTGACAGAATTCTCTAGTAACCATCACTAAGTTAGTAGAACTTCGTGATGAACTATAGTATGCACGGGATGACGAAACGATTCCCGAAGCTCTTCGTGACGTTGAAATCAACGAAGGTAGAAATCAAGAAAGAGCATCAAGTGTTGATGATTGACAAGACCACTAGTCTCAAGGAAAAGGGCAAAGGGAAGAAGGGGAACTTCAAGAAGAACGGCAAGCAAGTTGCTGCTCGAGTGAAGAAGCCCAAGTCTGGACCTAAGCCCGAGACTAAGTGCTTTTGCTGCAATGGAACTGGTCACTAGAAGCGGAACTACCCCAAGTATTTGGCGGATAAGAAGGATGGCAAAGTGAACAAAGGTATATTTGATATACAGATCATTGATGTGTATTTCACTAGTGTTCGTAGTAACCCCTCGGTATTTGATACTGGTTCAGTTGCTAAGAGTAGTAACTTGAAACGGAGTTGCAGAATGAACAGAAACTAGTTGAAGGGGAAGTGACGATGAGTGTTGGAAGTAGTTCCAAGATTGATTTGATCATCATCACACACTCCCTATACTTTCGGGATTAGTGTGGAACCTAAATAAGTGTTATTTGGTGTTGAGCATAAATATGATTTGATCATGTTTATTGCAATACGGTTATTCATTTAAGTAAGATAATAAATTGTTGTTCGGTTTACATGAATAAAACCTTATATGGTTACACACCCAATGAAAATGGTTCATTGGATCTCGATCATAGTGATACACATATTCGTAATATTGAAACCAAAAGATGCAAAGTTAATAATGATAGTGCAACTTATTTGTGGCAATCGCCGCTTAGGTCATATTGGTGTAAAGCGCATGAAGAAAACTCCATGTCGATGGACTTTCGGAATCACTTGGTTATGAATCATTTGATGCTTGCGAACCGTGCCGTTTGGGCAAGATGACTAAAACTCCGTTCTCCGGAACAATGGAACAAGCTACTGACTAATTGGAAATAATACATACCGATGTATGCGATCCAATGAGTGTTGATGCTCGTGGCAAGTATCGTTATTTTCTGACTTTCACAAGATGATTTGAGCAGATATGGGTATATCTACTTAATGAAACATAAGTCTGAAATAGTTGAAAGGTTCAAAGAATTTCAGAGTGAAGTGGAAAAATCATCGTAACAAGAAAATAAAGTTTCTGCGATCTGATCGCGAAGACGAATAATTGAGTTACGAGTTTGGTCTTCAATTAAAATAATGTGGAATAGTTTCACAGCTCACGCCACCGGAACACCACAATGTTATGGTGTGTCCGAACGTCAGAACCGCACTTTATTGGATATGGTGCGATCTATGATGTCTCTTATCGGTTTACCACTATCATTTTGGGGTTATGCATTAGAGACAGCTGCATTCACGTTTAATAGGGCACTATCTAAATCCGTTGAGACGACACCATATGAACTATGGTTTAACAGTAAACCTAAGCTGTCGTTTCTTAAAAGTTTGGGGTTGTGATGCTTATGTGAAAAGTTTTCACCTGATAAGCTCAAACCCAAATCGGAGAAGTGCGTCTTCATAGAATACCCAAAGGTAACTATTGGGTACACCTTATATCACAGATCCGAAGGCAAGTTTTTCGTTGTTAAGATGGATCCTTTCTAGAGAAGAAGTTTCTCTCGAAAGAAGTGAGTGGGAGGAAAGTAGAAACTTGATGAGGTAATTGTACCTTCTCCCTTATTGGAAAGTAGTTCATCACGTAAATCAGTTCTAGTGATTCCTACACCAATTAGTGAGGAAGTTAATGATGATGATCATGAAACTTCAGATCAAGTTGCTACCAAACCTCGTGGGTCTTCCAGAGTAAGATCCGCACTCAGAGTGAATGCGGTAATCATGTTCGGAAGTCATGTTACTAGACCATGATGAACCTACGAACTATGAGGAAGCGATGATGAGCCCAGATTCCGCGAAATGGCTTGAGGCCATGAAACCTGAGATAGGATCCATGTATGAGAACAAAGTATGGACTTTGATTGACTTGCTCGATGATCAGCAAGCCATGTTAAATAAATGGATCTTCAAGAGGAAGACGGACACTGATAGTAGTGTTACTATCTACAAAAGCTCGACTTGTCACAAAAAGGTTTTCGACAAGTTCAAGGTGTTGACTACAATGAGATTTTCTCAACCGTAGCGATGCTTAAGTCTGTCCGAATCATGTTAGCAATTGCCACATTTTATGAAATCTGGCAAATGGATGTCAAAACTACATTCTTTAATGGATTTATTAAAGAAGAGTTGTATATGATGCAACCAGAAGGTTTTTCAATCCTAAAGGAACTAACAAAATGTGCAAGCTCCAATGATCCAACTATGGACTGGTGCAAGCATCTCAGAGTTGGAATAAACGCTTTGATAGTGTGATCAAAGCATATGGTTTTATACAGACTTTTGGAGAAGCCTGTATTTACAAGCAAGTGAGTGGGAGCACTACAAAGATTTCGATAAGTATATGTGAATGACATATTGTTGATCGGAAATAATGTAGAATTATTCTGCAAAGCATAAAGGAGTATTTGAAAGGAGTTTTTCAAAGAAGGACCTCGGTGAAGCTGCGTACAAATTGAGCATCAAGATCTATTGAGATAGATGAAAAACGCTTGATAAAGTTTTCAATAAGTACATATCTTGTCAAGATTTTGAAGAAGTTCAAAATGGAACAGTCAAAGAAAAGTTCTTGCCTGTGTTGCAAAGGTGTGAAATTGAGTAAGACTCAAATCCCGACCACAGCAGAAAATAGAAAAGAGAATGAAAGTCATTCCCTATGCCTCAGTCATAGGTTCTATAAAGTATGCTATGCTATGTACCAGACCTATTGTATACCTTGCTCTGAATTTGGCAAGGAAGTACAATAGTGATCTAAGAGTAGATCACTGGACATTGGTCAAGAACATCCTTAGTGAGGACTAAGGAAATATTTCTCGATTATGGAGGTGATAAAAGAGCCCGTCGTAAAGAGTTACATCGATGCAAGCTTTTTACACAGATCCAGATGACTCTAAGTCTCAATCTGGATACATATTGTAAGTGGGAGCAATTAGCTAGAGTAGCCCGTGCAGAGCATTGTAGACATAGAATATTTGCAAAATACATACGGCTCTGAATGTGACAGACCCGTTGACTAAAATTATCTCACAAGCAAAACATGATCACACCTTAGTACTCTTTGGGTGTTAATCACATAGCGATGTGAACTAGATTACTGACTCTAGTAAACCCTTTGGGTGTTGGTCACATGTCGATGTGAACTATGGGTATTAACCACATATAGATGTGAACTATTGATGTTAAATCACATGGCGATGTGAACTAGATTATTGACTCTAGTGCAAGTGGGAGACTGAAGGAAATATGCCCTAGAGGCAATAATAAAGTTATTATTTATTTCCTTATATCATGATAAATGTTTATTATTCATGCTAGAATTGTATTAACCGGAAACATAATACATGTGTGAATACATAGACAAACAGAGTGTCACTAGTATGCCTCTATTTGACTAGCTCGTTAATCAAAGATGGTTATGTTTCCTAACCATAGACATGAGTTGTCATTTGATTAACGGGATCACATCATTAGGTGAATGATCTGATTGACATGACCCATTCCGTTAAGCCTAGCACTTGATCGTTTAGTATGTTGCTATTGCTTTCTTCATGACTTATACATGTTCCTGTAACTATGAGATTATGCAACTCCCGTTTACCGGAGGAACACTTTGGGTACTACCAACCGTCACAACGTAACTGGGTGATTATAAAGGAGTACTACAGGTGTCTCCAAAGGTACTTGTTGGGTTGGCGTATTTCGAGATTAGGTTTTGTCACTCCGATTGTCGGAGAGGTATCTCTGGGCCTTCTCGGTAATACACATCACATAAGCCTTGCAAGCATTGCAACTAATGAGTTAGTTGTGAAATGATGTATTACGGAACGAGTAAAGAGACTTACCAGTAACGAGATTGAACTAGGTATTGGATACCGACGATCGAATCTCGGGCAAGTAACATACCGATGACAAAGGGAACAACGTATGTTGTTATGCGGTTTGACCGATAAAGATCTTCGTAGAATATGTAGGAGCCAACATGGGCATCCAGGTTCCGCTATTGGTTATTGACCAAGAATAGTTCTAGGTCATGTCTACATAGTTCTCGAACCCGTAGGGTCCGCACGCTTAAGGTTTCGATGACAGTTATATTATGAGTTTATGAGTTTTGATGTACCGAAGGAGTTCTGAGTCCCGGATGAGATTGGGGACATGACGAGGAGTCTCGAAATGGTCGAGACGTAAAGATCGATATATTGGACGACTATATTTGGAGTTCGGAAAGGTTCCGAATGATTCGGGTATTTTTCGGAGTACCGGGGAGTTACGGGAATACGGGGAAGAGTATTGGGCCTTAATGGGCTTTAGTGGGAAGGAGCCAGGAGGTGGCGCGCCCTCCCAAGCCCAGTCCGAATTGGACAAGGGGTTTGGGCGCAGCCCCTCTCCCTTCCTTCTCCACTTCCCCCTTTCCCCCCTTCTCCTAGTTGGACTAGGAAAGAAGGAGTCCTACTCCCGGTGGGAGTAGGACTCCCCTTGGCGCGCCCTCCTCCTAGGACCGGCCTCCTCCTCCCTCCCTCCTTTATATACGGGGGCAGGGGCACCCCATGGACACACAAGTTGATCTACGGATCGTTCCTTAGCCGTGTGCGGTGCCCCCTTCCACCATATTCCACTTCGGTCATATCGTCGCGGAGCTTAGGCGAAGCCCTGCGCCGGAGAAGTCATCTCGTCGCGGAGCTTAGGCAACGCCGTGCGTCGGTGGAGCATCATCATCGTCACCACGCCGTCGTGCTTGTGGAACTCATCCCGACATTTTGCTGGATCGGAGTCCGGGATCGTCATCGAGCTGAGCGTGTGCAGAACTCGGAGGTGCCGTACGTTCGGTACTTGGATCGGTCGGATCGTGAAGACGTACGACTACATCAACCGCGTTGTTATAACGCTTCCGCTTTCGGTCTACGAGGGTACGTGGACATACACTCTCCCCTCTCGTTGCTATGCCATCACTATGGTCTTGCGTGTGCGTAGGAATTTTTTTGAAATTACTACGTTCCCCAACACCGGGACTAAAGATTAGACCTTTAGTCCCGGTTTGAGGCACGAACCGGTGCTAATGGGGTTGAGACCTTTAGTCCATTAGCACCGGTTCATGCCTCAAACCGAGACTAAAGATTAGACCTTTAGTCCCGGTTTGAGGCACGAACCGGTGCTAATGGGGTTGAGACCTTTAGTCCCGGTTCGTGCCAAGAACCGGTACTAAAGGTCCCATTTTCAAACTCTACCCCCCCCCCCCCCCGTGGAACCCCGTTAAACATTTTCAAAATCCTCAAAAACCTAACAAAAAAAGTTACGGGGCTTTTAAGATCTAGAGTGGAAAAAATTGAAAGAATTTCAAACTGTGGTCAAACAATGGTCAAACTAATTATTCTAGAATATTAGTGCTACTAAATAATTTGTTCAGCTATTTTGAATTTTGGTCAAATCTAGTCAAACTATGGTCAAACTATGGTGAAACTGTGGTCAAACTATGATCAAACTAATTATTCTAGAATATTAGTGTTACTAAATAATTTGTTCAGCTATTTTAAATTTTGGTCAAATCTGGTCAAACTATGGTCAAACTATGGTCAAACAATGGTCAAACTATTTTTTCAAAATAACTATTGCTTTCTAAATAATTATTGTTTTTTAAAACAATAGTTTGAAACTCAAACAGTGAAATGTGTCACTTCATGCTCAAGCAAAATTCCTGAGGGTTAATAGGATTGACATCTTACTATTGTCAGGAAAACAACAAATGCAGACTTGGAAACGAGGGAGAATAGAACCCGGAAGTTAAGCGTGCTCAGGCTGGGGGAGTGGGAGGATGGATGACCGTTCGGGAAGTTAGATGATTTGGAATGATGAGGGTGATTAGAGATTAGAGGATAAACTGAGCAGTGATGAGGGGTGCTGATTAGAGATTAGAGGTTAAAATAATTCAGAAATTTGAAAATAAAAAATTTCAAATTTTTTTTTTCAAAAAAAACCCATAAAATTTCCTTTAGCCCCGGTTGGTGTTACCAACCGGGACTAAAGGTGGAGCTCCACGTGCCCACGGCCTTTAGTCCCGGTTCTGGATTGAACCGGGACTAAAGGGGGGAGGCATTAGTACCGACCCTTTAGTCCCGGTTCACCAACTGGGACTAAAGGCCCTTACCAACCGGGACAATAGGCCCTTTTTCTACTAGTGTAGATACAAATGGTAGCCCGGCATGTTAATCGGAATGAATAACTGGTGTAAATATCATACAAGTCACGGTCGCAATTAGATATAAATATTAATAAATCATTATACATATGAATTAAAAAAACAATCCATAATTATATGCATGGATAACGAGACAAAAACTAATCATGTATTGCTGTACATTTAGATATATTAAAACCGAGCATCCTCCCAGCCCTCTCACGCCATTAGCATTTCTAGCCATTAGATCATCATTGTTAGTCTTTTTTGGCCGTCGGATTCGCTGTTAGTCCCACCTAAATCTCGTACGCAGGCGCTAAATCGTGCGTCAGGCTGCGCTGGGCATTTCGGGCCGCTGCTCCAGTGGCTTTTTTGGGTGTCTCGCGTTCAACTGGGCCTACTGGGCCTTTTCTATCATCCTGGCCTTTTCTACCATCCACGTTCGCGACCTGCTCTGTTCCAACTGCGCCGTCTGAGATGGCCTCGGATTGCATTCACGGCTGCGCGCGGACGCGAGCAGCGCGGCCGTATGGGGCACGGACCCTAGCGGCGCGGTCGGATGGGGCACGGACCTCCACCCTCCACGGTCACCGTGTCGCCGGCCTCAACTGCACCATCGCCCCCACGCTCCTTTCCACTGATTTGTGCTGCCGGCTCCTTCTCCATCGATTCGCTTTGCCGGCTCCTCCTCTCCATCGATCTGCTAGGGGCCATGCAGCGGTGACCTGATCTGCCATGGGAGGCAGCGACATGACCTGCTTGGGGCCGAGAGGCGCGGGCCTGATCTGCGATGGGAGACGGTGACCTGACCTGTCGAGGGCTATGACGACCACCCCTCCCATGCGACCAATGTCTCGCCGCCGGCTGCAACAGTTGCATCCACTGCTTCCAGCATGCCGCCGCCCTCTGACTCGAGGCTAGGTCTATGTCGCTGGGATGGACATGGGCACTTCTTCCACCACTATCTCGAGGTCAGCAGCAAGGGCGCTGTTGTGTTTAATCCATGCCTAGCAAATATTGCATGGTTCCATGTTCCATCTATGAGAATTTTTTCTTGATTGAAATCCAATTTGATATAAATATTTCAGAAACTTTGAGCAAAATTTCCTGGATTGTGTGCTGGTTGTTGATTTTTTTATCTCTGTTTGTGTCATCGCAATAGGAAACAATTCAATGTATAATAAAATTCAATGTAAACAGTAGATTTGTTTGTTATGCAAAGCTACTGAACACTGGAATTTCAGTTTGATTTATTGCTACATGAGAATTACAACATTCATCCTGTCTTCTTTTGTTGTAGACATGTCTTTGTTAGAACTTTGCATACTGATTTTCATTGAATTGTTTCAGTTATTTCCACTGGAATATATATATATGAATTGTTGATTTTATTGTAACTTCATGTCTGGTCTATTTATACTCTTTATCATTATGTCTCAAAACTGAATCTGTCAACATTATAGCTCTGCAGTATATGATCCATTTTGGCTTACCAAGTTGCACTATAAGATACTCGCTCCGTCCGGAAATACTTGTCGAAGAAATGCATAAAATGAATGTATCTAGAACTAAAATACATCTAGATACATCCATTCCTCCGACGAGTATTTCGGACGGAGGGAGTATGCAAATTCTTCCTACTAATTTAGAAGTAGTAACATTTTTTTAATTTTTAAGGAGAAAGTTAAGTACGCATGCGATGCACCTATTATCTTAATCCCCTGTGTTTTGATGTGTGTTACCATGTGTCTGTAATTGGCTAATTCCCTATTTTTAGCTCATTCGATTGCGGGCATTTAAGCTGGAGTCCCTTTCCAGAAGCCTCCGAGTTCCGAGTTCTAAGAGATAATGGCAATGTGAGTTTCTCCACTCTCAAGCCTTTTTTCCTCCCCTCTCCTTCCCCTGCACATTACCTATATGGACACCTTTATACTCCATGAGCATAAATTCCTATTGCCTCTAATCCCCATCCCGCGCACAGCCAGTTAGGTGATGAGGTTTCTCCCAATTTTTTTGATACTATTTGTGGTTGTTTCAATTGCTTGAATAAGGTGATCTGATGAGATGATGTTGTAATTTTTGAAGCATAGGATGGGAAGCGGGGAGATGTGAGATCATAACATGCATCGGTCGCCACGTGGAGGATCAATCCCATTGTGTCCTGTAGAAAATAGACTACTGTATTTATGGTGAGAAACTTCTCCATTGTTGCACCAGTTTACCAATTTTTTACCTTGACAGCTGGGTGACTTTTTCACTGATTGTTACAGATGTTCTTCTCCTGTAGGTTTTGAAGACTCAAGGTCATCGATCCCTCATCAAATCTAACACGGAGCGACCTGCTAATTTTGTTTTTACTTGCTCATGCATGCTCTCTTATCAGACCTTTTCATATATATGCACATATGCCCATCTTCTCAATTTGTTGGGAGCAGTTCTACATACAATTTGATCTGAACACATGGATATGTCTATTCTTAAGTTACTTGGAATGTTACATGCTAAAACAATATCCTCCGCGTGTGTAATTTCTTGAAATGACCAGCCCTTCTGCTACGTGTATATCGCATGTGCCTTCTTATTAATGTGTTAAGGTTGGATTGGATACCATTTTAGTGTACATGCTTCAATCTTTAGTGTCAAGATGCCCATACCGTTCGAAATTTCAAGCCTTCATTTCGTGACACCTGTAGTTTTGATAAATATTGACTTCATCATATCAGGAAAGATGGACCTTTTGCAAATGTTTGGGGGGGGGGGGGACTTCTGAATGTTACTTTTGGAAATGAGAAGAAACAATTATTGATATATGCACTGAACCATGGAATGAGTCATGTTCTCCAGCAGTCAATACAAGGCTCAGTATTATCAAATGTGTTGTTACTACTTGGATGTGTTTGTTTGTCTTCCCTTAGAGGTCTTGTCCATCATAATAAAGACCACATCTGTAATTAGGTGCCATTAAACAAAGTAGTTTTTATTTTCCACAACATGTTTCTATTTTAATTCGCATATTTGATCTTTGTTGTAAACTCAGGATTTTATGATAGAAGTCTCCAGTCTAATGTTTCTAGCAGTGCTACACTTTACACCTTCTAAAGTGTACTAAGGTTTCTCTTTTGAGCTTATTTAATGTTGTTTTGCAAATAGAATCATTAGCTTGTTATTGGCTATAACATCTTATCTATGATGTCTCATCCTTAAAAGAATTTATACAAATTCCTCTCATTTTATTGAACAAATGGACGTGTGGCAAGCAAGGTCTTTCTTGTGGCTCTTTGAGAGCAGTAGACAACGCCAGATAATTAGGTGATTCCCACAACTTATTATTCCTTAGTTACTTAGTGTTGCTATGCTGCCTATGCACCGTATACTATCCTATTGATGTACAATAGATATGGCTTCACTGGTTCATCCATTAGATCTGGAGTTTAGACTTTAGCGTAGTATGGTCGAGTAGTGCAATACTTTTCAACTATTTTCACCATCTATAAAATTGCATCCATTTCTTGACACTTTATTTATGTAAAAATATATGAAAAGGATATTATATTGCAAAAATAGACGGGCGCGACAACGCGCGCCTTCGATGATCTAGTAAGTATTAACATGATGCACAATGCGGTGATATTTAGATGAGTCTATGTCTCTTTCCCCGTCTTATTTTATCTGGCCAGATACAAATGTGCTAACAATGAGTACCTTTTCACCCGCTCTGTTTTGTAGATGGTCGTGAGCAAGCATGCAATATATGTAAGCATTTATCACCTGTAAACAACATTTAAATTATATATACATTTTATGATATTAAATATTGTCCATATTATTAATTACAAAGTTTGTGCAATTGGTCTTACACCGTCATGTAAGAACATATCATCTTTCATAAGGCATTCCAAATCGTCGGTTGATAACAAGGCATCTCCAATGTCCACAAACTGGGTATTCTTGGGGGCAGACTTGATTGATTCGATGACTGTAAAATCCCTAGGGGTACAAACATAGTCTGTCGAATATGTAAATAAATGAGCCAATTTAGCAATCAAACTGAGCAAAAATAGTTGAATACAGAAGGCAATATCATCACAAAAATAAGGTTGATAGTAATATTAAAAAATACCTTGTGGGATAACCTGTAAATTAGCATCCTTTTTTGGTTTGTTATGAGATATAACCTCTTCGACATTTTTATGTTGTGAATTTTCGTCCCCTTTCAGCAACATCGCATCTGAACCCTCAATGGATACTTTCCGTGCATCTCCAAAGTCCATATCCATGTCTCCTATATTCTGGAAAAAATATATAAAAATAGTCCTTTCGTGTTTTCATGTATAATATACATACAGAACCCATCACTTTGTATCTACGATGAAATATATATGATGAAATATAAATGATGTTTTCTACTGCATAATATAATCATATATAGTATCTGAAAAAATAGTAGTGAAAATAACACACTATTTTCTCTATAGAAAACATAATTGACATTATTAGGAAAATATGTTGATTACATAATTTAAATAATTGTACTAACACAAAATTAGGGGAAAACAAGAAACTATAATGTTCATATATAATGAGTAGTCATATGAAAATTATTTAAATTATTTATATAGACCATGGAAATTTCTCTAACAAAAGAAAAAAACATGCACCCAAGGTAGATTACATAATTTAAATTATTTATAATGAGTAGATTTATTTATACATCAACCAAGTTTTGTTGTGGTACCCTTAATATATGAAAGGTAAATATAAAAAATGTTTATTTTTATGAACAATATTTGACAAATATATATACTTTTATTGTTTTTGCGAGGTATTTATACTTTTAAAAACCTACACATGCGAGTCTAGCATTTATATCGTTGAGCAAAATTTGCACACAAGGCCCAAATTAGCTACCCAACACGACCGAACCTGCACAACTTAGCCCCATAAAAAAATAACTATAAAATTAATTACCTTATCCACATTATATTTTTTCTGAGGGATTACATTATAACACGACAAATGGGCCGGCACTTACCGGCCAGGAAGGCGTGGTGGCCTCCACGGCCTAGGTTGCCTAATGGGCCGGCTCGATAGCCCTCCTGGCACGCTGGCGTCTGGGCCCAAACCCTAACCTGACTCACTCACCACACTGGGCCCAAACCATAACCCCACTCACTGGCAACCATAGCCTTATCCCCTCCCCCCGCCGCATCCAAAACCTAATCCCACTCACTCACCACACTCCCCTACACTCACTCATTTCCTCTCGCCGTCTCCCCTTCCCCGCCGCGTGCATCGATGAGCCGGCGCTCGCGCGACTCCGCCCGTCGACCGCCGGATCCCATGCCGCGGCAAATCTTCGGGCGGCCTCACCAGCCCTCTCCACCCCCACCAGCAGCTCAGCCCTCTCCCCTCCCCCCGCCGTATGGCCGCGCGACTCCGCCCACCGGATCCATCCCATGCCGCGGCAGATATTGGGGCGGCCTCACCGGTCCTCTACACCCCCACCAGCAGCTCGGCCATTTCCACTCCCCCCGCCGCATGGTCGCGCGCGTCGACCATGTGACTCCGCCCACCGACCACCTACCTGTGCGGCCAGGGGATCCGACGAGCTATGTGCGGCGCGACCAACGAGGATGGACGCGGGTGCTCGGTCCGGTCCTGTTCCCCTCGCATCCGCGGTGGTGTTCGTCTCCTCTATCTGCATCGCCAGCAGCTCCGGTACGTCGCCCCCCCCCCTTCTTGATAACGACCCTCTCCTCCTCTTAGTATTCCTTTATATCATGGTTTGATGTGGTTCATCTTTCCTGATGAGCCGAGGCGTCGTGACCCGGCCTCACAGCCACGGGAAGGAGCGACGAATCCCCAACTCTGCGGCATGGCGTGCTTTGCCAGTTCATCACAAGTCCCCAACGCTGTCACCGGCCGGACCTATGATGGTGCTAAGATGAGTCATCCTCTCTTAAAGCTTCTGTTTAATCTCTAATGGATCTTCTTCTAACCAGGAAGCAATTTAAGTAGCAAGTTAGTTTCTCGTTGGTTAGTTGTAAGCACCCACTGGATGTTAAAGGGAAGTACCAATCAGTCTTGTGCCTCTTCTCTACGTGTATGTTCGGGATGCCTTTTCTCTAGGTGTATGCTCGGGTTATTTACTAATTTTATATGTGCTAGACCTTCCTGATGGTCCATTGCCAGGCATAGAAAGGCTACAATTTTGATTTTCTGTCAAGTCTTGTGATCTTAGCTTCTTGGAAAGACTGAGTTTCCACTTCTCTGATGTGCTAAATGATCTCCAGCTAACTTTTGTATATTGATTGATACACCTCTCCAGCTTCCATTTTTGTACATCCTTAACTGAATGCATCCTTATTATGTCATGTTCATTCTAAAATGAAACAGTATTGGTAAGGTGGTCAATCAAATTCTTCTGCTGGCTTGGTTATGTTCTTGATACTAACATGGATAGTGCACAGGTACTCACTTAATTTCTACTGAGCTATAATGGACAACAACAGTAACTCACTTAATTTCTTGATACTAACGTTGAATTTTGTTTCTTTGTTACTTGAGGCAGCGGAAGGGGCTTTGAGATCTCCAAGTTGGAGGACAGGAAGTGTCCTCTGATGCTGCAGCCAAGGGAAATGACACAAGGTGATTTGTTCTTTGTCATGGATTGTGTATTTTTTCGGGGAGTCGATCACTTGTGTGTGTGTGTGAATAATTGAGTACACGCGGATTGGTAGGATTGAAAGAGATTTCACTGAGCTAATAATGGATTTTTTGTTTAATAGCTGGAGTATAATTCCATTCAGCTGGCAATTATCCATGTACTCCTGTAAGCTATTGTCTACATGACTTAAGGCGTGGTGCATATATTAATCATTATTATGATAATTAAGATTAACACAAGTTATTCAGACATATTTGTGAATCTCAACTAAGATAAGCGTTGTAAACAAATAAAAGACGTTTTAGATATGATATTTGCAGAGGGAGTAGTTTACAGAGGAAGTAGTATATATCAAGAGAACATCTATTTGCATGATATTTACATCACTTCAGTTATTATGGTTCTTTCAGTTCCAAAGAACACAAATATTTACAGCACTTCAGTTATTAAGATAATTTGCATGTGTAGCAATGTAGTTGTATATAGGGCATGCAAGTAACGGAGTAAGTCACAACCAAAGGTCCTATTTAATTGGTCCAGGTTTGCTTTTTCATTGTTTTCATTTCTCTAATTAATGTACATGTGGAGGTATTAGCGATATATAGAAAGTGCTTGCCTGTTCTCTGTACACACCTTGAGTTGGCTCTAATTAATCCCCAGTATGGCGTAAAAAATTTCGCTGGTTGGTGAATAGTTGCATAAGCTAAACCCACTATAAATTTGTGTGAGAAGCCTAGGAATATGGAATTTGCCCCTGATGACGTATGGATCACACTTTTGCCAACATATGATCAAGAAAGCCAATTTTGTTGTGCGGCAAAGTGCCCATCATAACTGAAGTATGTAGTCCAATGATCAATCATGCTATGACCACCCAAAAAATTGACCCAGCGAATGAAGAACAACGCGGCAAAGCGCGCGGCAGCTTCTAGTACTGGACATTCTTCTTGAATAACCCTTCACTCCATGGGACCGTCTCATTACAGTGGGCTAGAATTTTATCCTTATGCAATTTCTTATTGTGAATATTGTTGGTATTGGGATTTTAGATAACCATTGTGAATAATTGTAGACTATTACAGTGGGCTAGAATTTTATCCTTATGCAATTTCTTATTACATGAAATGACTTGATATAATGGACTGTGATGATATATGTCTTCAGAAGATGATTATATTTGTTAGTTATCTGGCCGAAACTAACAAGAAAGTTGATTCTCTTCATCCACAGAGTGGCGGTTAAGATTCACTTCTTTTGGTCTGCTTTGAGGATGTGGTTCTTTTATTTTCTATGGCATTATTGACTCAGGTGCATACTTAGAATTGAGGTAGTTACTATTTTGTCATGTTATTTGCTTGGTATGCTAGAACTTTTGATATGAAGGTGTTTGCCATGTTATCTTCATGATTACATATTATAATCATGTGGATTATGTAATACGATGGTGGAGAACGGATTCACTCTTTACATTTGTATCATCTTACTGCAAGTTTACATTGACTTCTTTTTTCACATGCTTGTCAAAATTGAGATAGCTAACAGTTAGTAAATCTATAAAGTACAACCTGGTAATACTATCATCGTCAATATATGTTGTTCCCTATGTGCCATGTGCATCACCATGAAGAATATCTTGGGAATATGAGTTTGTTATAGACAAAAGTCTATGATTGTAAATCTTCAAAATATATTTTTATTTTAGAACATCTTGTGTATATTTTTAAAGATTTCAAAAGGAAGACTTTTTAGGTGTTATCATCTATTACCTATAGTTATGCACATACCTTAACTGTTTTACGTTTCTCATGACAAATCTTTCCCAAGCCTAGATATTCTCGCTGAGAGCTCCTTGATGGAATCACTAAGATGGACTTACAAGACAGGCATGGATAAAACCACGAGGTCCTCAAATGGACAGATTGCTCTGGTAAATTGTTCTGCTTCCTTAACTTGATGTTCAACTTATGACTATTCACTAAATTTTAGCACCACATACATAACATGCAAGATAAAACATACTTTTGATACTATACATCAACCAAACATGATCCTAATATAACAACTATTACACTTTTAGAGAAGATAAAGATCCAGAATTGTTCATACCTAGAGCAACTCGCCTTCTTGATGCTCCTTGCTTACACAAGGTACTCCTTGGGAAATTTTCCTCCAGGTCTGCTGTTGTGATGGCCGAAGGAAGAGCAAGGAGAGGGAGGAGGGATGGCAGAGCAGAATAACATATATAGGTAGCCCATGCCAAGAATAACTGGGTAGCAGATCATGGCTGAATATAGTTCTACCATATATACCATTGTTTTCTACCATATATACCATTGTTTTCCATCAAATGCACACCTGTTAATAAATTAGGAAAGATGTAAAAAAATCATAACTTACTAAGAAGAATTAAATTACTGTATTAATTAAATAAAGAACTTTTCATTGCTTGCATGCCAAGTTTAGCTACAACAAAGTTAAATTCACGGCATGCACACTAATAATTTTCCTGCTTAGCTAATTTTGTATGATTTAACAGATTGTACTAATACTTAATTCCATAATTTCATAGTAATGTACAGTCTCAATATACTATTTTTTGCAGTTGTAATATCTCAGAGAGCACACAAGTTCGATGAATGCTTTCAATTCCAGTTTCTCCATGGTTTCCCAATGCCAAAGGTAACCAATACTAATTCCAGTTTCTCAGTTGTTGTATATAGTTCTTTTTGCCAATTATAATTCATGACTTTATGGTTCGTGCTTTAATACGGGAGTTGTAGGATTTATATAAGTATAGTAAGCTATAAATCTGCTACGTACTCTACATGGAATACAACTTACATTCATTGCTATAATTCAGCATTTGGTGTGAGCCTAAGACAACATACAACAACTGAGTATTGCAGAATGTTGAGAAATATTGGCCTACCTAGAAAGATAGAAATATTTGCAACAAAAAGGCACCAAATCTCTATCTTCTGCCACATAGAGATCCCCAAGACCACCTGAACTTTCAATGAAATGGATGATTAATCACTACACATCAACATTAGCTCCCCCAAAAAAGTAGAAACCAAACTATGACTTGATAGGTAGATAAACAGATCGAGTTTATTCATGGCCCCACATATTCCAAGTTTTCCTTGCTATTGTTATGCTGTACCCACTACCTCGGCTTCTTGCTCGTCCTCTTCTTCCTTACAGTATTCCTGCTCATCCCAAATTCCGAGCGTGGCAGAGGTCAGAGCAGAGGGCGAGGGAGAGGCGCATGGTGCCGGCAAGCGAGTGGAATAGGATCATGGAGGAAGAAGGAGAACTCCTTATGCGCCACCCCCATTGCCATCAACGACCAGTCGTCGATGTCCAAGACGCTCATGATCCATAGCTAACCCACGTCCGCCTCCACATCCTTCTTTGGTTTGCCGTAAGCGCCCTGAACGGTGGGGGCAAGAGTTATTTGTGGTTGAAGGTGATGGAAACCAGTGGGGGTTTAGAGGGAAAGAGCAGCGAGAGGGAGAGGGGCACTGGGATCTCGGGAACATCGGCATGGGAGTGATCCTCGGCATAATTTTTCGTGAATGGAGCG
Organism: Aegilops bicornis; assembly: GCA_021605145.1. NCBI lineage: Eukaryota > Viridiplantae > Streptophyta > Magnoliopsida > Poales > Poaceae > Aegilops > Aegilops bicornis. Next base: position 856,402,146 of record CM038670.1, on the reverse strand, counting down.
GGGCACGGCGGGTGAATATTCGTCCTCCCGGCAGAGTATAGACCGTCAATTAATTGCTACGTGCAATCCTAACCTCTGTTTTAGGCCGTTAGATATCATTAAGTGGGATAATCTGATGGCACAAATTAATGTTGGTACACATAATGGGGTGGTTATAGAAAAGGCAATTGATGGTACGTGCCCTATATCCAGCATGTTTTTAATTTGGCTATTCCATAGCTGGCATGTGACGACTGCCGACAAAGTAAACCTCGTATCGTATAGCAGTGCGTGTATGGATGGAGTTACACGATACGAGTTAGTATATGATGTGAGGCATGACTGAAAACCTCATTTGCCGGCTGAACCTGCAATGGTCCTTTACAAAATGCCTCTGGTTCACCTGGAGCAACAAAACTGCTCCTGACCGCATGGATATTATAGTACAAAATATACATAGAAGCCAAAATATATAGATAGAACCAAAACAAGCAGACAACGTTTAAGCGAATACGAAGCTAGAGGGTGCCATCAAACAGTTTATTCCCTACATATAAATAATCAAATCCATTATTCATATTGCCAAAAGGATAAATCTCAATTTGATCCCTAACAAGGTTCTATTAGCTTATTGTATTTGCGACATTCGAATTAGCATTAGTCCATAGTCATTCCTCCAAAAACCTCAAGCATGCAGTAATTTCAGCTGGATGTTTCTAGCTGCTTCATTACCTTTGATCATCAGCATCTGGACCAGCAGGTGCTTTCTGAGCTGTATTGAATCCTAGAAAACATAAACAACAATTTAATAAATAGCTCAAAAATGAATTTCACAACAGACCTACGTGATAGGAAGCCCATAAATTTATGATTAACAAAGCTATGTAAGACAGAAACTTGTTATATATGCACATACCGAAGTCCTGGACATGTTATGCCCGAGAGTATCATCTTGGTGAGCCATCTCCTGTAGGACTTTGAATCCAGAGTCCAGGCTGTGACCAAAAAACTCAATATGTTAGAACCTATATCAGTGTGGCTATAATAATTAGACCAATTTAAACAATTACCGCGGAGCTGTAATATAGGTATGATCTTGTGGCGAATCCACGAGTTGGGGATTCAACCCAGGCCTCCCCTGTTGCAGTACACTGCCAAATTCTTGCAAAACTATCAGGGCTTCCTTCTTAATTTCCTTGTCATGAAAGTCCTCTGAGCCTAGGAATGACTCATTGGAATGATCAATTATGAGAGTCCTCCTATTTTCAATATTAACTGCAAGGAGGCCATAGGAGGAATCCACCAAATACAACGGCAATAGGTAATGCAATAGGTATATAAAGTTAATGGCGAACAGATAGTATACAGACCAATTTTTAAGAATGAATATCCTTACAATGGACGGGGTCATGAGCACGTTGTATTTCGGCAAAGGCCGTTCAATGACATGGTTGATCAACAAGTTGGTGCGTTCAGCTTGGCCTAAGCCAGTCTGACTCATCACCCGTGCTAGGCGATGGAATTGCAAATCAAACATATGCGTGGAGCCAACAAAGTCATTCCTGCGTTCCTCGTATCACGTCGCTAATAAGCTTACGAACCGCAAGATCGAAGCAGCTCGGATTGACCCATGTATCACCTCGCATGGTGTCTTGGATAGTCCGTAGACTTAACTCGATCAAGAATGGACAAGGGCTCCTTATCCATATTGTGCTGCAAACAAACCAGCATGATAGCAAATCTGTTAGAAAAATAAGGGGTATCAAAAACATGTAGTACTTAAATGTGTGGGCAAACAACAGTACATTTTTTCAAAACTTTAGTAAGGTCTAAAATGTATGTATCTTATAATTAGAGTTGTACTGTCATTTGAGGAGAGAAGTACTATTGAAAGGTCAGGTTGACTTTCTGTAGTATTACAGTAAGAAAAATTCTGTAGACTGCAATTATTGTTGTAGTATCAAAAACATGTGTAAGTAGATTTAGTGCCCCTTAGTGCTTTTGGTGTATTGAAGACTTATAGGTTAAGGAACTAATGCGTTTGTGAGTGTACACAGGTCTATAAGTCTATGAGGAGTTTGATATTTACAGAGAAAGTCGACCCCTAAAAATGAAGTTCTTCGACTGAAGACTTTAATATTCTGAAGACTTTCTAAAGACTTTGAAAGTGAAGAGATTGGTGTGGCCTTGAAGACTTGGTATTCATTTGAGGAACATGAAGCGTGAAGACTTTTGTTTTCGTAGTTTCATTTTCTCTTTCTTGAGTCATAGGAAACACCGTACTGTTAAAGGGGGTCAAGGAAATACTAAGGAAAAATTTCCATGTGATGCTCAACTCAAAATCCTACACCTACCAATCCCTTCGAGTGAAGCCATTGGAAATCTCATATAGATTCAGTCAATTTCTTGATGTGAGACGAAGTTCTTCCGGTCACGAGAATTTCTGACCGAGGAGTTAGGAATTCGCCAAAGGCGGATTGCCTACACAAATGAGGAACATGATAGCCCCGAGGAATTTGAGAGTCAAATTTCCGACCGTTGTTGTCTTCTTGGCATACTGTCCCAAAATATCTTATCCACCTAACGGTCATATCATTAAAGGGCATTTATGTCTTATCATCTCGGGCTGGTCCCTAGGCTATAAATAGCCGCCCCCTACAACCACTAGCTGGTTGGCTGCTCCGAGAGAAACTTGACACTTGTCATTTGAGAGCAACCCATCCTCCGAGGACTTTGAGCGAAAATCATCGAGTGAGGAAAAACCCAAAACCAAACCCCTACAAACCCAAAGTGATTGAGCATCAGAAGAGATTGATCCTACGTGGATCCGACGCTTGTTACCTTTGAAGACTGTGCTTCTTCCAGACGGTTAGGCGTCATGGTCTAGAGCATCCAAGAGGAATTGTGGATCGCCGAGTGACCAAGTCTGTGAAGGTTTGGAAGTTGCCTGAAAACTTACCACGAGTGATTGGACGAGGTCTATGTGACCTTTGTTCAAGGAGAATACGGTGAGGACTTGGTGTCCTGAGCTGCGTGCTCAGCGACTGGGTGTCCGAGACTGTGTGTCCTTGAGTTTAAATACTCAGCCGCTCCAACCAGACGTACAACTGAGACAGCATTTGGAACTGGTCTACCAAATCATTGTCTTCACCAACCTAACTGGTTCTATTTCCTCAACCCTTTCATTTCCTCATTACTGTGTTGAGTGTTTGTTCATATCTGTGTTTGAAGACATTGGTGAAGACTTTCTCAATTTCCTCAGTTAAATTTCTTGATCATTTGTCTTCATCTCGTGTTATCCTGTGATTACGCTTTCTGTACTCTGTGCTAGTCTTCATTTCATCATGATGACCATGCGTGTATTCTGTTATGCTTACTTCTGAGTACTTATTCCCCTGCTAATAGTTCTTCGTTAAGGAATTTCCTCACCGGCAAATTCCTCAGTGAAGAATTCATAAAAATCGCCTCTTCACCCCTCTAGTCGACATAACGCACTTTCAATTGGTATCGAGCAAGGTACTCCCTTGTTACGTGTGATTTTGGTTTAACCACCTGGAGTTTTAGTTATGTCGACCGCAGGTATGATCAAGGTCTCAGCAGGGTGTCCTACCTTTGATGGGACGGACTACCCCTACTGGAAGAACAAGATGCGAATGCATCTTGAAGCAATTGACAATGATCTCTGGTATGTTGTGGAAAATGGTGTTCACTCGGTCACACTTCTCACGAATGCTGGCGATGTGAAGATATTCAAGCAACTCGATTCTCAAGCAAAGAATATCATATGTGGCCATCCGAGCAAAGGTCAATATGGAAGAGTGAGTGCTTTGGAAACTGCCAAGCTCATCTCGGGATAGGCTGTCCAAAGTGAATGAAGGAGTCTCAACTCAGCGTGACTCTCGAGTTGATGTTCTTCGGAATCTCTTCAACCACTTCAAAAGACTCGACAATGAAAATGTCCAACAAACCTTTGATCGCCTCACTGACATCTCAAATGAGCTTCAAGCCCTCGGTGCCACTGACATCCCTGACCATGAGCTGGTGAAGAAACTGTTGAGATCGCTTGATTCCTCATTTGATACGGGTCTGATGATACAAGAACGGGCTGACTACAAGTCTCTTGATCCCGCCGATATCCTCGAAAGGCTAAATACTCATGAGTTCCAGCTTGCTGAAAAGAGAGATCTCTATGGTTCTAGCTATGGAAAAACACGTGCCCTGAAGGCCAAGGTTGTGTCTGAATCTGCGTGTGAAGACTCTGGTAGTAGCCTTGGAGATCCTGAAGAATTAGGCTAGGAGCTAGCACTGCTCATGAAGAAATTCCAGAAGTTCTCAAGACGTGGTCTCTTTGGAAAATCCTCAAGAAACAGTGATTCCTCATCCAGTGACTATAAGAGAAGACTTTGTCACAAATGCAAGAAACCTGGTCACTACATCCAAGATTGTCCTCAGTGGGAAAAGGAATTAAAGAAGAAAAAACACAAGGATTACAGTTCTGATGACGCGAAGAAGAAGAAGAAATCATCGAAATCTTCATCATCAAAATCCTCAAAGCCTTCTTCTCACAAGAAGAGCAGCTCCAAAAAGGCTCGGGCATTCATTGGCAAGGAAATGGACTCTGAAGCTGAATTTGAGGATCATGAGGAAGAGGAGGCATCAGAAGAATCTGAGTCTGGTGTGGCGAGTCTAGCTCTCGCTAATGCTTTCGTCAGCAGGTCCATCTTCAACTCTGAAGAAAATGACCTCACCAACAAAGCTGCTGAAGATAGTGATGACTACGCTCCCACCTATTGCTTCATGGCAAAGGGTGCCAAGGATGATCAACCCAAAGCCACTGAGTGGGTTCTCGATAGTGGATGTACAAATCACATGACTGGTGACAAGAATCTATTGATGGATGCTCCCTTATCACCGTCACATCTGAAGCATATCATCTTTGCTGACAAAGGCAAAAGTCAGGTATTGGGTCTTGGTAAGGTTGCGATCTCTAAGGATAAACACATGGACAAAGTCATGCTTGTTGAGTCCTTAGGATACAACCTCATGTCAGTCTCAATGCTTTGTGATCTTGATATGGTTGTTATCTTTGGCAAGTATCGTTGTGTTGTGATTATTGAAGCTGACAATTCCAAAGTCTTCGAAGGCTTTAGGAGAGGAGACTTGTATATTGTTGATTTCTCTACAGGACCACAACCAGCCGTGTGTCTACTTGCAAAAGCTTCAGAAGGCTGGCTATGGCATCGGCGACTTGGTCACGCAGGCATGAGGAATTTGCACACGCTTGCAAAGAAGAAGCATGTCATTGGCATTGAAAATGTCAAATTCCTCAAGGATCACTTGTGCGGAGCCTGTGAAGCTGGAAAAATGACCAAGGCCAAGCATCCAGCGAAGACTATCATGACCACTACTCGTCCCTTTGGATTGCTTCACATGGACCTCTTTGGTCCCAATCATTACTAAGCTGTCGTTAATGATGCATCTCTATATGGCTTTGTTATTGTTGATGATTACTCTCGTTACACATGGGTACACATTGTTACTTACAAAAATCAAGTGCAGGAAGTCTTCAAACGATTTTCCTCGAGGGCTTCAACTAACTTTGGTGTGAAGATCAAACACATCAGGAGTGACAATGGAACTGAGTTCAAGAATTCCGTTCTTGATGCCTATCTTGATGAACTTGGTATTACTCATGAGTTATCTGCTCCTTATACTCCTCAGCAAAATGGCGTCGTGGAGCGCAAGAACAAAACTCTTGTTGAGATGGCTCGCACTATGCTTGATGAATACAAAACGCCTAGTCGTTTCTGGATTGAAGCAATTGACACTGCGTGCCACATCATCAACAGTATATCTTCACAAATTCTTCAAGAAGACTGCCTATGAACTCCTCAACGACAAGAAACCCAATGTAAGTTATTTCAAAGTCTTGATTGCTAAATGCTGGATTGGAGATCATCATCACAATTCTAAATTTGCACTTTGAAAGCACATGAAGGTTTTATGCTTGGTTACGGAAAGGACTCGCACACCTCTGAGTCTTCAATAACGCTCTTCACAAGATTGTTGACACTTGTAGATGTGCGGTTCGATGAAACTAATGGCTCGCAAAGAGAGCACCTACCTTCGTGTTAGATGAACCAGCACCGAGGATTCTATCAAGTTCAAGGCAACCGAGGATGTCATTCCCATCTTGAAGAATCTGTTGAAGAATTCATTCCTGACGCGAAGAACGTCGAAATGATGCACTGAAGATAATGCTTTGAAGACAATGGTCTTTGAGGAAAATGATCAAATTCCTCGGCGACAACCAGCTCATCCTCGCGTTGCAAAAGAAGTGCAAGTGGAGAAGATCATCGATGACATTGAAGCGCCAGGTCCTCTCACACGCTCAAAAGCTTCACATTTATCTAACTTTTGTGGGCACTATGCTTTTGTCTCTATCACAGCCCACTAAGGTAGATGAAGCATTTCTGGAACCGGAGTGGATTCAGGCTATGCAAGAAGAATTACATCAGTTCGAGCTCAACAATGTCTGGGAACTAGTCAAACGTCCAGATCCTCGCAAGCATAATATCATTGACACAAAGTGGATCTATCGCAACAAGCAAGATGAAAATGGTCTTGTGAATATCAGATGTCTATGATGGGAGAGTTGAAATTCTTCTTAGGTCTTCAAATTCGTCAACAACGCAATGGCATATTCATATCTCAGGAGAAATACCTCAAAGATGTTCTGACGAAATTCGGCATGCAAGATTGCAAAGGCGTCAAAATTCCTATGCCCACAAATGGCCATCTATGCACTGATGAAAATGGTATTGACTTTGATCACAAGGTATACCGCTCCATTATTGGTTCTTTACTGTACTTATGTGCATCTAGGCCAGATATAATGCTTAGTGTTTGCATGTGTGCCCGATTTCAAGCTGCACCGAAGGAATCACACCATAAGGATGTGAAGCATATTCTTCGATATCTAGCTCACACACCAACACTAGGATTATGGTACCCCAAGGGCTCTGCTTTTGATCTCATTGGATATTCTGACTCTGACTATGCGGGTGATCGTGTGGACCGCAAGTCAACTTCGGCACTTGTCATTTCCTCGGACGATCTTTGGTGCATTGGTCCTCGAAGAAAGCAGAACTGCGTATCACCATCTCATCGGAAGCTGAATACATTGCTTCTTTGGCTCTTCTTTGTGCTCAACTGCTTTGGATGAAGCAAACACTCAAGGACTATGGAGTCAACGTGAAGAATGTGCCTCTCTCTGTGACAATGAGAGTGCCATCAAGATTACTCACAACCCAATTCAGCACTCGAAGACAAAGCACATTTAGATTTGTCATCATTTTCTTCGTGATCATGTGTTGAAGGGCGACATCTCCATCGAGCACGTGAAGACTGAAGAACAGCTAACTGATATCTTCACTAAGCCCTTGGATGAGAAGAGATTTAGCAAGTTGCGGTGTGAGCTAAATATCTTAGAATCTTGAATGTTCTTTGAACAAGACACACATCCTAACACTTATGCAAAATTGATGACTTAGATGTGCAACACATGAAGAAACGTTTTTCTTCAATCAATGAAGAATAACACTCTAAGTGTGAAGAAATTAATGAAGAATTTGATTCTCAGAACCCTACGACAATTGTACGCTGTGTCTGAAATCATCATTCTTATACGGTGGGTCACGCCACCACCAAAGTTGAAAATCTTCAATTTAGTTTTTCCTCAGTTTTGAAATTCTTCAGTTTTTCTAATTCTTCAATTTTTCAAAATCTTCATTGATTCCTTCGTTTTTCTTCATTGGCTATATATATATATATATATATATATATATGTATATATATATATATATATATATGAGTTTATGTCCTCTACAGCATTCACTTATAGTTATTTCTTCAAGCTGTTTTTTTTTGCTAAGTGAATGTGATCGGACCCTTCCCCCTCTATGCTATACTCAACCCAATCTATTCACAAATTCTTCATGTGCGTTCTATTTGAAACTCGTTCAAAATCTTCATTGTGTCCTGGTCAGCTGAAGAAATTGCGAACGGAACTTTAAAACTGATCTTATCCAAATTTTCGGTTTTGCCGCTCAAACCGTTCTGCATCCCATGATGCATTATTCTACTCACCGACGATCGTACACGATCTCCGCTACACAGTACGTGGGTGACACATGTCGTGAGAAGGAGAATGGTCAGGCACGTTAAATCCTAAATCTTGGGCGAATAGTTTTCACTGCCTCTATAAATACCCTCTCTCCATCCTCACTTCTTTTACCCGCCGACCTCTCTCTCTCCCGCTCGAGCTCCTCAAACCCTAGCGCCGCCGCTACTCCATCGTCGCCGGTGAGGACGAGCTTCACTGCCTCGACCTCGTCGCCGTCGTACTCACGCCGACTGCGGAATCTTCACTCCGCCGCCGCCGTAGCTGTCTTCCTCCGCCGAATTAGGGCAAGGAAGATCTAACCCGATTTAACTTCCCATCCGTTCTTCTCAGTTCGTCGTGTTCTTCATTTCGGGTAATTAAAAGCTACTTTTATTACTCTCCTTGATTCTCAAGCTTTCCTGAAAATCTTCAAAGGTGTTTATTCTTCGAATCTTCACACATATGAACACCACACACATCATATGATCTTGAACTGTTTTACTAAGCAATCATTTTCTTCAAGATTCCCTAATTGCGTGGATCTTCGATCTGTACAGCTCTGGAACCTAAGACAAGAACGCTTAGTGAAATCCTTCAAGGCACATCCGGTCAAATTCCTCAAAACTTATTCTTTTTGAAAAACCTTCTCAGAACGCATATGACCTCTCCAAATTCCTCGCACATGTACTCTGTTCACAGGTACTCATGTCTGCTGTTGAATCACTAGGTTCTCATGAACTTAACTCATTTGCAGCGTTCCTCAAAGAAAAACTGCATACTTCTTCAGAGAACTCAATTGTTCAAATTCCTCGACTGAAGAATATGGCAGACGGTAAGAAGCCATAGAAAGGAGGAAAGAAACCTGAGGTTATGACTGCTTTTGAGATCCCTGAGGAAATTTATGCTGACTATTGCACACCTGATGAAGCAAAATTTGGCAAAAAAAAACAAAAATCAGCGCAAGGTGCGCATTCAGAAGATTGAACGGAGATGGGCAAGGGAACGGAGGGACTACAGATATGTGACTCCAAAGTACATGAAGAAATTCGCTCTCAATCCTCCATGCCCAAGAGCTCCATTGACACCTGGCCAAGTAGCTGATCCCACAAGCATCAAATGTGGTGAGGACTTTCCTGAAGAATGGGCTAAGCGCCAAGCTAAATTGGCAAGACAAGCCAAGGAGGCAGTGAAGAAATTCAATGAGGATTCTACCACTGCTATCACATCGAGGCCTCGGTCAAACCGAGGAAATCCATGCCAAAGAAGCCTGCTCATAAGCCAAGTGCTTCACCATCAGCGCCCTCACGGCCAAGTTCCTCAGCAGCGCCCTCAAGGCAAATTCCTCACACTGCTACAGCTCCACCAAAGTCCTCAACAGCTCCTTCAAAGTCCTCAGCTCCTGTGCATCTGGCTACATGTCAAAGGACTGCTGGTTTCTCGATTGCCTCTGGTGTTTCAGCAAGTTCCTCAGCAGCACCAATTTCATCATCTGGCCCGACTCTGCTGAAGACCAAAGCAACAGCTGGACGAGGTCCTCGGCCAAGTCCAAAGAAGAAACAGGTTGCATTCCATGTGCCTTCTGATGATGAAGCTTCTGATGATGAACTTGCGGAAATCATCAGAGATCGCCAAGAAAGGGCCGCTAGAGCCAAAGGCACATCTGTGCCACTGCTGTTGGATCCGAGGAAAATCCTCGACTATATTGATCTCTGGCACGAGGATCCAAACACCCCTATGCCTGATTTTCATATGACTCCTGGACAAAGTCATATGTTGACCCATTTCATCGCTGAAGAGAAATGGAAGTTTGAAAAGGCAAGAGAGATCAAGAAGGCTCAATACTGAAAGCGAAGTTCACGAAGAAAACGTTGTCAAAATGACACCTGAGGAGCTTCTCAAGGTCCAGACTGAAATTCAAGACCTCAGCAAAAACTTCGATTCTTATTATGCTGATTGGAAAGGAGCCAAGGTCAGATTCGTCAATTTGACGAAGAAATTCACCAATGTTGCTGCCCCAACGCAACATGAAATTCCTCAGGCTGAAGCCTCTGCTCAACCGACTAAAGAACATGCCAGCACCGCTGATGAAGTTCAGGTGGCTGATGAAAATGCTAGTTCTAGGGCTGATGATCCCATTCCAGCCGCTGAAGAAATTACCAGGGCATCTACTAGTGGTGCGCCTGAAGAAACTGAACAAGACAGAACCAGACTGCATCGAGTTGCCGAGGAAATTCAACCAGATTCCTCGGCTCCTCCTGCGCCAACACCAACTCCAATTCTTCCATCTGCCTCGATGTGAAGAAAACCAAGGCTGCGTAACGAGCTCTTTGTGAAGAAAGCGGAAAGCATCACCGTGTGTCAAATTCTTCGGCTGCGAAGAAAATGAAGCCAATGACCAGCTCATTCGAAAATCCAATTGATGTTGTTCCGATTTCCTCCATGCCATCAAAGGACCTTGTTCCTTTTGAAGAAGACTATGAGATCCCAACCGGATCTGATGAAGAACATCATTCTGCTGCTTCGACAGAGCAGATTGATGAAGAAATTGAAGTGGACGCAATCCCTTCAACGGTCATTTCCTCACCTATGCCTCGGTTCACGGCTGAAGAGGCTGGTGTTGAGGAAATTGAAGATGAAGATGTGGATATAGGGTGCACCACACCTGTGATGAATGATGACTTTTGGGAAAGTCAGCATCCCAATACTCCTCTCTTCACCCCGCTCCAACAGATTCCTCAGTCCCCTGCACCAACAGTTCAAATGGACTCTGAAGAAACTCAACCCACTTGCTCTGTGCATGAAGAAATCCCAGCCACTAGTGCTGATGAACTTGCTGCTGCTGATCCTCAGACTGCAGCTGTTGAGGAACAAGAAATCCCTCAGCCTGAAGAACCTGAGCTCGCGATTCCTGAGGTGGTGATGCAACTCACCGACACCCCTCTGCCCAAGCAAAAGAATCCGTTCTCAAGCAAACAAAAGTTCAAGGCTGAAGATTTCTTTGCCGAGCACGTATTCTTCACTAACTATAATCCATATGATTACGCTGCGCATAAGGAAGAGGCGTCGGACTGCGCCAGCCAAGCCAACTTCTATTCCTCAGTGCTCTTCAACAAAGACAAAGTCTTCGATCATGCTCATATTCCTCATGTGGACATGGAGTCTCTGCCAGGCTTTGAGCCAGTCCTCAGTGTTCTTCACGACGCAGGACTTCTGAATTTCTGCACTGATATCTGTGACTAGAATGAAGAACTCATTCTTCAGTTCTATGCAACGTTGCACATCACTGGAGACGCTGAAGACGTGAACTCATGGGTATTAGACTGGATGTCTGAAAATACTCACTACAAGGCACCAAAGAATCGAATTGCTTCGTGCTCTACCACTCGATCCTCCACTTGATGGTGCTCGTTGTATCTACAACGAACCAGAACTTTCAAATCACTATATGCAAGTCTTGATGAAGCCTTTGAAGCCAAGGCAGGCCCAAGAACAAAATTCCTCGTCAAGGAATTATTGTATGTGCCTCGGACTGTCTATCGGATTCTGACGAAGACAATGAGTCCCATCAAAGGCCACGACTCAAATGATGAAGAAGTCGTTGGCATCATGAAGAATATGCTTTTCAACATCATCCATGGCGTTCCTGGCCAACTTCCATGATTTCTTCATGAGGACTCGGCAAACATTGCTATGTCTCCATTTGAGCTGAAGCCTTAGGCGCCTTGGATAATGAGATTAATCAGGACAAGGTCTTCACTCAATTACAAGGCTGATACTACGAACCATCGCAACTACTTGCCCCGATTGAAGTCCTCAAACGGACATTTACCTCAGCTGATGACAAGGGCAAGGCTACTGTTGTGATCGATGAAGGCATTCGTCCATTGGATGGACAGTTTCGCAAAGCGACATCCTACTCCACCAATGACGACTACGCCACACATGACTCGCCGCAAATACCTCGGTCAAGCAAAGTCCTCAAGCTCGCACCTGTGGTGATGACTCATCGTGAGTTACTCCTCAGTCTTCATCAGAAGGTTGATCGCAATCATAAATGGGTCAAGCGCCAGTTTTGTTTCAATTCTTCACAACATGACCTCAACACACAGTGCAGTGAAGAAAAACCACTACTACCTCCATGAAACCTTCAAACGCACCTGGGCTGTTCTTTCACATGTCTACAGTGCGGAAGAACTGACGTCAATGGGACTCAAGGAAGAATTTTACTGGTCTGCAGCTCCTCCGAAGAAATACAAGAAGGTCAAAGTTCCTTCCTTGGTGGCCAGCTCCTATTCTTCATCGCTAGCGACATCGATGAAAATGAAGACTTGGATGACACCGCGGCAGGTCCTACTACAACAACCGACCCCAACAACGCTGGCGCTCCTTCTTCAACTTGAAATTCTTCAGGAGCGTTAGTCCTCAGTTTCGATCCTTTTGGTCATTCGATGACAAAGGGGGAGAAATTTGAGTTATTCTTCAAGCGGGTCTATTTTATTGCCCATATACAACAATTTATTTTTGTTAAGTTACAACTCTCGTTCTTCTGAAACTTTTATTGGATCGAGTTGTAATCTTAAACCCGATGGTGCTTTGATACTTTTGATGCACTATGCTCTGATTCTCTTGAGCTTCTTGAGCTCTGATACTCTTGATGCGTTATTTTGCATGCTTGTTCCTCATTAATGTTATCGCACGCATGCTGAATTACATCAAGCACCATATTTCATCATGAATTTCAAATTCTTCATATTATATGTCAAATGCGTGTATAAATTACAAGATATAGGGGGAGATCTCCATGATTCAACTCTTCAATGTGCATTGCCTCAAAAGCAAATTCCTCACTATGCACATCTTCAGGGGGAGTTCTTCTATATCTTGCAATCAAATTCCTCATTATCAGTATTTACACTTCATATGTTTATCCCCGTTGAAAAATTAACCTATATTGTCATCAATCACCAAAAAGGGGGAGATTGTAAGTGCATCTAGTGCCCCTTAGTGATTTTGGTGTATTGAAGACTTATAGGTTAAGGAACTAATGCGTTTGTGAGTGTACATAGGTCTATAAGTCTATGAGGAGTTTGATATTTACAGAGAAAATCGACACCTAAAAATGAAGTTCTTCGATCAAGACTTTAATATTCTCAAGACTTTCTCAAGACTTTGAAAGTGAAGAAATTGGTGTGACCTTGAAGACTTGGTATTCATTTGAGGAACATGAAGCGTGAAGACTTTTGTTTTCGTAGTTTCATTTTCTCTTTCTTGAGTCATAGGAAACACCGTCTTTGTTAAAGGGGGTCGAGGAAATACTAAGGAAAAATTTCCATGTGATGCTCAACTCAAAATCCTACACCTACCAATCCCTTCGAGTGAAGCCATTGGAAATCTCATACTGATTCAGTCAATTTCTTCAAAGGATGAGACGAAGTTCTTCCGTCACGAGGAATTTGTTCTGACTGAGGAGTTAGGAATTCGCCAGTGCGGATTGCCTACACAGTGAGGAACATGATAGCCCTGAGGAATTTGAGAGTCAAATTTCCGACCGTTGTTGTGCTGCGCGCCAGCTGTCCCAAAATATCTTATCCACCTAACGGTCATATCATTAAAGGGCATTTATGTCTTATCATCTCGGGCTGGTCCCTAGGCTATAAATAGCCGCCCCCTACAACCACTAGCTGGTTGGCTGCTCCGAGAGAAACTTGACACTTGTCATTTGAGAGCAACCCATCCTCCGAGGACTTTGAGCGAAAATCATCGAGTGAGGAAAACCCAAAACCAAACCCTACAAACCCAAAGTGATTGAGCATCACTGAAGAGATTGATCATGCGTGGATCCGACGCTTGTTACCTTTGAAGACTGGGCTTCTTCCAGACGGTTAGGCGTCATGCTCTAGAGCATCCAAGAGGAATTGTGGATCGCCGAGTGACCAAGTCTGTGAAGGTTTGGAAGTCGCCTGAAGACTTACCACGAGTGATTGGACGAGGTCTGTGTGACCTTTGTTCAAGGAGAATATGGTGCGGGCTTGATGTCCTGAGCTGCGTGCTCAGCGACTTGGTGTCCGGGACTGTGTGTCCTCGAGTTTAAATACTCAGCCGCTCCAACCAGACGTACAACTGAGACAGCAGTTGGAACTGGTCTACCAAATCATTGTCTTCACCAACCTAACTGGTTCTATTTCCTCAACCCTTTCATTTCCTCATTACTGTGTTGAGTGTTTGTTCATATCTATGTTTGAAGACATTGACTGAAGACTTTCTCAATTTCCTCAGTTAAATTTCTTCAGTCTGTTTGTCTTCATCTTGTGCTATCCTGTGATTACGCTTTCTATACTCTGTGCTAGTCTTCATTTCATCATGATGACCATGCGTGTATTCTGTTATGCTTACTTCTGAGTACTTATTCCGCTGCTAATAGTTCTTCGTTAAGAAATTTCCTCACCGGCAAATTCCTCAGTGAAGAATTCATAAAAATCGCCTATTCACCCCCCCTCTAGTCGACATAACGCACTTTCAACATGTAGTACTTAAATGTGTGGGCAAACAACAGTACATTTTTTCAAAACTTTAGTAAGGTCTGAAATGTATGTATCTTATAATTAGAGTTGTACTGTCATTTTAGGAGAGAAGTACTATTGAAAGGTCAGGTTGACTTTGTGTAGTATTACAGTAAGAAAAGTTAACAAAATCTATTATGATATGTTAGGTTGCAATGTATTTCTGTAGTATTACAGTAAGAGAAATTTTGTAGATGGTACATGTATCATGCAGCAGGACCCGTTACAATATACTACCGTCCATGGCCAGTTTTTTGTAGCCACTACGTTAGATCTTAAGAACATTTTGGAATTTGAATGGATAGCATGATCCTAACCAGTACATGCATGCAACAACTTATGAACGTGACCAACTAATCGCCATGGATTAGGTGAAAGAACATATTTTTACTCGGGTTTAAAAAAGAAGCCGATAATGCAAACTATAATGGTAGTGATCTGCAGCTAACAATTGCAAATACAGTATAGATGGAGTTTAGGTCTGTCAGAACAAACTCTAATTCCTCCTCGTCGGAGGAAACAGTGACGTAGTTGTAGATGTACTCGACTGCGTCGTCCACTCCTTCAAAAAATCGGCATTGCAGCCATTACCGCGGGCAGAAAGTAGTCTTAGCACCAGGATGAGCGAGCGAGGGAAATTAGACTATGGTGGACCCTCATCCGGACGATATATATATATATGAGAGTCAGAGGGGAATTGTCTGGCACTAGGTTGGAAAGTGCCCCTTATCATTCCATCCTTGCCTTTTTCCATTACAAAACCTTGCTAATAAACGGGAAAACATTTATTTTCGTTCCTTACTGCACTTGGTTAATAAATAAACGCAGGATTACATATCTATTACATAAGGAAACAATAATTACAAAATCAGGAAATGAATAAACTCTGTTGATCACAATCACAAAGTATTTAATGGAATCAGATTTGTTATTCGATGTGATCAACACAATAGTATATTACAAGGAAAAACACCGAACATGCCTTTATATAAACACCAGATATGATCACCTGCCTAAAAAATACTAAGTATGCCGATAATATATTATTTGTTTCCGGATATTATATCTGTATAATGGCTTCTTTTATTTTTTGGATATATATTATTAAGTCTGCATTTATTAAATTAAGTTATTTCCTATTTCGGTTTGAGGTTATGTTTTAAACATGCCATTAAACTATAACCTGCATGCTAAATAGTAGGACACAAACTCAATATTCAACTAATGGCATCGACTTTGGAAGGCCAGTGCATTGCTACTTCAAGACTCGTGAGTATCCAGATGGATCATTTTGCGCAATAAATTATATTGTATTTATTGCTAAAATATGGAAGTTATTTCTCTTGCCTTTTACAAAATAGTAAGCGTGCACATGCAATGCACGTTCGATAATACAATCCATTTTCTGAATTCCATCTTCGTCTACAATTTTTTTTAAATAGGGATACGAAAAAAATGGAATGAGATTTGTAATGAACAACCATCACTGTACAACATGATAAGTGCAATATTTTGCAAAATTAATTGTTTGAAACGAATACTCTGATAAATATTTTCAGTCAATGTTTAGATCATACGTAGTGTTGTGGAAATCCTACCAGTACAATGATCAAATCATCAAATATCATCTAATCAAACACATGTGTAAAATCGTGTAGTACATTTGTACAGCAAGGTGGAGAACAGGTGGACAACATCTGTCCTACCTGTTACATTGCCCATTTACGTCTTACATGGTATTCTGTTTACCACAGTAACTAAATCATGCCCAAAGAACTCAGTCCTCTTAATTCACAACTTGGTCTACATAAATACATTTGATACCTGCACAGCCAATCGTATTGGCCGGGTGCAACGTACATTTCCTCCACAACAGCCCAACCAGTATCCTTTTGATATTGGTTCAAACTACAATGAAATAAGAAATGAAATATCATATTCTCCAAAAGCTGACAGCCTCCTGACGCTATTGTCATTCTAAGTCAAATCCTTCTTGTCCCGCTACAGCACCACAATACAGGATGCTCGATAACAGCCAACACAAGTTCTCAAGGACCAGACTCCCATGAAATGCAACATTGTACAATTTTTTAGGTCTGAACTATTTCAGATGCGCAGTAAATTCATGAGGGTGAATGAACCAATGCAAGAAAATTATATGTAACCTGAACTGAACTGTTAAGTAATTAGTTTAGATAAGTAAAAGTACCAACTATTATAAATTTTTCCCAAAGAGTGTACACTTCAGCGATTAGACATGTGAGTTGTCACATTTTCCAAAGTTGCACGGTCATTTAGACTTATTCGCAAGTACGCAGGCTATCATTTTATTATTTATTTGAAGTACATATGCAAAATATATATTCACAACCTACACAATTTCCCTCCTGCTACAGCACCAATCACAATTATATAGTTCTGACCTAGCAAATGATTGCATAGGATAATAAGGTCGTCCATAAACTTACATTCAAACATACTATCAAAATACCAAAATAATAACAATAGATATGTTAAATTGTCATAATACAAAAGATTCATTGCATGTTCCAGGTCTTTATCCTGCCAATCATTATATCTGAATCACATAGTAAGCATGAAAAAGTACGCTTGTAGAATATCTTTAACTGCGAATTTCAAAATATCAAAATAGAAATATATATGTAAAAATACGAATTAAGGTTTACCTTCACCATCGCAAGAGTAAATGCTCTGTCATTACTAAACCTGCCAGTCTATTAAGACCAAACTTCAGCCTGTAAGAACTTCCTTGTAGACGATGTTCTTCATCGAGGTCAGTAAGGACACAGTCGGTATTTTTCGCTTCTTTGGATTGTCCTTTAGCTTGTTGGCCTTCTCCTTCGGCTTCTCATTCTGAATGAGTATCTTTATGTTTCTCCTCGTGGTGGCTCGAGACAAAGCAACATATAGCTGACCATGAGAGAACACGGGATTGGGTAGATAGACACCAACAATCGGGACGGTCTGCCCTTGAGCCTTGTTAATGGTCATAGCAAAGCTAAGCCTTATTGGAAATTGCTTTCTCTTAAACTTGAACGGAAACATGTCATTTTCAGATGGGCAGAGAGGTATTCGAGGAAGGAAGACCCTCCTGCCAGCGTGTTGTCCAATCATGATTTCTGCATCAATGGTGTTCCTCTCAAAACCTCTTACAACAAGCCTAGTGCCGTTACACAGTCCATTAGCTGGATCAATGTTCCTTAGAAGTATGACAGGGCAGTTCAGCTTTAGCTTGAGTGCATGCGGAGGAAGACCATTAGGAGTCAATCCATTCAGAAACTCCTGAGCGTAGTAGCCATATGGGTCGTCCTCCGCACTGTCAAAGCTATGGTATATTACTTCATCTCCATGAAAACGCTCTATCATGCGGATGTTTATCTTGTCGACATTGTCATTTGTCGTGGAAAGGATTGCTCGAGATGTCATGTAATTAGAATCAGACATGTTGTCATCTAGACTCGGAAACACGTGGTCAATAAGTTTTTCCAGGTCGTCAACCTCGCCTGTAGACGGCAGACAAATATCTTCAGGGCGTAGTATGTTGCCTTGATTATCTACATCCTCAGTGCCATTGCCGACCCTTAGCAAGTAATCTGCGAACCACGTGTCGTTATTGGCCCTCATGTTGGTGATGAGCCGAAGCTGCCGCATACCCTTCCACAGATGAGAACTTCGCAGGGATGCATCAATTATCTGGCCCCGCGACCCCCTTCTAACGACCGGAAGCACCTGCCTAAAGTCCCCGCCAAAAATAACAGTCTTTCCTCCAAAGGGTCGGTCAAATATTCCCATGATGTCGCGCATGCTATTGTCCAATGCCTCGACCGCTTGTCGCTTCGTCATGCTGGCCTCGTCCCATATTATCAATGAGGCCATCCTTAGCAGCTTGGCGGTCCCACTCTGCTTGGTGAAGCTGCACGAGGCTCCATCATCGCAACTCAATGGAATCTTGAACCTCGAGTGGGCAGTCCTGTCGCCAGGCATGATAGAAGCGGCGACACCGGACGTCGCGGTAGCGATACCAATATTGCCATCGCTCCTCACCTTGGCAAGCATCGCCCTATATAGAAAGGTCTTCCCTGTACCTCCAGGGCCATCAACAAAGAATACACCCCCATCACCGCGTTCAACAGCCGCTAGTATCTCGTCGTATGCGGCCCTCTGCTCCAAGTTCAGGGAAGATGCCAATTTAGTATCATCCACGTCAAACTCAACGGTTGATTCCTCGATGACCTCTCTTGCCTCACCCTCGGTTGGGTCAAACACATCATCTATGCTTGGAAGAGCGAAATCAACAATGTCTTTACCCATGGACTGCAACATACCCCTAATGTCAAGCAACACCATCTGCTCCACCTCGATAGGGGACGTGCGTGATCGACGATAGTCATCTGACATAGGATCGAGGTGCCTATCCCATAAACCACGCACGTCGCCTGGCTCGCAGTGCACCAAGATGGTTGCGAAGAGCCTCCTAAGAGAACATGCCATCGCCCACTGCTCAGCCTCAGTAAGACAGTCGTCGAGCGTGTTGTCTGCCTCGATTAGTCCCAACCTTTCAGCAGCTTCTCTAAAGCTCCCACATAGAACGCCGTCCACGGTGAGCAAGTAGTCGAAGGATGTTTTGCCCGTAACATGGTTTAGCAACACACGCAGGTAGTATTGGTCACCCTCGGCAGGATTGGCAGACACGATGCGACCTATTTGTAAGCGCCGACCCGGCTTCCAAAACTTATTTTTTCTTCTGCCACGTGAAGCTTCCGGGAAAATCCTTGTACAATATATGCCTAGCCCGAGGGTGTTCCTGGTTAGCCTTGAAATACTCTGTTAACATGGATTTTGAATTATTTTCGGAGGCGACATCATTCTTCAAGTCAGCCTGCGCATTGAATGCGACCCTGTGCATATTCGGGAGATGAAGAGGCAACTGCAAGACAGGTGGGTAATTGGCGCAAAGTGGAAAGCCAAATATCCTCCACGTAGCCTCCGGAGGGGTGATCCACCTTGCATCAACGTATCTCTTGATCTCATCAATGTTACCATCGGCGTCGGGCTGGTCGATGCTGAAAGAAGCCTTATCATGGCCCTTGTATATGTACTTGTAAAGATATTTGACGGCCTTTATGCTGGAGCAGACCTCAACATTGATGTGGCAATTGAACATCCGCAGAAGGTATGGGTTATAAGGCACAACCCATCTGTTGTCAACATCTTCCCTCGGACCTTAGCACGCCTTCCATCGTCTCTACGCCGATAAATTGGGTATGAGTCCTTCCCCTGTGATGTGTTTTCATTGAACGGTCGTGGGTATCTGCACTTGCATCTGTTTTCTTGCATGCAAACATTCTTCGGGTTGAGAGCACCGCATGGTCCGTGCATCATATGTTTTACCACCATAGCATACAATTCCGGATACTTATGCTTGTCTGGGAGCTCATGGAAATGAGTCGGTCATACTGCTCCGGGACGATAAGCTTATATTTAGAGTCCATGATCAACAAAAAATGTGCGTGGGGGAGGCCCCTTTTTTGGAACTCGACTACGTATACATATGCGACAACAACACCCAGGATATGCTTCTTGAACAACATGTCCTTCATAGCCTCTAGCTTGCCGTAGAACACGCGAGCCACAATATCAAGTCGGTCTTGCGCCGTCTGACCAGGCAGCAACTCATTCGTTATCTCTTCCCATTTAGGATTGCAAGTCATGGTCCAGAAGATATCAGGCTTCCCGTATGTATGGACAATTGCCATGGCATCCATATGCCTCTTCTTCATGTCGCGGTCGCCACTAGGGTATGTTCCAGGGAGCACTATTCTTACCCCAACAGCGCTTGCTCGCGTCTCCCCCGATGTGATTGCATCAACAACTCCTTTATACAAGTCGGCATGAATCTGCGTCTGGTTTTTCCTGTACCACCTCAACTGACAACTTTCAATCTTGACGTACATGTCGACCGCCCATTGCTACAAGAGGCGTGCTCCACATAGTATGGGATTGAAGATTTCAGGCTGTGTCTGCAGCATGTAATAGTAGTAGTCTCTGACAGAGATGCACAACCTGCTGTTGCCCTCTGCACATGATTGAGTACCATCAAAATGAGGATATATTCAAGAAATAAGATATTATTTGTAGCAAAATGGGACGCAGACGGCATACCTGCATCCTCATCATCATCATGGACCAGTTGAGAATGTAGTACGACCTCCTCCGTTACATTATGTTTAAGTAGCTTTGGATGCCAACCTAGATCCCCCCTTGGATAGAATAGGGGATAAGACAACGGGTCATATGCTCCGGAGGTCACACGTATACTATGCCTTTCGTTGTTGTTACCACAAAGTGTTATCCTCCGGTCAAACCTTTTTGCTAGGTCGTTGCCCTCAACCCAAATTGCAGCGACCTCAGATGACAACGGTCTATTATATATTCTTTCGTCAAGCCTCTTATCGGTGTTTAGGTCTATCCTATAATCATCGAGGTTGTCCTTGTGTGCACCCAAACTCCTAAATTGCTGGGAGTACGGGTTTTCTTTGAGTATGTCTACTAACTTCTTCACGACATCCTGGTCTAATTGCTTGGTGGCCACCTTACGATGAGTTATGGTTGGGTCGTCATCATAGAAGTACAACTGCAGATGTTCTGGACGGGAGCTAGGCCCGAACGAATGCACATGGTGGTAGATGGAGCCGTGCGCACGGAATGTGTACACCCCAGACTTCATGTTTGTGTAGTTCTCATCAAGGCTGACACCAAGGGTTGTGAAGGCGAAATGCCCATTGAAGAACCGTATGTTCTCCCGAAAATGTCTAGAATCTGCATCCATGCTTGACCATAGCGTCATCAGCTCTGGGATTGGCTCCGGTTGTTTAAGTTCGATCTGGCCATTGCGACAGCAGAACCCGTCGGTCTCAGAGACAAACTTTTTGGCCTTGCATTGTTTGCAGTTTGCGTCGAGCTTCAGGATGTGAGTGGTGTCGGGGATGTTTGTGTAAACAAATTCTAATGGATCAACCTCGCTAGGTATAGCAGCCAACATGCTCCCTTCCTCGTCATCATCCATGTTGTCATGATCGGACCCTACGGGCATTTGTTGAAACATAACATTCAAAACAAAAATTACAAAAAAAAAATTTAACTAAAATATAGATGCACGCCGTCCTACTTCATATCTGACCATACCTTCGTTGCGAAACATGTAGTACTCCTCATCCATCAATTCGGCTGCTGTCGGCTCACCGCCCACGATGCCGCTTTGTAAATATTCGGTGTCCTCTGGACATTAGTCGTTGCGAATGTCACAGTAGATAACATCATGTTAGAAGATGGTTGCTGATAATGAGAAGAAGAAAGTGACATTAGCAATTTCATACCTTCGATACCAACAATGTAATTCGTCTTGTTCGTCGGGGGGTCGCCATCAGATGAATCATCTTCGGCGGCCCGAGAGACGGATGATGCGCGGCAGATTAAAGTGGGACATTCAGAGGTTGAGTTTGCTAGGTCTGGACGTGGGAGCGCGATGGATTCGTTGCATGGGGTGTTTTTTCTTCTGGCATAATTGGCCTTCCTCTGAGCACTTGACTCCCCCTTCTCAATCACTGACATGCTTTTGGGACGTTGCACTCACTTCTCTCGTACTTTTTCATTCACTGTTACTCTGACATCAACAGATGCCTTGTCCTTATTCCACTGATAATCTGCACGCCTCTGTGTGTTTATTGCTCCCTTTGCGCGTTTGTTAAATTTCTTTTCCGCTCATTATCACGTTGCCTCCTAGCTAGATCATTTTCATGAGTGACAACAAACGCGTCTAATGTTGAATGGGGAAATGTTGATGTGTCACCCTCGAATTCTATATAGCTGGAGCTATTAAGGTTGGCTGGTTTCATAATGATTTTAAAACATAGTTAGAACCAATATTATTTAAGACGTCTATAGGAAAAAAACCATGATGGTGCATTAATATGCAGCATTAAACTGTACGCATCGAGCATGATGGTGGCTATAAGAATATTTAGCTATGAGCAGCAAAACAAGATATGTAAGTCATGGTGAAAATATAGATCATGTTTTACCTGATAACGAAAGTGGACGTATGTTTTCATCATGGATAAGCTTATCCTTTTTCCTCCTATAAGCAGCTCTCCGCAGGGCGTTTCTACGATCTCTCTTGAGTTCTTCGTCGGTTTTTTGCTTTGTTTCTTGGGTGTTATTCAAGACCACATCTGATGTCGATCAGGACATTAGACAATAAAACATAACAATGACAGCAATTGATGATGGAGTACGCACAAATCGATTACCTTGTACCTCCATGTCATTAATGATACCAGATGTGACGTTAGTTGTAGCATGAAATGTTGTCGCATCAACCGAGAATGATGTATAGTTGGAGCTAGTTGGGTTGGCTGGTTAAACAAATTGATGAAAACATGTGGAGAACTTAATCATTAAGGGCCTGAATATAATGGTCAAAAACTTTAGAAGTTACCAGATAAAATAAGGGCATGTGCGTGTTCATCTTGGAGATTCCGATCTTTTCTCTGTCGATATGCAGCTCTCCTCAAAGCTTTTTTATGGTCTCGTTTGCGTTCTTCTGCTATTACTTGCGTATTTTCTGTGCTATCATTCAAGTTATCTACTGATGTCTTCCTTGGGTTTCTCTCAAAAGCGAAAGGTAAAAACAACATGACAGCAAACGAGTATGAAAAAAGCACAATCATTTTACCTTTTATATTTTTATCTGCAATTACATCAGACGCTCTCGTAGCTTTATTACGATATGTTGATTCATTATGCGAGATTGATGTATCAACCGAGCTAGCTGGGTCATCTGATATAACATGCTTGGTTAGTATTTATTAAAATGGCTGAACCATGAATGCTAGGATGTAACATAAAATAATCTTGCTTGAATTACAAAGGGGACGAAGATCAACTTTCCTGTGATTATCATCTTGCGTGGGTTTGATTATCTGCCCCAACATATGATCTGCCCCAACATTAGTTCCTGTAGTTATCCACCACGGGCGTTCAGAAAGCAAAGAGAAGTTAAACATAATCACAAATAGTATGATTGTCAAATATGCACATATAATTAACGACATTGTAAATCTACCAAATAAGTACCAGGGATCACATATGAAGGTTGTTGAACATTTGTGATATCACATAGAGTACGGCGGTGAGCAATCGGCCCATCGTCTAGATGGTTTATAAAACCATCTGACTTGTTAGTGCGATAAGATGCCCGCCTCCACGCTGCTGATAAGATCCCTATTGTATACCATTTTTAATATAGGTATGAGAGTTAGAGAACAAAAAAAGTATGTACAAATCACTTAGATAGATGTTGATACAACATATAAGAAACCAACACGGGGAACATCTATGAAGTTAGGTTACTATAACAATTAATTTGCATACTATAGGTATTCAGAAAAAACAAGAGTAGTCAGCAAAATCACGCTTAAATACTTACCAGTCTTTGAAAGGGATGGCTGATTATACTCTTGTAACCTGACCATATTCTCCTCTTTTTTCTTCCTATAAGATTCACGCCTCTGTGCGTTGAACTGCTCCCTTGTTTCGACAACGTTTTTTTTTTCTTCATTAAATACAGCTACCATTGCATGCTGCTCGGAAATTTTGTCATCTGCATTACGTTAAGCATAAAAACCACAAAGCCCATTAAGCTCATCTGGGAGATGTCGATTTGGAAGATGTATAAGCATGCCTGTGAATACCTTGAGTATCATATCGTAGCTTAGTCGTACCATCCTTATTATTCTCAGAATACGACGGAATCCCGTCGTTTGAAGGTTCCCGCCCTACATCTTATCAATCATCAAAATATACGGTATGCACGAAACATTAGCAGCAATCTTGACACAGTCTTATACCTGCATGTAAGGGTATGAAGTTTGCATTGTAGTCTCGTACATTTATCCCGCCCGTAAGGACTGCAACACATGATGCATTCTGCCACTTTCAGAAAGGGACGTGAAGCAACATTTATAACCAATCTCCGGACAATATTATACCTGATTCCGTCGAGTAGACGTTATCAACAATTTCAGCTATGGGTATGATGCTCGCATTGTGTTCTGCATCACTTCTCCCGCTTGTAAGACCTGGAAGACATTATGCATACTGTCATATATTCAGGTCTCGCAACCTGGAAGCGAAAACATTGTAGACTGCATCATACCTGTAGTTACGTCATCTTCAGGTTGATGTTCGCCAACCGTGCTTTTTGAATTCCCCATATGCAACTATTGAATGGCAAAAATCATGAAGACAGAAATGGTAGTTATTTGATGATCTTCACGAACATGGTAATTTCTTCTATATTATTGACATTCTGCAAGGGTTATTGTTCTACATATATACTGCAACCTGTTGCTAGCATATACTGCAATTGTATTTTATTCTACATAAATACTGCAATGGCACTTTCATCTACATCTTCTACATCTCTGTACTTTCTTAGAATGCAACTGTTTTTGTTCTATCTTCAGTTCAGCACAAGTGGAAACATACTCTAGGGTCCTGTATGGTTTGTGTTTTCTTTTTTGCCATATTTATACAAGTGCAGGATGCAGGATACCCCTTGGTAAATTTTTTTTGCCAATTGCCATCTGTAAACATGTGTACTTGAGTCTAGTTTTAACATGGAAAAAAACCTAATCTGTGTAGAACAGAAATCAATCTCGCAGGCGGATCCATCCCTGTGAAAGCACTTGCCATGGCTGTATGACATGCGATGGATGTATGGGCTGTGAGATGTATGAGATGCGATTGTATGGCATTTGAGATGTATGAGATGCGATTGACGTATGAGATGGTTTGTATACCTATTTTTCGGATCCAGGACGTGTTCTGGCCGGATCCTGGACGTGTCCGCTTATCCTCGTCCAGGATCGGCGCCGGAGTTCAGCGCGGCGGCGAAGTGATGGAGGGCGGCGGCAACCTGATCCAGGACCCGCGCCGGATCGTCGAGGTGTTCAGCGCGGCGGCGAAGTGATGGAGGGCCGCGGCGACCTTGTCCAGGATCGCCGCGGATGGAGGACTGCGAGTGAAGCGGGGCGGCGACCTCAACCAGGATGGAGGAGGCGAGGATGGAGGGCAGTGACTGAAGCGCGGCGGCGCAGGGATGTAGGGCGGCCACGAAGGGACGCCTCGCTCGAGAACAGGACTCGTCGCTGGTTAACCGTCGTAGGTTTTTTTTTGTCGCAGGTTAACCTTCGTACGTCTTTTGAGGGTCGCATGTGGATAGGTGCGGGTTCGGGCCTCAGGAGGAGGTTTTTTCGGTTTATGATGTCTTAGTCAGAGGTGGGAGGAGGTACCAAAATAAATCGTGGGAGGAGGGACTAAAAAAAACCTGGAAGCGAGACTACCAACTGCTCCATTAGGAGTAGAGATTGTGTGCCAGTTCTACCGTGCATCCGACCCGCTAGAAGCTTCCACTCTCATTTCATATAAGCAAATATAGGTATTTAAATAGCCCCAAGGACGCTCACCTTACAAGATGTATGTTGATCTAAAATTGTTCCTTACCTTTTTGTCTTTTGGCCCAATAGACCGAATTATGCTAGATTTTATGTTTTCGTTTTACGTTTGACAAAACAGGACAAGACCTTGATTTGTCTTGGTTCCTCAAAAATCAACGTTTTCGTAGGCTCCACACAGCATGTGTAACTAGCAACCTCAAAATTGTAATAGTGATATATTGTTTAATATTTAATCATTTGATCTAGAGTTTTAAAAATGTCTTAACAGGTTGATTTTATTTTCTCAAAATCCAAGGTACTACCTATTAGTTGTCGACATGGTCTGGTATTTAGAAGATACATCGACAAAGGTGCACTTCAAAGGGGTAGGAAAACTGTTCTTCAATAGATGGCAGCTGAGGTTTGTCATCGTAGTCGGCGAGGCAACGAGTTGAAGACTGATAATATCCCATGCCAATTCGAACGTGCATCGGACCTGCTAGCAGCTTGCACTCTCATTTCCTAGAAGAAAATATAGGCATTTAACTAGCCCCTAAGACGCTCAATTACAAGATGTATGTTAATCTAAAATTGTTCCTTAACCTTTTTCCTTTTGGCCCAATAGACTGAATTAGGCTAGAGTCTAAGTTTTTGTTTTATGTTTGACAAGAAAGGACAGTACCAGGATTTGTTTTGCTTCCTCAAAATTCAATATCACGTAGGTACCACACGAGCATGTGTAACTAGCAACCTTATAATTGTAATAGTAAGCTATTGTTTAATGTTTATTCATTTCATCTAAGTTTCAAAAAAAGTCTTAGTAGGTTTATTTTATTTTCTCAAATCAAAGGTACTTCTAATTAGTTGTAGATGTGGTCTGGTATTCAGAAGGTACGGCGACAAAGTTGCAACTCAAAGGGGTGGGAAAGTTGTTCTTCAACAGATGGCAGCTTAGGTTTATCATTGTAGTCGGCGAGGCAACCAGTTGAATGCTGATAGTTGTGTGTGCTACTACTAACGTGCATCTGACCCTCTAGCAGTTTCCATTCTCATTTCATAGAAGCAAACATAGATATTTAAGCACCCCCTGAGACCCTCAATTACAAGATGTATGTTGATCTGTAATTGTTCCTTGACCTTTTTTCCTTTTGGCCCAATAGACCGAATTGTGCTCCATTCTAAATTTCTGTTTTACGTTTGACAAAACAGGACAAGACCTTGATTTTTTTTGCTTCCTGGAAAATCAACTTCTTCGTAAGTTCCACATGGCATGTTTAATTAGCAACCTTAGAATTGTAATTATGACTATTTTTCAATGTTTAATAATTTGACCTAGAGTTTGAAAAGCATCTTAGAAGGTTGATTTTATTTTCTCAAAATCCAAAGTACTGCTTTTTTTAATGTTAGAAGGTTGAAAAGCATCTTTAATGTTTAATAATTAGACCGGCGCTAAGACTCAGACCGGCATCGAGACCGGCGTTGAGACTGAGACCGGCGCTGCCTCAGGGAGCGGAGCCGGTGTAGAACTGAAAGCAAAGAGGCAACGTCTTCCTAGGAAACTCAGGACTACTAGACTGGTGGTCCCGGAGGTGGACGACGGCAATTTTGAGCCAAAGGCGCCCGAGGAAGCGCGCAAGTGCTATGGCAATCAAATTGGCTGCATCATACGGACAACCGCCACCATCAACGATGAGAAACTACAGAAGATAGATAATATGAGGCCCTCCCTCCTAAAGAAGTGTCACCAGATATTCTTGTTCCCGGGCCGAAATGAAAATGATTATGAAGATCCAGATAAGGACCCGGCAATGAAGAAGATAAACAAACACGCCATGACCAAGTTTAGCGACGCGTTGGCCGCCTGCAAAACAAGGGTGAAAGCAAGGATCATCGACAAGGAACCCTACTCCGAGATTGTAAAGGATAATCCGACAATCACGGTAGAGCAGTTTGAAATATTCAAGGAGGCTTGCGAGGCCGAAGCTGCCAAAAAAAGTCCAAGTACATGAAGGGGCTTCAAGAGAGGAACATTGGGAGCCACCACCTCGGAAGTCGTGGTTACGGCGGAAAGAGGTCCAAATGGGCCAAGGAGGACGCGGAAGCCGCGAGTCTGGGCATCCCAGACCCCTTGGCGGAGTTCACCGTCCCGCAGGAGCGTGACGTCCTCAGGGCCCGGCACCGTTGGGACCCAGTGAAGAAGGTTTACGAGACAAACCCGGTCACGACGGAGTTCATGAGACTGCTGGTAATTTTAGTTTCTGATCAATTCGACTGCACACGTTAGTCATATTTGTAAACGATCCTTGACCGTCGTAACCTTTTGCAGAGAGAGCAGCACAGGATTGCGGCCGAAAGCGACTCGCCGTCTGAGGCATTGGTGAGGCCCAAGTGTGACACTCCATTCAAACGGGCGTTGAACATATTGAAACGACTCCCGGTGGATACTTGACCGTCGTATGGACGCGTGCACGGTGTCGGAGACGGCGCCACGTGGAAGAAGTACTACCGTGAGACCACGGAGGAGAGAAAGGAAAGACGGAGGTTAACTGAAGAAAACATCGACAAGAAGGTTGAGATTGCGGTTGAGAAGAAATCATCTCAGACAGTCGCAACAGCGGTAGCTGCCGCAAAACAGGTGGTTGCAGATATATCTACTTCCTTGGTTCCGGCCGTTTTCACTTGGACCAAGCAAAATCCAGAAAAAAATGCAGCGGACTTTCCACTTGCCGACTTCTTGGGGAGCAGCTCGACTAGCGTTGCACCAGCACTGGCTCCCGCACCGACTCCCGCACTGGCTCCCGCACCGGCTCCCGCACCGGACGTGCTCGGCAGTGCTTCGTCTTTAGCTGAGCTCGACGCCCTCACGGTATCTGTCACACCGTCCACCTTCAATAAATGTATAATCTCCCGTTTTCGTTGCCTTTCGGATGTCTCACGTCGCAGACTTTTCTTTGCAGGCCGACGAAAACCCGTGCACCATATTGTACACCATCGGCGACCAAAAGGTGGACGTGGGGAAGGCGAAGATAATGGAGCCGATGGAACCATTGTTCCACAGTCGGCCGATCACCCCGAACACCTTCAAGGTTTCCGTGGCCAGTGTCAAACCGGGCAACGAGAATTTGCCTCCTCTGATACTAGCGGGGGATGACGATGAGACCCCGCGGCGGCTTGGTGCTTGTTGCAATGGGTGGGTCCTGTTGTGGCCAAAGAGTCTGCTTCGTCTGGAGGCGGACGGGAGCACACCCATGAGCACGCAGCCTCAGCAAGGTATGAACATCAACACCCCACCTACCCAATTAGCGTTGGGTGTCGGGTTGGGTGATAGCGGACGGGGTAAGGAGGAGGCTCCATTAGTCGCTCATGACGTCACCATGGATGAGGATGAGGATGACGATGGCACTCAACAGTATATCTATACTGGTGCCTACTCAGGGTTTGAGCGTCATGAGTCGGTGCCTGAATTGCCATCTACGGAGGCTGAATGTATTATGGACGACCTTCCGGTAGTAAAGAAGTTTAGGAAGAGAGCGAGGAAAAGCAAAAAAGCTGATTCTATGATCCAGCCGCCTCAGCAGCCTCGGCTTCAGGACCGTATAGATATCCCCGATGCGGATAAATGGCATATCCCCGGTCAACCAATCCTATCTGCAAGAGCTCTAGGGGCCAGATACGGCGATCTAAGGAGACTTCATGACGATGTGTTATGGATAGAGAAACGCCTCATCGCCTCGAAAGATCCAGGATTCCCACTCTACGTGGTTAAAGTTCCGCGGCAATTGTCGTACGTCGACTGCTTCCCCACGGATAAGTTCTTCCTTCGGTTCGATTACATATTCGACATGTTTCACGTGAAGAAGATGGATTTTACGTTTGTCCGCCTTTATGCCTTGCACATGAACTACATCATCGGGCTTGAGCAGATACCTTATATCTGTGTCGCTGACCCGTACTACATGCACGAGGCCTTCTTGGGAGTCTACACAAAACACCGTGAATACTCAAGGGAATACATCGTCAGTTTCATGCTCGCCAATAAGGACAAGGAGGCGATTCTCGTGCCTTATCATCCCGTGTAAGTCATCCGCGCGGATATCCTTCCTTCCGTTTCAATCATTCATTTGCACGGTGGAGGCTAATTAATTTGAGGTGTACTTATTTTGCGCAGCGGCGGGCGTGCCATCGTCATCATCCTCTACCCCCGATACTCCCACGCTCTTTACTTGGACTCGTCGAAGAACATTCACAAAAAGGATTACACCCACATCAAGGATGTTTTTGATAGTGCTATGTTTACTACCAATCACTGGGTGGAGAGGTTAGGGACAAGAAGAAAAGGGGCGGCAGGGTCACCTTCGGCCATAAGACCGACTTCTGCTGCATCCAGCAACCGAGTGATTCTCTTAATGATAGATTCTATGTCCTACACCACATGCTGGAGTACAGACGGGATCACCAGAACCTTCGCATGTCACCTAGATCCGGCGATGCCCATATTCTGCAATGGGCAAGGAACGTAGGAGATATCGAGGATCATCGGCTTCGAGCTGAGTTCTATCACATCCAGCGCGAACTTGCCCAAATCATCATGAAGGAGGCCGTCGAGAAAACAAGGATGTTCTATGAAGAAGGACAAATGTCGCGGGGAGACGTCCGAACATGGGTAGCCTCTCAGCGTCTCGACATGAAGCCTTTCGCTAAGCTCGGGGACTATCTCCCTGACCTCGATGGATGGCACGACATGTTGGAATGATTGTCGATATATGACAATGTGTCCGTTTAGTCCATACTTTCTGTATGACAAAACTTTGAGTTATGCACGGTGAAACTTTATTTGTGTTGTAATTAAACCGTCCTCCTCCTCGACTAGCGAAGATCACTCTAGTTAGGGCATTTTGGGTATGATGAACTTTGTTATTTATGCTTATGATATGTTGTTTCTATTTTTGCCAAGTCTGTCTCTTTCTGTTGCTCGACTATATATGTTGCATATCATCGACTCATGTGACGATGTAGGTGCATAGATCATCGATGGCGAAGAAGTGCTACACCAGGAGTATATATACAACGTGTGGCCGGAGTGTCAGGCCCACGTGTACCGGTTTCCGGTTTCCGAGCGACAGGCAGTAGTTCGTGTAGGTGTTGGGGAATGTTGCAGAAAATAAAAAATTTCTACGCTTCACCAATATCAATCTATGGAGTCATCTAGCAATGAGAGAGAGGAGTGCATCTACATACCCTTGTAGATCGCGAGCGGAAGCGTTCAAGAGAACGGGGTTGATGGAGTCGTACTCGTCGTGATCCAAATCACCGAAGATCCTAGTGCCGAACGGACGGCACCTTCGCGTTCAACACACGTACGGTTGGGAGAGACATCTCCTCCTTCTTGATCCACCAAGGGGGAAGGATAGGTTGATGGAGATCCAGCAACACGACGGCGTGGTGGTGGAAGTAGCGGGGATCTCGGCAGGGCTTCGCCAAGCTCAGCAAGAGGGAGAGGTGTTAAGGGGGGAGAGGGAGGCGCCAGGGGCTAGGGTGCACAGCCATCCCTCCCCCCTCTTTATATATGGGCCCTGGGGGGCGCCGGCCCCCTAGAGATCCAATGTCAAGGGGGGCGGCCAAAGGGGGGACTTGCCCCCCAATTCAGGTGGGGCGCCCCCCACCCCCAGGGTTTCCAACCCTAGGCGCAGGGGGAGGCCCAAGGGGGGCGCACCAGCCCACCAGGGGCTGGTGCCCTTCCCACTTCAGCCCATGGGGCCCTCCGGGATAGGTGGCCCCACCCGGTGAACCCCCGGGACCCTTTCGGTGGTCCCGGTACAATACCGGTGACCCCCGAAACTTTCCCGGTGGCTGAAACTGGACTTCCTATATACAAATCTTTACCTCCGGACCATTCCAGAACTCCTCGTGATGTCCGGGATCTTATCCGGGACTCCTAACAACTTCCATGTTAACGCATACTAATATCTCTACAACCCTAGCGTCACCGAACCTTAAGTGTGTAGACCCTACGGGTTCGGGAATCACGCAGACATGACCGAGACAGCTCTCCGGCCAATAGCCAACAGCTGGATCTGGATACCCATGTTGGCTCCCACATGTTCCACGATGATCTCATCGAATGAACCATGATGTCGAGGATTCAAGTAATCCTGTATACAATTCCCTTTGTCAATCGGTACGTTACTTGCCCGAGATTCGATCGTCGGTATCCCAATACCTCGTTCAATCTCGTTACCGGCAAGTCACTTTACTCGTACCGTAATGCATGATCCCGTGACCAACCACTTGGTCACATTGAGCTCATTATGATGATGCATTATCGAGTGGGCCCAGAGATACCTCTCCGTCATACGGAGTGACAAATCCCAGTCTCGATCCGTGTCAACCCAACAGACACTTTCGGGGATACCTGTAGTATACCTCTATAGTCACTCAGTTACGTTGTGACGTTTGGTACACCCAAAGCACTCCTACGGTATCTGGGAGTTACACAATCTCATGGTCTAAGGAAATGATACTTGACATTGGAAAAGCTCTAGCAAACGAACTACACGATCTTGTGCTATGCTTAGGATTGGGTCTTGTCCATCACATCATTCTCCTAATGATGTGATCCCGTTATCAATGACATCCAATGTCCATAGTCAGGAAACTATGACTATCTGTTGATCAACGAGCTAGTCAACTAGAGGCTTACTAGGGACATGTTGTGGTCTATGTATTCACACATGTATTACGATTTCCGGATAACACAATTATAGCATGAATAATAGACAATTATCATTAACAAGGAAATATAATAATCATTTTATTATTGCCTCTAGGGAACATTTCCAACAGTCTCCCACTTGCACTAGAGTCAATAATCTAGTTACATTGTGATGAATCGAACACCCATAGAGTTCTGGTGTTGATCATGTTTTGCTCGCGAAAGAGGTTTAGTCAACGGATCTACGACATTCAGATCTGTATGCACTTTGCAAATATCTATGTCTCCATCTTGAACATTTTCATGAATGGAGTTGAAGCGATGCTTGATGTGCCTGGTCTTCTTGTGAAACCTGGGCTGCTTGGCAAGGGCAATAGCTCCAGTGTTGTCACAGAAGAGAGTGATTGGCCCCGACGCATTGGGTATGACTCCTAGGTCGGTGATGAACTCCTTCATCCAGATTGCTTCATGCGCTGCCTCCGAGGCTGCCATGTACTCCGCTTCACATGTAGATCCCGCCACGACGCTTTGCTTGCAACTGCACCAGCTTGCTGCCCCACCATTCAAAATATACATGTATCCGATTTGTGACTTAGAGTCATCTAGATCTGTGTCGAAGCTAGCGTCGACGTAACCCTTCTGACGCAGGCTCTTCGTCACCTCCATAAACGAGAAACATATCCTTAGTCCTTTTCGGTACTTTAGGATATTCTTGACCGCTGTCCAGTGTTCCATGCCGGATTACTTTGGTACCTTCCTACCAAACTTATCGCAAGGTTTACATCAGGTCTGGTACACAAAGATGGCATACATAATAGACCTCAGAGTCGAGGCATAGGGGATGACACTCATCTTTTCTCTATCTTACGCCGTGGTCGGGCATTGAGCCGAGCTCAATTTCACACCTTGCAACACAGGCAAGAACCCCTTCTTGGACTGATCCATATTGAACTTCTTCAATATCTTATCAAGGTATGTGCTTTGTGAAAGACCTATGAGGCTCTTTGTGAAAGACCTATGAGGCGTCTAGATCTATCTCTATAGATCTTGATGCCTAATATGTAAGCAGCTTCTCCAAGGTCCTTCATTGAAAAACACTTATTCAAGTAGGCCTTAATGTTGTCCAAAAGTTCTATATCATTTCCCATCAAAAGTATGTCATCTACATATAATATGAGAAATGCTACAGAGCTCCCACTCACTTTCTTGTAAACACAGGCTTCTCCATAAGTCTGCATAAACCCAAACGCTTTGATCATCTCATCAAAGAGAATGTTCCAACTCCGAGATGCTTGCACGAGCCCATAAATGGATCTCTGGAGCTTGCATACTTTGTTAGCATTCTTAGGATCGACAAAACCTTCCGGCTGCATCATAAACAATTCTTCCTTAAGATAGCCGTTAAGGAATGCCGTTTTGACGTCCATTTGCCATATCTCATAATCGTATGCGGCAATTGCTAACATAATTCGGAAGGACTTCAGCTTCGCTACGGGAGAGAAAGTCTCATCGTAGTCAACTCCTTGAACTTGCAGATAACCCTTAGCGACAAGTCGAGCTTTATAGATGGTAACATTACCACCCGTCCCTGCCTTCTTCTTAAAGATCCATTTGTTTTCTATCGCTCGCCGATCGTCGGGCAAGTCTGTCAAAGTCCATACTTTGTTTTCATACATGGATCCTATCTCGGATTGCATGGCTTCAAGCCATTTGTTGGAATCTAGGCCTGCCATCGCTTCTTCATAGTTCGAAGGTTCACCATTTTCTAACAACATGATTTCCAGGACAGGGTTACCATACCATTTCTGGTGTGGAACGTGTCCTTGTGGACCTACGAAGTTCAGTAGCAACTTGATCCGATGTACCTTGATCATCATCATTAACTTCCTATCTAGTCGGTGTAGGCACCACCGGAACATCATCCTGAGCTGCGCTACTTTCCGGTTCAAGAGGCAGTACTTCATCGAGTTCTTCTTTCCTCCCACTTATTTCTTTCGAGAGAAACTCTTTCTCCAGAAAGGACCCATTCTTGGAAACGAAAATCTTGCCTTCGGATCTTAGGTAGAAGGTATACCCAATGGTTTCCTTAGGGTATCCTATGAAGACGCATTTTTCCGACTTGGGTTCGAGCTTTTCAGGTTGAAGTTTCTTGACATAAGCATCGCATCCCCAAACTTTTAGAAACGACATCTTAGGTTTCTTCCCGAACCATAATTCATACGGTGTCGTCTCAACGGATTTAGACGGTGCCCCATTTAAAATGAATGTAGCTGTCTCTAGAGCGTATCCCCAAAATGATAGCGGTAAATCGGTGAGTGACATCATAGATCGCACCATATCCAATAGAGTGCGATTACGACGTTCGGACACACCGTTACGCTGAGGTGTTCCAGGCGGCATGAGTTGTGAAACGATTCCACATTTCCTTAAGTGCGTACCAAATTCGTGACTTAAATATTCACCTGCATGATTTGATCGTAAGAACTTTATTTTTCGGTCACGTTGATTCTCTACCTCATTCTGAAATTCCTTGAACTTTTCAAAGGTCTCAGACTTGTGTTTCATCAAGTAGACATACCCATATCTACTTAGGTCATCAGTGAGAGTGAGAACATAACGATAGCCTCCGCGAGCCTCAACGCTCATTGGACCGCACACATCAGTATGTATGATTTCCAATAAGTTGGTTGCTCGCTCCATTGTTCCGGAGAACGGAGTCTTGGTTATTTTGCCCATGAGGCATGGTTCGCATGTGTCAAATGATTCGTAATCAAGAGACTTCAAAAGTCCATCAGCATGGAGCTTCTTAATGCATTTGACACCAATGTGACCAAGGCGGCACTGCCACAAGTATGTGAGACTATAGTTATCAACCTTACATCTTTTGGTATTTACACTATGAATGTGTGTAACATCACGTTCGAGATTCATTAAGAATAAACCATTGACCAGCGGGGAATGACCATAAAACATATCTCCTATATAAATAGAACAACCATTATTCTCAGATTTAAATGAGTAGCCATCTCGTATTAAACGAGATCCAGATACAATGTTCATGCTCAAAGCTGGCACTAAATAACAATTATTGAGGTTTAAAACTTATCCCGTAGGTAAATGTAGAGGTAGCGTGCCGACGGCGATCACATCGACCTTGGAACCATTCCCGACGTGCATCGTCACCTCGTCCTTCGACAGCCTCCGCTTATTCCGCAGCTCCTGTTTTGAGTTACAAATATTTGCAACCGCACCGGTATCAAATACCCAGGAGCTACTACGAGTACTGGTAAGGTACACATCAATTACATGTATATCACATATACCTTTGGTGTTGCCGGCCTTCTTGTCCGCTAAGTACTTGGGGTAGTTCCGCTTCCAGTGTCCGCTTCCCTTGCAATAAAAGCACTCGGTCTCAGGTTTGGGTCCATGCTTTGGCTTCTTCCTGGCAACTGGCTTACCGGGCGCGGCAACTCCCTTGCCTTCCTTCTTGAAGTTCTTTTTACCCTTGCCTTTCTTGAAACTAGTGGTTTTATTAACCATCAACACTTGATGTTCCTTTTTGATTTCCACCTCCGCTGATTTCAGCATTGAAAATACCTCAGGAATAGTTTTCACCATCCCCTGCATATTGTAGTTCATCACAAAGCTCTTGTAGCTAGGTGGGAGCGACTAAAGGATTCTGTCAATGACCGCCTCATCTGGTAGGTTAGTGTCCAGCTGGGACAAGCAGTTGTGCAACCCATACATTTTGAGTATGTGCTCACTGACAGAACTATTTTCCTCCATCTTACAACTGTAGAACTTGTCGGAGACTTCATATCTCTCGACCCGGGGATGAGCTTGGAAAACCATTTTCAGCTCTCCGAACATCTCATATGCTCCGTGTTGCTCAAAACGCTTTTGGAGCCCCGGTTCTAAGCTGTAAAGCATGCCGCACTGAACGAGGGAGTAGTCATCAACACGCGACTGCAAGGCATTCATAATGTCTTGAGTTGCTGGGAAAACGGGTGCTTGACCTAGCGGTGCATCTAGGACATATGCTCTTTTGGCAGCTATGAGGATGATCCTCAAGTTGCGGACCCAGTCCGTATAGTTGCTGCCATCGTCTTTCAGCTTGGTTTTCTCTAGGAATGCATTGAGGTTGAGGGCAACATTAGCATGGGCCATTTGATCTACAAGACATATTGCAAAGGTTTTAGACTAAGTTTGTCGTGGAATTAACACGTCAGATGTCCTTAGTGGGAGGACTTAGTCGCGAGGCCAACGCATCTATGTGG
Organism: Aegilops bicornis; assembly: GCA_021605145.1. Classification (NCBI taxonomy): domain Eukaryota; kingdom Viridiplantae; phylum Streptophyta; class Magnoliopsida; order Poales; family Poaceae; genus Aegilops; species Aegilops bicornis. The sequence goes on along the minus strand of CM038670.1, from coordinate 856,364,935 downwards.
TAGCTTGAGAGGGGTTGAGCGGAATCGAGAGACGCAACACAAGATAGGGATTTAGACAGCTTCGGGCCCCGGGAAACATCATCCGGTAAAAACCCTACATGCTGTTTGAAGCTAGGTCTCATTATCATCACGAGGGAGTCGCCGTAAACCGGCTCTCCTCTTTGTGTCTAGCCCTAAGATTGTTTCTTCTTGCTTGTAACCTCTCCCTCTTTTGGGAGCCCTGCCCCTCCTTATATATGCTGAAGGGGCGGGTTACATGTGGAGTCCTATTAGGATTAGGACTAGTCTATCTTTAATACAAACCGGATACAAGTCCAGATCTTAACTCCTTGTAAGACAAGTATTCCTTATGCCTTTCCTCTTAAACCGGCCCACCATAGTATGAACCGGCCTTCATGAACCGCCCGTTGGGCCTCCAGGTCTTGTCGCTCCTCGCACCCGCCTGCCGGATTACCAATGAGTCGTGAACTACCAGGTCCAAACGGGTCGCCGGTGAACCGCCAAGTGTCAGCGAGGTCTCAAATAAACCACCAAGTCCGGCCGGGTTAACTTCCGGCCGGTTTACACCGCAGGGTATATCCCCGACCTTAGCCCCCAAGTTTAGCTTGGATTTATCCATGGTAAACTTATGCTGCAAAATACACACCAGAACAAATTTGGCAGGTTGTGCTCCGGGTTAAGAACTCTTGTAGACCGGCACCTGATCGTCCTTAAGTCCTTTGTTATTTCCTCCTTCTAGAAAATCCGGGTCAATAACCAGCTTCATACTCCAATTGATGATGTTGGCTTCTTATAGAAAAAATATTGTGAAGAATAATCCACTTGAGTCGGCTTCCAAAGCGCCGGTTTAGGAAATATTGGTCTTGAAATACTCATCTGATATTCAACCGGTTTGAAGATGCAGAACTTGCCGGTTTTATCATTGCCAAAGACTGTCGGGTTATAAAAACTTGATGATTTCGAGTCATGATTGTTGCAGACACCGGTTCATGATTGTTGCCAACGCCGGTTCATGATTATTAATGACGCCGGGTTGCAGCCACAGGGTCATAATGATTGGTGACGCCGGGTCAACCTAGTTGGCTCAATCAGAGAATTTGATAATATTTCTTCAATAATAATATAATTCCTGTAGCCCCCAAGTCTTTGAGCAGAACAAAGTGGTGGCTTAAGACTTTGCTTCAATATAAATACTGCCACTTTCAAAGAAATCCATGTTGTTCATCCCAGTGACTAGTAAAAACTGAGTACTCCATACTATGTAGCCCCCAAGTGCCGGGTTGTCATGCTTGCAGCAACCTGGGACTTGTAATTGTCTTATACTCATAAAAACTTCAACCAGTGTAGCCCCCAAGGGCCGGATCATTATGCAATAATGAGCAGAGCCTTTGTAGGTATAACCATGTAAATTTGAGCAATGATGTGTACCTCCCAAGGGCCGGCTCAGTAAGATATTACTGAGCCGGGACTTTGTATATAATTCATTGATAATAACATCATATGATGTAATCTCCACCATGGGACTTGAACCCACGTCCACAATGGATCCTTCAATGTAATGGACCGAGGCTTGTGTACCTTGAATTTTTGACAGGAGCAATTGGTAGCCCCCAAGGGCCGGCTCATTACGATGTGATGAGTCGGGTCTTCAACAAGGTGAGCAAACAATGACTTTGCATTAGCCCCCAAGTGTCATGGTGCATGCTTGCAGCGACATGAGACTTGCATATTTGATATAATCTCAACTTAAATAATGTAGCCCCCAAGTGCCGGGTCGTAAGGCTGCAGCGACTCGGGACTATTCCTTCAATTGTAGAATAAATCGTATCCATTAATAATATGATAACCATTGCGCTAAAAGCGACTTTGAAAACCTCAATCATAATATTGGTTATTGAGAACCATAATAAAAATCTAGCCATGTTGGCTATTCAAGATAATATAATCTGGTATGAAAAACCTTATTCATTCAATATCATAATGAAAATTCATCCAAGTTTGGCTATTTGAATAATATAACCCAATGATTTATAAGCGCATGATTCCAATGGCGCAATTTCAAATATGTACTGGCGACTTATAGTCCAAAGCCAGGCCGGGTTAACAAACACCGGATAATTTCTCATCATATACTGGCGACTTGTCGTCTTAAAGCCAGGCCGGTTTAATAAACACCGGATAATTTATCATCATACTTTATTCAACCTGTCTCTCGCATACAACAAGTTTAAAGTGTCCCGGTGGTTTATCACGGACGGGTCATAATGCCCAACATATAACCCAGGTTTATAACCAAGGCTGCACTTAAGAATAATCAATGAAATATATCATACCTGTGACATTGAATCACATCATTGGTTTACCAACTTTTTGTAGTAAGGGTGATAACCCCCATCTTGAGTAATGATAACTTCTTTCATACTGTGTTGGTTTATGATAAAACCGTACCGGGTTGTGATAAACACAGGTTTAACCATATATAATACTGGCGACTCGTAGTCAAACCAGACCGGGCGGATAGTCTCCGGATTATGATTTGATCATGTACTGACAACTTGTAATTGAAAGTCAAGCCGGTTTAATGAACACCGGTTTACTCCATAATAAGATGGTAACATAAAATCAAACCGGGCAGATAGTCTCCGGATTAAGATTTGACCGTGTTCCGCCAATTTGTAATTGACAGTTTGAACCGGATTAACAATGTCGATTTAAAAACACAACAGAAGTAAAAGTTCTTTAGCAAAAAAGAACAGAATTCAAGCAAAGGCAAAATAAAACCATTGCAAATGAGGCTTTCTTGAGCCGATCGGATGGTGTTACCATGGTCGGACACGACCAAGCTCCCAATAAGGTGTAGCCATGGTTCAAGTCAGCCAGGTCCCCAACTGAAACCGTGGCATTATGCCGATCAAGTGGCGTGGAAATGGTTCGGGTTCGACCAAGCCCCCAATTTACTATATTGCCTTAGGCCGATCAATAAGCGTGAATTGTTCTGACTTGACCATGTCCCCAAGTGATCTGGTGGCTTTCTCCTATCAAAAGGTGTTGCATTGGTTCGGACACGACCAAGCCCCCAAGTGATATTGTGGCACTAGGCCGATCAAGAGGCATGGCTATGGTTCGGATACGACCAAGCCCCCAAATGATCGATAATATGATGAGCCAATAAGGCATGATACCCATGTTTGAACCGCGCATCATGGCAGCAGGTCCCCTTTGTCACCCTTTAACTTTTTGCAAGAGATAAATCCTTCTTGAACCGGATGTTAAACCGGATATTGAGAGCTTCAAAGCTTTGTGGGAGACATCTTTCCCTTGAACCGGATTATAAACCGGAATCTTCATTTTCAGCCGGAAATTTTCTGATGGCCTTTCAACTCGAACTTGCAAGAAGTTAATTCCTTTTTGAACCGGACATTTTCAAACCGGATTTGAGCGCTTGAGAGCTTCAATGAGACTGACTTTCCTTGAGCCGGATTTAAACCGGAATCCTTTCTGATGATCCGGAACTTCTTCATTGAGCCGGGATTTTGTAACTGTCATATACTTACTAAGCCGGAAATTTTCTGACGGCCTTCAAATAACAGTAGCCTCCGGTACCGGGTTATCTTTCCCTCCATCGTCCCGGGGTTCTTAAATTTGCTGAAACTGGCAAGATTTGCTTAGTCATGTCATCGTAGCCCCCGAGTCTCAAGGTGACTCGAGGAGTTGGCTTGAAACTCTCCATATTTGACCGTGATATAAACCGGCATAACTTGTATATCATTAGTGTTGATAACACAATGTGAATCCACAGAAGATTGTGATGACTGCGGCGGGTTATAAATGATCCCGTATGAGCCGTGTCAAGAACTTCGCCAATGGTTCCTTCCAATCGGCGATTTAAAGTTAACCAAACTGTAGTGGCGGCGACTTGTGCGCCTGCCCATTGAGCCATCCTGTAGACGGGCGGTTGATAATATATGATAATTTGCCTCCATTTTGAAAGAAAACCGGCTACCCAAGCTGTGACTTGCTCATGCAGACAGGTGCGGCCTGGTATGTTGATGTAGACCAGGCCGCAATAAATGGACGGTAGAGACATCCACAATATTAGAGGTGGCTTGGACAGATGAACCGGCCACGGTGTTGTAAACCGGTTCGGACGGGCGAGTCAAACGCAGGCACGGTCCCGGCAAGCTGATGTAAACCGGGCCGTAAGGGCGGCGTCTTGCACGCGTCCATTCACCGTGTAATGTGGCACGGACGAACACCGGTAGGACGTTGCCGGTAGCGTGCTTCGTACTCCATGGTATAAACCACGTTTATAATGAATAATTGTCCTGCATACAATATTGCAGACCAAGGCAAATATAAACTGCTCTTTGACAAAAATAATATGCACTAATAAAATATATTTTAGATGGATATCACCTGATGTGTTAGGCCGGAAATTATCCGCCATGGAGTTTATGATCACCACAGTGATGCTAAAATTAATCACGGCCGAGCCGGCCAGACGAGCAGACGGATGGTCCGGCCGCGGTGTTGTAAACCGGCGCGGACGCATGAACCTGTGGCCAGGGCGGACGGGCGAGTCGTCCGTGGTGCTGTAAGGTGGTACGGACGGGCGAGTTGTCCAGCGCGTTGATGTACACCGGACTACGGGGCGGCGGTTTGTGTTCCGATTTATCAGTGTGATATACGCAGATGCTGGTGTAGAACAGCTAGCGCGCGCCGTCCGCAGTAGGGCATCACTCTTATAGTGAGCACTTGTCCTGTATAAAAAGATATAGGCCAGAGTAATTGTTCTCAAGTAATTTAATATGTGCTGATAAGGTATATAAAAAGATAACACCTGTTATATTTTGTCCGGTGAATACAGACGCTGGAACATGTTATGCAATCGTGGCTGCCACGGGCTCGAGCCGGGCGGTTTAGAACAGAGCCTCCGGGTCACGGGTCATGTTAATTTTGGGACCTGTGATGCCTGACGCCTGTCCTCATCCGGTCTGATATTTATCTGTACTAGACCTTCTGTAAGATGTATACTAGTAGTATTTTTCTTATTCTTCCCTTTCCTTTTTAGAACCAGGACTCGATGGACACGGCCAGCAGATTGCTGATCGCTCTGGACACCGCAGAGAAAAAACACTCTATCCATGATCTGGTAGGTGCCTTCGTGGTTGTAGATGTAGTAGTACTTAAATAATGCGGTACTTCAATTAGTACTAGTCTTGGTCACGTACTAGTACAAGTACAAATTGATTCCTTGGATTTTTGCAGCCGGATTAAACACTCATTATCAGCCTTCATCCGTACTGGTGTGGACACAAGAGGAGAAGAAATCTGTCCGGATACTGATTACTTGGTGACATCGAATCAGACTCTTGTCCGGTCTCATCTGTAGCAAACAAACCGATCTGTGCTCGAATCCAATGGGTCGCCGTGCAACACGTGAGGCGCCGCAGCCAAACCCTAACAACTCTACAGATCTTGTATCTGCTGGCTCCAAAAAATTTAACTATAATTTTGATCTCCCAATAATAAATTTGCCGACTCTGTCCATGGTCGTCCGGATTGATCCTGAACCTCTCGATCCCTGAGAAAGATCCCTCCAAGAACTCAACACCACCGTGCGCAGGCTCCACGGTGGGTGCCAACTGTCGTGGAATTAACACGTCAGATGTCCTTAGTGGGAGGACTTAGTCGCGAGGCCAACGCATCTATGTGGTAGCTTGAGAGAGGTTGAGCGGAATCGAGAGACGCAACACAAGACAGGGATTTAGACAGCTTCGGGCCCCGGGAAACATCATCCGGTAAAAACCCTACATGCTGTTTGAGGCTAGGTCTCATTATCATCACAAGGGAGTCGCCGTAAACCGGCTCTCCTCTTTGTGTCTAGCCCTAAGATTGTTTATTCTTGCTTGTAACCTCTCCCTCTTTGGGGAGCCCTGCCCCTCCTTATATATGCTGAAGGGGCGGGTTACATGTGGAGTCCTATTAGGATTAGGACTAGTCTATCTTTAATACAAACCGGATACAAGTCCAGATCTTAACTCCTTGTAAGACAAGTATTCCTTATGCCTTTCCTCTTAAACCGGCCCACCATAGTATGAACCGGCCTTCATGAACCGCCCGTTGGGCCTCCAGGTCTTGTCGCTCCTCGCACCCGTCTGCCGGATTACCAATGAATCGTGAACCGCCAGGTCCAAACGGGTCGCCGGTGAACCACCAAGTGTCAGCGAGGTCTCAAATAAACCACCAAGTCCGGCCGGGTTAACTTCCGGCCGGTTTACACCGCGGGGTATATCCCCGACAAAGTTCATGATAATTAAGTTCATCTAATCAAATTATTTAATGAACTCGCACTCAGATAGACATCCCTCTAGTCATCTAAGTGATCCATGATCCGAGTCAACTAGGCCGTGTCCGATCATCACGTGAGACGGACTAGTCATCATCGGTGAACATCTTCATGTTGATCGTATCTTCTATACGACACATGTTCGACCTTTCGGTCTCTTGTGTTCCAAGGCCATGTATGTACATGCTAGGATCGTCAAGTCAACCTAAGTGTTTTGCATGTGTAAATCTGTCTTACACCCGTTGTATGTGGACGTTAGAATCTATCACACCCGATCATCACATGGTGCTTCGAAACAACGAAATTTCGCAATGGCGCACAGTTAGGGGGAACACTTTCTTGAAATTGTTATGAGGGATCATCTTATTTACTACCGTCATTCTAAGCAAATAAGATGCAAAAACATGATAAACATCACATGCAATCAAATAGTGACATGATATGGCCAATATCATTTTGCTCCTTTTGATCTCCATCTTCGGGGTGCCATGATCATCATCGTCACCGGCATGACACCATGATCTCCATCATCATGATCTCCATCATCGTGTCTCCATGAAGTTTTTTGCCAACTATTACTTCTACTACTATAGCTAACGGTTTAGCAAAGAAGTAAAGTAATTACATGGCGTTATTCAATGACACGCAGGTCATACAATGAATAAAGACAACTCCTATGGCTCTGTCGGTTGTCATACTCATCGACATGCAACTCGTGATTCCTATTACAAGAACATGATCAATCTCATACATCACATATAATTCATTCATCACATCCTTTTGGCCATATCACATCACAAGGCATATGCTGCAAAAACAAGTTAGACGTCCTCTAATTGTTGTTGCAAGTTTTACGTGGCTGCTATAGGGTTCTAGCAAGAACGATTCTTACCTACGCTAAAACCACAACGTGATATGCCAATTTCTATTTACCCTTCATAAGGACCCTTTTCATCGAATCCGATCCAACTAAAGTGGGAGAGACAGACACCCGCTAGCCACCTTATGCAACTAGTGCATGTCAGTCGGTGGAACCTGTCTCACGTAAGCGTACGTGTAAGGTCGGTCCGGGCCGCTTCATCCCACGATGCTGCCAAAACAAGATAAGACTAGTAGTGGCAAGTAAATCGACAACATCTACGCCCACAACAAAATTGTGTTCTTCTCGTGCATAGAAACTACGCATAGACCTAGCTCATGATGCCACTGTTGGGGAACGTTGCAGAAAATAAAAAATTTCTACGCTTCACCAAGATCAATCTATGGAGTCATCTAGAAACGAGAGAGAGGAGTGCATCTACATACCCATGTCGATCGCGAACGGAAGCGTTCAAGAGAACGGGGTTGATGGAGTCGTACTCGTCGTGATCCAAATCATCGAAGATCCTAGTGCTGAACGGACGGCACCTCCGCGGTCCACACACGTACGGTTGGGAGAGACGTCTCCTCCTTCTTGATCCAGCAAGGGGGAAGGAGAGGTTGATGGAGATCCAGCAGCACGACGGCGTGGTGGTGGAAGTAGCAGAGATCTCGGCAGGGCTTCGCCAAGCTCAGCGAGAAGGAGAGGTGTTACGGGGGGAGAGGGAGGCGCCAGGGGCTAGGGTGTGTAGCCCTCCCTCCCCCCTCTTTATATAGGGGCCCTGGGGGGGGCGCCGCCCCCCTAGAGATCCAATCTCAAGGGGGGGCGGCCAAAGGGGGGACTTCCCCCAAGTCAGGTGGGGCGCCCCCCCACCCTCAGGGTTTCCAACCCTAGTCGTAGGGGGAGGCCAAAGGGGGGCACACCACCCCACCAGGGACTGGTTCCCTTCCCACTTCAGCCCATGGGGCCCTCCGGGATAGGTGGCCCCACCCGCTGAACCCTCGGGACCCTTTTGGTGGTCCCAGTACAATACCGGTGACCCCCGAAACTTTCCCGGTGGTCGAAACTGGACTTCCTATATACAAATCTTTACCTCCGGACCATTTCGGAACTCCTCGTGACGTCCGGGATCTCATCCGGGACTTCGGACAACTTTCGGGTTACCGCATACTAATAGCTCTACAACCCTAGCATCACCGAACCTTAAGTGTGTAGACCCTACGGGTTCAGGAATCACGCAGACATGACCGAGACAGCTCTCCGGCCAATAACCAACAACGGGATTTGGATACCCATGTTGGCTCCCACATGTTCCACGATGATCTCATCGAATGAACCACGATGTCGAGGATTCAAGTAATCCTGTATACAATTCCCTTTGTCAATCGGTACGTTACTTGCCCGAGATTCGATCGTCAGTATCCCAATACCTCATTCAATCTCATTACCGGCAAGTCACTTTACTGCATCGTAATGCATGATCCCGTGACCAACCACTTGGTCACATTGAGCTCATTATGATGATGCATTACCGAGTGGGCCCAGAGATACCTCTCCGTCATACGGAGTGACAAATCCCAGTCTCGATCCGTGTCAACCCAACAGACACTTTCGGGGATACCTGTAATATACCTTTATAGTCACCCAGTTACGTTGTGACGTTTGGTACACCCAAAGCACTCCTACGGTATCCGGGAGTTGCACGATCTCATGGTCTAAGGAAATGATACTTGGCATTGGAAAAGCTCTAGCAAACGAACTACATGATCTTGTGCTATGCTTAGGATTGGGTCTTGTCCATCACATCATTCTCCTAATGATGTGATCCCGTTATCAATGACATCTAATGTCCATTGTCAGGAAACCATGACTATCTGTTGATCAACGAGCTAGTCAACTAGAGGCTTAATAGGGACATGTTGTGGTCTATGTATTCACACATGTATTACGATTTCCGGATAACACAATTATAGCATGAATAATAGACAATTATCATGAACAAGGAAATATAATAATCATTTTATTATTGCCTCTAGGGCACATTTCCAACATTAGGTTCACGCTAATGCGAGAGAGGGATACAAACTCATGTACTGCATAGTTCCGCTCTCACTCAAAGTGATAGCTCTTCTCGCGTATATCGTTGTTTAGATGGATGACAATGTATTTGCAAGTAATCGAGACTTGTATCGCTATTGTCGAGATGATGACGAGAGACCACTTTGTGTTGGATGATGATTTTGATGATGACATGATTTGATGAGACTAGTTGTATGTATATGCTATGATTACATTTGTATAAAGCCTATTCAAATACAAAACAAATATGCAGGAAAAAAACTAATAAAACTAGTAGTAGCGATGGGAAAAAGTTAGCAGTATCGCCGCCTTACCAGTAGCGCTGCCCTGTAAAAGGCGTTGCAGATAATATCAGTAGCGCTCTTCACCGAAGCGCGCTGCAGCTATCCATGTATAGCAGTAGCGTGGGATGGCAGGCGCTACTGCTACACGTTAGCTGTAGCGCCTTATCAGTAGCGCATCGCCCCGCGCTACTGATAGGCCTAAAACCCGCGCTGCTGCTAGGCTTTTCCCAAGTAGTGCTTCCATAACCGAGAAATATTTCCTTCGTCCTCACTAAGGATAATTTTGACCGCTGTCCAGTGATCTATTTCTAGATCACTATTGTACCTCCTTGCCAAACTCACGACAAGGTACACAATAGGTCTGGTACACAACATAACATACTTTATAGAACCTATGGCTGAGGCATAGGGAATGAATTTTGATAACCCACAAGTGTAGGGGATCGCAACAGCTTTCGAGGGTGAAGTACAATCCAAATTTATTGATTCGACACAAGGGGAGCCAAAGAATATTCTTGAGTATTAGCAGTTGAGTTGTCAATTCAACCACACCTGGACAACTTAGTATCTGCAGCAAAGTGTTTAGTAGCAAAAGTGGTATGATAATAATGGTAACAGTAGCAACAATAAAGGTAAATGTTTTTGGGTTTTTTAGTAGTTGTAACAGTAGCAACGGAAAAGTAAATAAGCGAAGAACAATATGTGAAAAGCTCGTAGGCAATGGATCAGTGATGGATAATTATGCCGGATGTGATTCCTCATGCAATAGTTATAACATAGGGTGATATAGAACTAGCTCCAATTCATCAATATATATGTAGGCATGTATTCCGTAAATAGTCATACGTGCTTATGGAAAAGAACTTTCATTACATCTTTTGTCCTACCCTCCCGTGGCAGCGGGGTCCTAGTGGAAACTAAGGGATATTAAGGCCACCTTTTAATAGAGAACCGGACCAAAGAATTAACACATAGTGAATACATGAACTCCTCGAACTATGGTCATCACCGAGAAGTATCCCAATTATTGTCACTTCGCGGTTGTCGGATCATAACACATAATAGGTGACTATAGACTTGCAAGATAGGATCAAGAACACACATATATTCATGAAAACACAATAGGTTCAGATCTAAAATCATGGCACTCGGGCCCTAGTGACAAGCATTAAGCATAGCAAAGTCATAGCAACATCAATCTCAGAACATAGTGGATACTAGGGATCAAATCCTAACAAAACTAACTTGATTACATGGTAAATATCATCCAACCCATCACCGTCCAGCAAGCCTACGATGGAATTACTCATGCAGGGCGGTGAGCATCATGAAATTGGTGATGGAGGATGGTTGATGATGACGACGGCGACGAATCCCCCTCTCCGGAGCCCCGAATGGACTCCAGATCAGCCCTCCCGAGAGAGATTAGGGCTTGGCAGCGGCTCCGTGTCGTGAAGCGCGATGAAACTTTCTCCTTGATTTTTTTCTCCCCGAGATGGTATATATGGAGTTGGAGTTGAGGTCGGAGGAGGTCCAGGGGGCCCACGAGATAGGAGGGCGCGCCCTAGGGGGGGCGCCCCCCTGTCTCGTGGACAGCCCGTGGGCCCCCTGGCGTTGATTCTTTCGCCAAAAATTCTTATTAATTCTGAAAAGTGCCTCCGTGGATTTCGAGGACATTTTGAGAACTTTTCTTTTCTACACATAAAACAACATCATGGCAGTTCTGCTGAAAACAGCGTCAGTCCGGGTTAGTTTCATTCAAATCATGCAAGTTAGAGTCCAAAACAAGGGCAAAAGTGTTTGGAAAAGTAGATACGTTGGAGACGTATCAACTCCCCCAAGCTTAAACCATTGCTTGTCCTCAAGCAATTCAGTTGATAAACTGAAAGTGATAAAGAAAAACTTTTACAAACTCTGTTTGCTCTTGTTATTGTAAACATGAAAAGCCAGCATTCAAGGTTCAGCAAATATTACGAACTAACCATACTCACAATAACACATAGGTCTCACAATTACTCATATCAATAGCATAATCAGCTAGCGAGTCATAATAAAAAAACTCGGATGATAACACTTTCTCAAAATAATCATAACATGATATAACAAAATGGTATCTCGCTAGCCCTTTCCGAGACCGCAAAACATAAATGCAGAGCACCTTTAAAGATCAAGGACTGACTAAACATTGTAATTCATGGTAAAAGAGATCCAGCCAAGTCATACCCAATATAAACCAATAATAATGAATGCAAATGACAGTGTGCTCTCCAGCGGGTGCTTTTAATAAGAAGGATGATGACGCAACATAAAAAGTAAATAGATAGGCCCTTCGCAGAGAGAAGCAGGGATTTGTAGAGGTGCCAGAGCTCGATTTTAAAATAGAGATTGAATAACATTTTGAGCGGCATACTTTCGCTGTCAACGCAACAACTATGAGATGGATGTATCTTCCATACTACATGCATTATAGGCAATCCCCAAACAGAATGGTAAAGGTTTATACTCCCCCAACCACCAACAAGCATCAATCCATGGCTTGCTCGAAACAACGAGTGCCTCCAACATACAACAACCCTGGGGGTGTTTTGTTTAATTATTTTGATTTGCTTTGATCTTTTTGGATCATGGGACTGGGCATCCCGGTTACCGGCCTTTTCTCATGAATGAGGAGCGGAGTCCACTCCTCTGAGAATAACCCACCAAGCATGGAAGATATAGGCAGCCCTAGTTGTAACATGAGCTACTCGAGCATACAAAACAGAATTTCATTTGAAGATTTGGAGTTTGGAACATACAAATTTACTTGGAATGACAGGTAGATACCGCAAATAGGAAGGTATAGTGGACTCATATGGAACAACTTTGGGGTTTAATGAGTTTGGATGCACAAGCAGTATTCCCGCTTAGTACAGGTGAAGGCTAGCAAAAGACTGGGAAGCGACCAACTGAGAGAGCGACAACAGTCGTAAGCATGCATTAAGATTAATTAACACCAAATACAAGCATGAGTAGGATATAATCCACCATGAACATAAATATCATGAAGGCTATGTTGATTTGATTCAACTACATGCGTGAACATGTGCCAAGTTGAGTCACTTAATACATTCAAAGGAGGATACCATCCCATCATACCACATCATAATCATTCTAATAGCATGTTGGCAACGCAAGGTAAACCATTATAACTCATAGCTAATCAAGCATGGCACAAGCAACTATAATCTCTAAATGTCATTGCAAATATGTTTACTTCATAATAGCTGACTCAGAACGATGAATCGTCATATTTACAAAAACAAGAGAGGTCGAGTTCATACCAGCTTTTCTCATCCCAATAAGTCCATCATATATCGTCATTATTGCCTTTCACTCGCACGACCGAACGATGTGAATAATAATAAGAGTGTATGTGCATTGGACTAAGCTGGAATCTGCAAGCATTCAACTCAAGAGAGAAGACAAGTAATATGTGCTCTAAATTAAATAAACAATCATGCATATAAGAGTCGCTAAGCATTTTCATTATGGTCTTCTCGACCCCCAAAAGAAAGAAAAGAAAATAAAACTATTTACACGGGAAAGCTCCCAACAAGTAAAAGAAGAACGAGAAATCTTTTTGGGTTTTCATTTTAATTTCTACTACAAGCAAGGAAATTAAACTAACTAATTTTTTTGGTTTTTCTTAAGGTTTATCAAACACACAAGAAGAAAACTAGAGAAAGAAATATAAACTAGCATGGATAATACAATGAAAGAGTATGAGCACCGACAACTAGTGTGTGAACATGAATGTAAAGTCGGTGAGAAATACGTCCTCCCCCAAGCTCAGCCTTTTGGCCTAAGTTTATCTAATACCAAGGACCGCCTGGCTGATATCCATAAGTGAAACTGGGGTAGTACTGAGATGCAGAGGCGACCGCCTCCTGAGCAGCAGCATGTTGACGAGCTGCCTCCATTCCCCTCTCGTATTCAGCTGCTTCTTCCCTGGTGATAACATATCTTCCTTTTGCCTGATAATCAAAAAGGTAGGGAGCAGGAAGAGTAACAGGGAAGACGTTGCGTCTGTCATAGATTAGTCGATAATGGAGGAATTGTTCATTCCTCTCAAGAAATTGATGATCAAACATAGCTTCTTTATCCAAATAAACAGGAGGTACAATCATATCCCCCTCCCGTGGAGCTATATTAAGAAAATTAGCCACACGGGTTGCATAAATTCCTCCAAAGAAATCTCCCCTTTTACATTTATTATGCAACCTACGTGCAACTATTGCCCCCCAGTTATTGCCTTTATAACCTGACACATCACTATTGAGGACACAAAGATCAGGGGCACACATGTGACATACTTCGTCCTTACCGTTAATGCATCTACCAATAAAGAGAGCAAAGTAATGTATATGTAACATCCCAAAATTCTAAATTTTGGAATGTTATAAACAATAGATAGTTTTGATTGATTGTTTGATTGATTGACTGAAAGTGAGTGAAGTTTGAAACTTTTTGAAAGTTAAATGAGAGGGAATAAAAGGACTTTCCCAAACTTTCATTTTGCATTTTATGATCTCCGTGAATTCAAATTCTTTTTCACCACAAAACCCTGGAGAGAAGATGACATGACTTCTTCCATTTATTTAAATGACAAGGGGTGTTGAAAATATTTGAATTTCATTTGGAAAATATTTCCAATTCTGAAACTTTATGCAACTCAATGATTTTCACGAGCGAAGATAAAATGACTACTTCAAAACATATGAAATATGAGTTGGGAGTTTCAAAGAATTAAACTCAATGTTCTTTTGAATTTATTTTCAATTCGGAGTTATTTGGGTTTTATTCAAATTATTTTCTCCAAAAATAAAATATATGGAAAATAGGGTAACATGATTCCCTACATCAGAAAATTGGAGAGAAATAAATTTGAATTAATTTTGGTATTTTAAAAATGATTTTTATTGGATTTTTCTAGAGCAGAAGCACTATTTGTTTTATTTGAATTTGTGGGTATTTTATTTAAAGCTAGAATAATGTTCATCTTGTAGGAAATCTTTTTTTGAAAATTTTGATATATTATAGTCCTATATAATATTGCTATTTCTTTTGTTTTTATTTTTGTTTGTCTGTTTTATTTAAAAATAAATAAAAAAAAGACTTCCGCCGAACTAGGCCGGCCCAGCCAACCGGCCAGGCCACGGCCCAGTCCAGCGCCCCGACCGCGCCCGTCCCCGAGCTCCCGCGGGACTCTGCCGCCGCCACGATAGCGCCGCCACCGCCGTGTCCCTCCCGGACTCCGCCTCCGCGCCGCCTCTCCACCGCCCCCTTCTCCACGCCACCTCGCCCCTCCTCTCCTATAAAGGGCGCCGCCCCGGGCCCCTCTCTCTCCCTCTCCCGCATCTCGCCGGAACCGCCGCCGCCGCATCTCACCACCGCCGGAAGCGGCAGCCGCCACCGCTCTCGTCGCCGTCGCCCGCAGCCGACACCGCCACCGCACCCGCCGCCCAATGCCGCCCCTCCCCGTGCTCTCCGCCGTCCTCGACGACCGCCGGAGCCGCCGCGCCCTTCGTCGGAGCCGCACCGCCCTCGTCGGAGTCCGTCGCTAACCGCCGCCGCCGGTTTTCGACAGCAAACCGCCATGAACCGGTACAGACCGACTCGGTTTATTTTTTTTAGGTTTTTGTTTCTTTTAGTTCGGTTTAATTTTATTAGATCGGTTTTTCTTTTTAGCCTAATTATTTCGAGAACATTCGCTAGTTAGGTCTTCACAGCGAACGGATTCATTATTTAAACGTTCGGCAGCGAACGTTCATTGTTTAGTTTTTTTATTATTTTTTTCGGCCAGGGACCCAGTAGTTAATACTTTTCATATAGTTTAGTCCCTGGTTTTCAAATGACCATAAATTTTTACTCGTTTATCCAAATTCAACGAAACCAATGCCCACTTCTTCGCTATGATCTCCTCTATCCAGTAATCCAACTTAAACATGTTTTTGAAAGTTTAAAATTTGAATTAGTCCAAATTTGAGTTTGAACTTCGTTTGATCATAACTTGAGTTTCGTAACTCTGATTTAGTTGATTCTTTTTGCAAATTAAAGCTCTTGACATAAACTTTATGATAAGGCCAAATTCACATAACTTTGGTACTGTTAGAAATTGTTTTACGTTGCAAGAGTTATTTGCTTGGTTTTGATGTTTTCTGAATCGTTTTCTTCGTTCTTTCCGATCTTTTGAGTGATTGCTTATGTGTGGTTACTATTGCTTGCTCATGATAGATTGACCGGAGTGTGACAAGTAGAAATATCAAGAGTATTGAGTGCGAATCATCTTCATCAACATTGCAGGCAAGTAACACTTTGATCATACCTTTTCTCATACCCAGTTTTTATGCATTAGATCTATCCTCAAACACTTGCATGAGTAGTATCTAATTAAATGGTGGGTTTTGGGAAGTAGTTGAGGTAGTACCTATTACCTGTTTTATTATCAAACCCTTGGGAGTTACTTCTACGTTTCCTTATTATGGCATGCTATGCTAGTAGACGTGGATTGGGTGAGTGTATCCATGACAGATGTGAGATTGTTATTTAATGGTTTATTTAAGGTGGAAACTTAAACACACATCTGGGTGGATTGAGGCACCTGGTTTCCATCAGGACTTGCCTGTTTTTCTTCGGACCGCCACCCAGGCTCAAAGGGATCATGAGATTATTCAAACTAGAAACTTACGTGTGCAGCCACAAGCCATTATGGGCTCTGGCATAGTTGATTAAGTTGTGCAAACTCTTACGGGTAGGCTAGCAGATGTAGGGGAAAGTAGGTGTACCGGTCTACCCACATGTAAGGTGCTAGCGCTTCTGAAAGACTATGTCTCGGTCATCCGTTTCTCAAACACCATGTAGTGCGAGAAATCAAAAGGAGGCGATCGAGTCTTGTGGGGAAAAGTGCGCAAACCTCTGCAAAGTGTATAAACTAATCATGATTAGCCGTGTCCCCGGTTATGGACATCTTGAGTATCTAGTTCTTGGATTATCCTGTTGATCTCATCACGTTACTTAATATAATTTGTTTGGGTTTAATGAGTACTTTTAATTGGGATTGAGGATGCTGTCAACCATTCTCAATGTTTAACAACCACCATGATAGTTAAATAAGTTTATTCCTTTATAGTAGGGAAAAATTGGCTTTACGCAAAACTGTAACCATAGAGCTTTCCACCAGCCATATATGCATATAGTATAGGCTTATTCTTTCATTGCTCTCTATGTGTTACATTGCCAAAGATATTCCATGTGCTGACCCGTTTTCGGGCTGCAACTTTTCATGTTGCAGACTTTTCAGACGACGAGTAAGTGATACGTTAGGGTTACGATTTCTACACTCAACTTTGTCGTTGGTGTTGATTGGAATCCACAACCTTGTTACTTCCGCTTTTTGGATTGAGGTAATAGTATTTACGTTACTTTATACATGTGATTTACCTCTGTTATAAATCCTCGAAATCCGTGTGTGTCAAAGATACCGATCCGTGGATGACACTTAAGCACGTAGACTTGACCCATTCGGGCCGGGTCGCTACAAGATGGTATCGAGCACATGTTGATCAGAGGACGTGACCCTAGAAACCGACAAGCCCATAGGAAAGATTTTTCTCTACAACTTCATTTTCAAAAAGATCTTTTACCTCTCTTCTCTTCTGAGCTTATTCAAATATTCCCTTTTAGTGAGACCATACCCCTTTTCCCTTTTGACCACTCAAAGATTTGACCGATGATACCACTCCAAGGAGATAAGATATCGGACAACTAAGACCATTCGGAATGAAGAGGATTTTACCGTGTAAATGGAAACTACAACTGTTGAAGACTCTGAAGACTAGGAGAATTGGAGGCTCTGAAGAATTCCTAGATTTTTATGACCTAGGAAGGTTACGGTTATGGAATTTGGCAGACTATGGAAGTTATCAATACCCGAGATCAAGGTGTATCGGAGAAAGACCGGAATATGGAGCATTAGAACTCAAAGTTTTTGTCAAGGAAACCCTAAGGCAGGAGATATCAACTATGGAATGGTAGCTCATGGAAATGACAAGAGCAAAAACATGGATATTCATGATGTTATTGTTTGCTTATGCTATTTTCACCGTGTTGAGTTAAGCATGCATTTCCTCGGAAGGATTGGATGGTAGAAGGCTGAAGGAGCCTCTGTCAGCAAAGGATGCAGTTTTAACATAGTTGTTGCATCACCAGGAACTGGATTATTACATCAAGAAGTTTAGGGTGAATCTGCAGGAAGCCATATTTGACAAGGAGGCAAATTGGTGAAGAAATCATGTCCCAAAAGTTGAAAATAGACAAGCCGGAGGAGGCAAACCTTGAGACATCAAAGATTCGTCAGGAACTGAAGGACAGTAGGATCATGGTTCATGTCAAGGATGTTGAAACCGGAAGTTTGGAATGCAACTCCAGGACTATTAAAGGACATCACAAGAGACTTCGTGTCAATAGAGATGATCTGGAAAAGAACTTGAGAAGGACAAGCATGACCGGATGAAGCCATCGGAGGCATGAATAAGACTTGAAGAGTTTGATGACTTTGAGATCTATAGACCTTTAGAAGACCAAACCCTTGTTATACCCCTACGTTAGATGCGACGATTGTGAGCTGTCATTTGTTTGATGTTTTTCTGACAGCCACAATAAAATCTGTCTTTCAAAACTTTTGTTTGCATTGTGTGTATCCCTCTCTCTCTCTCTCTTATCCCACCCCAAACCCATGGACCCAATAGAGGATGAATGGAGATGAGCTTATATTTTCTGGACCGATGAGTCAATTGGAGACAGACCAATGGATTCAGAACATGGAGGATCACATGAAGAATAACCCTATAGTCAGAAAAGATATGACCCAGCATGCTCTGCAGTGTTTTGAAAGAGGTGCTGCTACTTTGTGGAGGATGTACCAAGCCATCAATGGATGGCAAGGAGTAACCACTTGGGAAGAATTTAAGTTGACTCCGCAAAGATCTCGTCTTGTGTCCCAGAAGTTGAAGCCTTATGGAAATGATATGGAGCTAGTGCATGCAAGCTTTGTAGAGAAATAGGACACAACCATAAAGAACATAAGGACAAATACCCTCATAAGCAGAGGATTACCAAAGGAGTTAGCCGAGGATCTCAGGGAACTTTGGTTGGAGACTGTTCCCAAAGGTTTTGTTGCAGCAATGGAAGTTCAGTCTACATTGTTGGGAAAGATCCGTGAAGCTTAGAAGGATGACAAAGATATTGCTGAGGTAAAAGAGAGGATGAGCAAAGGAAAGGCCAAAGGTTTTCGTAAGGATGAGCATGACACCTTATGGTTCGAGGATCGTGTATATGTGCCTAATAATGCAAAGATCAGGAAGTTAATACTTCAGGAGGCTCATGACTCACCATACTCGATTCGCCCCGGAAACACCAAGATGTATTTGGATTTGAAGGAGTGTTTCTAGTGGACTAGTAAGAAGAAGGATATTGCGGAGTATGTAGTCATAGGTGATGTATGCCAGAGAGTAAAGGAAGAGCATCAGAAGCCAGTTAGATTACTACAGCCTATGCCGATAACCGAATGGAAGCAGGATAAGCTTGGCATGGATTTCATTACCGGATTGTCCCAGAACCTGATCGGGATATGATTCTATCTGGGTAGTAGTTGATTCGCTTGACCAAAGTGGCTCACTTTATCCCAGTGAAAACCACTTATATAAGTGCGAAGTTGGCCAAGATATATTTGACCAGGATCGTATGTCTGCATGGAGTCCCGAGGACCATCGTGTCAGATAGAGGAACACAGTTTACCTCAAAGTTTTGAAATCAGCTGCACCAGACTTTGGGTACTAGGCTAGAGTTCAGTACAGCCTTTCATCCGCAGACAGATGGATAAATCGAGAGAGTCAATCAGATTCTGGAGGACATGTTGAGAGCGTGTGCGTAAGGTTATGGATCTAGAAGTGATGATAATCAACCTTACGCGGAGTTCTCATACAACAACAGTTACCCAGCCAGTTTGAAGATGGCCCCTTTTTAAGCTTTGTATGGGAGAAGGAGCCAGACACCGTTGATGTGGGATGAAGTTGGAGACCGTCAGTTGTTTGGACCAAATGTGATCAAGGAGTCCGAAGAGAATGTTAAGTTGATTCGAGATAGACTGAAGGTAGCTCAGTCCAGGAAGAAAAGTTATGCAGACTCAAAAACGCAAGGAGGTAGTCTATGAAATCGGAGACAGAGCATATCTTCGTGTGCCACCTCTGCGAGGATTTAAACGATTTGGAGTTAAGGGAAAGTTAGCCCCGAGATTTGTAGGACCATACCGAGTTTTGGAGCGTATGGGAGAAGTGGCCAACAAATTGGAGTCACCCGAAGGACTGTCAGGAGTTCATGATGTGTTTCACGCTTCCCGATTGAAGAAGTGCCATGCGAGAGATGGCCAATATTCCCTGTAAGGACGCTTGACCCCGAAAGGATAATGATGTTCCACGAAGTGGAGTATGGACTTCATAAGTATAAGTTTTTATCTCGGTATGTGGGACATCCCACGAGGATGAAGAGATGAATTACTATTGGATATAAAGGAGGTGTGATGTTGGAAATATGGATCAATGGAAATTCCATGATGAGTCTGAGTAATTTATGTCCTAGTTTGGTGCCAATAGAAGGAAGACAGTACAATTGGATGGATTTAAGAATACTAGGAAGTTGGAAGTTGGAATAACGATCATAGGCCCGAGGATAAGTTCAAGGACTACAAGTGATGAGATGGGCCATAACCCACAGGCTCCAGGACCTGCCAAGAAGCAAGCACATTCATGCTGAAGGAAAAACCCTGGAAGAGGATATGCCTTTATCAACAAACGATCTTATAGGAGTTTACGCAAAACCTGAGAGTTGTTAAGGAATGATAGATGTTTGTTTGGCTTGCAGAATCAATGGATTTATCCGAACTTGGTTCGTCGACAAAAGAAATTATGCAATTCTTGTGAGGATGACCGAGTGTTAGAATGCGAGATTCGCTAAACCAGGTACAAGGTAATGGTTTGGGTGCGGGATGGATTGATCACCATACCGACTTACTCTTATTGTTCGCCTTGCTGTATGGGATGGTAAAATCTGAGTGACTTACCTATAGTAGAGAGACGATGATCAAAACCTTGTTTGAACCTTAGAAGGGTATAGGTATTTTTTCCCTTGTACATGGCAGATGTTGCCAATCGTAGGATATATGGTGAGGTTCAACCCAGACCCGTTTTCTGCAGGAGAAACCATAAATTGTTGACCACCATGAGATATCGATAGCTAATTAGTATTGGCGCCAGACCCGTCAGCTAAGAAGACCTAGTCTCGGAATAACCGTACCAAGATGAAAGGACAAAAGTTTTGCGTTAAAGGTTATGCCACTACCGGAAGAGCCCAGAGAAGGAATTATCCTTAAGATCTGAGGAGACCGACACTGTCAGTAATAAGGATGGAGTATATGAGTTTTGATGGAACCATAACCATGCTTTTAAGGGTGGTAGCACCCCAGACCCCCGGATACGATCGATGGATTTTTGAGAAGACCCCCAAACCATAACCTATTTCTTGCTAGCCTCTCCGAATCTCGAGGACGAGATTCATTTTAAGGGTGGTAGTTTTGTAACATCCCAAAATTCTAAATTTTGGAATGTTATAAACAATAGATAGTTTTGGTTGATTATTTGATTGATTGACTGAAAGTGAGTGAAGTTTGAAACTTTTTGAAAGTTAAATGAGAGGGAATAAAAGGACTTTCCCAAACTTTCATTTTGCATTTTATGATCTCCGTGAATTCAAATTCTGTTTCACCACAAAACCCTGGAGAGAAGATGACATGACTTCTTCCATTTATTTAAATGACAAGGGGTGTTGAAAATATTTGAATTTCATTTGGAAAATATTTCCAATTCAGAAACTTTATGCAACTCAATTGTTTTCACGAGCGAAGATAAAATGACTTCTTCAAAACATATGAAATATGAGTTGGGAGTTTCAAAGAATTAAACTCAATGTTCTTTTGAATTTATTTTCAATTCGGAGTTATTTGGGTTTTATTCAAATTATTTTTCTCCAAAAATAAAATATATGGAAAATAGGGTAACATGATTCCCTACATCAAAAAATTGGAGAGAAATAAATTTGAATTAATTTTGGTATTTTAAAAATGATTTTTATTGGATTTTTCTAGAGTAGAAGCACTCTTTGTTTTATTTGAATTTGTGGGTATTTTATTTAAAGCTAGAATAATGTTCATCTTGTAGGAAATCTTTTTATGAAAATTTTGATATATTATATGCCTATATAATATTTCTATTTCTTTTTTGTTTGTCTGTTTTATTTTTAAAAAATAAAAAGACTTCACGATCTGGGCGGCCCAGCCAACCCAGTGCCACGGCCCAGCCAGCCTTGAAGCGCCCGTCCTCGAAGTTCAGCGGGACTCCGCCGCCGCCGTCGTGTCCCTCCCGGACTACTCCTCCGCGCCGCCTCTCCACCGCCCCCTTCTCCACGCCACCCCGCCCCTCCTCTCCTATAAAGGGTGTCGCCCCGGGCCCCTCTCTCTCCCTCTCCCGCATCTCGCCGGAATCGCCGCCGCCGCATCTCACCGCCGCCGGAAGCCGCAGCCGCCACCGCTCTCGTCGCCGTCGCCCGCTGTCGACACCGCCACCGCACCCGCTGCCCAACGCCGCCTCCCGTGCTCTCCGCCGTCCTCGACGACGGCCGAGCCGCGCCACGGAGCCGCACCGCCCTCGCCGGAGTCCGTCGCTAACCGCCGCCGCCGGTTTTCGACGGCAAACCGCCATGAACCGGTACAGACCGACCCGGTTTATTTTTTTTAGGTTTTTTTTTCTTTTGATTCGGTTTAATTTTATTAGATCGGTTTTTCTTTTTAGCCTAGTTATTTCGAGAACGTTCGCTAGTTAGGTCTTCAAAGCGAACGGATTCGTTAGTTAAACGTTCGGCAGCGAACGTTCGTTGTTTAGTTTTTTTGTTATTATTTTTTTCGGCCAGGGACCCAGTAGTTAATACTTTTCTTACAATTTAGCCCCTGGTTTTCAAACGACCCTAACTTTTTACTCGTTTATCCAAATTCAACGAAACCAACGCCCACTTCTTCGTTATGATCTCCTCTATCCAGTAATCCAACTTAAACATGTTTTTGAAAGTTTAAAATTTGAATTAGTCCAGATTTGAATTTGAACTTTGTTTGATCATACCTTGAGTGTCGTAACTCCGATTTAGTTGATTCTTTTTGCAAATTAAAGCTCTTGACAAAAACTTTCTGATAAGGCCAAATTCACATAACATTGGTACTGTTAGAAATTGTTTTACGTTGCAAGAGTTATTTGCTTGGTTTTGATGTTTTCTGAATTGTTTTCTTCATTCTTTCCGATCTTTCGAGTGATTGCTTATGTGTGGTTACTATTGCTTGCTCACGATAGATTGACCGGAGTGTGACGAGTAGAACTATCAAGAGTATTGAGTGCGAATCATCTTCATCAACATTGCAGGCAAGTAACAATTTGATCATACCTTTTCTCATACCCAGTTTTTATGCATTAGATCTATCCTCAAACAATTGCATGATTAGGATCTAATTAAATTGTGGGTTTTGGGAAGTAGTTGAGGTAGTACCTATTACCTGTTTTATTATCAAACCCTTGGGAGTTACTTCTACATTTGCTTATTATGCCATGCTATGCTAGTAGACGTGGATTGGGTGAGTGTATCCATGATGATGTGAGATTGTTATTTAATGGTTTATTTAAGGTGGCAACTTAAACACACATCTGGGTGGATTGAGGCACCTGGTTTCCATCAGGACTTGCCTGTTTTTCTTCGGACAGCCACCCAGGCTCAAAGGGATCATGAGATTATTCAAACTAGAAACTTACGTGTGCAGCCACAAGCCATTATGGGCTCTGGCATAGTTGATTAAGTTGTGCGAACTCTTACGGGTAGGCTAGCAGATGTAGGGGAAAGTAGGTGTACCGTTCTACCCACATGTAAGGTGCTAGCGCTTCTGAAAGACTATTTCTCGGTCATCCGTTTCTCTAACACCATGTAGTGCGAGAAATCAAATGGAGGCGATCGAGTCTTGTGGGGAAAAGTGCGCAAACCTCTGCAGAGTGTATAAACTAATCATGATTAGCCGTGTCCCCGGTTATGGACATCTTGAGTATCTAGTTCTTGGATTATCCTGTTGATCTCATCACGTTACTTAATATAATTTGTTTGGGTCTAGTGAGTACTTCTAATTGGGATTGAGGATGCTGTCAACCATTCTCAATGTTTAACAACCACCATGATAGTTAAATAAGTTTATTCCTTTGTAGTAGGGAAAAATTGGCTTTACGCAAAACTGTAACCATAGAGCTTTCCACCAGCCATATATGCATATAGTATAGGCTTATTCTTTCATTGCTCTCTATGTGTTACATTGCCAGCATATTCCATGTGCTGACCCGTTTTCGGGCTGCAACTTTTCATGTTGCAGACTTTTCAGACGACGAGTAAGTGATACGTTAGGGTTACGATTTCTACACTCAACTTTGTCGTTGGTGTTGATGGGAATCCACAACCTTGTTACTTCTGCTTTTTGGATTGAGGTAATAGTATTTACGTTACTTTATACATGTGATTTACCTCTGTTATAAATCCTCGAGTATTGTGTGTGTCAGCATACCGATCCAGGGATGACACTTAAGCACAGAGACTTGACCCATTCGGGTCGGGTCGCTACAGTATAGCAGGAAAATGAATACTCCCTATGGTAGCTTGTGTTACGTCCCTAGATTCTCCCATAGTATTACTAGCAAGAAAATTTCTAACTTTAGGTTTGGGAGGATCATTAATATTACCCCACTGAGGGAGTTTGCAAGCAGTTGTAAAATCCTCTAAATCCATGGAATAAGATGTATCATAAATATAAAACATAACACTTGGAGAATTACGCGAAGAAATATATTCGAACCTCCGCACAAAGGAATCAGTCAATTGATAATATTGAGGACACTTATCTTGTAAGAAGTCCTCCAGCTCGGCATTACGCACATACGCGTCAAATTCCTCCTTGAAGCCTGCTTCGACCATAAAATCATCAGATAGCCACGCGCAAGCCCGTACATTTGCGTCCCTTGGCAAATTAACATCTTGTTCACGTATAGCAATCCTAGGCCCTTTCTTTGCCGAGGAACCACCTTAGTACATTCTTCTAAGCATATTTCTTTTTCTGAAAATTTCTGAAATTTTAGTAACTTCAAAATAAAAGTAGATAAAACTAAACAGGATTGATAGCAACTACTCCTACAAGTGCCTAGAACCTATATCATGCATTGGAATTGCTTGGGACCTCAAAAATTTCCAATGAATAAAGCACTAGAACAAAAACTAATTGGACCAACGGAGGAGTCACATACCAAGCAACAATCTCCCAAAGCAGTTTTGCGAATGGAGCTTTGAGCTAAGAGATCGAAAATCACAGCAAAACGAGCTAGAACTCGGGCTTGAGCTGGATGGGGATTTTTTTGGGTAGAAGATGAAGTGTGTGGGTGCTGGCATAAGTGGAGGGAGCCATCAGGGGCCCACGAGACAGGGGGGCGCCCCTCCTCTCTCGTGGCCTGGTGTTTGGCCCTCCTGCAGTGTTTTCAATGCCTAAAATCCTCAAATATTCCAGAAAAAATCATACTAAATTTTCAGGGCATTTGGAGCACTTTTATTTTTGGACTATTTTTTTAATGCACGGATAAATCAGAAAATAGACAGACAATACTATTTTTGCTTTATTTATTCTAAATAACAGAAAGTGAAAAGAGGGTACAGAAGGTTGTGCCTTCTAGTTTCATCCATCTCGTGATCATCAAAATGAATCCACTAACAAGGTTGATCAAGTCTTTTAACAAACTCATTCTGAATAACACGGAACCGGAGAAATTTCGAATAACACTAAGTTACCTCAACGGGGATATGAAAATCCCCAACAATAAGAATATCATACTTTTTCTTGACAGTGGGGAGAGGAAATTCGAAACCTCCAAAAATGATAGTCGGAACTTTTTCAATAGAATTGATACTATGAACTTGAGATTGTTTCCTCGGAAAGTGTACCGTATGCTCATTACCATTAACATGAAAAGTGACATTGCCTTTGTTGCAATCAATAACAGCCCCTGCAGTATTAAGAAAAGGTCTACCAAGGATAATAGACATACTATCATCCTCGGAATATCAAGAATAACAAAGTCCGTTAAGATAGTGACATTTGCAACCACAACAGGCACATCCTCACAAATACCGACAGGTATAGCAGTTGATTTATCAGCCATTTGCAAGGATATTTCAGTAGGTGTCAACTTATTCAATTCAAGTCTACGATATAAAGAGAGAGGCAAAACACTAACACCGGCTCCAAGATCACGTAAAGCAGTTCTGACATAA
This sequence comes from Aegilops bicornis, assembly GCA_021605145.1. Lineage (NCBI taxonomy): Eukaryota > Viridiplantae > Streptophyta > Magnoliopsida > Poales > Poaceae > Aegilops > Aegilops bicornis. The sequence goes on along the minus strand of CM038670.1, from coordinate 856,338,882 downwards.
TTTCTTTTAGTAGAGCATGGTATAGTTGGAACACCCGGATCTCCAAGTTTCTTTGGTATTCCACCCTTAAAAGTGTAATTAGCAAGTATGGTGGAAATTTCAGCTTCCGATATCTTTCTTTTATTTGTGATAATATCCTTCACATATTCAGCATAAGGATTTACTTTCAGCATATCAGTTAAGCGCATACGTAAGAAAATGGGCCTAATCATTTCAGCAAAGTGCTCAAAATCCTCATCATCCTTTGACTTGGATGCTTTAGGAGGAATGGGCATGGGTTTCTGAACCCATGGTTCTCTTTCTTTACCGTGCTTCCTAGCAATAAAATCTCTCTTATCATAACGTTGATTCTTTGATTGTGGGTTATCAAGATCAACAACAGGTTCAATCTCTACATCATTGTCATTACTAGGTTGAGCATCTACATGAACATCATTATTAGCATTATCATTAGGTTCATGTTCATCTCCGGATTGTGTTTCAGCATCAGAGATAGAAGTATCATTGGGATTCTCAAGTGTTTCTACATTAGGTTCACTAGAAATTTGCAAAGTCCTAGCATTCTTCTTTTTCTTCTTCTTAGAAGAACTAGGAACATCTAGATTATTATTCTGAGAATCTTGTTCAATTCTTTTAGGGTGGCCTTCAGGATACAAAGGTTCCTGAGTCATTCTACCAGTTCTAGTAGCCACTCTAACAGCAAAGTCATTTTTATTATTCAACTCATTAAGCAAATCATTTTGAGCTTTAAGTACTTGCTCAGCTTGAGTAGCAACCATAGAAGCATATTCACTAACGCGGTGAAGTTCATCTTTAACTCTAGCCAGATTATCACCTATGGTTCCTATCTCGAAAGCATTATTCTTTAACTCTCTACCAACATAAGCATTAAAACTTTCTTGTCTAGCCATAAAGTCATCAAATTCATCTAAGCATGGGCTATGAAATTTAGTAGAGGGAACTTCAACTTTATCATATCTATAGAGAGAATTTACCTTTACTACCTGTGTCGGGTTATCAAGACAATATGGTTCTTCAGGTGATAAATTAAGACCATGTATTTCTTCAATATGTGGTAAATTCTTAACATCTTCAGCTTTAATATCTTTTTCTTTCATTGACTTCTTTGCCTCTTGCATATCTTTAGGAATGAGAAATAAAACACCTCTCTTCTTCGGAGTGGGTTTAGGAATAGTCTCACGAGTTGGCTCAATTGGTTTAGGAATTACTTCAGGAACTGGCTCGGGAAGAGTCCAATTATTTTCATTAGTCAACATATTGTTCACTAATATTTCAGATTAAATCATTGTTCTTTCCTGAAAACACAACCAGCACAACTATCCAAGTAGTCCTTGGAAGCATCGATTAGTCCATTATAAAAGATATCAAGTATTTCATTTTTCTTAAGAGGATGATCCGCAAAGCATTGAGTAACGGAGAAGCCTCCCCAAGCTTGTGGGAGACTCTCTTCTTTTATTTGCACAAAATTATATATTTCCATAAGGCAGCTTGTTTCTTATGATCAGGGAAATATTTAGCAGAGAAGTAATAAATCATATCCCGGGGACTACGCACACAACCAGGAGCAAGAGAATTATACCAAGTCTTAGCATCACCCTTTAAAGAGAACGGAAATATCTTAAGGATATATAAATAGCGAGACTTCTCATCATGAGTAAATAGGGTGGCTATATCATTCAACTTGGTAAGATGTGCGACAACAGTTTCAGATTCAAGGCCATAAAAAGGATCAGATTCAACTAAAGTAATAATATCAGGATCAATAGAGAATTCATAATCCTTATCAGTAATACAGATAGGTGAAGTGGCAAAAGTAGGATCGGGTTTCATTCTAGCATTAAGAGGCTGCTGCTTCCATTTAGCTAATAATTTCTTCAGATCGGATCTATCATTGCAAGCAAGAATTTCCATAGCAGCTGCTTCATTCATAACATAACCCTTATGAACAACAGGTAATACATAATCATTGGGGGAACATTCATCATCACTATCATCAATAGCATCTTCAATATTTTCATTCCCCCTAACTCTAGCAAGTTGTTCATCAAGAAATTCATCTAATGGCAAAGTACTATCACGCCACGTAAGTAGTTTCATCATGCATAGCGAAGTGGCATCATCAATAACATGCGACATATCGAATTCATAGTAGTATCAGTTTAGGTGTCGCAAGCCTACTAATAATGAAGGAGAATCTAGTGCAGAGCTAGATGGCAGTTCCTTACCTCCCCTCGTAGTTGAGGGCAAAATCTTGGTCTTAGCGTCTTTCAAGTTCTTCATAGTGATCAACAGACATAAATCCCAAGTGACTTAGAGAATAGAGCTATGCTCCCCGGCAACGGCGCCAGAAATTAGTCTTGATAACCCACAAGTGTAGGGGATCGCAACAGCTTTCGAGGGTGAAGTACAACCCAAATTTATTGATTCGACACAAGGGGAGCCAAAGAATATTCTTGAGTATTAGCAGTTGAGTTGTCAATTCAACCACACCTGGATAACTTAATATCTGCGGCAAAGTGTTTAGTAGCAAAAGTGGTATGATAATAATGGTAACAGTAGCAACAGTAAAGGTAAATGTTTTTGGGTTTTTGTAGTAGTTGTAACAGTAGCAACGGAAAAGTAAATAAGCGAAGAACAATATGTGAAAAGCTCATAGGCAATGGACCAGTGATGGATAATTATGCCGGATGCGATTCCTCATGCAATAGTTATAACATAGGGTGATATAGAACTAGCTCCAATTCATCAATGTAATGTAGGCATGTATTCCGTAAATAGTCATACGTGCTTATGGAAAAGAACTTGCATGACATCTTTTGTCCTAGCCTCCCGTGGCAGCGGGGTCCTAGTGGAAACTAAGGGATATTAAGGCCTCCTTTTAATAGAGAACTGGACCAAAGCATTAACACATAGTGAATACATGAACTCCTCAAACTACGGTCATCACCGAGAAGTATCCCGATTATTGTCACTTGGGGTTGTCGGATCATAACACATAACGGTGACTATAGACTTGCAAGATAGGATCAAGAACACACATATATTCATGAAAACATAATAGGTTCAGATCTGAAATCATGGCACTTTCGGGCCCTAGTGACAAGCATTAAGCATATCAAAGTCATAGCAACATCAATCTCGTAACATAGTGGATACTAGGGATCAAACCCTAACAAAACTAACTTGATTACATGGTAAATCTCATCCAACCCATCACCGTCCAGCAAGCCTACGATGGAATTACTCACGCACGGCGGTGAGCATGATTAAATTGGTGATGGAGGATGGTTGATGATGACGACGGCGACGAATCCCCCTCTCCGGAGCCCCGAACGGACTCCAGATCAGCCCTCCCGAGAGAGATTAGGGCTTGGCGGCGGCTCCGTGTCGTGAAACGTGATGAAACTTTCTCCATGATTTGTTTCTCCCTGAGAAGGTATATATGGAGTTGGAGTTGAGGTCGGAGGAGGTCCAGGGGGCCCACGAGATAGGAGGGCGCGCCCTAGGGGGGGCGCCCCTGTCTCGTGGACAGCCCGTGGGCCCCCTGGCCTTGATTCTTTCGCCAAAAATTCTTATTAATTCTGAAAAGTGTCTCCGTGGATTTCCAGGACATTCCGAGAACTTTACTTTTCTAGACATAAAACAGCATCATGGCAGTTCTGCTGAAAACAGCGTCAGTCCAGGTTAGTTTCATTCAAATCATGCAACTTAGAGTCCAAAACAAGGGCAAAAGTGTTTGGAAAAGTAGATATGGTGGAGACGTATCAACTTTCCTCCCGTTTCTATCTTCTGTCGTGGTCGGGCTTTAAGTCTTACTCAACTTTACACCTAGTAACACATGCAAGAACCTTTATTTGACTGATCTTTTTTGAACTTCTTCAAAAATTTATCAAGGTATGTTGTTTTGTGAAAGTCCAATTAAGTTTCTTGATCTATCTCTATAGATCTTGATGCCCAATATGTAAGCAGCTTCACCGAGGTCTTTCATTGAAAAACTCTTATTCAAGTATCCCTTTATGCTATCCAGAAATTCTATATCATTTCCAATCAACAATTTGTCATCCACATATAATATTAGAAATGCTACAGAGCTCACACTCATTTTCTTGTAAATACAGGCTTATCCAAAAGTCTGTATAAAACCATATGCTTTGATCACACTATCCAAGCGTTTATTCCAACTCCGAGAGGCTTGCACTAGTCCATAAATGGATCGCTGGAGCTTGCACACTTTGTTAGCAACCTTTGGATCGACAAAACCTTCTGGTTGCATCATATACAACTCTTCTTCCAGAAATCCATTCAGGAATACAGTTTTGACATCCATCTGCCAAATTTCATAATCATAAAACACGACAATTGCTAACATGATTCGGACAGACTTAAGCATCGCTACGGGTGAGAAAGTCTCATCGTAGTCAACTCCTTGAACTTGTCGAAAACCTTTCGCAACAAGTCGAGCTTTGTAGATAGTAAAACTACTATCAACGTCCGTCTTCCTCGTGAAGATCCATTTATTTTCTATGGTTTGCCGATCATCGGGCAAGTCCACCAAAGTCCACACTTTGTTATCATACACGGGTCCCATCTCAGATTTCAGTGCCTCAAGCCATTTCGCGGAATCTGGGCTCATCATCGCTTCCTCATAGTTCGTAGGTTCATCATGGTCTAGTAACATGGCTTCTAGAATAGGATTACCGTACTACTCTGATGTGGACCATACTCTGGAAGACCTATGAGGTTCTATAGTAACTTGATCTGAAGTTTCATGATCATCATCAATAGCTTCCTCACTAATTGGTGTAGGAATCACTGGAACTGGTTTCTATGATGAACTACTTTCCAATTCGGGAGAAGGTACAATTACCTCATCAAGTTCTACTTTCTCCCACTCACTTCTTTCGAGAGAAACTCCTTCTCTAGAAAGAATCCATTTTTAGCGACGAATATCTTGCCTTCGGATCTGTGATAAAAGGTGTACCCAACAGTTTCCATTGGGTATCCTATGAAGACACACTTCTCCGATTTGCGTTTGAGCTTATCAGGTTGAAGCTTTTTCACATAAGCATTGCAGACCCAAACTTTAAGAAACGACAACTTTGGTTTCTTGCCAAACCACAGTTCATAAGGCGTCGTCTCAATGGAGTTTGACAATACCTTGTTTAAAGTGAATGCAGTTGTCTCTAATGCATAACCCCAAAATGATAGTGGTAAATCGGTAAGAGACATCATAGATCGCACCATATCCAATAAAGTGCGGTTACGATGTTCAGACACACCATTACGCTGTGGTGTTCTAGGTGACGTGAGCTGTGAAACTATTCCACATTGTTTTAAATGAAGGCCAAACTCCTAACTCAAATATTCTCCTCCACGATCAGATCGTAGTAACTTTATTCTCTTGTTACGATGATTCTCCACTTCACTCTGAAATTCTTTGAACTTTTCAAATGTTTCAGACTTTTGTTTCATTAAGTAGATATACCCATATCTGCTCAAATCATTTGTGAAGGTCGGAAAATAATGATACCTGCCACGAGCCTCAACATTCATCGGATTGCATACATCGGTATGTATTATTTCCAATAAGTCATTAGCTCGTTCCATTGTTCCGGAGAACGGAGTTTTAGTCATCTTGCCTATAAGGCACGGTTCGCAAGTATCAAATGAATCACAATCAACTGATTCCAAAAGTCCATCTTTATGGAGTTTCTTCATGCGCTTTACACGATATGACCCAAACGGCAGTGCCACAAATAAGTTGCACTATCATTATCAACTTTACATCTTTTGGCATCAATATTATGAATATATGTATTACCACGATCGAGATTCAATAAACCATCAACATTGGGTGTATGACCATAGAAGGTTTTATTCATGTAAACAGAATAGCAATTATTCTCTATCTTTTAATGAATAACCGTATTGCAATAAACATGATCTAATCATATTCATGCTCAACGCAAACACCAAATAACATTTATTTAGGTTCAACACTAATCCTGAAAGTATAGGGAGTGCTCGATGATGATCATATCAATCTTGGAACCACTTCCAACACATATCGTCATTTCATCCTCAACTAGTCTCTATTTATTCTGCAACTCATGTTTTGAGTTACTAATCTTAGCAACTGAACAAGTATCAAATACACAGGGATTACTACGAGCACTAGTAAGGTACACATCAATAATATGTATATCAAATATACCTTTGTTCACTTTGCCATCCTTCTTATCCGCCAAATATTTGGGGCAGTTCCACTTCCAATGACCATTTCCTTTGCAGTAGAAGCACTCAGTTTCAGGCTTAGGTCCAGCTTTGGGCTTCTTCACGGGAGTGACAACCTGCTTGCAATTCTTCTTGAAGTTCCCTTTCTTTCCCTTTGCCCTTCTCTTGAAACTAGTGGTCTTGTTTAATGATCAACACTTGATGCTCTTTCTTGATTTCTACCTTCGCCGATTTCAGCATCACGAAGAGCTCGAGAATCGTTTTCGTCATCCCTTGCATACTATAGTTAATCATGAAGTTCCAGTAACTTGGTTATGGTGACTAGAGAACTTTGTCAATCACTATCTTATCTGGAAGATTAACTCCCACTTGATTCAAGTGATTGTAGTACCGAGACATTCTGAGCACATGCTCACTAGTTGAGCAATTCTCCTCCATCTTTTAGGCAAAGTACTTGTCGGAGGTCTCATACCTCTTGACACGGACATGAGTCCGAAATACCAATTTCAGCTCTTGGAACATCTCATATGCTCCGTGACGTTTCAAAAACGTTTTTGAATTCCCGGTTCTAAGCCGTAAAGCATGGTGCAGTAAACTATCAAGTAGTCGTCATACTGAGCTAGACAAACATTCATAACGTCTGCATCTCCTCCTGCAATAGGTCTGTCACCTAGCGGTGCATCAAGGACATAATTGTTTACTGTAGCAATGAGGATACACCTCAGATCATGGACCCAGTCCGCATCATTGCTACTATCATCTTTCAACTTAGTTTTCTCTAGGGACATATAAAAAACATAGGGAAGCTATAAGGCGAGCTATTGATCTACAACATAACTTGCAAAATACTATCAGGACTAAGTTCATGATAAATTAAAGTTCAATTAATCATATTACTTAAGAACTCCCACTTAGATAGACATCCCTCGAGTCATCTAAATGATCACGTGATCGAAATCAACTAAACCATGTCCGATCATCACGTGAGATGGAGTAGTTTTCAATGGTGAACATCACTATGTTGATCATATCTACTATATGATTCACGCTCGACCTTTCGGTCTCCAGTGTTCTGAGGCCATATCTGCATATGCTAGGCTCGTCAAGTTTAACCCAAGTATTCTGCATGTGCAAAACTGGCTTGCACCCGTTTGTATGTGAACGTAGAGCTTATCACAACCGATCATCACGTGGTGTCTCGGCACGAAGAACTGTCGCAACGGTGCATATATACTCAGGGAAAACACTTATACCTTGAAATTTTAGTAAGGGATCATCTTATAATGCTACCGCCGAACTAAGCAAAATAAGAATATATAAAAAAATAAACATCACATGTAATCAAAATATGTGACATGATATGGCCATCATCATCTTGTGCCTTTGATCTCCATCTCCAAAGTACCATCATGATCTCCATCGTCACCGGCATGACACCATAATCTCCATCATCTTGATCTTTATCAACGTGTCATCACATGGTCGTCTCGCCAACTATTGCTATCGCCTAGCGATAAAGTAAAGCAATTATATGGCACTTGCATCTTATGCAATATAGAGACAACCATAAGCCTCCTGCCAGCTGCCAATAACTTTAACAAAACATGATCATCTCATTCAACAATTTATATATCATCACGTCTTGACCATATCACATCACAACATGCCCTGCAAAAACAAGTTAGACGTCCTCTACTTTGTTGTTGCAAGTTTTACGTGGCTGCTATGGGTTTAGCAAGAACCATTCTTACCTACGCATCAAAACAACAATGATTTTTCGTCAAGTGTGCTGTTTTAACCTTCAACAAGGACCGGGCATAGTCACACTCGATTCAACTAAAGTTGGAGAAACAGACACCCACTAGCCACCGGTGTGCGAAGCATGTCGGTGGAACCAGTCTCATGAACACGGTCATGTAATGTCGGTCTGGGCCGCTTCATCCAACAATACCGCCGAATCAAACTATGACATGCTGGTAAGCAGTATGACTATTATCGCCCACAACTCTTTGTGTTCTACTCGTGCATATAACATCTACACATATACCTGGCTCTGATACCACTGTAGGGGAACGCGGTAATTTCAAAAAAAATCCTACAATCACGCAAGATCTATCTAGGTGATGCATAGCAACGACAGGGGAGAGTGTGTCCACGTACCCTCGTAGACCGAAAGAGGAAGAATTTCAATAACGTGGTTGATGTAGTTGAACGTCTTCGCTATCCAACCGATCCAAGTACCGAACGTACGGCACCTCTGCATTCAGCACACGTTCAGCTTGATGACGTCCCTCGTGCTCTTCATCCAGTTGAGGACGAGGGTGAGTTCCGTCAGCACGAGGGCATGGTGACGGTGATGACGATGCTACGAACGTAGGGCTTCGCCTAAGCACTACGATGGTATGATCGAGGTGTGTAACTGTGGAGGGGGCACCGCACACGGTTAAGAGAAACTTGTGTGTCTTTGGGGTGCCCCCTGCCCCCGTATATAATGGAGGAGCGGAGAGAGGCCGGCCCCTTAGGGGCGCGCCAAGTGTATGGAGTCCTACTAGGACTTCCAAGTCCTAGTAGGAATCCTTTCCCTGTTAGGAGTAGGAGAGAAGGTAGGAGAGAGGGAGTAGGAAAGGGGGGCGCCGCCCCCTTCCCCTAGTCCAATTTTGACCCATGGGGGGGCGCCACCTTCCCTTGGCCTGCCTCCTCTATTCCCCGTATGGCCCAATAAGGCTCATTACTTCTCCTGGCGAATTCCCGTAACTCCCCGGTACTCCGAAAAATACCTGAATCACTTGGAACCTTTCCGGTGTCCAAATATAGCCTTCCAATATATTGATCTTTACGTCTTGACCATTTCGAAACTCCTCGTCATGTCTGTGATCTCATCCGGGACTCCGAACAAACTTCGATCACAAAACACATAACTCATAATACATATCATCATCGAACGTTAAGCGTGCGGACCCTACGGGTTCGAGAACTATGTAGACATGACCGAGACATGTCTCCGGTCAATAACCATAGCGGAACCTGGATGCTTATATTGGTTCCTACATATTCTATGAAGATCTTTATTGGTCAAACCGCATAACAACATATGTTGTTCCCTTTGTCATCGGTATGTTACTTGCCCGAGATTCGATCGTCGGTATCATCATACCTAGTTCAATCTCATTACCGTCAAGTCTCTTTACTCGTTCCATAGTACTTCATCCCGCAACTAACTCATTAGTTACAATGCTTGCAAGGCTTATAGTGATGAGTATTACCGAGAGGGCCCAGAGATACCTCTCCAAAATACGGAGTGACAAATCCTAATCTCGATCTATGCCAACCCAACAAACACCTTCGTAGACACCTGTAGATCACCTTTATAATCACCCATTTACGTTGTGACGTTTGGTAGCACACAAAGTATTCCTCCGGTATTTGGGAGTTGCATAATCTCATAGTCTGAGGAACTTGTATAAGTCATGAAAAAAGAAGTAGCAATGAAACTGACACGATCATAATGCTAAGCTAACGGATGGGTCATGTACATCACATCATTCTCCTAACGATGTGATCCCATTCATCAAATGACAACACATGTCTATGGTTAGGAAACATAACCATCTTTGATTAATGAGCTAGTTAAGTAGAGGCATACTAGGGACTATATGTTTTGTCTATGTATTCACACATGTACTAAGTTTCCGGTTAATACAATCCTAGCATGAATAATAAACATTTATCATGAAATAAGAAAATAAATAATAACTTTATTATTGCCTCTAGGGCATATTTCCTTCACCTTTGTCATCGGTATGTTACTTGCCCGAGATTCGATCGTCGATATCATCATACCTAGTTCAATCTCGTTACCGGCAAGTCTGTTTACTCGTTCCGTAATGCTTCATCCCGCAACTAACTCATTGTTCAAAATGCTTGCGAGGCTTATAGTGATGAGTATTACCAAGAAGGCCCAGAGATACCCCTCTCAAACACGGAGTGACAAATACCTTCAGAGACACCTGTAGAGCATCTTTATAATCACCCAGTTACGTTGTGACATTTGCTAGCACACAAGGTGTTCCTCCGGTATTCGGGTGTTGGATAATCTCATAGTCGGAGGAACGTGTATAAGTCATGAAGAAAGAAGTAGCTATGAAACTGTAACGATCATAATGCTAAGCTAACGGATGGGTCATGTCCATCACATCATTCTCCTAATGATGTGATCCCGTTCATCAAATGATAACACATGTCTATGGTTAGGAAACATAACCATCTTTGATTAACGAGCTAGTCAAGTAGAGGCATACTAGCTAGGGACAATATGTTTTGTCTATGTATTCACACATGTACTAAGTTTTTGGTTAATACAATTCTAGCATGAATAATAAATATTTATCATGAAATAAGGAAATAAATAATAACTTTATTAATGCCTCTAGGGCATATTTCCTTCATTTACTCCTACTACCGTGGTGGGGTCATGATGTGGATAACAGGTGGTGTCCAGGTCCATGGATGCCGGGACTGTGGTCTCGTATGGCGGGCTTCGCGGTTGGCTTTTCGGCAGGCCCCGTGGTGGCAGTGGTGACTCTACTTATTGGCCGTGTGGGCGGCAAGGGGTGGAGTGGTGGGAGGCTCTCGGCTGCTCACGCAGTGCCCAGATCTGGTGTGGACGGGCTGGCCCTCGTAGAGGTATTGATAAGCACTCCTCCTGGTGGCATTGGCGAGCGCCTGAGCGAAAGCTCCGCGCTATTTGGCACCGGCGTCGCATGTGGGTGCCGTTTGCTTCTTGGAGTCGTCGTCGAGGGTCTCGTTATTCCAGGGCTCCAGGTGAAAACCTATATCTTTTTGCTTGGATTCGGCAACGACGACGCTGCGTGCCATCACATTCTTGAGGGTGTTGTCGTGGAGCTCAGGAGTTGTCGGTCGGATCTCGGTGAGGTGTTAGCTTGTTCTAGGTTATTGTTGTATCTTTTGATCTGCTTTGTAAGAGGGCCTGCTCACCACAGTGTATCATTCGGCCGTGTACTTTGTTCTGTTGCTTTATATATAAAGCGGGGTGAAAACCTCTTTCGAGAAGAAGAGAAGGACCTGCGTGCACACGCAATTCTCTTTCTCCAACTAAAGGATTGCACTTTATTTTCCGTATGGCATTTTGACTGGCCCATAATTTGTGAACCAAATATTCATTTTGAATATTTTTATATATTCTCGTATTGAGAAGATGTTCATAACAAGATCAATCACATATACATTTGGACTAGTTTTAACTTTACCATTTCACGGATTTTACAAATATTACTTGTTTCAAAAGAATTATTTCATTCATTTGAAAAAACATATATCACACTTAAAAAACTAATTTGCTCATTAAAAACACTGATTTCCCTCTAAAAAATAATATTATCACTCGTTTCATAAAAGTGATTTTAGTTATTGCAGTTATATTTCACAAATAACAGTTTGACTAACAATTTCACTCATTTCTATGAAGTTGATTTAAACACTGTGAATAAAAATGTTTATCTCGTTATTAAGGCAAAAATAGATCGGCTCGAACTGTACAAGAGATATTTTTCAAAATATGTGAAATTAATTTCTCTTCAAATATGTGTATTTCAGTATGTGTAGATGTGAAACATAACTTCTAACAAAAAATAATGTGAAACGGATTACAATTTTAATGAGATTGTCAGATTGTATATATCAATATATCTGAAATCGATGTCATGCAAAATGTACGAAACAAATTGCTTCACTTCAAAAGCGTGAAACCGATATCTCAAAAAATAGGAACTGAATTCTTACAAAATATGTGGAGCAGATTGTAGTAAAATTGTTTTCGCTCATTTCACAAATACGAATTCACTCATTTCACCCGATTTCACTCATCTTAAAAACAGAGACTGTGTAATATATTTAAACTGTGATTTCACTCATTTCAAACCACTTATTTCACTTAATTCTAAGTACTGATTTCACTCAATTGAGAACAATAATTTCACTCATTTTCAGAGAAGACAGAGTCCACTAGTTTAAAACAACATATTTCACTCATTTGAAAAATCGATTTCACCCATTTGAAAAAAATCCAGTCTCATGGAAAAACTCATTTCACGAAAAAAAAACTCCCATTAGTTTTTAAAAACTGGTTTTGCTCATTTAAAAAGAATGATTTCACTAAATTAAAACAGATTTGACTCGTTGGTTTTCCCGCACTGGAATATTTTATGTGGATTTAAATGTGTTTGAAATGTATCCAAAGTTGATCTTGTTTTAAAGGTCTTTGTGCAGGAGTTCAAACATATAAAAAAATTCAAAATAAAAATATTACTTTAGAAGATTTAAATGATTTAAATTACCAAAGGTGGAATAAAAATTACCAAAGGTGGAATGAAAGTGTCGATTTATTGTGTGAGAGAGGAGAGAGAGTGAATCTGTCATTTTTCTTGACATGCATGTGCACTGGTGTGTACGTGATAGTGAGAAGAGGGGGAGGACCATGCATGAGTCTGGTACAAGTTATTGCCCACACGTAGGATGTTCTTCGCTGCCTGACGACCACTGCTATCTCCTTTTTTTTTTTTTTTGAGGCAATCTGCTATCTCCTCTTTATCCTTCTCCAGTTGCCAGGCTCGGCCCACCCTGCGGCTTCGTCTTGAGGCTATGGGCCATCTGCCTGGGCTGGGCCACCACATAACAGCAATACTCTCGGGCTCCAGCCTTCCCCATCGCAGCGCCCAACGCGGTAGTTGGTTAGGGGCTTGCTCGAGCCTATGGCTCGCTGGCAACTTGCACTAGGCAACGGGTCCAAGCTCTAGCGTTGTTCGACTGCTGCCACTATCCTCTGCTGACAGTTAAATCAGATTCAAAAATCATCCGAATATTAGCTAGCCATTCGACAATTGTTTAGCTTCTCTGCTGTTTAGCTACTGCTTGCTGTTTTTTGCTACTAATTCATAGTAGCTTCCAACTAGCTCTAGCTGGTAACAGTGATTTGGTGTTGGCGATTGGTTATTCATATCCTGAAATTAATCCATGTTATCTTTATTTTTTTGTAGAAATAAAGAGAAGGAGGACTTTGCATAGTTGGTCTGCAAGCAGTTCAACCTCCCCTCATTTTTTCGCGAATACGTAAAGCATGCGTATCTTTTCATTGATAGAAGAAGAGAGAATGAGTACAAATGAGATATAACACATCCACAAACGCAAGGCGTGAAGACGGTGCTCAAAAATAGAAAAGAGAGACGAGCTACTTGGCCCGAACAAGCAAACGACACAGCTAAGCCCACAAACTAGAGAGGCAAGTCGAAACCAACATGAAGTCAAACAACCACGAATCAGCACCGGGGACGCCGCGAGCACACAAGACGACGCCTTCAGGAAGGAAAACAACGCCATGGTGCCATTGTCGTCCGATCTGAAGAATCAGACCTAGGGTTTCCCCTAGTGCTCGAAGATGGGCACGGAAGAGGCCATGACAACGCCTCCAGGGAGGGGACGACACTCGCGAGTGTCGCCGTTGCCAGCATCAGCAAGCCCAGTAGGGATTTCTCCCTGGCCTATATTTGAGCAATCCCAAAGCCACCGGACTGGAACTGGGAGTCGGAAGCCACACGTAGGTCGAAGAACCACCATCACTAGAGGGGAGCAATGTTGGACACGCGAACCTTGGACATGATGAGGGGTGGGGCAACGAGGTGGCCGGGGTTGGGGTAGTTGGCACGGCAAAGGGGGCCGATGCAGGGAACACGACGGCACCCGACGACGCCGACAAGCCAGGAACTACAGGAGACGCAGATCCGGTCCGCCGGGGCTGAGGCCGTCAAGACACCGGCAAGCTATAGAGGCTGGAGGAGACGCAGCCTCACTAGCGTCGGGGCCGGCGTCGCTGTAAGGGCATATTTATCCCTAAGGTGTTTTGGTGATTGATGACAATGCTTTTGCGGACTAATCGTTTGCCTTGAGTATCTCAGACTATTCGTCACTAGGCACAAGACGGTTTGGTGCCCCTCGAAGACTATTGAAGACGAGTTTTTCTACGGTTCTTTTCGGTGGTTTGAGTTGTAGGATAGCCGTACTATTAAGAGGGGGTCCGCGGTGGAAAGGTTCGGGAGGAATCATCACGTACATGTTTCTTCCTTTTCCCGCCTTTCCTTTTGCACTTTGGATCACCTTCCTTATCTTCATATTTTACAAAAAAGAAGGATTCCTAGTGTTGTTGTTCTGAGGCATGCAGTAGTACTGCTCTTAGGAGCGGTAGTACCGCAGGCACCCACGGTAGTACCGCAGGCCGTTGCGGTAGTACAGTAGGTGTCCACGGTAGTACCGCTCTTAAGGAGCGGTAGTACCGTGGCCTCGGACCTAGTTCCACAACACGAGCGGAAGTAGGGGCGGATGTAATTTTTTACATCCGCTCCCTGCGCGGTAGTACCGTGTCGGATTTTTGCACCATCTGTTTTTCAGCAGAAGTAGGCACGGATGTATTTTTATTCATCCGCGCCCTTCCCAGGACTAGTCCACTCCAGCCTTGCGGTAGTACCGCAAGGGGGAGCGGTACTACCGCGCCGGCGGAAGTACCGCTCTCAGCCCTTGCGGCGCTGGCCTAGACTAGCGCCTGCCGTAGCCGCGGTAGTACCGCGGCCCGCCGCGGTAGTACCGTAAGCGCTTGCGGTAGTACCGCTGGTCTGGATCGGTAGTACCGTAAGCCCTTGCGTTAGTACCGCTGGTCAGGAGCGGTAGTACCGCAAGTCACGGGCTGGTTAAGTGGATAACGGTTGGATTTGTCCCTCCACTATATAAGGGGTGTCTTCTTCCTCTAGTTGACTACCTCTTTGAACCCTAAGCTCCATTGTTCCTCCAAGCTCCATTTTCGCCCGATCTCCCTCCCTAGCCAATCAAACTTGTTGATTTTCTCGGGATTGGGTGAGAAGGCCCCGATCTACACTTCCACCAAGAGAAATTTGATTCCCCCCACTAATCCCTAGCGGATCTTGTTACTCTTGGGTGTTTGAGCACCCTAGACGGTTGAGGTCACCGCAGAGCCATAGTCCATTGTGATGAAGCTTCGTGGTGTCGTTGGGAGCCTCCAATTAAGTTGTGGAGATTGCCCCAACCTTGTTTGTAAAGGTTCGGTCGCCGCCTTCAAGGGCACCAATAGTGGAATCACAACATCTCGCATTGTGTGAGGGCGTGAGGAGAATACGGTGGCCCTAGTGGCTTCTTGGGGAGCATTGTGCCTCCACACCGCTCTAACGGAGACGTACTTCCTTTCAAAAGGAAGGAACTTGATAACACATCCTCGTCTTCACCGGCTCCACTCTTGGTTATCTCGTGCCTTTACTTGTGCAAGTTTAGTTGTGTTACTTTCCTTGTTTACTTGCTTGCTTGTTGTTGTTGCATCATATAGGTTGGTCACCTAGTCGCATATCTAGACAACCTATTTTGATGCAAACTTTAATTTGGTAAAGAAAAGCTAAAAATTGTTAGTTGCCTATCCCCCCCTCTATTCAACTATATCGATCCTTTCAATTGGTATCAGAGCCTCGTCTTTTTATTAAGGACTTTGTCGTCCGAAGAGTATGGTTGACACCGCAGACAGTGTGGAGGAGCACTCCGGTGTGAATCCTAGCTCGTCTATGATCGATGGGGGAACCGCGGTCTCGTGAGGAATTCAATGTGGCTTTGGACACATTGAAAACCTCCATGACGACCGAGGTTGAAAGCATGTTTACTAAATTCTTAGAAGGACTTAAACTATCTACCTCGCGGATGAAAGTGGGTGATCCCACTAACAAGGTGACGGATGCTAACTCCGACAAGGGGGGAGCTAATAGTGAAAAGGGTCCTTCTACTAGTGGTAGAAATGGCACCGGCATCTTTGCCCATGTGGAACCTCCATCTTATGGAGGACTGATTCCCTCCACTCATTTAAATCATGCCGGTCCTCCTCCTAAGATTCTGAAAAATGAGGATTTTGATTCTTGGGTGTATCGCTTCAAGCGTCATTTAAATCATGTGAATACTAATCTTTGGAGAATCATTGAAGAAGGTTTCTATCCACATGACCGAAGCAACTTCACCCCTAGAGAAGCCGTGGATAATCAATTCAATGAGAATGCTCTCTTCATCATCCAAGATGCAATTCTCCCTGAAGATCTCCCTCATCTTCGACCCTATGCCATGGCGAAAGACGCATGACATTGCATTGTGTCTCTCTATCGGGGAAGCACAAGCATTCAACGCTCCAACTATGAAGTGGTGCAAGATGAAGACGACGAGTTTGCAATGAAAGAAGATGAACAACCTTGTGAGATCTTTCATAGAGTAACCAAACTCGCGGTCTCACTCCGAGATCATGGGAGCAAGGACACGGATGACAATTGGATCAAGCGCAAGTTCCTCAAGGCCATGATGCCCCACAACAAGGCCATGTCCTCCGTCATCCGTCAAAGACCGGACTTCCACTCCATGACCTCAAGTGAAGTGTTGGATGAGTTCATTGCTATGAGCATTTTGGACAAGACCACCGACAACACGGTGCTCCGTTCTCAAAGAACAAAGAAGTCCAATCTTGCCTTGAAGGCCAAGGTCATTGTGGAAGAAGAGGAAAAGACGAAGAAGAGGAAGATGAGGAGGGCAATCCTGAGGATACAAAATATGATTATCATGAGCACATGGCTCTTGCTTCAAGGCGATTTTGGAGCAAGAAGAACAAAAGACCCAATTTCAACAAGAACAATTCAAGTGGGTTCAAGGGCAAGCAACGAGTGAGAACTTGTTACAATTGTGGCAATGTCGATCACTTTGTTGTGGATTGTCCTTACGAGAAGCGGGAAGACAATGATGGCAAGCTCATTCAAAAAGACAAAGCCAAGTCCTTCCCCAACAAGGACAACTTCACCAAAAAAACTCCTACTCGAGGGTTAGTGGTTCAAGAAGAATACAATGAGGATGACGATGATGATGATGATGATGGAGAAGCAATGGCCATGGCCTCCGTTGCCATTGCCACAACTCCCCGAGTGTCTCTCTTCGATTCACCCAACGAAAACATCACCGCCAAGTGCCTCATGGATAAAGCGACTAACAAGGTAACCCCAACATCAAAACCACCATCATCACTAATCCTTCCTTGACGGTTTGCATTGATGAAAATGAGGGGTCTAATGAAGAGATGAATGAATTTGAGTCTTTTATGAGTAAACTCAAGGGCAAATCCAAGAAGCACGTTGTTGCTCTCTTGGAACAACTTGGTGAAGCCAATGACATGATCAAGGCTCATGAAGAAACCATCTCTAAGATGGAAGGTCATAGTCGTAACTATGCCGATGAGATATCGGATCTCTCTAATGCTCTTGAGGAAGAGCGTGGGCATTGTTTGGCTCTTGGGAGTCACACAATGATGACCATGCTAAATTAGAGAAAGATCTTGATCATGCTCTTGTTGTCTCTCGTGGTATACTCTGAGAAGGCTAAACTTGGGGTTGACCTTGCTAGACTCAAAGAGGAGTTTGATTTACTTGACAAGGCTCACAAGGCCTTGAAGGGTGCTCATGCTAGCCTCAAGGAGTCTCATGTTCAACTCCAAGTGAAGCTAACCAAGGATAAAGCCACTTCTCCTCATATGGTCTTAATTGATAACGCAAAATGCTACTAACCCGTGTTGTGAGCATGTGCATCTTATGGAGGAGAATGCCCAGTTGAAAGAGCAATTGAAGAAAGGCCTTGTGACATGCATTCGAGGTGAGAAAAACCTCAATGACCTTTTGAGCAATCAAAAGGAGGTTGTGCCCAAGGAGGGAGTTGGGTTCGCACCCAAGTCCAGGAACAAGAAGAAGAATGACAAGACCAAACGACCTCCTCCTCTCAAGCAAACGTTTGTGAAGGAGGGAGAGAGTGCTCCTAAGGAGAAGAAGAACAATGTGAAGGGTGGTGATGTCAAGAAGGGCAATGCCACCCCTTCCAACAAAGCCGGCGACTTTAACCCTTCTTATGTGTTATGCCGTGCTAGTGATGGACATGTTTATGCTAAATTTGTTGGTTCCCCTTATGAGTACATTGAATGGTCTATTTGGGTTCCCAAGACCCTTATTACTAACATCAAAGGACCCATTACTCAATGGGTACCTAAAACCAAGCATTGATTTCGTGTAGGTGTTTGCTTCCGGTGGAGGATCATGGTTGCTCGATAGTGGAGCAACAAATCATATGACCGGAAGCAAGGAGTTGGATGGATGTGCAAATGATTCCATCTATGCCCACCAACATGGAGTGGGGTGATGCATCTTCCTCTAAGGTATTGGGGCTTGGCAAGGTTGTCATTTCTCATGATCTCATGATCGAGAAAGTCATGCTTGTTGAGTCCCTCATGCATGCCTTCTTTCCGTTCGTCAACTTGCACTCATGGGCTTTGCTACTTTCTTTTATGTTGATACCATGGCCCTCTTGTGTAGCAAGACTCTTAAAGTAGCCTTTGTTGGGCATGTCGAGAACGGTCTTTATGTGATTAACTTTTCAAAGCGACCCACTAAGATCGCGACATGCCTAATGGCTAAAGTTGATGTGGGATGGCTTTGGCATCGCCGTTTAGCCCACCTCAATATGAGATCTTTGCAAAGCCTTCTCAAGGGGGACCATGTCCGGGGACTAACAAATGTTAGCTTTTCCAAAGATCGTGCTTGCAGTGCTTGTATCGAGGAAAGCTTCATGAGACAGCTCACCCTCCCTCGACTATCATCTACTCGAAGAGACCCTTGGAGCTCCTTCACATGGATCTCTTTGGGCCTCCTTCATTGGATAGCCTTGGGGCTAGGAAGTATTGCTTGGTGATCGTGGATGACTATTCAAGATATACTTGGGTATATTTCTTCAAGAGGAAGAGCGAGACTCAACAAACCGTCATCGACTTTGCAAATGAAGCTCAACGGCAACGTGATGCAAAGATCTTAATCATAAGGAGTGACAAGCGGCACCGAGTTCAAGAACTACACCTTGGATGAGTTTCTCAGTGATGAGGGGATCAAGCATCAGTATGCCACACCTTACACCCCTCAACAAAATGGTGTAGCTGAGAGGAAGAACCGGATGTTGATGGATGCGGCAAGGACCATGATGGCGGAGTTCAAGTCTCCTTATAACTTTTGGGCCAAAGCCATCAA
This sequence comes from Aegilops bicornis, assembly GCA_021605145.1. Classification (NCBI taxonomy): domain Eukaryota; kingdom Viridiplantae; phylum Streptophyta; class Magnoliopsida; order Poales; family Poaceae; genus Aegilops; species Aegilops bicornis. Next base: position 856,319,476 of record CM038670.1, on the reverse strand, counting down.
CACAGCATGGGATGCATCAAATCAGCTCTACCTCTGCAAAGGCTTGAACAAGACTCCCTATGAAATTCTTACCGGTAACAAGCCCAACCTCAAGTACTGGCTGGTGTTCGGGTGTAAGTGTTTCATTCTCAAGAAAGGTGTTCATTTGTCTAAATTTCAAGCTAGAGCTTATGATGGCATATTTGTTGGTTATGCTACAAACTCTCATGCTTACCGTGTCCTCAACAAGTCCACCAAACTCATTGAGGAGACGTGTAACATGGAGTTTGACGAGAATAACGGCTCCCAAGTGGAGGAAAGTGGTACTTGTGATGTAGGAGATGAAATTCCTCCCCAAGCCATAAGAAGAATGGGTGTTGGTCATATCCTACCCATTGAGGAACCCCTTGTGGTCAAGGAGAAGGACAATGCTCCACTCAAGTGGAGCCATCACCAACCCAAGACCCACACGCTTCAAGAACAAAGTGAAGGCCCTCAACCTCATGAGCAAGATCAAGGGCAAGATCAACCTCAAGATGATGGTGAACAATCGAATGGTACCCAAGGTCAATCTCTTCCCTTCGAGCAAGTTCAAGATCAAGGGCAAGCTCAAGATGACGCTGAATATGATCAAGTTACACCTCCTCTCTTCACATCCGAGGAGGATTTAGAGCGTCGTGCCGCGAAGATCGCCTCCAAGCTCACCACCAAAGGTCATCTTATGGAGAATGTGCTGGGAATCCTAAGAAAGGGGGTAAGCACTCGTAGACAATTCACAAACTATTGTGAACATCATGCGTTTGTTTCTTGTGTCAAACCCCAAAAGGTTTATGAGGCGCTCGAGGACCCGGATTGGCTCAATGCCATGCATGAAGAACTCAACAACTTCGAGCACAACCAAGTGTAAAATTAGTGCCAAGGCCATCCGGGAATCATAATGTCATAGGCACCAAGTGGATATTCAAGAACAAGCAAGATGCTCATGGGATTATTGGTCGCAACAAGGCACGCTTGGTGGCACAAGGCTACTCCCAAGTCGAGGGTATCGACTATGGTGAAACCTTCGCCCTGCTGTTCGCCTTTGAATCTATTCGCTTGTTGATTGCTTATGCTTCTCATCATAATTTCATGTTGCAACAAATGGATGTGAAGAGTGCTTTTCTTAATGGTCCCATTAATGAGTTGGTGTATGTCAAACAACCCCCCGGGTTCGAAGATCCCTACATCCCTGATCATGTGTACCAACTCCATAAGGCGCTCTATGGCCTTAAACAAGCCCCACGTGCATGGTATGAGCATCTTATGGAGTTGTTACAAGATCGTGGGTTCGAAATCGGGAAAATCGACCCCACTCTTTTTACTAAGAAGGTCAAAGGGGAGTTGTTTGTGTGCCAACTATATGTTGATGATATTATTTTGGTTCCCTAACAAAGCTTTCAATGAAGAATTTGACGACTCATGACCTCAAAGTTCAAGATGTCTATGATGGGAGAGTTGAAGTTCTTCCTCGGGTTGAAATCAAGCAAAGAAGAGAAGGGACCTTCATCAACCAAGCCAAATACACTCAAGACATGCTAAAGAGATTCAAGCTAAGTGATGTCAAGCCGGCCTCCACCCCAATGCCCACCAAGTGCCAACTTGACATTGATCCAAATGGTAAAGCGGTGGATCAAAAGGTATTTCGCTCCATGATTGGCTCCTTGCTTTACCTTTGTGCATCTAGACCGGATATCATGTTGAGTGTGGGAATTTGTGCATGATTTCAAATCGCGCCAAAGGAAAGTCACTTGGTGGCAGTCAAGCGAATCTTTCGACATTTGGCTCATACCCCAAACTTTGTCTTATGGTACCCAAGAGGAGCAAACTTCAAACTTGAGGGATTTTCGGATTCCGATTGGGCGGGAGACAAAGTGGATAGGAAGTCCACTTCCGGAGGGTGCCAATTTCTTGGTTGCTCTTTGGTTAGTTGGTCTTCCAAGAAGCAAAGTTGTGTGTGTCTCTGGTCCACCGAAGCGGAGTATGTGGCGGCCGGTAGTTGTTGTGCACAACTCTTATGGATGAGGCAAACTTTAGAGGATTATGGTGTCATTTGTGACAAAGTGCCTCTTTGGTGTGTCAATGAAAGTGCCATCAAGATTTCTCTCAACCCGGTGCAACACTTCAAGACGAAGCATATTGAGATTCGGCATCACTTCATCCGAGATCATATTAGGCGAGGGGAGATCGAGCTCAACTATGTCAACACTCATGATAACCTTGCAGATATTTTCATGAAGCCTTGGATGAAGCAAGATTTCTCGAGTTAAGGAATGAGCTAAATATCATTGATTCGAGAAATGTGATTTGAACCCTTGCACACCCCACCACTCTCAACTTGTTGTCTAGTTTAGTCTGTAGGCATGGACATGGGGAGTGTTGTTCTCTCAATGAACTCTCCCTCCCCCCATTATGCATAAATTGATCAACTCTTTCACATTCGCCATGTTTTATGGTACTTGTGCTTCAAAGACGAGTTGTGGTCATGGGCCCAAGGATAATTCTTCGCGGTGCCATACCAATCGACTCAAACATAGGTGGCTCGCCACCGCCATCTCCTTGGAGAGGTCAGTTCTCGCTTTGTGGTTCTTGTTGTCGCTTGTTTTCTCTCTTCGTACCTAGCCCGTGCTTGTGGTGCCTCATTAAATCGGCATTTCGTTGGTGTGTTCGTCATTGAAGGTTCCGTGCAAAGCTTTGCCTTTCTTTGGTTGAAACTGCATTTTCTTGGGTTCACGGTACTACTGGCATGCCACGGTATTACCGCAAGGACACGGTATTATCAAGAACCAGCACGGCAGTAATTTTTTACTGCCGCTGGTGGAGCAGTACTACCGCCCATGACGCGGTACTTCCGCCCGGGCGGTACTACCGCGAGGACGCGCGGTACTACCGTGGAGTAGCGAGCGCGCGGGGGTTAAGAGTGGGTAGGGGGAGTTCCAACTCCCCCATACCCATTCACTCTTTCTTCCCCCACGCCGCCTCTCTCTCCTTCCCACGAACGGCGTCGGAGGCCCTCGCCGGATCTCCGTCCCCGGCCGCTCTCCTCGGATTCCGACCAGTGGGATCGTTCCCCACCACGCCCTCTTGCCATGGACCAAGGTTTCTCCCCAAATCCCTCTCTTGTTCGTTTGTTCTTGTGCTTCTAGGTTTTTGGGGAGATGCATGCGGTTCTTGAGATTTTATGCTAAATCTATGCAAGAGTAGGATGTAGGAGAGTAGTAATGCGTAGAGATAGTACTTGATTTGTTGCCCCATGGTAGATTTGATCGATCGTAGTACCGCTTTGTTGTTGTGGTAGTACTCAGATCCAGTGGCAGTTTTGGATCTGACTCCATGCGGTACTACCGCACCTCCCGTGCGGTACTACCACACCTCCCATGCGGTACTACCGCCGGAGCGGTACTACCGCACCTCCCAGCGGTACTACGCACGGAGCGGTACTACCGCATCTCCAGCGCGGTACTACTGCCCACATGGTACTACCGTGACTTAGAGCGGCGCTAATTATTTAGTACCGCGCTCACAAGCAGTGTTACTGTGTTGTCAAATCTCTCATGTGACAATTATCAAATGCTCGTTCTACTTGTTTCACAGCTTTGTTGTGTTCTTTGCATTGATCCTTCTCGCTTTTTGTGTGTGTTCTTGTGCTTTGTGTCTTAGGTGGTGGCTCCGGTACCTCTGCTCGCCGTTCCAATCCAAGCCGTGACAAGGGCTCCAAGCGTCTGCGCAATCAAGATGAAGCTCCAGAGGGCTCCCGTGCCCCCCAACGCAAGACCAAGTCCACCGCCTCCAAGGACAAGGAACCCACCATGGGTATGGATGAGATACCACTCGCTGAGTACATCTCTTGAAGGAGGATCAACCCCTATGTGCAACCTCGTGCCAACTTTCGAGGGAATGATATGTTCTGGACCAAGCAGCAGAATCTCATTTATCTGGATGTGATCAAGGCCAAGCGGAACATCTATGTGGACGTGCACTGGATCGACATGCATCATCTCGAGGGAAGCAAAGCACCAGGACTACTTTGGTGAGGCTCTGGATCTTGTGGGGCAGTTTGGCATTAAGCACATCATCTCTTTCCACAAAGACTATGATCCTGAGATTGTGGCTCAGTTCTTTGCTTCGGTGTACTTTCATCCTGATGAGGAACGGACTATGAATTGGATGACCAATGGTCAGATGCTGTCTGCTACTTGGAAGGAGTTCATGACTTTGCTTGGTGTTCAGGATGAGGGGCTCGCCACACCCCGAGGCGCTCGTCCTCATGGCAATCCCGAGTCAGCCAACATGAACAAGCTTCAGCCCTCTATGTTGAGAAGAAGCTCTCCAATGGCAAGTCATCTTGGGTGCTCAACTCCTTCCTTGACATCATGTACGGGATCTTCCGCAACTCTCTCTTTCCTCGCATTGGTGACAAGGACAAGGTTCATGCTTATCTGGTGGACATGCTACTTCTGTGTGAGGAAGCGCGCAACTCTCAAACGCCACCACTTGATGTCTCACGTATCATGTGGTGTGAGCTTCGGTTTGCGGTATTCAACCGCAAGGTCCCCATCTATGGACCATATCTGTTTCAGTTGATCTCGGCAACTTGGGAGAAGGAGTTCCCTCAGGAGGAGTTTGAGGCCCCTGGTTGGGTTCGACACGAGTCCATCAAGCTCCGTGTCAAGATTCAGTGGGCTAACACCACTTCTCGTGTTGAGGCCGCGGCTGCCATGGATGTGGATGCAGATGAGGATGAGGAGGAGGCAGAGGACGAGTCAGCTCTGAGGATTTCATCCCTCCCACCTCCGAGCCATCTTGGGCTAAGAGGTGAAGAACGAGATGTAGGCTATGTTCTGTATGCAAGCTTAGATGCAATATCGGGCTCACGTTGCTTCCAAGGAGAGTCGCAGTCGCGACAAGAGGATCTTGAGGAAGCTTGGCGAGGAGGTGTCAAGCGGTTCTGAGAAGCACATCACTCCCGAGGCTGATTGGATGGCCAAGCAAGGCCTCGTGTGGACCGATTCTGAGGAGGACAACGAGGAGACCGTTCCCACTGTCGAGTCTGAAGAGGAGCATGTATCTGACTACTCCGCTTGAGCCACCACTTGTGTTTTAGGTGTCCTCTCTGCCTTTTTGGCGTCTCGATGCCAAAGGGGGAGAGAGTGTAGGGATTTGCGAGTCTTGTGTCGTGCTTGTGTTTTGCTTTGCTCGCGTTTGTTCCGTTGAACCTTGCTTGCCTTGGTTTAGTTTGCTCCTGAGACTTGGTCTATCATATGGTGTAAGACATATGCACAAGCTTATGTTATATTGTGCTATTTATGTTATGATCCTATTTATCATCTCGCCTAGTGTTAGCCTTTATTGTTGCCTATTTGCTTTGCTTATAGAATATAGGGGGAGTGTTGATCCTAGTATACTTGCCGTGCAGTCCAAAGCACTTATCTAGAGAGCACACATCTAGGGGGAGCTCGTCTATATTTTGGAGTTGTGGGGTTTGCATAAGTTCTATATTGTTTCCCTTTGTGCAAATCCCGTATTGTCATCAATCCACCAAAAAGGGGGAGATTGTAAGGGCATATTTATCCCTAAGGTGTTTTGGTGATTGATGACAATGCTTTTGCAGACTAATCATGTGCCTTGAGTATCTCAGACTATTTGTCACTAGGCACAAGATGGTTTGGTGCCCCTCTAAGACTATTGAAGACGACATTTTTCTACGATTCTTTTCGGTGGTTTGAGTCGTAGGATAGCCGTACTATTAAGAGGGGGACCGCGGTGGAAAGGTTCGGGAGGAATCATCACGTACACGTTTTCTTACTTTTCTCGCCTTTCCTTTTGCACTTTGGAGCACCTTCCGTTATCTTCATATTTTGCAAAAAGAAGGATTCCTAGTGTTGCTGTTCTGAGGCATGCGATAGTACTACTCTTAGGAGCGGTAGTACCGCAGGCCGTTGCGGTAGTATCTTAGGTGTCCACGGTAGTACCGCTCTTAAGGAGCGGTAGTACCGTGGCCTCGGACCTAGTTCCGCAACACGAGCGGAAGTAGGGGCGGATGTAATTTTTTACATCCGCTCCCTGTGCGGTAGTACCGCTCGCCAGGCGCGGTAGTATCGTGTCGGATTTTTGCACCATCTGTTTTCAGCGGAAGTAGGCACGGATGTATTTTTATTCATCCGCGCCCTTCCCAGGACTAGTCCACTCCAGCCTTGCGGTAGTACCGCAAGGGGGAGCGGTAGTACCGCACCGGCGGAAGTACCGCTCTCAGCCCTTGCGGCTCTGGCCTAGACTAGCGCCTGCCATAGCGGCGGTAGTATCGCGGCCTGCCGCGGTAGTACCGCTGGTCTGGAGCGGTAGTACCGTAAGCCCTTGCGGTAGTACCGCTGGTCAGGAGCGGTAGTACCGCAAGTCACGGGCTGGTTAAGTGGATAATGGTTGGATTTGTCCCTCCACTATATAAGGGTGTCTTCTTCCTCTAGTTGACTACCTCTTTGAACCCTAAGCTCCATTGTTGCTCCAAGGTCCATTTTCGCCCGATCTCCCTCCCTAGCCAATCAAACTTGTTGATTTTCTCGGGATTGGGTGAGAAGGCCCCGATCTACACTTCCACCAAGAGAAATTTGATTCCCCCCACTAATCCCTAGAGAATCTTGTTACTCTTGTGTGTTTGAGCACCCTAGATGGTTGAGGTCACCGCGGAGCCATAGTCCATTGTGGTGAAGCTTCGTGGTGTCGTTGGGAGCCTCCAATTAAGTTGTGGAGATTGCCCCAACCTTGTTTGTAAAGATTTGGTCGCTGCCTTCAAGGGTACCAATAGTGGAATCACGACATCTCGCATTGTGTGAGGGCGTGAGGAGAATACGGTGGCCCTAGTGGCTTCTTGGGGAGCATTGTGCCTCGACACCGCTCTAACGGAGACATACTTCCTTTCAAAAGGAAGGAACTTCGGTAACACATCCTCGTCTTCACCGGCTCCACTCTTGGTTATCTCGTGCCTTTACTTGTGCAAGTTTAGTTGTGTTACTTTCCTTGTTTACTTGCTTGCTTGTTTTTGTTGCATCATATAGGTTGCTCACCTAGTCGCATATCTAGGCAACCAACTTTGATGCAAACTTTAATTTGGTAAAGAAAAGCTAAAAATTGTTAGTTGCCTATTCCCCCCCCCCTCTAGTCAACTACATCGATCCTTTCAGTCGCGATGGAAGAGGCATCGGCAACCCAAGGACACAGGAAAACGCAGGTCGAGGGCCGCCGGGTCTGGAGCAACACCAGTGAGGGTTCCAATGCAAGGGCACGAGCGCCCGCAGAACACCAGCAGGCTCGCCGCAAGGGCCGGCCAACGCTGGGGAGGCACAACCGGAAACACACCAAAAAGCCGCACCTTGAAGCCATGGCCGCGGGTCGGAAGGAGAAGAGCGTCATCGCGAGCACCGCAAGGACTGCCCGAGACCAGCAAAGGAGCACGCCATCCCCAATCTCGGGTCCGGTGCCGTCAGCAGAGAGGATGCCGGCGGAAGGACGGACAGATCTGACGCGGAGACAGGGGAAGGCGGAGGCTCCTTGCCGGCGGCAGGAGCTCACAAATGGCCGGTGGTGGAGGGCGGGCGTGGGCTGGGGTGTACGAGGCCACCAGGGATGCGCTAGCACAGGGCACAGCTGGCGGAGGGCGGCCGGCAGGGAAGCCGAACCTTGACGAGGCGCCCCGCCGAGCAGTGCGTCAGATCCGCCCGACCGCCGCCATCCTGGGGTCGGCTGCTTTGCCGATCGACCCCCGGGCGACGGCGAGCGGGAGAGGGCGGTTGGGCGGCGGCTGGTTCCCCCGTGTCGCCCGGGGAGGAGGGCGACAAGGGGGTCGGGGAAAGTGCAGTAGGACCCAAACTCCCCTCCTGTTGTTCCCGATAAAATATTGCCCCAATTGATGTCGTTGTTCATGTTGGGGAACGTAGCAGAAATTCAAAAAATTTCCTACGTGTTACCAAGATCTATCTATGGAGAAACCAGCAACAAGGGGAAGGAGAGTGCATCTACATACCCTTGTAGATCGCTAAGCGGAAGCGTTCAAGAGAACGGGGTTGAAGGAGTCGTACTCGTCGTGATCCAAATCACCGGAGATCCTAGTGCCGAACGGACGGCACCTCTGCGTTCAACACACGTACAGCCCGGTGACGTCTCCCATGCCTTGATCCAGCAAGGAGAGAGGGAGAGGTTGGGGAATACTCCATCCAGCAGCAGCACGACGGTGTGGTGGTGATGGAGGAGCGTGGCAATCCTGCAGGGCTTCACCAAGCACCGCGGGAGAGGAGGAGGACTTGGGAGAGGGGAAGGGCTGCGCCAGGGGTAAGGGTGAAGCTCCCATGTGCCTCCCCACTATATATAGGGGTGGAGGGGGCTGGTTTCTTTCCCTCCAAGTCCATTGGGGCGTTGGCAAAGGTGGGAGGAAAGAAATCACATCATTTCCTTCCCCACCGATTGTTATCCCCCTTTTTTAGGGATCTTGATCTTATCCTTCGGGATATGATCTTATTCCTTCTAAGGGGATCTTGGTGCTCCTTGACCAGGGGTGTGGGGCCTTGCCCCACTACCCACGTTCATGTGGGTCCCCATGCAGGTGGGCCCCACTGGGAACCTTCTAGAACCTTCCCGGTACAATACCGAAAAATCCCGAACATTTTCCGGTGGCCAAAATAGGACTTCCCATATATAAATCTTTACATCCGGACCATTCTGGAACTCCTCGTGACATCCGGGATCTGATCCGGGACTCTGAACAACATTCGGTAACCACATACAAACTTCCTTTATAACCCTAGCGTCATCGAACCTTAAGTGTGTAGACCCTACGGGTTCGGGAGACACGTAGACATGACCGAGACAACTCTCCGGCCAATAACCAACAGCGGGATCTGGATACCCATGTTGGCTCCCACATGTTCCACGATGATCTCATCGGATGAATCACGATGTCAAGGACTCAATCGATCCCGTATACAATTCCCTTTGTCTAGCGGTATTGTACTTGCCCGAGATTCGATCGTCGGTATGTCAAGACCTTGTTCAATCTCGTTACCGGCAAGTCTCTTTACTCGTTCCGTAACACATCATCCCGTGATCAACCCCTTGGTCACATTGTGCACATTACGATGATGTCCTATCGAGTGGGCCCAGAGATACCTCTCCGTTACACGGAGTGTCAAATCGATCTCGATTCGTGCCAACCCAATGACACTTTTGGAGATACCTGTAGTGCACCTTTATAGCCACCCGATTACGTTGTGACGTTTGGTACACCCAAAGCATTCCTACGGCATCCGGGAGTTGCACAATCTCATGGTCTAAGGAAATGATACTTGACATCAGAAAAGCTTTAGCATACGAACTACGATCTTTGTGCTATGCTTAGGATTGGGTCTTTTCCATCACATCATTCTCCAAATGATGTGATCCCGTTATCAACGACATCCAATGTCCATGGTCGTGAAACGGTAACCATCTCGCTGATCAACGAGCTAGTCAACTAGAGGCTTACTAGGGACATGGTGTTGTTTATGTACCCACACATGTATCTGAGTTTCCTATCAATACAATTATAGCATGGGTAATAAACGATTATCATGAACAAGGAAATATAACAATAACCAATTTATTATTGCCTCTAGGGCATATTTCCAACAGTCTCCCACTTGCACTAGAGTCAATAATCTAGTTCACATCAGTGTGTGATTGTAATGAATCAAGACCCATGGGGTTTGATCATATCTCATTGGTGAGAGTGGTTCTTAGTCAATCTAGTCTCGAACCTTTCAGATCTGTGTGTGCTTTTACAAATATCTATGTCATCTCCTAGATGTAGCTACCACGCCTATTTGGAGCTATTCCAAATAACTGTTCTACTATACAATTCTGGTTTACAATTCAGTATAATCCGGATTAGTGTCAAAGTTCGCATCAGCGTAACCCTTTACCACGGACTCTTTTACCATCTCCATAATCGAGAAAATTCCTTAGTCCACTAGTTACTAAGGATATGTTTGACCGCTGTTTTGTTATCCGTTCCTGGATCACACTTGTACCCCTTGACTGACTCATGGCAAGGCACAGTTTAGGTGCGGTGCACAGCATAGCATACTGTGGAGCCTACGTCTAAAGCATAGGGGACGACCTTCTTCCTTTCTCTCTTTTCTGCTGTGGTCGAGCTTTAAGTCTTAACTTCATACCTTACAACTCAGGCAAGAACTCCTTCTTTGGTCGATCCATCTTGAACACCTTCAAGATCATGTCAAGGTATGTGCTCATTTGAAAGTACCATTTACCGTTTTTGATCTATCCTCATAGATCTTGATGCCCAATGTTCAAGCAGCTTAATCCAGGTTTTATATTGAAAAAGACTTTTCAAGTAACCCTATATGCTTACCAGAAATTCTACATCATTTCTGATCAACAATATGTCAACAACACATACTCATCAGAAATTCTATAGTGCTCCCACTCACTTCTTTGGAAATACAAGTTTCTCATAAACTTTGTATAAACGAAAAATCTTTGATCATCTCATCAAAGCGTATATTCCAACTCCGAGATGCTTACTCCAGTCCTTAGAAGGACTGCTGGAGCTTTGCACACTTGTTAGCATCTTTCAGGATTGACAAAACCTTCTGGTTGTATCACACACTACCTTTCCTCAAGAATATCGTCAAGGAAACAATGTTTTGACATCCTATCTGCAAGATTTCATAAATCATGCAGTAATTGCTAATATAATTCCAACAGACTCTTAGCATCGCTACGAATGAGAAAGTCTCATCGCAGTCAACTCCTTGAACTTGTCGGAAAACATCTTAACGACAAGTCGAGCTTTCTTAATGGTGACGCTTACCATCATTGTCCGTCTTCTTATAAAATCAATCTGCATTCCAACAACCTTTACGACCATCAAGTAGTTCGTCCAAATTCTACACTTTGTTTTCATACATGGGTCCTCTCTCGGATTTTATGGCCTCAAGCCATTTGTCGGAATCCGGGCCCACCATCGCTTCTCCATAGCTCGTAGGTTCATTGTTGTCTAGCAACATGACCTTCAAGACATGATTACTGTACCACTCAAGTAGTACGCATCCTTGTCACCCTACGAGGTTCGGTAGTGACCTACGAGGTTCGGTAGTGACTTGATCTGAAGTTTCATGATCACTATCATCAACTTCCACTTCAATTGATGTAGGTGCCACAGGAACAACTTCATGTGCCCTGCTACATACTGGTTGAAGTGATGGTTCAATAACCTCATCAAGTCTCCATCATCCTCCCACTCAATTCTTTCGAGAGAAACTTTTCCTCAAGAAAGAACCCGTTTCTAGAAACAATTACTTTTGCTTCCGGATCTGAGATAGGAGGTATACCCAACCATTTTGGGTATCCTATGAAGATGTATTTATCCATTTTTGGTTCGAGCTTATCACGATGAAACTTTTTCACATAAGCTCGCAGCCCCAAACTTTTAAGAAAGCGACAACTTAGGTTTCTCCAAACCATAGTTCAAACGTTGTCGCCTCAACCGAATTACGTGGTGCCCTATTAAAGTGAGTGCGGTTGTCTCTAATGCCTAACCCATGAACGATAGTGGTAATTTGATAAGAGATATCATGGTACGCACCATATCTAATAGGGTGCAACTATGATGTTCGGACACACCATCACACTATGGTGTTCGAGCGGTATTAATTGTGAAACAGTTTCCACAATGTCTTAATAGCGTACAAAGCTCGTAACTCAGATACTCATCTCTATGATCATATCATAGACATTTTATCCTCTTGTCACAATGATCTTCAACTTCACTCTGAAATTACTTGAACCATTCAATAATTCAGACTTGTGCTTCATCAAGTAAATATACTCAAGATATCTACTCAAATCATCCGTGAAGTAAGAACATAACGATATCCATCGCGTGCCTCGGCACTCATTGGACTGCACACATCAAAATGTATTACTTCCAACAAGTTGCTTTCTTGTTCCATTTCTCGAAAACGAGGCTTTCAGTCATCTTGCCCATGTGGTATGATTTGCATGTCTCAGGTGATTCAAAATCAAGTGAGTCCAAACGGTCCATTTGCATGGAGTTTCTTCATGCATATACACCAACAGACATGGTTCGCATGTCTCAAACTTTTCAAAACAAGTGAGTCCAAAGATCCATCAACATGGAGCTTCTTCATGCGTTTTATACCAATATGACTTACATGGCAGTGCCACAAGTAAGTGGTACTATCATTACTATCTTATATCTTTTGGCATGAAAATGTGTATCACTACGATCGAGATTCAATAAACCATTCTTTTAGGTGCAAGACCATTGAAGGTATTATTCAAATAAACAGAGTAACCATTATTCTCCTTAAATGAATAATCGTATTGCGATAGACATAATCCAATCATGCCTATGCTCAATGCCAACACCAAATAACAATTATTTAGGTTTAACACCAATCTCGATGGTAGAGGGAGCGTGCGATGCTTGATCACATCAACCTTGGAAACACTTCCCACACATACCGTCAGCTCACCTTTAGCTAGTCTCCTTTTATTCCATAGCTTTTTATTTCGAGTTACTAGCACTTAGCAATCGAACCGGTATCTAATACCCTGGTGCTACTAGGAGTACTAGTAAAGTACACATTAACATAATGTATATCCAATATACTTCCGTCTCACCTTGCATGCCTTCTTATCTACCAAGTATCTAGGGTGGTTACGCTTTAGTGTCTGTTCCTCTCATTACAGAAGCACTTAGTCTCGGGTTTGGGTTCAACCTTGGGTTTTCACTGGAGCAGCAACTGTTTTGCCGTTTCATGAAGTATCCCTTCTTGCCCTTGCCCTTCTTGAAACTAGTGGTTTTACTAAACATCAACAATTGATGCCCCTACTTGACTTCTACTTTCACAAGGCGTCAAACATCGCGAATACTTCAAGGATCATCATATCTATCCTCGATATGTTATAGTTCATCACGAAGCTCTAGTAGCTTGGTGGCAATGACTTTGGAGAAACAACACTATCTCATCTGGAAGATTAACTCCCACTCGATTCAAGTGATTGTTGTACCCAGACAATCTGAGTACAAGCTCAACGATTGAGCTTTTCTCCCTTAGTTTGTAGGCCAAGAAGCTCGTCGGAGGTCTTATACCTCTTGACGTGGGCACGCGCCTGAAATCCCAATTTCAGCCCTAGAAACATCTCAGATGTTTATGACGTTCGAAATCGTCTTGATTGCCTTCACTCTCAACCATTTAACATTCTTGAACTATCACGTAGTTATCAAAATGTGTATGTCAAATGTTCGCAACATCCACAGACTGACGTTCGAGGTTTAGCACAATCGAGCGGTGCATTAAGGACATAAGCCAACTTCCAAGCAACGAGGACAATCCTCGGATTACGAACTTAGTCCGCATAATCGCTACTATCATCTTTCAACTGAATTTTCTCTAGGAACATATCTAAACAGTAGGACTGAAGCGCGAGCTTACGACATAATTAGCAAAGACCTTTTGACTATGTTCAGGATAATTAAGTTCATCTTAAGAACTCCCACTCAGATAGACATCCCTCTTAGTCATCTAAGTGATTACATGATCCGAGTCAACTAGGCCATGTCCGATCATCACGTGAGACGGACTAGTCATCATCGGTGAACATCTTGATATTGATCGTATCTACCATACGACTCATGCTCGACCTTTCGGTCTCTTGTGTTCCGAGGCCATGTCTGTACATGCTAGGCTCGCCAAGTCAACCTAAGTGTTTCGCGTGTGTAAATCTGTCTTACACCCGTTTTATGTGAACGTTAGAATCTATCACACCCGATCATCACGTGGTGCTTCGAAACAACGAACTTTCGCAACGGTGCACAGTTAGGGGGAACACTTTATTGAAATTTTAATGAGGGATCTTCTTATTTACTACCGTCGTTCTAAGAAAATAAGATGCATAAACATGATAAACATCACATGCAATCAAAAAGTGACATGATATGGCCAATATCATTTTGCTCCTTTGATCTCCATCTTCGGGCTCCATGATCATCATCGTCACCGGCATGACACCATGATCTCCATCATCATGATCTCCATCATCGTGTCTCCATGAAGTTGTCTCGCCAACTATTACTTCTACTACTATGGCTAACGGTTTAGCAATGAAGTAAAGTAATTACATGGTGTTATTCAGTGACACGCAGGTCATACAATAAATAAAGACAACTCCTATGGCTCCTGCCGGTTGTCATACTCATCGACATGCAAGTCGTGATTCCTATTACAAGAACATGATCAATCTCATACATCACATATCATTCATCACATTCTTTTTGGCCATATCACATCACATAGCATACCCTGCAAAAACAAGTTAGACGTCCTCTAATTGTTGTTTGCATGTTTTACGTGGCTGCTATGGGTTTCTAGCAAGAACGTTTCTTACCTACGCAAAACCACAACGTGATATGTCAATTGTTATTTACCCTTCATAAGGACCCTTTTCATCGAATCCGATCCGACTAAAGTGGTAGAGACTGGCACCCGCTAGCCACCTTATGCAACAAGTGCATGTCAGTCGGTGGAACCTGTCTCACGTAAGTGTACGTGTAAGGTCGGTCCGGGCCGCTTTATCCCACAATACCGTCGAAACAAGATTGGACTAATAACGGTAAGCATATTGAACAAAATCAACACCCACAACAACTTGTGTTCTACTCGTGCATAGAATCTACGCAATAGACCTAGCTCATGATGCCACTGTTGGGGGTAGCAGAAATTCAAAAATTTCTCACGTGTCACCAAGATCTATCTATGGAGAAACCAGCAACGAGGGAAGGAGAGTGCATCTACATACCCTTGTAGATCGCTAAGCGGAAGCGTTCAAGAGAACGGGGTTGAAGGAGTCGTACTCGTGCGTGATCCAAATCACCGGAGATCCTAGTGCCGAGCAGACGGCACCTCCGCGTTCAACACACGTACAGCCGGTGACATCTCCCATGCCTTGTTCCAGCAAGGAGAGGGAGAGGTTGGGGAAGACTCCATCCATCAGCAGAACGACGGTGTGGTGGTGATGGAGGAGCGTGGCAATCCTACAGGGCTTCGCAAACACCGCGGGAGAGGAGGAGGACTTGGGAGAGGGGAAGGGCTGCGCCAGGGGCAAGGGTGAAGCTCCCATGCGCCTCCCCACTATATATAGGGGTGGAGGGGGCTGGTTTCTTGCCCTCCAAGTCCATTGGGGCGTTATAAGGGGAAGGAAATAAATCACATCATTTCCTTCCCCACTGATTGTTATCCCCTTTATTAGGGATCTTGATCTTATCCCTTCGGGATATGATCTTATTCCTTCTAAGGGGGATCTTGGTGCGCTTTGACCAGGGGTGTGGGGCCTTGCCCCACTACCACGTTCATGTGGGTCCCCCATCCAGGTGGGCCCCACTCCGGAACCTTCTAGAACCTTCCGGTACAATACCGGAAAATCCCGAACATTTTCCGGTGGCCAAAATAGGACTTCCCATATATAAATCTTTACCTCCGGACCATTCCGGAACTCCTCGTGACGTCCGGGATCTCATCCGGGACTCCGAACAACATTCGGTAACCACATACAAACTTCCTTTATAACCCTAAGCGCCATCGAACCTTAAGTGTGTAGACCCTACGGGTTCGGGAGACACGTAGACATGACCGAGACAACTCTCCGGCCAATAACCAACAGCGGGATCTGGATACCCATGTTGGCTCCCACATGTTCCACGATGATCTCATCGGATGAACCATGATGTCAAGGACTCAATCGATCCCGTATACAATTCCCTTTGTCTAGCGGTATTGTACTTGCCCGAGATTCGATCGTCGGTATGCCAATACCTTTTTCAATCTCGTTACCGGCAAGTCTCTTTACTCGTTCCGTAACACATCATCCCGTGATCAACCCCTTGGTCACATTGTGCACATTATGATGATGTCCTACCGAGTGGGCCCAGAGATACCTCTTCGTTACAAATCCCAGTCTCGATTCGTGCCAACCCAACAGACACTTTCGGAGATACCTGTAGTGCACCTTTATAGACACCCAATTACGTTGTGACATTTGGTACACCCAAAGCATTCCTACGGCATCCGGGAGTTGCACAATCTCATGGTCTAAGGAAATGATACTTGACATTAGAAAAGCTTTAGCATACGAACTACGATCTTTGTGCTAGGCTTAGGATTGGGTCTTGTCCATCACATCATTCTCCAAATGATGTGATCCCGTTATCAACGACATCCAATGTCCATGGTCAGGAAACGTAACCATCTGTTGATCAACGAGCTAGTCAACTAGAGGCTTACTAGGGATATGGTGTTGTTTATGTACCCACACATGTATCTGAGTTTCCTATCAATACAATTATAGCATGGGTAATAAACGATTATCATGAACAAGGAAATATAATAATAACCAATTTATTATTGCCTCTAGGGCATATTTCCAACAGTTCAACCAGCCCAAGTTGAGAACATAATTCAACTAACTCCAACAAATCGGCGCACTAGTCAGTCAACCAATGTCTAACCCCACTACTACAATTGAGAATACCAATCCCCAACCGATGAGAGCACTACCCCACTCATAAATGAGAGTACCAATCCCCCAACTAACGAGAGCACAAACCAACCACCAAGGCATCGTATACTAGAACTCCATACAAGTCATATTTTTGGTGATCTAGTTGATCGAATACCAATAGAAGATTATGTCCCTGAAATTCAAAATGAAGTGAGAAGAGCTTATTTGTTGAAGGTAAGTAACAAAGCTAGTGGGCACAAATTTGAAGTGGGATTGGAAGGTAAAATTTGGAGCTCTTTTCAAGCACAATGGTAAAGGACACTTGCCTCCCTAGTATAATGTGATTTCTTAGAGGTATATCTCTATTTTTCTAATAGTATTAATAGTCATTTGAGGATGCCTTACTATATCACTAACATTGGTACCTATTTGGACAGATGTCTTGCAGTTTGTCACTTGGACTTTGTTGTGGAGGTGTTCTAGAACTACAATAGCATTAGTAAGAAGCAACACTAATATCATTGCCTTTATCTTTTCTTTTTTTTTTGCTTCCCTTATACTTGATGTATTGGCGTGCGAATTGTATGAAACTTTATTGTATGGTTAATCACGTTACTAGTATTAGCCTTGAGAAATTTCATGTCCATATTTGAGATAATGGCTATTCTAGTGAACTGATTCAATTTTCCTAAATTTTATATTTTTCAAAAAAATATGAAAAATTCTAGTAAGTATATTACGGCAAATGTTGAGCTTATTTGGGTGAATGAATTTGGAGATAATGCCTGTTTTGCTAAACATATTCAAGTTTTTGTTCAAAATTTGATTTTTTGAAAAGCTGAAAATGTTCTAGTGAATAATAAATGTTTCCAGTAGTAATCTAGGATAGTTTGAGCTTATTTTGATGAATGTATTTGGGGATAACCATTTTTTCTTCAAAAGAATTTTTAATTTTCTCGCATAAACTATGAGGGCACCCTCCATTTTATTTCTAGATTTGCCACTGACTCATCTCCTTGTGGCAGATGATAAATTAACCAAGTGAATCAAGGCCAAGGCAGTTACCAAGCTTAATGGTTCAACAGTAGTCAACTCATGCGGGGAATAATCTTCCGTTTGGCATTCCTTATGGCATCATCACACATAACGAGACTAACTTCACACGAGTTCAAGGAGTTATGTTGGTCTCAAAACACTACGCTGCACTTTGCCTCACTAGCACACCCATAATCCTATGGTCAAGTCGAGCAAGCAAATTAATGGTTTAATCCTACAAGGACTGAAACCCCGACTGTTGTCCCCATTGAAGAGAGCAGTTCGTGCTTGGGTGGAGAAACTTCCTTCCATCCTATGGGGCTTGCAAACAACTCCAAATCATTCCACTCAGTTCACACCATTCTTTATTGTGTATGGAGTGGAAGTTGTAATGTCTCTTGATGTGCTACATGACTCATGTTGTGGGGTCACCTATCTGAAGCCAAGCGGAAGAAAGCGCGACAAGGTGGTCTCGACCTCCTCGTGAAGTTGAAGCAAAAAAGTTCATATATGTGAACATTTAAAAAATTAGATATTTTCAAAATATATGAACTTCTACAGATTCATGAACAATTTTAAATCCATGAAAAACCTCATAAACATTTTTTTGTCAACGCATGTGACTTGGCTGAGGTGCCTTTGGCAAGTGAGAAGTAACACTAACCACACAACGAACAACCAGGGAGAATTGTTTTTCATTTTCTGTGATTTTTTTCAATTGATTAACTTTTTTTCAAATCCAATGAACTTGTTTCTTATTCAATGAACTTTTTCAAAATTGATGATTTTTTTCAAATTTGATGAACTTTTTTCTAAATTTGATGAACTCTATTGTAATTTGAATTATTTTTTTCTAAATTTGGTGAGCTTTTTCCTATTTCGATGAACTTTTTTTTCAAGTCAATGAACTGTTTTTTCAGTTTCTTCAACTATTTTTCAAGAAACCGTGAGATTTTTTGAATTAACTTTTCTTACATTTTTTTCTCTTTTCTTTTTCTTGTTTTGGAAATGTCAATGGTTGAGGGAACCGAGCGACTGGTCAGCTACGCTCGAGCGGAGGGAGGGGGAACCTGCGACGGATGGAGGAATCGAACTCCTTACCTCCAGCTTGGGAGGCATTCCGCTAGCCACTCGGGCTGGCGAGTCCTACGGACATTCCATAAGCGCAAACTAGTAAACAAAGTAAAGACGGAGATCCAATCTTTTTTAGAGTTTTCGATCATTCTCTTGGAAAATATGAACAAAGTTATAACAAATTGAGCAATGTTCGAAAGCGTGAATAGAAATTTTAAATATTGCAAATTTTTGAACACTTATCGAAAAATGTGAACAGATTTTGAAATTGAACACAAATTTAAAAACATGAACAAAATTTAAAAACTGTGAAGAATAATTGGAAAATGCAAACATATTTTCAAAATTCAGAACATTTTTTGAAATTTTGAATAAAAAATGAAAACAGGAACATTTTTTGAACTCTTGAACATTTTTTGAAAATGCGAACATTGTACAAATTGCAGAAGATTTTTTGAAAACACATACAGTTTTTAATTTTGCGAACAAATTTGAAAATGGGAACATATTTTGAAGTGTTGAACGTATTATAGAAAGGGTGAACAAATTCTGAAAATTTCGGAGTTTTCTTAAAAGCCAAACATTTATTTTAAAATAAAAAAGTAACTTTATGAAACGCAAAACATTTTTTGAAACCTGAACATTTTTAGAAAATGGGAACAAATTTTTAAAGGAAGGACACTTTTCTAAAATTTCAACAAAAGCATTTTTCGAAATCTTGAACAGTTTTTCAAAATCACGAACATTTTTAATACCCGAACATTTGTTTTTTGAAAATTTTGTACAAAAGCATTTGCAGCATTTTGTGAAAACAAGAACATTTTTTGAAAATCACGAACATTTTTGAAAATTATGATTTTTTAAACTACAATTTTTGAATTTTCAACATTTTTAAAGGCAAGAACATTTTTCTTTATTTAAGAACAGTTTTAGAAAATGAACTTAGTTTAAAAGATAAAATAACCTTGAAAAGCAAAAAAGAAAAGAAAAAGGAAAAGAAACAGAAACAAACAAAACGAAAACCGAAAAACCAATAAAAGAAACAAAACCCGGTTCAAGGAACCTCCTAGAAGTTTCCTAAAACCGGCTAGCTAGTGGTGGTTGTACGCACAAAAACTGGGCCGGCTCTTTCGCCCCGGCCAACAAACAGAACAAACAGATCATCATCACCCGTACTACCACTGCACTGCATCTGCATCTGCATATGCAGGTGAACAATGATCCAGAGGCCAGACGCAGGCAGACAGTGTTGATCGGAGTAAGCTAATTCATGATTCAAACTGGTCTCAGCTTTCACTTAGCGCGCGATTAACCTGACTCCACTATATAAGGGGTGTCTTCTTCCTCTAGTTGACTACCTCTTTGAACCCTAAGCTCCATTGTTGCTCCAAGGTCCATTTTCGCCCGATCTCCCTCCCTAGCCAATCAAACTTGTTGATTTTCTCGGGATTGGGTGAGAAGGCCCCGATCTACACTTCCACCAAGAGAAATTTGATTCCCCCCACTAATCCCTAGCGGATCTTGTTACTCTTGGGTGTTTGAGCACCCTAGACGGTTGAGGTCACCGCAGAGCCATAGTCCATTGTGATGAAGCTTCGTGGTGTCGTTGGGAGCCTCCAATTAAGTTGTGGAGATTGCCCCAACCTTGTTTGTAAAGGTTCGGTCGCCGCCTTCAAGGGCACCAATAGTGGAATCACAACATCTCGCATTGTGTGAGGGCGTGAGGAGAATACGGTGGCCCTAGTGGCTTCTTGGGGAGCATTGTGCCTCCACACCGCTCTAACGGAGACGTACTTCCTTTCAAAAGGAAGGAACTTCGGTAACACATCCTCGTCTTCACCGGCTCCACTCTTGGTTATCTCGTGCCTTTACTTGTGCAAGTTTAGTTGTGTTACTTTCCTTGTTTACTTGCTTGCTTGTTGTTGTTGCATCATATAGGTTGGTCACCTAGTCGCATATCTAGACAACCTATTTTGATGCAAACTTTAATTTGGTAAAGAAAAGCTAAAATTGTTAGTTGCCTATCCCCCTCTATTCAACTATATCGATCCTTTCAATTGGTATCAGAGCCTCGTCTTTTTATTAAGGACTTTGTCGTCCGAAGAGTATGGTTGACACCGCAGACAGTGTGGAGGAGCACTCCGGTGTGAATCCTAGCTCGTCTATGATCGATGGGGGAACCGCGGTCTCTCGTGAGGAATTCAATGTGGCTTTGGACACATTGAAAACCTCCATGACGACCGAGGTTGAAAGCATGTTTACTAAATTCTTAGAAGGACTTAAACTATCTACCTCGCGGATGAAAGTGGGTGATCCCACTAACAAGGTGACGGATGCTAACTCCGACAAGGGGGGAGCTAATAGTGAAAAGGGTCCTTCTACTAGTGGTAGAAATGGCACCGGCATCTTTGCCCATGTGGAACCTCCATCTTATGGAGGACTGATTCCCTCCACTCATTTAAATCATGCGGTCCTCCTCCTAAGATTACGAAAAATGAGGATTTTGATTCTTGGGTGTATCGCTTCAAGCGTCATTTAAATCATGTGAATACTAATCTTTGGAGAATCATTGAAGAAGGTTTCTATCCACATGACCGAAGCAACTTCACCCCTAGAGAAGCCGTGGATAATCAATTCAATGAGAATGCTCTCTTCATCATCCAAGATGCAATTCTCCCTGAAGATCTCCCTCATCTTCGACCCTATGCCATGGCGAAAAGGCGCATGACATTGCATTGTGTCTCTCTATCGGGGAAGCACAAGCATTCAACGCTCCAACTATGAAGTGGTGCAAGATGAAGACGACGAGTTTGCAATGAAAGAAGATGAACAACCTTGTGAGATCTTTCATAGAGTAACCAAACTCGCGGTCTCACTCCGAGATCATGGGAGCAAGGACACGGATGACAATTGGATCAAGCGCCAAGTTCCTCAAGGCCATGATGCCCCACAACAAGGCCATGTCCTCCGTCATCCGTCAAAGACCGGACTTCCACTCCATGACCTCAAGTGAAGTGTTGGATGAGTTCATTGCTATGAGCATTTTGGACAAGACCACCGACAACACGGTGCTCCGTTCTCAAAGAACAAAGAAGTCCAATCTTGCCTTGAAGGCCAAGGTCATTGTGGAAGAAGAGGAAAAAGACGAAGAAGAGGAAGATGAGGAGGGCAATCCTGAGGATACAAAATATGATTATCATGAGCACATGGCTCTTGCTTCAAGGCGATTTTGGAGCAAGAAGAACAAAAGACCCAATTTCAACAAGAACAATTCAAGTGGGTTCAAGGGCAAGCAACGAGTGAGAACTTGTTACAATTGTGGCAATGTCAGTCACTTTGTTGTGGATTGTCCTTACGAGAAGCGGGAAGACAATGATGGCAAGCTCATTCAAAAAGACAAAGCCAAGTCCTTCCCCAACAAGGACAACTTCACCAAAAAAACTCCTACTCGAGGGTTAGTGGTTCAAGAAGAATACAATGAGGATGACGATGATGATGATGATGATGGAGAAGCAATGGCCATGGCCTCCGTTGCCATTGCCACAACTCCCCGAGTGTCTCTCTTCGATTCACCCAACGAAAACATCACCGCCAAGTGCCTCATGGATAAAGCGACTAACAAGGTAACCCCCAACATCAAAACCACCATCATCACTAATCCTTCCTTGACGGTTTGCATTGATGAAAATGAGGGGTCTAATGAAGAGATGAATGAATTTGAGTCTTTTATGAGTAAACTCAAGGGCAAATCCAAGAAGCACGTTGTTGCTCTCTTGGAACAACTTAGTGAAGCCAATGACATGATCAAGGCTCATGAAGAAACCATCTCTAAGATGGAAGGTCATAGTCGTAACTATGCCGATGAGATATCGGATCTCTCTAATGCTCTTGAGGAAGAGCGTGGGCATTGTTTGGCTCTTGGGGAGTCACACAATGATGACCATGCTAAATTAGAGAAAGATCTTGATCATGCTCTTGTTGTCTCTCGTGTGGTATACTCTGAGAAGGCTAAACTTGGGGTTGACCTTGCTAGACTCAAAGAGGAGTTTGATTTACTTGACAAGGCTCACAAGGCCTTGAAGGGTGCTCATGCTAGCCTCAAGGAGTCTCATGTTCAACTCCAAGTGAAGCTAACCAAGGATAAAGCCACTTCTCCTCATATGGTCTTAATTGATAACGCAAATGCTACTAACCCGTGTTGTGAGCATGTGCATCTTATGGAGGAGAATGCCCAGTTGAAAGAGCAATTGAAGAAAGGCCTTGTGACATGCATTCGAGGTGAGAAAAACCTCAATGACCTTTTGAGCAATCAAAAGGAGGTTGTGCCCAAGGAGGGAGTTGGGTTCGCACCCAAGTCCAGGAACAAGAAGAAGAAGAATGACAAGACCAAACGACCTCCTCCTCTCAAGCAAACGTTTGTGAAGGAGGGAGAGAGTGCTCCTAAGGAGAAGAAGAACAATGTGAAGGGTGGTGATGTCAAGAAGGGCAATGCCACCCCTTCCAACAAAGCCGGCGACTTTAACCCTTCTTATGTGTTATGCCGTGCTAGTGATGGACATGTTTATGCTAAATTTGTTGGTTCCCCTTATGAGTACATTGAATGGTCTATTTGGGTTCCCAAGACCCTTATTACTAACATCAAAGGACCCATTACTCAATGGGTACCTAAAACCAAGCATTGATTTCGTGTAGGTGTTTGCTTCCGGTGGAGGATCATGGTTGCTCGATAGTGGAGCAACAAATCATATGACCGGAAGCAAGGAGTTGGCGGTGGATGTGCAAATGATTCCATCTATGCCCACCAACATGGAGTGGGGTGATGCATCTTCCTCTAAGGTATTGGGGCTTGGCAAGGTTGTCATTTCTCATGATCTCATGATCGAGAAAGTCATGCTTGTTGAGTCCCTTGCGTACAGTCTTCTTTCCGTTCGTCAACTTGCACTCATGGGCTTTGCTACTTTCTTTTATGTTGATACCATGGCCCTCTTGTGTAGCAAGACTCTTAAAGTAGCCTTTGTTGGGCATGTCGAGAACGGTCTTTATGTGATTAACTTTTCAAAGCGACCCACTAAGATCGCGACATGCCTAATGGCTAAAGTTGATGTGGGATGGCTTTGGCATCGCCGTTTAGCCCACCTCAATATGAGATCTTTGCAAAGCCTTCTCAAGGGGGACCATGTCCGGGGACTAACAAATGTTAGCTTTTCCAAAGATCGTGCTTGCGAAAGCTTGTATCGAGGAAAGCTTCATGAGACAGCTCACCCTCCCTCGACTATCATCTACTCGAAGAGACCCTTGGAGCTCCTTCACATGGATCTCTTTGGGCCTCCTTCATTGGATAGCCTTGGGGCTAGGAAGTATTGCTTGGTGATCGTGGATGACTATTCAAGATATACTTGGGTATATTTCTTCAAGAGGAAGAGCGAGACTCAACAAACCGTCATCGACTTTGCAAATGAAGCTCAACGGCAACGTGATGCAAAGATCTTAATCATAAGGAGTGACAACGGCACCGAGTTCAAGAACTACACCTTGGATGAGTTTCTCAGTGATGAGGGGATCAAGCATCAGTATGCCACACCTTACACCCCTCAACAAAATGGTGTAGCTGAGAGGAAGAACCGGATGTTGATGGATGCGGCAAGGACCATGATGGCGGAGTTCAAGTCTCCTTATAACTTTTGGGCCAAAGCCATCAACACAGCATGGGATGCATCAAATCAGCTCTACCTCTGCAAAGGCTTGAACAAGACTCCCTATGAAATTCTTACCGGTAACAAGCCCAACCTCAGAAATCTTGGCTGGTGTTCGGGTGTAAGTGTTTCATTCTCAAGAAAGGTGTTCATTTGTCTAAATTTCAAGCTAGAGCTTATGATGGCATATTTGTTGGTTATGCTACAAACTCTCATGCTTACCGTGTCCTCAACAAGTCCACCAAACTCATTGAGGAGACGTGTAACATGGAGTTTGACGAGAATAACGGCTCCCAAGTGGAGGAAAGTGGTACTTGTGATGTAGGAGATGAAATTCCTCCCCAAGCCATAAGAAGAATGGGTGTTGGTCATATCCTACCCATTGAGGAACCCCTTGTGGCCGAAGGAGAAGGACAATGCTCCACTCAAGTGGAGCCATCACCAACCCAAGACCCACACGCTTCCGAAGAACAAAGTGAAGGCCCTCAACCTCATGAGCAAGATCAAGGGCAAGATCAACCTCAAGATGATGGTGAACAATCGAATGGTACCCAAGGTCAATCTCTTCCCTTCGAGCAAGTTCAAGATCAAGGGCAAGCTCAAGATGACGCTGAATATGATCAAGTTACACCTCCTCTCTTCACATCCGAGGAGGATTTAGAGCGTCGTGCCTTGAAGATCGCCTCCAAGCTCACCACCAAAGGTCATCTTATGGAGAATGTGCTGGGAATCCTAAGAAAGGGGGTAAGCACTCGTAGACAATTCACAAACTATTGTGAACATCATGCGTTTGTTTCTTGTGTCAAACCCCAAAAGGTTTATGAGGCGTTCGAGGACCCGGATTGGCTCAATGCCATGCATGAAGAACTCAACAACTTCGAGCACAACCAAGTGTGTAAATTAGTGCCAAGGCCATCCGGGAATCATAATGTCATAGGCACCAAGTGGATATTCAAGAACAAGCAAGATGCTCATGGGATTATTGGTCGCAACAAGGCACGCTTGGTGGCACAAGGCTACTCCCAAGTCGAGGGTATCGACTATGGTGAAACCTTCGCTCCCGTTGCTCGCCTTGAATCTATTCGTTTGTTGATTGCTTATGCTTCTCATCATAATTTCATGTTGCAACAAATGGATGTGAAGAGTGCTTTTCTTAATGGTCCCATTAATGAGTTGGTGTATGTCAAACAACCCCCCGGGTTCGAAGATCCCTACATCCCTGATCATGTGTACCAACTCCATAAGGCGCTCTATGGCCTTAAACAAGCCCCACGTGCATGGTATGAGCATCTTATGGAGTTGTTACAAGATCGTGGGTTCGAAATCGGGAAAATCGACCCCACTCTTTTTACTAAGAAGGTCAAAGGGGAGTTGTTTGTGTGCCAACTATATGTTGATGATATTATTTTTGGTTCCCCTAACAAAGCTTTCAATGAAGAATTTGACGCACTCATGACCTCAAAGTTCAAGATGTCTATGATGGGAGAGTTGAAGTTCTTCCTCGGGTTCGAAATCAAGCAAAGAAGAGAAGGGACCTTCATCAACCAAGCCAAATACACTCAAGACATGCTAAAGAGATTCAAGCTAAGTGATGTCAAGCCGGCCTCCACCCCAATGCCCACCAAGTGCCAACTTGACATTGATCCAAATGGTAAAGCGGTGGATCAAAAGGTATTTCGCTCCATGATTGGCTCCTTGCTTTACCTTTGTGCATCTAGACCGGATATCATGTTGAGTGTGGGAATTTGTGCATGATTTCAAATCGCGCCAAAGGAAAGTCACTTGGTGGCGGTCAAGCGAATCTATCGACTTGTGGCTCATACCCCAAACTTTGTCTTATGGTACCCAAGAGGAGCAAACTTCAAACTTGAGGGATTTTCGGATTCGATTGGGCGGAGACAAAGTGGATAGGAAGTCCACTTAGGAGGGTGCCAATTTCTTGGTTGCTCTTTGGTTAGTTGGTCTTCCAAGAAGCAAAGTTGTGTGTGTCTCTGGTCCACGAAGCGGAGTATGTGGCGGCGGTAGTTGTTGTGCACAACTCTTATGGATGAGGCAAACTTTAGAGGATTATGGTGTCATTTGTGACAAAGTGCCTCTTTGGTGTGTCAATGAAAGTGCCATCAAGATTTCTCTCAACCCGGTGCAACACTTCAAGACGAAGCATATTGAGATTCGGCATCACTTCATCCGAGATCATATTAGGCGAGGGGAGATCGAGCTCAACTATGTCAACACTCATGATAACCTTGCAGATATTTTCATGAAGCCTTGGATGAAGCAAGATTTCTCGAGTTAAGGAATGAGCTAAATATCATTGATTCGAGAAATGTGATTTGAACCCTTGCACACCCCACCACTCTCAACTTGTTGTCTAGTTTAGCTGTAGGCATGGACATGGGGGGAGTGTTGTTCTCTCAATGAACTCTCCCTCCCCCCATTATGCATAAATTGATCAACTCTTTCACATTCGCCATGTTTTATGGTACTTGTGCTTCAAAGACGAGTTGTGGTCATGGGCCCAAGGATAATTCTTCGCGGTGCCATACCAATCGACTCAAACATAGGTGGCTCTGGCCACCGCCATCTCCTTGGAGAGGTCAGTTCTCGTTTTGTGGTTCTTGTTGTCGCTTGTTTTTCTCTCTTCGTGCCTAGCCTGTGCTTGTGGTGCCTCATTCGTCAGCTCGTTGGTGTGTTCGTTCGCTTGAAGGTTCCGTGCAAAGCTTTGCCTTTCTTTGGTTGAAACTGCATTTTCTTGGGTTCACGGTACTACCGTGGCATGCCACGGTATTACCGCAAGGACACGGTATTACCGCAACCAGCACGGCAGTAATTTTTTACTGCCGCTGGTGGAGCAGTACTACCGCCCATGACGCGGTACTTCCGCCCGGGCGGTACTACCGCGAGGACGCGCGGTACTACCGTGGAGTAGCGTGGCTGGGTTAAGAGTGGGTAGGGGGAGTTCCAACTCCCCCATACCCATTCACTCTTTCTTCCCCCACGCCGCCTCTCTCTCCTTCCCACGAACGGCGTCGGAGGCCCTCGCCGGATCTCCGTCCCCGGCCGCTCTCCTCGGATTCCGACCAGTGGGATCGTTCCCCACCACGCCCTCTTGCCATGGACCAAGGTTTCTCCCCAAATCCCTCTCTTGTTCGTTTGTTCTTGTGCTTCTAGGTTTTTGGGGAGATGCATGCGGTTCTTGAGATTTTATGCTAAATCTATGCAAGAGTAGGATGTAGGAGAGTAGTAATGCGTAGAGATAGTACTTGATTTGTTGCCCCATGGTAGATTTGATCGATCGTAGTACCGCTTTGTTGTTGTGGTAGTACTCAGATCCAGTGGCAGTTTTGGATTTGACTCCATGCGGTACTACCGCACCTCCCGTGCGGTACTACCACACCTCCCATGCGGTACTACCGCCGGAGCGGTACTACCGCACCTCCCAGGCGGTACTACCGCCGGAGCGGTACTACCGCATCTCCAGCGCGGTACTACTGCCCACATGGTACTACCGTGACTTAGAGCGGCGCTAATTATTTAGTACCGCGCTCACAAGCAGTGTTACTGTGTTGTCAAATCTCTCATGTGACAATTATCAAATGCTCGTTCTACTTGTTTCACAGCTTTGTTGTGTTCTTTGCATTGATCCTTCTCGCTTTTTGTGTGTGTTCTTGTGCTTTGTGTCTTAGGTGGTGGCTCCGGTACCTCTGCTCGCCGTTCCAATCCAAGCCGTGACAAGGGCTCCAAGCGTCTGCGCAATCAAGATGAAGCTCCAGAGGGCTCCCGTGCCCCCAACGCAAGACCAAGTCCACCGCCTCCAAGGACAAGGAACCCACCATGGGTATGGATGAGATACCACTCACGAGTACATCTCTTGAAGGAGGATCAACCCCTATGTGCAACCTCGTGCCAACTTTCGAGGGAATGATATGTTCTGGACCAAGCAGCAGAATCTCATTTATCTGGATGTGATCAAGGCCAAGCGGAACATCTATGTGGACGTGCACTGGATCGACATGCATCATCTGAGGGAAGCAAAGCACCAGGACTACTTTGGTGAGGCTCTGGATCTTGTGGGGCAGTTTGGCATTAAGCACATCATCTCTTTCCACAAAGACTATGATCCTGAGATTGTGGCTCAGTTCTTTGCTTCGGTGTACTTTCATCCTGATGAGGAACGGACTATGACTTGGATGACCAATGGTCAGATGCTGTCTGCTACTTGGAAGGAGTTCATGACTTTCTTGGTGTTCAGGATGAGGGGCTCGCCACACCCCGAGGCGCTCGTCCTCATGGCAATCCCGAGTCAGCCAACATGAACAAGCTTCAGCCCTCTATGTTGAGAAGAAGCTCTCCAATGGCAAGTCATCTTGGGTGCTCAACTCCTTCCTTGACATCATGTACCGGATCTTCCGCAACTCTCTCTTTCCTCGCATTGGTGACAAGGACAAGGTTCATGCTTATCTGGTGGACATGCTACTTCTGTGTGAGGAAGCGCGCAACTCTCAAACGCCACCACTTGATGTCTCACGTATCATGTGGTGTGAGCTTCGGTTTGCGGTATTCAACCGCAAGGTCCCCATCTATGGACCATATCTGTTTCAGTTGATCTCGGCAACTTGGGAGAAGGAGTTCCCTCAGGAGGAGTTTGAGGCCCCTGGTTGGGTTCGACACGAGTCCATCAAGCTCCGTGTCAAGATTCAGTGGGCTAACACCACTTCTCGTGTTGAGGCCGCGGCTGCCATGGATGTGGATGCAGATGAGGATGAGGAGGAGGCAGAGGACGAGTCAGCTCTGAGGATTTCATCCCTCCCACCTCTGAGCCATCTTGGGCTAAGAGGCTGAAGAACGAGATGAAGGCTATGTTCTGTATGCAAGCTTAGATGCAATATCGGGCTCACGTTGCTTCCAAGGAGAGTCGCCGTCGCGACAAGAGGATCTTGAGGAAGCTTGGCGAGGAGGTGTCAAGCGGTTCTGAGAAGCACATCACTCCCGAGGCTGATTGGATGGCCAAGCAAGGCCTCGTGTGGACCGATTCTGAGGAGGACAACGAGGAGACCGTTCCCACTGTCGAGTCTGAAGAGGAGCATGTATCTGACTACTCCGCTTGAGCCACCACTTGTGTTTTAGGTGTCCTCTCTGCCTTTTTGGCGTCTCGATGCCAAAGGGGGAGAGAGTGTAGGGATTTGCGAGTCTTGTGTCGTGCTTGTGTTTTGCTTTGCTCGCGTTTGTTCCGTTGAACCTTGCTTGCCTTGGTTTAGTTTGCTCCTGAGACTTGGTCTATCATATGGTGTAAGACATATGCACAAGCTTATGTTATATTGTGCTATTTATGTTATGATCCTATTTATCATCTCGTCTAGTGTTAGCCTTATTGTTGCCTATTTGCTTTGCTTATAAAATATAGGGGGAGTGTTGATCCTAGTATACTTGCCGTGCAGTCCAAAGCACTTATCTAGAGAGCACACATCTAGGGGGAGCTCGTCTATATTTTGGAGTTGTGGGGTTTGCATAAGTTCTATATTGTTTCCCTTTGTGCAAATCCCGTATTGTCATCAATCCACCAAAAAGGGAGATTGTAAGGGCATATTTATCCCTAAGGTGTTTTGGTGATTGATGACAATGCTTTTGCAGACTAATCATGTGCCTTGAGTATCTCAGACTATTTGTCACTAGGCACAAGATGGTTTGGTGCCCCTCTAAGACTATTGAAGACGGCATTTTTCTACGATTCTTTTCGGTGGTTTGAGTCGTAG
This sequence comes from Aegilops bicornis, assembly GCA_021605145.1. Classification (NCBI taxonomy): domain Eukaryota; kingdom Viridiplantae; phylum Streptophyta; class Magnoliopsida; order Poales; family Poaceae; genus Aegilops; species Aegilops bicornis. The sequence goes on along the minus strand of CM038670.1, from coordinate 856,289,337 downwards.
GATAGCCGTACTATTAAGAGGGGGACCGCGGTGGAAAGGTTCGGGAGGAATCATCACGTACACGTTTTCTTACTTTTCTCGCCTTTCCTTTTGCACTTTGGAGCACCTTCCGTTATCTTCATATTTTGCAAAAAGAAGGATTCCTAGTGTTGCTGTTCTGAGGCATGCGATAGTACTGCTCTTAGGAGCGGTAGTACCGCAGGCCGTTGCGGTAGTATCTTAGGTGTCCACGGTAGTACCGCTCTTAAGGAGCGGTAGTACCGTGGCCTCGGACCTAGTTCCGCAACACGAGCGGAAGTAGGGGCGGATGTAATTTTTACATCCGCTCTCGTCTTGATAGTACCGCTCGCCAGGCGCGGTAGTATCGTGTCGGATTTTTGCACCATCTGTTTTCAGCGGAAGTAGGCACGGATGTATTTTTATTCATCCGCGCCCTTCCCAGGACTAGTCCACTCCAGCCTTGCGGTAGTACCGCAAGGGGGAGCGGTAGTACCGCACCGGCGGAAGTACCGCTCTCAGCCCTTGCGGCTCTGGCCTAGACTAGCGCCTGCCATAGCGGCGGTAGTATCGCGGCCTGCCGCGGTAGTACCGCTGGTCTGGAGCGGTAGTACCGTAAGCCCTTGCGGTAGTACCGCTGGTCAGGAGCGGTAGTACCGCAAGTCACGGGCTGGTTAAGTGGATAATGGTTGGATTTGTCCCTCCACTATATAAGGGGTGTCTTCTTCCTCTAGTTGACTACCTCTTTGAACCCTAAGCTCCATTGTTGCTCCAAGGTCCATTTTCGCCCGATCTCCCTCCCTAGCCAATCAAACTTGTTGATTTTCTCGGGATTGGGTGAGAAGGCCCCGATCTACACTTCCACCAAGAGAAATTTGATTCCCCCCACTAATCCCTAGAGAATCTTGTTACTCTTGTGTGTTTGAGCACCCTAGATGGTTGAGGTCACCATGAGCCATAGTCCATTGTGGTGAAGCTTACGTGGTGTCGTTGGGAGCCTCCAATTAAGTTGTGGAGATTGCCCCAACCTTGTTTGTAAAGATTTGGTCGCTGCCTTCAAGGGTACCAATAGTGGAATCACGACATCTCGCATTGTGTGAGGGCGTGAGGAGAATCTGATGGCCCTAGTGGCTTCTTGGGGAGCATTGTGCCTCGACACCGCTCTAACGGAGACATACTTCCTTTCAAAGGAAGGAACTTGATAACACATCCTCGTCTTCACCGGCTCCACTCTTGGTTATCTCGTGCCTTTACTTGTGCAAGTTTAGTTGTGTTACTTTCCTTGTTTACTTGCTTGCTTGTTTTTGTTGCATCATATAGGTTGCTCACCTAGTCGCATATCTAGGCAACCAACTTTGATGCAAACTTTAATTTGGTAAAGAAAAGCTAAAAATTGTTAGTTGCCTATTCCCCCCCCCCTCTAGTCAACTACATCGATCCTTTCAGTCGCGATGGAAGAGGCATCGGCAACCCAAGGACACAGGAAAACGCAGGTCGAGGGCAGCGGGTGCAGCAACACCGGTGAGGGTTCCAATGCAAGGGCACGGCGCCAGAATCACCAGCAGCTCGCCGCAAGGGCCGGCCAACGCCGGGAGGCACAACCGAAACACACCAAAAAGCCGCACCTTGAAGCCATGGCATGGTCGGAAGGAGAAGAGCGTCATCGCGAGCACCGCAAGGACTGCCCGAGACCAGCAAAGGAGCACGCCATCCCCAATCTCGGGTCCGGTGCCGTCAGCAGAGAGGATGCCGGCGGAAGGACGGACAGATCTGACGCGGAGACAGGGGAAGGCGGAGGCTCCTTGCCGGCGGCAGGAGCTCACAGTGGCCGGTGGCAGGGAGGGCGGGCGAGGGCTGGGGTGTACGAGGCCACCAGGGATGCGCTAGCACAGGGCACAGCTGGCGGAGGGCGGCCGGCAGGGAAGCCGAACCTTGACGAGGCGCCCCGCCGAGCAGTGCGTCAGATCCGCCCGACCGCCGCCATCCTGGGGTCCGGCGCGGCTTTGCCGATCGACCCCCGGGCGACGGCGAGCGGGAGAGGGCGGTTGGGCGGCGGCTGGTTCCCCCGTGTCGCCCGGGGAGGAGGGCGACAAGGGGGTCGGGGAAAGTGCAGTAGGACCCAAACTCCCCTCCTGTTGTTCCCGATAAAATATTGCCCCAATTGATGTCGTTGTTCATGTTGGGGACGTAGCAGAAATTCAAAAATTTCCTACGTGTTACCAAGATCTATCTATGGAGAAACCAGCAACAAGGGGAAGGAGAGTGCATCTACATACCCTTGTAGATCGCTAAGCGGAGCGTTCAAGAGAACGGGGTTGAAGGAGTCGCACTCGTCGTGATCCAAATCACGGAGATCCTAGTGCCGAGCAGACGGCACCTCTGCGTTCAACACACGTACAGCCGGTGGCGTCTCCCATGCCTTGATCCAGCAAGGAGAGAGGGAGAGGTTGGGAATACTCCATCCAGCAGCAGCACGACGGTGTGGTGGTGATGGAGGAGCGTGGCAATCTGCGCAGGCTTCACCAAGCACCGCGGAGAGGAGGAGGACTTGGGAGAGGGAAGGGCTGCGCCAGGGGTAAGGTGAAGCTCCCATGTGCCTCCCCACTATATATAGGGGTGGAGGGGCTGGTTTCTTGCCTCCAAGTCCATTGGGGCGTTGGCAAAGGTGGGAGGAAAGAAATCACATCATTTCCTTCCCCACCGATTGTTATCCCCCTTTTTTAGGGATCTTGATCTTATCCCTTCGGGATATGATCTTATTCCTTCTAAGGGGGGATCTTGGTGCTCCTTGACCAGGGGTGTGGGGCCTTGCCCCCACTACCCACGTTCATGTGGGTCCCCATGCAGGTGGGCCCCACTCCGGAACCTTCTAGAACCTTCCCGGTACAATACCGAAAAATCCCGAACATTTTCCGGTGGCCAAAATAGGACTTCCCATATATAAATCTTTACATCCGGACCATTCCGGAACTCCTCGTGACGTCCGGGATCTCATCCGGGACTCCGAACAACATTCGGTAACCACATACAAACTTCCTTTATCACCCTAGCGTCGCCAGACCTTAAGTGTAGACCCTACGGGTTCGGGAGACACGTAGACATGACCGAGACAACTCTCCGGCCAATAACCAACAGCGGGATCTGGATACCCATGTTGGCTCCCACATGTTCCACGATGATCTCATCGGATGAATCACGATGTCAAGGACTCAATCGATCCCGTATACAATTCCCTTTGTCTAGCGGTATTGTACTTGCCCGAGATTCGATCGTCGGTATGTCAAGACCTTGTTCAATCTCGTTACCGGCAAGTCTCTTTACTCGTTCCGTAACACATCATCCCGTGATCAACCCCTTGGTCACATTGTGCACATTATGATGATGTCCTATCGAGTGGGCCCAGAGATACCTCTCCGTTACACGGAGTGTCAAATCCCAGTCTCGATTCGTGCCAACCCAACAGACACTTTTGGAGATACCTGTAGTGCACCTTTATAGCCACCCAGTTACGTTGTGACGTTTGGTACACCCAAAGCATTCCTACGGCATCCGGGAGTTGCACAATCTCATGGTCTAAGGAAATGATACTTGACATCAGAAAAGCTTTAGCATACGAACTACGATCTTTGTGCTATGCTTAGGATTGGGTCTTTTCCATCACATCATTCTCCAAATGATGTGATCCCGTTATCAACGACATCCAATGTCCATGGTCAGGAAACGGTAACCATCTGTTGATCAACGAGCTAGTCAACTAGAGGCTTACTAGGGACATGGTGTTGTTTATGTACCCACACATGTATCTGAGTTTCCTATCAATACAATTATAGCATGGGTAATAAACGATTATCATGAACAAGGAAATATAACAATAACCAATTTATTATTGCCTCTAGGGCATATTTCCAACAGTCTCCCACTTGCACTAGAGTCAATAATCTAGTTCACATCAGTGTGTGATTGTAATGAATCAAGACCCATGGGGTTTGATCATATCTCATTGGTGAGAGTGGTTCTTAGTCAACGAGTCTGAACCTTTCAGATCTGTGTGTGCTTTACAAATATCTATGTCATCTCCTAGATGTAGCTACCACGCTCTATTTGGAGCTATTCCAAATAACTGTTCTACTATACAATTCTGGTTTACAATTCAGTATAATCCGGATTAGTGTCAAAGTTCGCATCAGCGTAACCCTTTACCACGGACTCTTTTACCATCTCCATAATCGAGAAAATTCCTTAGTCCACTAGTTACTAAGGATATGTTTGACCGCTGTTTTGTTATCCGTTCTGGATCACACTTGTACCCCTTAGTGACTCATGGCAAGGCACAGTTTAGGTGCGGTGCACAGCATAGCATACTGTGGAGCCTACGTCTAAAGCATAGGGGACGACCTTCTTCCTTTCTCTCTTTTCTGCTGTGGTCGAGCTTTAAGTCTTAACTTCATACCTTACAACTCAGGCAAGAACTCCTTCTTTGACTGATCCATCTTGAACACCTTCAAGATCATGTCAAGGTATGTGCTCATTTGAAAGTACCATTTACCGTTTTTGATCTATCCTCATAGATCTTGATGCCCAATGTTCAAGCAGCTTAATCCAGGTTTTATATTGAAAAAGACTTTTCAAGTAACCCTATATGCTTACCAGAAATTCTACATCATTTCTGATCAACAATATGTCAACAACACATACTCATCAGAAATTCTATAGTGCTCCCACTCACTTCTTTGGAAATACAAGTTTCTCATAAACTTTGTATAAACGCAAAACCTTTGATCATCTCATCAAAGCGTATATTCCAACTCTGAGATGCTTACTCCAGTCCTTAGAAGGACTGTTGGAGCTTTGCACACTTGTTAGCATCTTTCAGGATTGACAAAACCTTCTGGTTGTATCACACAACCTTTCCTCAAGAATATCATCGAGGAAACAATGTTTTGACATCCTATCTGCAAGGTTTCATAAATCATGCAGTAATTGCTAATATAATTCCAACAGACTCTTAGCATCGCTACGAATGAGAAAGTCTCATCGCAGTCAACTCCTTGAACTTGTCGGAAAACATCTTAACGACAAGTCGAGCTTTCTTAATGGTGACGCTTACCATCATTGTCCGTCTTCTTCTAAAATCCATCTGTACCCAACAACCTTTACGACCATCAAGTAGTTCGTCCAAATTCTACACTTTTCATACATGGGTCCTCTCTCGGATTTTATGGCCTCAAGCCATTTGTCGGAATCCGGGCCCACCATCGCTTCTCCATAGCTCGTAGGTTCATTGTTGTCTAGCAACATGACCTTCAAGACATGATTACTGTACCACTCTGAAGTAGTACGCATCCTTGTCACCCTACGAGGTTCGGTAGTGACCTACGAGGTTCGGTAGTGACTTGATCTGAAGTTTCATGATCACTATCATCAACTTCCACTTCAATTGATGTAGGTGCCACAGAACAACTTCCTGTGCCCTGCTACATACTGGTTGAAGTGATGGTTCAATAACCTCATCAAGTCTCCATCATCCTCCCACTCAATTCTTTCGAGAGAAACTTTTCCTCAAGAAAGAACCCGTTTCTAGAAACAATTACTTTTGCTTCCGGATCTGAGATAGGAGGTATACCCAACCATTTTGGGTATCCTATGAAGATGTATTTATCCATTTTTTGGTTCGAGCTTATCACGATGAAACTTTTTCACATAAGCTCGCAGCCCCAAACTTTTAAGAAACGACAACTTAGGTTTCTCCAAACCATAGTTCAAACGTTGTCGTCTCAACCGAATTACGTGGTGCCCTATTAAAGTGAGTGCGGTTGTCTCTAATGCCTAACCCATGAACGATAGTGGTAATTTGATAAGAGATATCATGGTACGCACCATATCTAATAGGGTGCAACTATGATGTTCGGACACACCATCACACTATGGTGTTCCAGGCGGTATTAATTGTGAAACAGTTTCCACAATGTCTTAATAGCGTGCCAAAGCTCGTAACTCAGATACTCATCTCTATGATCATATCATAGACATTTTATCCTCTTGTCACAATGATCTTCAACTTCACTCTGAAATTACTTGAACCATTCAATAATTCAGACTTGTGCTTCATCAAGTAAATATACTCAGTATCTACTCAAATCATCCGTGAAGTAAGAACATAACGATATCCCGCGCGTGCCTCGGCACTCATTGGACTGCACACATCAAAATGTATTACTTCCAACAAGTTGCTTTCTTGTTCCATTTCTTTGAAAACGAGGCTTTCGGTCATCTTGCCCATGTGGTATGATTTGCATGTCTCGGTGATTCAAAATCAAGTGAGTCCAAACGGTCCATTTGCATGGAGTTTCTTCATGCATATACACCAATGAGACATGGTTCGCATGTCTCAAACTTTTCAAAACAAGTGAGTCCAAAGATCCATCAACATGGAGCTTCTTCATGCGTTTATATACCAATATGACTTACATGGCAGTGCCACAAGTAAGTGGTACTATCATTACTATCTTATATCTTTTGGCATGAAAATGTGTATCACTACGATCGAGATTCAGTAAACCATTCTTTTAGGTGCAAGACCATTGAAGGTATTATTCAAATAAACAGAGTAACCATTATTCTCCTTAAATGAATAATCGACATTGCGATAGACATAATCCAATCATGCCTATGCTCAATGCCAACACCAAATAACAATTATTTAGGTTTAACACCAATCTCGATGGTAGAGGGAGCGTGCGATGCTTGATCACATCAACCTTGGAAACACTTCCCACACATACCGTCAGCTCACCTTTAGCTAGTCTCCTTTTATTCCATAGCTTTTATTTCGAGTTACTAGCACTTAGCAACCGAACCGGTATCTAATACCCTTGTGCTACTAGGAGTACTAGTAAAGTACACATTAACATAATGTATATCCAATGTACTTCCGTCTACCTTGCATGCCTTCTTATCTACCAAGTATCTAGGGTGGTTCTGCTTTAGTGTCTGTTCCTCTCATTACAGAAGCACTTAGTCTCGGGTTTGGGTTCAACCTTGGGTTTTCACTGGAGCAGCAACTGTTTTGCCGTTTCATGAAGTATCCCTTCTTGCCCTTGCCCTTCTTGAAACTAGTGGTTTTACTAAACATCAACAATTGATGCCCCTACTTGACTTCTACTTTCGCGGCGTCAAACATCGCGAATACTTCAAGGATCATCATATCTATCCCTGATATGTTATAGTTCATCACGAAGCTCTAGTAGCTTGGTGGCAATGACTTTGGAGAAACATCACTATCTCATCTGGAAGATTAACTCCCACTCGATTCAAGTGATTGTTGTACCCGGACATTCTGAGTATAAGCTCAACGATTGAGCTTTTCTCCCTTAGTTTGTAGGCCAAGAAGCTCGTCGGAGGTCTTATACCTCTTGGCGTGGGCACGCTACCGAAATCCCAATTTCAGCCCTCGAAACATCTCAGATGTTTCGCGATGTTTCGAAATCGTCTTCGGTGCCTTCACTCTCAACCATTTAACATTACTGAACTATCACGTAGTTATCAAAATGTGTATGTCAAATGTTCGCAACATCCACAGACGACGTTCGAGGTTTAGCACACTGAGCGGTGCATTAAGGACATAAGCCTTCTTCCAAGCAACGAGGACAATCCTCAGTTTACGGACTTAGTCCGCATAATCGCTACTATCATCTTTCAACTGAATTTTCTCTAGGAACATATCTAAACAAGAGGGGTGAAGCGAGCTTACGACATAATTAGCAAAGACCTTTTGACTATGTTCAGGATAATTAAGTTCATCTTAAGAACTCCCACTCAGATAGACATCCCTCTTAGTCATCTAAGTGATTACATGATCCGAGTCAACTAGGCCATGTCCGATCATCACGTGAGACGGACTAGTCATCATCGGTGAACATCTTCATATTGATCGTATCTACCATACGACTCATGCTCGACCTTTCGGTCTCTTGTGTTCCGAGGCCATGTCTGTACATGCTAGGCTCGCCAAGTCAACCTAAGTGTTTCGCGTGTGTAAATCTGTCTTACACCCGTTTTATGTGAACGTTAGAATCTATCACACCCGATCATCACGTGGTGATTCGAAACAACGAACTTTCATAGCGGTGCACAGTTAGGGGAACACTTTATTGAAATTTTAATGAGGGATCTTCTTATTTACTACCGTCGTTCTAAGAAAATAAGATGCATAAACATGATAAACATCACATGCAATCAAAAAGTGACATGATATGGCCAATATCATTTTGCTCCTTTTGATCTCCATCTTCGGGGCTCCATGATCATCATCGTCACCGGCATGACACCATGATCTCCATCATCATGATCTCCATCATCGTGTCTCCATGAAGTTGTCTAGCCAACTATTACTTCTACTACTATGGCTAACGGTTTAGCAATGAAGTAAAGTAATTACATGGCGTTATTCAGTGACACGCAGGTCATACAATAAATAAAGACAACTCCTATGGCTCCTGTCGGTTGTCATACTCATCGACATGCAAGTCGTGATTCCTATTACAAGAACATGATCATTCTCATACATCACATATCATTCATCACATTCTTTTTGGCCATATCACATCACATAGCATACCCTGCAAAAACAAGTTAGGCGTCCTCTAATTGTTGTTTGCATGTTTTACGTGGCTGCTATGGGTTTCTAGCAAGAACGTTTCTTACCTACGCAAAACCACAACGTGATATGTCAATTGTTATTTACCCTTCATAAGGACCCTTTTCATCGAATCCGATCCGACTAAAGTGGTAGAGGCGGCACCCGCTAGCCACCTTATGCAACAAGTGCATGTCAGTCGGTGGAACCTGTCTCACGTAAGTGTACGTGTAAGGTCGGTCCGGGCCGCTTTATCCCACAATACCGTCGAAACAAGATTGGACTAATAACGGTAAGCATATTGAACAAAATCAACACCCACAACAACTTGTGTTCTACTCGTGCATAGAATCTACGCAATAGACCTAGCTCATGATGCCACTGTTGGGGGTAGCAGAAATTCAAAAATTTCCTACGTGTCACCAAGATCTATCTATGGAGAAACCAGCAACGAGGGGAAGGAGAGTGCATCTACATACCCTTGTAGATCGCTAAGCGGAAGCGTTCAAGAGAACGGGGTTGAAGGAGTCTTACTCGTCGTGATCCAAATCACCGGAGATCCTAGTGCCGAACGGACGGCACCTCCGCGTTCAACACACGTACAGCCCGGTGACATCTCCCATGCCTTGTTCCAGCAAGGAGAGAGGGAGAGGTTGGGGAAGACTCCATCCATCAGCAGAACGACGGTGTGGTGGTGATGGAGGAGCGTGGCAATCCTACAGGGCTTCGCAAACACCGCGGGAGAGGAGGAGGACTTGGGAGAGGGGAAGGGCTGCGCCAGGGGCAAGGGTGAAGCTCCCATGCGCCTCCCCACTATATATAGGGGTGGAGGGGGCTGGTTTCTTGCCCTCCAAGTCCATTGGGGCGTTGGCAAAGGGGGAAGGAAATAAATCACATCATTTCCTTCCCCACCGATTGTTATCCCCCTTTATTAGGGATCTTGATCTTATCCCTTCGGGATATGATCTTATTCCTTCTAAGGGGGGATCTTGGTGCGCCTTGACCAGGGGTGTGGGGCCTTGCCCCCACTACCCACGTTCATGTGGGTCCCCCATCCAGGTGGGCCCCACTCCGGAACCTTCTAGAACCTTCCCGGTACAATACCGGAAAATCCCGAACATTTTCCGGTGGCCAAAATAGGACTTCCCATATATAAATCTTTACCTCCGGACCATTCCGGAACTCCTCGTGACGTCCGGGATCTCATCCGGGACTCCGAACAACATTCGGTAACCACATACAAACTTCCTTTATAACCCTAAGCGCCATCGAACCTTAAGTGTGTAGACCCTACGGGTTCGGGAGACACGTGAACATGACCGAGACAACTCTCTGGCCAATAACCAACAGCGGGATCTGGATACCCATGTTGGCTCCCACATGTTCCACGATGATCTCATCGGATGAACCATGATGTCAAGGACTCAATCGATCCCGTATACAATTCCCTTTGTCTAGCGGTATTGTACTTGCCCGAGATTCGATCGTCGGTATGCCAATACCTTTTTCAATCTCGTTACCGGCAAGTCTCTTTACTCGTTCCGTAACACATCATCCCGTGATCAACCCCTTGGTCACATTGTGCACATTATGATGATGTCCTACCGAGTGGGCCCAGAGATACCTCTTCGTTACACGGAGTGACAAATCCCAGTCTCGATTCGTGCCAACCCAACAGACACTTTCGGAGATACCTGTAGTGCACCTTTATAGCCACCCAGTTACGTTGTGACATTTGGTACACCCAAAGCATTCCTACGGCATCCGGGAGTTGCACAATCTCATGGTCTAAGGAAATGATACTTGACATTAGAAAAGCTTTAGCATACGAACTACGATCTTTGTGCTAGGCTTAGGATTGGGTCTTGTCCATCACATCATTCTCCAAATGATGTGATCCCGTTATCAACGACATCCAATGTCCATGGTCGAAAGCGTAACCATCTGTTGATCAACGAGCTAGTCAACTAGAGGCTTACTAGGGATATGGTGTTGTTTATGTACCCACACATGTATCTGAGTTTCCTATCAATACAATTATAGCATGGGTAATAAGCGATTATCATGAACAAGGAAATATAATAATAACCAATTTATTATTGCCTCTAGGGCATATTTCCAACAGTTCAACCAGCCCAAGTTGAGAACATAATTCAACTAACTCCAACAAATCGGCGCACTAGTCAGTCAACCAATGTCTAACCCCCCCCCCCCCACTACTACAATTGAGAATACCAATCCCCCAACTGATGAGAGCACTACCCCACTCATAAATGAGAGTACCAATCCCCCAACTAACGAGAGCACAAACCAACCACCAAGGCATCGTATACTAGAACTCCATACGAGTCATATTTTTGGTGATCTAGTTGATCGAATACCAATAGAAGATTATGTCCCTGAAATTCAAAATGAAGTGAGAAGAGCTTATTTGTTGAAGGTAAGTAACAAAGCTAGTGGGCACAAATTTGAAGTGGGATTGGAAGGTAAAATTTGGAGCTCTTTTCAAGCACAATGGTAAAGGACACTTGCCTCCCTAGTATAATGTGATTTCTTAGAGGTATATCTCTATTTTTCTAATAGTATTAATAGTCATTTGAGGATGCCTTACTATATCACTAACATTGGTACCTATTTGGACAGATGTCTTGCAGTTTGTCACTTGGACTTTGTTGTGGAGGTGTTCTAGAACTACAATAGCATTAGTAAGAAGCAACACTAATATCATTGCCTTTATCTTTTCTTTTTTTTTGCTTCCCTTATACTTGATGTATTGGCGTGCGAATTGTATGAAACTTTATTGTATGGTTAATCACGTTACTAGTATTAGCCTTGAGAAATTTCATGTCCATATTTGAGATAATGGCTATTCTAGTGAACTGATTCAATTTTCCAAAATTTTATATTTTTCAAAAAAAAATATGAAAAATTCTAGTAAGTATATTCTGGCAAATGTTGAGCTTATTTGGGTGAATGAATTTGGAGATAATGCCTGTTTTGCTAAACATATTCAAGTTTTTGTTCAAAATTTGATTTTTTTGAAAAGCTGAAAATGTTCTAGTGAATAATAAATGTTTCCAGTAGTAATCTAGGATAGTTTGAGCTTATTTTGATGAATGTATTTGGGGATAACCATTTTTTTCTTCAAAAGAATTTTTAATTTTCTCTGCATAAACTATGAGGGCACCCTCCATTTTATTTCTAGATTTGCCACTGACTCATCTCCTTGTGGCAGATGATAAATTAACCAAGTGAATCAAGGCCAAGGCAGTTACCAAGCTTAATGGTTCAACAGTAGTCAACTCATGCGGGGAATAATCTTCCGTTTCGGCATTCCTTATGGCATCATCACACATAACGAGACTAACTTCACACGAGTTCAAGGAGTTATGTTGGTCTCAAAACACTACGCTGCACTTTGCCTCACTAGCACACCCATAATCCTATGGTCAAGTCGAGCAAGCAAATTAATGGTTTAATCCTACAAGGACTGAAACCCCATTGTTGTCCCCATTGAAGAGAGCAGTTCGTGCTTGGGTGGAGAAACTTCCTTCCATCCTATGGGGCTTGCAAACAACTCCAAATCATTCCACTCAGTTCACACCATTCTTTATTGTGTATGGAGTGGAAGTTGTAATGTCTACTGATGTGCTACATGACTCATGTTGTGGGGTCACCTATACTGAAGCCGAAGCAGAAGAAGCGCGACAAGGTGGTCTCGACCTCCTCGTGAAGTTGAAGCAAAAAAAGTTCATATATGTGAACATTTAAAAAAATTAGATATTTTCAAAATATATGAACTTCTACAGATTCATGAACAATTTTAAATCCATGAAAAAACCTCATAAACATTTTTTTGTCAACGCATGTGACTTGGCTGAGGTGCCTTTGGCAAGTGAGAAGTAACACTAACCACACAACGAACAACCAGGGAGAATTGTTTTTCATTTTCTGTGATTTTTTTCAATTGATTAACTTTTTTTCAAATCCAATGAACTTGTTTCTTATTCAATGAACTTTTTCAAAATTGATGATTTTTTCAAATTTGATGAACTTTTTTCTAAATTTGATGAACTCTATTGTAATTTGAATTATTTTTTTCTAAATTTGGTGAGCTTTTTCCTATTTCGATGAACTTTTTTTTCAAGTCAATGAACTGTTTTTTCAGTTTCTTCAACTATTTTTCAAGAAACCGTGAGATTTTTTGAATTAACTTTTCTTACATTTTTTTCTCTTTTCTTTTTCTTGTTTTGGAAATGTCAATGGTTGAGGGGGAACCGAGCGACTGGTCAGCTACGCTCGAGCGGGAGGGAGGGGGAACCCTGCGACGGATGGAGGGAATCGAACTCCTTACCTCCAGCTTGGGAGGCATTCCCGCTAGCCACTCGGGCTGGCGAGTCCTACGGACATTCCATAAGCGCAAACTAGTAAACAAAGTAAAGACGGAGATCCAATCTTTTTTAGAGTTTTCGATCATTCTCTTGGAAAATATGAACAAAGTTATAACAAATTGAGCAATGTTCAAAGCGTGAATAGAAATTTTAAATATTGCAAATTTTTGAACACTTATCGAAAAATGTGAACAGATTTTGAAATTGAACACAAATTTAAAAACATGAACAAAATTTAAAAACTGTGAAGAATAATTGGAAAATGCAAACATATTTTCAAAATTCAGAACATTTTTTGAAATTTTGAATAAAAAGAAAACAGGAACATTTTTGAACTCTTGAACATTTTTGAAAATCACGAACATTGTACAAATTGCAGAAGATTTTTTGAAAACACATACAGTTTTTAATTTTGCGAACAAATTTGAAAATGGGAACATATTTTGAAGTGTTGAACGTATTATAGAAAGGGTGAACAAATTCTGAAAATTTCGGAGTTTTCTTAAAAGCCAAACATTTATTTTAAAATAAATAAGTAACTTTATGAAACGCAAAACATTTTTTGAAACCTGAACATTTTTAGAAAATGGGAACAAATTTTTAAAGGAAGGACACTTTTCTAAAATTTCAACAAAAGCATTTTTCGAAATCTTGAACAGTTTTTCAAAATCACGAACATTTTAATACCCGAACATTTGTTTTTTGAAAATTTTGTACAAAAGCATTTGCAGCATTTTGTGAAAACAAGAACATTTTTTGAAAATCACGAACATTTTTGAAAATTATGATTTTTTAAACTACAATTTTTTGAATTTTGAACATTTTTTAAAGGCAAGAACATTTTTCTTTATTTAAGAACAGTTTTCGAACATGAACTTAGTTTAAAAAAGATAAAATAACCTTGAAAAGCAAAAAAGAAAAGAAAAAGGAAAAGAAACAGAAACAAACAAAACGAAAACCGAAAAACCAATAAAAGAAACAAAACCCGGTTCAAGGAACCTCCTAGAAGTTTCCTAAAACCGGCTAGCTAGTGGTGGTTATGCGCTTTAAAAACTGGGCCGGCTCTTTCGCCCCGGCCAACAAACAGAACAAACAGATCATCATCACCCGTACTACCACTGCACTGCATCTGCATCTGCATATGCAGGTGAACAATGATCCAGAGGCCAGACGCAGGCAGACAGTGTTGATCGGAGTAAGCTAATTCATGATTCAAACTGGTCTCAGCTTTCACTTAGCGCGCGATTAACCTGACTGTCACAGTCCATTTCAGTTAAGTTCAGTTCAGTAGTCGTAGCAATCTCGGCCTATGCCTCATCCTCATCCCTGCAAAGAAAGAAAGAATCAAAATAAGATGCTTGGGGTGAGTGAAGAGTATAACTGCACCTAGATAAGATTAGCTACTCCAGTGTGGTACCACATGCATGGTGATGGATGCTCATCGCTAAAATTCACGCGAAAATGCCATGTTAATTAAGCTCCCAACTTGTTCGTTAGCACTGATACATACGCCGCAGCCTACCTTACGATTAACTCCCCATCTCTAGTGTAGTGTAGTGAGGTGGGTGACCACCCTACCCTACCGTAGCAAGCTACTACTACCTATGATCGGACGATACCAAGAGGAGAGTGACCTCCCATTATAGGGCAGTACCCACTGAATTCATCAAGAAGGAGGAGGAGGAGGAGGAGGAGGAGAAGGAGGACCAGTCGCGCAGAATGAAATTGCCCCACAAGGTAGCTGCTCCCGCTTCTCAATTACAGTAAATGCAGCCTTTGTTCGGTTGGTTTTCACTCTGTTTCTTGCCCCTGCCCTGCTTCCCTAGCAGTAGAATTTGCATACCACTCTGTTTTACTCTTGTCGTGTTCAGAACAATGGGAATGGGGAGTTGCTAAGAGTTGCCGTGCGCGGGACATAGCCGCTCCCTTTGCGTCCCATCGTGCGGTTGGGAACTCCTAGGTGGTCGCTGGGGGAATGTTTTATTTGACGCTCTTTGCCTCAAACTGCTGGCGCTTCGCACAGGCGAGCCACCTATTAGATACGTGGCCGAGTCATGCTAATGTCACCGGTATTCTTTTTGTTTTTTTTCTTCCCATTAGTTTTTGCTTTTTAGTTTATAGTTTTATAACTACATCCGTCTCAAAATGTAAGATGTTTTTGCACCGTTCATTTAAAAATGTAAATGTATGTAGAAAAAAATCTGATGTATACGAATAATGTACAGTGTGGACAAAAAAATTTAAAATGTTAATCATGTGTACAAATTTTTGCATCACATCGAAAAAATGTATGAAGCATTAAAATAATGTTTATACAATGTAAAACAATGTTCATATAATTCAAAAAAAATGTTTCACACATTCGAAAATAATCACTATATTTAGAAAAATGATCATGAGTTTCAAAAACGTGTTCTATAAAGTCTTCTAAAAACGATTATACAATGTAAAAAACTATTAGCATAAGTAATAAAACTATTTCGTACCATTAAAAAATGTATGTGACATTTTCATGAATAAAATCCGTCAATTTCAAAAAATGTTCGTGGCATTAAAGAAATTGTTTATACAATGTGAAAAATGTCCAACATGCATCGTAACAATGTTAAATCATCAAAAAAAGCAAAGAAAACTACGAAAGAAACCAAGATACCAAAGAATAACGATGCAAAAATACAAAAAAAAACAAAACAGAAAGAAAATCAAAGCAGAACCAAGAAAAAAATTGACGCTAAGGCCTTGTACAATGCAAGGTGCTTAAGGGAGGTGCTTACAGAATTAAATTAGGCTTTCCTTAAGCACCGGTGCTTATTTGTATAGGGTAGATGCTCCTCTAGAAATAAGCACCGGTGCTTCAGAAAACCGGTTTATTTTTCTAAGCACCTCCGTTAGCACCTTGCATTGTACAAGGTCTAATGGGTCATCCCTATATGCTCGCTCGTAGGCTATTGCTACATAGAAATTAGGACTATTACGCGTTCGCCCAGAATTGCGACGTATCACGGGGACAACTAAACAACAAGTACCCCTTGCAGGAGCCTCCAACCGTCATTTTTGGTGGGTTGAGAATGTGCCACTTGGCGATCTCTTAGTCGCCGCCATATGTCGTGTTTTGGATGTTCTTTCGGTAGTTTAATTTTTATTTTCTGTACGAGTTTTTCAGTTTTTAGATGGCTTTTTCTTGGTTTTTTGGCTTTTCGGTTTTTTCCTGGTTTTATAGGTTTTTGACGGAAAATATGCAGCTTTTTTGTGAAAAACTCGTTTTTTCCTTCCGCAAGAAAATTTTGTTTCTGTGAGATGCATAGTTCTACCTCTCATAAAGGCAAAAATCATGTGTCTTTTGACTTTGCTTTCATGAGAGGCATAAATTTACTACTCGTGGAGGCACATATTTGTTTACGCGAGAGGCACATGTGTGCCTCTCAAAAAGAAAAGAAAATATGTTTTTGCTTCCATGAGAAGCACGTATTTGCTTCTCATAGAGGCACAGATTTGCTTCCGCAAGACTCTTGTGCCTCTCAAAAAAGGAAAAAACACATTTTCTTTTCTTCTACAAGAGGTATCGATTTGCTTCTCGCGGAGGCACATGTCTGCTTATTCGAGAGGCAAAGCTGTGTCTCTTCAAAATGGAAAAAAACACGTACTTTTACTTCCGTAAGAGGCACATATTTGCATCTCGTAAAGGCGGAGAACCTATTCAAGGTTGAGGGACACAAAAGCTACTGATTGTGGCTCTTTACATTACAGTTAAAACTGAAAGCAAAGTCAGCCAAATAAAAAGCTAGCCTAGCATTGCTGCGACTATGCCTAATTTGCAGTCAAGTGATGAACTGATGAAACTAACTCCAAGACTCAACTCCCACTTGTGGACGAAATAGTTTAAACACAAAAAACGATTTATCATGCAAAGCAAGCCAGGATTACCCATAAGGGCACAATTCGATTTCCCCTGGATGAAATCAGACCACGTAACATCTGAATCCCGCACTAGAGGTACTAATGAGACAACAAATAGGGGATTATCCTAGGTTTAGCTGCGCAAAAAGGACAATAGATTGGGGGAAATCAATGACGAAAGATGGGAGTTTGACTACGAACAGCGCGCGGTGGCGACGGCAACGAGGATGAAGACCGCTGGTTAATTCTCGCCGCTGGCCTCGTGAATCCGCTCCATATCCATTTCTTCCCCCGCTGTTCGCCGACGGCTCCCCTCTGTCCACAGCCTCAACCCCCTCCTCGGCGCAGCTCGCTTCCCTCCGCAGTCTCCTAGGCCCCGCCCCTTCCTACAACTGTGTTGTTGCCACAGGCTGCGGCACGCAACGGCGATCACCGGAGACACGCTCGAAATGGTGCAGGAAGAACACGGAGAGATTGCCGGTGCACGAACGCCGCCTTCCTGCACAGACGGGCTTTTCTGTTTTACTTCTCGAGCTCGAACTCGATCTCCTCAGCGATTACACAGGGGTGGAGTGGGTTTTATGCCCGCGAGCTCCGACATGCCGGGGCACACTCGAACGTGCCCACCCGCCACTCGCCACGTCCCGCAGCGCACAGGCTCACGCGCTCCTATCGCGCCCGTACGCGATCGCCGCGGCCATGCTGCGCGCCCGACGCGGTCCACTCCTAAACCTCGCTAAGACCCGTGCAGCCACGCGCACGCACGCGCTGACCCGCACACACACACGCACACCTACACTCAGACGCGCACGCACGCACCCAAGATCGCTCTGGCTCGAGCCCGACACGGCCACCACGCGCACACACGCGCTCGCCGTGCCCGCAGCCCAGCCGAGGCTTATTTGCCCTACATTTCTTCCCCTAAGCCGAGGCTCAGAGGAGGCCGTTGTCCTCGACGTCGGCGTTCGCCAGCAGCGCCTGCTCCGCCGCCGGGGCCTTCCGCAGCTCCGGGCAGTCCCGCTTGAAATGGCCGCGCTCGCCGCACTTGTAGCAGCGCCACGCCGCTGGCCGCCGTCCGCACGCTGCGCAGACGTTGTCATCGCCACGAAGCTCCGCCTTTGCCGGGCGCCTCATACGCGCCATCGCGATGTACAGAAGCTTGTCCGAGGCTTCGCCGCTGCTCGCTCAAGGGCGCCGACACGCTTCGTCGAATGCACGCAGCCGCCCGAGCACCCACTACAAGAAATATGTCAACTAGTGACCTTCTGTCAGTGACCCTGGAAGAATTGGTCATAGATCTATGACTATTTGAGACCAATTGGTCAAAAGCTGTTCGGGGGGCTCCAAACCCTAAACCATTGCGACCATTTTAGTCAGAAATATCGTAATTTCCTTACACGAAATGGTCACAAAGCAAACAGTGCAGGTCCGCTGCCTTATTTCTAGTTGTTAACGACCAATATAGATGGTCATAGCCTTGTAGATTATGGTGGGTTTTGATGACTAGGCGCCATCTCATCGGTTTTGCCTATGTGGCATGTCCATGTGTCAATTTTTGCCCTAGGTTGTGAAGCAACCTATATTTCTGTTATTCCAAAAATTCCCAAAAATTTCTCATAAATTGTTTGGATCATATCTTCATCAAATATGTCAAAAACCTTCCTTGCCTAGTTCAAAAATAACTCAACAATATTCACTTTCCTATCCTGTTCAAAGCAACATTTTGTGAAGGAAATACCACTTTGGCATGTCCAAATGGTATCCATTTTCTACAGTGCTTTCCTATGCCCAAATAACCATCCTCCACCAAATGCCAGCTCAATCCATTCATTATTTTAAGCCCAGCTTCAACATTCGTATTTATGTCCAGTGTGGTACTTTGCAAAGCAAGTACCACCTAGGCTCCTTCTTTTGAGCTGAAAATTTGTGAAGACGGTCTTCTTAGTAACTGATCATCCTCAGCCAAAACTCACGCCCATTAGCCATGTGCATTTCCCGTACCGCAAATCAAACACTTGGCTGCTTATTCATGTTTGAGCATCGATCGGTCTCCTCGTGAGAATCTTATGTTGTGATTTTCTTCCTAGCACCTACCTGGGGAGTGCCCAACCCACTAGACATGCCTAGGCCGCCCAGAACACATGGCAACGCCGCAGTCACGCTGTGGTGACCACGCTGGCGGGCATGCGAGCCACTGGCAGCTCTAGAGTTGGGGCCCTCGGCCACCGTCCAAACCTCGATGTCTCGCCATCAAACCATGTATTTCTGATTAAATAGATACTTATTTACCTAGAAATGATTTTTGGAAAAAATAAAGAGCAAACTATGAGGTAGCTGCAGTTCAAATTTGACCCGCTTCTAGCTGAATCGACGGGAATTTGTCTTTTTCACCAGAGGTGGATCAAAAAATTTGACACCCAACCATTTTGTCAATTGTGCATTAAAATGGCCTAGTATTTTATAAAATTGATTAGGTCCAATTTTGCAACAAATATATGGTAGGTCCTTCAAAAAAAACTCATTTCAGGCACTCGAAAAATGGAAAATGGTTTTTTCGTCCAAAGAAAATGAAAACTTCCTTAGGCAACATTGTTTGCCATTCCAATATGCACCCTTGTGCACAATATGAGATCATTTGAACAAACTATGCCATGAATGTGGCCATAAGATTGATCATTTGGCTTGAAAGCCATGAATCTTCACACTTGATAGCTCATTTCTGAGAACCCTTTTTTAAAATAGTTACCGTATTACAAGTTTATTATTTTTCCTGGAAACTTGGGCACATATAATGACACAATGCAAAGGTTTTCCAATTTTTTGATTTTTTTGAATTTTTTATGCCCGTTTCAAAATGCGGTCAAAACGGCGGGCTTGATCGTTCCTAGCTAGTGGTTGAATCTTGGAAAACTTTTGATATTTCTCTGATTAAATAGGTACTTATGTACCTAGAAATTATTTTTGGAAAAAATAAATAGCAAACTATGAGGCAGCTGCAGTTCAAATTTGACCCGCTTCCATCTGAATCGGCGGGAATTTGTCTTTTTCATCAGAGGTGGATCAAAACTTTTGACACCCAACTATTTTGTCAATTGTGCATTAAATATGGCCTAGTATTTTATAAAAATGATTTGGTACAATTTTGCAACAAATATATGGTAGGTCCTTCACAAAAAAACCTCATTTCAGGCACTCGGAAAATGGAAAATGAATTTTCCGTGCAAAGAAAATGAAAACTCCCTTTGAAAACATTGTTTGGAATTCCAAGATGCACTCTTGTGCACAATATGAGATCATTTGAACAAACTATGCCACGAATGTGGCCATGAGATTGAGCGTTTGGGTTGAAATCCATGAATCTTCACACATGATAGCTCATTTCCGAGAACACTTTTCTAAAATAATTTCTGTATTACAAGTTTATTATTTTTCCTGAAAACTTGGTCACATATAATGACACAATGCGAAGGTTTTCCAATTTTTTTTTAATTTTTTTGAATTTTTTATGCCCGTTTGAAAATGCGGTCAAAACGGCGGGCTTGACCGTTCCTAGCTAGTGGTTGAATCTTGGATTTTTTTGGTGTTTCTCTGATTAAATAGGTACTTATGTACCTATAAATGATTTTTGGAAAAAATAAATAGCAAACTATGAGGCAGTTGTAGTTCAAATTTGACTACTTCCAAATTGAATCCATGGAAATTAGTCTTTTTCACGAGAGGTGGATTAAAAGTTTTGACACCCAACCATTTGGTTATTTGTATATTAAATATGGTCTAGTATTTTAGAAAAATTATTTGATACAATTTTGCAACAAATATTTGGTATGTTCTTCACAAAAAAAACTCATTTTGAGCACTCGAAAAATGAAAAATGAATTTTCGTGCAAAGAAAATGAAAAGTTCCTTATTACTATTTTGTTATTTTTTCTTCTAAAAACTAGGTCACATTTGATGACATGATGAGAAGGTTTTTCATTTGTTTCATTTTTTTCCAATTTATCAGGTCAAGTAAATAGCTAAGATGATCTAACATCTTATTTTTAAATTTATCACGACCAATTCAATTGGTCATAATATTGTATTGTGTTCTGATTGGTGCGTGGACAAGGCACACGGATCATGCACAAAACACCATTGGATCCTCCCGGATCCAACGGTAGCCGTCGCTCCTCGCCTCCCCG
Organism: Aegilops bicornis; assembly: GCA_021605145.1. Lineage (NCBI taxonomy): Eukaryota > Viridiplantae > Streptophyta > Magnoliopsida > Poales > Poaceae > Aegilops > Aegilops bicornis. The sequence continues at coordinate 856,268,236 of CM038670.1, read as the reverse complement.
CCTGAGGCGAAACCCTAGCTGGCATCTTCCATCCACCCCCCGCCTCCTTTCTTTCTTTCGTTCGTTCTCTCCCTCCCTCCTCTCCCCGACCCAGATCCCCCTCGTCCCTCTCGTCGTCCTCGGCGGCATCTGGGCTGAGCCACGGGCCGCCGCCACCGATGGCCAGTTCTCGAGCGGCCGGTCATCATCGCTGGAGGCGCTGCTCCTGCCAGCGTCTTCATCGTCTTCTCCTTCATCGTCACCAACCGCGTCCGGACCTCCCCAAAGGCGAATCGGCTATGAGTTCCACCGAGGCGCCGCCGGCAAGGCGAAGGAGACCAAGTCGGTGTCGCGGTCGTCCAAGGCCGGGCTCCAGTTCCCCGTCGGCCGCATCGCGCGCTACCTCAAGGCCGGCAAGTATGTCGAGCGCGACGCCGACTTCCTTGTCTCTACTTCCCCTTCCCCAGCCCCGATCCTCTCTCTACTTCCTTGTCTGATCCCCTTTATTGGGTTGGATTTGAACTGGTAGGTGACCTCCATGGACGACATCGACAATGAGGAGGAGGACGACCAGGATCTGCGTCCCACTGCCTCCCACTTCAACGCCGACCGCCTCCTCGCTTGTTCCACCGGCTCAGTCCGCTGCTCCGGCCACCCCCCTCTGTTTGCCCGCCGGCGGAGGGTTCGGCGCTTGTTTTTCCGGCGAGCGTGCTCTGGGGTGTGTGGATGAAGGGGAAGGGGAAGGAGTATGGCGGGGAAGGGGAAGGCGGAGGAGGCGTACGTGGCGTCGATCGACCAGGGCACCACCAGCACCAGGTTCATCATCTACGACCGCCATGCCAGCCCCGTCGCCTCCCACCACCTCGAGTTCAAGCAGCACTACCTGGAGGCCGGGTAAGCCAATTTCGTCATCTGATCCGTTCCGTGTGCCAGTGGAATTTTTGGGGGGCTGTTCGGTTGGTAGACCCGAATGGGACTATGGAATTGTTAGTTAGTTAGTTAGTTATAAGCTGCCGCGCCTTTTGTGGTTGCTACATTCTCCGATCTATGCTGAGTGCGGAACTACAGTACTAACTGGTGTGTCATGTCAGTGGTTCAGGGGGTCTGGCAAGCTGCTACTGTGTGCTTTTGCTGACTCGGTTGTCAGTAGGTGTGGTGTGGTGTCACAATTAGGATCAAGTGATTTACGTCTGAAGTTGTACCTTCATGTCTGTTATATGCTCTTGTTTATGTCGAGTACGAAAGTTCAGTCTTAACTGTAAACGCATTCAGTGTTTCAGGTTTGTCCACTAGGTGCTGTGCGCTTTAATCTGTTGATTCGATTGTTAGTTAGGACTCGATGTGATGCCGAAACTAGGATCATGTGCTGCACTTGATTGATCTGCGATGATCTCAAGATGTCCTAGTGCTACATAGTGCTACATAGTAGTACAAAGCCAAGCAAACAGATCGTGTATGCTGTATATAATAACCATTTGGACATCTGGATGTCCAGTATTACTGTCGGACAGCTGTTTGATGTGATTTTGCAGCTGTAAAACTTAAACCTACCTTCTTCTTCAGCAGGGTGATCAGGTTGGGGGGCTGGTGTTGGACGGATGGACCAACGACACCCACAACATGTACATCAGCTCCATGGAGGCGTCCTTCATGCAGCAGCTCTGTGGCCAGCAGCAGCACCACCACCACGCCACTCCCGACAGGAGCATGATCCATGTGGGTAGTGGCCATGGGCTCAAGGTGCTCCAAGAGGGAGCCTCTGATAACCTTGGGTCTAAGAAGAACGTGCCTCGCCCGCGTGATGTTGGTGCACGAGGCCTGCCCGAGGATCCGTGGGCGAGGTGTTTCAAGTCGCATGATTCCGCTATGAATCGTCGTGGTGATGGGGTTGGTGCTTCCGATGGTGAATCGGGCACCGATACAGTTCAAGCGATGGCTCCGAAGCATGGAAGAGGAGTGAGCACTTGCGTCGGAGGAAATCCTATTGACAGAACCTCAGGTTGTTACACTTTTCATCTTGTTTGCTGATTGTTTCCTTCAGTCTATGTTTTGTTCAGTTTGACAGAAGTTTAGAATTGTTACGCGGTGTTGGCTGGCTGTTAGTCTGATATTAATTCAGAAGCGTTGATTTTCCTTGGTATATGTTGTGTTCAGTTCTGGCAGAAGTTCAGAACTGTTATGCAGTGTTGGCTGTTACTGTGATATGAATCTACAAGTGTTGATTTTCCTTGGTACATGTTGTGTTCAGTTTTGGCAGAAGTTCAGAACTGTTATGCAGAGTTGGCTCTTAGTCTGATATGAGATGCACATATATTTTTTGCATCTTATATAGGCATTATGACATGTATCTCTTGTGCCATGCTTCGTTACCAACTAGTTAGAGATAAATCAATTCATTTGGCTGTGGCTGTGTATGGAGCCTTGAGTCAAGAGCTTCTTGTAATTGTAATGACTAAATAATGGCTGTGTATCTACTAGTGTCGTAGAGGTGACTGATTTTGTTCTGTACATTATAATAGCACATGCATGTGTGGAGTCCTGTTTGTTTCATATCTACTGCCTGCCATCATGTGCCATATTTTCCAAGTAGATTAGCACACGATCAGTGGTTTTTAGCAATTTTCTCATGCCCATGTGTGGTGTGGTAAACAGAGGACGACACACTAGTAACTGCACAACTCTGAAATGCTATTGATTACTCATTGTTACACAATGCATGCACCTACAGCTACCGGGATTTGTACTGGTTACTAAATGATGTGTGTTTTTCTTCAGTTTGATTGAAAAATTGCCCCCCTTTTTGTGCATGCATACATCTGCCCACTGAGCCACCAAACATGTTGTAAGGCTTAATCTGTCAATGGTGTGACTCTGTGTTTACATTGTCTCCTGGTAGAATTATTATGCTTGGCTCTCTACTCTAGTAGTGCTATCTGTAGAGGCGACCGTGATTTTGTTATACACATGATGATGCAAGTATGGACTGCTGTTTGTTCCATATGTACTGCCATCATATAAATGCCTGCCATGTTCTTCATCTCCCCTCCCTCTGATTCCTTCTGCATGCGTTTGTTTTGTGTCTCAGATTTGTAGAAGCTGCCGCTGCTGTAGGTGGAACACGAAGAAGCCCTCATGGCTGCTGCACATCTGAATTGGTGAGCGCCACCCCATTTTTTTGGTACTGTGAAGTGTTAGTTGGTACTGTGAAGTGTTAGTTGATGGTTGGTTAGTTTGTTAATCAAAGTATTCTTACATGCTGTGAATATATACTGCAAACACGAGATTAAAACATATGTCGCTCCTATTTTTTGTGGAAATTTACTAGTTATCTGCAATAAAAGCTAGACACGAACCAACTCTTGCTTCTAAAGGAACATAGTATAAATTTAGACCTCGTGTGTGATGCTATAGATTTATAAATTTTGCTTTATCTTATTCCCGAGTTGGCACTATAAATTTTGCTTTGTCTTGTTGATAATGCCATATGTCTTATGCAATCAGATTACATTTCTGTTTGTTATTGTAATATAAAAAATATTCGTGCTGTCAAAATTTTCACAGTGCGTGTTTCCCTTGTACTCAATATGCTTCTAATGGCTGATCCTTCCATTTTTGTTGTGGCATCTTTACTTTCACAGGTGTTTTGTGTCCTGGAAGATGGAAGAGGAAGAAAACTTATTTTTGTTGAACTAAATTTTCTGTATTCTGTTTTGTTGTATGTATCATTTGATAGTTTTGTATAGGAACAAGTGATACTAGTTTGTACGGCTTTATGGCCTGTGATGTAAATATATTTAGTGCTGAAATATGAAATTATTTGCAAATTTTGTCGAAAAGGGGGATCATTTGTACGAATACGTGAATGGGCTGAAAAGAGTATTGGACCAACATCAGGATTGAATTATTATATGAATGTATAAAAAGGCTGAATGTAAACCAGAAATGGGCTGCACAAAATTGTATATATATTCTTGAAAGGCCAAACGTGCATAAAAATTTATGGGCTGGCTAGTTGGGCTTGGCCCATGTAGCTGAACAAAATTAACAAAAATAAATATATTAAATGGGCTGAATTAATGGGCTAGGCCCATGTAGAAAACCGAATTGGACCGGGCTGAATCTGGTGCCATATCAGCTTGCCACGCTGTATGCCTAGGTGGCCTGGGGAGGTTGCTAGTGACCAAAACGCCACAGCGGACATATTTTGGTCATAAACGTCTTCAACCATTTCAGAAGAAAGGTCGCTATAGTCAGTTTACGACCGCCAGCTTTTGACGTCTGTTTTTGGTCACAAAAAGGTCGCAAATGAAAAACCATGACCTTTCGGTGACCAATAGTGGTGGTCACAAGTTGACATATTTCTTGTAGTGACCTCGTCGTATGTGAGCTCCTCCAGCACGCAGAACTGCTCGATCCCGGCGACGACAGGGAAGTGGCGGTCCGGCATCGTGTCCATGAGCTTCTTCACAAGCCCGGTGTCGCCCAGCGTCTCCCCCAGGCTCGCGAACCTCGTCGTCATCCCCGCCAGCCTGCCGGCGTAGACGTCCAGGGACTCGCCGACCTCCATCTTCAGGTGGTCTAGCTTGCCGCGCAACGTCGCCCTCCTCGCCGCGCACACCCGTTCGGCGCCGACGAAACGTACTTTGAGGGAGTCCCATACCTCCCTCGCCGTGGGTTTCGCCGCCACCTGCAGCTAGACGTCCTCCAGCAGCCCCGCCAGGATCAACGCCCTCGCCGTCTTGCACTTCTTCCCGCTGACCACCGCGTCGTTCACCGACGCCACCGCCTCCCACAGCGTGTGGGCATCAAGGATCGCCTGCGCCTTGATCGCCCACACGGTGTAGTTCTCCGGCGAGAGCATCGGCATGTTCTTTGACACCGATCCGCTCGCACCGCCGCCGTCGTGCGGAACCAGCGCCATGAACTCCGGCGTGCTCCTTCACCGCGCTCCGTCACCTCGCTCTGATACCAAATGTTGTTGCCACAGGCTGCGGCACGCAACGGCGATCACCGGAGACACGCTCGAAATGGTGGAGGAAGAACACAGAGAGATTGCCGGCGCACGAACGCCTCCCCGCACGGACGGGCTTTTCTATTTTACTCCTCGAGCTCGAACTCGATCTCCTCAGCGATTACACAGGGGTGGAGTGGGTTTTATGCCCGCAAGCTCCGACATGCCGGGCCATGCTCGAACGTGCCCACCCGCCACTCGCCACGCCCCGCAGCGCACTGGCTCGCGCGCTCCGATCGCGCCCGTACGCGATCGCCGCGACCATGCTGCGCGCCCGATGCGGTCCACTCCTCCTAAACCTCGTTAAGACCCATGCAGCCACGCGCACACACGCGCTGACCCGCACACACACACACACACGCACACCTACACTCAGACGCGCACGCACGCACCCAAGCTCGCTCTGGCTCGTGCCCGACACGGCCACCACGCGCACACACGCGCTCGCCGTGCCCGCAGCCCAGCCGAGGCTTATTTACCCTACAAACTGCTCGGCGGTGGCCACTCGCAACCACCGCAGGCGCATAGAGAAGCCCTGCCATGGAGCCGCCACACTCACAGTTTCATCCTTGCATCAGAGGGTAACAACTTTGCCCTCTGATAATAATTCGAAACAACTATTTCACACTTGCGAAGAAGCAGACAAAAGATAAATTGTAGCATCTACAAGCATAACCGTAGCCTCTTTTGCCAATGAAAACAAAGACGATCGTCCATAGCAGAAACCTCCTTTTCTCCCTTCTCCAATGACCAGTACATATGCCCGTGCGTTGCAACGGGCTAAAAAGTTGCAAAACCTGCTCCGTGTGCCACTACACTACACACCACTTATATCCGACTGACAAAAGTCAAAAATATGTTTACCCTCATCACGTGTTGCCATGGGTTGAATTATCGCTTTCTGGACCATTAAGTATTGATATGAAGGAGCCACCCTAACTCCTTCGCCGGCGTCTACTTCATCTCTGCACTGTCATAGGATTGAAGAATATTACTGGCATAACATTCAGACATTTATCTGATAAAAGCCTATGGAAAACCCAACCATGAATAGCTCACATTAGCTATCTATAATTTATACTGCAGTCAAAAAATCATAACTTGATCAAAAAATAACTTCATCCAAGAATGTGTCGCAACGCATTACTGTAAGTCCACAGATGAATTTTGGATTTAGGACTAGTCTTTCTTCCCGAAGTCAGCCACAAGACTGGGCATCAAGTTATGCCAAAAATGTATACACAACATTGATAGAATAACTTTAAGAAATAATTTACTGCTAGCTGCATGTAGTTCATATCCAGAAAGCTATGAAAGCTACAGGACAACACAAATGGTCTTGCGATGACGAAATTCTATCAATTTGCAAGCATACATAGTTGATCCCTAGTTTGCAAGTACACTGGAAAGCTACATATGAATAGATCCGCAAGATTGGAATGAAAACTAATGTTCTATACTGAAAAGAAATCGACAGCCGATCAACGTGTGCAACACAGCCGTTGCCTTGACGTAACTACACGTGGAGTGGGTGTCATCTCTAGCGGTAAGCAATGACGCGCATACCTCATAGAGGGCGCGTGGCGGCAGCCAGGGACGGAAGGAGTTACTCTCCTACCACTGAACATGCCTGCTCCTCTTTCTTGTGTAGTAATAATCTGAAAAAACGCAACATCTTCCATAAGCATGCTTTGCACAAACGGCGATTATCTCTATCTCTACCTTTTTTTTAATAATAATAAAGCGCACAGGGTTTCTGCCCGCACGTCGCACTGTTTTGCAAAAAAGCCCCTGTGTTTTTATGAAATCAATTCGCTGTCCAGATTTAAGTCACACCGAACAGTTATTTTACAGTTTTTCAAAAAAACCCTTAACTTTTTACGTATTCCATCTGTGGATCATATTTAAGTCAAACAAATGCTTTTCTAAACCATCCATATCTTTTAAACCGTAACTCCGATTTAAACATGTTATATATGAAATTTGATTAAAAAATATGTAGAATATGAATATAAGATTATTTTAACCTGTTAAGTATTTATAAATATTATTTTGGAAGATATTTAAGTCAAACAAATAGTTTTCTAAATTATACGTATCTTTTAAACCTTAACTCCGATTTTAACATGTTATATATGAAATTTGGTTTAAAAAATGTGTGAAATCTGAATATGATGTTAATTTTACATGTTAAATATTTTTTAGATATGGTTTTGGAAGCAAACTTATAACTATAGTGCACGATCCATTTTTCTTTCGTACAGGCGGCAATCGGGATTGCAAATAAACACCCACTATAGTCATATAGGAAAAAGAAAACATCGAAAACTACACATGCATACCTCTGGATACATCGCAGGGGAAAACAACAGATTTCTCATTGCGAGTGTGAGAGAAAGCGAGAGAGAGAGAGAGAGAGAGAGAGAGAGAGAGGAGAGGGAGGAGAGAGGGAGAGAGAGACTGTTGGAGATCGTTGCAGAAAAAAAAATTCTACGCATCACCAAGATCAATCTATGGAGCAACTAGCAACGAGAGAGAGAGGAGTGCATCTTCATACCCTTGAAGACCGCGAGACGGTAGCGTTACAAGAACGCGGATGAGGGAGTCATACTTGAAGCAATTCAGATCACGGTGGACTCCGATCTTAGCACCAAACAACGGCACCTCCGTGTTCAACACACGTACAACCCGGTGACGTCTCCCGCGCCTTGATCCAGCAAGGAGGAGGGAGAGGTTGAGGAAGAGGAGCTCCAACAGCAGCACGACGGCGTGGTGGTGATGGAGAGGCAGTACTCTGGCAGGGCTTCGCCAAGCTCTTACGGAGGAGAGGAGGTGTTGGGGAGGGGAGGGGCTGCGCCTCAGGTGTGTTGCTGCAGCCCTCCCCTCGCCCCTCTGTTTATAGGAGGAGGGGGGGCAAGGGGGGGGGACCTGCCCCCCAAGCAAGGGGGGCGCCCCCTTTAGGGCCCAACCCTAGGCGTATGGGCCCAAGGGGGGATGCGCCCAACCCTCCAAGGGCTGGTTCCCTTCCAACTACGGCCCACGAGGCCCTCCGGGAGAGGTGGCCCCTGCCGGTGGACCCCCGGAACCCTTCCGGTGGCCCCGGTACAATACCGGTATGCCCCCGAACATTTTTGGCGACCGTATGACAACTTCCCATATATAAATCTTCACCTCCGGACCATTTCGGAACTCCTCGTGACGTCCGGGATCTCATCCGGGACTCCGAACAACATTCGGTAATCACATACAAGTCTTCCTAATAACTCTAGCGTCATCGAACCTTAAGTTTGTAGACCCTACGGGTTCGGGAACCACGTAGACATGACCGAGATAGCTCTCCGGCCAATAACCAACAGCGGGATCTGGATACCCATGTTGGCTCCCACATATTCCACGATGATCTTATCGGATGAACCATGATGTCGAGGATTCAAGTAATCCCGTATGCAATTCCCTTTGTCAAACGGTACGTTACTTGCCCGAGATTCGATCGTCAGTATCCCAATACCTCGTTCAATCTCGTTACCGGCAAGTAACTTTACTCGTTACATAATGCATGATCCCGTGACTAACCACTTAGTCACATTGAGCTCATTATGATGATGCATTACCGGGTGGGCCCAGAGATACCTCTCCTTCATACGGAGTGACAAATTCCAGTCTCGATTCGTGCCAACCCAACAGACACTTTCGAAGATACCTGTAGTGCACCTTTATAGTCACCCAGTTACGTTGTGACGTTTGGTACACCCAAAGCACTCCTACGGTATCCGGGATTTACACAATATCATGGTCTAAGGAACTGATACTTGACATTAGAAAAGCTTTAACAAACGAACTACATGATCTTGTGCTATGCTTAGGATTGGGTCTTGTCCATCACATCATTCTCCTAATGATGTGATCCCGTTATCAATGACATCCAATGTCCATAGTCAGAAAACCATGACCATTTGTTGATCAACGAGCTAGTCAACTAGAGGCTCACTAGGGACATATTATGGTCTATGTATTCACACATGTATCACGGTTTCCGATTAATACAATTATAGCATGAATAATAGACAATTATCACGAACAAGGAAATATAATAATAATCATTTTATTATTGCCTCTAGGGCATATTTCCAACAGTCTCCCACTTGCACTAGAGTCAATAATCTAGTTACACTGTGATGAATCGAACACCCATAGAGTTCTGGTGTTGATCATGTTTTGCTCGCGACAGAGATTTAGTCAACGGATCTGCGACATTCAGATCCGTATGCACTTTGCAAATATCTATGCCTCCATCTTGAACATTTTCACGAACGGAGTTGAAGCGACGCTTGATGTGCCTGGTCTTCTTGTGAAACCTGGGCTCCTTGGCAAGGGCAATAGCTCCAGTGTTGTCACAGAAGAGAGTGATTGGCCCCGACGCATTGGTAATAACTCCTAGGTTAGTGATGAACTCCTTCATCCAGATTGCTTCATGCGCTGCCTCCGAGGCTACCATGTACTCCGCATCACATGTAGATCCTGCCACGACGCTCTGCTTGTCAGCCGCACCACCATCGCCCCACCATTCAAAATATACACGTATCCGGTTTGTGACTTGGAGTCATCCAGATCTGTGTCGAAGCTAGCATCGACGTAACCCTTTACGACGAGCTCTTTGTCACATCCATAAACGAGAAACATATCCTTAGTCCTTTAGGATATTCTTGACCGCGGTCCAGTGTTCCATGCCGGGATTACTTTGGTGCCTAGCTACCAAACTTACGGCAAGGTTTACATCAGGTCTGGTACATAGCATGGCATACATAATAGACCATATAGCCGAGGCATAGGGGATGACACTCATCTTTTCTCTATCTTCTGTCATGGTCGGGGATTGAGCCGAGCTCAATTTCACACCTTGCAACACAAGCAAGAACCCCTTCTTGGACTGATCCATATTGAACTTCTTCAATATCTTATCAAGGAATGTGCTTTGTGAAAGACCTATGAGGCGTCTCGATCTACCTCTATAGATCTTGATGCCTAATATATAAGCAGCTTCTCCAAGGTCCTTCATTGAAAAACACTTATTCAAGTAGGCCTTTATGCTTTCCAAAAGTTCTATATCATTTCCCATCAAACGTATGTCATCCACATATAATATGAGAAATTCTACAGAGCTCCCACTCACTTTCTTGTAAACGCAGGCTTCTCCAGTCTGCAGAAACCCAAACGCTTTGATCATTTCATCAAAGCGAATGTTCCAACTCTGAGATGCTTGCACCAGCCCATAAATGGACCGCTGGAGCTTGCGTACCTTGTTAGCATTCTTAGGATCGACAAAACCTTCCGACTGCATCATATACAATTCTTCCTTAAGATAGCCGTTAAGGAATGCCGTTTTGACGTCCATTCACCATATCTCATAATCATAGTATGCGACAATTACTAACATGATTCAGACGGACTTCGGCTTCGCTACGGGAGAGAAAGTCTCATCGTAGTCAACCCCTTGAACTTGCCGATAATCCTTAGCGACAAGTCGAGCTTTATAGATGGTAACATTACCATCTGCGTCTGTCTTCTTCTTAAAGATCCATTTATTTTCTATCACTCGCCGATCATCGGGCAAGTCTGTCAAAGTCCATACTTTGTTTTCATACATGGATCCTATCTCGGATTGCATGGCTTCAAGCCATTTGTTGGAATCTAGGCCTGCCATCGCTTCTTCATAGTTCGAAGGTTCACCGTTGTCTAACAACATGATTTCCGTGACAGGGTTGCCATACCATTACGGTGTGGAACGTGTCCTTGTGGACCTACGAAGTTCAGTAGTAACTTGATCCGAAGTACCTTTATCATCATCATTAACTTCCTCTCTAGTCGGTGTAGGCACCACAGGAACATCTTCCTGAGCTGCGCTACTTACCGGTTCAAGAGGTAGTACTTCATCAAGCACCACTTTCCTCCCACTTACTTCTTTCGAGATAAACTCTTTCTCCAGAAAGGACCCGTTCTTGGCAACGAAAATCTTGCCTTCAGATCTGATGTAGAAGGTATACCCAATGGTTTCCTTAGGGTATCCTATGAAGACGCATTTTTCTGACTTGGGTTTGAGCTTTTCAGGTTGAAGTTTCTTGACTTAAGCATCGCATCCCCAAACTTTTAGAAATGACAGCTTAGGTTTCTTTCCAAACCCAAAATTCATACGGTCTCGTCTCAACGGATTTAGATGGTGCCCTATTTAAAGTGAATGTAGTTGCCTCTAAAGCGTATCCCCAAAATGCTAGTGGTAAATCGGTAAAAGACATCATAGACCGCACCATATCCAATAGAGTGAGATTACAATGTTCGGACACACCGTTACGCTGAGGTGTTCCGGGCGGCGTGAGTTGTGAAACAATTCCACATTTCCTTAAGTGCGTACCAAACTCGTGACTTAAATATTCTCCCCCATGATCTGATCGTAAGAACTTTATTTTCCTGTCACGTTGGTTCTCTACCTCATTCTGAAATTCCTTGAACTTTTCAAAGGTCTCAGACTTGTGTTTCATTAAGTAGACATACCCATATCTACTTAAGTCATCAGTGAGGGTGAGAACATAATGATAGCCACATAAGCCTCAACGCTCATTGGACCGCACACATCAGTATGTATAATTTCCAATAAGTTGGTTGCTCGCTCCATTGTTCCGGAGAACAGAGTCTTGGTCATTTTGCCCATGAGGCATGGTTCGCACGTGTCAAATGATTTGAAATCAAGAGACTCCAAATGTCCATCGTATGGAGCTTCTTCATGCATTTGACACCAATGTGACCAAGGCGGCAGTGCCACAGATATGTGTGATTATCATTATCAATCTTACATGTTTTGGTATTCACACTATGAATATGTCTAACATCATGTTCGAGATTCATTAAGAATAAACCATTGACCAGTGGGGCATGACCATAAAACATATCTCTCATATAAATAGAACAACCATTATTCTTGGATTTAAATGAGTAGCCATCTCGCATTAAACGAGATCCAGATACAATGTTCATGCTCAAAGCTGGCACTAAATAACAATTATTAAGGTTTAAAACTAATCCCGTAGGTAAATGTAGAGGTAGCATGCCGACGACGATCACAACGACCTTGGAACCATTCCCGACGCGCATCGTCACCTCGTCCTTCGCCAGTCTCCGCTTATTCCACAGCTCCTGTTTTGAGTTACAAATATGAGAAACCGCACCGGTATCAAATACCCAGGAGCTACTACGAGTACTTGTCAGGTACACATCAATAACATGTATATCACATATACCTTTGGTGTTGCCGGCCTTCTTATCCGCTAAGTACTTGGGGCGGTTCCACTTCCAGTGATCGTTCCCCTTGCAATAAAAGCACTCAGTCTCAGGTTTGGTTCCGTGCTTTGGCTTCTTCCCGCAATCGGCTTATCGGGCAGCAACTCCTTGCCCTCCTTCTTGAAGTTCTTCTTACCCTTGCCTTTCTTGAAACTAGGAGTTTTATTGACCATCAATACTTGATGTTCCTTTTTGATTTCTACCTCTGCTGACTTCAGCATTGAAAATACCTCAGGAATAGTTTTCACCATCCCCTGCATATTGTAGTTCATCACAAAGCTCTTGTAGCTAGGTGGGAGCTACTGAAGGATTCTGTCAATGACCGCCTCATCCGGGAGGTTAATGTCCAGCTGGGACAAGCGGTTGTGCAACCCAGACATTTTGAGTATGTGCTCGCTGACAGAACTATTTTCCTCCATCTTACAACTGTAGAACTTGTCGGAGACTTCATATTTCTCGACCCAGACATGAGCTTGGAAAACCATTTTCAGCTGTTGGAACATCTCATATGCTCCGTGCTGCTCGAAATGCTTTTGGAGCCCCAGTTCTAAGCTATAAAGCATGCCGCACTGAACGAGGGAGTAATCATCAACACGCGACTGCCAAGCGTTCATGACGTCTTGGTTCGCTGGGACGGGTGCTTCACCTAGCGGTGCTTCTAGGACATATGCTTTCTTGGCAGCTATGAGGATGATCCTCAGGTTCCGGACCTAGTCCGTATAGTTGCTACCATCGTCTTTCAGCTTGGTTTTCTCTAAGAACGTGTTGAAGTTGAGGTTGACATGAGCGTGGGCCATTTGATCTACAAGACATTTTGCCAAAGTTTTAGACTAAGTTCATGATAATTAAGTTCATCTAATCAAATTATTTAATGAACTCTGTAAGTGCATCTAGTGCCACCCCTAGTTGGTTTTGGAGTATTGACGACAAATGTGGTTGAGGGACTAATGCGTTTGTGAGAATTGCAGGATAACGCAGGTAGTGTCCCTCATTGATTCGGTTCACCTACCGGAGGTGACCCCTAAAAATGTATGAAGACATTGAAGACAATGGTGGTATGTGAAGATATTCACATTGAAGACTATGACATGAGAAGACATTGAGTGAAGACTATGGAGCGCGAAGACTGTGTTGTTTTGTTGTTTCCTTTTCTTCTTTGTTGAGTCGTAGGAACCACCATACTGTTAAGTGGGATCCAAGTGATCATAGTCAAAACGACTGAAGTGATGCTCAACCCAAATCCTATGTCTTCGAGCGAAGACAATGAGAGAAAAACTTATCCAGAGCTGGATGAGTCAGCTTTGCTTGTAGCCCAAGTAAAGTTGCCGTGAGTGTTTGAAATCTGACCGTTGGAACACGTGTCAGTTCCTTAGTGACCCAGGGTCATTTCGGACATAACAGGTCGGGTTGCCTAGTGGCTATAAATAGCCCACCCCTACACCATAAATTGGTGGCTGCTCAGAGTTAGTGCACGGCTTTTGTCGTTTGAGAGCAACCCACCTCGAAGCCTTTGAGAGAGAGAGAAATCCTTGCGAGGACAAAGCCCAAAACACCCAGAGCCAAAGAGTGTTAGGCATCACTGAAGTTTTCCTGTCTGTGTGACCTGAAGACTTATTACACTTGAGGATTGTGAATCCTCCAGCCGGTTAGGCGTCGCGTTCTGAGCATCCAAGAGTCATTGTGGATTGCCGGTGAACGTCGTCTGTGAAGGTTCGGAAGTCTACCTTTAAGACTTACCAGAGTGATTGGGCGAGGACTGTGTGTCCTTAGCTCAAGGGGAATAAGGTGAAGACGCGGTCTTACGAGTTGAATCTCAGCCTCCCTAATCCGGATGTACAGTTGTCACAAAGAAGCTGGAACTTGTCCAACAAATCCTGTGTCTTCAACAAGTGACTGGTTCTATCCCTTCCCTCCTTTACCCTAAGTTTGTCTTCGTGAAGTCATTGCTTATATGTATTATCTGTTTGACTTCACTGCTTGACTTCTATTGTTATTTGGCTTCATACTATCTTCCATCCTGATCCTTACTACATAGCTGCTATTAGTCTTGTCCGTTCACATTATTGCATACTTGACTATGGCTTGCTTATTGTAGTTATCTTCCGCTGCATATCAACTAGGTCATTTCCGTTGTTTGTCTTCGAAACATCCGTGTTTTGAAGACTTTCATAAAATCGCTTATTCACCCCCCTCTAGTCGATAACTAGCACTTTCATTTGGTATCAGAGCCAGGTACTCACTTGTTATGTGTGATTTGTTTTAAACACCTATAGTTTTAGCTATGTAGACTGCAGGGATAATAAAAGTCTCCGCTGCTTGCCCTGTGTTCGATGGAACCGACTATCCCTCATCGGAAGAATAAGATGCGCATGCATCTTGAAGCCATTGATGTCGACCTCTGGTATGTCGTCAAGAACGGCGTTCCTAAATCTGGTGAAGGTGTCACCCCTACTGATGTCAAGAAGTTCATTCAACTGGACTCCACTGGAAAGAACATCATCTGTGGTCATCTGACCAAAGGGCAGTATGGCCGTGTAAGTGCTCTGGAAACGTCGAAGCTAGTCTCGGACTGGCTATCCAAGGTCAACGAAGGCGTCTCAACCCAGAGAGATCAAAGGATCAGTGTTCTTCGCAACCTCTTCAATCGCTTCAAGAGAAACGACAATGAAAATGTCCAGCTCACGTTTGATCGCCTCACTGACATCACAAATGAGCTTCATGCCCTCGGTGCCACTGAGATCACCAAGCAAGAAATCGTCAAGACACTACTGAGATCACTTGACAGCTCTTTTGACACCCTTGCCCTCATGATACAAGAACGTCCTGACTTCAAGACACTCGATCCGTCGATATACTTGAGAGGCTCAACACACATGAGTTCCAGCTATCCGTGAAAAGAGATATCTATGGTCCCAACTATGGCCGAACTCGCGCTTTGAAGGCAAAAGTTGTTTCCTCATCGAAGAAGAATCATTGCGGTTACGATGATCCTGAAGACATTGGAAAGGAACTTGCTATGCTTGTGAAGAAGTTCGAAGTTCACTAGGAAGAAAGGCTTGAAAGTATTCACGATCCAGCTCAAGAGATGATGAAGCTTCCACTCATGACTACAAGAAGAGAACCTGTCACAAGTGCAAGAAAACTGGACACTATATCTCTGAGTGTCCACAGTGGGACAATGAGAAGAAGAAGAAGAAGAGCAAGGAATATGATTCCGATGACAAGAAAAAGAAGAAATCTTCAAAGTCTTCTTCCAAGTCTTCATCAAAGTCTTCATCGCATAAGAAGAGCTCATCTGGCAAGGCTCGTGCTTTTGTTGGCAAGGAAATGGATTCAGAGGAGGAGTCTGCTTCTGAGGAAGTGGAGGTGGAATCTGAAGAGGAATCCGACCCGGGCGTTGCAAGTCTGGCTTTAGCCACAGCCTATGCTGCCAAGTCCATCTTCAATGACTTCTACACCAACGCTGAAGCTGATGATGACAATGACTTCTACACCAACACTGAAGCTGATGACAAGGACGACCCTGCTCCCACCTACTGCTTCATGGCACGCGGTGCCAAGGTAAAATCACGTGATGCTTACTTTCAAACATCAAGTGAAGATGACTCTGATTGTGAATCCAAACCCAGCTACAAAACACTTGCTAAAATTGCAACTGAACAACAAAGAGCTATGGAACATACTCAAAAACTGTTAGACAAAAGCGATGACCTGTTGGACGCGGAAATGACACGTTCACAGTCCTTAATTGAAGACATTAAAAATCTTCATGCCAGGTACCAAGAACTTGAAATTCGTCATGAATCGCTCTCAACTACTCATGAAAAGCTCTCCTATGATTATCTTCAAAGGAAGCAAGAGCTTGAGAAATTGAGAGCAGCTCATGAAGATCTTCAAAAAGAGAATGAGTCACTTCGCGCTCAACAGACCAGTTCCGCTCAGGATGGATTTGAACCACCATGTCTAAAATATCTTGAGCGTGATATCGCTACCTCTGTTGCTAAATGTTCAAGCTAACTGCTTGTTGCATTGTCTTCAACTACTAATGTGGTAACTAACCCCTCCGAGGAGGATACCACGCTATTGCTAATGAAAATGCTAGGTTGAAGACATTGCTTGAAACAGGGATGTATAAAAGTGCGAAAGGGCATCGGACACTGCGATGTCCTCAAAAGCATATTACGAACCGAAACCCTAGGAAAGAGGGTGTTGGGTTCGAGAGGAAAATGAATGTTGATGGTTCCCTCTTTGGAAGCCCGAGCGGTATCCCAAAACCACATGGGTTCTTTGCAAAGGGACCTTCAGTGGATCCATCCACCTTATCTGGCTTTACCTGTGCTAACCCTATTATCCTTGATGAATCCTTTGATGCAAACTATAAGCTGTTCAAGAATCAGAATGGTGAAGTGTTTGCCAGGTATATTGGTACTAACTGCAGGAACGGACCGCCTATGAAGAAGATCTGGGTTCCCAAAAGCTGTCTCGAGAATCTTCCAGTGAATGTCGTCATGACACCACCTGGGAAGAAGACAAACCCCAGACCAAAGGCGTCATATGGTCCAAAGGCTTCATACAGACAGAGGACTCACCGAGTCACCCTAACGCCAATGTTTTGCAGGAAACCGTACTCAAATTTATGAATATGAGCGTGTGTCTTCAAACCGCTATGTTCATAGAACTAAGAACTTTTCTGCTTATTCATATGAGTATCATTCATCTCCTGCAAGGCTATTTGCTAGGGCTCCAAAGCCGAAATTCTAAGATGCTGCACTTAGACTCATTGCTTCTAAGCCACCCCTGAAGATGTGGGTGATTAAGAGGAATTAACTCTCTTTTGCAGGAAAGGGTCTCCAGCCGAAAACCAAAGGCGTCTGATGCTATTGCTGGGGACCTAAAACATCTTGTAGGGCACAAGATCAAATGCCCAAATGGTTTCACTATGTATATTGTTCCTGAATCGTTTGCCATTCATCCCATCAGTCCTAATCTTGATTTAAGCTTCAATAATCCACTTGCCCGTCAAATGTTTATGCTTCACAATGCTCTTGGTGAAGCCTATCCCCCTAAATGTACTGTAGGGTATGACACCTCATGCTTCAGAATGGATTATGGACGGTGGATGCACTAATCATATGACTGGTGATCGAAGTCTTCTCATGGACTCAACCTTACGTCCATCGGACAAGAGTTACATCACATTTCTTGACCTTTGGTAAAAGCAAGGTATTGGGTCTAGGTAGAGTTGCAATATCAAAGGATCAACACATGGACAAAGTGATGCTTGTTGAGTCCCTTGGTTTCAACTTAATGTCTGTCTCAATGCTTTGTGACTTGAACATGATTGTGATATTCGGAAAATATCGTTGCCTTGTACTAATGGAATCTGACAAGTCTCTAGTCTTTGAAGGGTATAGGAAAGATGATCTATACATGGTAGATTTCTCAGCAGGTCCACAACTTGCCGTATGTCTTCTTGCAAAAGCTTCAGAATGCTGGCTCTGGCATCGGAGGCTGGGGCATGCTGGAATGAGGAACTTACACACACTCGCCAAGAAGAAGCATGTCATAGGCATCGAAGGTGTCAAGTTCAAGAAGGATCATTTGTGTGGTGCCTGCGAAGCTGGAAAGATGACTAGGGCAAAGCACCCCTCGAAGACAATCATGACGACATCTCAACCCTTCGAGCTGCTACACATGGATCTGTTTGGCCCTACTCATTACTCTACCCTCACAACAACTGCTTGTCTCTATGGCTTCGTCATTGTTGATGACTACTCAAGATACACATGGGTGCACATAATTCTCTACAAGACTGAAGTGCAAGTTGTCTTCAGACGATTCGCCAATTGAGCAATGTACAATTATGGCGTCAAGATCAAGCATATCAGAAGTGATAACGACACTGAATTCAAGAACACCGGACTTGATCTTTATTTGGATACCATGGGAATCACTCATGAGTTCTCTGCTCCATACACACCCCAGCAAAATGGCATCGTGGAGCGCAAGAACAGAACCCTCATTGAGATGGATCGAACAATGCTCGACGAGTACAAGACACCAAGAAAGTTCTGGCCTGAAGCCATTGATACAGCTTGTCACGTCATCAACCGTGTTTATATCCATAAGCTTCTGAATAAAACATCCTATGAGCTCTGTCGTGGATTTGTCACGGCAAATGTCCTAATGTAAGGACTTAGTCGTGAGGCCAACGCATCTATGTGGTAGCTTGAGAGGGGTTGAGCGGAATCGAGAGACGCAACACAAGACAGGGATTTACACAGCTTCGGGCCCCGGGAAACATCATCCGGTAAAAACCCTACATGCTGTTTGAGCCTAGGTCTCATTATCATCACGAGGGAGTCGCCGTAAACCGGCTCTCCTCTTTGTGTCTAGCCCTGCCCCTCCTTATATATGTTGAAGGGGCGGGTTACATGTGGAGTCCTATTAGGATTAGGACTAGTCTATCTCTAATGCAAACCGGATACAAGTCCTGGTCTTAACTCCTTGTAAGGTAAATATTCCTTATGCCTTTCCTCTTAATCCGGCCCACTTTAGTTGCACCGTCCTTCATGAACCGACAGACGGGCCACGGTGTCTTGTCGCTCCTCGACCCGTCCGCGGGTCACCATGAGTTACAACGTCCCGGTGGGTTCTTTGGTAAATTGCCGTGCAGGCGGGTCACCAGGTGAATATCGCCAAGTGCCAACGGGACCTCAAATAAACCGCCAAGTCCGGCCGGGTTAACTTCCGGCCGGTTTACACCGCGGGGTATATCCCCGACATTAGCCCCCAAGTTTAGCTTGGATTTATCCATGGTAAACTTATGCTACAAAATAAACATCGGAACAAATTTGGCAGGTTGTGCTCCGGGTTAAGAATTCTTGTAGACCGCACCGATCATCCTTAAGTCCTTTGTCATTTCCTCCTTCTAGAAAATCCGGGTCAATAACCAGCTTCATACTCAAATTGCTGATGTTGGCTTCTTATAGAAAAAATATTGTGAAGAATAATCCACTTGAGTTGGCTTCCAAAGCGCTGGTTTAAGAAATATTGGTCTTGAAATACTCATCTGATATTCAACCGGTTTGAAGATGCAGAAACTTGCCGGTTTTATCATTGCCAAAGACTGTCGGGTTATAAAAACTTGATAATTTCGAGTCATGATTGTTGCAGACACCGGTTCATGATTGTTGCCCACGCCGGTTCATGATTATTAATGACGCCGGGTTGCAGCCACAGGGTCACAACGATTAATGACGCCGGGTCAACCTAGTTTGCTCAATCAGAGAATTTGAAAATATTTCTTCGATAATAATATAATACCTGTAGCCCCCAAGTCTTTGAGCAGAACAAAGTGGTGGCTTAAGACTTTGCTTCAATATAAATACTGCCACTTTCAAAGAAATCCATGTTGTTCATCCCGTGACTAGTAAACACTGAATACTCCATATTATGTAGCCCCCAAGTGCCGGGTTGTCATGCTTGCAGCAACCTGGGACTTGTAATTGTCTTATACTCATAAAAATTTCAACCAGTGTAGCCCCCAAGGGCCGGGTCATTATGCAATAATGAGCAGGGACTTTGTAGGTGTAATCATGTAGATTTGAGCAATGATGTGTAGCCCCCAAGGGCCGCTCAAGAAGATAATATTGAGCTGGGACTTAATATATACTTCAATGAAAATAACATCATATGATGTAACCCCCATCATGGGACTTGAATCCACGTCCACAAGGTTAAGAGCCTTGTGCTTTACCAACTGAAGCAGTGGACCCTTCAATATAATGAATAAAAAGCTTTGTACCTTCAACTGTTGTGAGGAGCAATTGGTAGCCCCAAGGGCCGACTCATTATAATATGATGAGTCGGGTCTTCAATAATATGAGCAAAAAATTACTTTGCATTAGCCCTCGAGTGTCATGGTGCATGCTTGCAGCGACATGAGACTTGCATATTTGATATAATCTCAACTTAAATAATGTATCCCCCAAGTGCCGGGTCGTAAGCCTGCAGCGACTCGGGACTATTCCCTCCATTGTAGAATAAATCATACCCATTGATGAAATAATAGCCATTGCGCTGAAGCGACCTTGAAAACCTCAATCATAACACTGGTTAGTGATAATCACAATAGAAATCCAGCCATGTTGCCTATTCAAGATTTGAATAATATAATCCGGTATGAAAAACCTTATTCATTCAATATCATAATGAAAATTCAGCCAAGTTTGGCTATTTGAATAATATAACCCAATGATTTATAAGCGCATGATTCCAATGGCGCAATCCAAATATGTACTGGCGACTTATAGCCCAAAGCCAGGCCGGTTTAATAAACACCGGATAATTTCTCATCATATACTGGCGACTTATCATCTTAAAGCCAGGCCGGTTTAATAAACACCGGATAATTTATCATCATGCTTTATTCAACCTGTCTCTGCATACAACAAGTTTAAAGTGTCTGGCGGTTTATCACGGACGAATCATAATGCCCAACATATAACCCAGGTTTATAACCAAGGCTGCACTTAAGAATAATCAATGAAATATATCATACTTGTGACATTGAATCACATCATTGGTCTACCAACTTTTTGTAGTAAGGGTGATAACCCCAATCTTGAGTAATGATAACTCCTTCCATACTGTGTCGGTTTATGATAAAACCGTACCGGGTTGTGATAAACACCGGTTTAACCATATATAATACTGGCGACTCGTAGTCAAACCAGACCGGCTGATAGTCTCCGGATTATGATTTGATCATGTACTGACAACTTGTAATTGAAAGTCAAGCCGGGTTAATGAACACCGGTTTACTCCATAATAAGATGGTAACATAAAATCAAACCGGGCAGATAGTCTCCGGATTAGGATTTGACCGTGTTCCGCCAATTTGTAATTGACAGTTTGAACCGGATTAACAATGTCGGTTTAAAAACGCAACAGAAGTAAAAGTTCTTTAGCAAAAAAGAACAGAATTCAAGCAAAGGCAAAATAAAACCATTGCAAATGAGGCTTTGAGCCGATCAGATGGTGTTACCATGGTCGGACACGACCAAGCTCCCAATAAGGTGTAGCCATGGTTCAAGTCAGCCAGGTCCCCAACTGAAACCGTGGCATTATCCCGATCAAGTGGCGTGGCAATGGTTCGGGTTCGACCAAGCCCCCAAGTGACTCTATGGCCTTAGGCCGATCAAGAGGCGTGACTGGTTCAGACTTGACCATGTCCCCAAGTGATCTGGTGGCTTTCACCTATCAAAAGGTGTTGCATTGGTTCGGACACGACCAAGCCCCCAAGTGATGCTGTGGCATTGAGCTGATCAAGAGGTGTGACTATGGTTCAGACATGACCAAGCCCCCAAGTGATCAATAATATGATAAGCCAATAAGGCATGATACCCATGTTTGGACCGCGCATCATGGCAGCAGGTCCTCTTTGGCACCCTTTAACTTTTTGCAAGAGATAAATCCTTCTTGAACCGGGATTTTGAACCGGATATTGAGAGCTTCAAAGCTTTGTGGGAGACATCTTTCCCTTGAACCGGATTGTAAACCGGAATCTTCATTTTCAGCCGGAAATTTTCTGATGGCCTTTCAACTCGAACTTGCGAGAAGTTAATTCCTTTTTGAACCGGACATTTTTAAACCGGATTTGAGCGCTTGAGAGCTTTGTGGGAGAATATATTTCCCTTGAACCGGATTGTAAACCGGATACTTGAGAGCTTCGGTGAGACTGACTTCCCTTGAGCCGGATTTTAAACCGGAATCCTTTCTGATGATCCGGAACTTCTTCATTGAGCCGGGATTTTGTAACTGTCATATACTTACTAAGCCGGAAATTTTCTGACTGCCTTCAAATAACAGTAGCCTCCAGGACCGGGTTATCTTTCCCTCCATCATCCTGGGGTTCTTAAATTTGCTGAAACTAGCAAGATTTGCTTAGTCATGTCATCGTAGCCCCCGAGTCTCAAGGTGACTCGAGGAGTTGGCTTGAAACTCTCCATATTTGACCGCGATATAAACCGGCATAACTTGTATATCATTGGTGTTGATAACACGATGTGAATCCACAGAAGGTTGTGATGACTGCGGCGGGTTATAAATGATCCCGTATGAGCCGTGTCAAGACCTTTCGCCAATGGTTCCTTCCAACTGGCGATTTGAAGTTAACCAAAACTGTAGTGGCGGCGACTTGTGCTCCTGCTCATTGAGCCATCCAGTGCAGACGGCGGTTGCTGATAATTTGCCTCCAATTTGAAAGAAAACCGGGCTACCCAAGCTATGACTTGCTCATATCCAATAAACAGCTCATGCAGACAGGTGCGGCCCGGTATGTCGATGTAGACCAGGCCGCGAGAGACGGACGACAAGGATGACCGCAACATCAGAGGCGGCACAGATAAATGAATCGGCCGCGGCATTGTAAGCCGGTACAGATGCGTAAATCGGCCGTATGTTGATGTAGACCGGACTGCAGGGGACGGCGGCCTGTGCACGCTTTATTGGGTAATTCGCACGGTCCTGACAAATTGATGCGGACTGGATCGCGATATAAACCGGCATGGGTTATCCAATAGCTCAGCGATATAATAATCCCTTTTTGCAATACACAATTTGTCCTGCATTGGAAAACTTGCAAGCCAGAGTAATTGCTCTTTAAAAAAAGCAATATATAATATGAAAATATAATGGATGGATTTCACCTGATATGTTAGCCAAAAAATATCCATCGCGGAGTTGATGATCACCACGGTGAAACTGAAATCAATCACGGATGAGTCGGCCATGCGAGCAGACGGATGAATCGGCCACGGCGTGGTAAACCGGTGCGGACGAGCAAGTTGTCCTCCGCGTTGTAAACCGGTGCGGACGCATGAACCGGCCGTGAGGGC
This sequence comes from Aegilops bicornis, assembly GCA_021605145.1. Classification (NCBI taxonomy): domain Eukaryota; kingdom Viridiplantae; phylum Streptophyta; class Magnoliopsida; order Poales; family Poaceae; genus Aegilops; species Aegilops bicornis. The sequence goes on along the minus strand of CM038670.1, from coordinate 856,245,016 downwards.
GGATGGGCAAGTCGCCCGTGGCGTTGTAAAGCGGTGCGGACGAGTGAGCCAGCCATGGCGTGGTAAACCGGTGCAGGAGTCCGTTGAATAAGGACGACCACCCGTGCCAAATGATGTTGGCATGCGTCCGTCTCCGCGGTATAATGCCACCTTATGACAAATAATTCTTCTGCATATAAAACACAGCAGGGCAAAGTAGTTTCGCTCGCATGAATTAATATATATTTAAAAATAAATAGGATAAATAGCATCTGGTTTTTTTTTCGGATGTTGATAGCAGCTTGGCCAAGGTGGCCGGGCTCCGGCGACGACAGCGTAGCACAATTCTTGCCAGCCTTGACAACAAACAACTGCAGCAAGAATTGATCATCTGTTCGAATTCGACGGTGTGACCACGGCAGTCGATCGACACGCTGGCGAGGGGCAGCTCAATAGGTGACTAATTCAGGTCCGGTTTGATCATAGGTAGCAACAGAGTGCAGCCGTGGCGTCTCAGAGGTTCCAGCTTCCCATTATCATCTCCCTCTGATGGATCCTTTTTCTTGTAAATCATCTTAGAATCCATGTATGTACTAGTAGTTTTCCAAGTAGCAATGAATACTAGTACTTCTTTTGGTTGGTTTGACTTTCCTTGCATGTACGTGCACCATCGAACGGAGCTAGCGAGTACACGCCTCGAACATAAGCATAGACTGGCCTTTCCCTCCAGCAGGAGCGGCTCAGTAACCCGGTGGGGGCGGCGAACGTCAGCAGTGGCTCATATCAGAAGTGATAGCGGCGACGGCGGCCTCACATATGGTGACTCGACGGAGACCAAACCCTCACCCATAGAGGTATGCGGGAAACGGATCGTGGCAGCGGATCAACCATTTGTCGGTGGTTTAACAGGGGCGCTGGCTGGTGAAACGGTGAGGTGGCCTGGCGTGGCAGAGACAAAGGGCGGGCGACGACACGGCAGCCCGGCGTCTCAAAAGGCGGGCCACGGCAGAAGCAAGCCGGCGGAGGCGGCGGTTTAAGAGGGACAAGCAACTTGAGGCGGCGGGTCTGATGAAGCGGAGGCATGGCCCGGTTGGAGATGGAGGTGGCGAGGACGGCCCGAGGCCTGCTCCGACTGGGGCCACAACGGCCCGAGGATGGCCCCGATGGCTCTTGGTGGAAAAACTGAAGGCGGTAGTTTAAAGACGGATTCCGGCAGAAGCGGCGACCTGAGGTGAGGCGGCGCTGCAGCCAGGGCGGCCCGGAAGCGACGGGGACGGAACGCAACTGGGGCGGCTTGAAACGCTGGAGTCCGGCAACAACGTGGACAACAGGGAGCAGCGCGACGCGGGCGCTCGTAGCGGCTCAGGCACGGTTCAGGCGCGGCGGCTCATCCTTGATTAAAAAACGAACTCTGGACCTTGCTGGAGTAGAACTATAATAGCATATTCCCAAACGAGAGTAGTTTTCCCTCAATCCTCACGAGCCCCGCCATGCAATAATTGTTTCTTTATTCCTTGGATCTCTGCGGCTGGATTAAACATCAATCATCACTAGCCTTCGTCCGTACCGATGTGGCCGCGAAGAGAAGTAGCAATCTGACCCGGATCCTGTGATACGTGTACTTGCAGCAGAAAAAACTCATCTCGATCCCGGCGATTTGCGGCAACTGCTTAAAACCAACACATCAATCCGATTATTTGGTGACGTCAAATCAGATTCTTGTCCGTCTCGTCTGCAGCAAAAAAAAGCGATCTGCACTTGGATCAACGGGACGTCGTGCAACGCGTGAGGCACCGCACGCAAATCCAAAAATCTCTATGAATCTCGTATCCGCCGGCTCCAAAGTTTTGACCATAACTCTGATCTCCCAACGACAAATTTGCCTGCTCTGTCCAAGCTCGTCCGGCGGGTCACGCGGTCGTTCCACGCCGGCTTCTTTTTATCTGATCAACGGTGAACTCCTCAATCCCTAAAAAAGATCCCTCCAAGAACTCAACACCACCGTGCGCCTGGCCCCACGGTGGGCGCCAACTGTCGTGGATTTGTCACGGCCGATGTCCTAATGTAAGGACTTAGTCGTGAGGCCAACGCATCTATGTGGTAGCTTGAGAGGGGTTGAGCGGAATCGAGAGACGCAACACAAGACAGGGATTTAGACAGCTTCGGGCCCCGGGAAACATCATCCGGTAAAATCCTACATGCTATTTGAGGCTAGGTCTCATTATCATCACGAGGGAGTCGCCGTAAACCGGCTCTCCTCTTTGTGTCTAGCCCTAAGATTGTTTCTTCTTGCTTGTAGCCAGTTCCTCTTTGGGGAGCCTTGCCCCTCCTTATATATGTTAAAGGGGCGGATTACATATGGAGTCCTATTAGGATTAGGACTAGTCTATCTCTAATGCAAACGGGATACAAGTCCTGGTCTTAACTCCTTGTAAGGTAAATATTCCTCATGCCTTTCCTCTTAAACCGGCCCATAATAGTTGAACCGGTCTTCATGAACCGACAGATGGGCCACCGGGTCTTGTCGCTCCTCTGACCCATCCGCCGGGTCACCAGTGAGTTACAACGTCTGGCGGGTTCTTTGGTAAATTGCCGTGCAGGCGGGTCACCAGATGAATATCGCCAAGTGCCAGCGGGACCTCAAATAAACCGCCAAGTCCGGCCGGGTTAACTTCCGGCCGGTTTACACCGCGGGGTATATCCCCGACAAGCTCCTTACTGGCAAGAAGCCAAATGTCAGTTACTTCAGAGTATTTGGGGCTAAGTGCTGGATCAAGGATCCTCATCACAAGTCAAAATTTGAACCCAAAGCTCACGAAGGCTTCATGCTCGGTTACGGAAAGGACTCACACTCTTACAGAGTCTTCAATCTCTATCTCTACAAAATCATCGAAACTGTAGATGTGCGGTTTGATGAAACCAATGGCTCACAAAGAGAGTTCCTGCCAAGCACACTAGATGAAGCTCCGCCCAGCGAATCTATCAAGCTGATGGGAACTGGTGAAATCATGCCAAATGAAGCACAACCTGAAGAGGAACTCATCATTTCTGCACCTAACCAACCTGAAGACAATGCTCAGCCTGAAGACAATCCTCCCAATGATGACAATGATCAGCATGAGCAAAGTCTTCGTCCAGTTCATCCTCGAGTTGCAAATGAAGTACAAATTGAGAAGATAATCGATAGCATCAACGCACCTGGTCCGCTGACTCGCTCAAGAGCAACACAGCTAGCAAATTTCTGTGGGCACTTTTCCTTTGTATCAATATCAGAACCCAAGAAAGTTGCTGAAGCTTTTATGGAACCAGAATGGATTCAAGCTATGCAAGAAGAACTTCAGCAGTTCAAGCTGAATAATGTTTGGGCACTTGTCAAGCGTCACGACCCTCGCAAGCATAACATTATTGGCACCAAATGGATATGTCGAAACAAGCAAGATGAGCATGGTCAAGTAAATGAGAAACAAAGCAAGGCTTGTGGCTCAAGGATATACTCAAGTTGAAGGAATTGACTTTGATGAAACATTTGCTCATGTAGCTAGGCTTGAAGCTATTCGCATAATACTAGCCTATGCTAACCACCACAACATCTTGCTCTATCAAATGGATGTGAAGAGTGCATTTCTCAACGGCAAGATTGAAGAAGAAGTATATGTCGCTCAACCACCTGGCTTTGAAGATCCAAAACATCCTGATATGGTGTACAAGCTAAATAAAGCACTGTATGGCCTCAAACAAGCTCCTCGCGCTTGGTATGATACAATCAAAGACTTCCTGAAGAGCAAAGGCTTCAAACCTAGATCCCTTGATCCCACACTCTTCACGAAGACATATGATGGTGAACTGTTTGTATGCCAAATATATGTGGATGGCATTATCTTCGTCTGCACCAACCAGAAGTATAGTGATGGGTTTGGATACATGATGCAAGAGCAATATCATATGTCCATGATGGGAGAGCTCAAGTTCTTCCTTGGTCTTCAGATTAAATCGACAAAGAAATGGCATCTTTATATCTCAAGAAAAATACCTCCAAGATTATGCGAAGAAGTTTGGAATGCAAGAGTGCAAAGGGTACACGACGCCAATGCCAGCTAAACACCACTTGGGTCCCGACGACAATGGTAAAGAGTTCGATCAACAGGTATACCGCTCCATGATTGGTTCCTTACTTTACCTATGTGCATCTAGGCCAGATATTATGCTTAGTGTTTGCATGTGTGCTCGATTCCAAGCGGCACCAAAGGAATCGCATCACTTAGCTGTGAAGTGAATTCTTCGATATTTGGCTCACACCCCAACACTCGGATTATGGTATCCAAAGGGCTCAAAATTTGATTTGGTTGGATTTTCGGATGCTGATTATGCTGGTGACAAAGTGGATCGCAAGTCTACATCAGGCACATGTCACTTTCTGGGACGATCACTCGTCTGTTGTTCTTCAAAGAAGCAGAACTGTGTGTCACTCTCAACTGCAGAATCTGAATACATTGCTGCTGGATCTTGTTGTGCTCAGCTTCTATGGATGAAGCAAACTCTCAAGGACTATGGCATCAATCTGAAACAAGTACCTCTTTTCTGCGACAACGAAAGCGCCATCAAGATTGCCAACAATCCAGTCCAGCACTCGAAGACAAAGCACATTGAAATTCGTCATCATTTTCTCAGGGATCATGTCATGAAGAAAGATATTGACATCATTCACGTCAACACTGAAGAGCAACTAGCAGATATCTTCACAAAGCCCTTGGATGAGAAAAGGTTTTGCAAGTTACGGTGTGAGCTAAATATCTTGGAATCCTCAAATGTCGTGTGATCAAGCACACATCCTAACACTTATGCATGTTGATGACTTAGATGTGCAACACACGAAGTAACGTATATCTTCAATCAGTGAAGACTTACATTCTAAGCGTGAATACATTAATGTGGAATTTGACTTCGGAGCGCCACGATAATTGTGCGCCGTGTCTGGGTCTAATACTTCCTATACGGTGGGTAACGCCACCACCAGATTTCTTTGTTTGAAGTGTTTCACTCATGGCGTTATTTCTTGAAACTATTCGCATTTGATTTGACTTCAACTTCAACCTATTTTCATGATTTTCTTCACTATGACGATTTGGTTGCTGTCTGATATATATTTCTGTCCTCTACAACATTCACTTATAGCTATGTCTTCAAGTTAAATCTTTTGAACTAAGTGAATGTGATCGGACCCCAATCTCTCTATGCTTTCTATCTCAAACTCTATCTGTCCAAATCATATGCATTCTATTGAAACTGTCGAATGTCTTCTCTGCGTCCTTGTCGCCAGAAGACACAGTCAAACTTTAAGTCTGTTTTAAATAATTCATCATTCTTTGTTGAACTCCGGAGAAGCCGGAGCGACCATCCGACAAACTGGCGGCGTGGGAACGTGGGATAACTCACGGTATGTTGCATGCGTGCCATGTGCCCCTCAGATGTGAACCGCCAGGCACTCACAGAATTGCGCTGCGCCGCACACCTCGTTATAAATACCTGTCCCCTGCGGTAAAGAAAATCTTCTTCCACCTCTCCACCTCATCAAAACCCTAGCGCCACCGCTAGCTCTCGACGACACCGGCGACGAAGCGCTTAGCTGCCGCGACTTCTCCGACGCCGTCCTCACGCCGGCCGCGAACATCTTCGTCTCCGCCTCCGCCGTAGGTGTCCTCCGTCGCCAAGTTAGGGCACGGTGGACTGAACTGCTCGGCCTCCTTTTCTTCTGTCTAGCAGTTCTTCGAAGCGGTAAATATATCTCTATTTTTACCATCTTTTTGATCTTGAAGATTCATCCTACTTGCCAAAAATGGTTCCTGCCCATACAAAGTTAGATCTATTACATGCGTATCTCAGATGCGCCTAGTATATTCACTTAAGCTTCACAACTAGTTAGATTCCTCACTTGTACTTATTCACGGATTCGTACAAATCTGGAACCAACTCTCAGCGTATAAGTGAATGTCTTCGCATCATGAGGTCAATGTGTTCAAACTGATTTATCTTCAAAATCTTCTGAGAATGCATATGACCTCTTACCCTTCCCTCGCATCTCTAATGCTGTCACAGGTACATGTCCGTGGGAGAATCCCTTGGTTCTCATAGTCTGCATTCGTTTGCAGAATTCTTACAGCATCAAACCAACTCTCGTGAAGCTAGTTCCTGTCTGTCCAGCAAACACAAGCCTTTGAACATGAAGCCATTCTGTTAGAAGCACATGGCTACAGATAAATCAGTCAGGAAGGGCGGTAGACAGCGTCATGAGGGAACCTCAAAAGATCTGCCTGATGACCTCACAGAGCTGTACAAGACAGATCCTGAAGAGACCTATAATCAGCGCAAGACACGAATCCAATGGATTCGACGCTATTGGGCTGAACAGTGGTTCAAGTACAATTTCATCACACAAGAATATGCCGAGAAGAATGCCATCAGAAGCCCTTGGGGTCATATTCTATTTCGAGGCCTACCTCCCAAGAGCATGGCTGAAGCTATTGCACAAGGTTTGTATCCTTGCATGGTCCGTGGACCTCAGCCTGAAAATGCCGACCCGACGTCTTTGCTCTGGTGTCGCGATGACAATCTCTTCAAGCGCAACTTCCAGCATGCAAAGGCTTCTGCAAAGGAAAACAAGAAGTCATTGGGATTAGACTTCAACCCTGGTCCCTCTGCTCCCCGTGCTGATGGCTCGCGTGACGCTGAACCCAATGTCATCGGTCCATTTTCAAACCTTGAAGGCCTCATCACTTATATTTTGGTCCAAGGTGCCAAAGTGGATCACTCTGATGACAATGACGACTCTGATGAAGCCCCAGCTCCAGCTCCTGCTCCTGCTCCAAAGCCGCAGAAGCTTAAGAAAGTCAAGGCTCCAAAGTCAGCTGCTCCTCCAAAAGCTTCTCGTGTGAAGCCACTGGCCACTGCACCTCCTGAAGCCAGTGCACAGTCTGAGGATCAATCCCGTATCTCCAAGAAGACGGAGAAGAAAAAGAAAAGTGTCAAGAACACTGAACTGACACTGACTCCTGCTGCAATTCTGCGTGAAGAGCACATTGATCTGTCAAGTGATGACGATCTTGCAGATGATGCTCTTGAGCAGCTTATCAAGAGCAAAGAAGAAGCAGAAATCTTCAAAAACTTGCCTCTCTTTGATGTGGCAATCGTCCATCACTTCATTGATGAGTGGTTTGACACACCAAACATCAGCTTTGAAGATCTGCAACTTCCAATTGACCTCAGCGTCTCTTTCAACGACGCCATTGCTTCTGAGCTAGCTCTAGCTCAGCGGATTGTTGAACTGAAGCACAAAATTGACTATGAGAAGGCTCAGTTCAAGAAGCATATGGCTGCACTCAGTGTGCAAGACGTCAAAAACTTCAAGGTCGTGCTGCACGACCTCAAAGAAAACTTTGTCAAGAAGCGTGAAGAAGCCAGAGGCTCTCGTGAGCGCATGAAGGCTCTGGCTGACAACTGTGTGCTTGCCTACAATGAGGCTGAGAAGCGCAAGGCACTTGGCCGCCCCGGCATCGACCAGGATGGCTGCAAAGAAAAAGAAGTCTTCAGCTGACCAAGCTGCACCTTCAAGGCAGGAAGAGCCCCACATAGTCTTCCCAAGCAGCATGACTGGCGCGAAGCCAAAGGTACGGTCAACTGCTTCTGAACATAAAAAGACGAGGGCTGCCGAGGCTGAAGTAAGAAAAAGGAAAAATCCTGACGCCTCTGATGCTGCTCCCTCCAAGAAGAAGCTAAAGACCAAGAAGAATCGGGCTGCTCCTACAGAGACCCTGATTGTTGAACCCATTTCTGTGGTTCGTCCCGCGTCTGCAACCCAAGAACTTCGCATGACTGTTCATGAGCCTGCTTCCACAGAGGCTCCTGAAGCTGAAGATATTCCAGGTGATCCCCTCCTTCTTGAAGACATTGGTCACCATGACAATGTTGAAGATGATGAAGTTCTTCCTCAAATCGAGTACAATGTGGTATCATCGCTGTTAAATTTAACAGCGAACTCATCAGCATTGGTCGTCCTCTGACGCCAATTGCCCAGGATGCTTCATGAGCTGATCGCCCGCAACAACAAGACTCCCCCAGTACTCCCCAACAACAAGTCACTCCCCAACAGCAACACCAAGAAGAAGAGGAAGACTTTGGGGCCCAGGCAACCCCATCACCAAAGGCGTCGCCAGCATTTCGCAGGCTTCACAAACAACCTGTTGCATGTCAAGTGTTTTCAGAAGCCACTCCAACTGTGAACGTCTCTGAGTCTGAAGCTAAAGCTGCTGAAGACAATCCGGCTGCATCAGCCGCTGACACCCAAGAAGAAGAAGAAGAACGTGTTCCTACACCCCCAGTAATTGAAGAAGTGATCCCCGATATCAAGTGCCAGTGCCCGACCCTCCAGCTCCTCAAGTGGAGGTTGAAAACAATGAGGCTGCCACCTCCAACACCAATGAAGCCAATGACGTGGTCATGGCTGAAGCCAATGTGGAGCCTGTCCCCAACTGCCTCAAGGCAATGAAGGAATCTGTGCTGAAGCCAATGAGGCAACTGCTCCCGAAGCATCATTGTGCAGCACTGAAGCCTCGATTCTTGCCCTTGCTCGATTCCGCCACCAAGGCCCTACACAATCGAGCAAGCATTCAACTATGGCGAGCTAGTCACAGTAAGATGGATCGTTCTGGTCCCTCCGCCTCATGCCTCTAGTCCTCAATTCGACTATCATATTGCGCATAGGCCTCCGGTCCAGAAGCCGAAGCCAAGACTGCCAAGGTTTCCAGGCACTGCCACCTCAACTGGTTCTTTCAATGCAAATGGCTTCAAAGCCCACAACACTTTCTTTGACAGAGCAAAGAACCCCTTCACAAGGCCAAGGATATCTTCTGACCGGTTCTGGAGCTATCAGCAAAGAAGCTATTACTCCTGTGTTCTGTATGACCAAGGCCGCATTTTCCCTCATATGCGCCTCGACACTGAAGCCATTGCCGGACTCCGTGCTTAGAAGAAGCACTTGATTGCTTTCATGATGCAGGTCTGCTTGGCTTCAGAATGCATAAAGAGCACTAGAATGAAGAATTAGTGCTTCAATTCTATGCCACACTCCACATCCGCGGCTACAACAGAGATCACGAAGACATGGGTTCTCGAGTGGATGATCGAAATGTCCATCATGAAGCCAAAGCTCTTGACATCATTGAGCTCACAGGCCTACCCACTCCCGGAGAGCTGTTTGAACCTGGATGTCAACTCCACCGCTATGCCTTGGAAAGCATATTTCATAAGCCAGAACCCGACATGAGTCAGATGCTGAGCATGATGAAGCCACCGCCACATGACGCTGAATACCCTCAACACTTCTTTGTTGATGACCTTGAGTAGCTGCCTCGTACCATATATCACATCATACGGCGAACTCTATGGCCAATAAAAGGGCATTCATCATCTGCAAAGCTTGAAGGAGCAATGAAGACATTGGTCTTCTACATTCTCAATGGCATCAGCTTCAACACGCAAGATTTCTTCATCCGACAGTTGGCTGCCTCTGGATCTGATCTGTTTGGTCTGAAGTTCTATGCTCCATGGGTCATGCGCCTCATCAAGATGCACTCTGCTATCAACTATCAACCCTCTGCTCGCAATCATCTGATCTTTCTACCAGAGGTTGATATGTCTGTTGAAGCCATATACCCTGAGCCTGCCAAAACGCCACTAAGTCTTCAGAACGCAGATCACCACAGCTTCTCTCAACCTATGGAAGGCGTCCAAGCGGTATCTCGTGTCTATCCCCTGGCTGGGAACACACGTCTGCCTCATCGTGCCTGCAGAAGCCACTGAGAGCACAATTGGTCAAAGGCCTCGGAAGCGCTCTCGAGTCCTCAATGATCGAGAAATTCTTGTGGCGCTGCATCAAAAGCAAGATAAGCATCACTCCTGGCTAAAGCGTCAAATGCAAAGCCTCTTGGTGGACGTCAATCGCATTCGCAACCTTGCCACCAAGAATGCTTTTGTCACTCACGAGACTTGTCGGCGATCATGGAAGAGTTTGACCCTGCTCAGTGCTGAAGCTGATCTTCAAGACGATGGATTCACTGAACGTTTCAAGTTTGACTCCACTCCTCCACGGAATGCAGTCCTACAGCGAACTCCATCTCTTGAAGACTCTGACTATTCTTCCTCCGCGGCAACGGTCAATGCCAGAGTAATCGATGATGAAGCCGATGCTACTTCACCGCCCCCTACTTATGCACGAATCGACACTGCGCCCATCTCGTCTGCACCGCCAACCAACAGCGACAACCCTGCTGCATCATCTTCTTCAGAAGAGGACGAGTAGATGCTCTATGTCTTCAAACCTTTTTGGTCCTTACTGACAAAAGGGGGAGAAGCATATGAGTTTGATAGTCTTCAAGAGGGTTCATAAGGGCGGTTGCACTATATTTTGCCTAGTGTTTACAACTCTCGTTTTTGAAACATTTGGTTCTTATGAGTTGTAACACTTAAACTCGATGGTCGTCTGCTACTTATTTGCTTTACCCTGGTGCGATGATAAATTCCGCATGTGCGACGATAACTTCCGCACTTAGATCATTCTGCAGACGTCCATTTTTCATTATGCATGTCATTCTCTTAGCTATATCATTTCATGCATGATGAATTATCTTCATAAGTTGAAGAGGATCTCCACAAGTACAACCTGCCATGTGCATTTGCATTCCAAAAGTAAACTACTTATATGCACATCTTCAGGGGGAGCCTTTGCCACTTATGAAGACAATTCCCTATCCTTTACAATTTCACATATTTTATCCCTGTTGAAAACTTCAACGGTTTGTCATCAATCACCAAAATGGGGGAGATTGTAAGTGCATCTAGTGCCACCCATAGTTGGTTTTGGAGTATTGACGACAAGTGTGGTTGAGGGTCTAATGCGTTTGTGTGAATTGAAGGATAACGCAGGTAGTGTCCCTCATTGATTCGGTTTACCTACGGAGACGACCCTAAAAATGTATGAAGACATTGAAGACAATGGTGGTATGTGAAGATATTCACATTGAAGACTATGACATGAGAAGACATTGAGTGAAGACTATGGAGCCTTGAAGGCTGTGTTGTTTCGTTGTTTCCTTTTCTTCTTTGTTGAGTCGTAGGAACCACTTTGTCTTTGTTAAGTGGGGTCCAAGTGATCATAGTCGTAATGGTGAAGTGATGCTCAACCCAAATCCTATGTCTTGACGAAGACAATGAGAGCAAAACTTATCCAGAGCTGGATGAGTCAGCTTTGCTTGTAGCCCAAGTAAAGTTGCCATGAGTGTTTGAAATCTGACCGTTGGAACACGTGTCGGTTCCTTAGTGACCCAGGGTCATTTCGGACATAACAGGTCGGGTTGCCTAGTGGCTATAAATAGCCCACCCCCTACACCATAAATTTGTGGCTGCTCAGAGTTAGTGCACGACTTTTGTCGTTTGAGAGCAACCCACCTCGAAGCCTTTGACAGAGAGAGAAATCCTTGCGAGGACAAAGCCCAAAACACCCAGAGCCAAAGAGTGTTAGGCATCACTGAAGTTTTCCTGTCTGTGTGACCTGAAGACTTATTACACTTGAGGACTATGAATCCTCCGGCCCGGTTAGGCGTCGCGTTACGAGCATCCAAGAGTCATTGTGGATTGCCGGTGAACGTCGTCTGTGAAGGTTCGGAAGTCTACCTTGAAGACTTACCAGAGTGATTGGGCGAGGACTGTGTGTCCTTAGCTCAAGGGGAATAAGGTGAAGACGCGGTCTTTTGAGTTGAATCTCAGCCTCCCTAACCAGATGTACAGTTGTCACAGCAACTGGAACTGGTCCAACAAATCCTGTGTCTTCAACAAGTGACTGGTTCTATCCCTTCCCTCCTTTACCCTAAGTTTGTCTTCGTGAAGTCATTGCTTATATGTCTTATCTGTTTGACTTCACTGCTTGACTTCTATTGTTATTTGGCTTCATACTATCTTCCATCCTGATCCTTACTACATAGCTGCTATTAGTCTTGTCCGTTCACATTATTGCATACTTGACTATGGCTTGCTTATTGTAGTTATCTTCCGCTGCATATCAACTAGGTCATTTTGTTGTTTGTCTTGAAACATCCGTGTTTTGAAGACTTTCATAAAAATCGCCTATTCACCCCCTCTAGTCGATAACTAGCACTTTCAATTGGTATCGAGCAAGGTACTCCCTTGTTACGTGTGATTCAGTTTAACCACCGTAGTTTTAGCTATGTCATTGCAGGGATAATCAAAGTCTTCGCTGCTTGCCCGTGTTCGATGGAACCGACTATCCCTCTTGGAAGAATAAGATGCGCATGCATCTTGAAGCCGATGATGTCGACCTACGGTATGTCGTCAAGAACGGCGTTCCTAAATCTGGTGAAGGTGTCACCCCATCGATGTCAAGAAGTTCATTCAACTGGACTCCACTGGAAAGAACATCATATGTGGTCATCTGACCAAAGGGCAGTATGGCCGTGTAAGTGCTCTGGAAACGTCGAAGCTAGTCTCGGACTGGCTATCCAAGGTCAACGAAGGCGTCTCAACCCAGAGAGATCAAAGGATCAGTGTTCTTCGCAACCTCTTCAATCGCTTCAAGAGAAACGACAATGAAAATGTCCATCTCACGTTTGATCGCCTCACTGACATCACAAATGAGCTTCATGCCCTCGGCGCCACTGAGATTACCAAGCAAGAAATCGTCAAGACACTACTGAGATCACTTGACAGCTCTTTTGACACCCTTGCCCTCATGATACAAGAACGTCGACTTCAAGACACTCGATCCGTCGATATACTTGAGAGGCTCAACACACATGAGTTCCAGCTATACGAGAAAAGAGATATCTATGGTCCCAACTATGGCGAACTTCGCTTTGAAGGCAAAAGTTGTTTCCTCATCCGAAGAAGAATCATTGCGGTTACGATGATCCACGAAGACATTGGAAAGGAACTTGCTATGCTTGTGAAGAAGTTCCAGAAGTTCACTAGGAAGAAAGGCTTCAGAAAGTATTCACGATCCATCTCAAGTGATGATGAAGCTTCCACTCATGACTACAAGAAGAGAACCTGTCACAAGTGCAAGAAAACTGGACACTATATCTCTGAGTGTCCACAGTGGGACAATGAGAAGAAGAAGAAGAAGAGCAAGGAATATGATTACGATGACAAGAAAAGAAGAATTCTTCAAAGTCTTCTTCCAAGTCTTCATCAAAGTCTTCATCGCATAAGAAGAGCTCATCTGGCAAGGCTCGTGCTTTTGTTGGCAAGGAAATGGATTCAGAGGAGGAGTCTGCTTCTGAGGAAGTGGAGGTGGAATCTGAAGAGGAACCACCGTACTGTTAAGTGGGGTCCAAGTGATCATAGTCAGAATGACTGAAGTGATGCTCAACCCAAATCCTATGTCTTCGAGCGAAGACAATGAGAGCAAAACTTACCCAGAGTTGGATGAGTCAGCTTTGCTTGTAGCCCAAGTAAAGTTGCCGTGAGTGTTTGAAATCTGACCGTTGGAACACGTGTCAGTTCCTTAGTGACCGGGGTTATTTCAGACATAACAGGTCGGGTTGCCTAGTGGCTATAAATAGCCCACCCCCTACACCATAAATTGGTGGCTGCTCAGAGTTAGTGCACGACTTTTGTCGTTTGAGAGCAACCCACCTCGAAGCCTTTGAGAGAGAGAGAAATCCTTGCGAGGACAAAGCCCAAAACACCCAGAGCCAAAGAGTGTTAGGCATCACTGAAGTTTTCCTGTCTGTGTGACCTGAAGACTTATTACACTTGAGGACTGTGAATCCTCCAGCCGGTTAGGCGTCGCGTTCTGAGCATCCAAGAGTCATTGTGGATTGCTGGTGAACGTCGTCTGTGAAGGTTCGGAAGTCTACCTTGAAGACTTACCAGAGTGATTGGGCGAGGACCATGTGTCCTTTGCTCAAGGGGAATAAGGTGAAGACGCGGTCTTCTGAGTTGAATCTCAGCCTTCCTAACCAGATGTACAGTTGTCACAGCAACTGGAACTTGTCCAACAAATCCTGTGTCTTCAACAAGTGACAGGTTCAATCCCTTCCCTCCTTTACCCTAAGTTTGTCTTCGTGAAGTCATTGCTTATATGTCTTATCTGTTTGACTTCACTGCTTGACTTCTATTGTTATTTGGCTTCATACTATCTTCCATCCTGATCCTTACTACATAGCTGCTATTAGTCTTGTCCGTTCACATTATTGCATACTTGACTATGGCTTGCTTATTGTAGTTATCTTCCGCTGCATATCAACTAGGTCATTTCTGTTGTTTGTCTTCGAAACATCCGTGTTTTGAAGACTTTCATAAAAATCGCCTATTCACCCCCCTCTAGTCGATAACTAGCACTTTCAAACTCCCACTCAGATAGACATCCCCCTAGTCATCTAAGTGATACATGATCCGAGTCAACTAGGCCGTGTCCGATCATCACGTGTGACGGACTAGTCATCATCGGTTAACATCTCCATGTTGATCGTATCTTCTATACGACTCATGTTCGACCTTTCGGTCTCTTGTGTTCCGAGGCCATGTCTATACATGCTAGGCTCGTCAAGTCAACCTAAGTGTTTTGCATGTGTAAATCTGGCTTACACCCGTTGTATGTGAACATTAGAATCTATCACACCCGATCATCACGTGGTGCTTCGAAACAACGTACTTTTGCAACGGCACATAGTTAGGGGAAACACTTTCTTGAAATTATTATGAGGGATCATCTTATTTATTAACGTCGTTCTAAGCAAATAAGATGCAAAAACATGATAAACATCACATGCAATCAAATAGTGACATGATATGGCCAATATCATTTTGCTCCTTTGATCTCCATCTTCGGGGCGCCATGATCATCATCGTCACCAGCATGACACCATGATCTCCATCATCGTGTTTCCATGAAGTTGTCTCGCCAACTATTACTTCTACTACTATGGCTAACAGTTTAGCAAAGAAGTAAAGTAATTACATGGCGTTATTCAGTGACACGCAGGTCATACAATAAATAAAAACAACTCCTATGGCTCCTGCCGGTTGTCATACTCATCGACTTGCAAGTCGTGATTCCTATTACAAGAACATGATCAATCTCATACATCACATATATTTCATTCATCACATCCTTTTTGGCCATATCACATCACAAGGCATATGCTGCAAAAACAAGTTTGACGTCCTCTAATTGTTGTTGCATGTTTTTACGTGGCTACTATAGGGTTCTAGCAAGAACGTTTCTTACCTACGCCAAAACCACAATGTGATATGCCAATTTCTATTTACCCTTCATAAGGACCCTTTTCATCGAATCCGACCCGACTAAGGTGGGAGAGACAGACACCCGCTAGCCACCTTATGCAACTAGTGCATGTCAGTCGGTGGAACCTGTCTCATGTAAGTGTACGTGTAAGGTCGGTCCGGGCCGCTTCATCCCACGATGCCGCCGAAACAAGATAAGAGTAGTAGTGGCAAGTAAATTGACAAAATCTATGCCCACAACAAAATTGTGTTCTGCTCGTGCATAGAAACTACGCATAGACCTAGCTCATGATGCCAATGTTGGAGATCATTGCAGAAAATAAAAAATTTCTACGCATCACCAAGATCAATCTATGGAGCAACTAGCAACGAGAGAGAGAGGAGTGCATCTTCATACCCTTGAAGACCGCGAGACGGAAGCGTTGCAAGAACGCGGATGAGGGAGTCGTACTCGAAGCGATTCAGATCGTGGTGGACTCCGATCTTAGCGCCGAACAATGGCACCTCCGCGTTCAACACACGTACAGCCCGATGACGTCTCCCGCTCCTTGATCCAGCAAGGAGGAGGGAGAG
Source organism: Aegilops bicornis (assembly GCA_021605145.1). Taxonomy (NCBI): domain Eukaryota; kingdom Viridiplantae; phylum Streptophyta; class Magnoliopsida; order Poales; family Poaceae; genus Aegilops; species Aegilops bicornis. Next base: position 856,229,152 of record CM038670.1, on the reverse strand, counting down.
GTTGAGGAAGAGGAGCTCCAACAGCAGCACAACGGCATGGTGGTGATGGAGAGGCAGTACTCCGGCAGGGCTTCACCAAGCTCTTACGGAGGAGGAGAGGTGTTGGGGAGGAGAGGGGATGCGCCTTAGGTGTGTTGCTGCAGCCCTCCCCTCGCCCCTCTATTTATAGGAGGAGGGTGAAGGGGCCCGGCCCCCTCTAGATGAGATCTAGAGGGGGACGGCAGCCGGGGGGGGGGGGGGGACATTCCCCCCAAAGCAAGGGGGGCGCCCCCTTTAGGGTTTCCCCCCAACCCTAGGCGCATGGGCCCAAGGGGGGGGATGCGCCCAGCCCCCCAAGGGCTGGTTCCCTTCCAACTACAGCCCACGAGGCCCTTCAGGAGAGGTGGCCCCTCCCGGTGGACCCCCGGAACCCTTCCGGTGGCCCCGGTACAATACCGGTATGCCCCCGAACTTTTCCGGCGACCGTATGACAACTTCCCATATATAAATCTTCACCTCCGGACCATTCCAGAACTCCTCATGACGTACGTGATCTCATCCGGGACTCCGAACAACATTCGGTAATCACATACAAATCTTGCTAATAACCCTAGAGTCATCGAACCTTAAGTGTGTAGACCCTACGGGTTCGGGAATCACGTAGACATGACCGAGACAGCTCTCCGGCCAATAACCAACAACGGGATCTGGATACCCATGTTGGCTCCCACATGTTCCACGATGATCTCATCGGATGAACCACGATGTCGAGGATTCAAGTAATCCCGTATGCAATTCCCTTTGTCAAACGGTACGTTACTTGCCCGAGATTCGATCGTCAGTATCCCAATACCTCGTTCAATCTCGTTACCGGCAAGTCACATTACTCGTTACATAATGCATGATCCCGTGACTAACCACTTAGTCACATTGAGCTCATTATGATGATGCATTACCGAGTGGGCCCAGAGATACCTCCGTCATACGAAGTGGCAAATTCCAGTCTCGATTCGTGCCAACCCAACAGACACTTTCGAAGATACCTGTAGTGCACTTTTATAGTCACCCAGTCACGTTGTGACGTTTGGTACACCCAAAGCACTCCTACGGTATCCGGGAGTTACACAATCTCATGGTCTTAGGAACTGATACTTGACATTAGAAAAGCTTTAGCAAACGAACTACACAATCTTGTGCTATGCTTAGGATTGGGTCTTGTCCATCACATCATTCTCCTAATGATGTGATCCCGTTATCAATGACATCCAATGTCCATAGTCAGAAAACCATGACCATCTGTTGATCAATGAGCTAGTCAACTAGAGGCTCACTAGGGACATATTATGGTCTATGTATTCACACATGTATCACGGTTTCTGATTAATACAATTATAGCATGAATAATAGACAATTATCATGAACAAAGAAATATAATAATAATCATTTATTATTGCCTCTAGGGCATATTTCCAACAGCGACGTCTTAGGATTAACCACATTCAAACACGTTTTGATTTGTGTGAACACTAAGGCCATCGCCGGCGAGGGTGAGAAGAAGGATAAGCGGCAACACAAATATGATGCGTCGCTAAAATAAAGGAGATGGACCTATTGTGGTCTTGAGTGATGGTTGTTCAGTTAAGAGTGTGTGTTGTGTTTTTTCTCCCGTTGCAACGCACGGGCTCTTTTGCTAGTATGTGACTAAATGTTGATTCTACAACTACCTCTCAAAAGGAAATCTAAGTCCATATTGTGTAGAGATGTACACATATACAACAATGGAGGTAAAAGGAAAAGATAAGGCAAACTATGCCGACCTTGATAAGACATTACACATGAGAAGTTCTCTTCATTAAAGATATGATCTAAACTTCCCTTGCAAGACCATTTTTATATCCTCACCTCTAATGATAAGGTTCGGAAACCAAATTTAGCAACTGCTGGAATAGAATAGTACACGAAAAATACATACAAAGTCATTTTCCTGCTCTCAAGTATCTTTGAATTCAATTTAATTTTCCTAGTAAGTGTATCTTATACATTTCTATATTTGCATTGAAACCATTTTAAGATTGACGGCATAGTTTATCCAATTCATCATCTAGAAGTCTAGAAGACAGAGAAGCTAGCATCAGGAGATTTTGCTTGCACTTAAGAGTGCTAATATTTTCTTATAATGTTGCTATAATTAACTGGAAACATACCATCACCCAGGATATCTCAAAGTATTTCAATTATAGCATCAACGTTTGATTGATATACTGCACTCTGCCAGCAAACCACTTAATATATCTAATAGCCAACAAGTAGAGCAAGTAGAAGGAAACATGGATTTACCATATAAGAGTGTCTTTTCCCAACAAAAAGAAGTGTGTGATGAAGCTCATGCAGTTTTATTCATATTGCACATTGTAAGTGCATCACAACGCTGGTGCTGCAAAAGGTAATTGTCGGTTGATGTTAGAGCATAAAATTCATCCATCATATACCCCCAAAGAGGTTCAGTTCAGAGGGCCTGTATATGCATGTGTTCAATTGGCTGAGAAAGCCGTGTTGGTCTTCGAGCATAAATAACTGTAAACCAATATCAGTGGGTTTGCCAATGCACTCCACAAGCTCATGTGACATTTCTGCCATTATTTAGCACCTAAATTTCCAACACACACACATCAAGGGGATTATACTTACCGCAGACAATCAATCATGTATGTATGTACTTTCATTGGCATGTCTTCCAACAGCAACGGGATTAAGCAACTATGTTCTTCCCATGGTAGAAAGCTTCCTCTTCCTTCCAATAAAATCACGATATTCAGGATAGCCTCCTATGCCTTCCAATAAAAATGGGATTAAGCGATAGCTTCCTGTGCCTTCCAAAAAAAAGTGATTCAGCGATGGCACTCAGGGTACCACACAAACATGACAAATACTACCCATACTAGTAGACTGCCCGTGCGTTGCCACGGGCCAAAAATTAAATTTATAAACAATGCTCATATTTCTCTTCCCGAATGAAAACATTGCACACAATGTTCAACCACAACACAAACACAAGTATCTTCTCTCTATTCCAACAAACGCAATGCACCCCTCTAGCCTCTCGTTTATGTTGAAGTTGTTCTCCCTAGCCCTCTTTGTCCGTACATCAACCATCCTCTCAATCTATTGCCCCTTGACTCTGCATGTGGCTTCCATGTCTACTACGTATGTCATGCAACATGGAACATGATAAAAAAGGATGAGATACAAGGTACCCCACCTTATTAAAAATCACAAGAAAATGTGGCATATGAACATGAGAACATTATTTCCACCACATGTTCATTCACAAACTAATAATGCTCTGTTTAACTGGGCTCTGCTTTCATCTTCACCTAAGATGCATCTCCGTCACATTATCTCACTAATACTTATTTTCCTATGGACCTCAAATATACATACAAGAATCACATGACAAGGTTGCATCATTGTCATTCCATCTATTCTTTCACTTCAGCTCTTTTGGTCATTGCAACACCAGTCTACTCCATCGTCACCCTACTCTAAATCCGCCCATGTTTCCATCCGGCTCCAACACGGCCATTTTTTCTCCATGTCTTTCATGTCGTATCAAGTTTGTACTTTCAACCTCAGAATTTTCATTGTTTAGAATGAGGAGGGTTTTCAGAGTTCACTTCTCTGAGAGAGAACACAACACATATTGATACAGATTAGTGATGAACAAAAATTTCTTTGTGTTATTTATAACGATGAATACCAACACATGGTATGTTACAATGGAGTAGCTAAGTTGTCGTCTTTGGAAAAATAAGTCTAATGTAAGTATATTGAAGTGAATCCCTGAATTAACAAATGCAAGAGAAAAAGATGACTACTCCCTCTAGACGGGTGCATGGGGCATCCACAGGTTCCTAGATCATCAAGTTGACCAACGCATTATACAACACAGAAACTATATATTTAGGAATTTTATTAGAATCACGAATTCAGTGTCTATTGCCCACACCCTAGTCATTCCAATCATTGCCCCCTTGCATTATATCACTGTCACCTTTTCTCTCTCCCCCACCTCTCTCTCTCTCTCCTATTTCATCTCATCCTAACGTTGTCCCCTACAACCATCCACCCACTAACATCGTCTCCGGCAATGGGCGAGGGCTATGGTGCCTCTACTTGCACGAGAAAAACCTCTAGTGGGCACGAAAATGAATCCAACACACCTATGTTCCACCTCCTATTTTGGCGCCGTCTCCTGCTCCCTCTCCTACTTCGGGGAGTTCGGAGACAAGCCAGTTGCAATGCGACCGATGTGCCATGCCTGGACCCCATGCATTGCAACGGGGGCATAGATATTCTATTGGTTCAACATCAATCTTGTCCGACATATACCTAACATCCACCATATTCTAGATTTTGATAACATTTAATTTGATTATATTATGATAAGAGAAGGCAAGAAAAGTTTTGATTCAGTTAAAATTCTGGTAAGATTGATTTGATATGATTGAGTTAATGCAAGACACGGTTATGGAAAAGTATCGATTTCGTGTAGATTATTCCAATTTACTATATTTATGTTGGTTTTATTTTGTTCCACGTCGGTTGGGGATACCAAAAACCAACAGGAAACCAAAGAGGGGACGGTAACATGAGGTGGAAAAAACCGAGAATGAGGGTAGGCGACGGAACAAAGCCCCACTTAAGAGTAGAGATATCATACATTTCACTTCCATAGGCGTAAATTACTCTCTACGAAACTATATTTTGTTTCAAATCTTGATAATCCTAGCTTATTGAACTTTAGTTTCCTTCATATGGTTTTTCACTTCCTTTTTTATGGTAAATAATTTATTTCTGGTCAAATTACTTCTATCGCATTATTTCATTATCTCAACGCATTTTATGACTTCCAGGATATAAGAATAATCTAACATGTAAAATAATTCTTTCTTAGGTTTCAAATAAGTCACCAGTAGGTCAAAAATAGAGGTGAAATCTTGCCAGGCAGGCAGACACACAACAACCGCCGATGAGTGTCGCTTAAGGTCCAATGAAAACAACATAAGTAGTGGAGAACAGAATTGCCAACTCTCTATGCTAGTTTTGCGACTCTGTACATTAAATTTATATACATTTTACCTATCTTCTGTTATCTGTCATCGTTAAGACGCTGCGTGCTCGGCAGCGCCATCGTCCAGGTGGATGCGGCGTCGTGGACCGGCAGGAGGCCACCCTACATGAGCATCGTACATCATCCTCGGTGTGTCCACCGCCGAGTTGTTGTTGTGGTCGAGTCGTGGACCACGCCGTCGAGAAAGCTGATGTCAACACAGATGGATCTCAACCATGGCAGCAAGCACATCAAACAAACACACATTAGCAAGCAAGCACACATACCTCCATCTTGGGATCCGGCCGTCTAACGTGACTTGCCCGTCGGGACAATCTACCCGCTGCCATGCTCACCGTAGCCGAATCCACTATCCCCGGCCAGGCAACCATAACCTCACCCATGACCATGTACCTCACAGGCACAAAACCTCACCCATACCATGCCCACGGGCCCGAAATCACATCCATACCCAAACCCATCGGGTACCCATAGGGCAACTCGACAATATGCGATATTATACCCTCAATAATGGCAAATAAACAGAAAACAATGATTTTAATTCACAGTTGACAAGCTCACAATCACAACCACATATAAATAGCATGACCATGTTTGCAAAAATGGTAGCTTGACCATAGTAAATAACACGTTTACATGTGTAACCAAGGGCAAATAGCAACCGAAAATTATTTAAAAAAGTACAACTCCAAGTCTCGAACATGATTTTAGTAAATAAAAAGTGCACTGTCCACACAACCGCCAACCAGTAGCTCCAGGTCTTCATTCTTGAGTGATGACTGAATTAGGTTAAATCCTACACGCGGTATAGACCAACAGAACATGATTTAATTAATTACACAGAGAATCTTACAATTTAAGTGAAAAATATCTGAAGTGAAAACAACAAAGTTGTAATTTTTTTTTACAATTTGTTCTTCGTCATCCTCTAGAACACTCTGAAATTCTGCAAAGCGAGTGGAATTTGAATCACCTAATGTCTAACCAACAATTATTATATAAATAACAAGGTATTTGCACAATAAAAATAAGAGGCAAGTGCAGATATTGAGTACCTAATAGATCCGCATGAGACTAATCTTGCGTACACTTGAGAGCTTCTGAAATATTAGGAGTAAGACTTGAGATTCAGACGCTGGAGTGACTTGAGATTCAGACGCTCCATCTTGAGAAGCCAGTGAACCTTCCCATATCACAGCTGAGCCTTGCGCTCCATCTTGAGAAGCCAGTGAGCTGTACATAATACACAACAGATAAGTTTAAGAATTGTACGGAAAATAGTATTAAATTTTAGTAAAAGTGAACCAAATAAGTAGAATGTAAAACTCGAATTATGGTGATCCCACAATAGTCTTCACAATCATAGAGGTACCAAACCAATCACTAATTAATTTTCTTTCAAGCAAACATGCAACACCTGAATCTTAATTGAAGATGATAGTAATCGATTAATTAACCAAACATGCACACATGGATAGATCCACGTACTTGCATATAGTATTATAGGAATACGAATATGTACTACTATGTATTGATATTACAGGAATATAAGCAAGAATCATGCCTTGAATGAAGCCTGGTCCTTGAAGCGGCCATGCTCTCCGCCATGGTACATGCTCCCAGCCTGCCTTGCTGGTGTGACCTGCCTTGTCGTCGCTGAACCCTTGTACCTCGATCGCTTGCCGTCATGATCGTTAACTTCTTCGTGATCGTGAATGGTGATCTATGGGGGGGGGGTGTGGTATCTATAGATGGCTGGCAATCAGAGGAGACGAGAAGATATGGTGGACTGATGGAATAATTTACGGTGGGGTAATTTACTTTCCACCTTTTAACAAAAAACATATGGTGGGATAAGGAAAGTTAAGATTTTTGCCATAATTTTTTGTGATTTTGGGAAGCGTGGCCCACAACCATGCTTGATTGTTAGAAAATCTGTAAGACGGAGATCTTCATTCCAAGAAGGAAAGAATCATTCGTAATGAGGAAATACAACTGCCAAGATGGAAAAACGAAAGGAAGGGTTATGGAAATTGATTTGGTTTTTAATGCGAAGACTGGTGGGATGTGAGACGAAAATAAACCAGATAAAAAAAACCGGTTGAAAATAAACCGGTTGAAATTAAACCGGTTGAAAGTGGGGGGACTATTCAACCAATTCGTCCATTAGGAGTAGAGATGACATCACACACCCGTTCTCAGTGAACCGGCCGGTTTGCTTCGCCAGCCTCCGCCCTGCTCTGCATAATGGGTAGTACAATGGCAGGGTTGTTGCAAGTGTTCCGTCGATGTTGTCCCACACTATTAGGAAAAAGCTTATACACAGAAGCTTACCGGTAGCGCGGTTTAAAAAGAGGCGCTACTGCTAATTAGTAGTAGCGAGGGTATAAAACCCACGCTACTACTAAGTTGATAGTAGCAGCGAGGGGTATAAAACCCGTGCTACTACTAAGTTGATAGTAGTAGCGAGGGGTATAAACTCGCGCTGCTACTAAGTGGTTTTCACCATGCCTCCCGGGACATGCCATAGTAGTAGCGAGGGGTGTAAAACCTGCGCTACTACTAAATAAGTAGCTATAGCGCAGGTAACACCCCCATGCTATTACTAAGCGTGTCCGGCCCGATCCACTCCCACCCCACCACTCTCTCTCTCTCATCCCTAAAAAATCTCTCTCTCTCATCCTCGATCCACCCCATCCCGGGCGTCTCGCTCGCCAGAGGAGTCTCGCTCGGCCTCCCCTCTCCCTGATCTAGCCGCCACCTCTCGCCCTCCCGCGAACTCCATGGCGACCAGGGGCGGACCCATGTTGGCACAACCGGTGTCACAGGACACCGGGTAAAATTTCTGCTTACCCTGTATAGCCCCCTATATTTAGGCTAGGACACGGGTCAATTTCAGAGCTGGACACCGGCTGGACCGGACTGAAGCTAGCGAGCCAAGCAACGAGATAAACCAAGCGCGGCCCAACTAGCAGTAGCAAACCATGCGAACGGTTGGAGGTAGCCAGATCCATTTTTCACCTAAAACAAGGCGTATGATTGATTGGATCAATCTTCTCCTCTGTTTAATCACAGCGAGCTGGCATCCCGTTCTCGACCAGTCGTCGTCGATGCTTCGTCGCTCCCCCAGCCGGCCCTACTCTCGCGGCCACCCACACTTACGGCCACTTGCAGATCGCAAAATTACTCCCCACTTGGTAACATTGTCAATCTCTTACATGTTAATCTAGTTCTTTTTTTTCTGAACTGTATTTCTAAGGATTTTAGATTTAAGGTATTGCAGTTGAAATTGGATTGCCATGGTTTTCTAATTTCTATTAGGGTTTCACATCTATTTGGATTATTTGTTGACCGCGCACGGTGGGGAGTAAAACACAATCCAAGTTATGTTATCATACGCAGTCAAGGTCTATTGTTGTATGTTGCCAAGAAAATTTGTTTTTGTCGTTTAGTGTTCTGATATTTTAGTGTCCAATTTTACATAATCAGCAAATATTTCAAGGGAAAAACTTTATTTTAGTAACCATATTTACTGACATTTTAAGTTATTTTTGAGAAACATAGTACATTCGCAAATGCCCAGATATACGTACACTTATACTCCATCCGTCCTAAATATAAGACTTATTGGTAGTTTAATTTAAACTACCAAAACGTCTTATATTTAGGAACGGAGGTAGTATATCCTAAAGAGATATGCGAATGTTAATTTTTATATATAGTAATGTTCGGTATCCATCGTGTATAGCGTACACATGGACACTGGGTCATTTTGGTTCTGGGTCCGCCCCTGATGGCGACTGCGGCCTGATCTGCATCCTCGCCGGCCCTGCTGCCTCGCCGCCGCCCCTGCTGACCCCGTCTACCTCGCCGCCGCCCTGGTCTTCAAATCGCGGCTGCCCCACTTCAACCTGCCCGCCGCCAGGTCCAGCACACCGTCGCCGCCGGCCGGGAGAGGTAGCTACTCCGTCTCCTCCTCCCCTCTTCCTTCCCCTACCTCCCTCGTTCCTTCCTCGGCCCGGCGAGCCCCTGCTGCGTGCGTGACCAGGGACAAGCCCTTGATTTTTGTTTGACAAGGGATGAGGCCTGCCAATTTGTTTCTACGGAGAGCCCCTGCTGCTGTAGGCTGCCAATTTGACCAGGGACAAGCTCAGAGTGGATCGATCTATTGTGGCCAAAATACACTGCAGTGATTTGTCCATGGGAGTACAACTTCCTTCAGCTTGTTCTCTAAGTGTGCACTGGTATTCATCTCCTTCTGATTGGACAAACTTCAGTTTTGAGGAAATGTCGTTCAGATGGATTACTAAGCATGAGTGCTACATCTAGCATCCAATTTCCCCATGTTCTCCGGTGTTTACAGAGAGCCTACACTTACGTCAATATTGTTTTGTCAACTACTGTATCTATCTTCTGTACAGAGAGCCGTATATGTTTCAGACCAAAAATTTGCTTCTCTGTTCCCTTGTGATTATCATGTGTAGGTGGTCAAAACGATTACAGTAGATGTATAGACTTTTCATTGTTTGTAGCTACTATGCTCATATTTAAGTTTGTTCATTGCTTCTCATGCTGAAAAAACTATTCTATAGGGACTTGGTGTTGTAAAACTATTCTGTAGGGCGGCGTACAAGCTAGTCATGCGGGCTGCGGCGGCTGACGACGCTGGTTGACCTTCTCCTGTGCGTGCAGGGCAACATCGACGCTGGACGAGATGGACGAGCTGCAGTGCCAAACTGGTACTCCCTCCGTTCCAAAATAGATGACCCAATTTTTTACTAAAGTTAGTACAAAGTTGGGTCATCTATTTTGGAACGGAGGGAGTACCTCTGAATTTTGCTTCAGTTTTGCTTCCTGCTAATCTGAATTTAGGGGAAGCTCTGAATTTTTTTATGTTTTGCAGGGAGAGGAATAGACGCTCCAGCAGCAGTGGTATTCTCTATGCAATCAAACAAGAAGCATTTAGTGTTGTTTCACCGAATCAAAAGAGACCAAAATCAGACCACATATGATTGCAGATTATGCGTGTGTATGTGGAGAAGATAACTGGGTCGATTGATTTGATGTTAATTTGTTTGCTTCACTCTGTTTATTTATGGCTACGACGACGGCGGCGGCTCACGAGGTAAATTAAACCCAGCCCCCCTTCGTGTTCCCGTCCATTCCGCCGCCCACCTTGTGCTCCTAGCCGGCGCTGGAGTACGAGGAGAGGATCCACAAGTTCCCCGGCGTGGTAAAATTACCGACCTAACTCTGAACGTCTGAATAATGCTGAAGTGGTATATTTATTGGTCCATATGTTTGTAGATAATAATGGATCTGAATGTCTGAATGTTACATTATGTCACTATAAATGTCGTTTTGGACTTTGATATGGTCTTCCAGTGTACAGTTTGACATCATTTTTCTTGAAAATATGCTTCGTCGAATAAAATAGGCACATATAAGCAGAGTACATTTATTAGGCTTGTTTTATCTGTTTGGTGTTACAGATGGTTGACAGGGAGAGACGAGACTGCCGGTTTGCTGAAGTGGTAGGTTGCCATTCAGGTCAGTCCCCAATACTCTTCTTCCTTGGGCTCCAGAATTTACTTGCATTAGGGAGTTAGCCGAGTCACATTTAATCTGGTGAAGACAAGATTACGACTTTAGTACATTGATAGTCAACAGAAGAACACAACTAAAATATGCGCAGAAGTTGTAGAGACTGTTTGGGTGTGATTCCTGTCGGTGGACTGATGAAATTTTTGGTAGAGCAATTCAGGCATGTAGTTCGATGGATGAATATACCTTGCATACATCTCTAGGATTTACAGAATGAAGCTAACAATTGCTTGAGCCTACTATGTTATATATGTTAGGAGTATCCTCGGCCAGGTGTAAGTCCATCTAGTGCCACCCCTGGTTGGTTTTGGAGTATTGACGACAAACCTGGTTGAGGGACTAATGTGTTTGTGAGAATTGCAGGATAACACAGGTAGTAGTCCCTCATTGATTCGGTTTACCTACCAGAGATGACTCCTAAAAATGTGTGAAGACATTGAAGACAACGATGGTCTGTGAAGCTAATCACGTTGAAGACTATGACATGAGAAGACATGTATGAAGACTATGGAGCGCGAAGACTTAGTTGTTTCGTTGTTTCTTTTTTTCTTTGATTGAGTCATAGGAACCACCGCACTGTTAAATGGGGTCCAAGTGAACAAAGTCAGAGTGACTAAAGTGATGCTCAACCAAATCCTATGTCTTCGAGCGAAGACAATGAGAGCGAATCTTATCCAGAGTCGGATAAGTCAGCTTTACTTGTAGCCCAAGTCGAGCTGTCGCGTGTGTTTAAAATCTGACCGTTGCGACACGTGTCAGTTCCTTAGTGACCCAGGGTCATTTCGGACAAATCAGGTCGGGTTGCCCGTGGCTATAAATAGCCCACCCTCTACACCATAAATTGGTGGCTGCTCAGAGTTAGATACGACTTTTGTCGTTTGAGAGCAACCCACCTTCGAAGCCTTTGAGAGAGAGAATCCTTGCGAGGACAAAGCCCAAACCACCCAGAGCCCAAAGAGTGTTTGGCATCAGTTAAGTCTTTCTGTCCGCGTGATCTGAAGACTTATTTCACTTGAGGACTGTGAATCCTCCAGCCGGTTAGGCGTCACATTCTGAGCATCCAAGAGTCATTGTGGATTGCCGGTGAACAAAGTGTGTGAAGGTTCGGGAGTCTACCTTGAAGACTTACCAGAGTGATTGGGCGGGGACTGAGAGTCCTTAGCTCAAGGGGAATAAGGTGAAGACACAGTCTTCTGAGTTAAATCTCAGCCTCCCTAACGGGGCGTGCACGGTTGTCACAAAGAATCGAACTGGTCGAACAAACCCCTGTCCTTCTGAAGTCACTGGTTCTATCTCACTTCTCTTTACTTACCATTTGTCTTCGTGAAGTCATTGCCTGCTTGCAATTATCTGTTTGACTTCACTGCGTGACTACTTATCCTGATTGGCTTCGCACTATCTTCCTTTATGATCCTTACTACCTAGCTGCTTATAGTCTTCGTGCTTTCACTTCATTGAATACTTGACTATGGCTTGTCTAGTGTAGTCTACCTTCCGCTGCACTCGATAGTGTTGTTTCTACTGTTAGTCTCCGAAACTCTCATGTTTTGAAGACTTACATAAAAATCGCCTATTCACCCCCCTCTAGTCGATAACTAGCCCTTTCAATTGGTATCAGAGTAAGGTACTCCCTTGTTCTGTGTGATTCGGTTTAACCACCTGGAGTTTTAGCTATGCGACTGCAGGGATAATCAAGGTCTCCGCTGCGTGCCCCATCTTTGATGGCAATGAATATCCCTACTGGAAGAATAGGATGCGCATGCATCTTAAAGCCATTGATGTCGATCTGTGGTATGTCGTCAAAAATGGCGTTCCCAAGACTGGTGAAGGTGTCACCCCCGCTGATGTGAAGAAGTTCATTCAACTGGACTCTACCGCCAAGAACATCATCTGTGGTCATCTGACCAAAGGGCAGTATGACCGTGTGAGCGCTCTGGAAACATCGAAGCTAGTCTAGGACTGGCTCTCCAAGGTTAATGAAGGCGTCTCAACACAGCGTGATCAACGAATCAGTACTCTTCGCAACCTCTTCAACCGCTTAAAAAGACACGACAACGAGAAAGTCCAGCTCACATTTGATCGCCTCGCTGATATCACCAATGAGCTCCGTGCACTCGGTGCAACTGACATTACGAAGCATGAAATTGTGAAGACACTGCTGAGATCTCTTGACAGCTCATTTGACACCTTAGCCCTGATGATACAAGAACGCCCTGATTTCAAGACACTCGATCCGTCTGACATACTCAAGAGGCTCAACACACATGAGTACCAGCTATCTGGGAAACGAGATATCTATGGCCCCAACTATGGCTGAACTCGCGCCTTGAAGGCAAAGGCCGCCGCTTCCTCATCTGGAGAAGAATCTGACTGCAATTCTGATGATCCTGAAGACATTGGAAAGGATCTTGCTATGCTTGTGAAGAAGTTTCAGAGATTCACTAAGAAGAAAAGCTTCAGAAAATCTTCACGATCCAACTCAAGTGACGATGAAGCTTCCACCTATGACAACAAGAAAAGAACCTGTCACAAGTGCAAGAAACCTGGCCACTACATCTCTGAATGTCCATAGTGGGACAATGAGAAGAAGAAAAAGAAGAGCAAGGAATATGATTCTGATGACAAGAAGAAGAAGAAATCCTCAAAGTCTTCTTCCAAATCTTCCTCCAAGTCTTCATCACACAAGAAGAGCTCATCCGGAAAGGCACGTGCTTTTGTTGGCAAGGAAATGGATTCAGAGGAGGAGTCTGCTTCTGAGGAGGCAGTGGTGGAGTCTGAGGAGTCTGACTCTGGTGTCGCAAGTCTGGCTCTAGCTACAGCCTACGTCGCCAAGTCCATCTTCTACACTGAAGACAATGACTCCGTCACCAACACTAATGACGAGAACGACTCGACTCCCACCTACTGCTTCATGGCACGTGGTGCCAAGGTAAACTCTCGCGATGCTTACTTTCAAACATCAAGTGAAGATGACTCTGATGGTGAATCCAAACCCAGCTACAAAAAACTTGCTAAAATTGCAACTGAACAACAGAATGCCATGGAACATATTCAAAAACTGTTAGACAAAAGCGATGACCTGTTGGACGCGGAAATGACTAAGACTCAGTCCTTAATTGAAGACATAAAAAATCTTCATATTAAGTACCAGGAACTTGAAGGTCGTCATGAAACTCTCTCAACATCTCATGAAAAGATCTCCTATGATTATCTTCAAAGGAAGCAGGAACTTGAGAAATTGAGATCGGATCATGAAGATCTTCAAAAAGAGAACGAGTCACTTCACGCTCAACAGATCAGTCCCGCTCAGGAAGGATTTGAACCACCATGTCTAAAATGCATTAAGCGTGATAATGTTGCCTCTGTTGCTGAATGTTCTACTGCTACTCCTGTTGCAATATCTTCAACTGTTGATGTGGTAACTAACCCCTCTGTTGAGGATACCACTATTATTGCTGATGAGAATGTCAGGTTGAAAACACTGCTTGAGACAGGGATGTACAAAAGCCTCAAAGGGCATCAGACATTATTTGATGTCCTCAAAAAGCAGATTCTGAACCGAAACCCTAGAAAAGAGGGTGTAGGGTTCGAGAGAAAAATGAATGTTGATGGGTCATACTGGAAACCTGAGCAGTACCCCAAAACCACCTGGGTTGCTGCAAAGGAACCTCCAGTAGATCCATCCACCTTATCTGGCTTCACTTGTGCTAACCCAATTGTCATTGATGAATCCTTTGATGCAAACTATAAATTGTTTAAGAATTAGAATGGCGAAGTGTTTGCCTGGTACATTGGTACTAACTGCAGGAATGGGTCACCTATGAAGAAGATATGGGTACCCAAGAGTTGCCTTGAGAATCTTCCTGTGAATGTCATCATGACACCACATGTGAAGAAGACAAACCCCCTACCAAAGGCGTCATATGTTCCAAAAGCTTCATACAGACCAATGACTCATCTGAGTCACCCTAACGTCAATGTTTGCAGGAAAATCATACTCAGACCCATGAATATGAGCGTGTTTCATTAAACCGCTATGTTCATAGAACCAAGAACTTTTCTTCTTATTCACATGAGTATTATTCACCCCCTGCAAGGCTATTTACTAGGGCTCCGAAGCCAAAATTCTCAGACACTGCAGTTAGACTCAATGCTTCTAAGCCACCCCTGAAGATGTGGGTGGTTAAGAAAACTTAACTCTCTTTTGCAGGGAATGGTCTAGCCGGCAATCAAAGGCATCCAAAGCTAGTGCTGGAGACCTTAAAAATCTTGTTGGGCGCAAGATAAAATGCCCAAATGGTCTTACTATGTATTTCACTCCAGAATTTCTTGATACTCATCCTGTCTGTCCTAACCAAGACCTGAATTTCCATGTTCCACTTGTTCGTCAAATGTTTCCGCTTCACAACTCGCTTGGTGAAGCCTATCCCCCAAATTGCACTGTAGGCTACGACACCTCGTGCTTCAGAATGGATTATGGACAGTGGATGCACTAATCACATGACTGGCGATCGAAGTCTTCTGATGGATTCAACGCTGCGTCCATCAGACAAGAGCCACATCACATTTGCTGACACTGGTAAAAGCAAGGTATTGGGTCTAGGTAGAGTTGCAATATCAAGGGATCAGCACATGGATAAAGTGATGCTTGTTGAATCCCTTGGTTTCAACTTAATGTCTGTCTCAATGCTTTGTGACTTAAACATGATTGTGCTATTTGGAAAATATCGCTGCCTTGTACTGATGGAATCTGACAAGTCTCTAGTCTTTGAAGGATATCGAAAAGATGATCTGTATATGGTAGATTTCTCAGCAGGTCCACAGATGGCCGTATGTCTTCTAGCAAAAGCTTCAGAATGCTGGCTTTGGCATCAAAGGCTAGGACATGCTGGCATGAGGAACTTGCACACTCTCGCGAAGAAGAAGCATGTTGTGGGCATCGAAGGCGTCAAGTTCAAGAAGGATCATTTGTGTGGCGGCTGCGAAGCCGGAAAGATGACAAGAGCCAAGCATCCCTCGAAGACAATCATGACCATGTCTCAACCCTTTGAGCTGCTGCACATGGACTTATTTGGCCCTACTCACTATTCCACTCTCAATGCTACTGCTTGCCTCTATGGCTTCGTCATTGTTAATGATTACTCTCGATACACTTGGGTGCATATAATCCTCTACAAGACTGAAGTGCAGGATATCTTCAGACGCTTTGCCAACCGTGCCATGACGAACTACGGTGTCAAGATCAAGCACATCAGAAGTGACAACGGCACTGAGTTCAAGAATACCGGCCTCGACCTCTACCAGGATACCATGGGTATCACTCATGAGTTTTCTGCTCCTTACACACCTCAGCAGAATGGCATCACAGAGCGCAAGAACAGAACACTTATTGGGATAGCACGAACGATGCTTGATGAGTACAAGACTCCACGAAAGTTCTGGCCTGAAGCCATTGACACTGCATGCCACGTCATCAACCGTGTTTATCTTCACAAGCTTCTGAAGAAAACCTCCTATGAGCTCCTAACTGGTAATAAGCCAAACGCAAGTTACCTCAGAGTATTTGGTGCTAAGTGCTGGACCAAGGATCCACATCACACTTCCAAATTTGTACCAAAAGCACATGAAGGTTTTATGCTTGGTTAAGGAAAGGATTCACACTTGTACAGAGTCTTCAACCTCTTTCACTATAAAGTGGTTGAAACTGTGGATGTGCGGTTCGATGAGACTAACGGCTCGCAAAGAGAGCACCTGCCAAATGTGCTAGATGAGTTATCCCCTAGCGAGTGAATCAAGCAAATGGGAACTGGCGAAATCATACCCTCTGAGAATCAGACTAAAGAAGAACTGATCGTTTATGCTTCCACTCAACCTGAAGACAATGCTCAACCTGAAGATAATCCTCCAAATGATGACATTGATCAGAATCAACAAAATCTTCGTCCTGCTCATCATCGTGTTGCAAATGAAGTATAGATTGAGAAGATGATCGATAGCCTCAATGCACCTGGTCCACTCACCCGTTCAAGAGCCACACAAAGAGCAGCACAATTCACCAATTTCTGTGGACACTTTGCATTCGTCTCAATCTCAGGACCCAAGAAAGTCACTGAAGCCTTCATGGAACCTGAATGGATTCAAGCCATGCAAGAAGAGCTTCACCAGTTTGAGTTGAACAATGTGTGGGAACTGGTCAAGCGTCCTGATCCTCAGAAGCACAATATCATTGGCACCAAATGGATATATCGCAACAAACAAGATGAACATGGTCAAGTGGTCAGAAACAAAGCTCGTCTAGTTGCTCAAGGCTACACTCAAGTGGAAGGAATTGACTTCGATGAAACTTTTGCTCCTGTGGCAAGGCTTGAAGCCATTCACATACTGCTTGCCTATGCAAATCATCACAACATTCTCCTGTATCAAATGGATGTGAAGAGTGCTTTTCTCAATGGAAAGATAGAAGAAGAAGTATATGTTGCACAACCTCCTGGCTTTGAAGATCCAAAACATTCTGATATGGTGTACAAGCTCAACAAGGCAATGTATGGCCTCAAACAAGCCCCTCGTGCTTGGTATGATATGCTCAAGGACTTCGTGAAGAGCAAAGGCTTCAAACCTGGTTCACTAGATCCTACTCTCTTCACGAAGACATATGACAGTGAACTATTTGTGTGCCAAATCTATGTGGATGACATTATCTTCGGCTGCACCAACAAGAAATACAGTGATGAGTTTGGTCACATGATGCAAGAGCAATATCAGATGTCCATGATGGGTGAACTTAAGTTATTTCCGGGTCTCCAAATCCGTCAGCAACGCAACAACATCTTCATCTCTCAATAAAAATATCTCAAAGATTGCCTGAAGAAGTTTGGAATGCAAGACTGCAAAGGATACACGACGCCAATGCCAACCAAAAGTCATCTGGGTCCCGACGACAACGGTAAAGAATTCGACCAAAAGGTATACCACTCCATGATTGGTTCCTTGCTTTATTTATGTGCCAATGGCTTGACTATGGCTTGCCTAGTGTAGTCTACCTTCCGCTCCACTCGAATAGTGTTGTTTCTACTGTTAGTCTTCGAAACTCTCATGTTTTGAAGACTTTCATAAAAATCGCCTATTCACCCCCCCTCTAGTCGATAACTATCCCTTTCACCAGGTTAATTACTAATGATCTGAATTGCTCGAATAGCTGCAAACTTGTGGCCACACAAGTTAACTTTTTATATTTTACCTAATGATTTTTATACTAGCTAGCATTTCTCATATCACAAAAGCTGTTGCTGCACTTCGGATAGAATACAGGATTTTCTGAAAATGAAAGCGAGTTCACCATGACTATGACAGATACTAGGTAGTTTAACTTGGGATAGAATACAATGCACGGGTTACAACAGAAGTTATTTCTTGTCTCACAATTACTGATTGCTCTTTGTTCTCATTTTCTTTTGTTAGCTGAAACTATTCCTTGTCTATAGATAAGCGGAAGCCGGGTTCGGAGCCACCGACAGTGTCTTCCTTGGATTCGTTCACGCAATAAGGAGGGGACCCGGCCTTCTTCACGTGTCGAGCAGCAAGTAAGGACCAGCCTTCGACTGTTACTATTGATTCATGTGCATGCGCAATAAAGAAAGAAAATACAATACTAGATTGACATAGGACGTGAACCAACAAGTTTTCACTTTCCTGACATGGGTGCAGGGGTGATCGAGGAGGATTACCGTGGCCCGATGGGTGTCGTGCTCTTCAACCACTTGGAGGTGGACTTCACTGTGAAGCCCGGTGACTACTGCACACAGATGATCATCCAGGTGATCGCGCCGTCGGAGGTCGCCGAGGTGGAGGTCCTCGACGCCACCGTCCGTGGGGAGGTCCACCGCCGTCTGAACTCCAAACTTTGGTAGATACATCTAGAGAAGTGGTTTGTTTAGGTTGGTGGTGGAATACTTTCAGTTGAGATGATGACTGTGTTCGTCTGATGTTAAATGGGATGTCGTGATTTCTTTCAATTGAGATGTTGTTCCTTGACATGAGTTTATTTTGCATCGGGCATGTCTATTTCTATCCAGGAATAATGCGTCTAAATTTTATTTTTTAATTCCTAATTAGCTAGTAGTAGCATGGGAGGAAAAGTGCACGCTACTACTACTTAGGATAGTAGTAGCGCTGGTTGAGATAGTAGTAGCGCGGTTCCATCCACGCTACTACTAACAGACGTAGTAGTAGCGTGGGTTGCATCCGCGCTACTGCTATCTACTTAGCTGTAGCGCGATACTAGTAGCGCGGGTACCCGCGTTGCTAGTAGCCTTTTCTCTAGTAGTGCCACGCCACAATTACAACTCTTGGATTCCTTCCTTGCCATTTTAGGGATGTCGCCACGCTGGTGCCCGGTGGCAGGTTGTGCTCCTGTGCCCTGATCATACATGAGCCATGTTGTATGTCAATCATACATCATATGCCGATCATACATCCTGATTACAGAACATGACTTTAACATGCAAACAAAAACATAGATGCATCCAAGGTTTTGGTTACTGAATGGTGCATTTTTACCAAGGGTGGCCGGTAAACGTGGTTACCACGGTTACCACGAAATTTGAAGCAAATTCCGAACAAATTTCAAACAAAATTCACAATTGAATTTTGAATTCAAATTCTTTGAAAATAGATATAGATAGAACTTGAACTTATATTTATGATAAAAGAGCTACTAGCTAGTGGAACGTTGTCTACACACATACTGTCAAGTGCTGCCATACTTTACCATACATTGAGCGTTTGAATTCAAGAAATTAAAAAAATGAATTTTTTTGCTCGAAATGCCCATTTACCCCGGGGATATCACGGTAACCTTGGTAAATCTCAAAATTTCAAGCGATAACCAAAACGCTGGATGCATATGATCCTAGCAAAAGCAAAAAAAAAAAAAAAAATCTAGTGCTCGGCAACCATGTCCCTAAGGAAAATCCCCGGTGGTGATTCTGTTCCGGTGGTGATTCTGTTGGAACGGAAGTTCCGCATAGTCTAATGAGGTCAAATCTTAGAGACCAATCTCACTAACATTTATATGCAGTTGTGACAAAATTGTTTACACATATATGATGCTTGGTTGCCAGAAATTAAAAAATAAATAATAAAATCGCTAGAAGGAGGGCTCGAACCTCCGACCTTGTAGATAACAGCCACACGCTCTAACCAGCTGTTTTGTATTTAAGATTATTTAAATCTATATAAACATTAGGGTAAGGTTCACAAGCGACATCTGGTAAGTTAAGCTTTGTTGACGCAAGTTTATTCCCGGACCAGCGCGTAGGTGCATGCGGTGCACGCATGTACCGGACCCGTCACTCTAAAGTCTGAACCAACAACCACGTCGTGTATGAGGGCGGCCTCCTCAGTTCAGTTCGTAGAGGTGCATTTGTTCGGTGATGACTTGTTCATCTCTACTTTTCGGCTTAAAAGGGCAGGTCTTCTGAAATGATGCAACACTAATCCTATTCTAGGTGATGCAATGCTATCATGCTGAACCGCCTGCAAATGATGCTTGTAGATTATGGTCACACAACTAGAGCATGAAGATCATCCTCATCCTTACGCCAACAAACATAACACGTTACGAAGAAACATCCATATTTTTTTTGCGGGGAAAGAAACATCAAACCCATTAGCAGTCGCTACAAGGTGCGAACCAATCTGTGGTTGGATGGCCAGAGGGACTGTAGTATCCCCAACCCACCAGGGTTCAAATCCTGGTGCTCGCATTTATTTCTGGATTTATTTCAGGATTTCCGGCGATGCGCATTCAGTGGGAGAAGACATTCCCAAAAAACTAACAGCCCCTACAAGCCCATGGCTCACCACCTGCCCCAGCTCACTCTCTGACGCCGCCGGCCGCATGATCTGGTCTGCGGGAAGGAGTTGTGTGCCGAGTTGTGCTCGCCACCGGGATAGACGGATCCAGGATTCCATCGAGCTCACGTGTCACCATCGCCACCAGGAGGCACAAGCGGATGAAGATGTCGAGCGCCACCATCCGCGTCGCTTCTTCTCAACCCCTCTCTTGCGTGTGCGCAGCTTTGAAAGGTGAGTTTCCTCCTGTATTTTTCTCTTCCCCACTCATGCTCCTTCTCTGATATGACCTTCATGCTAACTCAAGGAGGTGACGAGGTACATGAGGGGTTTGAGCGGGCTATGACAAGGCATATGAGGGGTTGGAGCAGGACTGCAAGACCTGATGAGGACAAGCGTTGTTTTATATCCACCTAAATCATCCCATGGTTTGCAAGGTCTGCTTCTATGCAAAAAGTTCTTCCAGTGAGCACCCTAGCCAATTAATTACAGTTAATCCTTTATGTCTGATTTACTATTAGTTGATTACTTGCTTCTATGCGGTGAACAAATGAGTAAGAAGTTTTAGTTGATAAAGGCATAGCCTTCCCGAACATCTTAATTCTAAAACTGGTTTCATGCAATTTTGGAACTGGATAGTTATTCAGTTTGATTTGTTCGGGCAGTCCATGGTATCACATCTGCAAGCTACACCTTGTGCAGATTTGGCTACCACATAATGTGGTGTTGTTTCACTTCACTCAGTCAAGGTTTCGGTCAAAATTTTAATTGAATTTTTTTCCAATACAGAATGTGTTGATTTGTCTTCTCACAAAAAAAAAAGATTGTGTTAATTGTCCTAACCTTCATGTTATGGAGATATTCTCATCAAATGTTTACTGGTTCTATTGGGCATGCAGTGTAAAAGCTGTCCCCATCATTAATCTTTTGAGAAATGTATGTCACACGAGTCATCAGCCACACTAACATAATTATATTATTTGACCTTGTGTAGTCTACGTTCAAGAAGACGCTTCCAGAACAAAGAAAAATGTCCAATGGCAAATTTACACTGATACTTCTCTGGGCAAATGGTCTTTCCCCCTGAAGTGATAATACAAGCTGATGATCTGATATTAAACTGATGGTTGTATTATTTGTAGTAATTCTTCAAATTTTGATGTTTATGTGTTTGTTCGGACGCGCAGGTGCAGATGAGTTTAGCTATTAGGTTTAGATTGTAGGTATTGTTGGAAAATAAATAATTCTTGGGTATGTCTATATGCCTGGATGTACGTTCTCATTTGAAACAAATATTCTTCATTACCTATTATTTTTCCTCCTATTTAAAGATCACAATGCATGTCTCCATCCGATTATTCCCTCCTTCATTAACTTGAAGTATTGCTAACTAGAATTTTTGTGTGCGGGAGGTTAGCCGCCTTATGATCAAACCTGGCTCTGTTCAGTAGTGTCCAGTATGCACTTCTTGGCTTCTCTCTGTTTCTGTATCTGTTTTTTTGTTTCAGTTCAGATCAAACCAATTGCCTTTGCATACAAGTTGGAGAGGTTATTTCTCGCGTGGAGGTCTTTTTCCTTAAGGCACTACATTTTTTTTCAGTGCCCCGAGCACTTTCCTCATGTTTGTGGGTTCTGACCAGGAAACTTTACACCACCGAGATCATGATTAGGGCAGAGCAGCATCCGGTGGCGAGGTTGGAAAAGAGAAGGAGAGGGATCGGTGATTGAGTAATGACCCGCTGCGGCTGTGGCCAAGGAGCCAGCTCGGATTTGTTCGCCGGTGCCTGTGTCGGTTGATTTGGCCGAGAAAGATGCGGTGGGCAAAGCAGCAGGGAAGGGGATCTGCCGCTTGACCTTCCCGGCTTGATCTGGTCCTTACTCATCACAGAAATGGATGTATCTAGAACTAAAAAATATCTAAATACATCATTTTCTACGACAAGTAATTTCGAACGGAGGGAGTAGGAGAGAAGGCATAGGAGGGAAGGGAAGATGGATGAGGTTGTTTTGGCAGGGATGAAAAGGTGTGAAAAAAGGATTTCTTCTCTAGTGAGAGAGTTAATTGCACAGAAGTACCACAATTAGGGTATCACATGTAGATTGGTACCACGATTGCTAATTTTTGCGTGTCAGTACCAATATTGCTCCAGGCCATTGCAAATAAGGCTAAAACTCTGTTTTATACGTATTGATGCTACATCCGACAGCTCGGGCCCACCCGTCAGGTGCCACGCTGGCCAATCGGCGCGTGTCCATGCACTGACTAGGACGAGCCGCTCTCCAACCCCGGTCCGGTCGCATCGATTCGTCCCCCACCGCACCATTCCCCTCCCCTCCCTCCTCCTCCTCGCTCGTTCCTTCCGTTGCCGCCGCCCGCGTTCCTGACTGTCAGCCGCCGCACCGCGCCGCCGCCGACATGGTTTTGGAGGACGAAAGCAGTGACGACCAGTCTAGCCTCCCGTTCATGCACTCTTCCTCCTCCACCGACGGGCATAACCAGGTCAGTACAATTGAGCTGGGTTTAGGGTTAGGGTTTCAGATTTGGGGTTTCTTGATTTGGTTGATTTAGGTAGGTTTTGATTTGGCCATTGTCCTTGTACGAGCTTATGCAGGTCCCTTTCAGCCTTGAAGATCCAGATTACAAGGGGCTTGAGCTGGATCTGATTTCCCCATGTGAGAAGCACGACATGGCATCTGAGAGGCTTGTTTCCTTTGAGGGAACAGACACAGGCAGGACGTTTTTAGCATGTGCACAGCCGATATGAATTTTAGGCATAGTTGGTTTATTTCTTAGTTTGTCAGTGGCATATTGAACTGGAGTGGAGTACAATGGCATAGTCATATAGGTTGATAGTGGTACTAGAGTAGCTTATTTAGCATAATATGAGTATAGTGCCTTATTTGGCGTAATGGATCAGCCACTGTTTGCTTGCTGATTTAAAAATGGAGTAAATGAATAAGAACCATTTTCATACTAACCATATATTTTGCTTGCTATGAACATTTTTTAACTGACCATATATTTAAAAATGGTTGAACACCCCTTGATATGAACAACTTATCCTGATCTAGGCATCTTATATTACTCATAGATTTTAAACTGTTGATATGGAGTAGCATACAGATTTTGCAGTAAACATGGAAATCTTATATTGCTCGAGTGTTCTTTGCCTGAAATGACCAATTTGCTAGCTAAGTGATGCTAAAGAACAGCTTGCTTCTGATGCTAAATGTAGCTATTTTTGCTGTTTTTGTAGTGATCTTGCTCTTACTCTCTTCTGTAATTACTTGGTGTATGAACTCTGTTGGTGTTGTTGTTGTTTCTGCAGGAAGGTAACAATTGTGGCTTTGTTGAATGGGTTGATCACCAGTGGCCCCCAACAATGCAGAATGTGTTGTTGAAGCTGTGGGCAATGGTTGAAGATGCCAAAAGTGCTAGGGTCAATGATAATCTTGAGAGTGCTTTAGCTATACATAATCCGACAGAAGAGAAGAACAAGCTAGAGGCCAACTATGAAAAGTTAGTCCAAGATGTGCATGAACTTATGAATTTCTAGGAGGAAAGGGTGATTGATTTCAGTTATCTGCAGTCTAACATTAGATATCAACAGGAGGTAAGAAAAAAATTGATTGCTGATATGAAGGAGGCACATATGGCAACTGAGATGGCAAAGAAAGATGCAGAGACCCAAAAGCTTACTCAGAAGTATGAGCTGCTGCTTAACCTGACAAGAGCTCAAGCAACAGTCATTCAAAACTTGAAGTTGAATAATATGAAAGAGAAGCAAGTGCTGATTGAAGCTAGGATGAATTTGGAGCTGAAGAATGCAGATCTAACAAAGTGTCAGGAGAAGCTCACCCAAGAGAAGTTAGAGTTGAGGCTTCACGTTGCTGATCTGCTTAAGGGAAAGGAAAAGCATATTCAAGAGAAGTGCAAGTTAGAGCTTCAGAATGCTAAGCTCATGATGGGAAATGAAAAGCTGAAGGAGAAGTTCAACGGGATTCAGGCCATCTTGGAGAAGTGAAGAAGATGAAAATGAGATTAGTGGCATTGCTGACCTTTTGAGAATGATGGTTGTGTAATGACCTAGCATCTAGGAACTATGGTTGTGTACTGTATGTTTGTACTAATTGTGAACTATGGCTGTGTATGTATGCAGTAGTTATGCTATTCATCCTTTTGTGAGAAAAGGATGAACTATGCATTTGAACTTGAACTCCTCTATGTATTGTGAACAATGGTTATATATGCCTATAATCAGTTGAACTCCAGTAACTAATGTGTGCTATGATTGCTAGACATGGATCAGTTTCTTATTTTATAGTGCCATATCTGAATAAATTTTATATGATTGCTAGACATGGATCAGCCTTGAATACATTATGTTGATGCATATGTTGATGGATATGTTGATTATGTAGATGGATATGTTGATGATGATACATTATGACAATGTTGAAGCAAAACACTCATGCCATACAAAATAAAAGAGGATCAAGACTGACTCAATCTCATTGCATCAGAAGATAACTTCACCGATCCATTACACATTAAGCAAGAGCATAAAAAACACAACTTGGCTTCAACTAAAGCAAGAACTTAACTTGGTGGCAACTTAAGTTGTCCAGTACAAATTGAACTAGACCAGACAGTACATTGCATTTAGATTGGCTGCAACTAAACCAACTAACTTAAGATCTTCCCTGCAACTAAGCCAAGCACAAATATAGTGAGAAGAAACAACATATTATGAAATTTGGCCCTAATCCCAGCTATCTCTGCATTCTTCTCGCTTAGTTGAGCTTGCAAAGACAGAACCATGGCCTCCCTTGTGCCTTGATCTTCACTGGGAGCTAGCATTGCAAATTGATCTTCAGATCGAGCATTTGTTGTTGCACCTTTAGGCCTCAAGATTTCATCACGCAGATCCCGAATGAGCTCACTCCAAAATGTCGGCAATGGATCATCATGCCAGTCCACAAATCCACAACCACCATGCTATATATTAAGATGCACAAATTTTTATTCAAATATATATCACTTGACAGAAGAAAAAGGAAGAACATTAGGCCAAAATAGATTCTCACCATAGCATCCACACATCAATAGTACCTCCTACCAGGGTTCAGCCTGCTCCAGGAGATCCATCTTGGTGCCTTCCTCGGAGGGTTGCAGTGGCACATCACTGGAGGCTCGTACGCCATTGGGTTCTCGCAATAGCGCACCGGCGAGCGTGATTGCTCCCCCCTTCTTCCTGCAGCTCAACGGAATCCGGGAGCGGACCCAACACTGGACGACCAAGATATCTCGCTCTCCGCCGCCGGCCCCAGTCACCACCTCACACTCAGATCTCTCCTCCGCTGCACTTTGAATTGACACCGCATGAACAAACCCTAGTTTCATTCCCCACTCGCTCGATACAAGCTTGTGTTGTCCCATTATTAGTAGGAGGTATCGGTCCCACCAATAAGAATCCCCAAATGTGGTACTGCTTGTGAATGTGATGCCCCAATGTCGGTACTGACATGCAAAAAGTAGCACCAGTCTTGGTACTGACGTGCAACAAGTAGTCCCAAATGTGGTACTGCTTTGCAATTAACCGTACTAGATTTTACCAAACAGACAACCATAATTCACAAATAACACCACATCAACAGGCACTGGCAACACCATATATGCTAGTACATAATCATCAACATATGAGCATCATTTTGTAGCATTACATAATCATCAACAGCAAGGCATGCAAACTTTGTAGCATTACATAATCATCAACATATGCATCCACATATGCATCAACTAGAGTACTCCATCAACTAACATCATCTTCAAGTTCATTCAAGTCATTTGAGCATCATTTTGTAGCATAACAGCATTCAAGCATGAACCAAAATAACGCCACATCAGTTCAACATTACATGGCACCTCTTCCTCTGCTAGCAGTGAAGTAGGACATCCAGTCAGTGTGTGTACCATCAGTAGGAATATCAGCATAAGTGGAGGCAGCGTATTGCCTAGGGGCGGGCAGTGAATGGCCTTGGAGCACCTCTTCCAGCTCCTCTGCCATCTCCTCCTCTGCCAGCTGGTCCTCTTCCAGCTGCTTCTCTTCCAGCTGCTCCTCTTCCAGCTCCTCTGCCAGCTCTTGCCTGTCTTGTTGTTGGTGTAGGAGAAGGACCAACAGCTCTTGGCTGTGAGTTTCTTGGAGTAGCCTTGCAAAGAAAAGGAAAACAGTTAATAATACTAGAAAGAAATGTACAAGAAAGGAAACATTAGTATATTTCCAGGTGAAAATTATTAGCACATGTTTATTCTTCCTCAAAGCTAGCTCAGGCTTCAACTGTTTAAGACAGTTTGTGTACCTATGCCCTTGGAGACCACAATTGCCACATGTTATGGTCCCCATTCTTGATGTGTCTTTTGGCTTTGGTACTTAAAATTTGCCCTTGATCCTCTTTTCTTTCTTTCTTCCTCTCTTGATTTTGAATGCAGATGGTACTATGTCTGGACCAGGGGTCCTTGTCCAATCATGCTCACCAGGCACAGGAAAGATCATTGGTTCATAAGCTGCAACATAAACATCTTTCTTGAAGAATTTGCTGACATAATCCTCTGGCTTCCTTTTAGCCTTGTTTATTGCAGAGATGGCATGGTTGCATGGTATGCCACTAAGGTCCCACTTCCTGCATCCACAAGTCTCAAGTTCCAGGTTGACAGCATGTGTTTGCTGCCCACTTGTAACTTTCCATAAGTTCAACCCAGCTTGTATTGGCTTGCAGTATCTGGCCCTCTCCTTCTCAACCTCTAGCTTCTCACTGTAATGAGGTGTTATCTCCCATCTTGTTGCCTTTCCACTCTCTCTGTTCCTGTGCCACCTCACCATCTGCTTATCTTTTATCCCATCACACATTGTCCTTATAGGTTTTCTCCTAACATCTAGAATGTACTTGTTGAAACACCTCAGACAAGTTGTTCACTACCAAGTCAGTCTTGCAGTTTGTGTCAAATGCATGCCTTGCCCATGTTTTTTTAGTATTGCAGTAAGCCACTCCCAAGCTTCCTCACTTTCAGCTCTAAGATCATTCATTGCAATATTAAATTTGTGTTCACTCTAGGCATAGCTAGCATTATCCATGCACTTCTTAAGATCTTCACCCCTAAACCCAACATTTTGGAAATTTGCATATAAATGTCTAAGGCAGAATCTTTGGTTGCAATTTGGAAACACAACACTCACTGCATTCAGTAACCCCTGATACACACAATTTAACAAGTCTAAGCTACAAGCTAAAGAAATATGCACCAATGAAACTCTAAGCTAATGTAAACACTTGTGCAAAACAGAATGAAATATACAAACACATACCTTTTGTCTATCTGACATTATAGTATAAGGTCGAAACTCGCCCACTTCTCCCCCTAGGAAAATTTTGAGTTCGTGTAGAAACCAACACCAACTAGGTGTGTCCTCTTGTCCAACTATGCCAAATGCGAGTGGATATATGTTGTTGTTGCCATCTCTACTAGTGGCAGCAAGGAGTTGAGCACCTATAGTGAGCTTAATGAAGCATCCATCAACACCTGCATAATCAACATTTCCCAACATTAAATACATTTAAGTGAGATACAATATGGAGTACTCTACAATATGTAAGTGGTGCACAGGGTTCAGAAACTAAACAATGAATGGCATGCACCCTTTGAGAAACCCCTCCCTTGCTCCATTCATGCAAAAGAACATGGCATGAAATCTTGGGCCTGGGTGGGGTATTTTTGCAGTTGTTACTAGAGTAACAGTAGTGACTATTACTCTACTCCTAGGGTTTGTGTCCATGACAGTCTGAGCATAGTCTTTAAGCCTAGGATATTGCTTCTTGTGATCTCCTAACACAGCTTCAATAGCTATGTTATTTGCCCTATATGCCATGCACTTGGGCACATCTACATCATATTTTTCCATAAATGCATCAATTATAGTCTGAATACTAGTAGTTATATCAGATCTGAAGAGATGATCATATTTCTATGCTAGCCACTTAGCACTAACCCTGGTGGTCTCAGTAGTACTAGGGCAAGTGTGCTCTAGTCTCATCTTCTTAATTACAAAGGTTTTCTCCCCTTTTATAACATCTGCCATCATAAAGAACTGGTATTGTTTATCTGTACACTCAACAATTATCCTCTGATCTGAATTCCTGTGATACTTGAAATTCCTGGCCTGAGTGATGTGCAAATTCAACAAAGCATCTCTGAATTGATGCTGATCCCTAAAACACAACTTTAGACAGAGTTGTTCATGTGGTTGCTCCATTTTCACATTGTACCACTTCCTAGCAGGCCTTTTCTTTGCCCTACTCTTCCTTTTCTTTGGTAGTACAAATGAGGGTGGCTTAAAACCATCATCATCACTCTCCCTCAACAACCCCTTCTCTTCTTCATCTGATGATGGTCTGAAATCAGGTTCAACCTCTGGTAGCTTACTGGAATGTGACCTAGTTGTTGGTCCTCTTCGAACTATCAGCTTCTGTCTCTTTACAGGTACACCTATATTTTGTTGTTCTCTTCAAAAGTCCTATCTTACTCTACCTCAAATGGGTCCTCAACTTCAGTGTCACCCTCATAATGCAGCACTTGTTCCTCCTCTGATTGCTTATCATCTGATTCTTCCTCTTGTACTTCTAGCTCTCTTTGTCTCTTCCCCTCTTCCACCTCTACATCTTCATCATCACACATATAATTAAGGTCACTTCCAATTTGACCATCCTCATCGGAGGCACAAGCATCATTGTCCTCATATACCTCATATCCTTGACATCCCTCTCCTTCTTCTTCCAAAACAATCTTAGGGCTAGACACAAAGAGGAGAGCTGGTTTACGGCGACTCCCTCGTGATGATAATGAGACCTAGCCTCAAACAGCATGTAGGGTTTTTACCGGATGATGTTTCCCGGGGCCCGAAGCTGTCTAAATCCCTGTCTTGTGTTGTGTCTCTCGATTCCGCTCAACCCCTCTGAAGCTACCACATAGATGCGTTGGCCACGCGACTAAGTCCTGACACTAAGGACATTTGCCGTGACAAATCCACGACAGTTGGCGCCCACCGTGGGGCTCGCGCACGGTGGTGTTGAGTTCTTGGAGGGATCTTATCTAGGGTTTGAGAAGTTTGCATCCGGATGAGGAAAAGACCGGTTTCTTGGAAGGATCTGCATCAACTTCCGAGAGGATTGAATCATTGATGCGGCTACACTCATGGAAGTTACGGTCAGAAATCTTGATAGTGGCACGGTTTACGAGATATGATGGATTTTGGAAAAGTATTAGATACTACTTCTAGTACATGAGCTCTAAACAGAAGCAAGTTTTGATTGATCAGACTCGGATGCATCACGTAAAGACTCAAGAAGCATCAAGGAAAGATACCAGCGAAACAATATGTTCGTCGCTCGAGATGGAAAAAATTCTGCGGCAAGACAAAATTCCGTTCGGATCTGTTGTTGCAATTACGGCCAAGCGTCGACCGAAACCAACAAAAGTTCTACATCAGCTGATATATGCCATGTAGTGGGCAGGAGTCAAGTCCCAAGTTATATCCATAAAGCGACGTGCTATAGCAGCGATTCTGATTGATAGTTTTTGGATCGGTCAAATCAGCCACGACGTGGACTCTGCTATCGCTGTTTGTGCAGTGCCTGGCCTCCCGTCCACCCCATACCGGCTCCGCATCGACTCACCAAGCCGCGTGTGGTCTACCTCTAAACCACCATTGCAGGCTTACCTCGCTGCTGTTCCTTCGAGCTGCCCCCGCCGACGGTTCGTGACATCACCTCGCCGCTCCGCGCTGGGTCGCCACCGCCTCGTCGTTTCGCCTCCATGTCGTTCCACCGCCAGGCCGCCGCCTCTGCTTTGGTCGGCCCCGAGATCCGAGTCACCGGTCCGTTCCCCGCCGAACGCGCCATTGAGCCGCCCCGGGTCAACCCACTTCCGCTGTGGCCGCGGTCCGCTTCGCTCTACCCCCGGGCTGGCCTCACTGAGCCGCCGTTTCAAGTCGCCGGCCTGCTCGCCCGCAGGCTATGCTCGAGCTGCTGCACCCCCGAGTCAACCGAGGACTGCCTCAACGCACCTGCGAGCCGCTGTCGGGCGCCGAGTTGCTATGGCCCTTGTTGCTAAGCCGCCATATTGACTTGTGCTTCTCCAGCTGCTCCCGTATCGCGGCGCGGCCTGAGCTGGCGCTGCCGGTGTGGTCAGTGGCCGCGCTCCACCTTGCCAACCGCCAACAAGCATCACCGGATTCTACTGTCCGAGTTGACAAAGTCTGAAGCAACCAAACCGAGTCGACATCATCGAGAGAGAGACCAAAAACTAGTATGGTACCTGCAAGGAAAGTCACGGGCGTGGTTGACGGAAGTTTTTGAAAGGATGAGGCCGGAACTCAGTTTCCGTTTCTGTCTATAAATCGCCGCCATACTCCACTTCGCTTGAGTCTCTGCTGCGGATGAGTGGTCGCCATCGCTGCCGCTAGACCGCCTCCGCAATGCTCAAAGACGGTACCGTGAACCGCCCGCTTTTACCACGGCGTCAACCCGCCGTTTCCACATTGATTTCAACCCGGCGTACTACTTCAATGATTGCCATGGTCGCCCGGGTTTTACCCACCTCTGCAACGGGCTGCGCCCCTCCATCGGTGCGCCGCGAGCCGCCGAGTACACTTCCAAGTCGCACAGCGGATCACCGTCGTTAGCGCTAAGACACCACCAAGAACTGCCGGTATCCGTTTCATCAATCTGCCTCGGCTGCAGCAGAGTGCCGCTTCACTACCGTGTTGCCAAGTCACCGTCGCCATATTCACTGGCTGTGGCCGTGTTGCCATGGTTTCTACCCCAAACCGTCGAGACCTCCCGCCGCCGAGACCCGCCGCGGCCTTCCCCTCCGCTGTCTCAAACCGCCATGGCCACCGAGGTCTTCGCGTCTGCTCTGACTCCGAAAACGCGTGTGTACCAGACCGCCGCGCACGCGCATACATCCAGCGCCAGGAGAACGCCCGTGATCGATCCTATGGCCGCGCCCCCCTGTCGCCGCTGCTGCTCCACCTCCAACCTCCTAACCTTGGCCGCCGAGCCATCCTGCCTTCTGATCTCGCATACCGACGCCACTTGAAGGAAGCGGGAAGTAGGGAGTGTTGGATAAGAAGAGATTGATTGGAGAGATTATGCGAGAAAAAAACGGGTCAAATACGATCCGGAGGGTCCGTCTGAGCCGGCCGGTGCAGTGCTTTACGCCATCGCCTCTATTTTGGTGAACGGGTCATTCATCATCCGACGTCGTTTGCCATCTGCAAACATCAGGTACTATCCATCTCAAATTTGTTTTATCAACACATATTATTTCTATCAAAGGACAAATTACTTTGATTTGTATATTTTTATATACAAGACCATTATTCACTATAAATGTGGTTTATACCATGGAGTACGAGCACGGGCTGACAATATTCCGCCGGTGATAGTCCGTAACGTATTACCCGATGAATGGACGCGCACAAGCCGCCATCCAGTCTACATCGACTCGCTGGGACCGCGCCTGCGGTTGACTCGCCCGTCTGCGCGGCTTACCGCGCATGCGACTGATACGCTCGTCTGCACCAGTTTACAACGCTGCGGCCAACGCGGCCGTCATTAATTTCAGCTTTACCATGGTGATCATCAACTCCATGATGAATAACCCCTGGCATGATATATCAGGTGAAATCCATCCAATATATTTTATATTGTATATTGCCTTCTTTAAAAGAGCAATTACTTTTGCCTGCAAAGTTGTCTAATGCAGGACCCTAAACCGCCATATTGGTGCAAATTTAAAGGCCATTCGAAAATTTCACTGCTTAAAAGAGGGATTCTGGTTTAAAATCCGGCTCAAGGGAAGATATCTCCCACAAAGCTTTGAAGCTCTCAAATCCGGTTCAAAATTCCGGTTCAAGAAGGATTTATCTCTTGCAAAAAGTTAAAGGGTGCCAAAGAGGGCCTGCTGCCATGATGCGCGGTTCAAACATGGGTATCACGCCTTATTGGCTTATCATATTATTGGTCACTTGGGGGCTTGGTCAGATCCGAACCATAGCCACGCCTCTTGATCGACCTAGTGCCACAACATCACTTGGAGGCTTGGTGGTGTCCGAACCAATGCAACACCTTTTGATAGGCGAAAGCCACCAGATCACTTGGGGACATGGTCAAGTCTGAACCGACCACGCCTCTTGATCGACCTAAGGCCATAGAGTCACTTGGGGCTTGGTCGAACCCGAACCATTGCCACGCCACTTGATCGGCATAATGCCACGGTTTCAGTTGGGGACCTGGCTGACTTGAACCATAGCTACACCTTATTGGGAGCTTGGTCGTGTCCGACCATGGAACACCATCTGATTGGCTCAGTAAAGCCTCTTTTTTGCAAACTGTCTTATCATTGCCTTTGCTTCCATATTCTTATCATAGCTGCTATTTACTTTTTGTTGCGTTTTTTAAACCGACATTATTAATCCGATTCAAACTGTCAATTACAAATTGGCGGAACACGGTCAAATCCTAATCCGGAGACTATACGCGGTTTGATTCTATGTTACCATCTTATTATGGAGTAAACCGTGTTCATTAACCGGTTCGACTTTCAATTACAAGTTGTCAAGACATGATCAAATCATAATCCGGAGACTATCAGCCCGGTCTGGTTTGACTCTGAGTCATGATATTATATATGGTTAAACCGTGGTTATTACAACCCGCACGGTTTCATCGTAAACCGACACAGTATGAAAGGAGTTATCATTACTCAAGATTGGGGTCATCACCCTTACTACAAAAAATTGGTAAACCAATTATGTGATTCAATGTCACAGGTATGATATATTTCATTGATTATTCTTAAAGTGCAGCCTTGGTTATAAACCTGGGTTATATGTTGGGCATTATGACCCGTCCGGTGGTAAACCGCCAGAACACTTTAAACTTGTTGTATGCAGAGACAGGTTGAATAAAGCATGATGATAAATTATCCGGTGTTTATTAAACCGGCCTGGCTTTAAGACGATAAGTCGCCAGTATATGATGAGAAATTATCCGGTGTTTGTTAACCCGGCCTGGTTTTGGACTATAAGTCGCTAGTACATATTTGGATTGCGCCATTGGAATCATGCACTCATAAATCATTGGACTATATTATTCAAATCTTCAAATAGCCAACATGGCTAGATTTGGTTATCAATAACCAATATTATGATTGAGGTTTTCAAAGTCGCTTCAGCGCAAGGGCTATTATTTCATCAATGGGTATGATTTATTCTACAATGGAGGGAATAGTCCCGAGTTGCTGCAGGCTTACGACCCGACACTTGGGGGCTACATTATTTAAGTTGAGATTATATCGAATATGCAAGTCTCATGTCGCTGCAAGCATGCACCATGACACTTGGGGGCTAATGCAAAGTAATTTTTTGCTCATATTATTGAAGACCCGACTCATCATATTATACTGAGTCGGCCCTTGGGGGCTACCAATTGCTCCTGTCAACAGTTGAAGGTACAAAGCTTTTTTATATTGGAGGGTCCACTACTCAGTTGGTAAAGCACAAGGCTCTTAACCTTGTGGACGTGGATTCAAGTCCCATGATGGGGGTTACATCATATGATGTTATTTTCATTGAAGTATATATTAAAGTCCCAGCTCAATATTATCTTACTGAGCCGGCCCTTGGGGGCTACACGTTGCTGTTAAAGTCTACATGATCATATTTTCGAAGTCCCTTCTTATTATTGGCATAATGACCTGGCCCTTGGGGGGCAATACTGGTTGAAGTTTTTATGAGCATCAGGCAATTACAAGTTCGAGTTCTTTGCAAGCATGACAACCCGACACTTGGGGGCTACATATGTGGAATACTCAATTCGACTAGTGATTGAGATGAACAACCTGGATTTATTCAAGATTGTGATATTTATATTGAAGCAAGTCTAAAGCTGTTGCTATGCTACCTTCTTAAGACTTGGGGGCTACAAGTGATAGGTATATAAGAGGTATATTTTCAAGATGGATGTTAACTACAAGTATGACCGGTACCATCAATATTTATAAACCGGTGATCTTGGCAATGATAAACCGCAAGTTCTACGTCCTTACACCGGTGAAGATTGGATGAGTATTTCAAGGACCGATATTGTTTTTAAGCATTGGGAGCTGAATCAAAGGAGTTATTCTTCACAATATATTTTCTATGAGAAACCAATGTCAACAAGTTGATTATGAAGCTGGCCTATCAAACCGGATTTTCTAGAAGGAGGAAATGACAAGGATTTAAGGATGATCGATGCGGTTTACAAGAATTCTTAACCCGGAGCATAATCTGTCAAGTTTGTTCTTGTGTTTATTTCACAGGATCAGTTTAACATGGATAGATCCAAATTAAACTGGGGGCTAATGTCGGGGATATACCCCACGGTGTAAACCGGCCGGAAGTTAACCCGGCCGGACTTGGCGGTTTATTTGAGGTCCCGCTGGCACTTTGCGATATTCATCTGGTGACCCGCCCAGACCTGGCAATTTACCAAAGAACCCGCCAGACGTTGTAACTCACTTTGGTGACCAGCGGACGGGTCGAGGAGCGACAAGACCCGGTGGCCCGTCTGGCGGTTCATGAAGGCAGTTCAACTATTGTGGGCCGGTTTAAGAGGAAAGGCATGAGGAATATTTACCTTACAAGGAGTTAAGACCAGGACTTGTATCCGGTTTGCATTAGAGATAGACTAGTCCTAATCCTAATAGGACTCCACATGTAACCCGTGTTGGAAATATGCCCTAGAGGCAATAATAAATTAGTTATTATTATTATATTTCCTTGTTCATGATAATCGTTTATTATCCATGATATAATTGTATTGATAGGAAACTCAAATACATGTGTGGATACATAGACAACACCATGTCCCTAGCAAGCCTCTATTGGCTAGCTCGTTGATCAATAGATGGTTACGGTTTCCTAACCATGGACATTGGATGTCATTGATAATGGGATCACATCATTAGTAGAATGATGTGATGGACAAGACCCAATCCTAAGCCTAGCACAAAGATCGTAGTTCAGTATGCTAAAGCTTTTCTAATGTCAAGTATCATTTCCTTAGACCATGAGATTGTGCAACTCCAGATACCGTAGGGAATGCTTTGGGTGTACCAAACGTCACAACGTAACTGTGTGTGACTATAAAGGTGCACTACGGTATCTCCGAAAGTGTCTATTGGGTTGTACGAATCGAGACTGGAATTTGTCACTCCGGTTAACGGAGAGGTATCTCTGGGCCCACTCGGTAGGACATCATCATAATGTGCACAATGTGACCAAGGGGTTGATCACGGGATGATGTGTTACGGAACGAGTAAAGAGACTTGCCGGTAACGAGATTGAACAAGGTATCGGGATACCGACGATCGAATCTCGGGCAAGTACAATACCGCTAGACAAAGGGAATTGTATACTGAGGATTGATTGAGTCCTTGACATCGTGGTTCATCCGATGAGATCATCGTGGAACATGTGGGAGCCAACATGGGTATCCAGATCCCGCTGTTGGTTATTGACGGAGAACGTCTCGGTCATGTCTACATGTCTCCCGAACCCGTAGGGTCTACACACTTAAGGTTCGATGGCGACGCTTAGGGTTATAAAGGAAGTTTGTATGTGGTTACCGAATGTTGTTCGAGTCCGGATGAGATCCCTGACGTCACGAGGAGTTCCGGAATGGTCCGAGGTAAAGATTTATATATGGGTAGTGCTATTTTGGTCGACTGAATAGTTTCGCACTTTATCGTTATTGTACCGTGAGTGCCAAAAGGGTTCCGGGGGTCCACCTGGGGGGTCCACCTGCCCCGGGGGGGCCACATGGGATGTAGGGGTGCGCCTTGGCCTATATGGGCCAAGGGCACCAGCCCCAAGAGGCCCATGCGCCAAGGAAACTTGGGGAGGGAAGAGTCCTCAAGGGGAAGGCACCTCAGGGTGCCTTGGGGAGGATGGACTCCTCCCCCTCTTGGCCGCACCCCTTCCTTGGAGGAAGGGGCAAGGCTGCGCCTCCCCTCTCCCTTGCCCCTATATATAGTGGAGGGAGGGAGGGCATCCACACATGAGCCTCGGCGCCTCCCTCCCTCCCGTGACACCTCCTCCTCTCCCGTAGGTGCTTGGCGAAGCCACAGTAGGATTGCCACGCTCCTCCACCACCACCACGCCGTTGTGCTGCTGTTGGATGGAGTCTTCCTCAACCTCTCCCTCTCTCCTTGCTGGATCAAGGCATGGGAGACGCCATCGGGCTGTACGTGTGTTGAACGCGGAGGTGCCGTCCGTTCGCACTTTCGGATCTCCGTGATTTGGATCACGGCAGTACGACTCCTTCAACCCCGTTCTCTTGAACGCTTCCGCTTAGCGATCTACAAGGGTATGTAGATGCACTCTCCTTTCCTCGTTGCTAGTTTCTCCATAGATAGATCTTGGTGACACGTAGGAAAATTTTGAATTTCTGCTACGTTCCCCAACAGTGGCATCATGAGCTAGGTCTATTGCGTAGATTGTTTGCACGAGTAGAACACAAAGTAGTTGTGGGCGTTGATTTTGTTCAATATGCTTACCGTTACTAGTCCAATCTTGTTTCGACGGTATTGTGGGATGAAGCGGCCGGACCGACCTTACACGCATTTACGTGAGACAGGTTCCACCGACCGACATGCACTTGGTGCATAAGGTGGCTAGCGGGTGCCGTCTCTCCCACTTTAGTCGGAACGGATTCGATGAAAAGGGTCCTTATGAAGGGTAAATAGCAATTGGCATATCACGTTGTGGTTTTATGAGGTAAGAAACGTTCTTGCTAGAAACCCAAAGCAGCCATCAGAAACATGCAAACAACAATTAGAGGACGTCTAACTTGTTTTTGCAGGGTATCTTGTGTGATGTGATATGGCCAAGAAGAATGTGATGAATGATATGTGATGTATGAGATTGATCATGTTCTTGTAATAGGATTCACGACTTGCATGTCGATGAGTATGACAACGGCAGGAGCCATAGGAGTTGTCTTTATTTATTGTATGACCTGCGTGTCATTAAACAACGCCATGTAATTACTTTACTTTATTGCTAACCGGTAGCCATAGTAGTAGAAGTAATAGTTGGCGAGACAACTTCATGAAGACACGATGATGGAGATCATGATGATGGAGATCATGGTGTCATGCGGTGACGATGATGATCATGGAGCCCCAAGATGGAGATCAATGGAGCTATATGATATTGGCCATATCATGTCACTACTATATAATTGCATGTGATGTTTATTATGTTTATGCATCTTGTTTACTTAGAACGACGGTAGTAAATAAGATGATCCCTTACAACAATTTCAAGAAGTGTTCTCCCCTAACTGTGCACCGTTGCCAAAAGTTCGTCGCTTCTAAGCACCACGTGATGATCGGGTGTGATGGATTCTTACGTTCACATACAACGGGTGTTGACGAGCCTAGCATGTACAGACATGGCCTCGAAACACACGCAATACACTTAGGGTTAACTTGACGAGCCTAGCATGTACAGACATGGCCTCGGAACACAGAGACCGAAAGGTCGAGCATGAGTCGTATAGTAGATACGATCAACATGAAGATGTTCACCGATCATGACTAGTCCGTCTCACGTGATGATCGGACACGGCCTAGTTGACTCGGATCATGTAATCACTTAGATGACCAGAGGGATGTCTATCTGAGTGGGAGTTCATAAGATGAACTTAATTATCTTGAACATAGTCAAAAGACCTTTTGCAAATTATGTCGTAAGCTCGCGCTTTAGTTCCACTGTTTAGATATGTTCCTAGAGAAAATATAGTTGAAAGTTGACAGATAGCGATTATGCGGACAGTAGATAGCTTATGTCCTTAATGCCTTTGCTCGGTGTGCTTTGAACCCCAAGCGTAAATGCGTGGATGTTGCGAACATCGGACATACACGTTTTTGATAACTACATGATAGTTCAGTTAAACGGTTTAGAGTTGAGGCACCAAAGACGTTTTCGAAACGTCGCAGAACATATGAGATGTTTCGAGGGCTGAAATTGGGATTTCAAGCTCGTGCCCACGTCAAGAGGTATAAGACCTCCGACGATTTCTTAGCCTGCAAACTAAGGGAGAAAAGCTCAATCATTGAGCTTGTGCTCAGATTGTCTGAGTACAACAATCACTTGAATTGAGTGGGAGTTGATCTTCCAGATGAGATAGTGATGTTTCTCCAAAAGTCATTGCCACCAAGCTGCTAGAAGCTTCGTGATGAACTATAACATATCAGGGATAGATATGATGATCCTTGAGCCATTCGCAATGTTCGACACATGAATGTAGAAATCAAGAAGGAGCATCAATTGTTGATGGTTGGTGAAACCACTAGTTTCAAGAAGGGCAAGGGCAAGAAGGGACACTTCATGAAACGGGAAATCAGTTGCTGCTCCAGTGAAGAAACCCAAGGTTAAACCCAAACCCGAGACTAAGTGCTTCTGTAATAAGGGGAACAACCACTGGAGCGGAACCACCCTAGATACTTGGTAGATAAGAAGGCTGGCAAGGTCGATAGAAGTATATTTGATATACATCATGTTAATGTGTAATTTACTAGTACTCCTAGTAGCACCAGGGTATTAGATACCGGTTCGGTTGCTAAATGTTAGTAACTTCGAAATAAAAGCTACGGAATAAAAGGAGAATAGCTAAAGGTGAGCTGACGATATGTGTTGGAATTGTTTCCAAGGTTGATATGATCAAACATCGCACGCTCCCTCTACCATCAAGATTAGTATTAAACCAGAATAATTATCGTTTGGTGTTTGCGTTGAGCATAGACATGATTGGATTATGTCTATCGCAATACGGTTATTCATTTAAGGAGAATAATGGTTACTCTATTTATTTGAATAATACCTTCGATGGTCTTGCACCTAAATAAATGGTTTATTGAATCTCGATTGTAGTGATACACATTTTCATGCCAAAAGTATAAAATAGTAATGATAGTACCACTTACTTGTGGCACTGCCATGTAATTCATATTGGTGTAAATCGCATGAAGAAGCTCCATGTTGATGGATCTTTGGACTCACTCGTTTTTGAAAAGTTCGAGACATGCAAACCATGTCTATTGGTGTATACGCATGATGAAACTCCATGCAGATGGATCGTTTGGACTCACTTGATTTTGAATCACTTGAGATATGCAAAACATACCACATGGGCAAGATGACTAAAAAGCCTCGGTTTCAGTAAGATGGAACAAGATAGCAACTTGTTGGAAGTAACACATTTTGATGTGTGCAGTCCAATGAGTCTGAGGCATCTGATGAATATCGTTATGTTATGACTTCACAGATGATTCGAGTAGATGTTGAGTATATTTACTTGATGAAGCACAAGTCTGAATTATTGAATGGTTCAAGTAATTTCAGAGTGAAGTTGAAGATCATCGTGACAAGAGGATAGAATGTCTATGATATGATCATAGAGATGAATATCTGAGTTACGAAGTTTTGGCACGCAATTAAGACATTGTGGAAATTGTTTCACAATTAATACTACCTGGAACACCATAGTGTGATGGTGTGTCCGAACATCATAGTTGCACCCTATTGGATATGGTGCGTACCATGATGTCTCTTATCGAATTACCACTATCGTTAATGGGTTAGGCATTAGAGACAACCGCACTCACTTTAATAGGGTACCACGTTATTCCGTTGAGATGACACCGTATGAACTATGGTTTAGAGAAACCTAAGCTATCATTTCTTAAAAGTTTGGGGCTGCGACGCTTATGTGGAAAAGTTTCAGGTTGATAAGCTCGAACCCAAAGCGGACAAAATGCATCTTCATAGGACACC
Source organism: Aegilops bicornis (assembly GCA_021605145.1). Lineage (NCBI taxonomy): Eukaryota > Viridiplantae > Streptophyta > Magnoliopsida > Poales > Poaceae > Aegilops > Aegilops bicornis. Next base: position 856,188,646 of record CM038670.1, on the reverse strand, counting down.
CAAAACAGTTGGGTATACCTCCTAATTCAGATCCGGAAGCAATAGGGATTGTTTCTTGAATCGGGTCCTTTCTCGAGGAAAAGTTTGTCTCGGAAAGTTGAGTGGGAGGATGGTGGAGACTTGATGAGGTTATTGAACCATCACTTCAACTAGTGTGTAGCAGGGCACAGGAAGTTGTTCCCGTGGCACCTACACCAATTGAAGTAGAAGCTTATGATAGTGATCATGAAGTTTCGGATCAAGTCACTGACGTACCTCGTAGGACGACAAGGACGCGTACTGCTTCAGAGTGGTACAATGATCCTGTCTTGAAGGTCATGTTGCTAGACAACAATGAACCTACGAGCTATGGAGAAGCGATGGTGGGCCCAAATTCCGACAAATGGTTAGAAGCCATGAAATCCGAGATAGGATCCATGTATCATAACAAAGCATGGACTTTGGTGGACTTGCCCGATGATCGGCAAGCCATTGAAATAAATGGATCTTTAAGAAGAAGACGGACGTGACGGTAATGTCACCGTCTATGAAGCTCGACTTGTGGCGAAGAGTTTTCACAAGTTCAAGGAGTTGACTACGATGAGATTTTCTCATCCGTAGCGATGCTTAAGTCCGTCTGAATCTTGTTAGCATTAGCTGCATTTATGAAATCTGGCAGATGGATGTCAAAACGAGTTTCCTTACCAGTCTTCGTAAGGAAAGGTTGTATGTGATACAATCAGAAAGTTTTTGTCGATCCTAAGGATGCTAAAAGGTATGCTGGCTCCAGCGATCCCTCTAAGGACTGGAGTATGCATCTCGGAGTTGGAATGTGCGCTTTGATGAGATGATCAAAGATTTTGGGTTTATACAAAGTTTATGAGAAACTTGTATTTCCAAAGAAGTGAGTGGGAGCACTATAGAATTTCGATGAGTATATGTTGTTGACATATTGATGATCGAAATGATGTAGAATTTCTAGAAAGCATATAGGGATGTTTGAAAAGTGTTTTTCAATAGAAAACCTGGATTAGGCTACTTGAACAATAAGCATCAAAGATCTATAAGATAGATCAAAATGTTTAATAATACTTTCAAATGAGCATGTACCTTGACATGATCTTGAAGGTGTTCAAGATGGATCGATCAAAGAAGGAGTTCTTGCACGAGATGTAAGGTATGAAGTTAAGACTTAAAGCTCGACCACGGCGAGTAGAGAGAGAAAGGACGAAGATCGTCCCCTATGCCTTAGACATAGGCTCTACAAGATGCTATCTTTGTGTACCGCACCGGAAGTGTGCCATGCCATGAGTCGATCAAGGGTACAAGAATGATCCAGGAATGGATCATTGGACAATGATCAAAATTGTCCTTAGAGTAAATAAGGACATGTTTCTCGATTATGGAGGTGATAAAGAGTTCGGCGAAAGCGTTACGTCGATGCAAGCTTTAACACCTATCCGAGTGACTCGAGTAGCAAACCGGATACGTATAGTGGAGCAACCATTTGGAATAGCCCGGTGGAGCGTGGAAGCAGCATTTATAATATGACCTAGAAATTTGCAAAGCACACACACGGATCTGAAAGGTTCAGACCCGTTGACTAAAAACCCGTTGACTAAAACCTCTCTCACAAGCAAAACATGATCAAACCTCAGAACTCATTGAGTCTAAATCACATGATGATGTGAACTAGTTTACAGACACTAGTAAACTCTTTGGGTGTTAGTCACATGGCGATGTGACATATCAGTGTTAATCACATGACGATGTGAACTAGATTATTGACTCTAGTGCAAGTGGGAGACTGTTGGAAATATGCCCTAGAGGCAATAATAAATTAGTTATTATTATTATATTTCCTTGTTCATGATAATCGTTTATTATCCATGATATAATTGTATTGATAGGAAACTCAAATACATGTGTGGATACATAGACAACACCATGTCCCTAGCAAGCCTCTATTGGCTAGCTCGTTGATCAATAGATGGTTACGGTTTCCTAACCATGGACATTGGATGTCATTGATAATGGGATCACATCATTAGTAGAATGATGTGATGGACAAGACCCAATCCTAAGCCTAGCACAAAGATCGTAGTTAGGTATGCTAAAGCTTTTCTAATGTCAAGTATCATTTCCTTAGACCATGAGATTGTGCAACTCCGGATACCGTAGGAATGCTTTGGGTGTACCAAACGTCACAACGTAACTGGGTGACTATAAAGGTGCACTACGGTATCTCCGAAAGTGTCTATTGGGTTGGCACGAATCGAGATCGGATTAGTCACTCCGGTTAACGGAGAGGTATCTCTGGGCCCACTCGGTAGGACATCATCATAATGTGCACAATGTGACCAAGGGGTTGATCACGGGATGATGTGTTACGGAACGAGTAAAGAGACTTGCCGGTAACGAGATTGAACAAGGTATCGGGATACCGACGATCGAATCTCGGGCAAGTACAATACCGCTAGACAAAGGGAATTGTATACAGGATTGATTGAGTCCTTGACATCGTGGTTCATCCGATGAGATCATCGTGGAACATGTGGGAGCCAACATGGGTATCCAGATCCCGCTGTTGGTTATTGACCGGAGAACGTCTCGGTCATGTCTACATGTCTCCCGAACCCGTAGGGTCTACACACTTAAGGTCTGGCGACGCTAGGGTTATAAAGGAAGTTTGTATGTGGTTACCGAATGTTGTTCGGAGTCCCGGATGAGATCCCGGAAGTCACGAGGAGTTCCGGAATGGTCCGGAGGTAAAGATTTATATATGGGAAGTCCTATTTTGGTCGCCGGAAAAGTTTCGCACTTTATCGGTATTGTACCGGGAGTGCCAAAAGGGTTCCGGGGGTCCACCGGGGTCCACCTGCCTGGGGGCCACATGGGCTGTAGGGGTGCGCCTTGGCCTATATGGGCCAAGGGCACCAGCCCCAAGAGGCCCATGCGCCAAGGAAACTTGGGAGGGAAGAGTCCTCAAGGGGAAGGCACCTCCGAGGTGCCTTGGGGAGGATGGACTCCTCCCCTCTTGGCCGCACCCCTTCCTTGGAGGAAGGGGCAAGGCTGCGCCTCCCCTCTCCCTTGCCCCTATATATAGTGGAGGGAGGGAGGGCATCCACACATGAGCCTCGGCGCCTCCCTCCCTCCCGTGACACCTCCTCCTCTCCCGTGAGGTGCTTGGCGAAGCCCTGCAGGATTGCCACGCCTCCACCACCACCACGCCCGTTGTGCTGCTGTTGGATGGAGTCTTCCTCAACCTCTCCCTCTCTCCTTGCTGGATCAAGGCATGGGAGACGTCATCGGGCTGTACGTGTGTTGAACGCGGAGGTGCCGTCCGTTCGGCACTCGGATCTCCGGTGATTTGGATCACGACGAGTACGACTCCTTCAACCCCGTTCTCTTGAACGCTTCCGCTTAGCGATCTACAAGGGTATGTAGATGCACTCTCCTTTCCTCGTTGCTAGTTTCTCCATAGATAGATCTTGGTGACACGTAGGAAAATTTTGAATTTATGCTACGTTCCCCAACAGTGGCATCATGAGCTAGGTCTATTGCGTAGATTGTTTGCACGAGTAGAACACAAAGTAGTTGTGGGCGTTGATTTTGTTCAATATGCTTACCGTTACTAGTCCAATCTTGTTTCGACGGTATTGTGGGATGAAGCGCCCGGACCGACCTTACACGCATTCTACGTGAGACAGGTTCCACCGATCGACATGCACTTGGTGCATAAGGTGGCTAGCGGGTGCCGATCTCTCCACTTTAGTCGGAACGGATTCGATGAAAAGGGTCCTTATGAAGGGTAAATAGCAATTGGCATATCACGTTGTGGTTTTATGAGGTAAGAAACGTTCTTGCTAGAAACCCAAAGCAGCCACGTAAAACATGCAAACAACAATTAGAGGACGTCTAACTTGTTTTTGCAGGGTATGCCGTGTGATGTGATAGGGCCAAGAAGAATGTGATGAATGATATGTGATGTATGAGATTGATCATGTTCTTGTAATAGGATTCACGACTTGCATGTCGATGAGTATGACAACCGGCAGGAGCCATAGGAGTTGTCTTTATTTATTGTATGACCTGCGTGTCATTAAACAACGCCATGTAATTACTTTACTTTATTGCTAACCGTAGCCATAGTAGTAGAAGTAATAGTTGGCGAGACAACTTCATGAAGACACGATGATGGAGATCATGATGATGGAGATCATGGTGTCATGCCGGTGACGATGATGATCATGGAGCCCGAAGATGGAGATCAATGGAGCTATATGATATTGGCCATATCATGTCACTACTATATAATTGCATGTGATGTTTATTATGTTTATGCATCTTGTTTACTTAGAACGACGGTAGTAAATAAGATGATCCCTTACAACAATTTCAAGAAGTGTTCTCCCCTAACTGTGCACCGTTGCCAAAAGTTCGTCGCTTCTAAGCACCACGTGATGATCGGGTGTGATGGATTCTTACGTTCACATACAACGGGTGTTGACGAGCCTAGCATGTACAGACATGGCCTCGAAACACACGCAATACACTTAGGGTTAACTTGACGAGCCTAGCATGTACAGACATGGCCTCGGAACACAGAGACCGAAAGGTCGAGCATGAGTCGTATAGTAGATACGATCAACATGAAGATGTTCACCGATGATGACTAGTCCGTCTCACGTGATGATCGGACACGGCCTAGTTGACTCGGATCATGTAATCACTTAGATGACCAGAGGGATGTCTATTCGAGTGGGAGTTCATAAGATGAACTTAATTATCTTGAACATAGTCAAAAGACCTTTTGCAAATTATGTCGTAAGCTCGCGCTTTAGTTCCACTGTTTAGATATGTTCCTAGAGAAAATATAGTTGAAAGTTGACAAGAGCGATTATGCGGACAGTAGATAGCTTATGTCCTTAATGCCTTTGCTCGGTGTGCTTTGAACCCCAAACGTCGCCTGTGGATGTTGCGAACATCGGACATACACGCTTTTTGATAACTACATGATAGTTCAGTTAAACGGTTTAGAGTTGAGGCACCAAAGACGTTTTCAAAACGTCGCAGAGAACATATGAGATGTTTCGAGGGCTGAAATTGGGATTTCAAGCTCGTGCCCACGCCAAGAGGTATAAGACCTCCGACGATTTCTTAGCCTGCAAACTAAGGGAGAAAAGCTCAATCATTGAGCTTGTGCTCAGATTGTCCGAGTACAACAATCACTTGAATTGAGTGGGAGTTGATCTTCCAGATGAGATAGTGATGTTTCTCCAAAAGTCATTGCCACCAAGCTGCTAGAAGCTTCGTGATGAACTATAACATATCAGGGATAGATATGATGATCCTTGAGCCATTCGCAATGTTCGACACCGCGAATGTAGAAATCAAGAAGGAGCATCAATTGTTGATGGTTGGTGAAACCACTAGTTTCAAGAAGGGCAAGGGCAAGAAGGGACACTTCATGAAACGGGAAATCAGTTCTTGCTCAAAGTGAAGAAACCCAAGGTTAAACCCAAACCCGAGACTAAGTGCTTCTGTAATAAGGGGAACAGCCACTGGAGCGGAACCACCCTAGATACTTGGTAGATAAGAAGGCTGGCAAGGTCGATAGAAGTATATTTGATATACATTATGTTAATGTGTAATTTACTAGTACTCCTAGTAGCACCAGGGTATTAGATACCGGTTCGGTTGCTAAATGTTAGTAACTCGAAATAAAAGCTACGGAATAAAAGGAGACTAGCTAAAGGTGAGCTGACGATATGTGTTGGAATTGTTTCCAAGGTTGATATGATCAAACATCGCACGCTCCCTCTACCATCAAGATTAGTATTAAACCAGAATAATTATCATTTGGTGTTTATGCGTTGAGCATAGACATGATTGGATTATGTCTATCGCAATACGGTTATTCATTTAAGGAGAATAATGGTTACTCTATTTATTTGAATAATACCTTCGATGGTCTTGCACCTAAATAAATGGTTTATTGAATCTCGATTGTAGTGATACACATTTTCATGCCAAAAGTATAAAATAGTAATGATAGTACCACTTACTTGTGGCACTGCCATGTAAGTCATATTGGTGTAAAACGCATGAAGAAGCTCCATGTTGATGGATCTTTGGACTCACTCGTTTTTGAAAAGTTCGAGACATGCAAACCATGTCTATTGGTGTATACGCATGATGAAACTCCATGCAGATGGATCGTTTGGACTCACTTGATTTTGAATCACTTGAGATATGCAAAACATACCACATGGGCAAGATGACTAAAAGCCTCGGTTTCAGTAAGATGGAACAAGATAGCAACTTGTTGGAAGTAACACATTTTGATGTGTGCAGTCCAATGAGTCTGAGGCATGCAAATGAATATCGTTATGTTATGACTTCACAGATGATTCAAGTAGATGTTGAGTATATTTACTTGATGAAGCACAAGTCTGAATTATTGAATGGTTCAAGTAATTTCAGAGTGAAGTTGAAGATCATCGTGACAAGAGGATAGAATGTCTATGATATGATCATAGAGATGAATATCTGAGTTACGAGTTTTGGCACACAATTAAGACATTGTGGAAATTGTTTCACAACTAATACCGCATGGAACACCATAGTGTGATGGTGTGTCCGAACATCATAGTTGCACCCTATTGGATATGGTGCGTACCATGATGTCTCTTATCGAATTACCACTATCGTTAATGGGTTAGGCATTAGAGACAACCGCACTCACTTTAATAGGGTACCACGTTATTCCGTTGAGATGACACCGTATGAACTATGGTTTAGAGAAACCTAAGCTATCATTTCTTAAAAGTTTGGGGCTGCGACGCTTATGTGGAAAAAGTTTCAGGTTGATAAGCTCGAACCCAAAGCGGACAAAATGCATCTTCATAGGACACCCAAAACAGTTGGGTATACCTCCTAATTCAGATCCGGAAGCAATAGGGATTGTTTCTTGAATCGGGTCCTTTCTCGAGGAAAAGTTTGTCTCGGAAAGTTGAGTGGGAGGATGGTGGTGACTTGATGAGGTTATTGAACCATCACTTCAACTAGTGTGTAGCAGGGCACAGGAAGTTGTTCCGTGGCACCTACACCAATTGAAGTAGAAGCTTATGATAGTGATCATGAAGTTTCGGATCAAGTCACCGACGTACCTCGTGGGGCGACAAGGACGCTGCATCGCTTCAGAGTGGTACAATGATCCTGTCTTGAAGGTCATGTTGCTAGACAACAATGAACCTACGAGCTATGGAGAAGCGATGGTGGGCCCAAATTCCGACAAATGGTTAGAAGCCATGAAATCCGAGATAGGATCCATGTATCATAACAAAGCATGGACTTTGGTGGACTTGCCCGATGATCGGCAAGCCATTGAAATAAATGGATCTTTAAGAAGAAGACGGACGTGGGCGGTAATGTCACCGTCTATGAAGCTCGACTTGTGGCGAAGAGTTTTTCACAAGTTCAAGGAGTTGACTACGATGAGATTTTCTCATCCGTAGCGATGCTTAAGTCCGTCGGAATCATGTTAGCATTAGCTGCATTTATGAAATCTGGCGGATGGATGTCAAAACGAGTTTCCTTACCGGTCTTCGTAAGGAAAGGTTGTATGTGATACAATCAGAAAGTTTTTGTCGATCCTAAGGATGCTAAAAGGTATGCTGGCTCCAGTGATCCCTCTAAGGACCGGAGTATGCATCTCGGAGTTGGAATGTGCGCTTTGATGAGATGATCAAAGATTTTGGGTTTATACAAAGTTTATGAGAAACTTGTATTTCCAAAGAAGTGAGTGGGAGCACTATAGAATTTCCGATGAGTATATGTTGTTGACATATTGATGATCAGAAATGATGTAGAATTTCTAGAAAGCATATAGGGATGTTTGAAAAGTGTTTTTCAATAGAAAACCTGGATTAGGCTACTTGAACAATAAGCATCAAAGATCTATAAGATAGATCAAAATGTTTAATAATACTTTCAAATGAGCATGTACCTTGACATGATCTTGAAGGTGTTCAAGATGGATCAGTCAAAGAAGGAGTTCTTGCCTGAGATGTAAGGTATGAAGTTAAGACTTAAAGCTCGACCACGGCAGAACAGAGAGAAAGGACGAAGATCGTCCCCTATGCCTTAGACATAGGCTCTACAGTATGCTATGATGTGTACCGCACCGGAAGTGTGCCATGCCATGAGTCAGTCAAGGTACAAGAATGATCCAGGAATGGATCATTGGACAGCGATCAAAATTGTCCTTAGAGTAAATAAGGACATGTTTCTCGATTATGGAGGTGATAAAGACTTCGGCGTAAAGCGTTACGTCGATGCAAGCATTAACACCTATCCGAGTGACTCTGAGTAGCAAACCGGATACGTATAGTGGAGCAACCATTTGGAATAGCTTCAGGTGGAGCGTGGAAGCAGCATTTATAATAAGACCTGGAAAATTTCAAAAGCACACACACGGATCTGAAAGGTTCAGACCCGTTGACTAAAAACCCGTTGACTAAAACCTCTCTCACAAGCAAAACATGATCAAACCTCAGAACTCATTGAGTCTAAATCACATGATGATGTGAACTAGTTTACGGACACTAGTAAACTCTTTGGGTGTTAGTCACATGGCGATGTGACATATCAGTGTTAATCACATGACGATGTGAACTAGATTATTGACTCTAGTGCAAGTGGGAGACTGTAGGAAATATGCCCTAGAGGCAATAATAAATTAGTTATTATTATTATATTTCCTTGTTCATGATAATCGTTTATTATCCATGATATAATTGTATTGATAGGAAACTCAAATACATGTGTGGATACATAGACAACACCATGTCCCTAGCAAGCCTCTATTGGCTAGCTCGTTGATCAATAGATGGTTACGGTTTCCTAACCATGGACATTGGATGTCATTGATAATGGGATCACATCATTAGTAGAATGATGTGATGGACAAGACCCAATCCTAAGCCTAGCACAAAGATCGTAGTTCGTATGCTAAAGCTTTTCTAATGTCAAGTATCATTTCCTTAGACCATGAGATTGTGCAACTCCCGGATACCGTAGGAATGCTTTGGGTGTACCAAACGTCACAACGAATCGGGTGACTATAAAGGTGCACTACAGGTATCTCCGAAAGTGTCTATTGGGTTGGCACGAATCGAGACTGGATTTGTCACTCCGGTTAATGGAGAGGTATCTCTGGGCCCACTCGGTAGGACATCATCATAATGTGCACAATGTGACCAAGGGGTTGATCACGGGATGATGTGTTACGGAACGAGTAAAGAGACTTGCCGGTAACGAGATTGAACAAGGTATCGGGATACCGACGATCGAATCTCGGGCAAGTACAATACCGCTAGACAAAGGGAATTGTATACAGGATTGATTGAGTCCTTGACATCGTGGTTCATCCGATGAGATCATCGTGGAACATGTGGGAGCCAACATGGGTATCCAGATCCCGCTGTTGGTTATTGACCGGAGAACGTCTCGGTCATGTCTACATGTCTCCCGAACCCGTAGGGTCTACACTTAAGGTTGGCGACGCTAGGGTTATAAAGGAAGTTTGTATGTGGTTACCGAATGTTGTTCGAGTCCGGATGAGATCCGGAAGTCACGAGGAGTTCCGGAATGGGCCGGAGGTAAAGTTTTATATTGGGGATGTCCTTTTTGGGTCGCCGGAAAAGTTTCGCACTTTTTCGGTATTGTACCGGTAGTGCCAAAAGGGTTCCGGGGTCCACCGGGCGGGCCCACCTGCCCCGGGGGTGCACATGGGCTGGTGGGGGTGCGCAGTGGCCTATATGGGCCAAGGGCACCAGCCCCAAGAGGCCCATGCGCCAAGGAAACTTGGGGAGGAAGAGTCCTCAAGGGGAAGGCACCTGAGGGTGCCTTGGGGAGGATGGACTCCTCCCCCTCTTGGCCGCACCCCTTCCTTGGAGGAAGGGGCAAGGCTGCGCCTCCCCTCTCCCTTGCCCCTATATATAGTGGAGGGAGGAGGGCATCCACACATGAGCCTGGCGCCCCTCCCTCCCGTGACACCTCCTCCTCTCCCGTAGGTGCTTGGCGAAGCCCTGCAGGATTGCCACGCTCCTCCACCACCACCACACCGTTGTGCTGCTGTTGGATGGAGTCTTCCTCAACCTCTCCCTCTCTCCTTGCTGGATCAAGGCATGGGAGACGTCATCGGGCTGTACGTGTGTTGAACGCGGAGGTGCCGTGCGTTCGGCACTTTCGGATCTCCGGTGATTTGGATCACGACAGTACGACTCCTTCAACCCCGTTCTCTTGAACGCTTCCGCTTAGCTTAGCGATCTACAAGGGTATGTAGATGCACTCTCCTTTCCTCGTTGCTAGTTTCTCCATAGATAGATCTTGGTGACACGTAGGAAAATTTTGAATTTATGCTACGTTCCCAACAAAGTGGCATCATGAGCTAGGTCTATTGCGTAGATTGTTTGCACGAGTAGAACACAAAGTAGTTGTGGGCGTTGATTTTGTTCAATATGCTTACCGTTACTAGTCCAATCTTGTTTCGACGGTATTGTGGGATGAAGCGCCCGGACCGACCTTACGTACTCTTCACGTGAGACAGGTTCCACCGACCGACATGCACTTGGTGCATAAGGTGGCTAGCGGGTGCCGCCTCTCCCACTTTAGTCGGAACGGATTCGATGAAAAGGGTCCTTATGAAGGGTAAATAGCAATTGGCATATCACGTTGTGGTTTTATGTAGGTAAGAAACGTTCTTGCTAGAAACCCAAAGCAGCCACGTAAAACATGCAAACAACAATTAGAGGACGTCTAACTTGTTTTTGCAGGGTATGCTGTGTGATGTGATATGGCCAAGAAGAATGTGATGAATGATATGTGATGTATGAGATTGATCATGTTCTTGTAATAGGATTCACGACTTGCATGTCGATGAGTATGACAACCGGCAGGAGCCATAGGAGTTGTCTTTATTTATTGTATGACCTGCGTGTCATTAAACAACGCCATGTAATTACTTTACTTTATTGCTAACCGGTAGCCATAGTAGTAGAAGTAATAGTTGGCGAGACAACTTCATGAAGACACGATGATGGAGATCATGGTGTCATGCCGGTGACGATGATGATCATGGAGCCCGAAGATGGAGATCAATGGAGCTATATGATATTGGCCATATCATGTCACTACTATATAATTGCATGTGATGTTTATTATGTTTATGCATCTTGTTTACTTAGAACGACGGTAGTAAATAAGATGATCCCTTACAACAATTTCAAGAAGTGTTCCCCCTAACTGTGCACCGTTGCCAAAAGTTCGTCGCTTCTAAGCACCACGTGATGATCGGGTGTGATGGATTCTTACGTTCACATACAACGGGTGTTGACGAGCCTAGCATGTACAGACATGGCCTCGAAACACACGCAATACACTTAGGGTTAACTTGACGAGCCTAGCATGTACAGACATGGCCTCGGAACACAGAGACCGAAAGGTCGAGCATGAGTCATATAGTAGATACGATCAACATGAAGATGTTCACCGATGATGACTAGTCCGTCTCACGTGATGATCGGACACGGCCTAGTTGACTCGGATCATGTAATCACTTAGATGACGGAGGGATGTCTATTCGAGTGGGAGTTCATAAGATGAACTTAATTATCTTGAACATAGTCAAAAGACCTTTTGCAAATTATGTCGTAAGCTCGCGCTTAAGTTCCACTGTTTAGATATGTTCCTAGAGAAAATATAGTTGAAAGTGGAATGTAGCGATTATGCGGACAGTAGATAGCTTGTGTCCTTAATGCCTTTGCTCGGTGTGCTGAACCCCAAAGCGTCGTCTATGGATGTTGCGAACATCGGACATACACGCTTTTTGATAACTACATGATAGTTCAGTTAAACGGTTTAGAGTTGAGGCACCAAAGACGTTTCAAACGTCGCAGAACATATGAGATGTTTCGAGGGCTGAAATTGGGATTTCAAGCTCATGCCCACGCCAAGAGGTATAAGACCTCCGGCGATTTCTTAGCCTGCAAACTAAGGGAGAAAAGCTCAATCATTGAGCTTGTGCTCAGATTGGCTGAGTACAACAATCACTTGAATTGAGTGGGAGTTGATCTTCCAGATGAGATAGTGATGTTTCTCCAAAAGTCATTGCCACCAAGCTGCTAGAAGCTTCGTGATGAACTATAACATATCAGGGATAGATATGATGATCCTTGAGCCATTCGAATGTTCGACACATGAATGTAGAAATCAAGAAGGAGCATCAATTGTTGATGGTTGGTGAAACCACTAGTTTCAAGAAGGGCAAGGGCAAGAAGGGACACTTCATGAAACGGGAAATCAGTTGCTGCTCCAGTGAAGAAACCTTAGGTTAAATCCAAACCCGAGACTAAGTGCTTCTGTAATAAGGGGAACAGCCACTGGAGCGGAACCACCCTAGATACTTGGTAGATAAGAAGGCTGGCAAGGTCGATAGAAGTATATTTGATATACATTATGTTAATGTGTAATTTACTAGTACTCCTAGTAGCACCAGGGTATTAGATACCGGTTCGGTTGCTAAATGTTAGTAACTCGAAATAAAAGCTACGGAATAAAAGGATACTAGCTAAAGGTGAGCTGACGATATGTGTTGGAATTGTTTCCAAGGTTGATATGATCAAACATCGCACGCTCCCTCTACCATCAAGATTAGTATTAAACCAGAATAATTATCATTTGGTGTTTATGCGTTGAGCATAGACATGATTGGATTATGTCTATCGCAATACGGTTATTCATTTAAGGAGAATAATGGTTACTCTATTTATTTGAATAATACCTTCGATGGTCTTGCACCTAAATAAATGGTTTATTGAATCTCGATTGTAGTGATACACATTTTCATGCCAAAAGTATAAAATAGTAATGATAGTACCACTTACTTGTGGCACTGCCATGTAAGTCATATTGGTGTGAAACGCATGAAGAAGCTCCATGTTGATGGATCTTTGGACTCACTCGTTTTTGAAAAGTTCGAGACATGCAAACCATGTCTATTGGTGTATACGCATGATGAAACTCCATGCAGATGGATCGTTTGGACTCACTTGATTTTGAATCACTTGAGATATGCAAAACATACCACATGGGCAAGATGACTAAAAAGCCTCGGTTTCAAAGAAGATGGAACAAGATAGCAACTTGTTGGTAGTAAAACATTTTGTTGTGTGCAGTACAATGAGTGCTGAGGCATGATGTGTATATCGTTATGTTATGACTTCACAGATGATTCGAGTAGATGTTGAGTATATTTACTTGATGAAGCACAAGTCTGAATTATTGAATGGTTCAAGTAATTTCAGAGTGAAGTTGAAGATCATCGTGACAAGAGGATAGAATGTCTATGATATGATCATAGAGATGAATATCTGAGTTACGAGTTTTGGCACGCAATTAAGACACTGTGGAAATTGTTTTACAATTAATACCGCTCGAACACCATAGTGTGATGGTGTGTCCGAACATCATAGTTGCACCCTATTGGATATGGTGCGTACCATGATGTCTCTTATCGAATTACCACTATCGTTAATGGGTTAGACATTAGAGACAACCGCACTCACTTTAATAGGGTACCACGTTATTCCGTTGAGATGACACCGTATGAACTATGGTTTAGAGAAACCTAAGCTGTCATTTCTTAAAAGTTTGGGGCTGCGACACTTATGTGGAAAAGTTTCAGGTTGATAAGCTCGAACCCAAAGCGGACAAAATGCATCTTCATAGGACACCCAAAACAGTTGGGTATACCTCCTAATTCAGATCCGGAAGCAATAGGGATTGTTTCTTGAATCGGGTCCTTTCTCGAGGAAAAGTTTGTCTCGGAAAGTTGAGTGGGAGGATGGTGGAGACTTGATGAGGTTATTGAACCATCACTTCAACTAGTGTGTAGCAGGGCACAGGAAGTTGTTCCGTGGCACCTACACCAATTGAAGTAGAAGCTTATGATAGTGATCATGAAGTTTCGGATCAAGTCAGCGACGTACCTCGTGGGGCGACAAGGACGCTGCATCGCTTCAGAGTGGTACAATGATCCTGTCTTGAAGGTCATGTTGCTAGACAACAATGAACCCACGAGCTATGGAGAAGCGATGGTGGGCCCAAATTCCGACAAATGGTTAGAAGCCATGAAATCCGAGATAGGATCCATGTATCATAACAAAGCATGGACTTTGATGGACTTGCCCGATGATCGGCAAGCCATTGAAATAAATGGATCTTTAAGAAGAAGACGGACGTGGACGGTAATGTCACCGTCTATGAAGCTCGACTTGTGGCGAAGAGTTTTCACAAGTTCAAGGAGTTGACAACGATGAGATTTTCTCATCCGTAGCGATGCTTAAGTCCGTCGGAATCATGTTAGCATTAGCTGCATTTATGAAATCTGGCAGATGGATGTCAAAACGAGTTTCCTTACCAGTCTTCGTAAGGAAAGGTTGTATGTGATACAATCAGAAAGTTTTTGTCGATCCTAAGGATGCTAAAGGTATGCTGGCTCCAGCGATCCCTCTAAGGACTGGAGTATGCATCTCGGAGTTGGAATGTGCGCTTTGATGAGATGATCAAAGATTTTGGGTTTATACAAAGTTTATGAGAAACTTGTATTTCCAAAGAAGTGAGTGGGAGCACTATAGAATTTCTGATGAGTATATGTTGTTGACATATTGATGATCAGAAATGATGTAGAATTTCTAGAAAGCATATAGGGATGTTTGAAAAGTGTTTTTCAATAGAAAACCTGGATTAGGCTACTTGAACAATAAGCATCAAAGATCTATAAGATAGATCAAAATGTTTAATAATACTTTCAAATGAGCATGTACCTTGACATGATCTTGAAGGTGTTCAAGATGGATCAGTCAAAGAAGGAGTTCTTGCATGAGATGTAAGGTATGAAGTTAAGAATTAAAGCTCGACCACGGCAGTAACAGAGAGAAAGGGCGAAGATCGTCCCCTATGCCTTAGACATAGGCTCTACAAGATGCTATCTTGTGTACCGCACCGGAAGTGTGCCATGCCATGAGTCGATCAAGGGTACAAGAATGATCCAGGAATGGATCATTGGACAATGGTCAAAATTGTCCTTAGAGTAAATAAGGACATGTTTCTCGATTATGGAGGTGATAAAGAGTTCGGCATAAAGCGTTACGTCGATGCAAGCTTTAACACCTATCCGAGTGACTCGAGTAGCAAACCGGATACGTATAGTGGAGCAACCATTTGGAATAGCTTCAAGTGGAGCGTGGAAGCAGCATTTATAATATGACCTAGAAATTTGCAAAGCACACACGGATCTGAAAGGTTCAGACCCGTTGACTAAAACCCGTTGACTAAAACCTCACACAAGCAAAACATGATCAAACCTCAGAACTCATAGATTCTAAATCACATGATGATGTGAACAAGTTTACAGACACTAGTAAACTCTTTGGGTGTTAGTCACATGGCGATGTGACATATCATTGTTAATCACATGACGATGTGAACTAGATTATTGACTCTAGTGCAAGTGGGAGACTGTTGGAAATATGCCCTAGAGGCAATAATAAATTAGTTATTATTATTATATTTCCTTGTTCATGATAATCGTTTATTATCCATGGTATAATTGTATTGATAGGAAACTCAAATACATGTGTGGATACATAGACAACACCATGTCCCTAGCAAGCCTCTATTGGCTAGCTCGTTGATCAATAGATGGTTACGGTTTCCTAACCATGGACATTGGATGTCATTGATAATGGGATCACATCATTAGTAGAATGATGTGATGGACAAGACCCAATCCTAAGCCTAGCACAAAGATCGTAGTTCGTATGCTAAAGCTTTTCTAATGTCAAGTATCATTTCCTTAGACCATGAGATTGTGCAACTCCGGATACCGTAGGAATGCTTTGGGTGTACCAAACGTCCACAACGTAATTGGGTGACTATAAAGGTGCACTACAGGTATCTCCGAAAGTGTCTATTGGGTTGGCACGAATCGAGACTGGGATTTGTCACTCCGGTTAACGGAGAGGTATCTCTGGGCCCACTCGGTAGGACATCATCATAATGTGCACAATGTGACCAAGGGGTTGATCACGGGATGATGTGTTACGGAACGAGTAAAGAGACTTGCCGGTAACGAGATTGAACAAGGTATCGGGATACCGACGATCGAATCTCGGGCAAGTACAATACCGCTAGACAAAAGGAATTGTATACAGGATTGATTGAGTCCTTGACATCGTGGTTCATCCGATGAGATCATCGTGGAACATGTGGGAGCCAACATGGGTATCCAGATCCCGCTGTTGGTTATTGACCGGAGAACGCCTCGGTCATGTCTACATGTCTCCCGAACCCGTAGGGTCTACACTTAAGGTTCGATGGCGCTAGGGTTATAAAGGAAGTTTGTATGTGGTTACCGAATGTTGTTCGAGTCCCGGATGAGATCCCGGACGTCACGAGGAGTTCCGGAATGGTCCGGAGGTAAAGATTTATATATGGGAAGTCCTATTTTGGTCGCCGGAAAAGTTTCGCACTTTATCGGTATTGTACCGGAGTGCCGAAGGGGTCCGGGGTCCACCTGCCCAGGGGGGCCACATGGGCTGTAGGGGGTGCGCCTTGGCCTATATGGGCCAAGGGCACAAGCCCCAAGAGGCCCCTGCGCCAAGGAAACTTGGGGAGGGAAGAGTCCTCAACGGGGAAGGCACCTCCGAGGTGCCTTGGGAGGATGGACTCCTCCCCTCTTGGCCGCACCCCTTCCTTGGAGGAAGGGGCAAGGCTGCGCCTCCCCTCTCCCTTGCCCCTATATATAGTGGAGGGAGGGAGGGCATCCACACATGAGCCCTGGCGCCTCCCTCCCTCCCGTGACACCTCCTCCTCTCCCGTAGGTGCTTGGCGAAGCCCTGCAGGATTGCCACGCTCCTCCACCACCACCACGCCGTTGTGCTGCTGTTGGATGGAGTCTTCCTCAACCTCTCCCTCTCTCCTTGCTGGATCAAGGCATGGGAGACGTCATCGGGCTGTACGTGTGTTGAACGCGGAGGTGCCGTCCGTTCGGCACTCGGATCTCCGGTGATCTGGATCACGGCAATCACGACTCCTTCAACCCCGTTCTCTTGAACGCTTCCGCTTAGCGATCTACAAGGGTATGTAGATGCACTCTCCTTTCCTCGTTGCTAGTTTCTCCATAGATAGATCTTGGTGACACGTAGGAAAATTTTGAATTTATGCTACGTTCCCCAACAACCCGCCCCTTCAACATATATAAGGAGGGGCAGGGCTCCCCAAAGAGGGAGAAGCTACAAGCAAGAAGAAACAATCTTAGGGCTAGACACAAAGAGGAGAGCTGGTTTATGGCGACTCCCTCGTGATGATAATGAGACCTAGCCTCAAACAGCATGTAGGGTTTTTACCGGATGATGTTTCCCGGGGCCCGAAGCTGTCTAAATCCCTGTCTTGTGTTGTGTCTCTCGATTCCGCTCAACCCCTCTGAAGCTACCACATAGATGCGTTGGCCTCGCGACTAAGTCCTGACACTAAGGACATTTGCCGTGACAAATCCACGACAGCTTCCAACTTGGCATTTGCATTCTTGCTTTCTTGTGTGCAACCACCAGGAGGATGAGGTGTGCTAGAGCTGCTAGATTGACTCTCAAAAACTACTCATTGCTGATATACAGCTAAGACAGGAAGCTCACTCAGATAAAAAACAACAAGCTCTTGGTACACAACAGTGGACAACTCTGGCCTTTCACATTGTTGCCTCTCAAAATCACTATCAGGGGGCGGACAAGCCCTAACTAGCAAATTAGGCACCAATTTGTCCTGGATTTTCCTCTTTATCATCTGTAATTCTGCATGACTGTCTACCAAATCCAGCCCTTTCTCTCCCAAAGTTGGATTTTCAATGTGATACAAACAATCATATGCATTAAATCCTTGGGTTTCCATCACTGCAACCAAATTCAGATAAGTAATATCTGAACTACACAGATTCATCTCCAATGGTTCTCTTGCATCAAAATGGATCCTTACTTGCCAAATGTCTTCATCCAAACTACAGAACAAATTACATTTCATGTATTCATTAGCATAACTCTAAATTTGGAGAGCAACAATACAGTAAAGGAAAATTTGAAGTAACTTTGCTTTAAGTCTAAAATTTACTATTACTATTACAGATGACAGAACATGAATCAATGTAGTTTCCTATTTTAGCACAATAGAAAATTCAAGGAAAAAGACAAGGCCAGAATACTTCGGCTAGTCAAACCCTAATCCCAAATTGTTAATGTAATTGAACTAATTTGAGAGTGCACTACACTACGTTACTAGGTTACTGTAATTCTCCTATACTACTCACTTTAATTGGACAAAACCTAATCCCTAACTGGATAAAGCAGAAGATGAACAAACCCTAAAAATCCCCAATTGGATAAATAATCAGAGGAGGAGGAGGAGAAGGGTACTTACATCACGCCGCCAAGTCCATGCGTCAACTCATGGCTGCTGCTAGGGTTCACCACCCACAGCTGCGCCAATCGCAACCGCTGCTCCATGGAGAGTAACATCGACTCCTCCTCGTCGCCGATCGAGTACGCGGAGCTGGAGTCGTCGCCGCCATCGCCGTTGACGCCAGCCGGGCTGCTAGGAGGCCAGGACGGTAGGTCACCGCCGCCGTCGACGCCCTCGACGCCGCCTGCCAGAGTCGCCGACGCCATGGACTAGGGTTCAAGTCGAGGGGCGGGGAATGGTGCGGTGGGGGACCGGGGTTGGAGAGCGGCTCCTCCTAGTCAGCGCACGGGCACACACCGATTGGCCAACATGGCACCTGACGGGTGGGCCCGAGCTGTCGGATCTAGCGTCAATACGTATAAAACAGAGTTCTAGCCTTATTTGCAACGGCTTGGAGCAATGTTGGTACTGACACACAAAAATTAGCAATCGTGGTACCAATCTGCATGTGATGCCCCAATTATGGTACTTCCGTGCAATTAACTCCTACTGAGAGGTGCACCGACACAACCAGCGCCCACACACGCGCAGCAGCAGCTGATGATACCCGGGACACCAATTGTACATGGCCCATGTGCAGCCATCTCACAACTCGTAGGAAGCAGGATATTCGGCCTTGGTGATCTTGGGGTGCAAGGTATTGACTTTGCTATAGGGAAACTGGATATTTATATGTTGCTGCGGCTGGAATAAATCCTCAGAGGGTATGCTTTTGTTGTTCCTAAGGAAACTGTTAGACTTACCTTGTTCTCTATCTTCCATTTTTTACATCTATATTTTCATATTTGACATCTCTAATTTCAAATAACTATAATTTGGTATTTGACCTACATGGATTTTATTGACAAACAAAAAAAACGTTTTGCTACTTAATCTGATTGTGCCAATCAACCTTTTCTCACAATAATTCAGGGAGATTAAAGTTCTTTTAGAATGTTACCAATGAATGATGTTTGCCAAACTGAAGCTTCAAATACGAGACGATGATCACGTTTGTGTTGCTTAACCTTACAATGCTGATTTCTTAGATGTTATGAAGTTTCAAAGTGTTCTACTGCTACCTATTCGCTCTGTTTCTTTTGAAAGGCATATTTTGATTTGTTGAAATAATGATTTAAATAATAAATACTCTATTAATAGGTGGTGCATGTGAATAAGTTAATATTGGATTCATTTCTTTAGGGAGCTAAGCCATGTATTTGGAAATTCAGTAATGGAGTTAGTTTGCGTAAAATAGATAAATGATTGCTAGCTTCTTAGGCATTTTCAAAAAGACAATGAATCCCTTGCTACATATACTAGGGTATTTATATCCAGGAACAGCCTTAGCTTTGTTTGTAAAGAAGCAAGTCGACATTCTACTTTTGTGTAAGCTCAATACATGCTTATTGGTTTCCATCTAATGGCAGCTCTCTCTCCCTTTTCCATTTATCTGTTTTGTAGACGGCAGAGCAACCTTATTATACATACACACTGAAATTTTTTCTGTTGAAAGCTTATTCACATTTTTTTTCTTTTTTATTGATCCATCAAGGAATGGAGATCATAAACTCTTATAACATACGCCCATATTGATGTACATGAGGTGAGACCGAGGACCAAATATCGTAGCCGAATGTGCGAAGACAAGATAAGTGTGCACAAGCTCGTCTAAGGAAGCGCCACCGGGTGGCGCTCCAGCCTCTAGTCCATATTACTTGCGCCAGCCTCATCCTGCTATGTTTTTTTCTTTTTTCTTTTTTAAAAAGAGGTTGAAACCTCGGAATGCATCAAAAGACACACACGGTCATCTTTTTATTAAATTATTCAACAAAGGTCTGTCAAAAACATACATCAAACATCTCGAAGGCACCACATCACACCTACAAACCCGACAATGAGGATGTAATCACAATGCCCCATCATCTAGAACCGTCGTCATCATCGAGCCGCCCGCATGGCGTACCGGAGCACTCTTCATGTCCAGTAGACTTTAAGCGTGCATAACATGCACACGCTTTAGAAGCCGCCACCACCATCGAACAGTCGACTCATCTTCAAGGTAGAGATTCACATTATCCTTGCCAAGCTAGCCGTCGATGCCTCTATGGTGCCAAATGGCGCCTCCACCCCGTGCTCATCCATCAGGATGTATCCGTAGCTGAGACTCCGCCGTGCCATGTCACCAAGACGCGTCGTCGAAGTGGTATATACGACAGCGCTCCACTTTCTGGCCCTTCCAGCAGCTGCTCCAAAACGATGCTCCCAGGAGGGAAAACGACGCTAAGCACCGCCATCGTTCGATCCGGGAGTCCCGGGTCTAGGGTTTCCTCGGAGTAGCCGAGCGAGAAGACAAAACCTGCAATGATGATACCTTCATCAGGGTAGTGGTGTGTAGACGCCGTCATCGCCTGCCATGACCAAAGTCGGCTCAGTTTTCATCGGCAGTCACGCCTCCCTTCCTCGTCACTTGTAGTAGCTGATGTGCCAGTTCTCCCCCTTGACTGGCTACTGGTCATCGTGCTGCCATGCAGTAGAAGCCGCCGATAGACACTACACATCGCCTCCTAGCCTCAAGTCACAACAGATCCCACTTAGTCGCCCTGTCGAGCCGAAGAACGACGGAACCGTGATCATAGCACCTTCATCGGGCCATCGTCAGCTGCCCGACCACCACCGCTTCGAGGCCGCTGCCCTGGAATCAAGCTATGCCTCACGCACGACCAACGCCTAGGGCCACAACTGCGCTCCTGTGAGAACCCGGAATTAACTTCCATACCCTCCTGCGTATATTTGTCAACCCCAGGATCATTGTTGACAACACAGCGAAATGATATCATTGCATAATGCGTAAAAGGTATTACAAGTTTAAATATATCTTGCCACAAGGCATACATAGAGAAATGTCTCATGACATTTATTACAACCAGAAAGCAGTGGAAAGTACAATGCATAGCGACTCCATCTCAGCCACAGGCAGTCGATGTAGTCAACGTGACCTCATACCTACGGATCACCATAGTTGTCGTAGTTATCACCTTTGTCTTCATGAAACTCTGTTGTAAAAATCTATTGCCATGAGTACATTACGTACTCAACATGCCTCCCTCGGGGAAGGACCTAATAGCTACATGTGGCTTCAAAGGAAGGTTGTATGGCTCATTTGCATAAAAGCTAATTTGTTTGAAATAACATAGTACATGGATAATAGCAGTTTTAGATGAAAACATGTTTTGTCTCCAGAATAACTTTCATCAAGTGAGGATCCTCGATCAACTCACACTCTTCATAGGTTCCAAGATATAGGGGCAAAGAGGGAATAAGCAAGACAGGTCCCATACGTCAAGAAAGATGCATGTGTTGTCCATGACCGTGGACACGACTATTTGAATAGTTTTACACTCTGCAGAGGTTGTACACTTTACCCACACGACAGAATCCCGACTTGTTGCCACTAGCCGTCGCTAGCATAGTACACCATTTGGTATACCGGCAGGGAGATTGTGACGAGGTCTTTCATTAGACCAAACTTACTGTGCCAAGCCCACTAGGTTTCAACACGGAAGTAACCGCAGTTCACAGTCCGGGCCCCCCTTTTGTGCCGAGGATACTCCTCGCAAGGCAGCTATCCCATCTGCGGTACGGCGATGACGACAATAAGAGTGAACTAACTAATTAACCAAGCCAGTGCCCATATAGCATGTGGCTGTACTGTTATCACAATCTTCAAATCCAAGACTTGTTAGGCCTCATGCGGCACGGATGACTGATTGCCCCCTTCAACCTGTGTAGGGCAGCCAATCGCTCCTTCAATCCTTGATTCAGCTATCGCCCGCGCCAGTATTCAGATGGTAAGTTTCACCCAGAGTAGAAGAGAGTAGAGGAGATCAATAAGGGCCAATCGGCCTAGCTCAGCGATAAGTTTCAAGTGTCAATGACTCAAAGGTCATTCAACAAAGCACATATACGGTAGTAAGCATGGCTAAGCATTTCTACTCTACCAGAATACTAAATTTCTACTCAGGTGTCAATTGAATAGGCGTCAAGCGGATCAAGGTAATGTGTCAATCGACACGCTAGCTACAAGAATTAAAATAGCATGCATATAGTAACCATAAAACACAATGCAATTTTGTAAACATAGGATAAATATGATCAAAGAAGGAGGCATGCCTTCGTTGTTGAGTCCTTCGATAACCTGGTTGTCTCCATGTCCAACATCGTCACTCCCTAATCGTTGTAACGATAGCAAATGGAAAACAAATAAATACCAAAACAATAGTAAATCCAAATAACATCCAAAATAAATTAAGAGAGGATGGATAACAAGATATTGATCAAGATGGAGATCCACGATAGGGAGGTAAGTAGAGAGGAATCAGCGAAGTGACAAGGTTTAGGTTGACACAACTATGGAAGGCTTGGCGATCAAGACTAACGCTCTAGTATGAACTGTGCTACTAACCAATAGTAGTTCCCACTACACATCTCGACTAACTCTACATGAAACAAGTATATAACAAACACAATGGAATCCACACACATATAAATGGAACCATCCTATGCATTTTAACTACACAATCTCAACATGGCATGATAAAGGTAAACGTTCAGCACAAATAAATACTTAGATAGAATCTAAATATTTATAAATGGTCAGCAGTAGCAAACATATACATCAACTATATAACAATTGAAAAGCAAGTGTTCCATCAGACAAACAAACACACATTTCAAACCATACTAGTTAAGCAATCAAACGTCTTTCAACCACAACTTGAATTGAGTTGGATCTAGGTTTGGTCCTAAAGCAAAACTAAATGATATAGATACAATATTACAAACCAAACATATGTCAACTAATATAAACAAGTTAAACATCACATCAAATAAATAAGAATTGTCCTATGACATGGTAATACATGCTAATGTAACCACAAACTACCACAAGAAAGAACATGTCATGTTTAAAAGTAACAATTAACCATAAATAAATATTTAGATGTTACTAAATATTTATAATGGTTAACATCAAGTAGAACCAAACATCAACCATAACAACTATCAGAAAACATGATATAACAAGAGCCAACCAACACTATGGTTAAAGCTAATTAAACAACTAAATAATAAGACACATCTCATACAAGGCATATGAGTAGAAAATCACAAAGAGGTCTTATATAATAAAACAAGAATCACACTTATGAGTTATCATGGAAACATACTAAAGTATAATATGGTCTTACTACTAAAAAAATGAGTACTCAAGTAACCACTAGCAATAAGATTACCACTTAATGCTTAAATAACAAATCAACTATGCACCCTAAGCATATGAGGAAGATACAATTCAACTAACATGAAAGGTAAACTATCTTAAGCATGTGCTAAACTATCGCAACAAGACCCAACACTCCTGAGGCTATCATAAGACCAAAGTGATCATCCATAAGAACGCACAAGAGACTAAGTACTCAATTATAGCACATAAACAAAATAAGACATGAAAGATCACTTGCATGAGTGACAACTAGACATATAACAATGCAACAACTAGATAAAGTAGATATGAAGAAGTCTAGGCATACAACAATGTAATAGTGATGTAGACTAGATATAACGCTAAGCATGGATGATCATGACACAAGATGCCAAACTATGCTACCAGTAGAATACAACTTATAACTACGACATAACTTAGTTGATATCAACTAACACGACTATCAAGTATGACAATGGCACACCACCGTACATTCTTGTTTTGACATATAAGCACATCGAGGAAGCATACTAAGCCTTAGGCAAGTAAACAACTAGATCATGGCATCAACCAAATCAAGCAATGAAATATCATAACATGAATAACAGAGACAACGTGCATTTCTATCAAGTACAACTTACACTTGTAAACACATAAGCTACATAAGCAGGAATGTTCTATAACATGAATTGATACACGCACTATCATCTAGTTACATTGTCACAACATCATGGAATGGTATTTATGAAGCAAGATGAAATCATACACAACTAGCATGTGTATCTACCAAGCAAAGTCTAATAATATACATCATATCGTGAACCCTAGCAATGTTATAACACATGGAAATCATCCAATAAAAACATGCATTCAATGTTTGAACAAGTTCTAGCATGCCAATGTAATAAACTAATGTAAATAATCACACATGATAATTACTAAGATGTAATAAACTAAGTTCTATGTCACAACCATAAATTATATATAGCAATACAAATCTCAATGATTTCATGAAGCTACTATCCATGCAATCCTGTATGACACACATGTATAAAATAAAAGGAACAACTAGGCAATAATATGCTACACATCAAGTAACTACAATGGATTTGTTCTCAAACAATGAAGCGTTCCGTTTGACATCCAGCACAAAGAAACCATGCAACAACATGTACTAGAAATATATAAACATCTATCATAGACATGACATGATTTCAAACCAATAAACGAACGGTAATGAATATGTAAACCATATCTAAGATATCACCATGCTATACAAAATATAAAAAAATAGTCAAGACATGAAGCATTACATGACTAGATAGATAAGTAAATCATCGCCTAGATCAATTCTAAAGAATTATATGCACGGTGAACATTCACCACAATTATGTACACATTCAAACCATAAAACAATAAACCCACCAATCATTATCAAAATAAATAAAAATAATAATAAAATGACACTATCAATGCTCCAAAGCAAATCAAAATAATAGCATGCGCCAAGAATGTATGAGCGATGATAATCATATACACCAATCAACTCCTACACATGGAATAATGATTAAAATAAACAGTACACGAGAAATATACCGAGTACCACAAATTATCTCACCGAAGCCATAGCACAACTATTTTAACACTATAAGACAAGCGTAAAATAAATCTAATGAATCATGTGTTACCCTTAACATTATGAAATAATTAGGAGCGACTTCTAGGTAAATCTTGAACATACAATAAATAACATATTTAACAAACTAAACGAATATCACCAATCAACAAACAATAAAATATACAGTACATCCAATTAACCAAACAAGTAATCGAACACCTCTATGGGATTACGAATATTTCATCTATGGGAAAAGAAGTCATATGATGAACGAAAACTAAAGAAAAATGGTCGGATGGCCTCCGGTTCATGGACATGGCGAAATTGGCGCGGCCAACTACCATCATAGGATGTAAAGAGATGTCTGTAGCTTATTACGGATATGATATAGCACGCGTATAAAAGGAATTAGGCAGAGGCTCACCGAACATGACGAATCAAGATGATGAACTCGACGAACAGTGTACACGCACATGTGAAATTCTTCGCGTGTGGTCGACCGAATGCGTTCCTTCTTTCCTGAATGGATTCATCGCATCGAGGGAAACGTTCTGGCGCAAGGGAACGGACGGAGATGGTTGAAGTCGCCGGGAACAAGCACCGGCGTTCATGGAGCAGCAGCACTTCGTGGATGTATTTTTGGAAGAACAGAGAAGGGAGAGGACAAGAGTTTCTGCGGGGTGGAAGAGGAGATCGTGGAGTTCACAATAAGGAGGGGCTGCAGTTTTGGAAACTGATGGGATTTATGGGAATTAAGGAGGAGTGCAGCAGGCAACAGTCACGCATGAGTGCTGGCTGTTTCTCTTCATGTACCATGTTTTTGTTTTTGAGAACTCTTCATGTACCATGTGAGCGTACAGAAAAGGAGGAGAAAGAGCGTCGGCTCGCTGGAGAGATGGGCCAAGTGGATCGAAGGCCAGGTTGACGAGGGAAAAGGAAGAGAGGGAAAAAAACATAGATGGGCTAGGCCCTTGCTACTTAGACAGGAAAAAACAACAGTGGCTCAACTCAGGGAAGAGAAGAGAGATGTACATATACATGTATTGGTGGATTTGTCTAATAAACAATGTACGTGTGAAAGAAGTATGAGTAAGATATGTGAACAATTCAAATGGTAGAACGTATCTAATGGTCCGATGGAATTTGGCCCGAGATTGAGAAAAGGAAAAGAAATTGATTTCCGTTTTAGGAAATCTAGAGAAGGAAAAGAAGCTCGAGCAATCAAACGAATTTCAGTAACCCAAAGAAAATTCAAGGCGCATATATAAATATGCCAAAGAAGAGAAAATAAAGCCCGACTAAAAGAAAAGAACTAAACTCAAATTTTAATTTAGGTTCACGTTAGTTCAAATTAAATCCTTCAAATTATAAAGGTCCAATTTAAGCTTTGCTAACAAATAAAACAAATGAAATTTTCTCGCCCTGATTTTTGGAAAACTTTTTCTTAAACATTCTGAGAATCGGGATGTTACAGCTCCAGGCGGAGATCTCCCACGAGGTCGAGGAGACCAGGGCCAATCGATCGTCGTCCGCCGGGCAGGGCTTTTGCTTGCCGGCCTCCTCCGACAGCGACGGCTAATTGAAGGGGAGGAGGAGTGGGGGCGGCGGTGGCTAGGGTTCGCCTGAGCCGCCCCGCTAGGAGTGGTGCGGATGCCGTACCCCTGTGAGGTGGACGTGGGATGCTGAGCCCATGCTATGTTGGACTAGTAGAAAAAATATCTTGTTTTTTGTGGAATGTATGATAGCAAGATGATGTCCCAAAATTTCCTACAACCATATGTTGGGTGACCCAATAGAGGGTCACCTCCATAACCCGCTGCATGCATAGCCAAGAAGTATGCACTCTGAGCAGAAAAACAAAGCTAGACTTTTCACCATACCAAACCACAAAATCTTCATTATAAATTATAGGAAGGCGCATCCACGTCATGAGGACGGAATGTGTGTCAAATAAGATCTTCATTCACTCAGAGCGGATTATGGACCAAAAGGCCAAAACCCTAGTTCAGGCTAGTCCTAAGGTGCTTTGCCAAAAACTTCGAGGCCATATTCCCAAGGGATCCACATGCAATAATCCTACACATACGAATGGTTTACGCATGTTTTATGTAATCTTCCAACTAATAATGCCCCCAATTTCACCAGGGTGGGCTCCTCTCCCCCCTATGTCCAATCATAACCGCCCACGCTTATCTGTCCGTTAAACATGTAACCAATGTCATGTAGGTCTAGCATTGATTGCCCATCCACATGTCTCCATGTATTAATCCCCCAACTTAAGTGAAACTCCCCAAATTACTATAACTTCTGCAATATTATACTCCCTCCGTCCGAAAATACTTGTCATCAAAATGGATATAAGATGATGTATCTAGACGTATTTTAGTTCTAGATACATCTCTTTTTATCCATTACGATGACAAGTATTTCCACACGGAGGGAGTAATAATGAGTAAATAGTTAGTATTACTAAAAATAAAATATCTACTATATCACTAAGCTCCGTAGGGAGCGAAGGCCTCTCTCAATTGAGGACATTGGTTTGGGATTGGATTCTTAATTTTGACTTGGTCAACAATTTTGCAAGGAGCTCTCCATCCAAATGAGGTGTTCAATTTTAAATCTCGTTCACGATTTTGACTATGATTTCTCAAATCAATTGGCATCAGCCAACTTATAAAAATATATCAGACTCGCGCATGCTCTCATAACATGACAGAGAGAATGCCAACATGTAGTACTATAGAACCAATATGATTTTGGATTCAGTTTACAATCTTTGACTGTCAATCTCAAGGAACTCTCGCATTCTCGCATTCAAGTGAGGTGTTTAATTTTGAATTTGATTCATGATTTTGACTGGTCAATGATTTCTCGAATCCATCCGCAACAACCAGCTTATAAATATACACCAGTCCTGCACCCTCTCATCACCTGACAAAACATAAATGCAAACATGCAATACTGTAACACCAATACAATACATGTGGTCACGACTGCAGGAAACTCACCTTCATACATGCAGGTTAATTTGCAAAATAACATATAATTACAACATCTAGAGTCGGACACCTCAAACACTCTCTCATACGCCCGCGGAAGCGCCCAGTCAGTGACCGGACATGAGAGAGAAGGAAAAAGAGTGACCCAACCAGACCTCTCATACCATCCCTATATGTCCGGACTGTCCGCGAACCCTCATATCCATCTTAAATGTAGGGAGGATATGAGGGCTCTCAGACGCGCTCGGGCGCGCCTGGTCAGTCCGCCACGTAGGATGCGGCCCAACTCCGGACCACCTTTTCTCTTTCTTTATTCATTCTTTTTTTTCTCTTTTTTCATCTCCACCAATCACGTGCAAGTGACCGGACATATCAGGAAGAAAATGAGGACTATCACTGCGTGAACAAACAAATGACAGACACGCCCGGTCAGCGACCGGGCGTGTCCGCAGGCGTTTAGGGGTCATATTTTGCTAAGTCTGGCTGTAGACACTAGTAGAAAAAACCCCATTCGATCCGGTTCGTGAGGGCCATTTGTCCCGGTTCACGAACCGGGACTAAAGGGTCGTTACTAAAGCCCTTTCCCTTTAGTCACGGTTCGCCCAGGAACTGAGACAGATGGGGGCTCCACGTGGCCGCTTTTGCTTGCCGAGGCCGGGGGCCTTTTGTCCCGGTTGGTGCCACCAACCGGGACCAAAAGGCTTCCACGCGTCAGCATTTTAGGTGATGTTTTTTTTCTGAAAGAGGGGGGGGGGGTTGGGGGGTATTGTAGGGTTAATTTAGGGGTTTCATATATTGTGTTAGCTAGCTAATAGAGAAAAGTGTCCTCTCTTATCTTCGTGCTTGGTCGACACTATTTATAGAGAGGACTCGACATGCTAGCTAGATAGTAAGCAAATGAAGGAAACTATTAAGTACAGAAGATCGTCATGAACATATACAGAAGTGATGGACCTCTCCTTCTCCAAGAGATTAGTCAAACAACAAGTTATCGTATATCTATCCAACGCTACTGGCTACATATATATATATATATATATATATATATATATATATATATATATATATATATATACAATGTGTAAGATCTCTTACAATACCCTAACATATGAACTCAACTTCCACATGCATGGTGGTATTCTCCGGCTTTATTGATGACGTGGTCAAGAAAGAATCCAGCCAATTCCTCTTGAATTGCTCGCATGCGATCTTGTGGTAGGAGTTCATCCTGCATCTGCCACATCTAATTTGAAGAAGGGGGTCAATATATACATATATATGAATGAAACTGAACAGAAATGATGGTAATAAAATGAACTTGTGAATATTTTTGCTTACGCATTTCATATTGTCTTTTAGAGTAGCCCCGCCTATTCTTGGCCGTCGCGTTGTAGATGAACTCGCAGACATAGTATCCATACACTAGTAGAAAAAGGGCCTATAGTCCCGGTTCATAAGGGCCTTTAGTCCCGGTTCATGAACCGGGACTAAAGGGTCGGTACTAATACCCTCACCCTTTAGTCCCGGTTCTATCCAGAACCGGGACAGATGGGCCTCCATGTGGCCTGTCCGCTGAGCCCAGGCAGGAGGGCCTTTGGTCCCGGTTGGTGGCACCAACCGGGACCAATAGGCATCCACGCGTCAGCATTTCTTTGGCTCTGGTTTTTGTTTTTTTTTAAAAAGAGGGGGGGGGTTTGGGGGGGTTTTGGGGGTTTATTTTGGTGGTTAATATTTTTTGCTATAGCTATCTAATTAATAGAGAAGAGTGTCCTTTTTTTGTCCGTGCTTGGTCGACGCCACGTACTATACATACGTATAGAGAGGACTAACTAGACATGCTAGCTAGCTAGTAATTAAGCAAACAGTAAGATCGTCATGAACATATATATGCATACAGAGAAGTGATATCGACCACCTCTCCTTCTCCGAGAGATTGGTCGAACAACAAGTTCTCGTATATCTATTCGACGCTACCGGCTACATATATACAATAATTATATTTTAAAATACGGACGTGTGGTCCACATGGTATTCCCGCCTTCAGCGATCACATAGTCAAGAAAGAATGCCGCCAATTCCTCTTGAATTGCTCGCATGCGATCTGGTGCTAGGAGTTCATCCCGCCGTCAAACATCTAATTTTAAGAAAGGGGTCAATACATATATATATATATATATATATATATATATATATATATATATGAATGAATGAAACTCAACACAAATGATGGTAATAAAATAAAATTGTCAATATTTTTATTTACGCACTTCAAATTGTTTGTCGGAGTAGCCCTCTCACAGGTCGTGGTGGCGGATGGACTCGCAAACGTAGTATCCACAGAAATCATTCCCTTGTTCCTGCCACAACCACTTTACAAGAAACAGAGGTCAATCAAACTGATAGTTATATATAGCAAGCACATGCTAAATGGTATTGATGAAACTAGCGCTTGAATCACTAGGAGATGCGCGTGGAATATGCTACTATATAGTACTTACGTGTCATTGGGTCATCGGAGCCATGTAAATCATAGCCAGCTGCTTCTTCACCCTCTCCTTCCAGACCATTGTTATCGACGTTGATAAACATCATCGAGGAGACGGCATCACTTCCGTGTGCGATTATGTCCCTCAACAACGCTTCTTGTGCTTCGTCTCGGGGGGTGTCCATAGTTTCTACAAATATTTACAACATGGCAATTATTATTCAAACATGACAGATATAGATATATTAGTGCCAACGAGAACTAGCTAGCTAATCACAATAAGGAATCATATTAGTGGCCTCGACGCTGCTTCTCTAGGGTTTGGGGTGGCCTCGACAACGCTTCAAGGGTTAGGGGTGGCCTCGAGAACGCTTCAAGCTAGGAGGGTATTGCGTAATATCGACCCCCCACGTGTTGAAGCTATCGGGAGGGGTCGGGCGTTGAACAGTACATCTATGTCCCACATGTAGGGTAGAGGGTCGTGGATCGCCGAGCGGTCGAGGGTCAAGGGGTCGAAGATCGCCGAGGGGTCGGGAGGTTGCCTAGTGTCAAAGGACCCCTTAATGACCCTCGACCCTCTACCCTAGTTCCCGACCCTAGACCCCTCGGCGATCCTCGACACCCTCGTTATATCAACAACGACGCAACATACATATACATGGGAAAATAATGTTATCGGGGAGGGGTATCGGTACCCCTCGTGTCAAAGTTTCTTCTTTCTCCTCTATTCCTTTCTTTCTTCTTCTCCTCTTCTTTTCTTCTTATCCCTCGAGAAAGGAAAATAAGGAAAAGGAAGAAAAGGCGAAGAAGAAGGAAGAAGGAAGAAGAAGAAGAAAAAAGAAGAAAAAAAGAGGAGAAGAAGAAAAGAATAGAGGAGAAGAAGAAAAAATAGAAAAATTCTATTTTTCTTCTTCTCCTCTATTCCTTTCTTCTTCTCCTCTTCTTTTTTCTTTTCCTCTCATTCTTTTCTTCTTCTTCTTCCTTCTTCCTTCTTCCTCTTTTCTTCCTTTTCCTTATTTTACTTTTCCTCTACACTAACCTAATTAAAATGCACTAACCTAATTAAAATTGTAACTTTCTATATATGAACAAAAACTAAACTAATAAAAATAAAAACATATACATTATAGCCACATACAAATATACATCACATATTAACAAAAAAAATAAAATAATAAAAATATAGAAAAGGAAGAAAAGATGAAGAAGGAAGAAGGAAGAAGAAGAAGAAAAAAAGAAGAAAAAAAAAGAGGAGAAGAAGAAAAAAATAGAGGAGAAGAAGAAAAAATAGAAAAAATTCTATTTTTCTTCTTCTCCTATTCCTTTCTTCTTCTCCTCTTCTTTTCTTCTTTTCCTCTCATTCTTTTCTTCTTCTTCTTCCTTCTTCCTTCTTCCTCTTTTCTTCCTTTTCCTTATTTTACTTTTTCCTCTAAACTAACCTAATTAAAATGCACTAACCTAATTAAAATTGTAACTTTCTATATATGAACAAAAAACTAAACTAAAAAAATAAAAACATATACATTATAGCCACATACACATATACATCACATATGAAAAAAATAAACTAATAAAAATAAAAACGGGGCGGCTCGACGGTCATGCGGCTTTAACGGGGCGGCCGGCGAGGGCGACGGCGGCGGCGGGCGAGGGCGGGCGACGGCGACGACGGCTGGGCGGCGGGCAGGGGGCGACGACGGGTCGGGCGCAAGGGGCGACGAGGACGGCGGGCTCGGGAAGGGCGACGACGGGTCTGGGCGGGCTGGGCAGGGCGTGGCGGCGATGACGGGCGGGCGACGACGACGCGGCGGCGGGCGGCGCGGCGGGCGGCGTTGGGTAGCTGGCGGCGACGGGGCAGGGGCGACGACGGGGCAGGCGACGGCGTGGACGGCGTCGGGCGCGGGCGGCGGCGGGCAGCGGACGGCGTCGATCTGGGCAGCTCTGGCGGCGTCGATGAGCTCGGGCGCCGGGGAACTGGCGAGGGAGATGTGAAATTTTCACAAGTCCTGGTTATATAGCAAGGGCATTGGTCCCGGTTGGTGCCTCGACCCGGGACTAATGCCCCCCTTTAGTCCCGGTTGGTGCCACCAACCGGGACCAAAGGCCAATTTTCAGCAGCCCAAAGGGCGGGAAGCGGCGGCCTTTGGTCCCGGTTGGTGGCACCAGCCGGGACTAAAGGTGGGCATTAGCCCCTGCTTGGAGCCTAACCGGGACCAATGCCCCTTTAGTCCCGGTTGTTGCCACCAACCGGGACCAAAGGCCTGTGCTGCCTCGCGCCAAATGTTTAGTCCCACCTCGCTAGTTGAAGGCGCGGCACTGGTTTATAAGCTGGTGTGCGTCCCCTTTCGAGCTCCTCTTAAATGCAGGCTTTCGGGCCTAATCATGCTACTGTCTGTGGGCCTATTGGGCCTCTGCGGGCCTGAATCCTGGCCCATGTAGGGTTTCTAGTCGTATTCAGGCCGTGGGGGCCTAGTAGGTGGTAGTTTTTTTTGCTTTATATTTTATTTCCTTTTGCTTTTAGTTTTAGAAAAAATAAACTTTCTATTAGTGCCATTAGTTTTAAAATTTGAAAACACGTTTTTGTTTTCTTTGTTGCTTTATTTATTTTATTTTGTTTCTACTTACAACAAAATACTTATTGTTGCTATTTTTATTTTTTCAAGTTTTTTGTTTTGTTTTCTGCATTATTTATTTTCTTTTGGTTTTTTGCTTTATTTTTTAATTCTTTTTGCTTTTAGGTCAGCAAAATTATAAACTTTCTGTTAGTGCCTTTTGTGCTCATCCCACGTACGTACACCGTTTCCATTCCACAGCTGTAAAAGCTCCTCAACTAATGGCCTTAGGTACACATCAATGTCGTTGCCGGGTTGCTTAGGGCCTTGGATGAGAACTGGCATCATAATGAACTTCCGCTTCATGCACATCCAAGGAGGAAGGTTATAGATACATAGAGTCACGAGCCAGGTGCTGTGATTGCTGCTCTGCTCCCCCAAAGGATTAATGCCATCCGCGCTTAAACCAAACCATACGTTCCTTGGGTCACTTGCAAACTCATCCCAAGATTTCTCTCGATTTTTCTCCACTGCGACCCGTCAGCGGGTGCTCTCAACTTCCCGCCTTTCTTACGGTCCTCACTGTGCCATCGCATCAACTTGGCATGCTCTCCGTTTCAACAGACGTTTCAACCGTGGTATTATAGGAGCATACCACATCACCTTCGCAGAACCCTCTTCCGGAGGCTCGCCACAACATCACTGTGGTCATCTCGTCTGATCTTATACCGCAATGCACCGCATACCGGGCATGCGTTCAGATCCTTGTAGGCACCACGGTAGAGGATGCAGTCATTAGGGCATGCATGTATCTTCTCCACCTCCAATCCTAGAGGGCATACCACCTTCTTTGCTGCGTATGTACTGTCGGGCAATTCGTTATCCTTTGGAAGCTTCTTCTTCATTATTTTCAGTAGCTTCTCAAATCCTTTATCAGGCACAGCATTCTCTGTCTTCCACTGCAGCAATTCCAGTACAGTACCGAGCTTTGTGTTGTCATCTTCGCAATTGGGGTACAACCCTTTTTGTGATCCTCTAACATGCGATCGAACTTTAGCTTCTCCTTCTGACTTTCGCATTGTGTCCTTGCATCGACAATGACCCAGCGGAGATCATCATCATGGGGCACATCGTCTGGTTCATCTTGATCTTCAGCAGCTTCACTGCAGCACCATCGTGCACATCGTCTGGTGCAACTTGATGTTCAAGAGCATCACCGTATTCAGGGGGCACATAGTTGTCATCGTACTCTTCTTCCTCGCCGTCTTCCATCATAACCCCTATTTCTCCGTGCCTCGTCCAAACATTATAGTGTGGCATGAAACCCTTGTAAAGCAGGTGGGTGTGAAGGATTTTCCGGTCGAGTAAGACTTCGTATTCTACATATAGGGCATGGACAACACATAAAACCATTCTCGCTTGTTTGCCTCAGCCACTTCGAGAAAAGCAAAAAGAAAAAAATAAATATAGCAGAAAAGAAAAATCTATATAAAAACTACTCATAAATGAACATAGATGCTTTATAGAGAATTCAACCTAAATTCATAATAAATTTCTACTAACTTCAGAGAAATTCAGTATGAATTTAGGTTAAATTTCCGTATAAGGGCATCTATTTTCATTTTGAGAAGAGCTCAACATGGCGTAAAGGGAGGTGCTTATAAACTGGTTTGATTCCCTTCGATTGGCGAGGTGGGACTAAACTCGGGCGTTAACGAGGACCAACCCTTTAGTCCCGGTTGGTAGGACGAACCGACTAAAGGGTGCCTTTGGTCCCAGTTCAAGCCGCCAACCGAGACCAATGATTGTGGGCCAGAGCGAGGCCAATGGTCCCGGTTCGTCCCACCAACCGGGACCAAAAGGTCCGGACGAACCGGGACCAATGGCTCACGTGGCCCGGCCGGCCCCCCGGGCTCACGAACCGGGATAAATGCTCGCATTAGTCCCGGTTCTGGATTGAACCGGGACTAATGGGCAAAACAGGCCTCAACGATAGCCCCTTTTTCTACTAGTGATAGTAATTATTCCCGGCTTCCTACCACAAGCACTTTACGAGAAAATAGAGGTCAATCAAACTGATAATCAAGCATTATAAATGGGCATTGATGAAAATAGCTAGAATCAACGGGAGATGCGCGGAACTAGCTAGCTAGTAGTACTTACTTTCGGGTATTTCCATCGCAGTTCCCGCGGCACTCCCGAAAGTTGTGCCGTGAATACTTTTCAAACCCTGGAAGACAAACAAAACAATTACTCATATCATGAAATGAACAAAGTTTCCGATATGGTGTGATAATGATCGATTCAACTTACCTCTCGAGCATTTTAGACATGTCCGCATAGTTAGAGGGATCTTTTCGTCTCGAGTCTAAGACGTTTACTAGTCCCTGCTCAAGCTTAATCTCTAGGAGAATATAGTGGAACCTGCATATGCATGCATAATTCATCAATTACATAAACTAGAGTAATAATTAAGGGAAACCGAATATGCACAAGACAGTAACACTCAGTTGAAGTAGTAAGGAAAGAGTATTGTATCTTTGTTTTGATTTATTACCAACGATCGTAATAAGTTGTCCTCAGTTTCTTTGGCATGAAATGTAACCGTAAATTCATCTATGAGATTTGTGTTAATGAACCCAATATCATACATTTTATTTTTTCTGCATTCGACGATCTTCAATCTGCATAATATAGTGAGGATAATTATATATACATGCAATGAAAGAGCTGAGCTATATATAGGGACTTAATGACAGAAGTAGTACTTACAGACAGTAGCAAGTGACCGTTAATTTATCGAGGGCCTTTTGATTGAAAAAATGGAAGAACTCCTCAAATGGACAGACAACTCCTCAATTCCAACGAGGTCGTGATGATCCTCTTTAACTTTCAGCGTCAAAGTATCTTTTTTTTCCCTGCAAACTTTTTGCAGGTTTCATTGTACCAATCATGGAAGCTTCGCATCATTGTTGTTAGAGTAGAAACATCTTTGACGAGAGGCTTCCCGTACTCGTATTTGAATTCGTCCACCTCCATTGTATCAGAATGTGCATCATCGGGTAGGTAATCTGCAGGATTGGTGCCGGGCAAGATCCCCGGTGGATTAGTGACGATATCACTAGATACCTTGAGCGGGGGGGCGGGGCATGATTGGTTCTCTTGTTCGCCGAGCTGGGCAATTTTTTTCCCACTTCTTCGTTCTTGCAACCTTTTGTCACTGCAAGTACTTCCCGACCACTTCCCTTCCTTATATGCCTTTTCAATAATGCGCTCATAGTTGGTTTGTGGCGAAGACGGTGGTGGTCGCTGCAGGGCATCCAAAGTGCGTTGCGCTTTCAACGGATCTATCTTCTCCTCTGGAGGTGGATCTCTCTTAGCTCTTTGCATTTCGAAGTAGTCCTTCACTTGGGCTTGACAGATCTCCTCGTTTTCCTATTCGGTCATCTCGTATGGTAACTTCTCTGGAGTCTTGAGAGATGGACCGAATCTGTATTGCCTCCCGCCTCTGGCTGTAGTGCTAGACGCCGAAGCAGGCCGAGCAGCTGCAGTTGTCTTCTTTCATTGCTTATGAGGAGCAGGAGAAGGACTACGACACGCCGGACCAGCCGGAGTGGCGGCGGGTGTCTTACGCCCTTGCTGACGAGGCGAAAAAGGAGGAGGCTGGCTGGTCGGGCGTGCCGGCACAGGCGAAGAAGGAGGCGGAGTGCCCCCACGCGCCGGAGAAGGAGGTGGAGTGCCCTGATGACTCGCCGGAGGAGCAGGCGGAGTGCCCTGACTCGCCAGAGGAGGAGGAGGAGGCGGAGGCGTCCAGTTCGGATGGTTGATGAGATCCTTCCGCCATAGGCATGGAGTCTTCAGAGCAGAACCCAGCCTAGTCCCCCCTTCACCGATATAGTGGTCAAGCATGAGCTCCTCAAATCCCTCCGTTATTTCTTCCACCATCACCCTAGCATATCCTTCTGGAATTGGATGGCAGTGAAAAGTTGCACCGGGTTCAGTAGGTTGAACAGAGCCGACAGTCGCCTTGACTTTGTAGTTCTGCCATTGTGTCATAAGGTGGCACTGTTGAGACTACGTGATAGCATCCATGGGGTAGCTAGCAGGAGCCGTGAAGACAGGCTCCAACTGAAGCGGATCGGTGCAAGCCACACTACTTCTCCTCTGAGATGGCGGAGTAGCTTCGGGAGTTGCTTCGGCAGGTCGCTTGCTTCGAACTGCTTCTCGTTCCTCTAGCTTCCATACCCTTGCGTGTAGCTCCTGCAGTTCGATCTGCTCCTGTTTCCTTCTCCTCTCCTGGGTTTTGTAACCATCTGCGACGGGAAACCCAACCTTCCACGGAATGGAGCCTGGCGTGCCTCGTGTCCGTCCAGGGTGCTTAGGATTCCCGAGGGCCATTGTGAGCTCGTCCTTCTCTCTATCTGGAACGAACCTCCCTTCCTGCGCTGCGGCGATATAGTCCCGAAGCTTCGTGACGGGTATTCATAGTTGCTCACTCGTCCAAACGCACTTCCCTGTTACAGGGTCCAAGGTTCCGCAAACCCCGAAGAACCAAGTCCTTGGACGGTCTCGCCAGTTCCATGTCTCTGGTTCGACCCCTTTAGCAAGCAGGTCGTTCTCAGCCTTGGCCCACAACGGTCGGGCTTTTAGGTAGCCACCTGACCCCGTGCGGTGGTGATGTTCCTCCTTCTCACCATTTATCTTGTTTTTCGCTGACATCTTCTTACTCCTCTCCGATGTCTTGTTGGCCACAAATGCGCCCCATTGATCTCTGATCTTCTCATACCGGCCGGTGAATTCTGGTGTCTTCTTTTTGTTGACAAACTTTGCTTTCAGATCATTCTTCCACCTCCTAAATAGATCTGCCATCTTCTTGAGAGCACAGGACTTGATCAATGGCTCTATAACTGGATTCTCCGGATCCTCCTCTTCCGGTAGGGCTAAATTTACCTTCAGCGCATTCCAAAGATCCTCTTTCTGTGCATCTTCGACAAAAGAAACTTGAAGCTCTTCCTTCTTAGGCTGATTCCATAGCTCGATGCTGATCGGGATCATGTCCCTAACAAGAACCCCAAGACCGAGCAAAGAATGCGTCCTTGGTCTGGAGGGGTTCAATCGGTAGGCCACCGAGCGCGATTGCTGTGATCGTGAACCTTTCATCCGGGCGCAACTTTTTCTTCGGGCCTCGTTTCTTTACCAAAGTTGAGCTCGATCCGGAGGGCTAGTAAAAGAAGAAAGACGAGAGTTAATATGTGTAGATACCAAAACAATGAATGCATCAATTAGCTAGTCAGCACATGCTTAATTAATATATATACCTGGCCGGACTCTGTTCGGTCACCGGAGCCGTCATCACGGTCTCCTTCTTGCACCGGCATTCGGTCACCGGAGCCATCATAATCATGTCCTTCCTCCTCCGTTGTTCCATAACCGTAGCCTGCTTCACCCTTTTCTTCCAGACCATCGGTTTCATTGAGATACGACATGACATCACTTCTGTTTGCGATTATGTCCCCCAACACCTGTTATGCTTCCTTGTCTCGTCCGTGCTCCATAGCTTCTGCAAATATTACAACATGGCAAGTATTATACAAACATGATAGATGGATATATTAGTGGAAAACGTAGACCTAGCTAGCAAATCACAACAAGGAATTATATTAATTAGTGGCCTCAACGCTTCTCTAGGGTTTGGGGTGGCCTCAGCAGCGCTTCGACGCCCGTCAACGACCCTCGACCTTCGAACCCTGGGCCCCTCGACGACCCTCGACCCTCGAACCCTCGACCCCCGAACCCTCGATCCCTCGACGACCCTTGACCCTCGAACCCTCGACAACCCTGAAACCCTCGACTGTCGACCCTCGGACCCTCGAACCCTCGACCCTCGAACCCTAGAACCCTCGACCCTTGAACCCTCGACCCCCTCTCCCCTCCTCATGTCGAAGTTATCAGGGAGGGGGTATATCGACACCCCCCCTCATGTCGAAGTTATCGGGGAGGTGGTATATCGACAACGACATACCCGATATTTCTCTTCCTTTTCTTCCTTTTCCTTATTTTACCTTTTCCTCTACACTAACCTATGCACTAACCTAAAATCGATATCTACTAATTAACAACCTAAATAAAAAAATTAATACATATATGAAAAAAAACATCATATGCACAAAAAAGCATCATATGAACCACCAACCCCCCCTCATGTCGAAGTTATCGGGGAGGGGGTATATCGACCCCCCCTAATGTCGAAGTTACCGAGGAGGGGGTATATCGACAACGACATACCCCCCCTCTCTTTTTTTTGTTTTTTTCCCTCTTCTTATTGATATCTCCTCTAAAATGTAACTTTTGCATATATAGAACTTTTTCTTCTTCTTTCTTCTTCCTTCTCTTCCTTCTTCCTTCTTCCTAAATATATAAAACTTTTCTAAAAATGAAACTAACCTAAAATGCACTAAATCGGAGAACATACATAGATGAAACTTTTCTAAAAATCTAACTTTTGCATATATGAACATATATACACAGAGAACATACATACATATAAATAAAAAAATTAATACATATATGAAAAAAACATCATATGAAAAAAAACATCATATGCACACAAAAACATCATATGATCATATGAACAAAAAAACATCATATGAACATCATATGAACAAAAAAACATTAAAGAAAGGCCACCAGACCGTAGTGCGGGGCGGCGCGGCGACGACGTCGATCGGTGGGCGCTGGGCGGTGACGGCGCTGGGCGGCGCTGGGAGGTGACGGCGTTGGGGCGGGCGACGGCGTCGGGTGGCGACAGCGCCACGGGCGCGCTGGGCAGCGGCGGCGACGACTTCGGGGCGCGGGACGGTGACGGCGCGGGATGGCTACGGCGATGGCGTCGAGCAGCCTGGCGGCGTCGATGAGTTCGGCGTCGTCGGCGGGTTAAATGGTCGATGAAACTGAATTTTTTCACAAGTCTTACTTATATACACGAAGCATTGGTCCCGGTTCGTGGCATCAACCGGGACTAATGACCCCCTTTAGTCCCGGTTGGTGCCACCGACTGGGACCAAAGGTCTCTTTTCAGCAGCCCAAAGGGCGAGAAGTAGAAGCCTCTGGTCCCGATTGATGGCACCAACTGGGACTAAAGGGTGGCATTAGTCCCGGTTGGTGCCAGGAACCGGGACCAAAGGGGGGCATTGGTCCCGGTTCGTGCCACCAACCGGGACAAATAGGCCTTGCACAGCGGCGTGGTGGTGGGAGTTTAGTCCCGCCTTGCTAGCTGAGAGAAAGCCGCACCTGTTTATAAGGTGCAGTGCCCCTGAGCTGTTGAGCTCCTCTCTAAACCAGGCTTACGGGCCTAACCTCTCTGCACATGCCTGTGGTCCTACTGGGCCTTCTGCGGGCCTTAATCCTGGCCCACCTGGCTGGTCGGGTTTCTAGTCAGGCCATGGTGGCCCAGTAGGTGGAATTATTTAATTTTTCTAATTTTTTATTTTGTTTTTTGCATTATTTATTTTCTTTTGTTTTTTTATTTTTTAATTCTTTTTTACTTTTAGGTAATAAAAACTATAAACTTTCTGTTAGTGCCATTTGTTTTCCAATTTGAATAGTTTAAATTTGAATTTTTTGAAATTTGTGTAAACCACTAGTTTTTGAATAACTTTACTATAAAAATAGATTTTTGAGTGATTCTTTTTCCTACTATTTACTGTGTTTTATCATTATATTCAAAAAAAGATTTTTTTATTTTAGTTTCTAACAAAAAATTCTTTATGATAATTCCTTTTGCTATTAAAGTTTCTAATAAAAAATTCTTTATGAAAATTCTTTATGAAAATTCTTTTTTCTTTTAATGTTTTGAAAATTCTTTGTTTTTACTTATTTATTAAAGTTTATGTTGTTTCTACTTATTTATTTCCTTTTCTTTTTTGCTTTTTTATTTATTTTATGAAAATTCTTTATTTTTTGCTTTTTTTATTTTATTTTGTTTCTACTTACTATTGCTATTTTTATTTATTTTATTAAAGTTTGTTTATTTTACTTTATTAAAGTTTATTTTGTTTCTACTTATTTATTTTATTTTTCTTTTTTGCTTTTTTATTTTCTTTATGAAAATTCTTTTTTGCTTTTAATGTATTACACAAAAAAGCCCTCTCCCAGGCCGGTTCATTGGTCGCGGTTCGTGCCTTGAACCGGTTCTAAAGACCAACCTTTGGACCCGGTTCAGGGCACCAACTGGTGCCAATGGTGGTGGGCCAGGAGCGAGGCCCATTGGTCCCGGTTCGTCCCACTAACCGGGACCAAAGGTGTCACACTAGTAGAAAAGGGGCCAATGGTCCAGGCCGGTCCAGCCCATTAGTCCCGGTTCAATCCAGAACCGGGACCAATGGGGGCATTGGACCTGGTTCGTGAGCCCCGGGGGCCGGCCGGGCCACGTGGGCCATTGGTCCCGGTTCGTCTGGACCTATCGGTCCCAGTTGGTGGGACGAACCGGGACTAATGGCCCTCGCTCCTGGCCCACCACCATTGGTCCCGGTTGGTGGCTTGAACCGGGACCAAAGGCTTCCCTTTAGTCCCGGTTCAGGCCACCAACCGGGACTAAAGTGTTGGTCCTCGTTGCGGCCAGCGTGTAGTCCCACCTCGCCAACCGAAGGGAATCGAGACCGGTTTATAAGCCTCCCTCTCGCCATGTTGAGCTCCTCTCAAAATGAAAATAGATGCCCTTATAGGAATTTAACCTAAATTCATACTGAATTTCTCTGAAGTTAGTAGAAATTTATTATGAATTTAGGTTGAATTTTCTATAAGCGCATCTATGCTCATTTCGAGTAGTTATATATATATATTTTTCTTTTCTGCTATATTTATTTTTTTCTTTTATTTCTGAGTTGTAATGAGTCATTAAAATAAGCATCTATGCTCATTTTTTAGTAAAGTTAATCACAACTATTTTTTCTTCTATTTGTTTCTGAATTGTAATAAGTCATTAAAAATAAGCATCTATGCTCATTTTTTAGTAAAGTTAATCACAACTATTTTTTCTTCTATTTATTTCTGAATAGTTTTTTATATAGTTTTTTTCTTTTCTGCTATATTTATTTTTTTCTTTTTATTTCTGAGTTGTAATAAGTCATTAAAAATAATCATCTATGCTCATTTTTTAGTAAAGTTAATCACAACTATTTTTTCTTCTATTTATTTCTGAGTAGTTTTTTATATTGTTTTTTCTTATCTGCTATATTTATTTTTTTCTATTTATTTCTGAGTTGTAATAAGTCATTAAAAATAAAAAGATTTTAGTAAAGTTAATCACAACTATTTTTTCTTCTATTTATTTCTGAGTAGTTTTTATATAGTTTTTTCGCACCTTCCCACCATGCGGTAATTTCATCAGATGTTAATGGGACGAACCACGTTGACTAGATACCACGTGGTAAATCACTCAGCCAACACCATGTGATGCAATCACACCTATGGGCAAGGCCGAACCCCGCCCTCAGGGCGGATATCATACAGCTGCCGGAGTAGCGAGTCGCGCATGCCTATCAAAATTTCGATATGACAGCCAACTATCCGGACACCAACTCAGGAGTCCGCGCTACCCAACGATATAACGGCTGGGTTTACCAGGGTCCGATCAGGGGCTTCACAGTACGGCAATAAAGTCCGACCACCTTCTCGGTCGCCGCACCCCAAACTTATAGCACTATATGCATCAGCTCCGAATCATGTCTTGGGTCATTGGTTGGGTTTGCCCGGCTCCCTTGTTTTGGTACCTTACGTTCCGTTATACCGGCTAAGGTAGGGCATGGAGAACTACTGCGATTGTATCCCGGATCTGCCGGACGAGCACCTCAGTAGAGAAAGCCGAAAACCGACTGTCATGATACAACGAGAGCTGGTCAGCTGTTCGAGAGGTTGTAAAATCCTTAAAGACTTATTCCGCACGAATGCCCTCAGGGAAATATAATGTCTTTGGCACACTTATCCGCCGCAAGGCGGCTCCTTCAAGACACCTTCATAATATAGTTTGGGCTTGCGGTGCTCTTTACCCTCTGGCGGCCCCTTAGTCATCAGCTTCTCCGCGTCAAGCTTCCCCCAATGCACTTTTGCATGGGCAAATGCCACACATGCACCCTCTATGTAGACTGATCGCTTAACAACATCAAGCTGAGGACAGGCGCCCACAATCCGCTTCACGAGCCCGGTAATCGCCGAATTGGCTCCTCGCCACAGCCGACAACCAAGTCCTTCATGGCTAGTTCGGCCGCTGGTGCAGTTCGCCGCCTATTTATTTCTCGAGTAGTTTTTATATAGTTTTTTTTCTTTTCTGCTATATTTTTTTTCTATTTATTTCTGTGTGGTAATAAGTCATTAAAAATAAAAAAGAGGCGCAATGCTAGTTAATTCGCTTCAAGCCGTTCGGAATAGTGTAAACCCTATTCCTCAAGGCTTGAAGCGAACCAACATGCAGGTGAGCATTGAGGCTCTTCTTCATCGTCTCTGCACTTAGGGCTTATAA
This sequence comes from Aegilops bicornis, assembly GCA_021605145.1. Lineage (NCBI taxonomy): Eukaryota > Viridiplantae > Streptophyta > Magnoliopsida > Poales > Poaceae > Aegilops > Aegilops bicornis. Next base: position 856,144,676 of record CM038670.1, on the reverse strand, counting down.
ACAGCTGCGAGTGCCTCTCGCTTGGCGAGGTGGGACTAAAAAAACAGCTGCATAAAATAAATAAGTAAAGAAAAAAAGTGCCTCCTACTGGCCCCCCACGGCCTGGATACGACTAGAAACCCACCATGGGCCAGGATTCAGGCCCGCAGGTGGCCCAGTAGGAACATCAGGCAAAGCAGTAGTAAGTAGGTCCGTAAGCCTGCAGTGGAGAGGAGCTCGAGAGGGAGCGGCAAGTGGGGCTTATAAACCATCGCGCGCCTCTCAGCCTAGCGAGGTGGGACTAAACTTTCGTGCTGACGGTGCCAAGATGACCATTGGTCCCGGTTCGTGGCTCCAACGGGACCAATGCCAACCCTTTAGTCGGTTGGTGGCACCAACCGGACCAAAGCTCTTCGCTTCCCGCCTTTGGGCTATCGAAGAGGCCTTTGGTCCCGGTTGGTGCTACCAACCGGGACTAAAGGGTGCATTGGTCCCGGTTGGAGCCACGAACTGGGACCAAAGACTTTGCTATATAAGGACAATTTCAGAATCGCATCCCCACTTCGATCTCTCCTCCTCCTCGATCTCCCGACGCTGGCCATCGCCGACCCGCCTGACGCCGTCGCCGCCTCGCCCTACGCCGTCGCTTCCCGCCCGACGGGCGTCGCCGCCCGCCACGCCACGCCGCCCGCCCGCCCGCCCTTACGTCGCCGCCCGCACCTCGCCGTCGCCGTGAGCAAATTACATGTGTAGTAATTTAGATATCTAGTTTATAGTATGTTAATTTAGATTGTGTAATTAATTTGTTCATATTGTGTTAGATTTTTTTTCTGTTAATAGATTTTTTTGGTGTAATTAATTTGTTCATATTGTGTTAGATTTTTTTCTGTTAATAGATTTTTTTGATGTAATTAATTTGTTCATATTGTGTTAGATTTTTTTTCTGTTAATAGATTTTTGGTGTAATTAATTTGTTCATATTGTGTTAGATTTTTTTCCTGTTAATATTTTTTTTGGTTTAATTAATTTGTTCATATTGTGTTAGATTTTTTTTCTATTAATTTGTTCATAGTATGTTTGGTGATATTTAGATTGTGTTAGTAAGTACTATAATTGAACTAGCTAGTTAGAAAAATATAATTACTATTTTATTTAGATTTTTTTTTGATAATATAATTAGTTAGAAAAATATGAGTTAGTTAGAAAAATACTAGTTTATTTTTAGTAAGTACTATATAGTAAGTGCTACTTTGTTTTTAGTAAGTACTACTTTATTTATTTATAGTAATAAGTGCTTAGTATAGTTGAACTAGATAGTTGATTTAATTAATAAAACTACTTTATTTAACTATATATAGAAGTAGTTTGTAGTAAGTGCTACTTTATTTATTTATAGTAAGTGCTACTTTATTTATTTATAGTAAGTACTAATTTATTTATTTATAGTGAATGCTTAGTATAGTAGTTGAACTAGATAGTTGATTTAATTAATAAAACTACTTTATTTAACTATATATAGAAGTAGTTCCCGCATCGACGTCGGGCGATGCCTATCTCGCATCCTCGCTGTCATTTACTCGGCGGTGGAGGCTTGCTTGATCAGGGCCATGTTCGGGACTGGGCTCCGCCGGGCTGGTATTGGGAGGTGCTACCTTCCGGGGAAAGTAGGTTGGTGAGGAGGCAGCCCGTTGTTGACCCGATCCTTGTTTGGTGGCGGTCGCGTGGGCCAGTGACGGTGCCGAGGCTTCCGGACACCGCGGAGGTGGTACGTCACCGTGTCAGCGAGGAGGACGAGCACGTCCGTCGCTACATGGTTGCATTGGAGGGCAGATTCGACAATACCTGGCAGGTTCTTCAGGGATCTCACTGGAGCTATGATCCTGTGATGGTTCCTTATCTTTGGGTGTCCACCGCCCGCCGATACCTGGCCGGGCGCCACGGTTCTAGTTGTATTAGTGATGCTATATTAGTGATAATATTCGACGATGTACGAACACCAAGAGATGATGTACTTTTGCTTATAATTATTGAATGCATGCTAATTTGAATACTACTTTATTTTATGATTTGGTTTTGCTTATTTTATGATTTGGTTTTGCTTATTGAATGCTCATATTGGATAAGTTCTCCTTCATTTGAATTATGAACATATGCCGGAAATGTCGTGATCTCGACATTTAAAACTGCCTGGGAGTGCGATTGGTGCCAATGACGACCGAGGTATCTCATGACAGGTTCATTGAGCTGGACGAAGATCGGCGCTTCAGCATTAAGCTCGACGAGACCTTCGATGTTCATACGGTACGCAACGACGACAATAGTTTTTTTTCGTAATTAATCATGACTTCAACTATTTTAATCATGACAATATTTTTCATCTTTTCCAATTCGACTAGCTTATCCCATGCTTTGCAAGACACTATGTCTTGGAGAGGATGGTTTTTGAAGACCATGAAAGTTTGGAAACCAAAAAAATTATCCTAAGTACCCATCATGGTGCGGATTTTCAGGTAAAGTTGTACAATTCTCAGAGTGTAACTTGGGAAGCACTTTGCAAGATGTATGGTCTTGATGAGGGTATGCTTGTCACCATGGATCTTGGTGATCCTACAATCGAGCAAGAGAGACCTTTGATTTGGGTCCTTGTGGATACACCTCCAATTCTTCCCCATGTGAGATTAACATAGTTATTAAGTAATTTATATAGTTTATTTCAAAATAGTTGACAGCTTATTTCCATTGACAGCTTATTTTGATTGTTCAAAGAATGTGCGGAAGATGGTAGACAAAACCCACTACACCAATGGCTCCGAATTAACTTATAAGGAGAAAAATCATCTGATCGCATTTTGTACTGATCTTGAGAATTACAATGTCTACAATCGAACTCCTCAACATTATGGTCAATACATGCCACTAGTGCACGTGTTGAACTACGATAACTACCATGGAGATACCCTGGTAAGATTTTTTACTATTACGACATCCGTGCATCTTTTTGCATACTTCTAAAACTAGTACATCATTGCTAACTATGAAGTTATTACTATGTTTTTCAACAGAGAATCCCAGAGGATTGTGTGCCTCATTTGATGTATGAGAATGGCAGCCTTCATGTTTTGAACATATATCCAGGTCGTCCTACGAATCTCAACTGTCCATACCGGATATCTAAAAGAAGTGGAGACATGACAATCAAAGAATGGAAAAAATGTATGGACAGCCGTAAGGAGCTTCTTGGAAGCAAAAGGAAGCGAAGCGCAAGAATTGGAGACAGGATGATCTTCATTCTTCATAATATAGAGTCAGGGTCTATATTGTTTTATGCTATTTTACCTTAAGGGTGTTTAGGTCCTACCTGATACTGATGATCATGTGTTCAGAACAATTATATTGGGTTGGGTTCGATGACTATGAGGATGATGATCATATGACTTATTATTAATAACGAGTAGAAGTTGTATGATGATGCATGATTAGTAGGACTTGTTATTATATATGATGATGTATGATGCGAGCATGCATGAGCATGTTATATCAGCGGGTGAAATGAACATAGCAGCAGCGTTGATAAACCAAGGACGAAGATATAAGAGAGGACACTTCTCTCTATTAGCTAGCTAATAACAACCTAAAAATAACCCCCCAAAACCTAAAGCAGCCACTTTTCTAAAAAACATGGACTTTTGGTCCCGGTTGGTGCCACCAACCAGGACCAAAGGCCCCTGACTAGGCTCGGCGGACCGCCACGTGGAGAAGACATCTGTCCCGGTTCGTGTTTGAACCGGGACTAATGGGTGGAGGTATTTGTAACGACCCATTAGTCCCGGTTCATGAACCAGGACTAAAGGCCCTTACGAACCGGGACTAATAGGTGTTTTTCTACTAGTTTCAAGCGAACCGGGACCAATGCCCCCACGAGGCCCGGCAGGCCCATGGCCTCACGAACCGGCACCAATGGGCCCATGGGTCCCGGTTCATGACCAAACCGGGACTAATGGGCTTATCTCACCCGAACGTATGCCCTGTTTTCTACTAGTGAGATGCTCTTATACCCCAGAAAGAACCATCAAAATACGACATTATAAAAAAACACTTCATCATCTCCCCTCACAGTCGCACTAAATCCCTTTTTATGAGATCCCAACAACACCAACCGTGCAACATAGCGCGTCTAATCCTTCTAGTATATTATATAGCTAAACTCATAGATGCAAAAGCTTAACTGAATTTTTTTCATCTGTAATGGTAGACAATAAATAGCAATGGGGGAGAATAAGATACTTTGCCTTCCCAAAATAATTGCAGTTCTACTTTAGTCCCAAATCAAACTTCTCTAAGTGACCAAGCTTATAAAACTGACTTGGTTCATAAAGGATCTTATGTGAGCTTTTTTTTGTTGCAATTTGGTATATATTTTTATGAACTTGGTCAAACTTATTCTTTTTTTTTACATACGTTGGCATTAATTACTTTCCTTCTTTACCATTGTTCTTTAGTACTCTTTAATTTACTTCCTCATTTGGAGGAAGCGATAAGTCTTAACTTTGAAGTACCTCCTTTTATAGTCATATCTTAGGCGCACATTTAAAACTTTCTAAACATTGAAGATGATTACAAGTGTATATAAAGTTGAGCGTCCAATAGCTGATGACACTCACTTGTGTTGCACCCATCATATCATCTGATGACAATCGTCCCGTCATTTGCTGTTCTTCTCGCACTCCTCACCATCCTCATATACCTCTTCAGACCTGACCTTCACCATCCATGCCGCCCCGTTCCGCTTCACCATCTCCCGCCGCTCCACCAGAGACGTCCTCTTCGACACCTCCGCCATACTCGTCTTCAAGAACCGGTACGTAATATACATGATACAAGACACTCGGCGTAGCTAGCTGATCCGCGTAAGTAGCCAAGTAGTGATGGGCATGTGGAACTATAATGCAGGTATTTGGAGGTGACGTCGGCGCTGCCAGCCAGGGGGGCATCTTTGTACGGGCTGGGCGAGCAGACGAAACGGACGTTCCGGCTCCAGCAGAACGACACGTTCACGATCTGGAACGAGGACCTGGAGAGGTCGGACCTACTGGACATCAACCTCTACAGCTCGCACCCTTTCTACATGGACGTGCGCCCCGGCGGCGCTGCGCACGGCGTGCTGCTCCTCAACAGCAACGGGATGGACATAAAGTATGGCGGGTCCTACATCACCTACAAGGTGATCGGCGGCGTGCTCGATTTCTACTTCTTCGCCGGGCCCTCCCCGCTCGCCGTCGTCGACCAGTACACCCAGCTCATCGGCCGCCCTGCTCCCATGCCGTACTGGTCATTCGGTATGTGCGGCCAATCGTTTTGCTAGTTCTGTTCATGCATATATCAATCTACTTTGCTCACCCGATCCGTTGTTACTTTCTTGATATGCAGGGTTCCACCAGTGCAGGTATGGCTCCAAGAATGTGGCTGATTTGGAGGGTGTGGTCGCCGGCTATGCCAAGGCCAAGATCCCACTGGAGTCGATTTGGTCCGACATCGACTACATGGACGGTTACCAGGACTTCACGCTGGACCCGGTGAACTACCCGGCGAAACTGCTCCGGCCGTTTGTCGACCGGCTCCACAATAACAGCCAGAAATACGTGGTCATCATTGACCCGGCGATCAAAAAAGAAGCAGCACCTCCTCAAAATGAGGCCGGGAAACGGTACCAACTATGTCGGCCGGGTGTGGCCAGGCGAGGTCTACTACCCAGACTTCATGAGCCCACACGCAGCTGAATACTGGGCGCGGAAGATCTCTGAGTTCCGTCGAACCATCCCTGCCGACCGGCTGTGGTGCGACATGAACGAGCCCTCCAACTTACATGAACGAGCCCTCCAACTTCAAGGACTGGGAGGAGCTAAACGAGTACGATGACTCGCCCTACCGCATCAACAACACCGGCATTCACCGTAACCTTAATAACAAGACCGTGCCGGTCTCCGCGGTGCACTTCAATGGCGTGTTGGAGTATGATGCGCACAACCTCTACGGCCTCCTCGAGTCCCGGGCCACGCATGATGCTCTTCTCAAGGACACGGCGCGCCGCCCCTTCGTGCTCAGTCGCGCCACGTTCGTCGGCTCGGGGCGCTACACCGCTCACTGGACCGGCGACAATGCCGCACGGTGGGACGAGCTTGCGCATTCCATCAACACTATCCTCAGCTTTGGACTCTTCGGCATCCCCATGATGGGCGCCGACATCTGTGGCTTCAACGGCAACACGACCCAGGAGCTCTGCAGCCGCTGGATTCAGCTTGGTGCATTCTACCCGTTTGCCAGGGCCCATGCAGAGAAGACAACCGTCCGGCGAGAGCTCTACGTGTGGGAGTTGACGGCACAGTCGGCGAGGAAGGCGTTGGGGATGCGGTACCGGCTGCTCCCCTACATCTACACACTCATGTATGAGGCGCACACAACAGGGTTGTTAGATAATAACGAGAAATAAACGAGATAAAGAGACACGGATTTTTACGTGGAAACCCTTGCGGGAGAAAACCATGGACGCACGAAAGCGCAATCACTATGAGGAGGAGTATTACAAGCACGAGACGACAGACCGTCTGAGGTGTGCGACTACGTGGGGTATATATGAGGGCAATACATGAGAGTCCTTGGAGGACGAGTAAACGAGTTGTACTCGTACGCGTCGACGTCAACGCAAAGGCCCACGCCATATGTACTACGCCTAGTCCAATACGGTACTAGAATTTAGATCATAATTTAACAATCTCCACCTTGATCCAAATTCTCTCCAGTAGTTGAAGAAAGTGAATAACTCCATCCAAATGAGCATAAACACCTTGTGCGTCAAAGTCCATAGGACTAGTGAGAAATACCAACTAAGCCTGAGCAAAGCTCAAACTTATTGGTCGGAACTGACTTTGTCATCATATCAGCAGGATTATCATGAGTACTTATCTTGCATACCTTCAAATCACCTTCAGCAACAACATCTCGAATATAATGAAATCTGACATCAATGTGCTTTGTCCTCTCATGATACATTGGATTCTTTGTAAGATATATGGCACTTTGACTGTCACTAAATACGGTAGGGCAAGATGAGTCTCCACAAAGCTCAGTGTACAAACCTCTTAACCAGATAGCTTCTTTGCATGCTTCAGAAATAGCCATATACTCGGCTCAGTAGTGGAACAAGCCACAATAGACTGGAAAGTTGCTCTCCAACTCACAGCACAACCACCAATGGTGAAAACATAACCTGTGAGTGATTTTCTCTTATCCAAATCACCAGCAAAATCAGAATCAACAAAACCAACAAGTCCATCTCCAGTTTTCCCAAACTGTAAATAAGCATTAGAAGTACCACGCAGGTATCTGAAAATCCACTGAACTGCTTTCCAATGCTCTTTTCCAGGATTAGCCATGTATCTACTGACAACACTCAATGCATATGATAAGTCAGGACGAGAACAAACCATGGCATACATAAGTGAACCAACTGCACTTGAATAGGGAACTCTAGACATGTACTCAATATCTGAATCTGACTTAGGACATAAAGCTGATGACAATTTGAAGTGTGCAGCTAATGGAGTACTCACCGGCTTGGCATTATGCATATTAAAACGACGAATAACTTTATCAATATATCCTCTCTGACTTAGATATACTTCTCCAGACGGTCTATATCTGGATATTTCCATGCCAAGTATTTTCTTTGCTGCACCCAAATCCTTCATCTCAAATTCATTACTCAATTGCTTCTTTAGTTCATCAATATCTGACATACTCTTTTCAGCAATAAGCATATCATCAACATAAAGGAGCAAATAAATAGTTGAACCATTGACAATTTTCAAATAAACACAACTATCATAATTAGACCTTTTGAAACCTTGAGAGAGCATAAAGGTGTCAAATCTCTTGTACCACTGTCTAGGGATTGCTTCAATCCATAAAGAGATTTCTTTAACTTACAGACACGCTTTTCTTTTCCAGGAATAACAAAACCTTCAGGTTGTTCCATATAAATATCCTCTTCTAATTCTCCATGTAAAAATGCAGTTTTAACATCCAATTGTTCAAGCTCAAGATCATGCATGGCAACAATCTTGAGTAAAGTGCGAATAGAGCTATGCTTCACAACAGGAGAAAAAACTTCGTTATAGTCAATACCTGGAATCTGGCTATAACCTTTAGCAACTAACCTTGCTTTATATCTTGTCTCATCATTAGGAGAAACACCTTTTTTCCTCTTGAAAACCCACTTGCAACGAATATGTTTCTTCTCTCTAGGCAATTTTACTAAATCCCAAGTGCCATTCTTTTCAAGTGATTCCATCTCATCATGCATAGCAGTCATCCACTTATTACTATCACCAGAAATAATAACCTCGGAATATGAAGAAGGCTCAGAATTACCTTCAATTTCTTCTGCAACAGATAAAGCAAAAGAAACAATATTGCACTCTTCAATTAACCTGTCAGGTTTATTAATACCCCGTCTAACTCTGTCACGCGCGAGATTCCAACTGGGTGGAACAATATGCTGATTTGGAGTAGGAGTGACATGATCATCATTAACGACGGGTTCATCATGTGCATCAACAATTTCATTACCAGATGTATCACCTGAATCAATAACATGCTCCACCTGAACAGTAGGCTCCTGAACAATAGGCTGCTGTTCACTCTCAACGGGAACATTAGTAGATGGAACATCATGTAACATAGCAGATTCATTAAAGATAACATTTCTGCTAATAACAACCTTCTGGGTTTCAGGATTCCACAATTTAAAACCTTTAACACCAGACTTATAACCAAGAAAGATGCACTTAATAGCCCTAGGCTCCAACTTTTCATTATCAACATGAGCATAAGCAGTGCAACCAAAAACTCTCAACTGTGAATAATCAGCAGGTGAACCAGACCATACCTCAATTGGAGTTTTCTTATTAAGAGCAATAGATGGTGAACGGTTAATAAGATAACAAGCAGTGGAAGCGGCCTCAGCCCAAAAACGCCTATGCAAACCTGCATTGGACAACATGCAACGGGCTCTGGAAATAATGGTCCTGTTCATACGCTCAGCAACACCATTTTGTTGAGGAGTATAAGGAACGGTGTAATGTCTGACAATGCCTTCAGACTTGCAATAATTCTTAAATTGCTTAGAACAGAATTCCATACCATTATCAGTGCGAAGTATCTTTACCTTCCTTTCAGTTTGCCTCTCAATCATAATCTTCCACTCCTTAAATGCTGAGAATGCTTCATATTTATGCTTCAAGAAATAAGGCCAAAATTTTCTCGAATAATCATCAATAATAGTCAGCATATAACTTGCACCACCTAATGACTTCTTGCGAGATGGTCCCCATAAATCAGAATGCACATAATCAAGAATACCTTCAGTTGTATGGGTCGAAGTATTGAACTTCACCCTCTTGTGCTTGCCGAAGATACAATGCTCACAAAATTTCAATTTACCAGGTTCATATCCATCAAGAAGACCTCTCTTATTTAACTCTGCTAAACCAAGTTCACTCATATGTCCAAGACGCATATGCCAAAGGTTAGCAGCATCACAATCAGAATTCTTTGAAACAACTGGAGTAGCGTTACCTGAAACAGTAGAACCTCGAAGGTAATAAAGACCATTGGTCGAACTTAAATCACCTTTCATCACAATAAGGGAACCTTTGGTGACCTTCAAAACACTATCTCCACCTGAATATTTGTACCCCTTTGCATCAAGGGCACTGATAGAAATAAGATTTCTCTTCATCTTCGGAATATACCGAACATCTGTCAAAGTTCTGATTATGCCATCGAACATCTTGATTCGAATAGAACCTATGCCTTCAATCTTGCATGGTGAATTATCAAAACCCAAAACGGAACCAATGGAAGTAGTGGAATCAAAAGTATTAAACCAATCTCTATGTGGACACATATGAAAAGTGCATGCAGTGTCAAGTACCCACTCATCATTGGTCTCAGCACATCCAGCAATAACGACAAGAGCATCATCGGAACTATCATCACGAGCAACATTAGCAGAATTGTCACCTGGTTTGTTACCTTTCCTCTTTTCCTTGTTCTGCAACTTGAAACACCCAGAGATGTCATGCCCGTCTCTCCTGCAATACCTGCAATACTTCTTGTCTCTGGATTGCGACCGGCCCCTGCCGTTTTTACTTCTGCCTCTGTTTCCATTATTGGAGTTCTTCTCCTTTGTCCTGCCACGAACAGATAATCCCTCGGCTTGGGATGAACTTGAACCATCATGAGGCACCATTAATTTCATCTTTTCCTTGGAGTTCAAAGCTTCATAAACTTCATTAAGTGTGAGAGTATCACGACTGTATAATATGGTGTCTCTAAAATTGGTATAAGAACTTGGCAGTGAACAAAGTAACATTAAAGCAGTATCTTCCTCTTCATACTTAACCTCCATTGCAGCTAGATCAGATATGATCTCTTTAAATTCTGAAATATGATTCAAAACATTACCTCCCTCGGGTAACCTGTGCAGGAATAATTTTTGCTTCAGATGCATCTTCTTTGGTGAGATCTTTAGTCATGCAAATTCCTTCCAGCTTTAACCATAGAGCGGCGGCAGTTTTCTTGCTCAAAACTTCCTGCAAAATATTATTATGCAAATGGAGTTGAATTTGTGACAAAGCCTTACAATCAATTCTTTTCTCCTCATCAGTCCAATCTTGAATTCGGTTCTTCCCAAAACTATCCAGTGCTACATCATAGTCGGCATGTGCCAACAACGCCCGCATCTTGACTTGCCATAGGGTAAACCTTGTGTCACGGTCCAGCAGCGGAAGATCGTACTTCATGGATGCCATGAGTCGATAAATCTGTGTACACAAAGTAGTACAAGTCGAAAGAAATAATCCTCGTAGAATTAATTTGTAGCGCAGACGAAAAAGTATTGAGTAAATAGCACCTGGTAAGCCTCTGGTACACGTAGCAATTGGAGGTGAACTAGTAGAGATAAACTAGTAGTACTATCCTCCACGTCACGTAGTACTAGTGGAAGAGTAGCCTGGCAGCTACGGTTGATTCCCTCGGAGCAGCACACAGACGCTGCGTAATGGAGCAGCAGCGGCAGCAGATCAGAAAGGCGCCTGTAGCAGCAGCAACTCTAGCGCTTGGACAGATTGCTCCTCGGGACTTGAACAAGCAGCAACAACTACTCGGCGGAGCTCTGGATGACACGGTAAGAGGGGCGGCAGCCTGGGCGATTTGTACGCGTAGGTACAGCAAATTGACTCCCTGTCGATCTCGGGCAGCAACGCCGCTGATAAATCACCCGTGCGGCAGACCTCGTCTCGGACTCGGCGGCGCACCGAACCCTAATCTTCTCGATCTCAAATCTCGTATCTGTAACTTGGCTCTGTATACCACTTGTTAGATAATAACGAGAAATAAACGAGATAAAGAGACACGAATTTTTACGTGGAAACCCTTGCGGGAGAATTAATTTATAGCGCAGACGAAAAAGTATTGAGTAAATATCACCTGGTAAGCCTCTGGTACACGTAGCAATTGGAGGTGAACTAGTAGAGATAAACTAGTAGTACTATCCTCCACGTCACGTAGTACTAGTGGAAGAGTAGCCTGGCAGCTACGGTTGATTCCCTCGGAGCAGCACACAGACGCTGCATAGTGGAGCAGCAGCGGCAGCAGATCAGAAAGGCGCCTGTAGCAGCAGCAACTCTAGCGCTTGGACAGATTGCTCCTCGGGACTTGAACAAGCAGCAACAACTACTCGGCGGAACTCTGGATGACACGGTAAGAGGGGCGGCAGCCTGGGCGATTTGTACGCGTAGGTACACCAAATTGACTCCCTGTCGATCTCGGGCAGCAACGCCGCTGATAAATCACCCGTGCGGCAGACCTCGTCTCGGACTCGGCGGCGCACCGAACCCTAATCTTCTCGATCTCAAATCTCGTATCTGTAACTTGGCTCTGTATACCACTTGTTAGATAATAACGAGAAATAAACGAGATAAAGAGACACGGATTTTTACGTGGAAACCCTTGCGAGATTTTTACACGGATTTTTACGTGCAACCCGAGCCAACTATGGACGTGAAGGAAGGAGTCATCCCTGGTCAGTAGTAGCCACGTTGGCTACCCACACCAATTGTAGCCATGTAGGAGGTCTCCAGTGGCGGAGCCAGGATCACTACAACAAAACATAGATTAAGTAACACAATGTTGTGACATGTAGAAAAATGTGTTACATAGCAAAATATCTGTAACGTATCATGTGTGTTACAGCACAGAGAGTAACACATGGTTGACAAGATTCGAAAATGTGTTACCGGCACATTACCATAGTAACATATAAGTTTGTGTTGCTCCTGGTGTGTTACACCTATTGATAGAATAACTAATATCATGTGTTGATGCATACTGTTACAAGCTATATAACTTCAGAGAAAAATGGAATAGTGTAAATTATATTTTAATAAAAAGGAGTGGTGCCACAATGCTTACAAACACAAGTTCAGTTTTTTCACTCAATTGATTTTGTCAACAATCTTTGTCTGTGGCATAAGCTTGTACATAGTCTTGAGCTTTTTTTTTCTGTATTACTTGAACCTTAATTGAGATACATATATGACTCAAATTGGAATTACTTTCGATATGTACGCATAAATTCATTCACTTAACCTATTGAAAATAAAGAATACATTTAAAAATTTGTTCTCAAAATTATAGATATTAGCATGAGAGTATATTATATATAAATATTCTTCCTATAAGAAAATTAGAACATGTGAACCTTAATTGAGATACATATATGACTCAAACTAGAATTACTTTCGATATGTACGCATAAATTCATTCACTTAACCTATTGAAAATAAAGAATACATTTAAAAATTTGTTCTCAAAATTATAGATATTAGCATGAGAGTATATTATATATAAATATTCTTCCTATAAGAAAATTAGAACATGTGAACCTTAATTGAGATACATATATGACTCAAACTAGAATTACTTTTCGATATGTACGCATAAATTCATTCACTTAACCTATTGAAAATAAAGAATACATTTAAAAATTTGTTCTCAAAATTATAGATATTAGCATGAGAGCATATTATATATAAATATTCTTCCTATAAGAAAATTAGAACATGTGGGCCCGTGAACAAAATAAAAGGATCAACAATGGGGGCAATTTGACATGCATGAAGAAAAAGAAATGAACTATACCAAGAATCGAACTTGCTGCATCCTACTTGTGGAAACAAGTGCATACCAACAGGCTACCACCACCAGTACAGTAATTTTCAATAAATTGGCCTTGTTCTTAAATATTATGAACGACTGGGCCAAGGCCCAATAGAAAGATAGGTGTCGGCTGCGATTCCGTGACTTTGGGCCGGTTTTGCTTCTGGAAGCTTTCACCTAGTTTTTCTTTGTTTAATCATCAAATTTTTGTTTGTTTTCCTTCCTGTTTTCGATATGGTTTTTCTGTTTCCTTTTCCTGATTTTTTTACTCTTAGTTTCAATTTCTTTTTTAAAATAATTCAGTAAGTTTTTTCTTGAAAATCTTGTATTTAAAAAAAAAACCAACAATTTTCAAATTGACCAACTTATTAAAATTCGTGAATTCTTTTTGTTAAACTTGGCAACTTTTTAAATTCATGAATTTTTTGGAACCATGATTCTTTTTTAAAATTTACAAACTTTTTTTGAGCCACTGAACATTTTCATTTTCGCCAATATCTTTTCATGCCACGATTTTTGCCAAATTCGTGGGATTTTTTCAAATATGGAAACTTATTTTGAATATGGTAACTTTTTTCGTGTTCGCAAACATTTTTTAGAATTTACGAACTTTATCTAAAATATATTAAAAATCAAATTTGTGAATCTTTTTTTAGTCTGTAAACATTTATTGAATTAGTTACCTTTTTTAGAATTGACAAATATTTCTTTAAAATTCTTGAGCTTTTTTCAATTTTGTGAGCTTTTCTTGAGGCCACAAACTTTTTTTCAAACTCAAAAAGCTTTTTCAATTCTAAACTGGTTATAGAAGTGTACAATCAACTATGCCATGGGTCAACAGTGAACCAGTCGACCAGTCAACATGGTGAACCGGTCGAAACAGCCGAGCGAGCAAGCTTGGGAGAGCGACCTCACTTAGCTGGGTCGGCCCAGGGCGCGCGACACTGCGTTGCTTGCGCCACGAGCGCTTTATAGGCGCTCTCCGTGTTTTAATATGCTATAACACTAAAAATTAAACACATCCAAATCAAACAATGCACAAATTCAAATTTGTTGGAGCACGTCATTAAATCAATAATTTTCCATTAGTCTTGCATAAAAATTCAAATTGTCTAAAATTATATTTTTTTTCTCGTGATGAGATATAAATATTTCTTGTATGCGATGTTTCGTTTGATATGAGATGTGAAAGTAGGGAAATTATTGGGAAGAAGGAGCCTTTAAATAGGTAACCACGAAAGTAACTGTTATGCTCAGCTCAGGGGCAATCTAGAGGTTATCCCTTGTACACCGTGCTAAGAGCAACTCTAACAGATCCCACGTATTGGCCCGATCCCCAAAAATCGGACCTATATGCGGTTTATGGGCCAAAAAATGACTAGTAGATCCCGTATAATGGCCCGACCTGCTTTTTTTTACTGGAAACCTAAAATTGTCCTCCTTGGAGCGGTATATGTACGGGATTTGGGGCACATTTCCAGGACCCTACAAAATCCATTTTGGTAGAAGAATGGGAAGGCACTAAAGAGCAAGAGAGATCTTACTAGCATCGGCCGAGCATCCTGGTCCAAAGCGAAGGGAGGTCTGGAGGTGACTGTCAGGTGTCCTGGTCGTCCTTCTGGCTGCTCCTAGACTGGTCAACCGAATGGACTTATGGTCGGCACTGTACTTGAGTGAAGGAAGGTCGGAGTTAAACCAGACAGGATAACAGACCAAAGACGCTAGCTCTCGTGAGGTAGAGAAGCATGCTACATTTGGCCCCCGGGATAGCAGATCAAGGGTGCAAATGGTTCCGGCGAGTCGTCTTCAACCTTAATGCTTTTCCGGTGTTAACTAGTACTAGATCATAATGTCACACGTATAGTAAAGCACATTGGCCATGACTCATCACAATTAAACTTATGATATGATCCCTTGCTTGCTAGGTTACTCGATTATAGTGTGCTCGGGACACCCCATTTCCTATGTCACTAACAGAAGCCAGTAGCCCTGTCCTTGTCGTTTGACGTGGGTAATAAATAGTGTTGCATCAATCTACTTTGAGCTAGAGGACATGGCAGGATCCTCTAGGTCGAATGTCCTCCCTTTGATGAAGCCTCAACACGGTCTCTTACGATTACGCATGGCTTGGTAGCTTCCTATGTCTGAGGGATACGATAGATCAGATGATCCCGCGATTACGGGAAACCTATCTTTCATAATTGATGAATCTCTCACATAGCACATCCATCCTTATCCCCTCCGAGCTCCCCGCTTTGATGTCCCCATTGTGGAAAAAATGAAAGAAAAGAATATAAATTCAATAAATGCAATCCTTTCGCATCGAGTCCTTTTATGGTACTAGTTGCGAGGAAAAAAAATTACTAAACTTGGAATATGATCATTTTGAAAAAAAAAACCTTGACAAAACAAGGTGTCATGTATGAACATTCATTTTCTAGGCGATGGCCACATTCATTGCATAGTTTATGATAATGTGCCCAAATTGGGCACATAGGTGCATCTTGCCATTACAAACAATGTTCACAAACATCAAAGCAAAAAACAAACATAAAACAATGTTGACAAATAGAGTTTCTAACCTTTTGTTAAAAACAAATCTATTTTCACAGTGTAAAAATGGGTATTTTTGTGAAGCAAGTACATTTAATGCATTTCTAGTCATATATTCATATAATTCAAATTTAAATCACAAGTGCATAAAAATATTGGCAAAATTTTGGTTTAAAAAATCCTATTTATATCTTTTAATAGGCCTTAAAAAGAAGAAAGAAAAAGATATGTGGAGAAAAAAGGAAAAAAAGATTAAAATTTTACCGAGTGTAAAAATATTACACTAAAAAAGATTGTGTTTTGATTGGTCAATGTGTCCCTCCCACGGATCACACGTCGTAACCGTTGGATTTGCTTAGATCTAACGGCTGCGGCCCAGTGGATGCCCTATCCTTTTATCTCCTCTCTCTCCTTATCCCTTCACACGCAGCCTACCCATCGAAGCCACCGCATACCACGCCGCAAGCCGTCGCCGCAAGTCGCCTGAAGGCCTCATGCCGCAGCCGCCGCTCGCCCCTTTCTCTGTAGGTCGCCAACGCAACCCTCGGCCCCAGGGTCGTTCCCTCCTCCCCACCAGGCTCGAGGAGGCCCGAGGAGGCGGCCATGAGGAGCGCGCAGCCGCCGGAGTCCTGGGCAGATCTAGCCGGGGCCGTCGGCAGCTAGCCATCCCTTCCTCCGGGCGGCCATGAAGAATTGAAGCGGCTTGAGCAGAACTAGCGCATGGACCATGCGCACCTCCCGCCCTAGGAGCCACCGGTCCTCGTCATCTGCTATCATCCACGAGGAATCCATCCATATGTAAGCTACCTTCCACAATAATCCATCCAGCAGGCTGCTTGCTTGTTTGTGTACTAGTGCCAAGAGGAGCAAGATGCGAGGACGACATTGAGGGTACATGCCCGCTGCTAATTGATCCTCCTGCTAATAATAATAGTACGTACGTGTTCCTGCCCATGGTCGAGATGTACATACCCGAATACCCATCACATATCCATACATACTCGCATAGTCTCAAACTGGCACATATACATACATACCCGAATACCTGTGCGGTTTTTTAATTCAACTAAGTATGTCTACCGAGTGTCAAATTGGGTAGTAGAAATTGTGAAGAGCAACACCAACATGTACTTTACTGACAGGGAATGTAGGTGTAATACATAGTGCTTTTCATGGTAAGGGTTCTAGTAATGTATGATTATTTTAGTGTAGTATATCCCAATTATCACTATGATAATACAGTAGAAGCTTGTCTGTTTATTTCACTTTAATTATTATATTTCTTGTGTCTCAATCTCATATGCTAGTTTGATATAATCCAATGGGTGATGGCATCACTTTTTACCAAGTACCCATCAGGGTTACCTTTTTATTTAGTTAAATGTAAGACTCCACCTTTCACCAAGTATCCATCCTGGTTACATTATGCATAAAAAGGTTATACATTTAATTCCAAATTTGTTGAATATATGTTTCACTGCGTGCTTATAGTCTGTAGCTCTTGGCTGTACATCTATTTCCATCTTATGTTATTTATCATTTTACTCTTACAAAATGTTTGTGGGGAGCTTGGTTAGTGTCGACACCTCAAGGGTTTATGCATTCAGTTCCATGTTGCTTAAAGCCACTGTAATGATGGCTACTGGTTCCAGATATTTGTTTATGTAGTCATATGGACGCGCTCATTGATAATTCACATAGAATGTTTATATTCTTTATAACTTTGCCATAGAATGTCTGCTGTTAGAAAACATCTTGCGAGTACTTTGGTTAGGTACTAGAAAGCACATACACACACATGCCCAACACAACAACAAGCACTCACATACAACACTACGCAGATGCTCTGCTCCTGATTTGTCAATAGTATGCTTATGCTTTGCCACTCTGAAATTTTTGCACTGGGGCCACTTTGCATGTGCTTGCTCATGTAGTGACCTGATTGATAGTTGTTTGTGTTGCCGTGTTCAACTAATGTCCAGATACAATAAGTTAGTATTGATTTGTACATGAGCTAAGTAGAATTGTCCGAACTCATTTTTTTTTGTGGTTGCTTACCACACATATGCCGCGTGGTGACTATTATACTCTTTATTACAATAGCGGATCATTTTATTACTATGTGGTATTAAATGGGATTATGTGGGCAAGCAAAGACAACAAGTTTATTGCCGGTTGCCCACGAACACCCGCTTAACACATGAGTGCAATGTGGGCATCCCTCTATTAGTCCCACTTGCCGCTTGAATGTGTATACCTAGCGAACTGAATGGTCATCACAATTTTCTTGAACTATGACCATGTGCACCATTGGCACATTGTTCATGCAAATTCTATTGTCATTGCCGTTGAATGATAATATTGATCATAATATAGGTTAGTTCCAAAGTACTCCCTGTGTAAAAAAATATAAGAGCGTTGAAGTAGTGATCTAAACGCTCTTATATTTTTTACAGAGAGAGTAGTTTTAAAGAATTTAACATATTCAAACTAATGTAATGTTGCATATGCTACTATTTGGAGTGGTGATCTAGAAACTAAGGTTGGTGCTATTGACTTAAGTCCCGAATTTGCACTTGTGTGCATGGATGAGCCTATTCCGGATAACGAGGAGTTAGTAAGGTAAGTTTATGATTGCAAGAGAATTGTTGTTGCTTTTGCTTTAGGATACTTAATTGCCTGGCCTTGAGCTTTTGTAAGTTGGAAGTCTTTTCTTCCAGATTCTAAAATTATATTTGTGTACATTTAATCACATAACACTAAGGTCCAGTTTTCTTTTACAGATCCAAAAGAAGGATAATTGAGTTTGCAGCTGAGTTCTCCGATTGGATGAAGCATATAAAACTAGAAGATTTTACTTGCAATAACCATAGTTTACATTTATAGATTGAAAAATGTAATGCCATTCACAAGACCTTTTCTTTGGTCGAATTGATGTAAATGCTATGGTGTAATATTCTTCATAGGTGTGTTCTTATAGTCAAACTGATCTGAATGATATGTTGTTGCACCAATAACATTGGTATTTATTTATTGTAATGCATATGTATCCCGCACTCTTGTATATTCATAATAAATACCTTTGATATTTTTAATTTGTCTATCTGTTGCACTTCAATTTCTTTATCATTTTAATGGTGCTAAGCATCAAAGTAAAATAATGAACTATTTCAGTAGTTGTAGTGATTTATTAAATAAATGTATATTCCATAAAATGGGTACCTACTTTTGTGGTTAATTTAAAAAATAAATACATTAATTATGTTGCCATAATAATATAGTAGTGTTACTGATTGTGTTACTATAGTTACAAAATGTGTTACTAAGATAGTTGATTATAGTGTTATGGTATTTGGATTTTATGTTACAAATTGTGTTACCATAGTTACAAAAACATGTTACGACAATGTTTTAGTTCTACAAAAATATGTTACCATGAGTGTTACTATAGTTATAAATTTGTGTTACTAAAGTGTTTAGTAACACATAATATGCATGTTACTATAATGTAGCTGTAACTCATTTTTTAATATATGGTAACATTTACTATATGTGATAGTGGACACCACTTAGTAACACGGTCTAATGGAACACATTTCAAACTGTGTTACTATGTGGCCTAGTAACACTGTTTTGGGCCTATAGTAACACAACACCATGTTACTAAAGCCATGTCCTGTTGTAGTGGATTGGTCGACGCCCAGGCGAGAAACTAAGAGCTAAAAACTACCCACAAAGAACTCTGGTTTCAAGGCATACAAATGTCAATTTATGTTGCATAACTAACAAGAAACCAAACATGATATTCCATGACAGCATTTGTTACATGATGGGTAAACTAATAAAGCAAGGTAAATCAAAATACAATATGTAACATACATAAATGATACAAAAGATTGATACCAAATCAAAGGATTGGTTGATCCGAGCCTCCCATGACTACATCTTCAATAGCAGAACAAGCTAAACCTTCAATGATAAATTTTGAAATGCAAATCATTGCATAATATAGCATGTAAAACTAGTTCACAACAAATGCAAGCTTAGAAAAGCGGTTGTTTAACTCCACAATAAGTTGATCATGCAACACATTGAATATATCATTTTTGAAATGGTGGTTGTAAGTTACCAATTGCCCATCTCAAGTCCTTGAACGCCCATTAGCAGTTCTTTTATCTTCCATATTTGGTACTACAATGTTGTATTTGATGCAAAAGTCTATTACCTCTTTAAAGAGCTCATCCCAACCATTCTGCCTTATCTCTTAAATATCCTCCAATGTGGTTCTAATAAATCCCACAACACGTACAATATTCCAATTTTTTAATTATAAGCATTGTGACAGATTGTTAGTCTTGCCCAATAATCTAATCATAACACTAGTAGAAAAAGGGGCTATCGTTGAGGCCTGTTTTGCCCATTAGTCCCGGTTCAATCCAAAATCGGGACTAATGCGAGCATTTATCCCGGTTCGTGAGCCTGTGGGGCGGCAGACCCACGTGGGCCATTGGTCCCGGTTCGTCCGGACCTTTTGGTCCCGGTTGGTGGGACGAACCGGGACCAATGGTCCTGCTCTGGCCCACCATTATTGGTCCCGGTTGGTGGCATGAACCGGGACCAAAGGGTTCCCTTTTGTCCGGGTTCTTGCCACCAACCGGGGCTAATGGTGCTGCCTATATATAGCCCCTCACAAGAAGAGCAGAGCACACCGCTCTGCTTTTTTCCGGCCGAGGGGAGGGGCTTGGTGGTGCTCTAGCTCACCTCCTATGCACACAAGGTGTTCGATGGAATGCCCGAGCCACACTACTTAAGCTTTCTCCTCTCCAAGCTCGACCTCTAACCTCCATTTTCCTCAATATTTGTCTAGGTTTAGCGGTCCGTCACGCCCGTCCCGTCTTCACCGCCGTCGATCACCAAGGGCGATCTCATCGCCTGACCACCGTGGTGAGCCTCTTGTTCTTATCTTCTTTACGAAAGGAAAAATATTCTTACTTGTATTATTTTCTTACTTTTATTATTGCATCTTATATAGTGCGATGGTTTTGGTATCCGCCCCCGTCGGCCCTTGTCCTGTCTATGATTCGGATGTGGTATATATTATCTTTTCATAACTATTGGTTCATTTATTGTTTATGAAAATTAAGCCGACCAACGTGACATAGATTTTATTTATCTAGGAGGTTGTTGAACCGGAAATTCCAACCGACCCTATTGTCGAGAGGTTAAATTTAGTTGAAGAAGAAAACAATTTCTTGAAGGAAAAAATAAAAAAACTTGAGGAGGAGAAGATGATATTGGAGTTGCATGTTGCGGATGTCGTCGATGATCACAAGATCAAGATGGATGCAATGCGCTTGAAGATGAGAAAGATTAGAAAATATGTCATTCACACCGAGACTTGGTATCATTATGCCGTTGGATCAGTTGTTACCTTGGTTGCGATTATGATCGTATTTGTTTTCACATTGAAATGTTTTACATAGTTTCAATGTATGGTTTAATTAATTTAGATGCTCTGCAGAGCTTTATGTTGTTAGATGAGAACTATGTATGTACTTTGGTTTTTATGTGATGATGAACTTCTATTAATTTGGTCATTTAATTATCTATTCATGATGTTCTGTAATGATTTTTGACACACTTAATTATATATAATGCACGCAGATGAACCGGCAAGGGTTGTTCGGTGGCAGACACTTCTCCGATTTCATTAAGGGCGTGCATGCTTTTCTCGAAGTGGCTGAGGCAAACAAGCAGAATGGTTTTATGTGTTGTCCATGCCCTATATGTGGGAATCTGAAGTCTTACTCGACCGGAAAATCCTTCACACCCACCGCTTTACAAGGGTTTCATGCCACACTATAATGTTTGGACGAGGCACGGAGAAATAGGGGTTATGATGGAAGACGGCGAGGAAGAAGAGTACGATGACAACTATGTGCCCCTGAATACGGTGATGCTCTTGAACATCAAGTTGCACAGACGATGTGCACGATGGTGCTGCAACGGGCTAAGCTGCTGAAGATCAAGATGAACAGACGATGTGCCCCATGATGATGATCTCCGCCGGTCATTGTCGATGCAAGGACACAATGCGAAAGTCAAAAGGAGAAGCTGAAGTTCGATCGCATGTTAGAGGATCACAAAAGGGTTGTACCCCAATTGCGAAGATGGCAACACAAAGCTCGGTACCATACTCGAATTGCTGCAAGGAAGGCAGAGAATCTTGTGCACGATAAAGGATTTGAGAAGCTACTGAAAATAATGAAGAAGAAGCTTCCAAAGGATAACGAATTGCCCGACAAGACATACGCAGCAAAGAAGGTGGTATGCCCTCTAGGATTGGAGGTGGAGAAGATACATGCATGCCCTAATGACTGCATCCTCTACCGTGGTGCCTACAAGGATCTGAACGCATGCCCGGTATGCGGTGCATTGCGGTATAAGATCAGACGAGATGACCCTAGTGATGTTGACGGCGAGCCTCCCAGGAAGAGGGTTCCTGCGAAGGTGATGTGGTATGCTCCTATAATACCACGGTTGAAACGCCTGTTCGTAAACGGAGAGCATGCCAAGTTGATGCGATGGCACAGTGAGGACCGTAAGAAAGACGGGAAGTTGAGAGCACCACGGCGTGTCGCAGTGGAGAAAAATCGAGAGAAAATCTTTGGGATGAGTTTGCAAAGGACCCAAGGAACGTATGGTTTGCTTTAAGCGCGGATGGCATTAATCCTTTCGGGAGCAGAGCAGCAATCACAGCACCTGGCCCGTGACTCTATGTATGTATAACCTTCCTCCTTGGATGTGCATGAAGCGGAAGTTCATTATGATGCCAGTTCTCATCCAAGGCCCTAAGCAACCCGGCAACGACATTGATGTGTACCTAAGGCCATTAGTTGAGGAACTTTTACAGCTGTGGAATGGAAGCGGTGTACGACGTGGGATGAGCACAAAAGGAGGAATTTGACCTGAAGGCGTTGCTGTTCGTGACAATCAACGATTGGCCCGCTCTCGATAACCTTCGGGACAGACAAACAAGGGATACCACGCATGCACACACTGTTTACTTGACACCGATAGTATATACCTGGGAAGCTGCAGGAAGAATGTGTACCTGGGCCATCATCGATTTCTTCCGACCAACCATCAATGTCGAAAGAAAGGCAAGCATTTCAAAGGCGAGGCAGATCATCGGAAGAAGCCCGCCATGCGTACCGGTGATCACGTACTTGCTATGGTCAATGATTTACACGTAATCTTTGGAAAGGGTCGGCGGACTAGCTGTTCCAAATGACGCCGAGAATCACGCACCCATGTGGAAGAAGAAATCTATATTTTGGGACCTACCCTCTTTGGAAAGACCTAGAGGTCCGCTCTTGATCGACGTGATGCACGTGACGAAGAACCTGCGTGAACCTGCTAGGCTTCTTGGGCGTGTATGGGAAGACAAAAGATACACACGAGGCACGAGAGGACCTGCAACGCTTGCACGAAAAGAGGGCATGCCTCCGAAGCGATATGAAGGTCCCGCCAGCTACGCTCTACGAAAGAAGAGAAAGAAATATTCTTTCAATGCCTGCTCGGTATGAAGGTCCCGGCCGGCTTCTCGTCGAATATAAAGGGAATAATAAATATGTCGAGAAAAAGTTCCGAACCTAAAGTCTCATGACTGCCACGTGATTATGACGCAATCGCTTCCGGTTGCATTGAGAGGGCTTCTACCGAAAACGTCCGATTAGCCATTGTGAAGCTATGTGCATTCCTCAATTCAATATCTCGGAAGGTGATCGATCCAGAAATCATAGCAACGCTAAGGAGTGATGTGGCGCAATGTCTTGTCGGTTTCAAGATGGTGTTCCCACCATCCTTCTTCAATATCATGACGCACGTCCTAGTTCATCTAGTCGACGAGAATGTCATTCTGGGGCCCGTATTTCTACACAATATGTACCCCTTTGAGAGGTTCATGGGAGTCCTAAAGAAATATGTTCGTAACCGCGCTAGGCCAGAAGGAAGCATCACCATGGGCCATCAAACAGAGGATGTCATCGGGTTTTGTGTTGACTTCATTCCTGGCCTTAAGAAGATAGGTCTCCCTAAATCGCGGTATGAGGGGAGACTGATCGAAAAGGCACGCTTGGAAGAGACTCAATAATATGCAGGGACGGATATTCTTGGTCTCAAGCACACTACACAGTTCTCTGAACTCTACCTTGGTGACCCCGTATGTCGATGAACACAAGAACAGTCTGCGTTCCAAACACCCGGAGCAGGCGATTTAATCGGATTACATGTGAACACATCGGGACTTTCAAAGTTGGTTGGAAACACGTCTCAGAGGTGACAACACTGTTTGTGATGAGTTGTACTTGTTGTCCAGGGGACCATCTTCGACTGTAATGATTTGGAAAGGATACGAGATAAATGGGAATACATTTTACACAATTGACCAAGATGAAAAGAGCACCAACCAAAACAACGGTGTCCGCTTTGATGCAGCAACCGACAAGGGAAATGACACATATTATGGTTACATAGTAGACATATGGGAACTTGACTACGGAGTAGATTTTAAGGTCCCTTTGTTTAAGTGCAAGTGGGTCAATCTGTCGGGGAGGTGGGGTGCAGGTAGACCCACGATGCGGAATGACAACAGTGGATCTGAAAAATCTTGGGTACACCGACGAACCGTTCGTCCTAGCCAATGATGTGGCACAGGTTATCTATGTGAAGGACATGTCTACCAGACCGAGGAAAAGAAAAGATAAGGAAGCGAATACATCATACAATGAGCCAAAGCGCCACATAGTTCTTTCACGAAAAAGGGACATCCTGGGAGTGGAGGGCAAGACAGACATGTCTGAAGAGTATGAAAAGTTTCATGAAATTCCCTCCTTCAAAGTCAAGGCTGACCCAAGCATCCTGATAAACGATGAAGATTATCCATGGTTACGCGCAATAAGCAAGCGACACAAGCGAAGAAAAAGTGAAGACTTTCTCCCGCAACTATTATGATGATACCATGCCAACTTTGTAACACACGAGTATGATACCATTGTCCGCTTTTGTTCATGAACATACTATGCCAACTTTGAGAACCTCGCCAACCGAAGGGCGCTCACACCGTTTATAAGCCCGTCCCTCTACGCCTTTGTTGAGCTCACAAACTTGTGATTCACACAAATTTCAAAGAATTCAAATTTTATAAAACTAATGGCACAAACAGAAAGTTTATAATTGTTCTAAAACAAATGGCACTAACAGAAAGTTTATAATTTTGCTGACCTAAAAGCAAAAAGAATTAAAAAAATAAAGCAAAAAACCAAAAGAAAATAAATAATGCAGGAAACAAAACAAAAAATATTGAAAAAAATAATAATAGCAACAATATGTATTTTGTTGTAAGTAGAAACAAATTATATTAAATAAAGCACCATAGAAAAAAATAAAAAGTGTTTTTGAATTTTAAAACTAATGGCACAAACAGAAAGTTTATATTTTTTCTAAAACTAAAAGCACTAACAGATAGTTTATAATTTTGCTGACCTAAAAGCAAAAATAATTAAAAATAAAGCAAAAACCAAAAGAAAATAAATAATGCAGAAAACAAAACAAAAAACTTGAAAAAATAAAAATAGCAACAATAAGTATTTTGTTGTAAGTAGAAACAAAATAAAATAAATAAAGCAACAAAGAAAACAAAAAAGTGTTTTCAAATTTTAAAACTAATGGCACTAATAGAAAGTTTATATTTTTCTAAAACTAAAAGCAAAAAGAAATAAAATATAAAGCAAAAAACTACCACCTACTAGGCCCCCACGGCCTGAATACGACTAGAAACCCTACATGGGCCAGATTCATGCCCGCAGAGGCCCAATAGGCCCACAGGCAAGAGTAGCATGATTAGGCCCGAAAGCCTGTATTTGAGAGGAGCTCGAAGGGGACGACACCAGCGCTTATAAACCAGTCGGCGCCCTTCAACTAGCGAGGTGGGACTAAACATTTGGCAGGCGGCAGCAGGCCTTTGGTCCCGGTTGGTGGCACCAATCGGGACTAAAGGTGGGTTTAGTCCCGGTTGGTGCTGAACCGACTAATGCCTCTTTAGTCCCGGTTGGTGCCACCAACCGACCAAAGGCCGCCGCTTCCTGAAATTTGGGCTTTGGTGCGGTTGGTGGCACCAACCGGGACTAAAGGGGGCATTAGTCGGTTGGAGCCACGAACCGGACTAATGCCCTTGCTATATAAGAAAACACTTGGGATATTTCAGAT
Organism: Aegilops bicornis; assembly: GCA_021605145.1. Lineage (NCBI taxonomy): Eukaryota > Viridiplantae > Streptophyta > Magnoliopsida > Poales > Poaceae > Aegilops > Aegilops bicornis. Next base: position 856,118,597 of record CM038670.1, on the reverse strand, counting down.
TCATCGCCCATTTGCCCTCAACCTCCTCGACGCGGCCGACGCTGCCGCCGTCGCCACGCCCGTCGTCACCATCGCCGTCGCCGCGCCGTTGTCGCCATTGTCGCCGCGCCCGTCGTCGCCGCCGTTCGCCCCGCCGCCGTCGTCGCCGCACCGCATCTGCCCTTGTCGCCCTGCCTCGTCGTCGCCGTCCCGCCCGTCGCCGCGCCCTCGCCGTCGCCGCCTCGCCAGCGACCTCGCCGACCTCGCTGACCTCGCCGACCTCGCCGTCGCCGCCCTGCCTCCCGACCTCGCCCGTCGCCTCCGCCTCCCGACCTCGCCGTCGCCTCCGCCTCCCCGCCGTCTCCGTCGCGCGACCTCGCCCGTCGCCTCCGCCCACAAGTGAGCCCCAGCGCACCTGCCCTGCCACCGCCGCCCGCCATGATTTTTTTTCATAAATGTTCATGATTTTTTCATAAATATATATATATTGATGTATGGATATATGTATGATGCTTTTTGCAGTGTTGATCTAATGTTTTTTTTCTGCATATATATGTGATTTTTGCGGTGTTGATCTAATGTTTTTTCTGCATATATATGTGATTTTTCCTGCATATATAGATATGATCATATATATGATGTATGCATGGATCGATGTGGATGGAATATGATGTTTTTTTTCATAGAATATGATGTTTTTTTATTCATAGATTTTATTTTGTTCATTAGAGAGAGGCGGGGACGTCGAGGAAGTTGTCTTGTTTAGAGTTAGGGTTAAATCGAGGAAGAAGGGAAATAAGGAAAAGAATAAAAGAGGAAGAAGGAAGAAGGAGAAGAAGAGGAGAAAAAATAAGAAGAGGAAGTAGAAGAAAAAGGAGAAGAAGAAGGAATAGAGGAGAAGAAGAAAAAAATTCTATTTTTCTTCTTCTCCTTTTCCTTCTTCTTCTCCTCTCTTTTTCTTCTATTTTTCTTCTTCTTTCTTCTTCTTCTCTTTTTCTTCTTCTCATTTCTTCTTCTTCTTCTTCTTCTTCTTCTTCTTCTTCTTCTTCTTCTTCTTTTTATCGGGAGCGAGGGTGTCGAGGATCGCTGAGGGGTGATTGCCCGGGAACTAGGCTAGAGGGTCGAGAGGGTCACAGAGGGGTCGAGGGTCGTCGAGGCCGGGTCGAGGGTCAATGTTTTGAGGGTCGAGGGTCGCCGAGGCCGGGTCGAGGTTTCGAGGCACAAGGGTTTGAGGGTTTGAGGGTTCTAGGATCCGAAGGAAGAAGGAAGAAGAAGAAGAAAAGAATGAGAGGAAAAGAAGAAAAGAAAGGAGAAGAAGAAAGGAATAGAGGAGAAGAAGAAAAAATAGAATTTTTTCTATTTTTCTTCTTCTCCTCTATTCTTTCTTCTTCTCCTCTTTTTTTCTTCTTTTCTTCTTCTTCTTCTTCGCTCTTCCTTCTTCCTCTTTTCTTCCTTTTCCGATAGGGGTACCGATAGTGTCAAAGTATTGAAGAAATCCATGGCTTCATCATTGGCGGAAGTAACCATGGCATGATGGTACGAAGTCCTCCAAAGTTGTTACGGAATGGAGTCCCGGATAGGATAATTTGCCTTTTGCTGAACTTTGTACCAAAAGCGAATTATCCTATCTCGACTCCGCTCCAAAACAACTTTGGAGAGCTTGCATCATCATGCACCTTTTTCTACCAATGATGAAGACATGGTTTTGTTGAATCCTTTGACACTAGGCAACCTCCCGAACCCTCGGCGATCTTCGACCCCTTGACCCTCGACCGCTCGGCGATCCACGACCCTCTACCCTACTTGTGGGACATAGATGTACTGTTCAACGCCGACCCTCCCGATAGCTTCAACACGTGGGGGGTCGATATTACGCACCCCTCCTAGCTTGAAGCGTTCTCGAGGCCACCCCCTAACCCTTGAAGCGTTGTCGAGGCCACCCCAAACCCTAGAGAAGCAGCGTCGAGGCCACTAATATGATTCCTTATTGTGATTAGCTAGCTAGTTCTACATTGGCACTAATATATCCATATCTGTCATGTTTGAATAATAATTGCCATGTTGTAAATATTTGTAGAAACTATGGACACCCCCCGACACGAAGCACAAGAAGCGTTGTTGAGGGACATAATCGCACACGGAAGTGATGTCGTCTCCTCGATGATGTTTCTCAGCGTCGATAACGATGGTCTGGAAGGAGAGGGTGAAGAAGCAGCTGGCTATGATTTACATGGCTCCGATGACCCAATGCCGGTGCAAGAAGTAGACCGTGAGGACGGCTCGGTGATCACCAAACCGAGTCCCGCCAGGTATATATATTAGTTAAGCCTGTCTGACTAGCTCTCGTCTTTGTTTTGGTATATATATATGTACACATATTAATTAACTCTCGTCTTTGTTCTTTTTTCTAGCCCTCCGGATCGAGCACAACTTCGGTAAAGAGATGAGGCCCGAAGAAAAAGTTGAGCTCGGATGAAAAGTTTGAGATCATAGAAATCGCGCGACGGCCAACCGATTGAACCCTACCGGACAAAGAAGGCATTTGTTGCTCAGTGCGGGGTTCTGGTTAGGGACAAGATCCCGATCAGCATCCACCAATAGTATAAGCCTAAGAACGAAGACCACGAGGTGTCTTATGTCAATGATATGCAGAAAAATGATCTTTGACTGAGCTGAAGTCAAATTTTACCCTACCGCCAGAGGATGATCCGGAGAAGCTAGTAATAGAGCCATTAATCAAGTCTTTTGCTCTTAAGAAGATGGCAGAACTATTCAGGAATTGGAAGAAAGACCTCAATACGTATGTCGAAAAAATGAGACACCAAAATTCACGGAAAATATGAGAAGATCGAGATGACTGGCCCGCATTTGTGGCCTACAAGACATCGGAAAAGAGTAAAAAGATGTCAGCGACAAACAAGAGAAATGCTGCGAAGAAGAAGCTTCATCATCGCACGGGGTCGTGGCTACCTCATAGCCCGGCCTAAGTGGTCCAAGGCTGAGAATGATCTGCTTGATAAAGGGATCGAACCCGAGACAATGAACTCGCTGCACCGTTGCCGGACTTGGTTCTTCGGGGCCGGCGGATCCTTGGACCCTATAACGGGGAAGTGCATTTGGACGGACGGACAATTGGACATACCAGTCAAGAGGCTTAAGCATTATATCGAAGCAGCGCAGCAAGGGAAGTTCGTTCCAGACAGGGAGAAGGACGAGCTCACAATGGCCCTCGGGAATCCTGAGCACTCGGACGGACACGAGGCACGCCAGCTCCCTTCGTGGAAGGCTGGATTTCGGACGCAGGGGTTACAAAACCCATGAGAGGAGGAAGAAACTGAGCAGAGCCTAATGCAGCGCTGCACGAAAGGGTAATGGGGCTAGAGGAACGAGAAGAGGAACGAGAAGCAGCCGATCACAACAAAGCGACCTGCGAAGCTTCCCCGGTTACCCCGCCATCTCGGCGGAGAAGCGGCGTGGCTTCCACCGAGCTGCTTGACCGAGCAAAGATGCCTTGACGGCTCCTGCCATCTATCCCGTGGATGCTATCACGGATGCTGAAAGTTGCCACCTTATGGCGCAATGGAGCAATTTAAAGGTCAAGGCGGCTGTTGGCTCTGTTTATCCCACTAAACCCGACTCAACTTTTCACTGTCGGCCGATTCCAGAAGGATATGCTAAGGTGATGGTCGATGAAATAACGGAGGGATTTGAGGAGCTCCGGTTTGACCACCCTACCGGTGAAGAGGAGTATCGGCTGGGTTCTGCTCTGAAGACTCCATGCCTATGGCGGAAGGATCTCATCAACCTTCCGAACTGGACGCCTCCGCCTCCTCCTCCTCCTCCGGCGAGTCAGGGCACTCCGCCTCCTCCACCGCCTCCTCCACCGCCTCCTCTTCCGGCGAGTGACGATCAGGGCACTCGGCCGGCTCCTTCTCCGGTGCGTGGCGGCACTCCGTCTCCTTCTCCGCCTGCACCGGCGCGTCCGGGCAGCCAGCCTCCTCCTTCTCCGCCTCGTCAGCAAGGGCGGAAGAGACCCGCCGCCGCTCCGGCTGCTCCAGCGCGTCGTAGTCCTTCTCCTCCGCCTCGTAAGCAAGGAAAGAAGACATCCGCTCCGTCTGCTCTGCCGGCGTCTAGCAAGATCGCCAAAGGCGGGAGGAGATCTGATTCGGTCCTTCTCTCAAGACTCGGAGAAGTTACCGACGAGAGGAGCGAGGAGGAAAACGCGAAGATCGCGCAGACCGAAGTGGATGACTGGTTTCAAGGGTTGAAAGCAAAGAGACATCCACCTCCGGAGGAGAAGGTAGATCCGGTCAAAGCGAAGCGCACTCGCTGCCCCGACAAAACCACCCAAGTCTCTGCCGAAAGGCAACTATGAGCGCATTATTGAAAGGCATTTGCCGAGGCGGAGAGATCGGGAAGTACTGTCGTTGATCAAAGGATGAAAGAACGACGAGCTGGGAAACAAATTGCCCAGCTCGGCGAACAAGCGAAGGAATCGTGCCCCCGCTCAAGGTGCACCGCTAGCGACATCGTCGATCCGAGGATGGTGCCCGTTATGGCAATCCTGAAGATTACTTGCCCGACGATGTACAATTTGATTTCTTGGAGGTGCAGATACAAAGATACGAGTACGGAAGCCTCTCGTCAAAGATGAAAGCTCTCTAACAACGATGATGCGAAGATTGCATGATTGGTACATGAAAACCTGCAAAGAGTCTCGACGGGAGGAATACTTTGTATTTGAGAGTTAAAAAGGAGCATGACCTCCTTGGAATTGAACTGTTGCCTATTCCATTTGAGGAGTTCTATCAGTTTTTCAATCAATTGGGCATCGATAAAGCAACGGTCACCTGCTACTGTCTGTAAGTAGTACTACTTCTGTCATTAAGTATCTCTATATAACTCAGCTCTTTCATTGCATGTATTTATAAATATCCTCACTATATTATGCAGATTGAAGATCGCAGAAATGAAGAAAAACAAGTGGGTGATATTGGGTTCATTAACACATATCTCATCGATGCAAATGAGGTTAAATATCGTGCCAAGGAAACCGAGGCCAACTTGCTACGATCGTTGGAAATAAATGAACACAAAAATACAATACTCTTTCCTTACAACTACACGTGAGTGTTCTTGTCTTGTGGCATATTCGGTTTCCCTTATTTAGTCCAGGTTATAGAAATGTAATATTGATGAGTTATGCATGCGTGCGCAGGTTCCACTATATTCTCCTAGAGATTAAGCTTGAGCAGGGAGTAGTAACTGTCTTAGACTCGAGACGAAAAGATCCCAAGGAGTATGCGGAAATGACTGAAATGCTCGAGAAGTAAGTTAAATCGATAATTATCCACCATATCAGCAACTTTTTCATTTCTGATATCAAGTAATTGTTTTCTTTGTATGGCAGGGCTTGGGAAAATTCACCAAAAAGCTCCGGGACTACCGAAGAAGCTGCAATTTAGACACCAAAGTAAGTACTATATAGTAGCATATTCCACGCATCTCCTAGTGATTCAAGCGCTAGTTTCATCAATACCATTTAGCATGTGCTTGCTATATATAATTATCAGTTTGATTGACCTCTGTTTATTGTAAAGTGGTTGTGGCAGGAACAAGGGAATGATTTCTGTGGATACTACGTTTGCGAGTCCATCCGCCACACGACCTGTGAGAGGGGCTACTCCGACAAATAATTTAAAGTGCGTAAATAAAAATATTCACAATTTTATTTTATTACCATCATTTGTGTTGAGTTTCATTCATTCATATATATATATATATATATATATATATATATATATATATATATATATATATATGTATTGACCCCTTTCTTAAAATTAGATGTTTCGCATGGGATGAACTCCTAGCACCAGATCGCATGCGAGCAATTCAAGAGGAATTGGCGGCATTCTTTCTTGACTATGTGATCGCTGAAGACGGGAATACCATGTGGACCACGCGTCCGTATTGTAAAAGATAATTATTGTATATATGTAGCCAGTAGCGTCGGATAGATATACGAGAACTTGTTGTTCGACCAATCTCTCGGAGAAGGAGAGGTGGTCGATATCACTTCTCTCTGTATGCATATATATGTTCATGACGATCTTCTGTTTGCTTAATTACTAGCTAGCTAGCATGTCTAGTTAGTCCTCTCTCCTCTCTATACGTATGTATAGTACGTAGCGTCGACCAAGTACGGACAAAAGAAATGACACTTTTCTCTATTAATTAGCTAGCTATAGCACAATATATGAAACACCTAAATTAACCCCCCAAAACCCCCCAAACCCCCCCTCTTTTGAAAAAAAAAACAAAACCAGAGCCAAAGAAATCTTGTGGCGTGGATGCCTATTGGTCCCGGGTTGGTGCCACCAACCGGGACCAAAGACCTCCTGCACAGGCTCAGCGGACAGGCCACGTGGAGGCCCATCTGTCTCGGTTCTGGATAGAACCGGGACTAAAGGGTGAGGGTATTAGTACCGACTCTTTAGTCCCGGTTCACGAACCGGGACTAAAGGCCCTTATGAACCGGGACTATAGGCCCTTTTTCTACTAGTGCTAGTCCAATACGGTACTAGAATTTAGATCATAATTTAACAAGGGTCACCCGTAGCGCGCCCGCTCTTCTTCTCCTATCCTCAGGATGCCGACACCTACGGCGTGGACAGGCAGTTCCTGCTAGGCCGTGGCGTGCTTGTCTCTCCGGTGTTAGATCCAGGCGCCACCACCGTGGAGGCCTATTTCCCGGCCGGCCGGTGGTTTAGTCTTCACCACCGCTCCCCCGCCATCACCTTGGAGACCGGCAAGAGAGTGACGCTGGCAAACGGACTCGGCAAACGTGCACCTGGCCGGCGGCAAAATACTACCGTTGCAGCAGCCCGGCCTGACCACGTCCACCGCACGCCAAAGTGAGTTCCACCTCCTTGTGGCGCTCGCGGAGAATGGCACTGCCAGCGGGGAGCTGTTCTTGGATGACGGCGAGTCGCCGGAGATGGGAGGGGTGGGAGGCAACTGGACGCTGGTGAGGTTTAGCTGCAACACAGAGGATAGCAAGGGCAACATCACGACCAGAGTGAGTTCGCATGTGGTGCAGAACTCATACGCGCCGAGCCGGACTCTGGTCATCGGCAAGGTGGCCTTCATGGGGCTCCCGTCGCCACCAAAGGGGTTCACCATCTATGTGAATGGCGCTGAGCTCAAGGCAGTCGGCACCAAGTCCCGCACGAATGGAGTATTCAGCGTCAGTGGGCTATCGCTGGTCATCGGGAAGCAGTTCGAGATCAAGGTCGTCATGTCCCATTAAGATTGAGACATTTGTGCATAGTTTTTTATCTGAATAAAAAATGAAAATTGGTAGTATCGCCTACTAGTTCTCATGCATTGTTCTTGACTAGTGCCTTGCTACAGGTTGAACTTTGTTATTTGACTCTGATGCCTCCTGTATCTCCTAGGGCGGCTAGTGCCTTCACGGTCACACATGATGCCCTTAACTCCCGTGGCAACTACCGACCGACACATCCATGGGCGGAGCTGGGCACCAGGCAGCCCAGGCCATTGCCTGGGGCGTGGAGAATTTTGTTGGCCCATATCCACACAAAAAAATTGGCTTGGGGCACAACCGCTTCTAAGCCCAGGCCAACGGGCCAGCTGCCCAGGCGAGTGGCTTTCCCTGCGCTGCTCCACGATCATTTCTGCCGACCCTTGCCCCCTCCCCAACTCAACTAACTCTAAGTGTGGCCGCATCCCTTCCCTCCGGGCTCCGGGGCCGCCGACCGTTGTTGTGCACTCGTGCTGCCTATCCAGCCCCCGAGTCCCCTTCTGCGCCTCCGCCCTTTCAAATCAATCACCTCCGCCTCCGGTGTGGGCTGCTGCCCTGTTCGGCGAGGCGGCGACCCCGATGAACTGCCGACGAGGTGGCCCTTGCCGGGAGTACAGAGAGCAGACAACAGCAAGAGCCAAGAGCAAAGGTATACAGTATACTAGTTCTTCCATGTTCCATCCCCAATTTATGTTTGTACATGCTACTGTTTCATGATGATTTTTGTCAATTGCTCGATGGCACCTATGTTGCTTGATCCAACTGTTTGTTAGATACTTAGATGAGAAGACAATTTTTGACATTTAGTAATTTTGTTTATGTATAATGTTACAGGAAGGCAAGATGAGTAAAAGAAACAGGACATTGAATTCATTTTTTGAAGTTCGAACCACTCACTATTAGGGAAAAGCCTAACAGTAGCACAGGTTTTAGGTATAGCAGTAGCGTGGGGTGGCGCCATCGACACGTCCGCTACTGACTAAAAAGTATGAGTAGCGTCGTTTGCCCGCCATCGCTATACTTGCTTAGCGATGGCGCTTTTGGTAGAGAGCGCTACTGGTAGTTACTAGCAGCGTGCCGCTCTGCCCGCGCTACTACTATTATTATGTATTTCTTTTTTGTTTTATGTCATATTCATACGCCATTATACAAGTTTTCATACAGTAGCAATTTAGAGATTGTTTTTACATCAGAATGAGTTATTACATCATTGGGTGAAAGGACCGCGGTTTAGTTTCATTTGGATGGATCCAAAATGGTGACTTTGGATCCATCCATTTGAAACTAAACCGCGGTTCTTTCACCCAATGACATAATAACTCATCTCATCATCCTTAGCGACTTATGTCATAATACATCATTGTCATGAAACAACTCCTCATCATCATCATTTTCGTCTATGAGACATCATATAACAACTTGGTCACTAGTTATAATAACAACTCATCATCATCATCATCATCATCATCATCATCATCATCATCATTATCATCATCATCATCATTATAGTACTCATAATCACTCCTCCTCCTCCTCAACATTACCATCAACTCTAACACATTGTAGCACATAATAAAAACTTCTCATCGCCATCATAGTCATATATAATCAAAACTAACTAATTGTTCTTAATACCTAGGACCTACTCCTGCTGCTCTCTCTCACGTAAAATAGCATAAAACATGTGTAGCACTCCTGCTTCATCATATTGGAGAATGTAGATGAACCTGTCTCCTAATTGTCGGTTGCGCCTCTGATTGCTGCCCCCTAGTACTTCTCTATTGTGATCCTTCACAAATTTCCTCCAGTCTTTGACTATTAAGAGTTGCTCGCTTCGAGAAATGATGAATGCACTTATGTGCAATGCAGGATATCTTGGCCGTAAGCTAACCATTGTGATGCGACCTTTAGACTCGATCCAACGAGGCACAACACTCATCGGGAGTCCCTGTTGAAGAACATCGTAGTAACATACTTAGCAATAAAGTTTAGCTTAAAAATAATGTATGCAAAAGATGCACCGAGGACAAATTGTAGAAATCTTACCATCCTTCCTAAAGAGATGTGACCCTAGTTCAATACGCACACTAGTGATCGCACGTTTTGAGTACTAATATCTCGAAGTCCAGGGAAATAACCTTTCTTGACAGTATCAAGATACTCAAGCCATGAAACATAATGACTTATCTCCTCGCAGTTTAGTTCAGCCCTGGGACAGTAGTAGGTGTTGTCTACCAAGCGTCGGACATGTTTGCTTGGATGGAAATAAGCTGTCAACAGAGATAAGTTGTCAACTATTTTTAATAAACAATATAAATTACTTAATAAATATGGTTGAGAAACTCACACAATGGTAGAACTGGAGGCGTCTGCACATCGACCCAGATGTCGATATTACCTTCAATTTCATCTTCCAGACGAATATCAAATGTGATAAGCATATTATGCTCAAATGCATATGCCTTGCATAGTGCTTCCCAATTTTTGCATTCAAAATGGGAGTAGTTCTCTGTATTGTATATATTTACGGCAAAAGTATAACCATGCTCCGTCAAAAGTATAACCATGCTCCGTCCTCAGGTGAACTCTCTTTACCTCCATACTTTCCATAGTATTGAAGCCAACATTATCCAAGACATACATTCTTGCATGGCAGGGGATACACTAGTAGAATTGTCAAAAAATAAAATTACAAGTTGAAGCAAAGAAGCAGAAGCCATGCTTAATTACGAAAAAAGACTTGTCGTTGTGACTTACTGTATCCACTTCGAAGGTCTCATCCAGCATGATGCTGAAGCGCCTACCATCAACTAGGTAGGCCTGTCGCATAGGCAATGCTCGTCTTCGTAGTATTCGCACATACCAAATTCCCTTTCGTCGTCAGACATTTCCTATAAATAAACAAAATATATTAACCACTTACTATAAATAAACCAGTTCTATTAAGCACTTTACACACAGATCACTATTACTCAACACACAGATCATTATTACTCAATATACAACTGGTTGACTTTAGGTCTGTCGAGTCTTCCTTCCTAAACTCTCATCTCACGTATATGGTGGGCACTCCCTCTCTGATATTGCGACCGTCGGTGATGGTCGCTACTCCTTCTTCCCCTAGTGCATAACTGTGAAGCCCCCGATTCAATCATACACTAATCATACACGCAAATATGTACATCAAGATCAGGGACTCATAGGAAGATATCACAACACAACTCTAGACATAAATTAAAATAATACAAGTTTTATATTACAATCCAGGTCCTCGAGGGCTCGAATACATAAGCTCAAATACAAACGAGTCAACGGAAGCAACATTATCTGAGTATAGACGTGCGTTAAACAAATTTGCCTTAAGAAGGCTAGCACCAAAAGCAACATTGATCGAAAAGGCAAGGCCTCTTGCCTGGGAGCCTCCTGACTACTCCTGGTCATCGGCGGCCTCCACGTAGTAGTAGGTACCCTCAGTGTAGTAGCATCGTCATAGAAGGTAGCGTCTGGATCCTAGGCTCCACCATCTGGTTGCAGAATCCGAGAAGAATGGAAAGAGGTGGAAAAACGGGAGCAAAGCAACCGTGAGTACTCATCCAAAGTACTTGCAATCAAGGATCTACACTACATATGCATTGGTGTCAATGAAATGGGTAGTATCTATGGACTGAACTGCAGAATGCCAGAAGAGAAGGAGAAAGCCTAGCCTATCGAAGACTAGCATCTTCAAGCAGCTCCAAGCATCTTGCAGCAATCAGAAGAGTATATAATAGCAGTTTATATTTAACAAACATGTTGTAGAAATAACACGCAGAGATCCTTCCCAGACTTCCTGCGGGAAAGCAATCTCGGAGCCACATATCCATTACATGCCTCAACATTCAGTATCCAGTTCTAGTTGTATCGATTGGGATATAACTCCGATCGTCCATTACCGTGGACCCGGCTATTCAAATAGACCAGTCTTCCCTGCAGGGGTGCACGAACTTACCCAGTAAGCTCGATCAACTTCAATCGGACACACCATCAGGTCATGACCGGCCTCAGCTGATCAACATACTGCAGTCCTATCTAGGCTCAACAAAGAGGGCAGCACGCCGGTCTACATCCTATGTGTATAGGGGTCTTGGGCCCATCGCCCTTTGCACTCCTGCACGTTGTGTGGGCGGGCGGTGAGCAGACTTAGCTACCTCCTTAAAAAGGCAGGTGCTTACGTAGTCCAACCAGGCGCGCGCCGCTCCATCGCTGACGTCCGCTGAGCTTTCGGCTGATACAAATGACACAGAGTTCCCATACTTATTCATGTGTGGCGGTTAGTGCGAAAAAGGCTAGATGCCTGCTCGGATCAAATATCCAAACCGTTAGTGAATTAGGAGCGCGCGGTAACGAGCAGAGACTCACGATCGATGTGACCCCGTCGCCCATCTCGTGGACTTGCGGCAAGGGCTAAGAATGCCCGGCCACGCCATGTAGTTATCTCACGGGCACCTTCCAGGTCAACCCGACTCCACATCACTATAAAATATGCTCGTGCGGGTACCCCGTAGGGCCGACCCGACTTTAGTAACATGGTTCAGTGTAAAGTCATAGTATCCATAATAGCTGTGTGTCCAACACCAAGGGGGAACCCTGAGGAATCACCCTCGATTGAATTCCGCCTGATGTTATCGTCAAGGTGAACTAAGGAGGAATCACCCTCGAGGTCCACTCTTGAGGAGTTGTACGACAACATCGTTACCGGGAGTGGTGAAGGAGGAATCACCCTCGATGACCACAACCGATGAACTAACATACAAGGTTAACATCAGAAGTACTGACGAGGTTTCACCCTCGGCACTCGATAGTAAACCAGTAATGTCGCACAACTAAGGGGGAAGTGATGTGCGGTGCCGGGGCCTGGTCTTCGATCCCGTTGCTCGGGTCTTCTGATAATCCAGTGGGGCAGTTGGGATAAGGAGGGGGTCTCTTACGGGGCTCTACCCAGCCTATACTAAGCAGTTTAGGATAAACATGTAGATAACAACAGCAGGTTACATTAAACATGCTATGCAGCAGAAATAGGATAATAGTAAAAACAACAACTTCTAATGCAAGCATAAGAGAGAGAAGAATGGGCGATATTTGTATGCTCTAAAGTGGGGGTGCTTGCCTGGAAGCTCTGCTGAAAAGGAAGTAGTGTCGTCGGTGACAGAGTCGATCACAGGGGCATCATCAGTCTCGGGGTCTACCGGAAAGAAGTAACAAGGGGGAACATAATAAATAACAGAGCAAGTAGATGCAACACAGATGCAAGACGGGGTAACAAACAGGGCTAGGGGTGTCCTAACGCAGTGCTACATGCTACCGGCGAAGGGGGTAACATCCGGGAAAGTTTTCCCGGGGTTAGGCATTTTCGGACAGACGAACCGGAGGGGAAAGATTCGATGTTCGCTATGCTAAGGACATGTGGCGAACGAATGGAACCTGTATTCGGATTCGTTTGATTTTTCTGAGCAACTTCCATATAGATTTATTTTCTATGGTTTTCTAAAGTTTTAAAGTTTTTCTATAATTCCTAGATTTATTATTAAACCGAACTAAAAACAGAATACACATTTTACACTCAGCGGGGGCTAGCCACGGCCATGTGGGGCCAGGGGGCTGGGTTGACCCAGTCAATTAGTCCAGTCATAGTTCATTAGTCAACTGTTGACTGGTCAAACCTGGGTAGTGGGGCCTGCTACCTCTTGAGCTTGCTTTGGTTTTTCCCTTGAAGAGGAAAGGGTGATGCAGCAAAGTAGAGTAAGTATTTTCATTAGTTTGAGAACCTTGCTATCAGTCCAGTAGGAGATAACGCACAAGTCACCGAATACCTGCACAAACAATCAACAAACTTGCACCCAACGCGATAAGGGGTTGTCAATCCCTTCACGGTTACTTGCAAAAGTGAGATCTGAAAGAGATAGATAAACGGTAAAATAAATATTTTTGGTATTTTTGGTTCATAGAATGGAAAGTAAAGATTGCAAAATAGTAGATCAGAAATTAGTATGATGGAAAAGAGAACTTATATGATGGAAAAGAGACCCGGGGGCCATAGGTTTCACTAGTGGCTTCTCTCAAGATAGAAAATATTACGGTGGGTGAACAAATTACTGCGGAGCAATTGATAGAAGAGTGCATAATTATGATGACATTTAAACAATGATCATGAATTTAGGCATCACGTCCGTGTCAAGTAGACCGAAACGATTCTGCATCTACTACTATTATGTTGGAAATATGAGCAATTTACCATATGATCTTATTAATGGAAATACTAGATAAAGCATGACTAAAATAGCAGAGATAAAGTAAGTAATGCGATCTGACAGAGATAAGTTAAATAACATATGCAAATATGAATTGGAACCGAAAATATCTAGATTAGACAGTAGAACAAGGAACTTTGGCAGGACCTCTAATAGGAAAAGCAAGAACACGTACGGGACAGTAGCAGAAACAGTAGCACTAGACTTGTGGTCGGTGTCCTTGATAGACATGTCGTCGAGGAGGTTGTCGACATCGGGGAAGAAGTTGTCGTCGGGGAAGTAGTCGTCGGAGTCCAGGGCGTCCGTGACAAAGAAATCAGTAGTCGCGCTGAGCGCTCCCCAAAAACCTTATCAGCCTTCCCCCGTACATGACTCAAAGCGGTGGAGTTTCGGAGGCCTACTGTCCCGACCTGTGGTGCACGCTGCAAGCCGGGAAGGGAAAGATCGTAGCAGCATTGCAGTGCTCAGGAACATTGTGGTGAGAGCAAGAGGATCTTCTGGTGCATCTCTCTGAGAGGAGCGACCTCCCTTTTATATTCGCAACTGAAGGAGGCGAGAGGCTGCGCAGGGAGCTGAAGGGAACAAGGAAACCGAAACAAACATGCAATAACCATAGGGTGCAGCGTTTGCATTCAGTATCCACTACAGCAAAAACTTTCCAGCTCCCGAGTGACCTTTCCTATACCCGTAGTGCGTGGCAAAAATTTAGACATCGGCTCGGCTCATTCCTGCAACTCGTGGCGCGTCATGACGAGGCGTGGCGTGGCGAGGCGGGAGGTGGATGAGGAGCGCGCGTGGATGTCCCTCTTGTTCTCATGCTCATACAAGTGGAGAAAGAACCTCCCTTATAAGGAGGTCCAACTCCCACTAAACTAGCAATGTGGGACTAAACTTTAGTAGTATCCCTTGCCTTGCACGAATGGGCTAAGTGGGCCTCTAGGATTTATTAGGAATTTCTGAAATAGTTATTGGGTTGTACCAAAATAGAATAAATTCTAGAAACCCCCACCAGATCCCAGAGGCACACAAGAATTGCTTTTGGTTCCAAAACATTGTTTTATATACCAGTACTGAAGTGGAGACTGTTAAGTTGAACTTCCACCTAGAACTCTATGCAACACTAGTAAGCAACTTCAATAGTGGACTGGGCCTTGAACTATAAGTTTTCTGCGAATCTAGCTTCACACAAAGCCTTGACCGATACTGGGCTACCGTGGGTCTTCCCCACGGGTGGACCTTATGCATCATACTCCGAGACCTTTCATGAGTTTACTAGAGAGAACCCTACTCTCATAGATTGCGACGTTTAACAATCAGACTCATATAGGTGTGTTCTTCAAAAGATGGTTTGCAGGACAACATCTCTGCTTAAAAGAGCCACTTAGAACACATTAAGATATACGTCAACCCGCCATGCAGATTAGGAGAGTATTGCATCTTCATGGAGTGGTATTGTTAATAGTAAGGATACTCTCTTCTTAGTTGACCAACAACTTGTCTTCCACATCTAATTCACGGGATCTCCGATCACAAGGAATAGATTACCACTGTGAACAACTCATATTATGGGTCTCATACCCATCTCCCTCGATGCATTATCTATCACATTACGCGATAGACCCTTAGTAAAAGGATCTGCCAGATTTTAGACATTTGGATATAATCCAATGCAATAACTCCGGAGTTTCTCATTTTTCTGACAGACTTTAACCTTCTCTGAACGTGTCTTGATGACTTCATGTTATCCTTTGAGCTGCTCACTTTCGTGATCACAGTCTGATTGTCGCAGTTCATAAGGATACCCGGTACAGGTTTCTCAACAACTGGCAAGTCATTCAAGAGTCGGCGAAGCCAATCATCTTCGACCGTAGCTGTATCTAGTGTTGTGAGTTCTGCTTCCATTGTTGACCTCGTTAAGATGGTCAATACATATCCGCTCGTGGACTTTATCTCATCAGCATCTGAGATCCAGTTTGAGTCACTATACCCTTCAAGCACCTTTGGGTGCCCAGTGTAGTGAATTCCATAATTTGCAGTGCTTTTCAAATAACGCATAACTCTCTCTAGAGCTTTCCAATGCACATCTCCTGGTTTTGAGACAAACCGGCTCAGTTTGCTAACAGCAAAAGAGATGTCGGGTCTTGTAGCACTAGTTAAATACATAAGCGAGCCAATAATATGAGAATATTTCAATTTGTCTCTAGCAATTCTTCGATTCTTTCGAAGCAACACACTAGCATCATATGGTGTTGGAGAGGGCTTGCAGTCACTTTAGCCAAAGCGACTCAAGATCTTTTCCACATAGTGAGATTGAAGGAATGTAATCCCACCATCATCGTCTCTCAACAACTTGATGTTCAGAATGACATCAGCCACTCCTAAATCTTTCATCTCAAAGCAACGAGATAGGAAATCCTTGACCTCCTTAATAACCTTCAGATTTGTTCTGAAAATCAGAATGCCATCAACATACAAGCAAAGGATAACTCTATCGCCCCCACCATGGTGATAATACACACATTTATCAGCTTCGTTCACAACAAAGCCCGGGGCTGTTAAAGTTCTTTCAAACTTCTCATGCCACTCCTTGGGTGCTTGCTTAAGTCCGTACAAAGACTTCAGCAACTTGCACACTTTCCCTTCCTGACCATCTACTACGAACCCATCTGGTTGTTCCATATAAATTTCCTCTTCTAACTCTCCATTTAGGAAAGCATTCTTAACATCCATTTGAAGAACGAGAAGACCATGTGAGGCATCAAGTGAAAGTAGTACTCAAATAGTGGTCAGTCAAGCCACAACTGAGTAAGTATCAAAGAAGTCTTCACCTTCCTTTTGGTTATAACCCTTAGCCACGAGCCGATCCTTGTACTTCTCAATAGTACCATCAGGCCTAAGCTTCTTCTTGAATACCCATTTGCACCCTATAGGCTTTCACCCATTAGGACGATCAGTTATCTCCCAAGTTTCATTTGCCAAGATGGAGTCCATCTCACTACGGACTGCTTCCTTCCAGTAGTCAGCATCTTCAGATGCACAGGCCTCTGAAATAGAACTGGGAGTGTCATCTATGAGATACACAAGAAAATCATCACCAAAGGACTTTGCAGTCCTCTTTCTCTTGCTTCTAGTAGGAACTTCATTGTTCTCCTCCACAGGACTTTCAAAGTGTTCCATCGAAATGGCAGGTTGAGTAATTGTAACTGGTTCCTGACTCGATAAACTAGGTATCTCCTGATTAGATGAGGTAGCCATATCCTTCATGGGAAAGATATCTTCAAATAAAGTCGCATCATTCGACTCCATAATCGTCCCGACATGCATGTCAGGTACCTCAGATTTACAACCAAGAATCTATAGCCAATGTTATGAAAAGCATATCCCAGGAAAACACAATCCACAGTCTTTGGTCCAAGCTTGCGCTTCTTTGGAATTGGCACATTGACTTTCGCCAAACAAGCCAGGTTCGTAGATACGAGAGCTTTAAACTTTTCTTCTCCCATTCTTCGAATGGAGTTATCTCTTTGTTCTTTGTGGGAACTCGGTTTAGGACATGACATGCAGTGAATATCGCCTTCCCCCACCATGCCTTGGAGAGAGCCGATGTGTCTAACATGGCGTTAACAAAATTAGTTAGAGGACGGTTCTTTCTTTCGGCCACCCCATTTGACTAAGGTGAATAGGGAGGCGTCCTATCATGGATTATACCATGTTCCGCACGAAAGGAATCAAATTCATTTAGAAATACTCTCCACCACGATCAGACCTAAGCCTCTTGATCTTTCGATCAAGTTGGTTTTCCGCTTCAGCTTTATAGATCTTGAAATAGTTCAAAGCCTCATCCTTAGATTTCAGAAAATACACATGACAGTATCTAGTGGAGTCATGAATTAATGTCATAAAATACTTCTTTCCACCTTTTGTCAAAACACCATTCATTTCACATATATCTGATTGTATGAGCTCTAGTGGTGCAAGATTTCTCGTTTCCGCAGTCACATGAGACTTATGAGGTTGCTTAGATTGCACACACACTTGACACTTAGATCCCTTGACAGTGGTGAAACTAGGGATTAAGTTTAACTTTGCTAGTCGCGGCATGCAACCAAAGTTAACATGACAGAGACGTGAATGCCACACATTTGATTCACTATTGTTGCAAACATGATTAACAACTTTATTGCAAATGTCTGATAAGGATAAACGAAACAGGCCTCCTGACTCATAACCTTTACCAACAAAGGTACCATACTTGGATATTACAAATTTATTCGACTCAAAGACAAGCTTGTAGCCATCTCTACATAGAAGAGATCCCCTAACAAGATTTTTATGGACGGAGGGGACATAATGCACGTTATTCAGCCGCATGATCTTCTCCGAAGTATACTTCAGATCGACCGTACCAACACCACGAACAGAAGAACTTGAACCATTGCCCATCAGCACGGTGGAAGTCCCTGCGGTCTGATAAGACGAAAACATGGAAATATCACCGCATACATGCACATTAGCACCCGTGTCAATTAACCAATCAGGAGAATGACATACTGCAAGAATAGTGGGAAATATACCATACCCACCATCCTTCATGTCAGTGTCTCCAATGACAACATTAGCGGTCTTGCCGCCTTTCCCAAGATGACGCTTGTCATAGCGACTAGGGCAACTAGGAGCCCAATGATCATGATCTTCACACACATGACAAACACCTTTCTTCTTGTCATTCTTCTTCTTGAAGTTCGTGTGCTCTACAGCCTTGTTCTTCCCATCAAACTTTGCTTTACCATCAAACTTTCCCTTGTTCTTGAACTTGTGGGGCAGGAAGTTTTTCTTCTGTACCAGATTGGCACTAGAACCTCCCTCAATACATCGAGCACGATTGTCCTTTTCTCTCGCCTTTTCTTCCACATCAAGAGTACCAATGAGATCCGGAACAGAAAACTATTGTCTCTTATGCTTCAGTAAGGTAGCAAAGTTCCTCCATGTGGGAGGAAGCTTAGTGATGATACCTCCGGCAATAAACTTGTCCGGTAGGATACAATTGAAGTGCTCAAGTTCTCTAGCAAATGACTGTATCTCATGAGCTTGCTCAACCACGGAGCGCTCTTCACTCATCCTGTAGTCATAGAATTGCTCCATGATGTACAGCTTAGTGCCAAAGATCCGAGACCCCAAACTTGGCCTCGAAAAGGCCCCACATATCTTTTCCATTATCAATTAACGCATAAGAATCAACTATGTTCTCACCAAGAACACTCAAGAGAGCAGCCTTAAACAAGGTATCCATTTTCTGAAAAGCTTGTGCCTGTTGAGCATCATGCTCTCCTTCAGGTATGCCAAGAGTGGCATCATAGCAACTCATGGTTTGAAACCATAAGACTGCTCTCACGCGCCACCTCTTATAGTGGATACCCTCAAACATAGGAGGTCTCATGGAAGCAGCAAAACCACTTGGGGTAAATTGCCTATAATAAGGTTTTTGGATTGTTGGAAATATGAGCAATTTACCATATGATTTTATTAATGGAAATACTAGATAAAACATGAATAAAATAGCAGAGATAAAGTAAGTCATGCGATCTGACAGAGAGAAGGTAAATAACATATGCAAATATGAACTGGAACCGAACATATCTAGAGCAGACAGTAGAACAAGGAACTGTGACATGACCTCTAACAGGAAAAGCAAGAACATGTACGGGACAGCAACAGCAACAGTAGCACTAGGTTTGGGGTCGGTGTCCTCGATAGCCATGTCGTCAAGGAGGTTGTCAGCGTCGGGGAAGAAGTCGTCGTCAGGGAAGTAGTCGTCGGAGTCCGGGGCGTCCATGACGAAGAAGTCAGTAGTCGCGCTGAGCGCTCCCCAAAAACCTTATCAGCCTTCCCCCGTACATGACTCAAAGCGTACTCTATTCAACACCAAGGAGTGGAGAAGGAGGAGGTGGACTTTTAGCTCTCCGACTCGGGTGTAGAGGAAGTAGAGGTAGCTCGAATGACGATCACTCCAAGGAGACACGACTCTACAAAGCCTACATATTCCACCGAGTAAATTTTTAATTAGATCATCAAATCTCACATAGCATTCTTTGATGACAAAGTGATAATGACATAAATTCAACTAGTTCTATTAATTCAACTAGTTCAACTAAGCAGTTACTTAAAATAAACTAGTTCTATTAACTTTCTTACTAAAAATAAACTAGTTATATAGTAAAATTTTAATTAGATCATCAAATCTCATATACCTAAATTTTATTACTAAAAATAAACTAGTTATATTAATTCAACTAGTTCAACTAAGCACTTACTATAAATAAAAATAATTAATTTTCTTACTAATTCAACTAGTTCTATTAACCACTTCCCAAATAAACTATTTCTATTAAGCACTTACTAAAAAACAGTAAAAAACAGCAAAAAATAGTAACAGAGAGGTGCGGGGGGAGGAGGGTGGTGGTAGGAGGGTGGAGGGTGGGAGGAGGAAGGCGAGGAGAAGGAGGGGGAGGAGGGCTGCCGGCGGAGGGCTTGGCCGAAGGAGGAGGGAGGATGTAACATCCCAAATTTTCGATTTGGAATGTTATACATAGGTCATCATATGCATATCATATTTTATTGCATTTTGGTTGATCCTAGAAATTCTAAGCAACTCAAGGACCCACAGAGAGAGTTGGGGATTCCGTTGTTTTCATATTTGAGTTTTCTCAAATTTTGCAAAGAGGATCATTTGGTTTTAATAATTTTTCTCTCAGAATATTTCCTATAAAAATAATAGAGAGGAGATAATATGACTTCTCCAAAATAAAGAAATATTGGAGGAAAAATATTAAAATCAAATAAGAATTTTATTTGGAGTTTTATTGCCATTTTATTTGAATTAGGAAAGAAAATGTGTTTTTTCAAAATTGAATTAGAGGCCCAAATAAATGTTCACTTTGTCTGCTATATTTTTAGAGGACGGCAAAAGTTTGTTTCAGGATTTTTAGAATTCGTTTAGTATTTCTTTTATTTGTTTTTCCGCGCGTCGGAATTATTAAAGAAAAAGGTTACCGACCTGACCGGGCCGTGTCCGCCCAAGACTCCTCCCCGGCCGGCCCTTATAAGCCGCGAGGCCCGAGCCCCAGCCCAGCCTCACCCGCCACGGAAACCCTAGCTTTGCCCGCCCGCCGCCGCCGCCGCCACCGCCCGCCTCCGACGCCACCGCCCGCCAGCGCCGCCGCCACTTCCCGCCATCGCCCCATCGCCACGCTGCCGTCGCCTGTCAGCCTTGCCGCCGCCACTCGCCGCCCGTCGCCGACGAGGTAGCCGCCATTCGTCGTTCGTTTTTTTAAAACCTTCGGGTTTAAAAAAAACTAGATCTAGGATTTTTTAGTTAGATCGGTTTGGTTTTTTTCCAGTTTAGTTAGTTTGCGGACGTTCGTCCTTACATTCGTTTTAACGAACGTTGTTCGTCCATTTAGCACAGACAGCGAACGTTCGTTCGTTAGCCTGTTTGTCAGTTTTTATTTGTCCAGGGTTTTCCGCGATTATTTTTAATCGAGATTTCTACCCATTTCTTCGTTTTAGTTTAACTTTTCGCTCGTTTATCGGAATCAGGCGAAACAAGCACCTAGATCTTCGATTTGAAGCCCTCTTTATGTTTAACCAACTTGAACAAGATTTTGATATCGTAAAATTTGACTTTAGTCCAGATTAGTAATCGGATCTTGTTTCTTTCGTAGTTTGAGTGTCGTTTCTCCGTTTGATTTGATTCTTTTTGCAAACCGGAGTTCTTCAGTTGAACTTTCTGGTTAGATCCTCTTATTTGAGTTTTACCTGTGCATTTAGTTGAGTTGTATGCTATTGTTTGTTTGCGATAGAATTCCCGGAGTGCGAAGCGTGCTACTACGAGTCTCTAGGTTTTGCAGATCATCAGCAAGGCAAGTAACACTTTGATCATATCTCTTTAATACCCAGTTTTTATGCATTAGTTTCAACCCTCAAACATTGCATGGTTAGGATCAGAATAACATGTGGGTTTGGGAAGTAGATGACGAGGTAGAACCTATTGCCTGTTTATTATCAAACCTTTGGGAGTTACTTCTATGTTATACGTAGGATTGCTATGTTATGCTCGTAGACGTGGATCGGGTTTGAGTCTATCCATGACAGTTGTGAGTATTGTTAATTAATGGTTAACTTAAGGTGGCTACTTACATACACATCTGGGTGGATTGGTTGCGGGCACCTCGAGAATCCAGTGTTGTCCTAGGATATACCGGAGTACCCGTGTGATCATCCTACGGTCCGCCACCCAGGCTCAAAGGGATCATAAGATTATTCATGCTAGAAACTTCTGTGTGCAGCCACAAGCTATTATGGTCTCTAGCATAGTTGAGTATGTTGTGTGACCTATTTCAGTGGTAGACTAGCAAATGTAGGGGATGTAGGTTGGTACTGTCTACCCAGAGTAAAGAGTTCACGCTTCTGAAAGACTGTGTCTCGGTCATCCGTTTCTCAAACACCATGTAGTGCGAGAAATCCAACGGAGGAGATCGATTCTTGTGAGGAAAAGTGCACAAACCTCTGCAGAGTGTACAAACTAATCATGGTTAGCCGTGTCCCCGGTTATGGGCATCTTGAGTACTGGTTCTTTGGATTATCATGTTGATCTCATCACTCTAAATTAATTTTGTTGGGTGATTGATGATGCTTAATTGGGATTGAGTTGGAGGAACCTTCTCAATGTTTAACAACCACCATGATAGTTAAATAAAATTTATCCTTTGTTGTAGGAAAAAATTGGCTTTATGCAAAACTGTAACCGTAGAGCTTTCCACCAGCCATATTGCATGTAGTGACAACATTTATTTTGTCCATTACTCTATGTGTTACATTGCCAGCATATTCCATGTGTTGACCCATTTCGGGCTGCAACATATCATGTTGCAGACTTTTCAAACAACGAGTAAGGTGCCATAGGTCGTTGTCGTTCACTCAGCTATGCCGTTGGAGTTGATGGACTCACTTTATCTTCCAAGCCTTCTGCTTTTATCGTATTTAGATGGCCTTAAGCCATAGTATTGTAATAAGTTATCTATTGAGACATTTGATGTAATAAGTGTGTGACTGCAACTCTGTTATAAATCCTCAAGTACTGTGCATGTCAGCATTACCGGTCCAGGGATGACCCTGATGCACAGAGACTGGACTGTTTGAGGTATGGTCGCTACAAGATGGTATCAGAGCACACGTTGACTATAGGACACGAACACTAAGATAAACCATAGGCCACTCTTCTCTACTCATTTCTGACTCCTCTCCCTTTTCTACTCTATAGGATGGCGGACTCAAGGAACAAGTTTACACAACCAGATGAAGATACACCTTTTGAACGACACTTGAAGGAAGTCACTAGGTACATGAACATAGGAATACCAAGCTTCACCGGGACCTACATCGCCACTTTACCAGAAGAGGAGCGTTGGATAATTCAAGTTCAAGTTCCAGGAAGGACGTTCATGCTAGTCACTGAGCCCATAGAGTTTTCCTTCGATGCACCAACCTAGAGTCTAGGAAAGAGCATGGCAGCCAACATCGCCATGGGACACATTGGAGAAGTTTATCATAAGGATCTTAAGGACACTATCTACCAGAGTATGTGGGTGCCGAGATGAGCAATGGGAGATGATCAGCACTAGGAGGGATAGATCCATTGCAGCTTTCATCCAGGAGTTAAACTAACACATTCGCCGCCAGGAGAACGAGATGTGCGCGGGAATGATAGATCTGAAGAAGGAAATGATCAAGATTTCGGAACTAGAAGAGGAACTCAAGTCTACACGCGATGGATATGAGGAGCAAATGACGATACTAGTGGAGAAGAATGATGACCTGACAAGGAAACTAGGAGTGTTAATGGGAGACCCCGCGCCAGGAGGAGATGGCGACGAATCCAAGGACTACATCATCATCGATGACACCGACTCAGACCTCGACGATAGCGATGATGACTATGTTGACCACCATATCATGTTGACACCGACTAAGACCTCGACGATAGCGAAGCTGGAGAAGATATCATGGAGTTTTCCACCGACCAAACTTTCTAGTCGACCACCATATCAGTAGTAGTATTTTTCTCATGTATATAATATAGTCCAATCACTTTTCTAATGATATTTAGACCGATTGTATGCCCTTGTTTGAATTGATTGAAGTGATATGATTGTGTTTGTCTCATGTGCATATGGGTAGTGTTTTCCCCTTTAGCCCTCATTCTATTCTGTTTTCTCGCCTTTTCTAAACCCATCAGATGCCTCCGAGACGTGACAATGGATTTGCTTTCCCACCGGAGCTCACTCAGTTGATCCAGCAGCAGAATGCCTTGATGCAGCTTTTAGTTCAGAATCAGAACCAAGGCAACAACAACAACCCACCACCACCACCACCACCTGTTGATCACTTAGCCTGTTTCCTAAGGCTGAACCGTCGGTGTTCTCCAGTAGCACCGAGCCGATTGTTGCAGATGTTTGGCTCCGCAAGATTGGAAGGGTGTTGACCACTGCAGGATGCACATATGCGGAAAGAGTGCATTTTGCCACACATCATCTTGATGGACCCTCAATATCATGGTGGGAGAATTTCACAGCCACTTACCCCATTGACATTGTTACATGGGATCAGTTTCAGCAGGCTTTCCGCACTGCCCATGTTTCAGCAGGAGCTATGGCCATGAAGAAGCGCGAGTTTCGCAACTTGCGCCAAGGAGGACGCACAGTGGGCCAGTATGTGGATGATTTTAGTAAGTTAGCACGTTATGCCCCATTCGACGTTGCTACAGATGCTGCTAAGCAGGAGAAGTTTCTGGAAGGACTGAATGATGAGCTGAGCATGTAGTTGATGGTGGAAACCTTCAACAACTACCAGGAGTTGGTAGATAGACCTATTATGGTTAAAGGGAAGCAGCATCAGATAGACAGCCGCAAGAGGAAGTATGGACAAGGGAAGTACAATTCTGGAGCTCAGCAGAGACCCCGTTTTACCCCGAACTCGGGAGGACACATTCACCATAACCATGGAGACCATAATTCCAATGGAGGGATTCAGCATAACCATAGTGGCCCCAAGAATGGGAATGGGAATGGAGGAAGCAACGGTCAAAACCGTTCCAATCCAGCTACGCCCGCCAAGAAGGATCTAAGTCACATTACTTAAGTGCGGGAATAATGGATATTACGCCACGGAGTGTTTTGAAGCAAAGAACGAAAATGGCAATGGAAGCTCTGGGAAGAAGCCCAACCCTTTCAACAGGGGACAGGTGAACCACGTTAGCATGGAGGAGGTTGAAGACAGCTAGATGCAGTAATAGGTAAGTTTTTGGTTAAGTCATTTACTGCACTCGTTCTTTTTGATACTGGTGCATCACATTCATACATATCAAGGGGATTTGTGGATAAGTATAAGTTGCCAACCCAAGCCCTTAGGTCACCCATGTTAGTAACCTCGCTAGGAGCAGAGTATATGTCCATCCTATGATGTGATCGGTTACCTTTAAGTATTGGTAACTACGTGTTTCCCTCAGACCTAATAATACTGGAGTCACAAGGATTGGATGTAGTATTAGGCATGGATTGGTTATCGAAGTATGGAAGGAACATTGACTGCGCCAGTAAGTCGATTATGCTCACCGCCTCAGAAGGAAGAAGGATTAAGTATGTATCCTGACATGTGCCAAAGAGGACTCAGGTGAATTCCTTATCAGGAGTTGTACAAGAGGAAGTACCAGTGGTGAAGGGTTACCCCGACGTATTTCCGGAGGAGTTGCCGGGCATGCCACCGGATAGAGACATTGGGTTTTGATTGAACTTTTGCCAGTCGCCCGGCCAATATCTAAGAGACCGTATTGGACGCCCATGCAGGATTTGGAGGAGATTAAGAAGCAGATTAAGGAATTACTGGATAAAGGTTTCATTCGACCAAGTTCATCACCTTGGGGATGTCCAGTACTTTTAGTGGAGAAGAAGGATGGATCGTTAAGGATGGTTGTTGATTATTGTGCATTGAATGAAGTGACGATCAAGAATAAGTACCCGCTGCCGATGATCAATGATTTGTTTAACCAGTTGCAAGGAGCTAAAGTGTTTTCCAAGATCGATCTGCGATCAGGATATCACCAGCTGAAGATTCGAGAGCAGGATATATGTAAGACGACTTTTACCACAAGATACGGGCTATATGAGTATACCGTTATGTCATTTGGTCTGACTAACGCGCCTACCTATTTCATGAACATGATGAACAAAGTGTATATGGAGTTTTTGGATAAGTTCGTCGTGGTGTTCATTGATGATATATTGGTCCACTCGAAGAATGAGGAGGAACATAAGGAGCATTTGCGTTTGGTTCTCGAGAAGCTCAGGGAACATCAGTTGTATGCAAAGTTCAGCAAGTGTGAGTTTTGGTTGAAGGAAGTTGGATTTCTCGGACATGTTATATCCGGAGAAGGAATAGCAGTAGACCCCACCAAGGTCGTTTCTGAGGACTAAATGGGTAGCACCAACATCTGTTGGAGAGATCAGGAGTTTTCTTGGACTCGCAGGGTATTACCGGAGATTCATAGAGAATTTCTCCAAGATTGCAAAGCCCATGACAGAGTTGTTGAAGAAGGAAACCAAGTTCAAATGGACTAATGAGTGTGAAGCCAGTTTTCAGGAGTTGAAGAAGCGTTTGGTTACATCCCCAGTGCTGATCCTTCCAGACCAACGGAAGGATTATCAAGTGTATTGCGACACTTCACGTCGAGGACTTGGAGCAGTGCTTATGCAGGAAATAAGAGTTGTTTCATATGCCTCACGACAACTTAAACCTCATGATCTAAATTATGCTACGCATGACTTGGAGTTAGCAGCCGTAGTGCATGCATTGAAGACGTGGTGACATTTTCTCATCGGAAACCACTGTGAGGTGTACACGGATCACAAGAGTTTGAAATACATCTTCACGCAAAAGGAGTTGAATCTCAGGCAAAGGAGATGGTTGGAGCTCATTAAGGATTATGATATGAAGTTACATTATCATCCCGGAAAGGCTAACATAGTAGCCGATGCGTTGAGTCGCAAGAGTTATGTTAATACGCTAATAACCGGAGATTTACCCAAGGAGTTAGCAGAGTATCTTCGTGAGCTATGTTTCGAAATAGTTCCGAGAGGTTATGTACCAACATTGGAAATTCATTCCACTTTGATGGATAAGATCAGAGAAGCCCAAAAGATGGACAAGGAGATTGCCGAGATAAAATAAAGGATGATCAAAGGAAAGGCCAAAGGATTTCGTGAGGATGGGCATGATACATTATGGTTTGAGGATCACGTATACGTGCCTAAGGACCCCGAGATCAGGAAGTTGATTCTGCAGGAGGCCCATGATTCACCGTATTCGATTCACCCAGGAAACACCAAGATGTATCTGGATTTGAACGAAAGTTTCTGGTGGACCGGAATGAATAAGGATATTGCAGAGTATGTAGCAATATGTGATGTATGTCAAAGAGTAAAGGCAGAGCATCAGAAGCCAGCAGGATTGTTACAGCCATTGCCGATGCCCGAATGGAAGTGGGACAAGCTAGGCATGGACTTTATCATGGGATTGCCCAGGACTTGTTCAGGCTATGACTCGATTTGGGTTGTAGTCGATCGCTTGACGAAAGTAGCTCATTTCATCCTAGTGAAAACCACCTATACAGGTGTGAAGTTGGCAAAGATATACATGACCAGGATCGTATGTCTGCATGGAGTTCCGAGGACCATTGTATCAGATAGAGGAACCCAATTTACCTCAAAGTTCTGGAATCAGTTGCATGAAACTTTGGGTACTCGGCTAGAGTTCAGTACAGACTTTCATCCACAAACAGATGGACAGACCGAGAGAGTCAATCAGATTTTGGAGGACATGTTGAGAGCTTGTGCGCTAGATTATGGATCTAGTTGGGACGACAATTTGCCATATGCAGAGTTCTCTTAGAACAACAGTTATCAAGCCAGTTTGAAGATGGCCCCTTTCGAAGCCTTATACAGAAGGAGGTGCAGGACACCGTTATTGGGGGATGAAGTTGGAGACCTCCAGTTGTTTGGACCAGATTTGATTAAGGAGTTGGAAGAGAAGGTTAGACTTATTCGCGGCAGACTCAAAGTAGCCCAGTCCAGGAAAAAGAGCTATGTAGATTCTAAACACAAGGAGAAAGTTTACGAAGTCGGAGACAGAGTGTATCTTCGTGTGTCCCCATTTCGAGGAGTTAAGCGTTTTGGAGTTAAGGGAAAGTTAGCACCATGTTTTGTGGGACCCTACAATGTATTGGAACGTATGGGAGAAGTTGTATACAAGCTGGAATTGCCAGAAGTATTGTTAGGAGTTCACGACATGTTTCACGTTTCCCAGTTGAAGAAGTGCCACGAAGAGATGGCCGATATTCCCCTGATAGACACAGTGCCACTGGAAGCGATTCAGCTGTATAGCGATTTGACCTACGAGGAGAAACCAGTGAAGGTTCTCGAGTTTGCCAGCCGAGTCACACGCAGCCGAGTTATCATGTTCTGCAAAGTTCAGTGAAGCCACCATACCGAGGAGGAAGCCACCTGGGAACGAGAGGAAGACCTACGGAAGGACCACCCACACCTATTCTCTAGCCAACCCGAATCTCGATGGCGAGATTCATCTTAAGGGGGTAGGTTTGTAACATCCCAAATTTTCAATTTGGAATGTTATACATAGATCATCATATGCATATCATATTTTATTGCATTTTTGGTTGATCCTAGAAATTCTAAGCAACTCAAGGACCCACGGAGAGAGCTGGGGATTTCGTTATTTTCATATTTGATTTTTCTCAAATTTTGAAAAGAGGATCACTTGGTTTTAACAATTTTTCTCTCTGAATATTTCATATGAAAATAAAACAGAGGAGATAAAATGAATTCTCCAAAATAAAGAAATATTGGAGGAAAAATAATAAAATCAAATAAGAATTTTATTTGGAGTTTTATTGCTATTTTATTTGAATTAGGAAAAATGCGTTTTTCAAAATTGCATTAGAGGCCCAAATAAATGTTCACTTTTTTCCGCTATGTTTTTAGAGGACGGTGAAAATTTATTTTAGGATTTTTGGAGTCTATTTAGTATTTCTTTTGTTTGTTTTTCTCCGTGTCAGAATTATTTAAAAAAAAGTTACCGACCTGACGGGGCCGTGTCCACCCAGGACTTCGCCCCGCCCGGCCCTTATAAGTCGCGAGGCCCGAGCCCCAACCCAGCCTCGCCTGCCGCCGAAACCCTAGCGCCGCCTGCCCGCCGCCGCCAACACCGCCGCCACCGCCTGCCGCCGCCCCCACACCGCCTCAAGGCCGCCATGCCGCCTGCCGCTTGTCGCCGAGCCGCCTGCCACCGCCACTCGCCGCCCGTCGCCGACGAGGTAGCCGCCATTCGTCGTTCGTTTTTTTTAAAACCGTCCGTTTAAAAAAACCTAGAACTAGTTTTTTTTAGTTAGATCGGTCCGGCTTTTTTCGGTTTAGTTAGTTTGCGGATGTTTGTCCGTACATTCGTTTTAACGAACGTTGTTCATCCATTTAGCACAGACAGCGAACATTCGTTTGTTAGCCTGTTCGAGTTTTTCTTTTTCCAGGGTTTTCCGTGATTATTTTTCAATTGTGATTTCTGCCCAATTCTTCGTTTTAGTTTAACTTTTCGCTCGTTTATCGGAATAAGGTGAAACAAGCGCCTAGATCTTCGTTTCGAAGCGCTCTCTCTGTTTAACCAACTTGAACAAGATTTGTGATACTATAAATTCTGACTTTAGTCCAGATTAGTAATCGGATCTTGTTTCTTTCGTAGTTTGAGTTTCGTTTCTCCGTCTGATTTGATTCTTTTTGCAAACCAGAGTTCTTCAGTTGAACTTTATGGTTAGATCCTCTTATATGAGTTTCACCCGTGCATTTCGTTGAGTACTTATGTATGCTATTGTTTGGTTGCGATAGAATTCCCGGAGTGCAAAGCATGCTACTACGAGTCTCTAGGTTTTGCAAATCATCAGCAAGGCAAGTAACACTTTGATCATATCTCTTTAATACCCAGTTTTTATGCATTAGTTTCAACCCTCAAACATTGCATGGTTAGGATCTGAATAACATGTGGGTTTGGGATGTAGATGATGAGGTAGAACCTATTTATTGTTTATTATAAAACCTTTGAGTGTTACTTATACGTTATACTTAGGATTGCTATGCTATGCTCGTAGACGTGGATTGGATTTGTGAGTATCCATGAAAGTTGATTATTGTTAACTAATGGTTAACTTAAGGTGGCTACTTAAATACACATCTGGGTGGATTGGCGGGCGCCTGGAGAATCCATTGTTGTCCTAGGATATCCCGGAGTACCCGTGTGATCATCCTACGCTCCGCCACCCAGGCACAAAGGGATCATAAGATTATTCATGCTAGAAACTTCCGTGTGCAGCCACAAGCTATTATGGGCTCTAGCATAGTTGAGTATGTTGTGTGACCTCTTTCAGTGGTAGACTAGCAGATGTAGGGGATGTAGGTTGGTACTGTCTACCTAGAGTAAAGAGTTAATGCTTTTGAAAGACTGTGCCTCGGTCATCCGTTTCTCAAACACCATGTAGTGCGAGAAATCCAACGGAGGAGCTCGAGTCTTGTGAGGAAACACTACTAGGAAAAGGGCTATAGATGGAATGGCAACTAATGGCGCACCAGACATGTGGTGCGCCACTACTATATAGCAGTGGCGCACCATGTGCTGGTGCGCCATTAGTGTGGAAGTCACTAATGGCGCACCAGACACATGGTGCGCCACTAGTAACAAAATTTTTATTTTTTTATTTTTCCAGACATACTAATGGCGCACCAGGGCACAGTGCGCCATTACTAGTTCTAACTAGTAATGGTGCACCAGCCACATAGCGCGCCACTACTATATTTTTTGTTTATTCTTTTTTTGCAAAACTACTAATGGCGCACCGGGGAATAGTGCGCCATTACTAGTTTAAACTAGTAATGACGCACTGTTCCCCGGTGCGCCATATGTTTGTGGTGTTGCAAAACTACTAATGGCGCACCACCAGCAGATGCGCCATTAGTAACCAGGGTTACTAATGGCGCATTTGTAGGTGGTGCGCCATTAGTAACCTCGGACCAGCTAGATATTTTGGACAGCCACACCTACCCACTAACTTTCCCCACTTCATTCTCTCCACCTCCTCCTCCAAGCTTGTCTCAGTTGCCTCCTCCTCCTCACCTCATTTGCACCATAGATTCATCCAAATTAAGTGGTTAAATTACCTTTTTTTGATAGTAAGTAAGGGGGAAGCTATCTTTATGTTGTTCTCCCTCCAACAACGTGCACATGCACTTTTTATGGCCTAGCTAGATCTATGTATGTTCGTGGTGTTGCATATGTTTGTGGTGTTGCATATAGGTTTGTGTTTGCAGGTACCGGTATTTTAAATGCGATAGTTGCCAATATTTTGCCGGAATGTTGATTCATTTCCGTTTCGGCGAGAATTTTGGCACTATGCATTCTTTTTGGTTCTATTTTTAGGGAAAGTCATGCCAATTTTTTCTTGGTTCTAAAATATCGTTTTGCTCTATCCCGCAGGCGACCATGGTCCGCACGATGACCGAAGGCATCGTGAATAGGTTTTTGAGCTCCGCGAAGGCCGAGATGCTTCAAAAGAACGAGATGGAGATAAGATGTCCGTGTCAAAGATGCAAGCTGAAGAGCCTTATTGCGGAACAGGATTCCGGGCAGGTGCGGGACCACCTGCTCTTGCGTGGTTTCATGGATGGCTATCGGTGGCAAGGTGATGAAGATGACTACGAAGTCGTCCATGGGGGTCGGGCAAGAAATGAGGAAGGGCAGCAAGACAACCACCGCGGCTCGGGCGGGCGAGAAGACGAAGAATCTCCAGGACATGATCACGACGGTGATGTTGTACACAGTCATCATGTAGAAGATGCAGGACATGATGATGAGGAAGATGCCGGAGCAGACGAAGGGCATGATCATGAAGATGAAGATGCCGGCGGAGCAGACGACGATGGACCATCGATTGGCTGGGTGCAGGACCCTCATATTCAAGAGCCGCTTCTCAAGCAGACGGATAACGCAAGAGCTGCCGCCTGAGAGAAAGCCAAGCTGGATCAACTAGAGATAGACGCGGTTACTCCATTGTATGAAGGATGCAGGCCCGAGGATACCCGCCTGAAAGTAACGCTCATGGCTCTGGAGATGAAGGTAAAACACAAAATGACCGACGCATGCTTCGACAAGAACATGACATTCTAGCGCGAACGTCTTCCCAAGGGGAACAAGTGCCCGACCAGTTTCGAGGAGGCGAAGAAAATCGTGCGTCCTCTGGATTTACCGCACATGAAACCCATGTGGGCATGAAAAATTGCATCCTTTATCGGGACGAGCACGCGGAGTCTACCATATGTCCGGTGTGCGGCGTCACTTGATACAAGAAGAGGAAGAAAGCTCCTCGAAAAGTGGTGTGGTACTTTCCGATCACTCCTCGTCTGCAGCGGTATTTCGTGGACCCTAAGGTAGCAAAGCTCCTGCGTTGGCACGCGGATAGGAAGGAGAAGAAGCCAGAAGATGACGCAAATGATCCGGAGATAAATAAAAAAGACAAGATGCTGAGTCACCCTTGGGATGGGAGCCAGTGGCAAGCGTTGAACTTCGAACACCCATAATTTGGGAAGGATCCAAGGAACATCGTGCTGGGCGCAAGCACCCATGGAGTCAATCCGTTTGGCAGCCAGAGAAGCAAACATAGCACCTGGCCTGTGTTTGTGTGGATGTACAACCTTCCCCCTGGTTGTGCATGAAGAGGAAGTACATTCACATGAGTATGCTAATTGAAGGGCCGAAACAACCAGGGAATGACATCAATTTGTATCTGGGGCTACTGAAAGAGGAGCTAGACATGCTGTGGAAAACGCCAGCCAATACGTGGGACGCCACACAGAAAGAATGTTTCCCTATGAGAGCTGCACTGCTCACGACGGTGCACGACTATCTCGGTTACGGATATGTCGCGGGTCATGTGGTCCACGAATTTTCTGGATGCGTTAGGTGCATGGATGACACAACGTATCGCTAGCTAGATAGAGATCCCGGGTCTTCGAAAACCGTGTTCATGGGACATCGAAGGTGGCTTCGCGATGATGACCCATGGAGGAAACGCAAGGATCTGTTCGATGGTGAAACCGAACCCCGAAGATGCTCACGTACGAGGCGCGACGAGGAAATAGACGAGCTGTTGAAAAATTGGAAAGATTGCTCACTGCCGGGAAAGAAGCAAAAGGCGCCAGAGCCGGGAAAGAAGCGAAAGGCGCTAGAGCCACTGCTGAAGGTATGGAAAACGAGGTCTGTTTTCTGGGAATTGCCGTATTGGAAGATCCACCGTGTGCCTCACAGCCTTGATGTCATGCATATCACGAAGAATGTGTGCGAGAGTCTGCTTGGTACCCTGCTCAACATGCCAGAGAGGACCAACGATGGGCCGAAAGCAAGGGCAGACTAGAAATCAATGGGCATCAGGGAGGAGCTCCACGCTAATGATGATGATGATGAGGCGAAGCAGGACACGGAAAGTCGTCGCAAAGGCAAAAAGGCCAAGAAGACCAGAAATGACTACCCTCCCACGTGCTTCACTCTAAGTTAGGAGGAGACCGATCAGTTTTTCACCTGCCTCATAGGAGTAAAACTTCCTTACAGTTACGCGGGGAAGATAAGCAGATACCTAGACCCAGCAAAGCAGAAATTCAGCGGGATGAAGTCTCACGACTATCACGTGCTGATGACACAGATACTTCCAGTTGCAATCTGTGGGATCATGGACGCGCATGTCCGTGAAATGCTATTTGGCCTATGCAACTTTTTTGACGTCATCTCTCGGAAGTCGGTTGGCGTGAGGC
Source organism: Aegilops bicornis (assembly GCA_021605145.1). NCBI lineage: Eukaryota > Viridiplantae > Streptophyta > Magnoliopsida > Poales > Poaceae > Aegilops > Aegilops bicornis. The sequence goes on along the minus strand of CM038670.1, from coordinate 856,085,034 downwards.
AACTCAGAAGGCTAGAGATCGTGGTGATACTATGCGAGCTTGAGATGTACTTCCCGCCCGCATTCTTCGATGTTATGGTGCATCTACTGGTCCATATCGTGGAGGATATCATCCAACTCGGGCCGACGTTCCAGCACAGCATGATGCCGTTTGAAAGGATAAATGGTGTCATCAAAGGATACGTTCGCAACATGTCACCTCCAGAGGGAAGCATCGCCAGGGGCTTTCTGACCGAAGAGTGCATCTCCTACTGCACGAATTATCTAGGCATCGAGAACCCCGTTGGTCTGCCCGTCAACAGGCACCTCGGCAGGCTCTCTAGATGGGGTCACCGTGAGGTCGCCGCGAAATGCATGTCGACTTTGAGGGTCGACTCGCCGACTTTGAAAGAGCAAACCTAGTCGCGCTACAACACATAGACGTGGTCGATCCTTGGGTGCTAGAGCACAAAACCTTTATTGAGAAGACGTACAATGACTGAGGCCAACAGAGGACAGACGGAGATATAATCAAAGAGCACAACTCATGTTTCACGCGTTGGTTCAAGTAGAAGCTTCTGTCGTACCCTTTACATGAGGATTCTTCCGCAGAAGAACAACTCATATTCGCCTTGTCACAGGGTGCCGAGCACAACCTGATGACGTATGAGGCGTACGATATCAACGGCTACACATTCTACACCGAGGGAAAGGACATGAAGAGCGATGGTTATCAGAACTCCGGGGCAACGATGGAATCCTACACCGGTAACGACAAGGACAGATACTACGGAAGGATCGAGGAGATCTGGGAGCTGAGCTACGCTGGAGAGAAGGTCCCGATGTTCCGTGTCAGATGGGCCAAGAACGTCATAAAATAAGACCGGTATTTCAGCACCATGGTTATACCCGAAGACAAATCCAAGATCATGGGCATAAGCGTCCACCGCGAAAAAATGAGCCATGGGTACTGGCTTCCCAAGTGGACCAATGCTTCTTCATTACCGACCCGCCAAAGCCTAGTCGTGTTGTCGTGAGGAGAGGCAAAAGGAAGATCATCGGAATGGATGGAGTCGCCAATGAGCAAGACTTCGACAAGTACGGCGACCCGAAGATGGAACATGACGACGACGATGAAGTATCAGCATACACCACAAGAAGAAGCAGGACCACCCCACCTAAAGGACGTCCGTTCAAGAGAAGAACTCCATTTACGAAAAATAAGGGCAAGAAGATTGTGAACAGATAGCTAGCTAAGATCGATTGTATTTAAATTGTAGCCGCTTCATTTCTCGATTGTATTTCATGGGAACTTTTTGAACTCATGAATGTTTTCAATTTTCATGGACACTCGATCTCGATCCCCCTCCATCTCGATCGCTATCCCACCTCACCATATATGGTCCCCCTTGCCGCCGAGCACCCCCGCACCCTCTCCCCGGCTGCACCCACCGCCCCCGCCGACCCCCCGCACCCTCCCCCGCTCCACTGCCGCCGAAGACCCCCCCGCACCCTCTCCCCCGCTCCACCGACCGCCGCCGCCGACCCCCCGCACCCTCCCCCGCTCCACCGCCGACGACCCACCGCACCCTTCCCGCTCCACCGCTGCCGCCGACCCACCGCACCCTCCCCCGCACCCTCCCCGGCTCGCTCCACCGTCACAAATGAATGCAACTAAAATTGCAAAAAAAAAAATTTGATTATATTTTCAAATAACAAATTTGATGATATTTTCAAATAATAAATTTGATGATATTTTTTGATATTCATAAATATTTTCAAATAACAAATTTGATGATATTTTTAAAAATTATTACTGTTTTTATAAAAAATTATTACTGTTTCATATTCATATTTATTTTCTTAAAAATTATAAGATGCAACAAAAAATAATAAAAAAATTTACTTATGGCGCACCTCTGGCTGGTGCGCCATTGCTATATAAAAAAAAGATTACTAATGACACACCTCTATCTGGTGTGCCATTGCTACATAAAAAAAGATTACTAATGGCGCACCGACGGGGGGTGCACCATTGCTATCTAAAAAAACATACTAATGGCGCACCACTGCGGGGTACGCCATTAGTAAACTTCCCCCTAGCTAATTCCTCCCTCTCCATCGCCAGATCCCCTTCGACCCTCTCTCCCTCGCCAGATCCACCCGGGCACTGCCCCGACCCATGACGACGCCACCCCGACCCCCGCCGGACTCCACCCTCGCCGCCCCCGCGCCCCCCACCCCCACGGCCCCGACCCCCGCCGGACTCCAGCCCCGCCGCCCCGCGCCTTGTGACTTCTTAGCCCACGCAACCGTTCTTGGCGCCGTCGCCGTTCTCTTCACCGACCTCGATGTCCGTCCGCCGCGGCCGCCTCGTGCTTCGGCTACTCCCGCCCCTCGCGCGCCCACATACGACAGCTAAGGTGCCTGGGTCCCCCGCTCACCGTCTCCTCCGACTCCTCCAAGCCCCTCGCCTCCTCCTCGACCGGCGGTGGCGCCGACCCCGACGAGGAGCCCGTCCTGCCCCTCCTCCAGGAACTCACAGTAAGCCACCGATTCTCCTCTGGCTCTTCATATGTACATTCAGTTTAAATTTTGGTGAAGCCTGTGGATTCGATGGGCTCTGAACTTCTGATTGCTTTGTTCCGGTGGTAGGATTGGTTGGTGCTCCCGCCCAAATTCCCGTCCCTGCTGCCCGCGACCTCCGCCTCGATGTAAGCAGTCACTACCCCCTTCTCAGCTCCGATCCAAGCTCATCTGCACAGTTGATACGGCTATTTGGTTATGAGCTAAGATAATCAGTTAATAATTGTGCACTCACCGAGGATAATCACAGTGAGCGTCAGAATGTGGCTGGCAAAAATTGCCAATCTTATGCTGAAGTTGAGGCTCACCATTTGTTCTGTGATTACTTTTACTTAGTGGCTAAACAAATGTGGAACTTGGTTAGGCACTACATGCTAAGCCAAGTTATTGAACAACACATACTGAAATTGCATCACTACGGGCAGTTTGATTGTAAATACAACTTTAATCCATCTAACAATTTCTGGTTTTCTGGGGCTTTTCTGCTTTCCCGAGGCTTTTCTGGTATTGGTATCACCACAATTGTTATATTTATCCTAGTACGCTAGTTCTATCATATCAGGATCTTAGGAATTTATCTCTGAGTAATTTGTTATAGAAAGAGGCTATTGTAGCTCACATCCAGAAATTCTTATTGAAGAACATATCTGATAAAATGTTGTTAAGACTATTCCCTCCGTTAGTTGCTTCTGTACATAGCTAACGGTTCCAACCGAATTGGGTGGGGGGACTCGTGGCTCCGATGTCGGTGGATCTGCTGCTTAGATTATGGTTGGGGAGACGGGGTGGTTTGAGATGCAGATCAGGTGTTTGTGAAAATGTCTCTGAGGGGGGCTCTCTTTATTTTGTTTCTGTGATTGCTGCTGATGTTGGTAATGGTGGTTCTTTTAATCATGGTTTGTTTGATCTGTTTCCTTATGCTTTTCTTATGACTTTCTTGATCTTGAAGAAACTTACATAATGTTATGATTTTTCTTTTTGGTATAAGGGTCCAGATGGCTTGTGTTTTGATGTGTTGAATGTATAAGTTTCTTTCATGTGATGTGCATAAATAATGCATTGTAGTACTTGAGAAATTTGACAAATAGGAGTATAAAAGAAAAAGAAGTTCTGATTTTTGTTGACTTGTTAGCTAGGGCATGTGACAACCCATGACCTTGGACTGTGTAAACAAGTTCCCTACCAGTCAGTATCTTTCCTAAATGATGCCTTAAACAGAGAAGAAAGATGAGGAGTCTTTCTTAGTCTACTAGTTGCACTAATCAGATGACAGTGACTTGTTGTCAAAAGAAAAATCAAATGACAGTGACTTAAGAGTAGGGCCATAGAGAATTCTGTATTGTTCGTGGCTTGTTGGGGATATAACTATTTCTGTAAGCCGCCCAGGAGGGGCCGGGTTACGCAAGGAAGACTCATCAGAAAGAAGCCCAAGACCAAGCATGAAGATGGCGGTTCCATAAAGGGCCTAAAGCCCACCATCAACTAGAGGCCCGTTGTAGTAGACCGCCACAATGACATGACTTGTATTGTAAGGTAGATTTAACTAGTCACCGAGCCGGACACTGTTTATGAGCCGGCCGGGACTCTGTCAGCCGCAGGGCGCCAACCCGTGTATATAAGGGGCGACCCGCTGGCGGCTAAGGGTAAGAAACAACTCGTCGAGAACCGGGCATAGCGTATTTCGCTCCCTGGTCATCGAAACATCAAGCAATACCAACCCAACTAGACGTAGGCCTTACCTTCATCGTAAGGGGCAGAACTAGTATAAACCTCCCGTGTCTCTTGTCCCAATTAACCCGTTAAAGCTTCCTAGTTGCGATGGCTCCGCGATTAAGTCCTTTCACTAGGACATCTGACGTGACAATTCCATGACAGTTGGCGCCCACCGTGGCGCCAGCGCACGGTGGATTTGAGTTCTTGAAGGGCAACTTCGAAGGGCTCAATGGATATGCAGTAGGCCGGATGACCAAGAGTCGTCGCGGCAAGATCTACATCGACGATGAAGGCTGGGGCCCCGACGCCGGCTCAATTGAGTACGGGTACCGGGTCCCCTTCGGCGGAATCCACGTCTTCATCGGCCGGATTGGTGAGCCGGGCCCTGAGCCGGACAACTGCACCGACCTCATCGAGACGGCTCAGCTGCGAAACCCGCCCGAGTTCAACCCTGTGTGAAGCGTGTTTTTGTGGGCTGCATCCACGCAGAAGAACTTTCTGAAGGATCTAAAGATGGTGGTGAGACGGTCGTTCTCTCTGACGGTTATTCGTCCGCTGGTTCAACAGATTCATTGTATCAAGTGCAAGGTGGCGTGCTTGGAGGCTGTTCCGATGGCTCCAGTATTCCGGACCCCTATGAGTCACCAAATTGGGTAGGAGTCTTCATGGCTGGGACTCAACCCGGCCAAAATTCTACAGCCGCTTCTGCAATTACGTCCGGCATAGGAGCGGCCGGGGCAGGAGGCCCTATGCGCCCGCCAGCTCAAGTGCTGATAGATCTCATGGATAAGCTTACGGCCCTGTTAACCGTCACGGTTATTCCTGGAAATAAAGATGAGCATGACGCAGAGGTGGCGCGGGTACGCGAGGAAATAGCTCGGGCCAAGGAGACCTTAGCAGCTGAGGATACCAGGTTAGCCATGGAACGGGCGGCTTTGGATGCACGGGCACAGCAGCTCCAGTCAGAGGCTTTCCAGCTTACGATGAACCTGAACGCATCTAATGAGGTGATGAGAAGGAGGCACCAGAAAACTCAATCCCGTTTGCCTCCGACTTACGACCCTCGGGTTCTTTTTGCTACACCCAGAGCCGGCCCAAGTAACCCGCCAGATGCAAATCAGTTTATGACAGCCGGAACAGGCGGACCAGCTCAGCCTCGGGAGATGGTACCTCCTCATGGGAACATGGTGCCGCCTCGTTATGTACCGATACCGCCGGGTCACTTTTCCAACCCCATGGAGAACTTAATTGCAGCATCAGCGCGTCTGGTGGCTCTCCCAGTGGACGGTGATGATCCAACAGCAGTGGAGACCCGGAGGATCAGGGAACTTGTCCAGACGGCCCTGGCTCAGCAAGAGACTTATTCTTATAGTCGGGACAGGATTCACTCAACTCCTCCGCCTTGGTTAGCACCACCTCGTCAAAACCGGAGTCCAAGTTACAACAGGCACATGGAGTCAGAAGCTTTGTCGAGCAATGCCCAGCGCCGGAACCAGCCCGGTTGCTATAACCCGGTACAAGATCGGGTACGTCAGGAGAACGAGCGGGCGGCTCAACTAGTGGCTCAACAGACGACTCATCAAGATTTCCCAGAGTATCCGATAGCTTCCGTTGAGACGGGAGTGGCCACTGAAACCGGTGGTGTTCCTTGTTTGGTGTCGGCTCTGCGTAATGTACGCCTTCCCAAGGACTTAAAGGGACCTCAAAAGGTGCCGAATTGCACGGCCGACTTACAGCTTGGAGCGTGGATCGAGAGCTATGAGATGGCCATGGAGCTGTTGGAGGTCAGCGATGCAACAATGGCTAAGTATTTCACAATGATGTTAGATGGAATGGCCCGGTCATGGTTAAAAGGCTTGCCCCCCAATTCCATTGATTCATGGGTAGAGCTAAAAGCCCGCTTCATTCAGAACTTCGAGGACACTTGTAAGCAATCCATGTCGATTGTGGATTTGACAAATTGTAAGCAGGAGGAGGGTGAGTCCATGACTCACTGGGTACGCCGGGTTAAGGAGATAATGCATTCATCTGACAAGATGGATGCTGGCTCTGCAGTCCTTATGTTGGAAACGAATTGTCGCTTTGAGCCGCTGAGACAGAAGCTGGGGCGCCTTAAGCGTGATTGCAACGATATGGGTATGCTAATGGCCGCTTTAGTCAAATACGCCGACTCTGATAGTACCAAGGACCCCGCGTCTGATGAGGAAAAGACAGGGGAGGGAAAGAAGAATGGCAAGGGAAAGGGACAGCAGCATAACCCGACGAATCAAGGGGGCAACAAGCGTAAGGCCGAGGGTAACCCGGAGTTTGTAGCCAATGCCAATACACAGGATAACAATAAGAGACGTAAGGGCAAGCCGCCCCGATATGGCGGGTCAGGCTCATCTCTTGAGCAGCTAGTCAATGAGCCGTGCCCGAAACACGGCACCCGGGAACGACCCGCCACCCACTTATGGAAAGATTGTGCGATCATGAAGGCCTTTAAGAATTCTAACACGTTTGATGGCAATCATGGGACGGGCGGCGGCTCAGGAGCTGGCAGTTTTCATGGCCCGGGTGGCAGTTCAAGTTCCGGCTTTCGACATCAGGGCGGTCATAATCAGCAGTAATCTGGTCAAGGGGAACAACAACAGCAGCAATCGGGTTATCAAAGCCATCCGAAGCAGCTGAATAGTGGGCAGTATCATGTGTTTACCACTAGCTTGTGCAAACGTGACCAGAAGGTCCATAAGAGGGCTATAAATTCTATTGAGCCGGCGGTTCCCCGTTATTTGAGGTGGTAAGAATAGCCCATTGTGTGGAGCAGGGAAGATCACCCCATCAAGGTTGATAATTCGGGTCAGTTAGCCTTGGTGGTAGCACCTCAGGTTGGTGGCTATAAATTCACTAAGGTACTCATGGACGGGGGTAGCAGCATCAATATCCTCTATTATGAGACCTTCCAATGCATGGGGTTAATTGATAAGAATTTGAAGACGTCCAACACTGTTTTTCATGGAGTGGTCCCTGGCAAGTCGGCTTACCCAGTTGGCAAGATTGAACTGGAAGTGGCTTTTGGAGATGAGTATGACTCCAGAGCTAAAAAACTAACCTTTGAGGTGGTCAAAATCAGGAGTCCATATCATGCTCTGTTTGGACGGCCGGTTTATGCCAAGTTCATGGCACGGCCGTGCTATGTTTACCTGCAACTTAAGATGCCGGGTCACAAAGGTACCATCACCGTGCATGGAAGTCGGAAGGTAGCCCTGGAATGTGAGGAGGGCGACGCGGCTTATGCTGAGTCTGTTTATGCAGCGGAGGAACTGAAGTTTTATCAAAACAACGTTGACCCGGCAGATATGACCTCTCTAAAAAAGCCAACCACCGAGCATGACCCGGCGATGAAGTTTAAGTCGGTTGCTGAAACCAAGCTTGTGGATTTCAATCCGGCTGATTCATCTAAGCAGTTCAGCATTAGTGCCAATTTGGATCCTAAATAGGAAAGCACGCTCATCGAGTTCATCCGTGAGAACCGGGACATCTTTGCACGGAAACCTTCTGACATGCCAGGTGTACCGAGAGAACTCGCTGAGCACACTCTCAATATTGATCTGAAGTATAAGCCGGCCAGACAGTTTCTTCGATGATTCAACGAAGAGAGGCGGCAAGCTATTGGGGAGGAAGTCGCCCGGCTCTTAGCCGCTGGGTTTATTGTTGAAGTTTTTCACCCGGAGTGGTTGGCTAACCCGGTGTTCGTGCTCAAGAAGAACGGCACCTGACGGATGTGTGTGGATTACACGGACTTAAATAAGGCTTGTCCGGCTGATCCCTTTGCTCTCCCCCGTATTGATCAAATCATTGATGCTACGGCGGGTTGTGAGTGTTTAAGCTTTTTGGATGCTTACTCTGGTTATCATCAGATCAAGTTGGCAGTTGAGGACCAGGAGAAGACGGCTTTCATCACTCCGTTTGGAGCCTTCTGTTATGTATCTATGCCGTTTGGGCTCAAGAGTGCTCAGGCGACTTATCAGCGATGTGTACAGAACTGTCTCCACAATCAAATAGGGCGCAATGTTCATGCTTATGTGGATGATATCGTGGTGAAGTCCAGAGAGAAGGAAACCTTGATATCTGACCTGAAGGAGACCTTTGATAATCTCCGGGTTTATAAAATGATGCTTAACCCGGAAACGTGTGTATTTGGTGTACCTGCAGGCAAGCTCTTAGGTTTCTTGGTTTCAAACAGAGGCATTGAAGCTAATCCGGAGAAGATCAAGGCAATTACCTCTCTGGCTAAACCGGCGTGCACCAATGATGTTCAGCGACTGGCGGGTCATGTTGCTGCTTTAAGCCGGTTCATAAGCCGGTTAGGTCAGAAGGCCCTACCGCTGTATCAGATGATGAAGAAAACACACACCTTTGTCTAGAGTGATGCTGCTAACACTGCCTTTGAAGATTTAAAGAGACAGTTGTCCGATCCACCGGTCCTTGCGGCTCCCAATGATAGAGAGCCGCTGCTGTTATATGTGGCTGCTAACTCATGAGTCGTCAGTGTTGCCATCGTGGTGGAGCGTAAGGAGACAGGCAAGGAGCACCCGGTTCAATGGCCGGTTTACTACGTCAGCGAGGTGCTCATTAGCGAGGTGCTCATTGAGTCTAAACAAAGATATCCACATTGGCAAAAACTTGTTTATGGTGTGTTCATGGCAAACCGGAAGCTGAAACAGTACTTCCAAAGTCATCCTATAACGGTGGTAAGTTCCGCCCCTTTGGGAGACATCATTCAGAACAGGGAGCCCACAGGACGAATCGCCAAGTGGGCTATTGAGCTTGGGCCCTATGGTTTGAAGTATATGCCCCGTACTGCTATTAAATCTCAAGCCTTGGTGGACTTTATCAATGATTGGACAGAGTTGCAGGCACCTAAGGAGAAGCCAGATAATACATATTGGACTATTCACTTTGACGGGTCCAGGCAGTTAGAAGGCTCAGGGGCTGGAGTTGTTTTAACTTCCCCTCGAGGTGAAAAATTTCGTTATATGCTCCGGCACATGTTTCCCTGTACTACCAATGCAGCCGAGTACGAGGCCTTGCTCCATGGTCTCCGGATGGCCAAAGAGATGAATTTGAGCCGGGTAAGGTGCTTGGGCGACTCAGATCTCGTGGCTCAACAGGTGTCAGGCAAGTGGGACTCTAAGGATCCCCTTATGGCGGCTTACCGTCGTTAAGTAGATGCTGTGGTTGGGCACTTCAAAGGGTATCAAGTGGAGCACATTGATTGAAGGAAGAATGAGGCGGCTGATGCGTTAAGCCGGTTGGGATCTCAGCGTAAGCCGGTGCCGCCTAACACCTTTCTTGACGTTTTGCATAATCCTTCTGTCAAGGTACCTACCGAGGAAGAACTAGCAGTGCCAGACCCGGAGGCGCAGTTGGTAGCGGCGCTTCACGTCATCCCGGATTGGACATTGCCATATTTGGCTTATATGACCCGGGGAGAGTTGCCTGAGGATGCGACTTTGGCGAGACAAATCGTCAGGCGGTCCAAATCCATGACAATTGTTAATGGCGAGTTACATCATCTCAGTGTCACAGGTGCATTCCAGCGTTGTGTGTCGCCTGCGGAGGGTCAAGAGATACTTCGAGAGATCCATGAAGGAGATTGTGGTCATCATGTCGGCTCAAAATCTCTTGTAGCCAAGGCTTTCCGTCATGGTTTTTATTGGCTGACGGCTCATGCTGATGCAGAGGATCTTGTCAGCAAATGTGACGGATGTCAAAAATTCTCATGATGAGCTCATGTGCCGGCTCAAGAGTTGAGGATGATTCCAATTACTTGGCCGTTCATAGTCTGGGGGCTTGACATGGTGGGACCTTTCAAGAGGTATAAGGATAAAAAGACACACCTCCTAGTGGCAGTGGATAAATTCACAAAGTGGGTTGAGGCAGAGCCGGTCAGTAAGTGTGATGCAGCCACAACGGTTCAGTTCATCAAAAAGGTGATCTTTCGTTTTGGTTTTCCACACAACATCATAACTGGTAATGGCACTAATCTCTCCAAGGGTGCCATGGAAGAGTTCTATCAACGAGAACATATCCGGCTTGACGTTTCGGCTGTTGATCATCCTCAATCCAATGGTCAAGCAGAAAGAGCTAATCAGGAGATCCTGAGGGGTATCAAACCACGGCTCTTGGTCCCCTTACGGCGGACTCCGGGTTGTTGGGTGGAGGAGTTACCCTCTGTGTTGTGGAGGATCAACACTACGCCTAACAGATCCACGGGTTATACACCTTTCTTCATGTTCTATGGAGCAGAGGCAGTCCTGCCAAGTGACATCCGGCACGATTCACCCCGTGTGGCGGCTTACGTTGAGGCTGATAATGAAAAAGCTCGTCAGGAGGCTCTTGACTTGTTGGATGAGGAGCGAGACTTGGCAATAACCCGCTCAGCGATTTACCAGCAAGACCTTCATCGCTATCACAGCTGCCGGGTCAGAAGCAGAACCTTTCAGGAAGGCGACTTAGTGCTCCGGCTCATCCAAGATCAGTCTGATATGCACAAGCTATCCCCTCCTTGGGCAGGACCCTTTGTGGTCAGCAAGAATCTGAACAACGGGTCATACTACCTCAATGATATTCGAGAGCACAAAGACTCACGTAAGTCGGAGGAGGAGACTCGCCGGCCGTGGAATATAGCCCATCTTCGGCCTTACTATACTTAAGCCACCGTCTCTCAAGATGTATATATTTTGACGATGTATATATTATATAAAGCAATAAAGCAGGACCTCTGTCCTTTTTTACCCTCAAAAGTCTATATGTCTTTTTGTCAGATGGTGGAAACAACCAACAGGGAGCGGATCATATCTGAATCCGGCTCTTCCTTTGGTCTGGCTTATGATCATATCTGAATTTAGCCATGATCACTTGGGGGCTTCCTGTTCAAACATAGGTCGTATTCGAACCAAAGAGAACATAGCTGTCGATACCCACTTGATTGGCATACTGCCAAACCCACTTGGGGGCTTCTTGATCATATTTGAATCATAGCTTAACCCCTTTGGGTCTGACGTGGATCGTATTCGAATCAGCGTCATTAAACAACTTTTATGGTCACTTGGGGGCTTCCTGTTCAAACATAGGTCGTATTCGAACCAAATAGAACATAGTTGTCGATACCCACTTGATTAGCAGCGCCAAAGCTACTGGGGGCTATAGGATTGTATCCGAATCTTAGCTTAACCCCTTTGGAACGGTTTACTGATCGTATTCGAATCAGAAGCCTTTGAATGTTATTATTTTCCATTATACTTCATAAATTTAAATTACTTGGCCATCTTGAGACCTTCTTGAAAGCACTATGAGATGGTTTTTCGTTATTCCGGCTTAATATTGATCACCCCAGGTTTGTATGTGCTAGGTGAACATTATATGTTCCAGCATTCAGGAGTTGAATTTACCAGCATGATGTAGGTCATATAAACAAGCGAGATCATCAAAAGGATCGCAGGGGATTTTTTGCTTGTTTTATAGGCAGGATAAGGCAAGCAAATTTGACATCAAGGAAATAAAAGATCAATATAAGCTGGAAGTATATATAGCGACGGCGGCTTACGAAAGTATTAAGCGCCATAAACATGCGCGAAGGCATGACAAAATTGAAGAGGTTTTTTCTACCCTATTACAAGACTCCCCGAGTATGAAAAATGAAGCATTGTTTTGCAAAGTCATAAATGCCTGGCGTTTCACTCTTTTGGCGGGCTTGAATGCTCCGGGTTATCCTTCTCCGCGTCTCCGCCGGCTGCTTTGTCCTGGAAACTTGACGAGGCCCAGTCAATGCCGCTCAAGGCTTCAAATTCGGCTTCGTCATCTATTAAACCGGCTGGGTCCACTTCAGGGGCAAAGGTATGCTTACGAGTTGGAGGGATCAGGCTGATTTCATCAAAGGGAGGTGTTGGGATTATCCGATTCTCGTTGCATAACCCGGCTGATACTTGGTAAGATCAGTATCGTTCCCAATAAGAGTGGTTACGGGGCGTATAACTTTGACACAGGCAGTGAAGTCATGTCCACCAAATACGGTCCCATCTTCTTTAAGACTGGGGTATCCAAGAGCGAGGTCGGACGGATCTAGTTCCGGAGTCCAGGCTTTCGCCCTGCTCAACGCAGCTACAACCCCGGCTCTTGCGGACGCCCGCCTTAGGTCTTGGATCCGTTGAGGTAGTGAACCAAGCCGTTTCAATACGTCTTGCAGGAGGTGAGGAACGTCATCTGATAAAGCTACAACGGCCAGAGCACGTTGTGACCCGGTGTAGAGCTGCTCCACAAGAGTATAAACCGCCTTCAGCTTGATCAACATGTTTTGCTTGAGGTTTGTGCTCCTAGGGCCTGCATTATTAAACATAAGGTGAGACGGAGCTAACAATTGAAGTAATCATTGAAAGGAGGTTTGCAAGGTTTAAAGTCTATATGAATAACTTACCAAAGATTGCTGAGACCATTTGAGATATCTGGCATTTTAAGCCTTACAGCTCCGTTGTTGTTTCTGCAAGTAATGCCTCTGCCGTCTCAGCCCGGGTCACCAGAGAAGCCTTTTCATCAGCCCAGATTTTCTTCTCTGCCTCAAAATTCTTCTTCAGCTTATCCTGTTAAGAGACGATGAATTCAAATTTGGAGTTGGCCTTTTGAATTTCAAGTTCTTGGGCGGCTAGGCGACTCTTCAGGTCAGCCATCTCCAACTCAAATTGACTTATGGTGGCCTGTATTAATACCGGGTTATAATCAGAATCGTGGTAAGATAGCATTAAGTCCCAAGCACTATGCAAGCAAACATACTTGACACTTGGGGGCTAATGTGTGCTGAAGAATTTTAACTTACAATGCCGGCTCATGAAAATTAAGTCTCAAGCACTTTGCAAAGCGAAGATGCTTGACACTTGGGGGCTAATGTGTATTGCAAGTTTTAAGTATCATGTCACAACCAGGTTAAATATCTTCTTTCAAGTACCAGATAAATTAGTGCTAAGCAGTTTTCTAAGTCTACAACATATTTACTCATAAGCAATAGTCTTGGGGGCTGATACAGTAAGTATGATTCGGAAAAGTAGCATAAGTCATACCTCAGATTTTTGTTGTATTTGCTTCACCATACCAATCTCCAGGTCACGGCTGCTATGTACTTGATTGAGATAGCTAGAGACTATATCTCCAATACTCAAATGAGTATAGTCAGCAATATCCAGCTTGGCCTTTTGACGTTCCAGAATTTCCTCCTTAGCAGAGCACTTGGCAAGGACAGTGGGTCGCTCTGGCTCAACAAAGTGAGTCTTCAGAATCTCAACGTCCGGATCAGTTGTCTTGGCCGGGCTAGGAGCTTCTGGGTTATCAGAGCTGTTGAGAGTGTCTTCGGCGGGCGGATCAGAGGTTGGTGCTGGAATCTCATAGACTGGTTCAGGCGGCGGCTGATGGGTAGAACTATCAGGAGCAGTCGTGGCGAGCTCCGGTTCAGTCACGAACGGGTCTCGGGACGGCTTACTCTTTTTTTCCCTCTTACTGGGCTTCACTTGCACGCTGTGGACAAAGGCAGAAGGATAAGTACAAAAGCATGGGTAAGGTAAAGCATAAAGGTAAACAAAAATAAGTTACCCGGGGGCAGTTTTGAAAGCCGGCATGCTAGACTGCATAGACTCGCCAGAGGAAGGAGAGGTATCCTGATAATTGGAGTCAGATGAATTGAGAGGTTGGCGAAAGTAACCCGCCAAAGGAAAAACAGAACGTAAATCAGAGATAACCTCAGTCCGACGCTTCCTGGTTACGTCAGGTAAGCCGGAGGAAAGCTCTACATCTTTGCTGTTCCGGGTCTTCCTCCGTCTTTCAAACTGTTGTTGCTTCAAAAGAAATTGAGGATCTTGATAAGCAAGAGGATGTGAAAATCTTACTTTCCGGGTCACCCTTCGGATTTTTTGCTTTGGCGAAGGCTCTAAGTCGGAGGAGATTATAGTTACCTCTTCGTCAATCGCTTGGTTGTTCCCCGTATCCTCCTGAAAGGATAGAATGTCAGTAAAATAATGACAAAAGAGTCAGGAGAGTTAAGGATTACCTCTTCTTCATCATCAGAAGTGTCATCCAATTTGAGTAAATCCGAAGCACTTGGTTTTTTCTTCCTTGAAGTTCCTATTTTGGCGGCTTTTCTTTCAGCTCTTCTTGCCACTCTGGCTTGTTTGGCCGCCTCATGGTCATATTTGACCTTCCAGAAGTTTTCATCGGCCTGTGAAAAATGATAAGGGGTAATAAGTAAAAGCAAGAGGTAATACAGTAAAGAGTATTTATTAAGGTGGGTGACTCACAGCAGGGGCTGGGTTCTCCTTGCAGAAGGGAAGTAAGCCAAAGGCGTTACTAATCACCGTGCCCTCCTTCAACAATGCTTGGATCATGGCCTCCACCACATCTTCTGGTAAGTCATCAGGGCTATGACGCAGAGGGTCATCTTTCTCGCCGGAGTAAGTGCACATTAAGCCGGGGCGGAGGCTTAATGGAAGCACTCGCAAAGTAATCTAGACTCGGACCAGGTCAATACCGTCTAAGCCATGTCCCAAAAGAGCTTTGATTTTTCTAATAGTGGGAGAAAGTGGCAGACGTTCAATAGTAGTCAGTTTATCCGGCAGCGGGTGGTTGGACTCAAGGCGCAGGGCGCGGAAGCCGGGCAGAGGATTTTCTTCAGCCGGAGAAGTGTCTTGGCAGTAAAACCACGTCTAATTCCAATCCTTTGGGTGACTCGGCAGTTCAGCATATGGAAAGAGGCAGTCTCTCCGCCGCTGGATCGAGATGCCATCAAGTTCAAGACTGGGCCCGTTGGCACATTCATTCTGCCGGCTTAAATAGAACAGCTCTCTGAATAAAAGTATAATGGGCTCTTCTCCAAGGTACACCTCGCAGAAGACTTGGAAGTTGCAAATGTTTGAGACGGAATTGGGCCCGATGTCTTGAGGTCTAAGGCCAAAGAAATGCAAAACATCCCAGAAGAATTTTGAACCGGGTGGAGCAAAGCCCCGGTTCATGTGATTAGTGAACACGATTACCTCCCCTTTTTTGGGTTGAGGCTTCTCCTCTGATGGGTTAGGGGCAGATAAGACATGACCTCCTTCGTCTTGGGCAGGTGGCCGGATATCACAAAATCAGACAAGATGCTCTCTGTAACAGTGGATTTGACCCAGTTGCAGGTCACGGGAGCTTTAGGAGCCTTGGGTGCCATTACGTAAATTGAAGCCTATGCAAAAATAAGAGGTTCTGGTTCAAATTTAACCTGGAGGAAAACATTTTAAGTTTAAACAAGATGGCGGCTTAGAAGGGGCCTAATGACATATGGCTGACTATATCTGGTTGCCTCAGCCACTATGGGAATCAGTAACAACTAAAAGATATTTTAAGTTGCCAGGGCCTGGCAAGGCTGTCAATTAATGTTGTCTATTTTAAATCGGCAATGAGGGCCGCTAGAGTTGAATGGGCTTAACAGAAACATGTTTTGTAGTTGGTGGATATTATTCTGGATCAAAGAGGTGCACAGAAAGGAAAATTTTTCTAGACCTAAAACTAGTACAGATAAGTTCATCAGGGCTGAACAAGGCCTCTGTGTGATGGAAAATGATCTATTTGCATTCAAAATGGGCGTGAAACAGCTACCGCATCAGTTTTACACTATCTTAAAGATCAAGAAACAGCGATGGTGATGAGATCTATGAAGGGTTCCTAACGAGCAAGGAAGAACACTGAAGAACTCGAAGGTCCTAATGCGGATCTAAGGAACAAGAAGGAGGAAACTTACAGATGCAGAGTTGCTGCGGAGGTCCGTCGCGATTTTCTGGTCAAGTCAGGTCGATGCAGCGGCCTGAGTTGGTGAAGACGAGGAGATATGCGATGACAGCGGCGGTGGAGCTTGAGCGGCAGAGAGAGAGAGCAAGAGGAAGAAGATGAATGACTGAGGAAGGTCTATGTCAAGCTTATTTATAGGGAAGGGCCGACCAGGATGGTGCGAGAAACAAGGAGACTAAACATCATTATCCAGTGGCCCCGACGCCTCGGTTTTCGGAGCGGTCAATAAAAGCAAAGATCTGTTGGAAGATATGGCGGAGTAAAAATGAATTTAAGTAAAGATGACGTCACGACGGGCTAACACGGATCCAGAAGATGACGTCATGGCAGGTTAAAAACCTTTACACAGGCAGAAAGCTGAAGGTTTATTTTTTAAGGTATGTTAAGATTAACATGAAGATGGCGGTTCAAATTAATCTGGGGCCTAATGTTGGGGATATAACTATTTGTGTAAGCCGCCCAGGAGGGGCCGGGTTACGCAAGGAAGACTCATCAGAAAGAAGCCCAAGACCAGGCATGAAGATGGCGGTTCCATAAAGGGCCTAAAGCCCACTATCGACTGGAGGCCCGTTGTAGTAGACCGCCACAATGGCATGACTTGTATTGTAAGGTAGATTTAACTAGTCACCGAGCCGGACACTGTTTATGAGCCGGCCGGGACTCTGTCAGCCGCAGGGCGCCAACCCGTGTATATAAGGGGGCGACCCGCTGGCGGCTAAGGGTAAGAAACAACTCGTTGAGAACCAGGCATAGCGTATCTCGCTCCCTGGTCATCGAAACATCAAGCAATACCAACCCAACTAGACGTAGGCCTTACCTTCATCGTAAGGGGCCGAACTAGTATAAACCTCCCGTGTCTCTTGTCCCAATTAACCCCTTCAAGCTTCCTAGTTGCGATGGCTCCGTGATTAAGTCCTTTGACTAGGACATCTGACGTGATAATTCCACGACATGGCTGCACTCTTTTTTGTCTTGAAATAAGATATATATTCAGAGCTCAAATCTGAGTATGCTGGAGCTTTCCTGTGGATGGTTCAGCCACTGTATCTTAATCAGTAAAAAACTGCAAGTGGTTAATGGTGATTGGTGAGATTTGGGAGTAGAGTATTCTTTGGGACAAGCAAAGCAACAGCATCAATGTCAGGTTCCATATTTTGACCGTGTCTGGGCTTTGAAGGTTTCCATTGGAAGCTCCCATTGGTTGGACACAGCTTGGCATTTCTGACATCTCAATCGAACATACCTGATCTTACCATTCTTATTCTTCTTCTCTGCACTACTAGGCTATTTAGTAATTAGTACATTCTAGTACTTTCAGTAATCTTCAACCATATTAGTAGTACTGAATAAAACTTCTGAATAAAACTTGTCTTGTTTTATGGGAATGGTTGATTACCTTGATTATACTTACTGGATGGTTTATTTATAGTTCTTAAAATATGAAAATGAAAATTATTTGTATCCCTCGTTAAAGGTATTTGACTCTATAAATCATACTGATGTTGACTCTATAATCATACTGATACTGATGTTAAAGGTATTTCTAGCAAAACCTGAAATGCTAGATGGATTGATTTTTCTGAGCTGTTTGTGCTCCCTGCATCTTTCAGCTCTCATTTTCAGTGGAGTTGTTGAACACGTCACTAACTTTGCTAGTTTGCTGGGTTTTGTCTCCGACCATCGTGTCGTGATGATTTTGCAGGTACCCCAAGAGGCCCTTGAGTTTGTCGGAATGTCGATTAACTTCCGTTCCGGCAAATTCGGGTACTCCATATGTCCTATTTTCAGCAAAGGTCATGCTGAATTTTTCCGTGAATTTTAGCATGACTTTGCTAAAAGTAGGACATATGGGGTACTTGCGACTAATGCATCGGCCGGGGTATCATAATACTTAATTAAGTAGGATCAACTGCCCCGCCATTCTTGCTGCATTAAACCATAGGTGGCAATAGAGCCAAGTGATTAGGCCCAACCTAAATGATGAAACCTTGGCTTCTATAGGGTGCCTCGGTGTCGATGAGAACCTAAATGATGTACGCTTAGGCTTTTAGGGTGCCTCGACGTCAACAAACCCTAAATGATAAAAGCTTAGCTTTTAGGATGCCTCGGTGTCGACAAACCCTATATGATGAGACCATGATCTTGTTCCTTGACAATAACCAACTTTTTGACGAAACTTTTATCCTATTTAGAGCGAAACATGGCCCACAACCATGAGGCCGGCGGTTCGGGCGGCAAGCAATTCTGGGAGTTGTCCCAGGAGATGGAGGAAGAACCTCACCGCTATGAGGATGCCGCAGATGACACCGATCCTGACTACACAACCCCTAGTGGCGTCGGGGATGACAACACTGATGGTGCCGCCGAGGATGCCACCACTGATGATGGCGGCGCACACATAGATGGCAGCCAACCGAAGAGGCAACGGAAGGACCGGCGCCCGAGCGTGCTCGGCACCATCAAGGAGGAATTTACAGAAGTGAACTCCGACGGGCATCCAACAGCGCCCAAAGAATTAGTCAAGGGGTACTCGGTTCAGCTCGGGTGCATTCTTCGGAGCACCGTCTCGATCAACACCGAGAACCCAAGGCATAAGGACCGAGGGAATTTTTGCAGCCTCCTCTTCACGAAGCTGCACGAACGATACAAGTTCCCCGCTGACTTTGCAAACACACGCCTCTCAAGGAATAAAGTGAACAGTGCCGCCCTCACGAGGATGAGCACGGCCATGTCTACTTGGAGAAGCACGGTGAAGGCAGTGATTGAAAAAGGTGATAGTTATGAGAAGATCAAGGAGAAATATCCTTTGGTCAGCGAAGATGACTACAAGGAGTTCAAGATCAAGTGCGCGAGCAGCGCAACCTCTGAATCAAGTCAGTGGGGGAAAGAAATGCGGTAGTTGAACTTAGGGGTCCAGCAACTCGGTCCCGGCAGTTACAGAGTGGCGGAGCCTATATGGGACAAGGAGGACGCGGAGCGAGCCGAGCAAGGCCTACCGCCCCGCTTCGAGAAATACCGTGACAAGCAGACCAGGAACTTTGTCAGGGTCTAGTACAAGGAGGACCCGGTAACAAAGGAGCTTACCATGGATCCGAAGACCAGGGCGCTTGAGCTTGTTCTGGTAAGGAATACACCTCCGCTTAATTAGCTCCATATGGTTGCATTCTAATTAATCGCCAATATTTCTAAATGGTTCATGTTCCATCCGCAGGACACTGAAAGCAGTAGCGCGGGGTCGTCCCAGAGCTCCCCTTTCGACACCCCTTTAAATAGGGCGTTGAACGTAATGAAAAACAAGGATAAGCTTAGTAAGTCGTCGTCAGCTGGTCGTGTGGCCAGCAAAGGCTTGTCCACAAAATGGTCATCATACTATACCGCTGGTGGGCGAAAGGAGAAAAAGACCAGCTCGGAAAGCCAGTCACGCGAGGTTGAAGCACTCAAGGCACAAGTGGCGCGGATTCCAGAGATTATCCAAGAGCAAGTGCAACAACTGGGAACGACACTCACCGCCATGGTGCCTACGTTGATTCAGGGGCTGACGACATCGATTGCGGGCGGCCAACAGGGGCCTCCCCCGGTTCCCAGCTATACGACCAGCAACTCGCACAACGCGCAGGGGGCGCCATTGGTGTCTCCGGCGGAGGCGGTATTCGTGTCTCCGGCGCCAGCACGGGCATTGGAGCTTAATGCACCCGGGTGTACGCCGGCCGGCACCTCGCCAGCAAGCGGCCCCTCCATCAGTTGCACGCCCGCCGTTGGCGGTGCCTCGACATTAGCCGAGCTTGACGGCATCACTGTAACTAAGCCTCTCGGCCGATGACTTCATCTCCTTGCCTTTGACTGGGCATCCCTGACGCCCTACATGTTTTCGCATGGCGCCGCCGACGTTCCTTGCACTCTCCTGCACTTCATGGGCGGC
The DNA here is from genome assembly GCA_021605145.1 of Aegilops bicornis. Taxonomy (NCBI): domain Eukaryota; kingdom Viridiplantae; phylum Streptophyta; class Magnoliopsida; order Poales; family Poaceae; genus Aegilops; species Aegilops bicornis. Next base: position 856,064,994 of record CM038670.1, on the reverse strand, counting down.
GAGTTGGTTGATGTCGCCAAGGGCAGAATCGTTCAACCGGGCAACCCCGTGTTCCATGGTAATCCGATGCCACCCACAGTTTATAGGGTTGAACTGGTTCGGGTGCTGCCAGGCTGCGACGAGCTGTTACCTCTGATTCGACCCACTGGGGCCGACGAAGATGATGAGATGACCCTCAGCGCCTGCGTAAACTGGCCCCTGCTTTGGCCGAAGAGCCACATTCATTTGGGGGCGGGGGACACCACCCCACAGACAAGACCGCCAATCGTGCCGGCGCCAAGCCATGGCAAGAACGCCGCAACGCTACTGGACATGCCGGACATCCCTATGGCACAGGATCCGGACATGCATATGGCACAGGATCCGGACGATGACGACAACGACGATGGTACATTTACCAACGTCGATAAGTACTTTGCCGAACATGGGTACGGTGACGAGTTCTGCGGGCCTCCTTCTGAAGAGCCCAACCAAGACGACCGCGATCTAGCTGGTACGATGGAGAAACCCAATTGCAACAGGCGTCGTTTGGCGTTCAGTTCTCAGGAGACGCCTCCAGCTGCTGCCTTCACCGAGCCTCAGATAGCTGAGGTGCGAAATATTATCAACCCCAACACGCTCAAGAAGGCGGTCTGTGAGCAGAACTCGGTCCCATTACAACAGATCAAGAAGAAGGGACGGAAACGAAAGACTAACAAGGGCGCCAGTGCGAGCCAGTCGGCACCGAGTACGATCCGTGCTCAGGACGGGCCACCTTCACCTAAGGATATCTCGAGGAGGGTGCATGTGGCGGGTAGGGCGATGCTACCGACAAATATGCTCAATCCTGCAACCGGTGCTATGCTGAGTCTGCATGACAGTGTTTTTCTTTGGAGAAGCAGCGTCTCTCCCAGAATGATGTGGCATACCCGGTTTTCATGGGCAAGGTGCCAGAGGGCAACGGCTTTGTGGATGGCGCCATCGGGGGTACGATCGTCCTGCGGTTTGATGACATCTTTGCTATGTTTAACCTTCATCCGCTGCACTACACCTTCGTTCGGCTGTTTTCGCTGAGTATGGAGATGCGGATCATTCGAGACAAGACCCGGACATCGTGATAGTCGACCCTTCTACATGCGTGCCAAGATCTTGGGCAGCTACTGGGACCGCAAGTCGCGAGTTCACACCTCGAAGGCGTCATTCTGGCAAACCCAGATAAGGATAACTTCCTCGTGCCTTACTTTCTCGAGTAAGTCATCCCCTCACCTCCACATAACATATGATTTCTTAGATTTTGATCGTTCTTTTTTTTCTAACATTCCGTGTTCTGTGCAGTGACACACATTGCACACTCATCCTCTTAAGCCCAAAATATTCCATGGCCACGTATTTCGACCCGGACCGTGACTCCAAGATAGACTACACAAATATAAAGAAAGTTCTTGATCGTGCTCTCCCCGGCTACGCCATATCTGGAGGCACCTTTAAGAGGCCAGTTCAGAGGAATGCGGCGAGCACGTGTTCACCCACAATACGACTTTCCCTGCGTCAAGCAACACCGGGCGGTCAGAAGGATGCCTACTATGCCCTCCATCACATGCGGGCGATCGTACGGGATCATAATCACCTTCTGCTACCAAATAATCTCAAAGATTGGGCCGCAAGCTTGGCAGAAATCCAGGACGCGGACCTCTGACAAGAATTCTTTCGCATCCAGTCGGAGTGTGCAGAAATCATCCATCAAGATGTCCTTCGTATCTCGGGGCAGTTCTACCTCAGAGATCAACTGTCCAACAGTGAGATAGACACAACGCTACAAATGCAGGCTGACAACACCCGCGACTTCATGACCATCATGAAAGACGGCGGCTTCATCCACGCTCCGGTCCCATGAGTCGAGTCGAAAGTAGTGATGCTATTTGTAGTTCAAAAACATCGATTAGCTCATGTTGTAATTAAACTTTAATGAACTTGTATGTCTCTTTGGTTTGGACAGTCGTTCAACTTAGATGTAATCGATGCTATTTATTAGTAGGACCATGAATCGTGCTATTAATGTCTTGCTTTTCTCTTCTGATCCTTTTGTTGCATACTTATATATTTCTTATGTATTGTCTGTTGTTTGGCTTGTGCATAGAGATGCCGTCGTATGTCGTGTACAAGAGTAAGGTTCCCAGAGTCTACGACGACTAGGGGTAGTGTCGGAGATAGGTTCACCGTTTCAGCGGTAACAATTACAAAGGGTACACCACTAGGGCGGAGGCGGAATCTAGATACGCCCGCTATCTAGCGGGAGAGAGGAGGGAGCGTTGGAGGAACCGGATGAAGACCGGTTTCATCGCAATGATGCTCATCGTGATGATCGCAGCTCTCTTCTATGTGATGGTAGTTTAGATGATCGATATCGACTTGTAATGTGAAGACAAACTCGCTACTCACAGTCTCGAGACTTGTAATGTTCTATCTTTGTTCGGTCTTTCGAATTCGGAGACTAATATGATGAATTGTATTCGGAGACTAATCTTCTATTGTATTCGATGAATCTGTTGTTGCTGTGTGGTGTTGTCTATATGCTATCCAATAATATATTTTGTAAGATGTGCAAAAATCAGAAAAGTAAAAAAAATACCTAATATTCATACTAATGGCGCATCACCCCAAAGTGCGCCATTAGTATGCCAAAGGGTACTAGTGGCGTATCACCCCACATAGTGCACCATTAGTAGGCAAAACTGGTGCACCACTAGTAGGCCTTTTCCTAGTAGTGAAAAGTGCACAAATGTCTGCAGAGTGTACAAACTAATCATGGTTAGCTGTGTCCCGGTTATGGACATCTTGAGTATCTAGTTCTTTGGATTATCATGTTGATCTCATCACTCTTAATTAATTTTTTTGGGTAATTGATGATGCTTAATTGGGATTGAGTTGGAGGAACCTTCTCAATGTTTAACAACCACCATGATAGTTAAATAAAATTTATTCCTTTGTTGTAGGGAAAAATTGGCTTTATGCAAAACTGTAACCGTAGAGCTTTCCATCAGCCATATTGCATGTAGTGATAGCATTTATTCTGTTCATTACTCTATGCGTTACATTGCCAGGATATTCCATGTGTTGACCCGTTTCGGGCTGCAACATATCATGTTGGAGACTTTTCAGATGACGAGTAAGGTGCCATAAGTCGTTGTCGTTCACTCAGCTATGCCGTTGGAGTTGATGGACTCACTTTATCTTCCAAGCCTTCCGTTGTTATCGTATTTAGATGGCCTTAAGCCATAGTATTGTAATAAGTTCTCTTTTTGAGACATTTGATGTAATAAGTGTGTGATTGCAACTCTGTTATAAATCCTCAGGTACTGTGCATGCCAGCAAGAGGGAGGAGGGGGTGGACGGAGGATGAGGGAGGGGCGTGGTAGGGAGGAGTGAGGAGGAGGAGAGAGGAGAGAGGAGGAGGAGGGAGGAGGAGGAGGGAGGAGGGAGGAGGGATGCAAGGACTACTTTAGTGGAGGACACTACTAGGGAAAACCCTATACACAGAGGTATAGCAGTAGCGCTGGTTAAAATAGGGCGCTGCTGCTACTTTGTAGTAACGCGTTCCAGAAAAGCGCGCTATAGCTACAACTATAGCAGTAGCGCGTGTGCAGCAAAAAGCGCTACCACTATAATTCTGTGACACCCTGGTTTTTGCCCTCTTTGTCTCTGTCTGGTTTTCAGTTGAGTTGGTTTTGAATTTGGAGTTTTGAATCTCTTCATTTGGACTTAACCACTTGGGTACCCCTTGAATTTCACCCAAGTGCTCCCTCTCCTCCTCAAAACCATCATTTCACCTCTGGATCAACTCAAAATATGGCTTGGAATATTTTTCTTAAACGAAAAATATTCATTTTGCCCTCCAAAACCCTAGCTAGCCCTTTGTGCTCCAAAGCAACCCTAATTTTTCTTGCCCCAAAAATCCTGAGAAAAATCCCAATTATTCTTTGAACCTAGGGCACCTTTCTGAGCAAAAATATTTCATCACTCTTTGGAATATTTTGGCTACATAAAATAAATTCATTTCTGGACAGAAATGGTAGCTTCTACAGCAACTACCATTTTACTAGCTCCATTGTACCTGGTTTTTCTTGTGCCTATTTACCTTAGTAAGTGTAAGCTAGTCTCCAAAGCCTAGCCCTTAACTCCCAGTGGTTTGACCACAGTAAACCTCTAAAGTTACTGTCCAGAAACTTGCTAGCAGTACAAATCCATTTCTACTACACCTGGATCCAAGCCCAACCATGGTAACACTTCAAACCACCAAGGACTACACGCCAAACACCAAGTTAGCGCTTAGGGTGGCCTAATGTCACGGTTCACACGCTGACCGCGTTCGTCCGGGCGGGCTGCCATGCTAAACACGCGCTCTGCGTGCTGCCTAGCGCTCTGTTGAGCGCGTGCTCGCTGCCCAGTCTGCCCGAGCATGCCAAGCCTCGCCACCATCCCTGTCTCCACTCCCTTATCTCCCCCTGGCACTCGCCGATGCCGGAGCTCGCCGCAGCGGGCACGGGCACGGTCCGGCCAATGACACAGTGCGGCGCACAGTGATCGTCGTCTTCTCCCTCGTCCCTGTGCTCGTCCGCGCCCGCCAATAGTTTCTACATGACCACCGTCGTCTTCCCCCTCTCTCGCTGGCGCCGTTCGTCGCCGGGCGCCGTGGACAGGTGTCTTTTGGCGGAGCCCGAACTCTTCTCGCCGCCAGCCTATAAATGCCGCCACCCCCAGCCTCCTTGAGCCCCCGCAGCTACTCCCACACCCTCCACAAGCTAGTAGAAGCCGCAGGCCGGCCGGGCAGGATGCCGGCTGCCGTCCCGAAGCCCGAGCTCGTCGGCGATCCCCTTCGGATCATCCCCGCAGCTCCAGCCCCTCCCAGGCTAGGGCGCCCCTGCCAGGGCCTCCGCCACTCTTCGGTGAGGGCGATCCGCCTTGTTGGAGCCCCTGGAGCCGCCCCGAGCCGCCGTCATCATCGTCTCCAGCGACCGCTGCCCTCTGCCTCCGCTGGAGAGGCCGCTTCCGACGCCGTCCGGTCACCTCTAGCCACGCTACGGATATGGGCAGGTGCGCCACCTTCTTCTCCTTCCATTACCCCCTCTCGTTTGACCCCAAGAACCCTCGTCGTCGGTGTGTGCTCCGGCGAAGCTCCGCCTCCTCTGTTTCCCCCTCCTCCTCCTTCTGGCCTGACTAGGGGGGCCCGATAGTCAGCGACTCAGTACGCGCACGAAGCGGTACGAGTGGTGGCACCCCGGGCGTTTACGCCTTCGACGTCACCCCCCCCCCGTCTGTTTTCTTTTTAAATCAAATTCATTTAAACCCAGGAACCTTCAAACAGCCACAACTTTTATTCTATCAGTCCAAATGCATTGATTCTTTTTGCATTGTGTTCTTTGTCCAAAAATCTAGTAGCACCCAAAAGATGGGATTTTTCCTTGCTGTCTAGATTTTATGGTAATTTTCAGAAGGTTTCTTGATGTTTTCTTTTAGTGGTTTTATTTATTTTCAGAAGAGCAAGCTTGTCTTGAGGATCACCAGGAGGGTTTTGAACCTCATCAGCACTAACGCAAGCCACAACAACATTTTCATAGTGCCACTTCAATATTTGTGATTTTCCTACTTGAACTTATGATTATTCATGCATTTAAATAATTAGTATGATAATTATATTCTATTAGATTCTTGTCATGTTAAGTATGTTTGATTTACAGAAAGTTTGAAATGTATCTTGCTGATAAGCTAACAAGAACTTAGATATGGGTAATAATAAAAGGATATGGTCATGAAAGTTAATAATTAGTTTAATTATTAATCTTGCATGATGAAAAATGATGAGATTGCTAGAAATGGTTCTGGTTTAAGTGAGATTTGATCTTAATCAGAGAAGTATCTTGAGTTAGTGATGGCTCCGTGCAAGCGTAGTTGACTTAGTTATTTTCATGGTTACATGATGCAAATGTTAGTGATGCATAACATGGCAATATGACACCGGTTACTTTCACTTTAAGTTGAACCTAATAAATCACTCAACTTGAATATGTTGTTGACCGGGTCGTGGTGCCGCTGAAACAAGTTTTTCCCAGTGCAACCACATTTGCCTGTATGGGACGGCCTTAATGTGTTTCATTGTCGTGCCTCTGGTTGGTGCCTCCATCTAGGGAAGGTTATGGGCATGTTGTACCCTGGCCCGGTAAGCAGGCATAACCTTGTGTGCCAGTTGATGAGTTGAGTGTTTGGGTCCCAGAGTGGATTGTTGCCACAACGGTGGTTTTGAGGTGTCTTGAGGTAGACACAGGGCCACCCAGGACTAGCCCGGTGGGGATTAGTCGGAGTGGCCGGGAGTGTCATGACAATGAAGTGGTTTCGTCGGAATGCCGTTGGTCCACCCGAATGGGAGTTCGAGGCCATGGGTTTCGTAGTGTGGGTCCAGTGCGCTACCTCTGCAGAGTGTATTAATCTATCGATAGCCGAGTCCACGGTTACGGACACGCTCGAAAGTAGGGTACACCATGGGTCAACACTTAATAAATTTGCACACTAAGATTTGCCCTAAGGTAAAGGGCAGTAAGGCCATCGGGTTGAGTTAGACCAGGTGTGGTCTGGTTGTGATCGCCGTAAGGATCACGATATCATTGAATTCTTCATGGTTGTGGTCTGGAAATGATCACGTTCGGTAAGCCAGTCCATGGGACAAGTACCACTTGAGCCTATTCACAGCATGTTGGATATATTGTTGCATTATTTCTAATTGGTTAAGTATCATGATATTGTTTGTCATTATGTTATGATTGTTGTGAGCTTGCAAGTACATTCAATGTACTGACCTGGCGTGTCATGCCAGATTTCAGGAAAGTCTCGTTGGAAAGGAGAGCTGTCGAGTCTAGATCATGTCCACATCGGTGTCCCTGTGCTATGGAGTCCCGCTACGACGTTAGTTGTCATGATCGAGGCCCCTTTATGTTTACTAAATAATGTACATGTTGTTCAGCCACACCGTGTGTGCTGCTTGGCTTCGCTAACTGTTGTAATATGAACTATGCTCTGCTAGCATGAATAAAGCGGTTGTTTTTCTGTACCAAGTTGTTGTGTGTTGCTAGAAGACATGGTCCCTGGGCTGGCAATGCAGGGTAAACCGGTCGCTCTGAGCCGATGTGCCACAATGCTTGGTATCAGAGCCGCGCTGACTGTAGGCCATGCTAGACTATGCCGACTTAACTGGACGTTAGATACGAGTTGTAGTTGAGTGCCGGTAGACTATTCTAGCTGGTTGTTGCATTGCATGTACTGATTTTTATTTTTATGCTAACATGCTAATGGTTGTGAGTGTAGATGGCTCATGTGCTGTATCCGTGCCAGTTGCAGATGATGCCGTACACGTCGCCGCATCACCTTCGTAACGCGTGGCGTCGGTTGTACCCTCACGGTGACGATCCAGTCTATCGGGTGTACCGGGAGCGTCTAGCTGACTCAGTGTATGAGTATCACGACGCGGTTACTCTGCGTATCAGTTCCGCTTCCGGCTCTTACACTCGTACTTCCCGAAGTGGCAACGCTTCTACCGCTTCTCAGGCTGTCCAATTTTCTGTAATCGAGGTACTCGTTGAGCTCCGTTACAACGAGGTCCGGATGCAGAACCACCCAGGTTTCCACTACTATCCTTCTCTCCACGATAATGGTCGTGTCCGTTTCCCTGTCATTGATCCGGAGTCTGATAGTGTAGCTAGCCACCTTTCTCGCTATATCACTGCTAGCTATCTTCTGATCTACGAGCTGGCTCGTGAGCTGAGTCGTGCCCGTACTGCTTTAGCCTCTGCTTTAGTCTCTGCAAGCTCAGCTACTACTCCGCCATCTATAGGATTTACTCCCTATTCATGCCAGTTCTAGATCCCCTGTTTCCTCGGTTACTCCTTCGAGTAGCTCGGGCACCGTGAATGTGAGTCCACTTAGTGCTCCTGCTGAGTGGGTTTCACTCCTCACCACCCCTGTAACCCCGATGATTCACCCTCCACCTGCCCCAGAGGGAGAGCCCTCTAGGCAGCATCGTCATGTCACTTATAACCCGGAGGTCTCAGTTAACCCGTCAGTTCAGGACTCGAGTCCGCTTCAGGAGAGGACACCACAGCACCAGCGGACCAGTAGAGCTTCTGAGTATTCGCAGTCATCAGGATGGAGTGTGGAAGTAGTCGTGCGAGTCATAATGTTCGGTTTCATGTATGAGGGTAGTTGGACCTGGCATGTTGTTATCATTCATGTATGAGTCTATGTATAATTATTTTGGACTTTATTTTATTCGCTGTATTTCGTCGCCATTTCGGATTTTGTTGCTGGCCTCTTCCCAACTTATTTTGAATGCTTCTCATCTCGGTTGGGTCGCCTTGGGAAAATAATCATATTAGGATGACGCGGGGAAGCTGCAGTAGCAACGTTCGCGAGTGTACTCCTGTTCGTCGTTCCGCATGACAGGCAGGACACTCACCCGAGGCGTACGTTCCACCACCGCCTCCACCGCCAAATCCGCCCTCCACCGAGCAAATTCTGCGTATGTTTGAGGAAAGACGAAATAATGATCTGATGGAAATATTCAGAAGTATTCATGCTGTGGTTGGACAGAATGGAAATCAGCCCGGTCATCACTCCAAGCTATCTGATTTTCAAAGGACTAAGCCTCCCAGTTTTAGTCAGGCCATTGATCCCTTGGATGTAGATGATTGGTTGAGAACTATGGAAAAGAAGCTTGAGGTTGCTCGAATTGATGAAGGGGATAAAGTTCCATTTGTAACACATTATCTTGAAGGCACTGCTGCCATATGGTGGGAAAATGAAAAAGCCATGTGGACTGCTGATGAAGAAATTACCTGGTCAAGATTCAAGGAACGATTCCGGAAATATCACATCCCTACGGGAATTATGAAGACTAAGAAGCATTAATTTCTCGCGCTCCTCCAAGGAAGTCAGTCTGTGGGAGAATATTTGCAGAAATTCAATCGACTGTCATGTTACTCTCAATATGACGTGGCCACTGAGTAAAAAAAGATGGACAGGTTTCTTGGCGGGTTAAAACCGCAAATCCGTTGTACTCTCAGCATGTTTGATTTCCCAGATTTCCAGACTCTGGTGAACAAGGCTTTCATTGCTGAAAGGGAACACAAGCTTGTACCAGACGCTAAGCCTGCCAACAATTATCACAAGCGCAAGTTTGAGCCAGGAAAAGAAATGCAACCAGTGCAGAAGGTTCGTACCTGGCAGCCGACTCAGGTAGCATACAAGCCCAATTGGCAGCAAAATGTTAACAAAACCACCACCCAAGTCTAGAATGATGTGCTCAACCCAGTTCTAGAGAATCGTTTGCGCAGCAATTCTTGTTTCAATTGTGGGAAATCGGACATTATGCCAAACAGTGTCCCACGAACAATCGGTCAAATGCTACATTCAAGCCACAAGTCCATTATATGGAGGCATGCCCAAATCAGCATGACCTCACGGGATACATTCATCACCTTTCCGCCGACGAAGCCCAAGAGAACTCCGAAGTCGGCATTGGTATGTTCCCTGTTAATAACATACCTGCAGTAATTTTATTTGACTCTGGGGCCTCCCACTCTTTCATTTCTCGGAGTTTTGTTGCCCAAAACAAATTCCCTTGTTCGCTTTCGGGCAAGAATATGCTGGTACAAAACCCGGGATCTCTAATCAGAAGCAATATAGTCTGCCATAATCTAGAAGTCAATATCAACGGAGTCTGTTTTCTAACTTCTTTGATACTTATTGAATCCGATAAGTTGGATGTTATCTTGGGTGTGAATTGCCTGACTCAGTATCAAGTATGCATTAATTGTGCAACCCGAGAAGTCAACTTGACCATCCAGGAGGGACAAACTACAAAATTTATTGCTCGTAGGAGCATACCCTCCAAGGAAATGGTCTTTACAGCAATGGCTGAAATGGAATTAATTCTGGTGGTCAGCGAGTTTCCTGATGTATTCCCAAAAGAACTGCCAGGCATGCCACCTGATCGAGAGCTTGAGTTTGCAATTGATCTTGTGCCCAGAACCACCCCAATACACAAGAAGTATTATCAAATGCCATCATCCGAATTAGTGGAGCTAAAGAAACAGCTCGATGAAATGCTCAAGAAAGGGTATATCCGCCCCAGCTCCTCACCATGGGGATCACCTGCTATTTTCATGGACAAGAAAGATGGCAGCCTCCGCATGTGTGTGGATTACCTTCAGCTGAATGATGTCATAATAAAAAACAAATACCCTCTGCCAAGGATTGATGATTTGTTTGATCAGCTTAGTGGGGCCAAGGTATTCTCCAAGATCGATCTACGGACTGGGTATTATCAGCTCAAAATTAAAAAGGAGGATATTCCCAAGACCGCATTCACGACTCGCTATGGTCTCTATGAATATACAGTCATGTCTTTTGGCCTCACCAACGCCCCCGCCTTCTTCATGCATATGATGAATAAGGTATTCATGGACTTCCTTGATAAGTTCATGGTCGTCTTCATCGATGATATACTCATTTACTCAAGAAGTGAAGAAGAGCACAAGGCACACCTCCGAGCAGTGTTACAACGACTCCGTGAGCATCAGTTATACGCCAAATTCAGTAAATGTGAGTTTTGGCTCAAGAAAGATGGATTCCTCGGGCATGTGCTATCCGCTGAAGGTATAGCTGTGCATCCAAGCAAGGTAAAGGATGTGCTCGACTGGTTGCCACCCGCAACCGTATCGCAGATCCGGAGTTTTCTCGGATTAGCCGGATATTACCGTCGTTTCATTGAAGGGTTTTCCAAGATTGCTAAACCCATGACAGAGCTGCGCAAAAAGGATAAGAAGTTTGAATGTACTAAGGAATGTGAGAAAAGTTTCACTGAGTTAAAGAAACGACTGACAACTGCACCAGTATTAACACTCCCAGATATCTACCGCGGCTTTGATGTGTACTGCGACGCTTCCAGGCAAGAACTGGGATGCGTACTTATGCAAGATGGCAAGGTAGTATCTTACACCTCACGACAGCTACGACCCCACGAGGGGAATTACCCCACTCATGATTTGGAAAGGGCCACGGTGGTTCATACTTTGAAAATTTGGAGACACTACCTCATCGGGAAAAGGTGCCAAATTTTTACCGATCACAAAAGCCTGAAATATATATTTACTCAACCAGATTTAAATCTCTGTCAACGAAGATGGATTGAGTTGGTCAAGGATTATGACCTTGGAATAAATTACCATCCGGGTAAGGCCAACATGGATGCCGATGCGCTCAGTCGAAAGCCCGTCCGTTTAAATGTCCTATTGGAATCCTTGCCTCCTGAACTTAAAGAAGAGATTGCTCAGCTCAACCTTGTCATAGTTGAGGTTGGCCTTGCCAATATTCTGGAAGTTACCCCTACTCTTGAGGAAGAAATCTGCAAGGCCCAGCCAGACGACGCCGATCTGCAAAAACGTGTCAAGCATTCTGATTTCTTGAAGGATTGGTTCGGTACCCTCCAATTTAGGGGAAGGATTTGTGTGCCCAATCACGCGGATTTAAAGCAGAAGATCCTATGAGAAGCCCACGAATCCTCATATTCCATTCATCCTGGAGGTACAAAAATGTACGAAGACCTTCGACAAACATTCTGGTGGGAGGGAATGAAGAAAGACAATGCTTATTTGGTGGCCTGTTGCGACATATGCAACAAAGTAAAGGCAGAACATCAAAAGCCAGTCGGACTTCTCCAACCGTTGCCAGTGTCACAATGGAAATGGGATGATGACTGTATGGATTTTATCACCGGACTACCTAAGACCCGACGGGGCAATGATGTGATATGTGTCATAGTGGACAATTAACCAAGGTAGCCCATTTTCTCCCGATCATGACCTCATATCGAGCAGATGAGCTTGCAGAATTGTATGTGTCCAGAATAGTCAGTCTGCATGGAATCCCCTGAACCATTACTTCTGACCGAGGTTCACTTTTTACCTCTGATTTTTGGTCTCCGTCAAGCCTTAGGGACGGAGTTGAAGTATAGTACCGCTTATCATCCTCAGACTGATGGGCAGACAGAACGAGTAAACCAAATACTCCAGGATGTGTTGCAAGCCTGTGTTTTGGCCCAAGGCCCAAAATGGGAAGACTGCTTGCCGTACGCGAGTTCTCATGTAACAATAGCTTCCAGACCAGTTTAAAGATGTCACCGTATGAAGCTTTGTATGGCCGTAAGTGCCGCACTCCATTAAATTGGTCTCAAATCGGAGATAGCCATATTTTCGGAACAGACCTTATACTGGAAGCTGAAAAGCAAGTCAAGGAAATTAGAGACAGACTGTAGTTGGCCAAATCACGACAGAAAAGTTATTATAATGCAAAGCACCGTCAGATCAGCTTTGAACCCGGAGAACATGTCTATCTTCGAGTCACACCTATGAAAGGTATCAAGAGGTTTCAGACTCGTGGAAAATTGCACCTAGATTTATTGGTCTGTTTCATGTTATGACGCAAGTGGGTGCTGTGGCATATCAGTTGGAGTTGTCCCCTGAATTGTCAGACATGCACAACATATTCCATGTTTCACAATTGCGACGGTGCATATCGTCGCCTGACAAAAAGACTGATTTGACAGAAATAGAGCTGGCAAAGGATTTAATATATGAAGAAAGGCCGGTGAAAATCTTGGATCAGATGGAAAGAGTCACACGCAGTAAAGCACGGAAGCTTTACAAAGTCCAATGGAAGCATCATACCGAGTCCGAATCAACATGGGAATCAGAAGAATCTCTAAGGGCATGTTATCCAGAATGGTTTTCCCAAGCAACCGAATCTCGAGGACGAGATTCATTCTAAGTGGCGGAGGTTTGTGACAGCCTGGTTTTTGCCCTCTTTGTCTCTGTCGGGTTTTCAGTTGAGTTGGTTTTGAATTTGGAGTTTTGAATCTCTTCATTTGGACTTAACCACTTGGGTACCCCTTGACTTTCACCCAAGTGCTCCCTCTCCTCCTCAAAGCCATCATTTCACCTCTGGATGAACTCAAAATATGGCTTGGAATATTTTTCTTAAATGAAAAATATTCATTTTGCCCTCCAAAACCCTAGCTAGCCCTTTGTGCTCCAAACCAACCCTAATTTTTCTTGCCCCAAAAGTACTGAGAAAAATCCCATGAACCCTAGGGAACCTTTCTGAGCAAAAATATTTCATCACTCTTTGGAATATTTTGGCTACAGAAAATAAATTCATTTCTAGACAGAAATGGTAGTTTCTATAGCAACTACCATTTTACTAGCTCCATTGTAGCTATTTTTTCTTGTGCCTATTTACCTTAGTAAGTGTAAGCTAGCCTCCAAAGCCCAGCCCTTAACTCCCAGTGGTTTGACCACAGTAAACCTCTAAAGTTAGTGTCTAGAAACTTGCTAGCAGTACAAATCCATTTCTACTGCACCTGGATCCAAGCCCAACCACGGTAACACTTCAAACCACCAAGGACTACACGCCAGAAACCAAGTTAGCGCTTAGGGTGGCCGGATGTCACGGTTCACGCGGTGACCGCGTTCGTCCGGGCATGCTGGCATGCAAAACACGCACTCTGCGTGCCGCCTAGCGCTCTGTTGAGTGCGTGCTCGCTGCCCAGCCTGCCCGAGCATGCCAAGCCTCGCCACCATCCCCGTCTCCACTCCCTTAACTCCCCCCTGGCACTCGCCGACGCCAGAGCTCGCCACAGCAGGCACGGGCACCGTCTGGCCAACGACACACTGCACGGCGCACTGTGCTCGTCGTCTTCTCCCTCGTCCATGTGCTCGTCCTCGCCCGCCAATAGTTTCCGAGTGACCTCCATCGTCTTCCCCGTCTCTCGCTGGCGCCGTTCATCGTCGGGCGCCGTGGACAGGTGTCCTCCGGCGGAGCCCGAACCCCTCTTGCCGCCCGCTTATAAATGCCGCCACCCCAGCCTCCTTGAGCACCCGCAGCTACTCCCACACCCTCCACAAGCTAGTAAAAGCCGCAGCCCGGCCGGGCAGGCCGCCGGCTGCCGTCCCGAAGCCCAAGCTCGTCGGCGATCCCCTTCGGATCGTCTCCACAGCTCCAGCACCTCCCAGGCCAGGGCGACCCCGCCAGGGCCTCCGCCACTCTTTGGTGAGGGTGTTCCACCCTGTTGGAGCCCCTGGAGCCGCCCCGAGCCGCCGCCGTCTTCGTCTCTCTTGACCGCTGCCCTCTGCCTCCGCTGGAGAGGTCGCTTCCGACGCCGTCCGGTCACCTCTAGCCACGCTACGGGTACGGGCAGGTGTGCCACCTTCTTCTCCTTTGATCCCCCCCCCCTCTCGCTTTACCCCTAGAACCCTCGTCGCTGGCGTGTGCTCCAGCGAAGCTCCGCCTCCCTCTGTTTCCCTCTCCTCCTCCTTCTGGCCTGACTAGCGGGGGCCGCTAGTCAGCCACTCAGTACGTGCGCGAAGCGGTACGAGTGGTGGCGCCCCAGGCGTTTACGCCTTCGACGTCACCCCCCCCCCCTCCCCAGTCTGTTTTCTTTTTAAATCAAATTCATTTAAATCCAGGAACCTTTAAACACCCACAAATTTTATTCTATAAGTCCAAATGCATTAATTCTTTTTGCATTGTGTTCTTTGTCCAAAATCTAGCAGCACCCTAAAGATGGGATTTTTCCTTGCTGTCTAGATTTTCTGGTAATTTTCAGAAGGTTTCTTGATGTTTTCTTTTTGTGGTTTTATTTATTTTCAGAAGAGCAAGGTTGTCTTGAGGATCACCGGGAGGGTTGTGAACTTCATCAGCACTAAGGCAAGCCACAGCAACATTTTCATAGTGCCACTTCAGTATTTGTGATTTCCTACTTGAACTTATGAATATTCATGCATTTAAATAATTATTATGATAATTATATTCTGTTAGATTCTTGTCATGTTAAGTGTGTTTGATTTACAGAAAGTTTTAAATGAATCTTGCTGGTAAGCTAACTAGAACTTAGATATGGGTATAATAAAAGGATATGGCCATGAAGGTTAATAATTAGTTTAATTATTATTCCTGGATGATGAAAAATGATGAGATTGCTAGAAATGGTTCTGGTTTAAGTGAGGTTTGATCTTAACCAGAGAAGTATCTTGAGTTAGTGATGGCTCCGTGGGAGCGTAGTTGATTTATTTATTTTCATGGTTATTTGATGCAAATGTTAGTGATGCATAGCATGGCATTATGACACTGGTTACTTTCACTTTAAGTTGAACCGGATAAATCACTCAACTTGACTATGTTGTTGACCAGGTCGTGGTGCCGCTGAAACGAGTTTTTCTAGTGCAACCACATTTGCTGGTATGGGACGGCCTTAATGCATTTCATTGTCGTGCCTCTGGTTGGTGCCTCCATCTAGGGAAGGTTATGGGCGTGCTGTACCCTGGCCCGGTAAGCAGGCATAACCTTGTGTGTCAGTTGATGGGTTGAGTGTTTAGGTCCCAGAGTGGATCGTTGCCATGACGGTGGTTTTGAGGTGTCTTGAGGTAGACACAGGGCCACCCAGGACTAGCCCGATGGGGATTTAGTCGGAGTAGCCGGGGGAGTGTCATGACAATGAAATGGTTTCGTCGGAATGCCGTTGGTCCACCTGAATGGGAGTGTGAGGCCGTGGGTTCCGTAGTGTGGGTCCAGTGCACTACCTCTGCAGAGTGTATTAATCTATCGATAGCCGAGTCCACGGTTACGGACACGCTCGAAAGTAGGGTACACCATGGGTCAACACTTAATAAATTTGCACACTAAGATTTGCCCTAAGGTAAAGGGCAGTAAGGCCATCGAGTTGAGTTAGACCAGGTGTGGTCTGGTTGTGATCGCCGTAAGGATCACGATATTGTCGTTGAATTCTTCATGGTTGTGGTCTGGAAATGATCACGTTCGGTAAGCCAGTCCATGGGACAAGTAGCACTTGAGCCTATTCACAGCATGTCTGATATATTGTTGCATTATTTTTAATTGGTTAAGTATCATGATATTGTTTGTCATTATGTTATGCTTGTTGTGAGCTTGCAAGTAAATTCAATGTAATGACCTGGCGTGTCATGCCAGATTTCAGGAAAGTCTCGTTGGAAAGGAGAGCTGCCCGAGTCTAGATCGTCTCCACATCGGTGTCCCTGTGCTATGGAGTCCCTCTACGACGTTGTTCCGTGTAGCGACCGGTTTTCCGGGGTATTAATTTCCCAGAAAATGGCCCTTGTGCTCACCAGCCCCAGGATTACTGTTAGCTGATGAGACACCAACTTGATACAGGAACTCCAAGCAAAATACATAATATGTAGTACAAGACCATTCTGGCCTATTAGTACAACACAAGGTTTCTAGTGGCTGATGGCGGAAGCGGTATGTGGTTCATCAGCATCTATGGGACTCCATTTCCCACAGGAACAGCTGACCAGGATAACTCCTATCTTCGCGAGGCTGCTATCATCATTGCGTAGGCTCCGGGGCTGTCATCGCAACGCTCCTCTCCGTGCAAGAAATCTGGCCAAGACAATAGCCAGGGACAAGCCAGTGAGTACTTTTGAATGTACTCGCAATCATTATGAACACAGGTATAACATAACGAATGATAATCATTCTCTGAAATATTTCATGATCACAACGTCAGTCACAAAATAAAATCCATGATGCACGCAAGCAGGTTATTCATATACAACATGAATATGCAATAATGGAGTAGAAATAGAATGCACCGATCGGGTGTCTGAAGCGACGCCTCGAAAGGATAATAATTTAAAGCATGCCTCAGTCGGGCGTCTGAGCGACACCACATAAAGGGCTTATAAGTAGTTTAAATAACAAGCATGCCACAGTCGGGCGTCTAAGTGACACCACATAAAGGGCTTATAAGTAATTTAAATGACAAGTATGCCATAGTCGGGCGTCTGAGCGACACCACATAAAGGGCTTATAAGAGAATGATCACAGCGAATATCCAGGAGGTAGAACCATCCCAGAAATTCAAATAATGTAAATGGTTAGTCCATAATAATAGTAATCATAATCATCATGAGTCACAAGTAATGATCCCTGTTCTGGTTTAGCAATTTTTCCTCCGAAGACCGACACTAAGACCGACACTTGACCCATCCGAGACTGTAGTCCTTACCCATGGACACGGCTATTTGAATAGATATAACCTCTGCAGAGGGTGTACTCTTTACCCACGAGTAACGGATTCCGTTAGTCCATCGGGACTAATTTCGTCTACGGTCTTTTAATTGAAAACACACCTGACCGTGCACACCAGCCTGACTTACCGGTGTCTGGAATCACCCACGACACTCGTTAAGCAAAACTCTAAGTGAGGAGGCTACAACCTCGATTATCATGGGAGCACAAAATTTATAACGCGCGCAAACTAGGGGAGCTACCCCCTCAGCTACAACCGGAAACACCCATGCCATCGGACCAGGTGGCATGCCTACCGGATGCAGCCGGTACCTTCCACCATGGCCTCTCTGTACGGTGTGTGCTAGAAAGGGGTTGACAACTTACTGAACCGTACCCTACCTATGGCAGGAACATGTGGTAGTACGAAACAAGTATGGGGGTTACTGGGACAAGGTTCGATCTACGGACGACTCAAGAGGTTTAAGTATTCTCTGCATAATTAGCATAACAAATATGTTTCAACCAACAGACAGAATCACCACTCCTCATACCTCACTATGCCATACCGGACACAACCGTCTCGACGAAGACTGGAGACAAGCTCGTGTCTACCCAAGACAGTGGCTTTCCCGGATTCCTTCCGGTAGGCATGAGGGGTATACGAGGGTGATTACTATCACAAGCATATCAAATTCCAACAGCAAGAAACATTCATTATGCACTCATGAGTATGATCATATCATCACATAAAATAACGAATACTTCATGTTAAGGTGGTGTTGTAACCGTATCAAACAACACACCACAATATTATGTGAAGGTTCAGAATGCTTGCCTTCAAGAGTATGCAAGTGGGGTGCATTTTTGAAAGCTGCCTTCTTCTTCAAAAACCCTATTTTGAAAAAATAAATAAATTAACACCTAGTTTCAAAACAGTGCAAAAAAGTTGTTTGGAAAATTTTCAAATAAATATGAAAATAAACTAGACAAAATTTGAGAAACAACAGAAAAAGTATCAAATCGTTTGGACTTATATTTAAAAAGTTATAGCCAGTCAAAGTTTAGTCAAAATTCTGTTTTTAATAAATAAATAAAAGAAATAAAAAAAGAAAACGGTTCGGGGGGAGCGTACTCTGGGTTTACACTTTCACTTATGCCTGCGTGGACCGGCTCGTGGGTCACTGACAGTGGGTCCCTTGGGCACATTGGTCAGGTTTGACCAGTCGCCCGCCTCTTTTCTCCTCTGCCCAAGCGGAGGCGGGGCTCCGGCGATCGCCGTCGATGAACGGCGGCTCCCCACGGGGTTTTGAGGGCAGGGATGGATCCGCTGGTCCAGGGAGGTCCTCCCGGCGGTCGAAAGGCTAGTGGGGACGAAGGGAGTCACCGGCGGCGAGCTCCGCGGCTGAGGTGGCTTCGGGAGGATTTGGTGTCTCGAGCTACGGTGGCTCCCGATCAAGTTTGAGAGGTGGGGTGGCTCCGAAAGGTCTAGGAGAGTCGAATGGCGGCGCTGGATCGACCGGAGAGTCTCTACTTGCGATGAACGGGACCGGAGGGTGGCGGCGGCCGAACTGACCGGAGATGGGGAAGACGGCCTCCCTCCATCAATTGCCGGCTAAGGGAGCACTAGGGGGATGGCATGAGTTGGCCAGAGGGTCTGGACGAGCTCGGTGGCTCCTTTTATAGGCGGCCAAGGTCGGTCCCCGCAGCCGTGGATAAGAACGACGACGAACCGCCGTTCTGTAGCCAGGGGGCGCGTGGCGATGGCTGGCGGGGTTTGGCAGGGCGAGTAGATGAGCTCGGGCTGTTCCAGGGGCAGCTGGCGGGCGAGGGTGGCTCGGGCGGCGCTGTCCATGGCAGGGGCCTGATGTGGACGTCGGCATGCCACCAAGGGCTCTGACGGCGGTGCTGTAGGGCGCCAGGGGTGGCTTGGCGGGTTCTGGCGAGTGGGTGAGGACGAGGCGTAGCCCTGCGGGCGAGCAAAGTCCAGGGGCCAGACAAGGCATAGCCCTGCGGGCGAGCAAAGGCCAGAGGCCAGACGCGGCGACTCGGGCGCACGCACGTGCAAAACGCGCGCTCTGGCCGCGCCCAGAGCACGCACGCCAGGTGATCGACGTAATGCTATCGTGTGCTAGAGGGCTTGAGCGAGGCTGGTAGTTAACAGGTCTGGGTTAGGGTTAGGTAGGAGCTTAGTTGACAAGTTTGTTGGGTCAGAGGATCAAGTTCACAATGCAAACTAAAAATCATGCCAAATCTAGCTATGCACACAAAGTGCTCGATAGAATGTCATGGGCATCTAGGCATCTCTTGGGGTGGCCAAAAACTCCAGATCACAGTCTCTTTAGATACAAGTGATGATGGCAAGGTTATTAGGGCAAAACAAGAAACTTGTTAGTGCAAGTTTATGAGAAAACCAAATTTGGGCAGAAACTAAAGGCTATTTTTCCATGGTTCAAAAATATTCCAATGGGTCCAATCTCCTGGACTTAAGGGTTTTGTAGGGTGGTTTATAAGCAGGAGAGAGATCATGGGCACTAGAGTAAAATAAAATAGAGTTGCAGTAGAAAATACCCAATTGGGCCAAAGAGCAAAAGAGGATGATTTGCTAAACTTTTTCAAAGAACACTCATGGGTTTTTGCATAAAAATTAATTATATGCATCTACTGACATCTCCAAATTTTTATGTAATTTTTAAAGAAATATTTAAATAGGTTGCTGTGCAAACCATAAACTGATCCAGATTTGAAAACTTGAGGTAGGGCTCAAAATCTTCAAATGATTAAGAGAGGTTTTTGCATGAAAGTGATTTAGAAACGTCACATGTCATCCCCAAATTTTGGTGGAATTTTTAAAGGAGTATTTTAAAGGGTTGTAGTGCAAATGCGACCCTAAATCTTATAAATATCATTTAAAACATATAGAGCTCAGGGAAGATAATCATATAAATACTTCCACTGATAAAAGAAATGTTTCTTGAGAGGGTATACAAGTTCAACAATATTTTTGGCAAGTTTTCACTTGGGGTAAAAACTCCACAATATCAAAGAAAGGAGTGGTTCTGAAATCAAAAGGTAAATCCAGAAATTAAAATTTAATTTACCATGGAAACTTTTTTAATTAATAAATCATGGTTAAATTTTTGGGGTGTTACAACACTACCCCCCTTAAGAAAAATCTCGTCCTCGAGATTTGCTAAGGGTTGTTTAAAAAAAATATTACTCCTACTATTTCAAAATAATATCACAGAAATAACCGTCCTACTCGTGTAATAAAACATGGCTACAGTGAGTGGTTAAATAAGTGTGGAATACTGGCGCTGCGTGGAAAAATCTATGGTTGGGGGAAACGAGATATTTCCACTCTTGGTTACAGTAAATTTAGAATAAATTTCTAAATCCCTAAAATACGCTGGTCGTACCCAAGAGCACAGTGCTCTCTCTGGCTGACAGGTGGACACGGGGGTCCATTGTCAGTCTCTTCTTCTACCTCTGGCTCTCTCTTCTTCTTCTCTCTCGTGCGCTTTCCCACGCTTCTCCACCGGCGACGCCTAGCGCGTAGGGCATCTAGGCCGTACTGTGGTAGTGCGCGGCGTGCTAGCTGCCCGTGCAATGTGCACACCTCGCGAGCCAGTGCGCTGTCGGCACTGCTCGCGGATTCGCCTCTAAACACCGGCGATCGAGCGACGAGCGGCGCTGGTGGACTTCGCCCACCGTACACCGATCTCGAGCTATAAAACGACCGAGGTGCTCCTTTCTTCTTCCTCACACCTGGCCTCGCTTCTCCTTCTCCTTCCTTCTCCTCCATTTCTGTTTGCAGGAGCTCGAAACGAGGCTCTAATGGCGGAGGTGATGCCGGACTGGTTTGTGATCCTGATGTGCGGAGGGTTGGCGGCATTGTTGGGGTTCTCCGTGCTCTTGTGCATGATGATCCTTGATGATCATCGTGATGCTGCCGCTCGAGTGTTAGCTCTCCGCGGTGGCGGTGATCATGAGGATTAAGTGCGGTGTCGGGTGCTAACTGTTGTCAGTGTGCTGGAGGTAACTTGTATCCGAATAATTACCCACAAATCTCTCCTTCAGACACTGTGGTGCTAGTGAGGTGATTGGATAGGTGCAACATGTGCACGCGTATTTGTAATTAGTGCACGTGGTCGAGTGGTTGTGGTTGTGCGTCTGTTGTCGTGGTGCTGCGTGAAAAAAATCTATGTTGTGAAGAGATATATGCCGCAACAACTCAGGGAAAAAATCTCACTTCAGAATATACCGAGAGCGAAAACAGTTGATAAAAATTTACAGCAGTAAAAATCACTCACATTAACTGAAACTAAGAATTTAATTAATCGCACAAATTTTAGGATACCACACATAAGTTGCAACACATAAACAAATTTTGGGACAATAAACAAAGCAGTGACGTCTACAACGACAATGGTAAATGGACATGGTCCTGAGAAAATGTCTCTGGAATTGGGGCACACTCTTTTTCTATCGGGGGAAGCGGATTGACTAGTCGATGAACGCGTCTCTCCTGGTCAGGCCTCAGTGGTCTGCCGATGGCGATCTGAGGATTTAAATCAGCGAGGCTCTGGAGATAACCCATTACTCGTTGGGTCAAACGCTCTTAAGCGATGACATACTGGGCAAGGTTGGCCAGTACTGGGTCTCTCTCGATTCGTCCACCGGGAAAAGGTGCTACTTCTCCGGGTGTTGCACGACTCGGGAAGTAATAATACCCCCGCTCGCTGGCATAGCGTACCGCGAATCGAAGGCGAGCAAGCGCTTCGTATGCTGCAGCTTCTATGGCCATTTGCGGAGTCGGCATATATTTCCCCACGAAGGAGACTTCCGTTGGGTCTTGGTTTGGGTTTTTGGGAGGGATGTGCACCACTGCCCAATATTTCAAGGTGGATGGGGTGATCCTCGATTTGAGCAACTCGTACTGGGGTGGATGGATAGCACTCATGGTACTGCAGGTAAAGTCCCTCAATATTTTAACAAAGCAACCTGGGGTTGCATCTGGAGTTCTCAGATAAATATTGGGGCTCGGCATGGCAAAGAAATGGCTGTGAGAGTTGTGTACAAGGTGAAGGATACTTGGCAAGGTCACGAGGTGGCCTTTTATATAGCATTGGGGATGGGTTATCGATTATGGTGTGGGGCAACTAGTTTGTCGGTTCTGCCCTATGGGGTCGGGGTCAATGCTCCAGATACACATATCTCACAAAAGTGACGTATTACTGTGGGTGTCGTCGGGGTGGTTTTTGGTAGATACGCCCGGAATTAAAAATGCAATAGCACGCTAACATATTTATGCAAGGCTACTATTCAAAACAGAGGCACACAAGCAGGCTGAGATTATTTATGGCGATGCAAGATTACACCATTGCAGGGCGTGGACATACTGAGACTCGGTACTATTCGAGTGACTTAGTCTACCTCGTTAATATCTAAGCGGGCGTGCTTTGTGGACGTCGAGGCTTCTCCACGGTTTCACCGTCGGGGTTAGCTGGATGGAGTTAAGGGGCTGCAGGGTCGGGGTAGCGATGATGACTATCGCAGGGTTTGTTGGCCACAATCCCGTTGGAGCGTGTTCCCAAAAGGCGACGAAGCACTTATGGGGACACCAATGTATTCTGGTCGATGGCTGGGGCAGACCTCAAGGACTCGATCGATTGTCCGAACAGCACGACTGGGTTGTCGGCGTCGGGCTCATCTTCTCCTCTTGCCGGGGCTCGGCAAACCAGTTCTCCACGAGCTGCGATCAGATCAAGGGTGATTTGATCGAACAGTTCCTCTAGTGCACTTACATAGCGCACCAGATGCAGCAATGCAGGATCTGTCTCGTGATCTCCGTTGGCAACCTGGGGTGGCCTACCATACCCGTCACGGTTGGGGTAGTAGTAGAACGAGCAACAGTTAACTCTGGGCGACAAGTGCCGGAGTTGAACTATAGCCTCTCGAGCAGCTAGTTGGATGGCTTGTGGCTCAAAGGAATTTGTCCTTCCGGTGAACCTGTAGGGCCGTTTTGGAGATAGACCCCTACCATAGATGTGCACAGTGGCCCAGAACTGACGGTTCTCACCGCTCATGGGCCCTTGGTACACAACATATTCTGGGGGCTCTTCTAATGCAAAGGCACGGCGGGTGAGGTTTGCTAGCATGGTCACAAAACCTCCAAGGTTGGTAGCTGTGGTCTCATTGTGCACAATAGGGCCAGGCATTATAGCTCGGTTTGGGGAAGAGGCTGTGTTGTGTTGGGTTGAGGCTAGCGTGCCCTTTTTATAGAAAAAGGGGACGGAGTCTTCCTTCGCACGCTTGCGAATGAGATAATTTAGGTGTCGGTCACTTGGCGCGTGATCGACAGGCTAGGCTGATAGGTTGGGCACTGACTGCCAAAAGGTGTCGGGGTCACTGTGTGGCTATCTTACACGAGAAGCTTGGCCGGGGTTAGGTTAAGGTCTGGTCGATTGGTTCATCTAGGTTTATTGACCTGGCTAAGATAGGATTAGCCAATGGTCAGCCTGGCTCTGATACCAAGGCTGTAGCGACCGGTTTTCTGGGGTATTAATTTCCCAGAAAATGGCCCTTGTGCTCACCAGCCCCAGGATTACTGTTAGCTGATGAGACACCAACTTGATACAGAAACTCCAAGCAAAATACATAATATGTAGTACAAGACCATTCTGGCCTATGAGTACAACACAAGGTTTCTAGTGGCTGATGGCGGAAGCGGTTTGTGGTTCATCAGCGTCTATGGGACTCCATTTCCCACAGCAACAGCTGACCAGGATAACACCTATCTTCGCGAGGCTGCTATCATCATTGTGTAGGCTCCGGGGCTGTCATCGCAACGCTCCTCTCCGTGCAAGAAATCTGGCCAAGACAATAGCCAGGGACAAGCCAGTGAGTACTTTTGAATGTACTCGCAAACATTATGAACACATGTATAATATAATGAACGATAATCATGCTCTGAAATATTTCATGATCACAACGTCAGTCACAAAATAAAATCCATGATGCACGCAAGCAGGTTATTCATATACAACATGAATATGCAATAATGGAGTAGAAATAGAATGCACCGATCGGGTGTCTGAAGCGATGCCTCGAAAGGATAATAATTTAAAGCATGCCTCAGTCGGGCGTCTGAGCGACACCACATAAAGGGCTATTAAGTAGTTTAAATAACAAGCATGCCACAGTCGGGCGTCTGAGCGACACCACATAAAGGGCTTATAAGTAATTTAAATAACAAGCATGCCACAGTCGGGCGTCTGAGTGACACCACATAAAAGGCTTATAAGTGATTTAAATGACAAGCATGCCACAGTCGGGCGTCTGAGCGACACCACATAAAGGGCTTATAAGAGAATGATCACAGTGAATACCCAGGAGGTAGAACCATCACAGGGATACTCAATAATTCATATAATGTAAATGGTTAGTCCATAATTATAGTAATCATAATCATCATGAGTCACAAGTAATGATCCATGTTCTGGTTTAGCAAGTTTTCCTCCGAAGACCGACACTAAGACCGACACTTGACCCATCCGAGACTATAGTCCTTACCCATGGACACGGCTATTCGAATAGATATAACCTCTGCAGAGGGTGTACTCTTTACCCACGAGTAACAGATTCCGTTACTCCATCAGGACTAATTCCGTCTACGGCCCTTTAATTAAAAACACACCTGGCCGCACACACCAGCCTGACTTACCGGTGTCTGGAATCACCCACGACAATCGTTAAGCAAAACTCTAAGCGGGGAAGCTACAACCTCGATTAGCATGGGATCACAAAATTTATAACACGCGCAAACTAGGGGAGCTACCCCCTCGGCTACAACCGGAAACACCCATGCCCCCGGACCAGGTGGCATGCCTACCGGATGCAGCCGGTACCTTCCACCATGGCCTCTCTGTACGGTGTGTGCTAGAAAGGGGTTGACAACTTACTGAATCGTACCCTACCTATGGCAGGGACATGTGGTAGTACGAAACAAGCATGGGGGTTACTAGAACAAGACTCGATCTACGGCCGACTCAGGAGGTTTAAGTATTCCCTGCATAATTAGGATAACAAATATGTTTCAACCAACAGATAGAATCACCACTCCTCATACCTCACTATGCCATACCGGACACAACCGTCTCGACGAGGACCGGAGACAAGCTCATGTCTACCCAAGACAGAGGCTTTCCCGGATTCCTTCCGGTAGGCATGAGGGGTATACGAGGGTGATTACTATCACAAGCATATCAAATTCCAACAGCAAGAAACATTCATTATGCACTCATGAGTATGATCATATCATCACATAAAATAATGAATACTTCGTGTTAAGGTGGTGTTGTCACCGTATCAAACAACACACCACAATATTATGCCAGGGTTCAGAATTCTTGCCTTCTAGAGTATGCGAGTGGGGTGCATTTTTGAAAGCTGCCTTCTTCTTCAAAAACCCTATTTTGAAAAAATAAATAAATTAACACCTAGTTTCAAAACAGTACAAAAAATTTGTTTGTAAAATTTTCAAATAAATATGAAAATAAACTAGACAAAATTTGAGAAACAACAGAAAAAGAATCAAATCGTTTGGACTTATATTTAAAAAGTTATAGCTAGTCAAAGTTTAGTCAAAATTCTGTTTTTAATAAATAAATAAAAGAAACAGAAAAAGAAAACGGTTCAGGGGGGGAGCGTACTCTGGGTTTACGCTTTCACTTATGCCAGCGTGGACCGGCTCGTGGGTCACTGAAAGTGGGTCCCTTGGGTCCATTGGTCAGGTTTGACCAGTCCCCCGCCTCTTTTCTCCTCTGCCCGAGCGGAGGCGGGGCTCCGGCAATCTCCGTCGACGAACGGCGGCTCCCCACGGGGTTTCGAGGGCAGGATGGATCCGCTGGTCCAGGGCGGTCCTCCCGGTGGTCGGAAGGCTGGTGGGGACGAAGGGAGTCACTGGCGGCGAGCTCCATGGCAGAGGTGGCTTCGGGAGGATTTGGCGTCTCGAGCTACGGTGGCTCCCGATCAAGTTTGAGAGGTGGGGTGGCTCCGCAAGGTCTAGGAGAGTCGAATGGCGGCGCTGGATGGACCGGAGAGGCTCTGCTTGCGATGAACGGGACCGGAGGGTGGTAGCGGCCGAACTGACCGGAGATGGGGAAGACGACCTCCCTCCATCGATTGCCGGCTAAGGGAGGACTAGGGGGATGGCATGAGGTGGCCTGAGGGTCTGGACGAGCTCGGGGGCTCCTTTTTGAGGCGGCCAAGGTCGGTTCCCGCGGCTGTGGATAAGAACGCCGGTGAACCTCCGTTCTGTTGCCAGGGGGCGCGTGGCGATGGCTGGTGGGGTTTGGCAGGGCGAGTGGATGAGCTCGGGCTGTTCTAGGGGCACCTGGCGGGCGAGGGTGGCTCGGGCAGCGCCGTCCATGGCAGGGGCCTGCTGTGGACGCCGGCACGCTACCAAGGGCTCTGACGCGGAGCTGTAGGGCGCCCGGGGTGGCTTGGCAGGTTCTGGCGAGTGGGTGACGACGAGGCGTAGCCCTGCGGGCAAGCAAAGGCCAGGCGCCAGACGCGGCGACTCGGGCGCACACACGTGCAAAACGCGCGCTCTGGCCGCGCCCAAAGCACGCACGCCAGGTTCTCGACGTAATGCTATCGTGTGCTAGAGGGCTTGAGCGAGGCTTGTAGTTAACAGGTCTGGGTTAGGGGTAGCTAGGAGCTTAGTGGACAAGTTTTTTGGGTCAGAGGATCAAGTTCACAATGCAAACTAAAAATCATGCCAAATCTGGCTATGCACACAAAGTGCTCGACAGAATGTCATGGGCATCTAGGCATCTCTTGGGGTGGCCAAAAACTCCAGATCACAGTCTCCTTAGATACAAGTGATGATGGCAGGGTTATTAGGGCAAAACCAGAAACTTGTTAGTGCTTGGTTTTGAGAAAACCAAATCTGGGCAGAAACTAAAGGCTATTTTTGCGTGGGTCAAAAATATTCCAATGGGTCCAA
Source organism: Aegilops bicornis (assembly GCA_021605145.1). Lineage (NCBI taxonomy): Eukaryota > Viridiplantae > Streptophyta > Magnoliopsida > Poales > Poaceae > Aegilops > Aegilops bicornis. The sequence continues at coordinate 856,037,855 of CM038670.1, read as the reverse complement.
TCTCCTGGACTTAAGGGTTTTGTAGGGTGGTTTATGAGCAGGAGAAAGATCATGGGCACTAGGGTAAAATAAAATAGAGTTGCAGTAGAAAATACTCAACTGGGCCAGAGAACAAAAGAGGATGATTTGCTCAAATTTTTCACAGAACACTCATGGGTTTTTGCATAAAAATTAATTATATGCATCTACTGACATCTCCAACTTTTTATGTAATTTTCAAAGAAATATTTAAATAGTTTGCAGTGCAAACCATAAACGGATCCAGATTTGAAAACTTGAGGTAGGGCTCAAAATCTTGAAATGATTAAGAGAGGTTTTAGCATAAAAGTGATTTAGTAACCTCACATGTCATCCCCAAATTTTGGTGGAATTTTTAAAGGAGTATTTAAAAGGGTTATAGTGCAAACGGGACCCTAAATCTTATAAAAATCATTTAAAAGAAATAGAGCTCAGGGAAGATAATCATATAAATACTTCCATTGATAAAAGAAATGTTTCTTGAGAGGGTATACAAGTCCAACAATATTTTTGGCAAGTTTTCACTTGGGGTAAAAACTCCACAATATCAAAGAGAAGAGTAGTTCTGAAATCAAAAGGTAAATCCAGAAATTAAAATTTAATTTACCATGGCAAAATTTTAATTAATAAATCATGGTTAAATTTTTGGGGTGTTACATTCCGCTGCCGCGTAGTTTTCATGATCGAGGCCCCTTTATGTTTACTAAATAATGTACATATTGTTCAGCCGCACCGTGTGTGCCGCTTGGCCTCGCTAACTGTTGTAATATGAACTATGCTCTGCTAGCATGAATAAAGCGGTTGTTTTTCTGTACCAAGTTGTTGTGTGTTGCCAGAAGACATGGTCTCTGGGCTGGCAATGCAGGGTAAACTGGTCGCTCTGAGACGGGGTGCCACAAATTCCCATCGTGTTGGCGATAGGCTAGGAATAGTAGTAGTGATTCCGCGCAAAGCGCGCTACCACTATGGTCGTTGTTGCAGCGCGTTTCGTGCATAGAGCGCTAGTGCTAAGAAAGAAAAGAAAAATGAAAAAAATAGAAAAGTAAATGAAAATGAAAGAAGTAGGAAACAGAGAAATGAAAAAAAAAGAAAATATAAGGATAAACAGAAGAAATAATTGCTTCCTATAGCAGTAGCGTGTTTTGCTAAAACGTGCTATAGCTAACTTAGTTATAGCGCGTTTCTGAAACAGCGTTATAGCTAACTTAGGTATAGCACGTTTCCGAAACAGCGCTACTGCTAGTTCAACTTAACCACCGGCGGGCTCAAAATTTTGCTAAGTCCTCCTTTCCCTCCTCTCTCCCCTGTTCCCCAACTCCTTTGTCGCCGCTGCCCGAGCCCGAGCCTATCCTCACCGCCGCTGCCCGAGGCTGCCCTCAACCTCACCGCCGCCACTCTCGACCTCACCGTCGTCGCCCAAGCCCGCCCAGGACCGCCTCCTCCCGATCCCGAGCCCGTCCTCGCCGCCCTACCTCTGTTGCTGAGCACCTCCCCGCCTTCATATATCCCCTCTCTGTAAGCCCCCCACCCCTCTCTCTCTACTTTTTCTTCCTCTGCCATGTTAATTAGAAGTAGTTCTAGATGCTAATTAGTACTAGGGTTCATATATAATGATTTTTAGTAGTAGTATTAGTAGTAGTAGTAGTAGTAGTAGATGTTAATTAGTACTCCCTCTGTCCCATAATGTAAGACGTTTTTTGACACTATTGTAGTGTAAAAAACGTCTTACACTATTGGACGGAGGGAGTAGTAGTGATGGTACTATTTAACTAGGGGAGTATGGTTAATAGTAGATGTTTTTTAATTAGGGGTAATAATAGATGTTAAGTAGTAAATAATGTAGATGTTAATTAGTTTAGTAGGGTTTAGTTTTTGAATTGAGTTTGTTTAACTATATGTTAATTAGGGCAGTAGGGTTTAGTTTAGAATAAAGTTTAGTTCAATAGTTAAATAAATATAATCTATATTTGGTTTTTGAACTGAGTTTGAGAGAGCATGAGATTTGTGTAGATTTTCTTGAAGTTTCAAACATTAGGAGATGCAAATTTGAAGTGGTCAGGATATATGCAAATTCCTCAATTGTGTTTGCACATGTTTCGATTGTGCCCAAGTAGCTTTGTTGTTTCCAGGGAATGAAGCCGAGTGGCCTATGTTTTGACGGAATGTTGATTCATTTCTGCTCCGGCAAATTTCAGGTTCTCGATTTGTCCACTTTTTAGCAAAAGTCATGCCGAAATTTTCCGTGAATTTCTGCATGACTTGTGCTACAAACTAGGACATATCGAGTGCCCAGGATTTGCGGCACCGGGAAGGAGTCAACATTCCTGCAAAGCATAGGCCTCTTTTATGTCATTATTCATTTTTTTAGGTCTAGAATTAGTTGACTAGATTTAATCATAGGAAACATGTCTAGAAACGATGAAGGACAGGGTTCTGGCTGCGACAACGTCTACCTGGCGGCAGACGAATTTTTTAGGGAAGCCGACAATCAACGGTTGATGTGTCTGGGTCCACTTGTCACATCAGAGACTTAGACCGACATCGAGACCGGTGTTGAGACTGAGGCCGGACTGAGACCGGCTCTGAGACTGAGACCGCTGTCGAGACTAGCAGAGCCGGTATAGAACCGAAAGCAAAGAGGCAACGGCTTCCTAACAAGCTCAGGACTACTAGACTGGTGGTCACGGAGGTGGACGATGACATTTTTGAGACAAACGCGCACGCAGAAGCACGCGCGTGCTACGGCAATCAAATAGGCTGCCTCGTATGGACAACCGCCACCATCAACAATGAGAAACTAAAGAAGATAGATAATATGTGGCCCTCCCTCCTAAAGAAGCTGCACCAGATATTCTTGTTCCTGGGCCGGAATGAAAAGGATTATAAAGATCTAGATAAGGACCCGGCAATGAAGAATATAAAAAACACGCCATGAGCAAGTTTGGCGATGCGTTGGCCGCCTGGAAAGCAAGGGTGAAACATCGGATCGTCAACCAAAAGGAACCCTCCTTCGAGATTGTAAAGGATAATCCGACAATCACAGAAGAGCACTTTGAAATATTCAAGGCGGCTTGCGAGGCTGAAACTACCAAAAAAAAGTTGAAGTACATGAAGGGGCTTCAACAGAGGAACATGGGGTGCCACCACCTCGGAAGCCGTGGTTACGGCGGGAAGAGGTCCATATTGGCCACGGAAGACGCGGAACAAGAGAATCTGGGCATCCCAGACCCCTTGGCGGAGTTCACCGTCCCGTGGGAGTGTGACGTCCTCAGGGCCCGACACCGTTGGTACCCAGTGAAGAAGGTCTTCGAGACGAACACGGTCACGAGGAGTTCATTAGACTGCTGGTAATTTTAGTTACTGATCAATTCGACTGCATGTTAGTCATACTTTTAAACGATCCTTGTGCCTTTTGCAGAGAGAGAAGCACAGGAATGTGGCCGAAAGCGACTCGCCGTCTGAGGCGTTGGCGAGGCCCAAGTGGGACACTCCATTCAACCGGGCGTTGAACATACTGAAAGGACTCCCGGTGGAGACTCGACCGTCGTATGGACGCGTGCACGGTGTTGGAGACGGTGCCACGTGGAAGAAGTACTACCGTGAGACCACGGAGGAGAGAAAGGAAAGACAGAGGTTAACTCAAGAAAACATCGACAAGAAGGTTGAGATTGTGGTTGAGAAGAAACCATATGAGACAGTCGCAACAGCGGTAGCTGCCGTAGAACAATTGGTTGCAGATATGTCTATTGTCTTGGTTCCGGCCGTTTTCAATTGGAGCAGGCAAAATCCAGAAAAATATGCAGCGGACTTCCCCTTGCTGACTTCTTCGGGAGCAGCTCGACTAGCGTTGCACCAGCACCTCCAGCTGCACCTGCTCCTGCACCTGCTCCCGCACCGGCTCCGGCTCCTGCAGCTGGACTAGCAGACGTGCTCGGCGGTGCTTCGTCTTTGGCTGAGCTCGACGCCCACATGGTATCTGTCACACCGACCCTCTTCAATAAATGTATAATCTCCCGTTTCCATTGCCTTTCGGATGTCTCACATCGTAGCCATGTCTTTGCAGGCCGATGTAACCCCATGCACCATATTGTACACCATCGGCGACCAGAAGGTGGACGTGGGGAAGGCGAAGATAATGGAGGCGAAGGAACCATTGTTCCACGGCCGGTCGATTTCCCCGGACGTCTTCAAGGTTTCCGTGGCCAGTATCAAACCGGGCCACGTGAATTTGGTTCCTCCATTACTATGGGGAGATGACGATGAGACCCCGCGGCAGCTTGGCGATTGCAAGATGTGGGTCCTGTTGTGGCCAAAGAGCCTGCTTCGTCTGGAGGCGGCCGGGAGCACACCCACGATCATGCAGTTAGGTATGAACATCAACACCCCACCTACCCAATTAGCGCCGGCTGTCGTGCTGGGTGATAGCGGGCAGGGTGAGGAAGAGGCTCCATTAGTCGCTGGTGACGTCGCCATAGATGAGGATGACGATGACGATGACACTTGATACGTCTCCAACGTATCTACTTTTCCAAACACTTTTGCCCTTGTTTTGGACTCTAACTTGCATGATTTGAATGAAACTAACCCAGACTGACGATGTTTTCAGCAGAACTGCCATGATGTTGTTTTATGTGTAGAAAACAAAAGTTCTCAGAATGACCTGAAAATCCTCGGAGATGAGTTTCAGAAAATATAAAAAATACTGGCAAAAGATAAAGGCCAGGGGGGCCACACCCTGTCCACGAGGGTGGGGGGCGCGCCCCCCTGTCTCGTGGGCCCCCTAGAGCTCCGCCGACCTCAACTCCAACTCTTTATATTCCGTTTCACGGAGAGAGAAAATCAGAGAGGAAGTTTCATCGCGTTTTACGATACGGAGCCGCCGCCAAGCCCTAAAACCTCTCGGGAGAGCTGATCTGGAGTCCATTCGGGGCTCCGAAGAGGGGGATTCGTCGCCGTCGTCATCATCAACCATCCTCCATCACCAATTTCATGATGCTCACCACCGTGCGTGAGTAATTCCATCGTGAGGCTTGCTGGACGGTGATGGGTTGGATGAGATTTACCATGTAATCAAGTTAGTTTTATTAGGGTTTGATCCCTAGTATCCACTATGTTCTGAGATTGATGTTGCTATGACTTTGCTATGCTTAATGCTTGTCACTAGGGCCCGAGTGCCATTATTTCAGATCTGAACCTATTATGTTTTCATGAATATATGTGAGTTCTTGATCCTATCTTGCAAGTCTATAGTCACCTATTATGTGTTAGGATCCGACAACCCCGAAGTGACAATAATCGGGATACTTCTCGGTGATGACCGTAGTTTGAGGAGTTCATGTATTCACTATGTGTTAATGCTTTGGTCCGGTTCTCTATTAAAAGGAGGCCTTAATATCCCTTAGTTTCCGCTAGGACCCCGCTGCCACGGGAGGGTAGGACAAAAAATGTCATGCAAGTTCTTTTGCATAAGCATGTATGACTATATTCGGAGTACATGCCTACATTACATTGATGAACTGGAGCTAGTTCCGTGTCACCCTATGTCATAGCTATTACATGAGGAATCGCATCCAACATAATTATCCATCACTGATCCAATACCTACGAGCTTTTCATATATTGTGCTTCGCTTATTTACTTTTCCATTGCTACTGTTACAATCACTACAATACTGCTATCTTTACTTTTCCCTCTGTTACCATTACTATCATATTACTTTGCTACTAAATACCTTGCTGCAGATACTAAGTTATCCAGGTGTGGTTGAATTGACAACTCAACTGCTAATACTTAAGAATATTCTTTGGCTCCCCTTGTGTCAAATCAATAAATTTGGGTTGAATAATCTACCCTCGAAAGCTATTGCGATCCCTTACACTTGTGGGTTATCAAGACTAATTGCTGGCGCCGTTGCCGGGAAGCATAGCTCTATTCTCTAAGTCACTTGGGATTTATATCTGCTGATCACTATGAAGAACTTGAAAGATCAAAGAAGTCAAATTTATCCCTCAACAACGAGGGGAGGTAAGGAACTGCCATCTAGTTCTTCACTGGATTCTCCTTCTGTTATGAATAAGTTTGCGGCACCTAAACCTACTACTGCTATGAATTCTGATATGTCGCATGTTATTGATGATGCCACTTCTGCTATGCATGATACTTATGATGAAACTACTTCTATGCTTGATACTACTGTGCCATTAGGTGAATTTCTTGATGAACAACTTACTAAGGCTAGGGAGAATCAAATTATTGAAAATGAAATTATTGATGAAAGTGATGATGAAGGTTCTTTTCCTAATTATGAATTTCCTGTTGTTCCTGAGGGTTATGTTATGGATGAAGAAACTACTAGAGATTTTCTTGCTTGCAATGATAGATCAGATCTTAAGAAATTGTTAGCTAAGCTTAAACAAAAGACTCTAAATGCTAGAATGAAACATGACCCTGCTTTTGCCACTTCACCTATCTTTGTTACTGATAAGTATTACGAATTCTCCGTTGATCCTGAGATTATTACTTTAATTTAATCCGATCCTTTCTATGGCACTGAATCTGAAACTTTTGTGGCACATCTCACCAAGTTAAATGATATAGCCACCATGTTTACTAATGATGAGAAGTCTCGCTATTATTATATCCTTAAGATATTTCCGTTCTCATTAAAGGGTGATGCTAAGACTCGGTTTAATTCTCTTGATCCTGGTTGTGTGCGTAGTCCCCAGGATATGATTTATTACATCTCTGCTAAATATTTTCCTGCTCATAAGAAACAAGCTTCCTTGCGGGAAGTATATAATTTTGTGCAAATCAAAGAAGAGAGTCTCCCACAAGCTTGGGGGAGGCTTCTCCGATTACTTAATGCTTTGCCTGATCATCCTCTTAAGAAAAATGAAATACTTGATATCTTTTATAATGGACTAACCGGTGCTTCCAAGGACTACTTGGATAGTTGTGCTGGTTGTGTTTTCAGGTAAAGAACAGTCGACGAAGCTGAATTACTATTATATAATATATTTACTAATGAAAATAATTGGACTCTTCCTGAGCCAATTCCAGAGGCAACTCCTGAACCAATTGAGCCAACTCCTGAGCCTATTCCTAAACCTACTCCGAAGAAGAGGGGTGTTTTATTTCTCAGTCCTGAAGATATGCAAGAAGCAAAGAAATCAATGAAATAAGAAGGTATTAAAGCTGAAGACGTCAAGAGTTTACCTCCTATTGAAGAAATACATGGTCTTCATATACTGCCTATTGAAGAAACACATTGTCTTGATAACCCGACACAGGTAGTAAAGGTAAATTCTCTCTATAGATATGATAAAGTTGAAATTCCCTCTACTAAATTTCATAGCCCATGCTTAGATGAATTTGATGACTTTATGGCTAGACAAGAAAGTTTTAATGCTTATGTTGGTAGAGAATTAAAGAATAATTCTTTCGAGATAGGACGCTTGATTGATTATATGTCTAGAGTTAAAGGTGAACTTAAAATCATTAGCAAATATTCTTCTATGGTTACCACTCAAGCTGAACAAGTACTTAAGGCTCGGAATGAATTGCTAGATGAACTAAATAATAAACATGACTTTGCTGTTATAGTTGTTGGGGAACGTAGTAATTTCAAAAAAAATCCTACGCACACGCAAGATCATGGCGATGCATAGCAACAAGAGGGGAGAGTGTGTCCATGTACCCTCGTAGACCAAAAGCGGAAGCGTTAGCACAACGCGGTTGATGTAGTCGTACGTCTTCATGGCCCGACCGATCAAGCACCGAAACTACGGCACCTCCGAGTTCTAGCACATGTTTAGCTCGATGACGTCCCTCGAACTCCGATCCAGACGAGTGTCGAGGGAGAGTTCCATCAGCACGACGGCATGGTGACGATCTTAATGTTCTACCGTAACAGGGCTTCGCCTAAGCACCGCTACAATATTATCGAGGAGGACTATGGTGGAGGGGGGCACCGCACACGGCTGAGAGATCAATGATCAATTGTTGTGTCTAGAGGTGCCCCCCTGCCCCCGTATATAAAGGAGCCAGGGGGGAGGGGCGGCCGGCTAGGGAGGAGGCGCGCCATGGGGAGTCCTACTCCCACCAGGAGTAGGACTCCCTCCTTCCTTGTTGGACTTGGAGAAGGGGGGAAAGAGAAGGGAGAGAGAGGAAGGAAAGGGGGGGCGCCACCCCACTCTCCTTGTCCTATTTGGACTAGGGGGAGGGGCGGGCAGCTCTGCCCTGCCGCCTCTCCTCTTCTCCACTAAGGCCCACTATGGCCCATTAAGCCCCCGTGGGGTTCCGGTAACCCCTCGGTACTCCAGTAAAATCCCGATTTCACCCGGAACACTTCCGATATCCAAATATAGGCTTCCAATATATCAATCTTTATGTCTCGATCATTTCGAGACTCCTCGTCATGTCCGTAATAATATTCGGGACTCCGAACAAACTACGTTAATACAAAACTTATAAACTCATAATATAACTGTCATCGAAACCTTAAGCGTGCGGACCCTACGGGTTCGAGAACAATGTAGACATGACCGAGAAATGTTTCCGGTCAATAACCAATAGTGGAACCTGGATGCTCATATTGGCTCCTACATATTCTACGAAGATCTTTATCGGTCAAACCGCATAACAACATACGTTGTTCCCTTTTTCATCGGTATGTTACTTGCCCGAGATTTGATCGTCGGTATCTCAATACCTAGTTCAATCTCGTTACCAGCAAGTCTCTTTACTCGTTATGTAATACATCATCTCGCAACTAACTCATTAGTCACATTGCTTGCAAGGCTTATAGTGATGTGTATTACCGAGAGGGCCCAGAGCTACCTCTCCGACAATCAGAGTGACAAATCCTAATCTCGAAATACGCCAACCCAACAAGTACCTTCGGACACACCTGTAGAGCACCTTTATAATCACCCAGTTACGTTGTGATGTTTGGTAGCACACAAAGTGTTCCTCCGGTAAACAGGAGTTGCATAATCTCATAGTCATAGGAACATGTATAAGTCATGAAGAAAGCAACAGCAACATACTAAACGATCAAGTGCTAAGCTAACGGAATGGGTCAAGTCAATCACATCATTCTCTCAATGATGTTATCCCATTAATAAAATGACAACTCTTTTGTCCATGGTTAGGAAACATAACCATCTTTGACAAACGAGCTAGTCAAGTAGAGGCATACTAGTGACACTCAGTTTGTCTATGTATTCACACATGTATCATGTTTCCGGTTAATACAGTTCTAGCATGAATAATAAACATTTATCATGAAATAAGGAAATAAATAATAACTTTATTATTGCCTCTAGGGCATATTTCCTTCAGTGTCCTTTTGCACTAGAGTCAATAATCTAGATTACACAGTAATGATTCTAACACCCATGGAGCCTTGGTGCTGATCATGTTTTGCTCGTGGAAGAGGCTTAGTCAACGGGTCTGCAACATTCAGATCCGTATGTATCTTGCAAATCTCTATGTCTCCCACCTGGACTTGGTCCCGGATGGAATTTAAGCGTCTCTTGATGTGCTTGGTCATCTTGTGAAATCTGGATTCCTTTGCCAAAGCAATTGCACCAGTATTGTCACAAAAGATCTTCATTGGTCCCGATGCACTAGGTATGACACCTAGATCGGAAATGAACTCCTTGCTGCTTCCGAAGCAGCTATGTACTATGCTTCGCATGTAGATCCCTCTACGACGCTTTGTTTAGAACTGCACCAACTTACAGCTCCACCGTTCAATATAAACACGTACCGGTTTGCGATTTCGAATCATCCGGATCAGTGTCAAAGCTTGCATCGACGTAACCATTTACGACTAGCTCTTTGTCACCTCCATAAACGAGAAACATATCCTTAGTCCTTTTTAGGTATTTCAGGATGTTCTTGACCACTGTCCAGTGATCCACTCCTGGATTACTTTGGTACCTCCCTGCCAAACTTATTCCTAAGCATACGTCAGGTCTGGTACACAGCATTGCATACATGATAGAGCCTATGGTTGAAGCATAGGGAACATCTTTTATGTTCTCTCTATCTTCTGCTGTGGTCGGGCCTTGAGTTTGACTCAACTTCACACCTTGTAATACAGGCAAGAATCCTTTCTTTGCCTGATCCATTTTGAACTTTTTAAAAACTTTATCAAGGTATGTGCTTTGTGAAAGTCCAATCAAGCGTCTTGATCTATCTCTATAGATCTTGATGCCCAATATGTAAGCAGCTACACCGAGGTCTTCCATTGAAAAACTTTTATTCAAGTATCCCTTTATGCTATCCAAAAATTCTATATTATTTCCAATTAATAATATGTCGTCTACATATAATATCAGAAATGCTACAGAGCTCCCACTCACTTTCTTGTAAATACAGGCTTCTCCAAAAGTCTATATAAACCCATATGCTTTGATTACACTATCAAAGCGCTTATTCCAACTTCGAGAGGCTTGCACCAGTCCATAAATGGATCACTGGAGCTTGCACACTTTTTTAGCATCTTTTGGATCGACAGAACCTTCTGGTTGCATCATATACAACTCTTCTTCCAGAAATCCATTCAGGAACGCAGTTTTGACATCCATTTGCCATATTTCATAATCATAAAATGCGGCAATTGCTAACATGATTCGGACAGACTTAAGCATCGCTATAGGTGAGAAAGTCTCATCGTAGTCAACCCCTTGAACTTGTTGATAACCTTTTGCAACAAGTCAAGCTTTGTAGACAGTTACATTACCATCAGCGTCAGTCTTCTTCTTGAAGATCCATTTATTATTGATGGCTTGCCGATCATCGGCAAGTCAACCAAAGTCCATACTTTGTTCTCGTACATGGATCCCATCTCAGATTTCATGGCCTCAAGCCATTTTGCGGAATCTGGGCTCATCATCGCTTCCTCATAGTTCGTAGGTTCGTCATGGTCAAGTAACTTGACCTCCAAAACAGGATTGTCGTACCACTCTGGTGCGGATCTTATTCTGGTCGACCTACGAGGTTCGGTAGTAACTTGATCTGAAGTTTCATGATCAATATCATTGGCTTCCTCACTAATTGGTGTAGTTGTCACAGGAACTGATTTCTGTGATAAAGTATTTTCCAATAAGGGAGCAGGAACAATTACCTCATCAAGTTCTACTTTCCTCCCACTCACTTCTTTCGAGAGAAACTCCTTCTCTAGAAAGGATCCATTCTTGGCAATGAATGTCTTGCCTTCGGATCTGTGATAGAAGGTATACCCAATAGTTTCCTTTGGGTATCCTATGAAGACACATTTATCCGATTTGGGTTTGAGCTTATCAGGTTGAAGTTTTTTCACATAAGCATCGCAGCCCCAAACTTCAAGAAACGACAACTTTGGTTTCTTGCCAAACCATAGTTCATAAGGCGTCGTCTCAACAGATTTTGATGGTGCCCTATTTAACGTGAATGCGGCCGTCTCTAAAGCATAACCCCAAAAAGATAGCGGTAAATCAGTAAGAGACATCATAGATCGCACCATATCTAGTAAAGTGTGATTACGACGTTCGGACACACCATTACGTTGTGGTGTTCCGGGTGGCGTGAGTTGCGAAACTATTCCGCATTGTTTCAAATGTAAACCAAACTCGTAACTCAAATATTCTCCTCCACGATCAGATCGGAGAAACTTTATTTTCTTGTTACGATGATTTTCAACTTCATTCTAAAATTCTTTGAACTTTTCAAATGTTTCCGACTTATGTTTCATTAGGTAGATATACCCATATCTTCTTAAATCATCTGTGAAGGTGAGAAAATAACGATACCCGCCGCGAGCTTCAATATTCATTGGACCACATACATCAGTATGTATGATTTCCAAGAAAATCTGTTGCTCGCTCCATAGCTCCGGAGAACGGCGTTTTAGTCATCTTTCTCATGAGGCATGGTTCGCAAGTACCAAGTGATTCATAATCAAGTGATTCATAATCAAGTGATTCCAAAAGTCCATCAATATGGAGTTTCTTCATGCGCTTTACACCAATATGACCTAAACGGCAGTGCCACAAATAATTTGCACTATCATTATTAACTCTGCATCTTTTGGCTACAACATTATGAATATGTGTATCACTACTATCGAGATTCATCAAAAATAGACCACTCTTCAAGGGTGCATGACCATAAAAGATATTACTCATATAAATAGAACAACCATTATTGTCAGATTTAAATGAATAACCGTCTCGCATCAAACAAGATCCAGATATAATGTTCATGCTCAACGCTGGCACCAAATAACAATTATTCAGGTCTAAAACTAATCCCAAAGGTAGATGTAGAGGTAACGTGCCGACGGCGATCACAACGACTTTGGAACCATTTCCCACGCGCATCGTCACCTCGTCCTTAGCTAGTGTCCGCTTAATCCGTAGTCCCAGTGTTGAGTTGCAAATATTAGCAACAGAACCAGTATCAAATACCTGTGTGCTATCATGAGCTCTCGTAAGGTACACATCAATAACATGTATATCACATATACCTTTGTTCACCTTGCCATCCTTCTTATCTGCCAAATACTTGGGGCAGTTCTGCTTCTAGTGACCAGTTTGTTTGTAGTAGAAGCACTCAGTCTCAGGCTTAGGTCCAGACTTGGGTTTCTTCTCTTGAGCAGCAACTTGTTTGATGTTCTTCTTGAAGTTCCCCTTCTTCTTCCCTTTACCCTTTTTCTTGAAACCGGTGGTCTTGTTGAGCATCAACACTTGATGCTCCTTTTTAATTTCTACCTCCGCAGCCTTTAGCATTGCGAAGAGCTCGGGAATAGTCTTCTTCATCCCTTGCATATTATAGTTCATCACAAAGCTCTTGTAGCTTGGTGGCAGTGATTGGAGAATTCTGTCAATGACGCAATCATCCGAAAGATTAACTCCCAGTTGAATCAAGTGATTGTTATACCAAGACATTCTGAGTATATGCTCACTTACAGAACTATTCTCCTCCATCTTGCAGCTGTAGAATTTATTGGAGACTTCATATCTCTCAATCTGGGCATTTGCTTGAAATATTAACTTCAACTCCTGGAACATCTCATATGCTCCATGACGTTCAAAACGTCGTTGAAGTCCCGGTTCTAAGCCGTAAATCATGTCACACTGAACTATCGAGTAGTCATCAGCTTTGCTCGCCAACCGCTCACAACGTCCATGGTTGCATCTGCAGCAGTTCGACACCCAAATGGTGCTTCCAGGACGTAATTCTTCTATGCAGCAATGAGGATAATCCTCAAGTTACGGACCCAGTCCGTATAATTGCTACCATCATCTTTAAACTTAGCTTTCTCAAGGAATGCATTAAAATTCAACGGAACAACAGCACGAGCCATCTATCTACAATCAACACAGACATGCAAAATACTATAAGGTACTAAGTTCATGATAAATTCAAGTTCAATTAATCATATTACTTAAGAACTCCCACTTAGATAGACATCCCTCTAATCATCTAAGTGATCACGTAATCCAAATCAACTAAACCATAACCGATCATCACGTGAAATGGAGTAGTTTTCAGTGGTGAACATCATTATGTTGATTATATCTACTATATGATTCACGCTCGACCTTTCGGTCTTAGTGTTCCGAGGCCATATCTCCATATGCTAGGCTCGTCAAGGTTAACCTGAGTATTCTGCATGTGCAAACTGGCTTGCACCCGTTGTAGATGGACGTAGAGCTTATCACACCCGATCATCACGTGGTGTCTGGGCACGACGAACTTTGGCAACGGTGCATACTCAGGGAGAACACTTTTATCTTGAAATTTAGTGAGAGATCGTCTTATAATGCTACCGTCAATCAAAGTAAGATAAGATGCATAAAGGATAAACATCACATGCAATCAATATAAGTGATATGATATGGCCATCATTATCTTGTGCTTATGATCTCCATCTCCGAAGCACCGTCATGATCACCATCGTCACTGGCGCGACACCTTGATCTCCATCGTAGCATCGTTGTCGTTTCGCCACCTATTGCTTCTACGACTATCGCTACCGCTTAGTGATAAAGTAAAGCAATTACAGGGCGATTGCATTGCATACAATAAAGCGACAACCATATGGCTCCTCCCAGTTGCCGATAACTCGGTTACAAAACATGATCATCTCATACAATAAAATATAGCATCACGTCTTGACCATATCACATCACAACATGCCCTGCAAAAACAAGTTAGACGTCCTCTACTTTGTTGTCGCAAGTTTTACGTGGCTGCTAAGGAGCTAAGCAAGAACCGTTCTGACCTACGCATCAAAACCACAACGATAGTTCGTCAAGTTAGTGTTGTTTTAACCTTCTCAAGGACCGGGCGTAGCCACACTCGGTTCAACTGAAGTTGGAGAAACTGACACCCGCCAGCCACCTATGTGCAAAGCACGTCGGTAGAACCAGTCTCACGTAAGCGTACGCGTAATGTCGGTTCGGGCCGCTTCATCCAACAATACCGCCGAACCAAAGTATGACATGTTGGTAAGCAGTATGACATGTATCGCCCACAACTCACTTGTGTTCTACTCGTGCATATAACATCAACGCATACAACCTAGGCTCGGATGCCACTGTTGGGGAAAGTAGTAATTTCAAAAAAAATCCTACGCACACGCAAGATCATGGTGTGATGCATAGCAACGAGAGGGGAGAGTGTGTCCACGTACCCTCGTAGACCGAAAGCGGAAGCGTTAGCACAACGCGGTTGATGTAGTCGTACGTCTTCACGGCCCGACCGGTCAAGCACTGAAACTACGGCACCTCCGAGATCTAGCACACGTTCAGCTCGATGACGTCCCTCGAACTCCGATCCAGCCGAGTGTCGAGGGAGAGTTCTGTCAGCACGATGCGTGTTGACGATCTTGATGTTCTACCGTCGCAGGGCTTCGCCTAAGCACCGCTACAATATTATCAAGGAGGACTATGGTGGAGGGGGCACCACACACGGCTGAGAGATCAATGATCAATTGTTGTGTCTAGAGGTGCCCCCCTGCCCCCGTATATAAAGGAGCCAGGGGGAGGGGCCGGCCGGCCAGGGAGGAGGAGCGCCACGGGGAGTCCTACTCCCATCGGGAGTAGGACTCCCTCCTTCCTTGTTGGACTTGGAGAAGGGGGGAAAGAGGAGGGAGATAGAGGAAGGAAAGGGGGGCGCTGCCCCCTCTCCATGTCCTATTCGGACTAGGGGGAAGGGGCACGCGGCCCTGCCCTGGCCGCCTCTCCTATTCTCCACTAAGGCCCACTATGACCCATTAAGCCCCCGGGGGGTTCCAGTAACCCCTCGGTAGTCTGGTAAAATCCCGATTTCACCCGGAACACTTCCGATATCCAAATATAGGCTTCCAATATATCAATATTTATGTCTCGACCATTTCGAGACTTCTCGTCATGTCCATAATCACATTCGGGGCTCCGAACAAACTTTGGTACATCAAAACTCATAAACTCATAATATAACTGTCATCGAAACCTTAAGTGTGCGGACCCTACTGGTTCGAGAACAATGTAGACATGACCGAGAAATGTTTCCGGTCAATAACCAATAGCGGAACCTGGATGCTCATATTGGCTCCTACATATTCTACGAAGATCTTTATCGGTCAAACCACATAACAACATATGTTGTTCCCTTTGTCATCGGTATGTTACTTGCCCGAGATTTGATCGTCGGTATCTCAATACCTAGTTCAATCTCGTTACCGGCAAGTCTCTTTACTCGTTATGTAATGTAATATATCATATCGCAACTAACTCATTAGTCACATTGCTTGCAAGGCTTATAGTGATGTGAATTACCGAGAGGGCCCAGAGATACCTCTCCGACAATCGGAGTGACAAATCCTAATCTCGAAATATGCCAACCCAACAAGTACCTTCGAAGACACCTGTAGAGCACCTTTATAATCACCCAGTTACGTTGTGACGTTTGGTAGCACACAAAGTGTTCCTCCGGTAAACGGCAGTTGCATAATCTCATAGTCATAGGAACATGTACAAGTCATGAAGAAAGCAACAGCAACATACTAAACGATGAAGTGCTAAGCTAACGATGTGATCCCGTTAATCAAATGACAACTCTTTTGTCCATGGTTAGGAAACATAACCATGTTTGATAAATGAGCTAGTCAAGTAGAGGCATACTAGTGACACTCAGTTTGTCTATGTATTCACACATGTATCATGTTTCCGGTTAATAAAATTCTAGCATGAATAATAAACATTTATCATGAAATAAGGAAGTAAAAAATAACTTTATTATTGCCTCTAGGGCATATTTCCTTAAAGAGTGGCTACTAGAACTGGTAAAATGACTCAGGAACCTTTGTATCCTGAAGGCCACCCTAAGAGGATTGAACACGATTCTCAGAATAATAATCTAGATGCTCCTAGTTCTTCTAAGAAGAAGAAAAAGAAAAATGATAGGACTTTGCATGCTTCTAGTGAACCTAATGTAGAAACACCTGAGAATCCTAATGATACTTCTATCTCTGATGTTGAAACACAATCCGGAGATGAACGTGAACCTAATGATAATGCTATAATTATGTTCATGTAGATGCTCAACCTGGTAATAACAATGATATAGAAATTGAACCTGCTGTTGGTCTTGATAACCCACAATCAAGAAACCAACGTTATGATAAGAGAGATTTTGTTGCTAGGAAACATGGTAGGGAAAGAGAACCATGGGTTCAGAAACCCATGCCCTTTCCTCCTAAACCATCCAAGACAATGGATGATGAGGACTTTGAGTGTTTCGCTGAAATGATTAGACCTATTTTCTTACGCATGCGCTTAACTGATATGCTTAAAACAAACCCTTATGCTAAATATATGAAAGATATCATTACAAATAAGAGCAAAATACCTGAAGCTGGAATCTCCACCATGCTTGCCAACTATACCTTTAAGGATGGAACACCTAAGAAACTTGGTGATCTCGGAGTACCCACTATACCATGCTCCATCAAAAGAAATTATGTTAAAACTGCTTTATGTGATTTAGGAGCCGGTGTTAGCGTTATGCCTCTTTCCTTGTACCGTGGACTTGAATTAAGTAACTTGACACCTACCGAGATATCTTTGCAAATGGCTGACAAATCAACTGCTATACCTGTCGGCATTTGTGAGGACGTGCCTGTTGTTGTTGCGAATGTTACTATCTTAACAAACTTTGTCATTCTTGATATCCTGAGGACGACAGTATGTCGATCATCCTTGGTAGACCCTTTTTAAATACTGCAGGTGTTGTTAATGATTGAAACAAAGGCAATGTCACCTTTCATGTTAATGGAAATGAGCATACGGTACATTTTTTGAGCAAACAACATCAAGTTCACAGCATAAATTCTATTGGGAAAATTCCATCAATCATTATAGGAGGTTTTGAATTTCCTCTCCCTACTGTCAAGAAAAAGTATGATATTCTTATTGTTGGGGATGTTCATATCACCGTTGAGGTAACTTAGCGTTATTCGAAATTTCTCCCGTTCCGTGTTATTCAGAATGAGTTTGTTAACAAGACTTGATCAACCTTGTTAGTAGATTCATTTTGATGATCATGAGATGGATGGAACTAGAAGGCACAACCTTCTGTACCCTCTTTTTACTTTCTATTATTTAGGATAAATAAAGCAAAAATAGTATTATCAGTCTGTTTTCTGAATTATCCATGCAATAAAAAATATCCCGAAAATAAAAGTGCTCCAAATGCCCTGCAAATTTAGTGATTTTTTATGGAATATTTGAGGATTTTAGGCACTGAAATCACTGCAGGAGGGGCAAGCACCAGGCCACGAGGGTGGAGGGCGCGCCCCCTATCTCGTGGGCCCCTGGTGGACCCCCTCCACTTATGCCAGCACCCACACACTCCACCTTCTTCCCAAAAAAATCCCCATCTAGCTCAAGCACTAGTTCCAGCTCATTTTGCTGCGATTTTCGATCTCCTTGCTCAAAGCTCCATTCACAAAACTGCTTTGGGAGATTGTTGCTTGGTATATGACTCCTCCATGGATCCAATTAGTTTTTGTTCTAGTGCTTTATTCATTGCAAATCCTTGCTGCCTTGGTGACCCTGTTCTTGAGCTTGCATGTTAAATTTATGAGGTCCCAAGTAATTCTAATGCATGATATAGGCTCTAGGCACTTGTAGGAGTAGTTGCTATCAATCTTGTTTAGTTTCATTCATTTTTATTTTAAAGTTACTAAATTTCAGAAATTTTCAGAGAATGTTAAGGAGATTTTTGAGGGGCTCTTCTAGCCAAGGCTCCCAGGAAAAACAAGCTAAAGAGAAGGAAAAGGCCAAGTATAATCTTCCTCGCATAGCGGGAGTACGGCCGTGTGAATGGCCAGGCGATAATTTCTTGAGAGAAGCTGGAATTTATGAAGATTTTTATTCTTTGATCGAGAATGCAAGCCTCACCAATTTCCTCCACAACCGGATCGATCTGTATCTCTTACTTACCAATACTTTCATGCAAAACTTTTATTATTATCCTAAGAAGTCACCGCCTTCAGTATCATTTCATTTATATGATGAATTCATGGAAATGACTTTACGTAATTTTTGCGCGGTATGTAGGATACCCTTTGAGGGAAAATTAGAGGAACCACATCATAGGGATGTGGATGGCTTTGTTAACACTATCAATGTAGGGGATCCAAAGAAGGGTTCCGATGCGAGAATCTCTAGCATACACTTTCCTGTTTTACGCTACTTTGCCATATTTGCTAGTAGATGCTTGATTGGTAGTGAAAATAGTGGAAACTTCAATGTTCCAGATATTATTATTATTCACCATGCCTTGTTTGGAGATAATAGTTTTAGTATGGGTGTCGTTATTGCTAAACGGCTAAGCCTGAATTGTACAAAAGGCCCCATCTTTGGAGGTATCTATGCTGCACGTCTTGCTAGACATTTTGAGATACCTATTAGGCACCATGACAAAGAGGATACAAAATTGCCTCCTTACGTTTTAGATTACAAGAGCATGGTAGCACATGAGTTCATTGTTGACAACGAAAATAAGATGCTCTTGTATAACCTGAGATTTAATAAGAAACACAATGAGACTATTATTTTTTTTGCACTTCTGTTGTTTGATTTGATTGCAGATAATTTTCTTGTCATGCCGGAAGCAGTGTACGCTCGTCGAGGCCAAGCATCCGCTCCAGAACCTGAGCCTGAGCCGGAACCTGCACTGGACCCTTATCGAGCATCATCCTACCAGTGGGATCCAGAGGAGACGGCCAGCAAGTGGTATCCTGATTACACCACTCAGTACACCGGGGAGAGTAGCCGCGGTCTGTGGCATTAGACCAACTTAGGCCAAAAGCCTAAGCTTGGGGGAGTACGTATTTCCCACCGACTTTACATTCATGTTCACACACTATTCTAGTCGTCGGTGCTCATACTCTTTCATTGTATTATCCATGCTAGTTTAATTTTCTTTTTCTAGTTTTCTTCTTGTGTGTCTGATAAACCTTAAGAAAAACCAAAAAAATATTAGTTAGTTTAATTTCCATGCTTATAGTAGAAATTAAAATGAAAACCCAAAAATATTTCTCGTTCTTCTTTTACTTGTTGGGAGCTTTCCCGTGTAAATAGTTTTATTTTCTTTTCTTTCCTTTGGGGGTTGAGAATAGAAGACCATATTGAAAATGTTTAGTGGCTCTCATATGCATGATTATTTATTTAACTTAGAGTCCATATTACTTTGTTTTCTCTCTTGAGTTGAATGCTTGCAGATTCCAGCTTAGTTCAATGCACGTGCACTATTATTATTATACACATCGTTCGGTCGTGCAAGTGAAAGGCAATAATGACGATATATGATGGACTGATTGAGATTAGAAAAGCTGGTATGAACTCGACCTCTCTTGTTTTTGTAAATATAATGAGTTCATCATTCCTGATTCAGCTTATTATGAAGTAAACATATTTGCAATGACATTTAGAGATTATAGTTGCTTGTGCCATGCTTGATTAGCTATGAGTTATAATGGTTTACCTTGCGTGCCAACATGCTATTAAAATGATTATGATGTGGTATGATGGGATGGTATCCTCCTTTGAATGAATTGAGTGACTCGACTTGGCACATGTTCACGCATGTTGTTGCAACAAATCAACATAGCCTTCATGATATTTATGTTCATGGTGTATTATATCCTACTCATGCTTGTACTCGGTGTGAATTAATTTTAATGCATGTTCATGACTCTTGTCTCTCTCTCAGTTGGTCGCTTCCCAGTCTTTTGCTAGCCTTCACCTGTACTAAGCGGGAATACTGCTTGTGCATCCAAACTCCTTAAACCCCAAAGTTATTCCAATGAGGCCACCATACCTTCCTATATGCGGTCTCTACCTGCCATTCCAAGTAAATTTGTATGTGCCAAACTCCAAACCTTCAAATGAAATTATGTTTTGTATGCTCGAGCAGCTCATGTTTCAACTAGGGCTGCCTATATCTTCCATGCTAGGTGGGTTATTCTCAAGAGGAGTGGACTCCGTTTCTCATTCACGAGAAAGGGCCGGTAACGGGGATGCCCAGTCCCATGATCCAAAAAGATCAAAGCAAATCAATATAATTAAAAAAACTCCCCCAGGGTTGTTGTTAGTTGGAGGCACTCGTTGTTTCAAGCAAGCCATGGATTGATGCTTGTTGGTGATGGGGGAGTATAAACTTTTACCATTCTGTTTGGGAACTGCCTATAATGCATGTAGTATGGAAGATACAACCATCTCATAGTTGTTGCGTTCACAGTGAAAGTATGCCGCTCAAAATGTTATTCAATCTCTATTTTAAAATCGAGCTCTGGCACCTCTACAAATCCCTGCTTCCCTCTGCGAAGGGCCTATCAATTTACTTTTATATTGAGTCATCACCCTCTTATTAAAAAGCACCCGCTGGAGAGCACACTATCATTTGCATGCATTACTGTTAGTCTATATTGGTATGACTTGACTGGATCTCTTTTACCATGAATTACAATGTTTAGTCGGTCCTTGATCTTTAAATGTGCTCTGCATTTATGTTTTGCGGTCTCAGAAAGGGCTAGCGAGATACCATTTTGTTATATCATGTTATGATTGTTTTGATAAAGTGTTGTCATCCGAGTTTTATTATTATGGCTCGCTAGCTGATTATGCCATTGATATGAGTAATTGTGAGATCGAGGTGTTATTATGAGTACGGTTAGTTCATAATATTTACTGAAACTTGAATGCTGGCTTTTCATATTTACAACAACAAGAGCAAACAGAGTTTCTAAAAGTTTTTCTTTATCACTTTCAGTTTGTCGACTGAATTGCTTGAGGACAAGCAAAGGTTTAAGCTTGGGGGAGTTGATACGTCTCCAACGTATCTACTTTTCCAAACACTTTTGCCCTTGTTTTGGACTCTAACTTGCATGATTTGAATGAAACTAACCCAGACTGACGCTGTTTTCAGCAGAAGTGCCATGATGTTGTTTTATGTGTAGAAAACAAAAGTTCTCAGAATGACCTGAAAATCCTCGGAGATGAGTTTCGGAAAATATAAAAATATCGGCAAAAGATAAAGGCCGGGGGCCACACCCTGTCCACGAGGGTGAAGCGCGCCTGTCTCGTGGGCCCCTAGAGCTCCATGACCTCAACTCCAACTCTTTATATTCCGTTTCACGGAGAGAGAAAATCAGAGAGGAAGTTTCATCGCGTTTTACGATACGGAGCCGCCGCCAAGCCCTAAAACCTCTTGGGAGGGCTGATCTGGAGTCCGTTCGGGGCTACGGAGAGGGGGATTCGTCGCCGTCGTCATCATCAACCATCCTCCATCACCAATTTCATGATGCTCACCGCCGTGCGTGAGTAATTCCATCGTAGGCTTGCTGGACGGTGATGGGTTGGATGAGATTTACCATGTAATCAAGTTAGTTTTGTTAGGGTTTGATCCTAGTATCCACTATGTTCGAGATTGATGTTGCTATGATTTTGCTATGCTTAATGCTTGTCACTAGGGCCCGAAAGTGCCATTATTTCAGATCTGAACCTATTATGTTTTCATGAATATATGTGAGTTCTTGATCCTATCTTGCAAGTCTATAGTCACCTATTATGTGTTATGATCCGACAACCTCAAGTGACAATAATCGGGATACTTCTCGGTGATGACCGTAGTTTGAGGATTTCATGTATTCACTATGTGTTAATGCTTTGGTCCGGTTCTCTATTAAAAGGAGGCCTTAATATCCCTTAGTTTCTGCTAGGACCCCGCTGCCACGGGAGGGTAGGACAAAAGATGTAATGCAAGTTCTTTTCCATAAGCATGTATGACTATATTCGGAATACATGCCTACATTACATTGATGAATTGGAGCTAGTTCTGTGTCACCCTATGTTATAGCTATTACATGAGGAATCGCATCCGACATAATTATCCATCACTGATCCAATGCCTATGAGCTTTTCATATATTGTGCTTCGCTTATTTACTTTTCCGTTACTACTGTTACAATCACTACAATACTACTATCTTTCCTTTTCCCACTGTTACCATTACTATCATATTACTTTGCTACTAAATACCTTGCTGCAGATACTAAGTTATCCAGGTGTGGTTGAATTGACAACTCAACTGCTAATACTTAAGAATATTCTTTGGCTCCCCTTTTGTCGAATCAATAAATTTGGGTTGAATACTCTACCCTCGAAAGCTGTTGCGATCCCTTACACTTGTGGGTTATCAACACTCAACAGTATTCCAGTACTGGCGCCTACTTAGGGTTTGAGCGTCATGAGTCGGTGCCTGAGTTGCCGCCTCCAGAGTCTGAACGTATTATGGACGACCTTCCGGTAGCAAAGAAGCCTAGGAAGAGACCGAGGAAAGGCAACAAAGCTGCTTCTATGATCCTGCCGCCTTAGCAGCCTCGGGTTCAAGACCGTATAGATATCCCCGATGCGACAAAACGGCATATCCCCGGTGAACCAATCTTACATAAAGCAGCGCTAGGGGCCAAATTCGGCGATCTAAGGAGACTTCATGACGATGTGCTGCTGATAGAGAAAGGCCTCATCGCCTCGAAAAATCCAGGATAACCACTCTACGTGGTTAACGTGCCGCGGCAGTTGTCGTACGTTGACACATTCCCCATGGAGAAGTTCTTCCTTCGATTTGATTACATCTTCGACATGTTTCACTTGAAGAATCTGGATTTTACGTTTGTCTGCCTTTATGCCTTGCACATGAACTACCTCATCGGGGTTGAGCAGACACCTTATATCTGTGTCGCTGACCCGTACTTCATGCACGAGGGCTTCTTGGGAGTCTGCACAGAGCACCGTCAATATGCGAGGGAATACATTGCCAATATCATGCTCGCCAATAAGGACAAGGAGGCGATTCTCGTGCCTTATCATCCCCTGTAAGTCATCCGCGCGGATATCCTTCATTCGGTTTCAATCATTCATTTGCACGGTGGAGGCTAATTAATTTGAGGTGTACTTATTTTGCGCAGCGGTGGGCGCGCCGTCCTCATCATCCTCTACCCCCGATACTCCCACGCTCTTTACTTGGACTCGTCGAAGAACATTAACAAAAAGGATTACATCCACATCAAGTCTGTTCTCAATGGTGCTATGTTTTACTACAACACACGAGGTGGAGAGGTCAAGGACAAGAAGAAAAGGGACGGTAGGGCCGCGTTCAGCCATAAGACCGACTTCTGCTGCATCCAGCAATCGAGTGATTCTCTTAATGATGGATTCTATGTCCTACACCACATGCTGGAGTACAGACGGGATCACCATAACCTTTGCATGTCACCTAGATCCGGCGATGCCCATATTCTGCAATGGGCAAAGAACTTAGGAGATATCGAGGATCATCGACTTCAAGCTGAGTTCTATCACATCCAAAGCGAACTTGCCCAAATCATTATGAAGGAGGTCGCCGAAAAAATAGGGATGTTCTACAAAGAAGGACAAATGTCACGGGAAGACGTCCGAACACGCGTAGCCGCTCAGCGTCTCGACCTGAAGCCTTTCACTAAGGTTGGAGACTATCTCCCTGACTTGGATGGATGGCACGACATGTTGGATTGATTGTCGATATATGACAATGTGTCCGTTTAGTCCATATTTTCTGTATGACAAAACTTTGAGTTATGCACGAAGAAACTTTATTTGTGATGTAATTAAACCGTCCTCCTGGACTAGCGATGATCACTCTAGTTAGGGCATTTTGGGTATGATGAACTTTGTTATTTATGCTTATGATATGTTGCTTCTATTTTTGCCAAGTCTGTCTCTTTCTGTTGCTCAACTATATATGTTGCATATCATCGACTCATGTGACAATGCAGGTGCATAGATCATCAATGGCGAAGAAGTGCTACATCAGGAGTATACGACGAGTGGCCGGAGTGTCAGGTCCAGGTGTACCGGTTTCCGGTTTCCGAGTGACAGCCACTAGTTAGTTTAGGTCCACGCTAATGCGAGAGAGGGATATGAACTCATGTACTGCATAGTTCCGCTCTCACTCATAGTGATAGCTCTTCTCACGTATATCATTGTTTAGATGCATGACAATGTAGTTGCAAGTAATCGAGACTTGTATCACTATTTTTGAGATGATGACGAGAGACCACTTTGTGTTGGATGATGATTATGATGATGACATGATTTGATGAGACTATTTGTATGTATATTCTATGATTACATTTGTATGTGTATGATATGCTAAAGATTATTGTGTAAATCCTATTCAAATACAAAACAAATATGCAGAAAAAACAGAAACTAATAAAAAAACTAGCAGTGGCGAGGAGAATAAAGTTAGCAGTAGCGTTTCCTGCTAAAATACACTGCGGATATTAGCAGCAGTGCTCTGCACAAAAGCTCGCTACTGATAGCCGTAGCGCCTTATCAGTAGTGCGGCATCCTGCGCTACTGATAGGCAAAAGACCCGCGCTACTGCTAGGGTTTTCCCTAGTAGTGGCAGGAGGAGGAGCGTCGGCGGCGGCGGACGATGACGGTGGTCGGGGAGCAGCGGCGGCGGCTGATGACGGGGTGTGCGGGGGAGAGTGAGAGTGGAGAGGGAGAGTGAGGGCCGCTGTTTGGGGAAGATAGGTGGCGTTTAGCAGTAGCACGTGTTAGGAGAAAGCGTTGCTGCTAAACTCCATAGCAGTAGCGCTTTTAACAATAGACGCGCTACTGCTACGCCTGTAGCAGTAGCACCTTCTACAAAACGCGCTACTGCTAAGATAAGGCTAAGCTTGTAAAAAATCAAAAATACATTGGTCATGAATGATCTTTTTGTGTATAATCTAAATTGTCAATGGGAATCTTCCTCGGTTTAAGAACCGACGAAGATTCCTATTGCAGCCACAGATCCTACACATAGAGTTCAATGAAGACCAAGTGGTTCTGATGGTTTGAGAAGTAACGTATTTAAGGTGGTAACAATCCTGTTTGCGGAGCGAGGTGGGACTAAACTTAGTTGCAACGAGTGGACTAAACTTAGCAGCTGCGAGTGTTGGCAAAAAGCGCTGCTGCTAAATTCAATAGCAGTAGCGTGTTTACAAAACAGGCGCTACTACTATACCTAGTCTGGCGGCAACGTCGTGGCAATATTAATAGTAGCACTGTTTTTTTCCTAGCGCGCTACTACTATGTGGTTATTAGTAGCACGGTTTGAGTCCTCGCGCTACTGCTAGGTAGCAGTAGCGCCTTATTTTAAGCCGCGCTGCTAGTACGATTATGTGTATAAGGTTTTCCCTAGTAGTGTACGGGAACCGCAGAAATGGGTCCTTCAATTCAAACAACCGATAATACCCCTCGTATTGTAGCTCAACTCAAGCCCGGTGATATTGAAGCAGATCCTGAAAAGAGAATACACATTCAGGATTTGGATGCAGACATTAGAGATCTTGCTACAAGAGAGTACATTATTATGGGTCCATGCCAACCAACTAATCATACATATGAACGGTTAAATGGTAGAAGCTTTCATGATTATTGGTTCAATGATCATCACAGCTGGTTGGAATATAGCATTGAAAAAGAGCAGGATTTTGCTTTTATTGTTTTCTGCTTAAGCAACCAAGGGCTGAAAACTATGGTATTGAAGCATTCACAAAAAATGGTTTTAAATCTTGGAAGGATGGGCCTAAAGTTTTCAATCAGCATGTTGGCAAGCGTGATAGTGCTCATAATAAATCTAGACAACATTATGAGGATTCCAAAAATGAAAGACAAAATTTGCCACATGTGTTTGATAGGGGTTCTAATAAGAAAGAAGAAGTATACAAAGCTCGTCTCTTAATTATAATAGGAGATACAATTGGATTTATGCAAGGCTTGTTCAGAAGAGACCACCAAAGTCATTCTAGAGGAGATTGGAGATAGTAAATTTGCATTACTTATTGATGAGTCAAGAGATGCATCTATGAAGGAGCAAATGGCTATGTGTTTGAGGTGAGTACCTTTGCTCATATTTCTTGAAAGTTTTTGTGGGTGTATTTTCTTAAAAGTTTTTATATATTAATCATGCTCCTATGTCTTATATAGGTATCTCGGCAAACGTGGGGAGGTGCTTGAGAGATTCATGGTAGTTGAGCATGTTCCTCGCACAAGAGCAACTTCACTAAAGATATCTTGGCTTTTCTATGTCTAATTTGAGAGGGCAGGGTTATGATGGGGCATCAAGCATGAGAGGGGAATTCCGTCGATTGCAAAGATTGATCTTGGAGGAAAATCCTTATGCTCATTATTTACATTGTTTTGCCCATCAGCTACAATTAGTGGTTGTTGCTGTTGCCAAGTTTTGTTCATCAGTAAGGGATTTTTTTAATATACAAGCATGGTTGTTAACATTGTTAATGCTTCTTGTAAAAGATATGATCAGTTAGCCCAAGAGCAACATGATGAAATAGAGGCTGGGGAACTTCCCGAGGGAAGAGGGGAAAACCAATTAACTAACCTTGCTAGACCCGGTGATACACAGTGGGGGTCACATCATAAAACCTTGTGCCATCTTGTTGATATGTGGAAACCAGTTTTGAAGGTATTAGGAAATTGACACAATGATGCCGATGTTGCCCAAAGAACCACAACTGCTGGGTTGATAAAGCACACGGAGTCCTCTGAATTTGTTCTCATATTGCATATTACACTAGTAGAAAAAGGGCCTATAGTCCCGGTTCATAAGGGCCTTTAGTCCCGGTTCGTGAACCGGGACTAAAGGGTCGGTACTAATACCCTCACCCTTTAGTCCCGGTTCTATCCAGAACCGGGACAGATGGGCCTCCACGTGGCCTGTCCGCTGAGCCCAGGCAGGAGGGCCTTTGGTCCCGGTTGGTGGCACCAACCGGGACCAATAGGCATCCACGCGACAAAGATTTCTTTGGCTCTGGTTTTGTTTTTTTTTTCAAAAGAGGGGGTTTGGGGGTTTTGGGGGTTAATTTAGGTGTTTCATATATTGTGCTATAGCTAGCTAATTAATAGAGAAAAGTGTCCTTTCTTTTGTCCGTGCTTGGTCGACGCTACGTACTATACATACGTATAGACAGGACTAACTAGACATGCTAGCTAGCTAGTAATTAAGCAAACAGAAGATCGTCATGAACATATATATGCATACAGAGAGAAGTGATATCGACCACCTCTCCTTCTCCGAGAGATTGGTCGAACAACAAGTTCTCGTATATCTATCCGACGCTACCGGCTACATATATACAATAATTATCTTTTACAATACGGACGCGTGGTCCACATGGTATTCCCCGTCTTCAGCGATCACATAGTCAAGAAAGAATGCCGCCAATTCCTCTTGAATTGCTCGCATGCGATCTGGTGCTAGGAGTTCATCCATTGCGAAACATCTAATTTTAAGAAAGGGGTCAATACATATATATATATATATATATATATATATATATATATGAATGAATGAAACTCAACACAAATGATGGTAATAAAATAAAATTGTGAATATTTTTATTTACGCGCCGTATTGTTTGTCGGAGTAGCCCCTCTCACATGTCGAGAGGCGGATGGACTCGCAAACGTAGTATCCACAGAAATCAATCCCTTGTTCCTGCCACAACCACTTTACAAGAAACAGAGGTCAATCAAACTGATAATTAGCAAGCATGCTAAATGGTATTGATGAAACTAGTGCTTGAATCACTAGGAGATGCGCGTGGAATCTGCTACTATATAGTACTTACTTTGGGTGTCTAAATTGCAGCTTCTTGGTAGTCCCGGAGCTTTTTGGTGAATTTTCCCAAGCCCTGCCATACAAAGAAAACAATTACTTGATATCAGAAATGAACAAAGTTGCTGATATGGTGGATAATGATCGATTTAACTTACTTCTCAAGCATTTCAGTCATGTCCGCATACTCCTTGGGATCTTTTCGTCTCGAGTCAAAGACAGTTACTACTCCCTTCTCAAGCTTAATCTCTAGGAGAATATAGTGGTAGCTGCGCACACATGCATAACTCATCAATATTACATTACTATAACCTGGACTAATAAGGAAACCGAATATGCCACAAGACAGTAACACTCACTTGAAGTTGTAAGGAAAGAGTATTATATCTTTGTGTTCATTTATTACCAACGATTGTAGCAAGTTGGCCTCGGTATCTTTGGCACGAAATTCAACCTCATTTGCATCTATGAGATATGTGTTAATGAACCCAATATCACCCACTTGTCTTTTGTTCAATTCGGCGATCTTCAATCTGCATAATATAGTGAGGATATTTATAAATACATGCAATGAAAGGGCTGAGTTATATAGAGATACTTAATGATGAAGTAGTACTACTTACAGACAGTAGCAGGTGACCGTTGTTTTATCGAGGGCCAATTGATTGAAAAACTGATAAAACTCCTCAAATGGAATAGGCAACAGTTCAATTCCAAGGAGGTCATGCTCCTTTTTAACTCTCAAATACAAAGTACTCCTCCCCTCAGACTCTTTGCAGGTTTTCATGTACCAATCATGCAATCTTCGCATCATCGTTGATAGAGAGCTTTCATCTTTGACGAGAGGCTTCCCGTACTCAGATCTTTGTATCTGCACCTCCAAGAAATCAAATTGTACATCGTCGGGCAAGTAATCTTCAGGATTGCCATAACCGGGCACCATCCTCGGATCGACGATGACGCTAGCAGGCACCTTGAGGGGGGGGCACGTTTCCTTCGCTTGTTCGCCGAGCTGGGCAATTTGTTTCCCAGCTCGTTGTTCTTTCATCCTTTGATCACCGACAGTACTTCCCGGTCTCTCCGCCTCGGCAAATGCCTTTCCAATAATGCGCTCATAGTTGCCTTTGGCGGAGACTTGGGTGGTTTTGTCGGGCAGCGAGTGCGCTTCGCTTTGACCGGATCTACCTTCTCCTCCGGAGGTGGATGTCTCTTTGCTTTCAACCCTTGAAACCAGTCATCCACTTCGGTCTGCGCGATCTTCGCGTTTTCCTCCTCGCTCCTCTCAGACGGTAACTTCTCCGAGTCTTCAGAGAAGGACCGAATCATATCTCCTCCCGCCTTTGGCAAGACGGCTAGACGCCGCAGAGCGAGCAGAGCGGATGTCTTCTTTCCTTGCTTACGAGGCGGAGGAGAAGGACTACGACGCCACGGAGCAGCCGGAGCGGCGGCGGGGTCTCTTCCGCCTTGCCGACGAGGCGGAGAAGGAGGAGGCTGGCTGCCGGACGCCGTGCAGCGGAGAAGGAGACGGAGTGCCGCCACGCGCGGAGAAGGAGCCGGCCAAGTGCCCCGATCGTCACTCACGGAAGAGGAGGCGGTGGAGGAGGCGGAGTGCCTGACTTCGGGAGGAGGAGGAGGAGGCGGTGGAGGAGGCGGAGTGCCTGACTCACGGGAGGAGGAGGAGGAGGCGGAGGCGCCCAGTTCGGAAGGTTGATGAGATCCTTCCGCCATAGGCATGGAGTCTTGAGCGTAACCCAGCCGATACTCCCCTTCACCGGTAGGGTGGTCAAGCCGGAGCTCCTCAAATCCCTCCGTTATTTCATCGACCATCACCTTAGCATATCCTTCGGAATCGGCGGCGGTGAAAAGTTGAGTCGGGTTTAGTGGGATAAACAGAGCCAACAGCCGCCTTGACCTTTAAATTGCTCCATTGCGCCATAAGGTGGCAACTTTCAGCATCCGTGATAGCATCCACGGGATAGCTGGCGAGGAGCCGTCAAGGCATGTTGCTCGCTGAAGCAGCTCGGTGGAAGCCACGCTGCTTCTCCGCCGAGATGGCGGGGTAACCGGGGAAGCTTCGGCAGGTCGTTTGTTGTGATCGGCTGCTTCTCGTTCCTCTTCTCATTCCTCTAGCCCCATTACCCTTTCGTGCAGCGCTGCATTAGGCTCTGCTCCAGTTTCTTCCTCCTCTCATGGGTTTTGTAACCCCTGCGTCCGAAATCCAGCCTTCCACGAAACGGGCTGGCGTGCCTCGTGTCCGTCCGGGGTGCTCGTGGATTCGAGGGCCATTGTGAGCTCGTCCTTCTCCCCGTCTCGAACGAACTTCCCTTGCTGCGCTGCTTCGATATAATGCTTAAGCCTCTTGACTGGTATGTCCAATTGTTCGTCCGTCCAAATGCACTTCCCGTTATAGGGTCCAAGGATCCGCCGCCCGAAGAACCAAGTCCGCAACGGTCTGCCAGTTCATTGTCTCGGTTCGATCCCTTTATCAAGCAGATCATTCTCAGCCTTGGACCACTTAGGCCAAAGCTATGAGGTAGCCACGACCCGCATTGATGATGAAGCTTCTTCTTCGCAGCATTCCTCTTGTTTGTCGCCGACATCTTTTTACTCTTTTCCGATGTCTTGTAGGCCACAAATGCGGGCCATCATCTCTGATCTTCTCATATTTGCCCGTGAATTCTGGTGTCCCATTTTTTTCGACATACATATTGAGGTCTTTCTTCCAATTCCTGAATAGTTCTGCCATCTTCTTAAGAGCAAAAGACTTGATTAATGGCTCTATTACTGGCTTCTCCGGATCATCCTCTGGCGGTAGGGTAAAATTTGACTTCAGCTCACCCAAAGATCATTTTCTGCATATCATTGACATAAGACACCTCGTGGTCTTCGTTCTTAGGCTTATACCATTGGTGGATGCTGATCGGGATCTTGTCCCTAACCAGAACCCCGTGACCGAGCAACAAATGCCTTCTTTGTCCGGTAGGGTTCAATCGGTTGGCCGTCAGCGCGATTTCTATGATCTCAAACTTTTCATCCGAGCTCAACTTTTTCTTCGGGCCTCGTCTCTTTACCGGGTTGTGCTCGATCCGAGGGCTAGAAAAAGAACAAAGACGAGAGTTAATTAATATGTGTACATATATATATACCAAAACAAAGGCGAGAGCTAGTCAAGACAGGCTTAACTAATATATATACCTGGCCGGACTCGGTTTGGTGATCACCGGAGCCGTCCTCACGGTCTACTTCTTGCACCGGCATTGGGTCATCGGAGCCATGTAAATCATAGCCAGCTGCTTCTTCACCCTCTCCTTCCAGACCATCGTTATCGACGCTGAGAAACATCATCGAGGAGACGACATCACTTCCGGTAATGCGATTATGTCCCTCAACAACGCTTCTTGTGCTTCGCCCCTGGGGTGTCCATAGTTTCTACAAATATTTACAACATGGCAATTATTATTCAAACATGACAGATATGGATATATTAGTGCCAACGTAGAACTAGCTAGCTAATCACAATAAGGAATCATATTAGTGGCCTCGACGCTGCTTCTCTAGGGTTTGGGGTGGCCTCGACAACGCTTCAAGGGTTAGGGGTGGCCTCGAGAACGCTTCAAGCTAGGAGGCACGTAATATCGACCACCCCCCACGTGTTGAAGCTATCGGGAGGGGTCGGCGTTGAACAGTACATCTATGTCCCACAAGTAGGGTAGAGGGTCGTGGATCGCCGAGCGGTCGAGGGTCAAGGGTCGAAGATCGCCGAGGGTCGGGAGGTTGCCTAGTGTCAAAGGATTCAACAAAACCATGTCTTCATCATTAGGCGAAAGTAACAGGTGCATGATGGTGCGAAGCTCTCCAAAGTTGTTTTGGAGCGGAGTCCCAGATAGGATAATTCGCTTTTTGGTACAAAGTTCAGCAAAAGGCAAATTATCCTATCCGGACTCCATTCCGTAACTAACTTTGGAGGACTTCATACCATCATGCCATGGTTACTTCCGACTAATGATGAAGCCATGGATTTCTTCAATACTTTGACACTATCGGTACCTCTATCGAAAGGAAGAAAAGAGGAAGAAGGAAGAAGGAAGAAGAAGAAGAAAAGAAGAAAAAAGAGGAGAAGAAGAAAGAATAGAGGAGAAGAAGAAAATAGAAAAAATTCTATTTTTCTTCTTCTCCTCTATTCCTTTCTTCTTCCTCTTCTTTCTTCTTTTTCCTCTCATTCTTTTTCTTCTTCTTCTTCCTTCTTCCTTCGGATCCTAGAACCCTCGAACCCTCGACCCTAGAACCCTCAAACCCTCTAGAACCCTCGAACCCTCGACCCTAGAACCCTCGAACCCTAGAACCCTCGAACCCTCGACCCTAGAACCCTCAAACCCTCAAACCCTTGTGCCTCGAAACCTCGACCGCCTCGACGACCCTCGACCCTCAAAACATTGACCCTCGACCCGGCCTCGACGACCCTCGACCCTCTGTGACCCTCTCGACCCTCTAGCCTAGTTCCCACCGTCGACCCCTCAGCGATCCTCGACACCCTCGTTCCCGATAAAGAAGAAGAAGAAGAAGAAGAAGAAGAAGAAGAAGAAGAAGAAATGAGAAGAAGAAAAAAGAAGAAGAAGAAGAAGAAGAAGAAAAATAGAAGAAAAAAGAGAGGAGAAGAAGAAGGAAAAGGAGAAGAAGAAAAATAGAATTTTTTCTTCTTCTCCTCTATTCCTTCTTCTTCTCCTTTTTCTTCTATTTCCTCTTCTTATTTTTTCTCCTCTTATTCTCCTTCTTCCTTCTTCCTCTTTTATTCTTTTTCCTTATTTTCCTTCTTCCTCGACGACCCTAACTCTAAGCGGTACAACTTCCTCGACGCCCCGCCTCTCTCTAATGAACAAAATAAAATCTATGAATAAAAAAACATCATATTCTATGAACAAAAAAACATCATATTCCATCCACATCGATCCATGCATACATCATATATATGATCATATCTATATATGCAGAAAAAATCACATATATATGCAGAAAAAAAACATTAGATCAACACTGCAAAAATCACATATATATGCAGAAAAAAAAAACATTAGATCAACACTGCAAAAAAGCAGCATACATATATCCATACATAAATCTATATACATTTATGAAAAAATCATGAACATTTATGAAAAAAAAAACTTAAGATACAATGATCTCAGAACTAAACTAGTGCTTGCATTGCACAATTCTGAAGTTGGAGGACATTATGGACATAGAGCTACTTATCAAAGAGTGAAGCTTCTCTTCCATTGGCTAGGCATGAAACAATTCATTGTAGACTTCATTAAGAAATGTCCCACATGCCAGATTAATAAACCTAAACATTGCAAATACCATGATCTGCTACAGCCCTTGCCCATCCTTGACTTTGCCTCGGTGTCACATAAGCATGGACTTCGTGGAAGGCCTCGCCACATTATGCAATAAGGACTTGATATTAGTGGTGGTGGACAGATTCACAAAGTATGGACATTTCATCCTAATGAAGCACCCAATTATCATCAACTCTATGGCCAAAGCATTTCTTGACAACATCTTGAGATTACATGGATTGCCTTTAGTTATTGTAATGACAGAGATCGGATCTTGAAGCCACCTTCGCAGGAACTATTTAAGAAGCTGGGCATTAAGTTGCATATGAGCACTTCTTATCATCCTCAATTTGATGGCCAAACTGAAAGAGTTAATCAATGCTTGGAAAACTACCTCGGTGCATGGCTTTCTTACATCCAAAGAAATGGATGCATTGGCTCTCCCTTGCAGAATGGTGGTATAACACTAGCTACATACTTATCTGAAATCACTTCTTCTCCAAGCTTTGTATCATGAACATTTCTAATGACAATTCTATTTTGTATCTTAAAAAAATCATGGCGGCGGCGGCAGGGGGGCAGGGCAGGTGCGCGCGCGGGGGCTCACTGTGGGCGGAGGCGACGGCGAGGTCGCGGCAACGGAGGCGGCGGGGGAGGCGGAGGCGACGGCGAGGTCGGGGCGGAGGCGACGGCGAGGTCGGGAGGCAGGGGCGGCGACGGCGAGGTCGGGCGAGGTCGCTGGAGGCAGGGGCGGCGACGGCGAGGGCGCCGGGCGACGGGCGGGACGGCGACGACGAGGCAGGTGGCGACGGCGCTGGGCAGATGCGGTGCGGCGACGACGGCGGGTGACGGCGACGACGGGCGCGGGCGACGGCGGGCATAACGGACGCGGGCGACGGCGATGGTGACGACGGCGCATGCATTAATGACGGCCGGGCGGCGCTGGGAGGTTGGGGCAAATGGGCGATGAATCTGAAATATCCCAAGTGTTTTCTTATATAGCAAGGGCATTAGTCGGTTCGTGGCTCCAACCGGGACTAATGCCCCATTTAGTCCCGGTTGGTGCCACCAACCGGGACCAAAGGCCAAATTTCAGCAGCCCAAAGGGCGGGAAGCGGCGACCTTTGGTCGGTTGGTGGCACCAACCGACTAAAGGGCATTAGTCCCGGGTCGTGCCACGAACCGGGACTAAACCCACCTTTAGTCTCGGTTGGTGCCACCAACCGGGACCAAAGGCCTGTGCTGCCCCGCGCCAAATGTTTAGTCCCACCTCGCTAGTTGAAGGGCGCCGGCACTTGGTTTATAAGCTGGTGTGCGCCCCTTTCGAGCTCCTCTCAAATGCAGGCTTTGGGCCTAATCATGCTACTGCTGTGGGCCCTATTGGGCCTCTGCGGGCCTGAATCTGGCCCATGTAGGGTTTCTAGTCGTATTCAGGCCGTGGGGGCCTAGTAGGTGGTAGTTTTTTTGCTTTATATTTTATTTCTTTTTGCTTTTAGTTTTAGAAAAAATATAAACTTTCTATTAGTGCCATTAGTTTTAAAATTTGAAAACACTTTTTTGTTTTCTTTGTTGCTTTATTTATTTTATTTTGTTTCTACTTACAACAAAATACTTATTGTTGCTATTTTTATTTTTTCAAGTTTTTTGTTTTGTTTTCTGCATTATTTATTTTCTTTTGGTTTTTTGCTTTATTTTTAATTCTTTTTGCTTTTAGGTCAGCAAAATTATAAACTTTCTGTTAGTGCTTTTAGTTTTAGAAAAAATATAAACTTTCTGTTTGTGCCATTAGTTTTAAAATTCAAAAACACTTTTTTTGTTTTCTTTGTTGCTTTATTTATTTTATTTTGTTTCTACTTACAACAAAATGCTTATTGTTGCTATTATTATTATTTTTTTCAAGTTTTTTGTTTTGTTTCCTGCATTATTTATTTTCTTTTGGTTTTTTGCTTTATTTTTTAATTCTTTTTGCTTTTAGGTCAGCAAAATTATAAACTTTCTGTTAGTGCCATTTGTTTTAGAACAATTATAAACTTTCTGTTTGTGCCATTAGTTTTATAAAATTTGAATTCTTTGAAATTTGTGTGAATCACAAGTTTTTGAGCTCAACAAGGCGTAGAGGGACGGGCTTATAAACCGGTGTGAGCGCCCTTCGGTTGGCGAGGTTCTCAAAGTTGGCATAGTATGTTCATGAACAAAAGCGGACAATGGTATCATACTCGTGTGTTACAAAGTTGGCATGGTATCATCATAATAGTTGCGGGAGAAAGTCTTCACTTTTTCTTCGCTTGTGTCGTTTGCTTATTGCGCCGTAACCATGGATAATCTTCATCATTTATCAGGATGCTTGGGTCAGCCTTGACTTTGAAGGGGGGAATTTCATGAAACTTTTCATACTCTTCAGACATGTCTGTCTTGCCCTCCACTTCCAGGATGTCCCTTTTTCCTGAAAGAACTATGTGGCGCTTTGGCTCATTGTATGATGTATTCGCTTCCTTATCTTTTCTTTTCCTCGGTCTGGTAGACATGTCCTTCACATAGATAACCTATGCCACATCATTGGCTAGGACGAACGGTTCGTCAGTGTACCCAAGATTTTTCAGATCCATTGTTGTCATTCCGTCTTTGTGGGTCTACACATACTCCTCTGACAGATTGACCCACTTGCACTTAAACAAAGGGACCTTAAAATCTACTCCGTAGTCAAGTTCCCATATGTCTACTATGTAACCATAATATGTGTCATTTCCCTTGTTGGTTGCTGCATCAAAGCGGACACCGCTGTTTTGGTTGGTTCTCTTTTCATCTTGGTCAATCGTGTAAAATGTATTCCCATTTATCTCGTATCCTTTCCAAATCATTACAGTCGAAGATGGTCCCCTGGACAACAAGTACAACTCATCACAAACAGTGCTGTCACCTCCGAGACGTGTTTCCAACCAACTGCTGAAAGTCTGATGTGTTCACATGTAATCCGCCGTCGACCGCTCCGGTGTTTGAGCGCAGATCGTTCTTGTGTTCATCGACATACGGGTCACCAAGGTAGAGTTACGTAGAAGCTGTAGTGTGCTTGAGACCAAGAATATACGTCCCTGCATATTATTGAGTCTCTTCCAAGCGATGCCTTTTCGGTCAGTCTCCCCTCATACCGCGATTTAGGGAGACCTATCTTATTAAGGCCAGGAATGAAGTCAACACAAAACCCGATGACATCCTCTGTTTGATGGCCCATGGAGATGCTTCCTTCCGCCTAGCACGATTCTGAACATATTTCTTTAGGACTCCCATGAACCTCTCAAAGGGGTACATATTGTGTAGAAATACGGGCCCCAGAATGAAAATCTCGTCGACTAGATGAACTAGGGCGTGCGTCATGATATTGAAGAAGGATGGTGGGAACACCAGCTCAAACCGACAAGACATTGCGCCACATCACTCCTTAGCGTTGCTATGATTTCTGGATCGATCACCTTCTGAGATATTGAATTGAGGAATGCACATAGCTTCACAATGGCTAATCGGACGTTTTCCGGTAGAAGCCCTCTCAATGCAACCGGAAGCAGTTGCGTCATAATCACGTGGTAGTCATGAGACTTTAGGTTATGGAACTTTTTCTCTGACATATTTATTATTTCCTTTATATTCGATGAGAAGCTACCGGGACCTTCATCTTCGAGCAGGCATTGAAAGAATATTTCTTTCTCTTCTTCAGAAGAGCGTAGCTGGCGGGACCTTCATCGCTTGGAGGCATGCCCTCTTTCCGTGCAAGCGTTGCAGGTCCTCTCGTGCCTCGGTGTATCTTTTGTCTTCCCATACACGCCCAAGAAGCCTAGCAGGTTCACGCAAAGGTTCTTCGTCACGTGCATCACGTCGATCGAAGAGCGGACCTCTAGGTCTTTCCATGAGGGTAGGTCCCAAAATATAGATTTCTTCTTCCACATGGGTGCGTGATTCTCGGCGTCATTCGGAACAGCTAGTCCGCGGGACCCTTTCCAAAGATTACGTGTAAATCATTGACCATAGCAAGTACGTGATCACCGATGCGCATGGCGGGCTTCTTCCGGTGATCTGCCTCGCTTTTGAAATGCTTGCCTTTCTTTCGACATTGATGGTTGGTCGGAAGAAATCGGCGATGGCCCAGTACACATTCTTCCCGCAGCTTCCCAGGTATATACTATCGGTGTCAAGTAAACAGTGCGTGCATCGTGGTATCCTTGTTTGTCTGTCTCCGAAAGGTTATCGAGAGCGGGCCAATCGTTGATTGTCACGAACAGCAACGCCTTCAGGTCAAATTCCTCCTTTTGTGCTCATCCCACGACGTACACGTTTCCATTCCACAGCTGTAAAAGTTCCTCAACTAATGGCCTTAGGTACACATCAATGTCGTTGCCGAGTTGCTTAGGGCCTTGGATGAGAACTGGCATCATAATGAACTTCCGCTTCATGCACATCCAAGGAGGAAGGTTATACATACATAGAGTCACGGGCCAGGTGCTGTGATTGCTGCTCTGCTCCCCGAAAGGATTAATGCCATCCGCGCTTAAAGCAAACCATACGTTCCTTGGGTCCTTTGCAAACTCATCCCAGTACTTTCTCTCGATTTTTCTCCACTGCGACCCGTCAGCGGGTGCTCTCAACTTCTCGTCTTTCTTACGGTCCTCACTGTGCCATCGCATCAACTTGGCATGCTCTCCGTTTCTGAACAGACGTTTCAACCGTGGTATTATAGGAGCATACCACATCACCTTCGCAGGAACCCTCTTCTTGGGAGGCTCGCCGTCAACATCACTGTGGTCATATCGTCTGATCTTATACCGCATTGCAACGCATACCGGGCATGCGTTCAAATCCGTGTTTGGACCGAGGTAGAGGTTGCAGTCATTAGGGCATGCATGTATCTTCTCCACCTCCACTCGTAGAGGGCATACCACCTTCTTTGCTGCGTATGTCGTCGGGCAATTCGTTATCCTTTGGAAGCTTCTTCTTCATTATTTTCAGTAGCTTCTCAAATCCTTTATCAGCACATCATTCTCTGCCTTCCACTTGCAGCAATTCGAGTACGGTACCGAGCTTTGTGTTGCCATCTTCGCAATTGGGGTACAACCCTTTTTGTGATCCTCTAACATGCGATCGAACTTCAGCTTCTCCTTTTGACTTTCGCATTGTGTCCTTGCATCGACAATGACCCGGCGGAGATCATCATCATGGGGCACATCGTCTGTTCATCTTGATCTTCAGCAGCTTCGCCCGTTTGCAGCACCATCGTGCACATCGTGCAGTGCAACTTGATGTTCAGTAGCATCACCGTATTCAGGGGGCACATAGTTGTCATCGTACTCTTCTTCCTCGCCGTCTTCCATCATAACCCCTATTTCTCCGTGCCTCGTCCAAACATTATAGTGTGGCATGAAACCCTTGTAAAGCAGGTGGGTGTGAAGGATTTTCCGGTCAGAGTAAGACTTCGTATTCCCACATATAGGGCATGGACAACACATAAAACCATTCTGCTTGTTTGCCTCAGCCACTTCGAGAAAAGCATGCACGCCCTTAATGTACTTTCGGAGGTGTGTCTTCACCGTACATCCATTGCCGGTTCATCTGCGTGCATTATATATAATTAAGTGTGTCAAAAATCATTACAGAACATCATGAATAGATAATTAAATGACCAAATTAATAGAAGTTCATCATCACATAAAAACCAAAGTACATACATAGTTCTCATCTAACAACATAAAGCTCTGCAGAGCATCTAAATTAATTAAACCATACATTAAAACTATGTAAAACATTTCAATGTGAAAACAAATACGATCATAATCGCAACCAAGGTAACAACTGATCCAACGGCATAATGATACCAAGCCTCGGTATGAATGGCATATTTTCTAATCTTTCTCATCTTCAAGCGCATTGCATCCATCTTGATCTTGTGATCATCGGCGACATCCGCAACATGCAACTCCAATATCATCTTCTCCTCCTCAAGTTTTTTATTTTTTCCTTCAAGAAATTGTTTTCTTCTTCAACTAAATTTAACCTCTCGACAATAGGGTCGGTTGGAATTTCTGGTTCAACAACCTCCTAGATAAATAAAATCTATGTCACGTTGGTCGGCTTAATTTTCATAAACAATAAATGAACCAATAGTTATGAAAAGATAATATATACCATATCCGAATCATAGACAGGACGAGGGCCGACGGGGGACCATCGCACTATATAAGATGCAATAATAAAAGTAAGAAAATAATACAAGTAAGAATATTTTTCCTTTCAGAAAGAAGATAAGAACAAGAGGCTCACCACGGTGGTGCTGGCGATGAGATCGCCGCGGGTGATCGGCAGCGGTGAAGACGGGACGGGGCGTGACGGACCGCTAAACCTAGACAAATATTGAGGAAAATGGAGGTTAGAGGTCGAGCTTGGAGAGGAGAAAGCTTAAGTAGTGTGGCTCGGGCATTCCATCGAACACCTTGTGTGCATAGGAGGTGAGCTAGAGCACCACCAAGCCCCTCCCTCGGCCAGAAAAAACAGAGCAGTGTGCTCTGCTCTTGTGAGGGGCTATATATAGGCAGCACCATTACCCCGGGTTGGTGGCATGAACCGGGACAAACGGCATCCCTTTGGACCCGTTACATGCCACCAACCGGGACCAATAGTGGTGGGCCAGGAGCCAGGACCATTGGTCCCGGTTCGTCCTACCAACCGGGACCAAAAGGTCCTGGACGAACCGGGACCAATGGCCCACGTGGTTCGCCGGCCCCCTGGGCTCACGAACTGGGATAAATGCTCGCATTAGTCCCGGTTGTGGATTGAACCGGGACTAATGGGCAAAACAGGCCTCAACGATAGCCCCTTTTTCTACTAGTGTGATGATTAGATTATTGGGCAAGACTAACAATCTGTCACAATGCTTATAATTAAAAAATTGGAATATTGTACGTGTTGTGGGATTTATTAGAACCACATTGGAGGATATTTAAGAGATAAGGCAGAATGGTTGGGATGAGCTCTTTAAAGAGGTAATAGACTTTTGCATCAAATACAACATTGTAGTACCAAATATGGAAGATAAAAGAACTGCTAATGGGCGTTCAAGGACTTGAGATGGGCAATTGGTAACTTACAACCACCATTTCAAAATGATATATTCAATGTGTTGCATGATCAACTTATTGTGGAGTTAAACAACCGCTTTTCTAAGCTTGCATTTGTTGTGAACTAGTTTTACATGCTATATTATGCAATGATTTGCATTTCAAAATTTATCATTGAAGGTTTAGCTTGTTACGCTATTGAAGATGTAGTCATGGGAGGCTCGGATCAACCAATCCTTTGATTTGGTATCAATCTTTTGTATCATTTATATATGTTACATATTGTATTTTGATTTACCTTGCTTTATTAGTTTACCCATCATGTAACAAATGCTGTCATGGAATATCATGTTTGGTTTCTTGTTAGTTATGCAACATAAATTGACATTTGTATGCCTTGAAACCAGAGTTCTTTGTGGGTAGTTTTTAGCCCTTAGTTTCTCGCCTGGGCGTCGACCAATCCTGGCTCCGCCACTGGAGACCTCCTACATGGCTACAATTGGTGTGGGTAGCCAACGTGGCTACTACTGACCAGGGATGACTCCTTCCTTCACGTCCATAGTTGGCTCGGGTTGCAGCGTACCAGACGTTTGCAACAGTCATCCGGAAAAGTGACACAAGCCTGTTGTGTTGGGGAACGTAGTAATTTCGAAAATTTTCCTACGATCACGCAAGACCATGGTGATGGCATAGCAACGAGAGGGAAGAGTGTCCGTCCACGTACCCTCGTAGACCGAAAGCGGAAGCGTTATAACAACACGGTTGATGTAGTCGACGTCTTCGGCGATCCGACCGATCCAAGCACCGAACGTCACGGCACCTCCGAGTTACGCACACGCTCAGCTCGATGGCGATCCCGGACTCCGATCCAGCAAAGTGTCGGGATGAGTTCCACAAGACGACGGGCGTGATGACGATGTTGATGCTCCACCGACGCAGGGCTTCGCCTAAGCACTGCTGACGATATGACTTCTCCGGCAGGCTTCGCCTAAGCTCTACGACGATATGACCGAAGTGGAATATGGTGGAAGGGGGCACCGCACACGGCTAAGGAAAGATCCGTAGATCAACTTGTGTGTCTTGGGGTGCCCCTGCCCCCGGATATAAAGGAGACCAGGGGGAGGGGGCCGGGCCGGCCTAGAGGAGGCGCTGCCAGGAGTCCTACTCCTCCGGGAGTAGGATTCCCTCCAATCCTAGTTGGAATAGGATTCACCGGAGGGGAAAGAGAGAGAGGGGCCGCCCACCTTTCCGAGTCCTAATAGGACTAGGGGAAGGGGAGGCGTGACCACCTAGGGCTGGCCCTTTCTCCTTTCCACCAAGGCCCACTATGGCCCATATAGTTCCGGGGGTTCGGTAACCTCCGGTACTCAGTAAATTCCGATTTCACTCGGAACCATTCAAGTCCAAATATAGGCTTCCAATATATCAATCTTTATGTCTCGACCATTTCGAGACTCCTCGTCATGTCCGTGATCACATCCGGGACTCGAACAAACTTCGGTGAATCAATACTTATAAACTCATTATGAACTGTCATCGAAAACGTTAAGCGTGCGGACCCTACGGGTTCGAGAACTATGTAGACATGACCTAGAACCATTCTCGGTCAATAACCAATAGCGGAACCTGGATGCCCATATTGGTTCCTACATATTCTACGAAGATCTTTATCGGTCAAACCGCATAACGACATACGTTGTTCCCTTTGTCATCGGTATGTTACTTACCCGAGATTCGATCGTCGGTATCCAATACCTAGTTCAATCTCGCTATCGGTAAGTCTCTTTACTCGTTCCGTAATACATCATCTCACAACTAACTCATTAGTTGTAATGCTTGCAAGGCTTAAGTGATGTGCATTACCGAGAAGGCACGGAGATACCTCTCCGACAATCGGATGACAAAACCTAATCTCGAAATACGCCAACCCAACAAGTACCTTTGGAGACACCTGTAGTACTCCTTTATAATCACCCAGTTACGTTGTGACGTTTGGTAGTACCCAAAGTGTTCCTCCGGTAAACAGGAGTTGCATAATCTCATAGTTATAGGAACATGTATGGGTCATGAAGAAAGCATTAACATA
Organism: Aegilops bicornis; assembly: GCA_021605145.1. Taxonomy (NCBI): domain Eukaryota; kingdom Viridiplantae; phylum Streptophyta; class Magnoliopsida; order Poales; family Poaceae; genus Aegilops; species Aegilops bicornis. Next base: position 855,995,109 of record CM038670.1, on the reverse strand, counting down.
CTAAACGATCAACTGTTAAGCTAACGGAATGGGTCATGTCAATCAGATCATTCTACTAATGATGTGACCTTGTTAATCAAATAACAACTCCTTGTTCATGGTCAGGAAACATAACCATCTTTGATTAACAAGCTAGTCAAGTAGAGGCATACTAGTGACATCTTGTTTGTCTATATATTCACACATGTATTATGTTTCCGGTTAATACAATTCTAGCATGAATAATAAACATTTATCATGATATAAGGAAATAAATAATAACTTTATTATTGCCTCTAGGGCATATTTCCTTCAGTCTCCCACTTGCACTAGAGTCAATAATCTAGTTCACATCATCATGTGATTCAACACTAATATTCACATCGTATGTGATTAACACCCATAGTTCACATCGTCATGTGACCAACACCCAAAGGGTTTACTAGAGTCAATAATCTAGTTCACATCGCTATGTGATCAACACCCAAAGAGTACTAAGGGATGATCATGTTTTGCTCGTGAGAGAAGCTTAGTCAACGGGTCTGTCACATTCAGAGCCGTATGTATTTTGCAAATATTCTATGTCTACAATGCTCTTGCACGGGCTACTCTAGCTAATTGCTCCCACTTACAATATGTATCCAGATTGAGACTTAGAGTCATCCGGATCAGTGTAAAAAGCTTGCATCGATGTAACTCTTTACGACGGGCTCTTTTATCACCTCCATAATCGAGAAATATTTCCTTAGTCCTCACTAAGGATGTTCTTGACCAATGTCCAGTGATCTACTCCTAGATCACTATTGTACTCCCTTTGCCAAATTCAGAGCAAGGTATACAATAGGTCTGGTACATAACATAGCATACTTTATAGATCCTATGGCTGAGGCATAGGGAATGACTTTCATTCTCTTTCTATCTTCTGCCGTGGTCGGGCTTTGAGTCTTACTCAATTTCACACCTTTGTAACACAGGCAAGAACTTTTCTTTGACTGTTCCATTTTGAACTACTTCAAAATCTTGACAAGGTATGTACTTATTGAAAAACTTATCAAGCGTCTTGATCCATCTCTATAGATCTTGATGCTCAATATGTAAGCAGCTTCATTGAGGTCCTTCTTTGAAAAACTCCTTTCAAATACTCCTTTATGCTTTGCAGAATAATTCTACATTATTTCCGATCAACAATATGTCATCCACATATACTTATCAGAAATGCTGTAGTGCTCCCACTCACTTTCTTGTAAATACAGGCTTCTCCAAAAGTCTGTATAAAACCATATGCTTTGATTACACTATCAAAGCGTTTATTCCAACTCCGAGATCGGCACCAGTCCATAGATGGATTGTGAAGCTTGCACATTTTGTTAGCTCCTTAGGATTGAAAAACCTTCTGGTTGCATCATATACAACTCTTCTTTAATAAATCCATTAAAGAAGGTAGTTTTGACATCCATTTGCCAGATTTCATAAAATGTGGCAATTGCTAACATGATTCGGACAGACTTTAAGCATCGCTACTGCTTGAGAAAATCTCATTGTAGTCAACACTTTGAATTTGTCGAAAACCTTTTTGCAACAAGTCGAGCTTTGTAGATAGTAACACTACTATCAGCATCTGTCTTCCTCTTGAAGATCCATTTATTTAACTTGACTTGCTGATCATCGAGCAAGTCAACCAAAGTCCACACTTTGTTCTCATATATGGATCCTATCTCAGATTTTATGGCCTCAAGCCATTTCATGAATCTGGGCTCATCATTGCTTCCTCATAGTCCGTAGGTTCATCATGGTCTAGTAACATGACTTCCGAACACGATTACCGTACCACTCACGGTGCGGATTTTGCTCTGGAAGACCTACGAGGTTTGGTAGCAACTTGATCTGAAGTTTTATGATCATCATCATTAACTTCCTCACTAATTGGTGTAGGAATCATCGGAACTGATTTCTGTGATGAACTACTTTCCAATAAGGGAGAAGGTACAATTACCTCATCAAGTTCTACTTTCCTCCCACTCACTTCTTTCGAGAGAAACTTCTTCTCTAGAAAGGATCCATCTTGGCAACTAATGTTTTGCCTTTATATCTGTGATAGAATGTGTACACAACAGTTTCTTTTGGGTATTCTATGAAGACGCACTTCTCGATTTGGGTTCGAGCGTATCGGTGAAAACTTTTTCACATAAGCATCACAACTCCAAACTTTAAGAAAGCGACAGCTTAGGTTTCTGCTAAACCATAGTTCATACGGTGTCATCTCAACGGATTTAGATGGTGCCCTATTAAACGTGAATGCAGCTGTCTCTAATGCATAACCCCAAAAGCGATATTGGTAAATCGGTAAGAGACATCATTGATCGCACCATATCAAAATAAAGTACGATTCACGATGTTCGGACACACCATAACGTTGTGGTGTTCGGTGGCGTGAGCTGTGAAACTATTCCACTTTGTTTTAATTGAAGACCAAACTCGTAACTCAAATATTCATCTCCACGATCAGATCGCAGAAACTTTATTTTCTTGTTACGATGATTTTCTACTTCACTCTGAAATTCTTTGAACTTTTCAATTATTTCAGACTTGTGCTTCATTAAGTAGATATACTCATATCTGCTCAAATCATCTTGTGAAGATCAGAAAATAACGATACTTGCCGTGAGCTTTAACACTCATCGGACTGCATACATCAGTATGTATTATTTCCAATAAGTCATTTGCTCGCTCCATTGTTCCGGAGAACAGAGTCTTTAGTCATCTTGCCCATAAGGCATGGTTCGCAAGCATCAAGTGATTCATAATCAAGTGATTCCGAAAGTCCATCAGCATGGAGTTTCTTCATGCGTTTTACACCAATATGACCTAAACGGCAGTGCCACAAATAAGTTGCACTATCATTATTAACTTTGCATCTTTTGGCATCAATATTATGAATATGTGTATCACTACGATCGAGATCCAACAAACTATTTTCATTGGGTGCATAACCATCGAAGGTTTTATTCATTTAAACAGAACAACGATTATTCTTCGACTTTAAATGAATAACCGTTTTGAAATAAATATGATCAAATCATATTCATGCTCAACGCAAACACCAAATAACATTTATTTAGGTTTAACACTAATCCCGAAAGTATAGGGAGTGTGCGATGATGATCATATCAATCTTGGAACTACTTCCAACACTCATCGTTACTGCCCCTTCAACTAGTTTCTGTTTATTCTGTAACTCCTGTTTCGAGTTACTAATCTTAGCAACTGAACAAGTATCAAATACTGTGGGCTACTATAAACACTAGTAAAGCACACATCAATAATCTGTATATCAAATATACCCTTGTTCACTTTGCCATCCTTCTTATCTACCAAATATCTCGGATATTTCCGTTTCGATGACCATTTTCTATGCAGTAAGCACTCAGTTTCAGGCTTTGGTTCAGCTTTGGGTTTCTTCGTGGGAGTGACAACTTGCTTGTCATTCTACTTGAAGTTCCCCTTTCTTTCCCTTTGCCCTTTTCTTGAAACTAGTGGTCTTGACAATCATCAACACTTGATGCTCTTTTCTCGATTTCTACCTTTGTCGATTTCAACATCACGAAGAGCTCGGGAATCGTTTTCGTCATCCCTTGCATACTATAGTTCATCACGAAGTTCTAGTAACTTAGTGATGGTGACTAGAGAATTCTGTCAATCACTATCTTATCTGGAAGATTAACTCCCACTAGATTCAAGCGATTGAAGTACTCAGACAATTTGAGAACATGCTCACTTAGTTGAGCGATTCTCCTCCATCTTTTAGCTATAGAACTTGTTGGAGACTTCATATCTCTCAACTCGGGTATTTGCTTGAAATATTAACTTCAACTCCTGGAACATCTCATATGGTCCATGACGTTCAAAACGTCTTTGAAGTCCCGATTCTAAGCCGTTTAAGCATGGTGCACTAAACTATTAAGTAGTCATCATATTGAGCTAGCCAAACGTTCATAACGTGCGCATCCGCTCCTGCAATAGGTCTGTCACCTAGCGGTGCATCAAGGACATAATTCTTACGTGCAGCAATGAGGATAAACCTCAGATCACGGATCCAATCCGCAATATTGCTACTAACATTTTTCAATACAATTTTCTCTAGGAACACATATAAAAACACAGGGAAGCAACAACGCGAGCTATTGATCTACAACATAATCTGCAAAATACTACCAGGACTAAGTTCATGATAAATTAAAGTTCAATTAATCATATTACTTAAGAACTCCCACTTAGATAGATATCTCTCTAGTCATCTAAGTGATTACGTGATCCAAATCAACTAAACCATGTCCGATCATCACGTGAGATGGAGTAGTTTCAATGGTGAACATCACTATGTTGATCATATCTACTATATGATTCACGCTTGACCTTTCGGTCTCCGTGTTCCGAGGCCATATCTGTTATATGCTAGGCTCGTCAAGCTTAACCTGAGTATTCCGCGCGTGCAACTGTTTTGCACCCGTTGTAGATGGACGTAGAACTTATCACACCCGATCATCACGTGGTGTCTGGGTACTACGAACTTTGGCAACGGTGCATACTCAGGGAGAACACTTCTTGATAATTTTTAGTGAGAGATCATCTTATAATGCTACCGTCAATCAAAGCAAGATAAGATGCATAAAGGATAAACATCACATGCAATCAATATAAGTGATATGATATGGTCATCATCATCTTGTGCTTGTGATCTCCATCGCCAAGCACCGTCATGATCACCATCGCCACCGCGCGACACCTTGATCTCCATCGTAGCATCGTTGTCGTCTCGCCAATCTTATGCTTCCACGACTATCACTACCGCTTAGTAATAAAGTAAAGCATTACATCGCGATTGCATTGCATACAATAAAGCGACAACCATATGGCTCCTGCCAGTTGCCGATAACTCGGTTACAAAACATGATCATCTCATACAATAAAATATAGCATCACGTCTTGACCATATCACATCACAACATGCCCTGCAAAAACAAGTTAGACGTTCTCTACTTTGTTGTTGCAAGTTTTACGTGGCTGCTACGGGCTGAGCAAGAACCGTTCTTACCTACGCATCAAAACCACAACGATAGTTTGTCAAATAGACTCCGCTTTTAACCTTCTCAAGGACCGGGCGTAGCCACACTCGGTTCAACTAAAGTTGGAGAGACAGTCTTCCGCAAGCCATCTATGTGCAAAGCACGTCGAGGGAACCGGTCTCGCGTAAGAGTACGCGTAATGTTGGTCCGGATCGTCTCGTCCAACAATACCGCTGAACCAAAGTATGACATGCTGGTAGGCAGTATGACTTGTATCGTCCACAACTCACTTGTGTTCTACTCGTGCATATGACATCAACGCATAAAACCAGGCTCGGATGCCACTGTTGGGGAACGTAGTAATTTAAAAATTTTCCTACGATCACGCAAGACCATGGTGATGGCATAGCAACGAGAGGGAAGAGTGTCCGTCCACGTACTCGTGAGACCGAAAGCGGAAGCGTTATAACAACACGGTTGATGTAGTCGTGACGTCTTCGCGATCCGACCGATCCAAGCACCGAACGCACGGCACCTCCGAGTTACGCACACGTTCAGCTCGATGGCGATCCCGGACTCGATCCAGCAAAGTGTCGGGATGAGTTCCGTCAAGACGACGGCGTGATAGCGATGTTGATGCTCCACCGACACAGGGCTTCGCCTAAGCACTGCGACGATATGACTTCTCCGCGCAGGCTTCGCCTAAGCTCTCTGACGATATGACGAAGTGGAATATGGTGGAAGGGGCACCGCACTGCGGCTAAGGAAAGATCCGTAGATCAACTTGTGTGTCTTGGGGTGCCCCTGCCCCGTATATAAAGGAGACCAGGGGAGGGCGGCCGGCCTAGAGGAGGCGCTGGGGAGTCCTACTCCTCCGGGAGTAGGATTCCCCTCAATCCTAGTTGGAATAGGATTCACCGGAGGGAAAGAGAGAGAGGGGCGGCCCACCTTTCCGAGTCCTAATAGGACTAGGGAAGGGGGAGGCCTTGTGACCACCTAGGGCTGGCCCTTTCTCCTTTCCACCAAGGCCCACTATGGCCCATATAGTTCCCGGGGGGGTTCCGGTAACCTCCCGGTACTCCGGTAAATTCCCGATTTCACTCGGAACCATTCCGAAGTCCAAATATAGGCTTCCAATATATCAATCTTTATGTCTCGACCATTTCGAGACTCCTCGTCATGTCCGTGATCACATCCGGGACTCCGAACAAACTTCGGTGCATCAATACTTATAAACTCATTATGAACTGTCATCGAATCGTTAAGCGTGCGGACCCTACGGGTTCGAGAACTATGTAGACATGACCTAGAACCATTCTCGGTCAATAACCAATAGCGGAACCTGGATGCCCATATTGGTTCCTACATATTCTACGAAGATCTTTATCGGTCAAACCGCATAACGACATACGTTGTTCCCTTTGTCATCGGTATGTTACTTACCCGAGATTCGATCGTCGGTATCCAATACCTAGTTCAATCTCGGTACCGGTAAGTCTCTTTACTCGTTCCGTAATACATCATCTCACAACTAACTCATTAGTTGTAATGCTTGCAAGGCTTAAGTGATGTGCATTACCGAGAAGGCCTGGAGATACCTCTCCGACAATCGGAGTGACAAAACCTAATCTCGAAATACGCCAACCCAACAAGTACCTTTGGAGACACCTGTAGTACTCCTTTATAATCACCCGATTACGTTGTGACGTTTGGTAGTACCCAAAGTGTTCCTCCGTAAACGGGAGTTGCATAATCTCATAGTTATAGGAACATGTATGGGTCATGAAGAAAGCATTAACATACTAAACGATCAACTGTTAAGCTAACGGAATGGGTCATGTCAATCAGATCATTCTACTAATGATGTGACCTTGTTAATCAAATAACAACTCCTTGTTCATGGTCAGGAAACATAACCATCTTTGATTAACAAGCTAGTCAAGTAGAGGCATACTAGTGACATACTTGTTTGTCTATATATTCACACATGTATTATGTTTCCGGTTAATACAATTCTAGCATGAATAATAAACATTTATCATGATATAAGGAAATAAATAATAACTTTATTATTGCCTCTAGGGCATATTTCCTTCATGTTGAGCTTCAACTTTTTCTTCAATCTAGCACAAAAGAATTTAAAAGTGACCAATTAAATTATGAGGGAAGCCGCCGCTGCTGCTGGGCTTCGGCCTCCTCCGCGCCCATTTCGTGCTACACTGGGAACGGAGGGGGAGTGTGCAACTGGGGTCCCTGGCGCGGCTCGGCCTCCACGTTGGACGCCGATGCAGGACGGAGCTGTTCGACCCCGAGCGCAAGCACCACGTCGCGCGGCGACTACTCACGACAACCGGGTGAGCCAAGTCGGCAACTCGACGGCGACCCTATTTTTTGTCGTTGTGTGGAGGGTATGAGAAGCAGGTGGCTGCCATGGCGGGGCGGTGCGTGGCTGCAGCTCGGGACGGCCGGCGACAATGTTGCTTCCCTCCTGCACCTTTATCCCCGCTCGTCGCGCGTGGAGCCCTGTGTGCAGATCCTCCACCCCGCTCATGCAAAGTTTGTTCAGGCAAGTTTTGTTAACGTAGATGCAGCATTGTTCCCCTCAGAGTAGGCAATTCAATTCACAGATGTTTGCCCTTGCGCGGCTCCTTTTTTGTCCCTCATTAGCATTTAACTTCACAGATGCAACTGCAGGGGGCAAGTTCGAACAGATGCAAGTGTAGGAGAACCATTTTTTGGAAGAGAGATCATTACAAAATTTGCACTAAAAACCGCATCAATTCTGCATATAGTAGTCTGTAGCATGTAGTTCCCTGTTTCTGTATGAAATGAGTGTCTCTAGTATGCTTCTCTATTTCTGCACATTTTTTGTCAGTCCATTTTCTCTGCTGGTTAGCGAGCATCCTCAAATCTCTTGCTTCCATTCTCACCCAATTGATGTTGTGCACAGAAAAATTGCAAGCCGACGATGGAGTAATCTAGAGTAGTTGCCATGGCAAATTTCTCATAATAGTTCCCGTGGACAGAATTTCTATGAGTAGTTGCTACGGCAAAAAAAATTCTATAGTAGTTGTCGTGGGCAGAATTTCCAGAGTAGTTGCCATGGCAAACTTTTCGTAATAGTTTCCATGGGCAGAATCCCTACAAGCAGTTGGCATGGCAAATAAAATTGGTGTAGTTGCCATGGCAAAATTCTGGAGTAGGAGTAGTTGCCATGTCATAATTTTTACGAGTAGTTTCCATGGCAAGTTTTTGCGGTAGTTGCCATGGCATAATTCAACAGCTACATCAGATACATGTCAAGTTTACTTTTGTAGCATGATCTAATTCTAATATGGTAGTTTTAGTTAAATACCATGAAAATTCTGATATGAATTTTCCATAGCAAATTCATGTTCATTTTTTCATGTTCTTTTACATACATGGCAAATCTCTCAAATAAAACATGTAGATGTTCAAAAGTATGGCAACTTAAGATGTTGAAAAATATGGCAAAGCTATAGATGTTCAAAACATGTCAAAGTTATAGATGTTTGAAAACATGACAAACTTGGTCAACTTAATATGTGTACATAGCATGCAAATTTTTCTGCATTTGATCACATAGCAAGTTTAGAAAATGTTCCTATGATCTATTTTTCAAAGTTTTCCATGGCAAAAATGTCATGTTTATTTGCCAAGGAAAATTTAGGTTTTTTAACACGCCCACCACAATCTTTATGCTTTTGTTTCTTACTTAACTACGACAAGTTTAGTTTGTTGATAATGGCAAATTTAGTTTATTGACCATGGAAAATTTAGTTTATTGATCATGGCAAACTGATTTTGTTTGATCATGTCAAATTTAGTTTATTTGGTTCATGTAAATTTTAGTTTTCAAATCATGGCAAGTTTTAGTTTACGTGAATTTCACCGTGGCAAGTTTTGATATGAATCTGCCATGGCAGTTTTCTAGTTCATACTTGACTTTCAACTTTGTGTCTTTTTTCACACACGACAAATTCATCATACAAACACATGGCAATTCTTAATACGAATTTGCCGTGGCAATTTCCTCGTTCATATTTTTTGTTTTTCAATTTTTTGTGTTTTACACACACGGCAAATTCATCATACCAAAACACGGCAATTCTTGATACAAATCTGCCATGCCAAGTTTTGATACAAATTTTGTTTATTGATCATGGTAAATATTAGTTTATTTGTTCATGGCAAATTTAGTTTACAAATCGTGGCAAATTTAGTTTATTGATCATGATAAATTTAGTTTTCAAATCATGGCAATTTAGTTTACTTGATTTTTTTCTGTCATGGCAAGTTTCAATATGAATCTGCCACGACAATTTTTCTTGTTCAGGTCAAATTTAGTTTACGTGAATTTCGCCGTGGCAAGTTTTGATACAAATCTGCCATGGCATTTTTCTTGTTCATTATTGATTTCCAACTTATTGTGTTTTTTCACACACGGCAAATTCATCATTAAAACACACGGTAATTCTTGGTATGAATTTTCCATGGCAAATCTCTTTGTTCATACTTGATTTTCATATTATTTTTTATCACACACGGCAAATTCCTCCTTCAAAACACGGCAATTCTAATTAAACTTTCATGGCAATTTTAATTAAAAATTACGTTTCATTTTTACCTTTCATGGCAAATTAAATGAAATGGCATTTTTAATTAAAATTGCCATGGAAAAAACACCAAAATGTGCCATTTCATTTAATTTGCCATTTCATTTTTACCTTTCATGGCAACTTTCATGGCAATTCTAATTAAACTTTCATGGCAATTCTAATTAAACTTTCATGGCAATTCTAATTAAAATTTGACACGGCAATCTTTCTTCTTTCGTTACCCAGTCATAAAACAATTTTCTTCAGAACAATTTGGTCAGGGACATTGGAAATCAGTATAGAGCATTTTTATAGATGTCAAATGCATGGTCGTTTGGAGTGAAAACTCAAAGACAGAGAGATGTTCGTGAAGTTTGTTTCGTGCTTTGGATTTTAGCATTACCTGATTTGAAAAATGGACTTACATCTTTGGAACAACTTGGAAATGTCACCCGGATTGATTCTTCTCTTAAAAGTCTTGAATCATTTCCTTCCAGCTCTCTTACTGGGTACTAGAAAATTTTCTTGCCACATTATTGTGTTTACCTTAGTTCTTAGTAAACAATGACTAAAGTAATACCGTTTTTTTGTGCATTGATTCACCTTGTTGTTGCAACAAATGGGGCTGAGCCAAGACAGTTTGTTAGAAAGGATCTATTTTCTTCTATAAGATATAACTTATCTGTTGAGTTGAATGTCGTTGTTAGTGCAGAGCTTCTTGGACTTTGTCACGAAATATATCTTAATCTATCAGACAAAGATCCTGCACCCAATCAGGTATTTTTTTTCTGAGATCATGACAAAGTATATCTATATTTTCAAATTCTGTACTTTGTGGTTATATCAAGGCACTGCAATATTGTGCAAAGAAAAAACATTGTGAATCGGATGTCCCAGACTGTTGTTAGTACCACTCAAACTCACTAAATTGATCCTTTTTTCCTTTTTCACTTTGCTCTGGAGGCTTTGGTCATGCACAGTTCAGAAAGTAAAACAGGAACACAGGTCATCACTGAACTATTTTTACACCAGTAAGATATGCATATCATTTGCAGTGAAAAAGTGTTTAACTATTTAGATCCTGGACAATGAGTTTGACTTCAGAGCCAAATATGACCAAAAAGTTTTAGGCTGACAAGTATCACTAGAACTGGTAAGTATCACCAAAGGCTTACTTCAGCAGCACGTGACATGTTCCCCTCCATAGCTACTATCTCATTTGTCTTCCTCAACACTGTTATCCCTCCGACACGGCCGACTCTCTACCATGTTGACTTGTTGAGCCACTCCACCACGACATTCATCACCTCTCACCTCCAACACTAGCCTCCCTATGTTGCAGCTAGGGCTTCAGCTACTCAGTTTTGCTTCTTCATGCGTTCTTATGTAATGGAAATTATGAAATTCTCTTCCTCATTATGAACACGTTTTTCCTCATTATGAACACTCTTGTGAATTTGGCATGAATGAGTGATTCGATGCAGCAAAAGTAAACCCCAATTAAAATTCAAAAAAAGTAAACCCCAACAGGTGCAATTTTGTTCAAATCGAATCTATGGTTTGCCAGATACAACCACAATACTAAAGCTGGCCTCGAGTTTCGAATTAGAGCAAATAACTATTTAGCTCATTTTCAACAGTTTGGAGACAAAGTTGCAGTATGCTTGTAATATGGAAGTTGTTAAAAAATTGTAAGAGAGCTATGGTATCCTTTGCTATGATAGATGGCTTGTTGTATTTAAATATGCTATAGAGGATTACACGGAAAATAATTTTCTTAATTTCTCTATTTTGCTTATGTTCTTACTGTTATTTTGGTTTTTGGATCACGTTATTGTAAGTTCAGTCGCCTTCTTTGCCGTTTACAAAAACAAAATGCATGTTTGAAAAGAGATCCTTAATTGTTTTATGTAAGAAACATCAATCAAAACCTTATTTTTGTAATTTATTCTCCACAAGTTTGTTCTGAATCATTTGTACATAACTGAAATGTGCTTGTATTAAGATTGTACCATACGAAATTACTTATGGCACAAGTAATTAATAAGCATAGAGTTCATTTATGTACAATATGGAAGTTGTAAAAAAATTGTAAGAGAGATATGGTATCCTTTGCTATGATAGATGACTTGCTTTATTTAAATATGCTATAGAGGATTACACGGAAAATACTTTACTTAATTTCTCTATTTTGCTTGTGTTCTTACTGTTATTTTGTTTTTCGGATCACGATTTGGTAAGTTGAGTCGCCTTCTTTGTCGTCTACTAATACAAAATGATGTTTGAAAAGAGATCCATAATTTTTTTATGTAAGAAACATCAACCAAAACTTTATTTTTTTATTTATTCTCCACAAGTTTGTTCTGAACCATTTGTACATAACTGAACTCTATGCTTATTAATTACTTCTGACATAACTAATTCAGTTACGTACAATCTTAATACATGCAGGGTAGCCATCTTCATTGGTTGTAAGTAGATATAAGAAGACAATGTTAAATTTATGGGCAAACTCATCCGTCTTGACAAGGTGCCAAGGTCATTGAGCTGATCGATCCACTCTCAAATCAGTGGGATGACCAGTTGGTGAGGCAAACTTTTATCCCGGAAGACGCTCATGTGATCCAATCCTTCGCATCCCAATCTGCGAACACTATGAGGACTTGGTAGCATGGCAACCTGACAGCAAGGGCATGTTTTTGGTGAGGTCGGCCTAAGGAGTTCACCTCGATCTGCTGCAGAACCAGAAGACCAAGCCACTGGGAGAGTGCTCATCGGGTAATAGGGGCAAGACAACTTATGTCGCGATCTTTGGAAATTGTACTGCCTGCCAAAGATCCATCATTTTTTGTGGCGTTTTGCACACAACAGTCACCACCTTTTGAGAGATGTTGAAAGGATTGGGGTGGAGCTTAACACAGATTGTGTGCTCTGTTATAGGCTTCCTGAGGAGGGTGCGCACTTGTTTCTGTGCTATAAGTAAGTTGGGAAAATATGGAGAGCTTGCAACATGGAACATGTCCATAGCCAACTGTTGGACTGCCAAACCCCGAAGGAGGTTCTTCTAGCCCTATTGACAATGCCAAATGAAGTGAAGACGCGCGCTATTTCTCTTCTATGGGCCTAGTGGAGTGAGAGAAAGAAAGTGGATCACAACTAAAAGCGCATGTCAGAGTTGGAATTTCAATTTAACATCGCTAAGTGTGCTCAATGGAAAGAGTTCCTCGAGCCTAAACCTCGTAGTGTGCAGAAACATGTTTCTTCCTGGCTGAAACCCCCCACTGATTTTATCAAACTAAATGTGGATGCAGTGTTCCAAGACGAATCAAAGGAGGGTGGGTGGGGCCTGATTGCTAGCGATGCTGACAGAGACATCCTTTGTGCTACTGCCGGTCATTTAATAGCTCAGTCCGGCGCTTTGCAAGTTGAGGCTATATAGCCCTTCTGCAGGCAATCCAATCTGCTGAAATATAAGGTGTGGGGCGTGTGATTTTCAAAACCGATTCCATGGGTCTGCAACAATCAAACCTCTACATCACCAGACCGGTCTCCGTTGGGGGGTGCTCTTCCGTCAAGCCAAATATCTACTCCAGTTAGGTTTCACAGAGGCCAAAGTCATGTACTTGCCGAGAGCTTGTAATAAACCAGCGCATGTGTTGGCGAACCTTGGTGGCTAGAATGCATTGGGAGCCAGGTCTTCTGGCCTCCAGATCTCCTGCTGGATGTAACCTGGGTTGTGACCGCCAATTGTGTTCGTCTGTCGTAAGTTTGGAATGCAAGGTGTTCCAGTTCAAAAGAAGAAGATAATACCATACTTGTGGATAGGAGAAATTGATCAACTATTTAATAGTCATTGGTAGGATTGAGCAAGTGTTGCATAAATTCAATTTTTTGATCGCATGTGCTCAGGACTAACCTGCTCACCATGTGTAAATTCATCTTGAAAATCAGCTTGTTCAAAAAGCTTGGTGATCTTGGCCAGACAGATTCTTCACTTGGTTGCTGGATCACAATGGTGACTCATATAAAAAATGCAATTTGAGTGACATGCTATTTTGTATCCATTTCATTTCTAGTTTTCTATAAAAGATATTTTAAATTTGTAACATGTGAACTAACTTCATCAACATTTTAGACGTGCATTGCATGTGCAAGCTTACTAGTGATAACAACAGTAATACATACTAGTACAGATTAACATAGCAGCAATAATAGTTTCACACACATATAACATAGCAATAATAGTTGCACACACATATATCATTTCGTCTCACAAAATAACAGTGGGGAGACGTTTTGGCTCCCGGGTGCATTTGCACCCGGATGAACAATACCCCAAAAAAACAAATTAAATGTTTTTAAAAAATTCTGAAAAAAATTGTAGATGATCATGTTGGTGTCGCAAACATGCTTGACGAAATTCACGCGGAACGGAGCAGCGGTGTTTCGTCGGTGAAAAAAACAAATTTTGGGTGCCATTTTGGGGTGACATTTGGTCTTTGATTTGTTTTTTTTTTTGCGCAAGCCAAAATGATTAACATTTTTGTCTCAAGTTTTGCGGGTCGCATTTGTATGTGACAAAGATGACAACAAAATTTTGTTTCAATTTTTTCGACATTTGAAAAAATCAAAAATGGCCCCGGGTGCAAATGCACCTGGGAGCCGAATTGATTTTCCGCAATAATAGTTGCACACTTGTATCATTCCGTCTCACACAAAAGACATAATAAAACTTTGAGAAAATTGTCTCAAAAGCCTTCAATAAAACATTCTCAGACATATATATTATGTCTAGCATGAGAATCACATGCGAATTTTAACTCCCTATTTTGTTTCGATGAATGTAGCTGCATCTCTAAGCCTGTTTCCTACATAGCAAAATGTAAAGAACTTGTGAGACCATTTTTGAGAACAAAAGACGATAAAAACAGACAACTAAAATGTAAAACTTACTTTTCATTCAACTTGCACCTTTGCTTTCTATTAGTAAATGCGCACGTGCACCGCACGTGTAATCTTAATTTGGCTTGAAGACACACCTGATATTTTTTTACAAAAGTAGCATCAAAAGAAATTGTTTGTGTAAACACCATCAGTGGCAGGTCTATCTCTTCCTACAAATGGTTTGAAAATTATACTAATCCAACAGAGAATCACCCCCCCCCCTCCCCGATTCCCTTCCTTACATATGTCGTGGGACGGTTCGTTGTGGCAGTTTCCTTTCTTGTGAATGTAAGTAAGGAAGGAATCAGGGAGAGAATTGATTAGCAGTAAACACGTTTAGCGCTAAACGTGTTTAGTTGCTCACCATTAGGACAATAAGGACTGTCGGATTAATGCTAATGGATGGCCGAGATCTATTGGATCTGCCTCACTGGGTCTTTTTATATTGGTATAGACTATGACCTGGATTGCGACATAGTCTGCACAACGGACCACTTTTCCTCTCGTCAAAAGATTTTGGTCTGCCATTTTTTGTAACATCTGGGACTTTTTTTGACCGCCCTGTCTTGCTCTACTTAGGTGCATCCTTCATAGAAACTTTCACAGGATCACGTATAACATCAGGACCTCATTCCGGCTCACATGCCTCGTCATGAACATACCTTCTATGACCAACAGCTTCATCATTGGGGAACTTTTCTTTGATATTATATTATGCAGACACTACATCAACTCATCGAACACGAATGGATGATTTGCCGCAACTTGGAAAGCTTCTGCACGTATTATACTGAGTTGACTATACCGAGCATGCTCCTCTGTCCCTGACCAACCCCGGCGAAACATGTCACTCTTGCGTTGTGCAGGCAGTCCACCCCTCGCATTTTTTGACAACCTCTTAAGGATGCAACACTTAGGTATTTCAGATATTTCCAGATGAACCAGTACATATAGAATGTGTTTGCAAGGCAACCCTTTCCGAGCCATTCGTCCACAACTGGATTTTATCGTTTCCTCTGAGTTTCCAGGTCAATACTTAACTCTAAACTAAAATTTGCGGTTATTCTTCAATGTCACGATAAAGGTGTGACAGTCAACTCACACTAGCGTCTCAAAAATATCCAGCTCTCCCATCTTCTTCAGATCTTCTTGAAGAATATAAAAATTGGCTTGAGTGAATACACCAGTAGCATGCTTCTCAATGTACTTATATTCAGTGACTGATGGTGGTACTGGCTCATTAGAACGAGAATCATCATGCGCCTCGTTCTCACATAGTCGAACTATGTAGTTCTCGTAATGCACTACTAAATCAATATTGGTCATAGTCGAGGTGAAGGTGAAGACAAGAGTTCAGGCTTTCACTCCTCTGATTACTGTGCATACCAAAAAAATCCATTTGAAAGATATGATGCTGCCCAAAGACTCCTCTTCATGTACATCATATTCATGCACTATTCTGTTTTATCAGTCTTCCATTCACCAACAACGCCATCTCACCTCAAAGTTAGCAGGAGAGGTGGAGTATTACAACAATGACCTGGACTCATTCAGTGACTTATAATTAAGGTGCTTCTACATATTTTTTTTCACATGCCATGAGAAAAGATTACGAAACACATCTGAAGGACAATCTGAATAGCTCGGGTCATTGCAGCGTCTCCATTTGTGACAATTGACTTTGGCTTCTTTTGACAATTTGCTTTCATGAATGTCTAGAGCAGCCACACATACGTACCTACACTCTCATCAGACACAATGGCGCAACCAAACACAGTGGTGCAACGATGATTATTTACACCAACAAAGGGGACGAAGGCCATACCATATCTGTTCATCTTGTATGTATTGTCAAACACAGTGATATCTCCATGAAACTGATAGTCCCGCCGTGATTGTGCATTGCACCAGAACATGCTCTTTAACCACCCTTCCTTATCGAGCACGTACTCAAAGTAGTTTAGATTCTTGTCCTTTCTACTCCTCATAATGGTGATTGCCGTGTCAGCATCTCCCTTTGCAATCAATTTCATTTTCTCTCTGCAACATAGGTTGTAGAGGTCTCGCCTCACAAGGCCATACCTATTGTACGAACCATATCTGCTGATGAAGTTATGGACGCTGACATGCTTTCTGATCCCAGCTGCTTTCCAACGCTAAAATCTCAGCTTTTTGGTGATCTCCTACCACTCTATGTGACCGCAGGAATGCCACCTCATTCGGTCTAGTCAGAACATGGTTGTGATCATCCATGAATGTCGCGACGAACCAAATTAACTCCACGTGTTTTGTCCAACTTCACGACCAACTGCGTGCCACACTCGCAACGAGTCTCAGGTCTTAGCCTCCGGGTGCGGCCCTCCGAGTTAAAGAATTTACTCCGTTTTCCTGCTCCGAGGAAAGGTACCGCATGTATCATGCTCTCGTTTCACCTTCTCTTTTCTCATACTGAATCTATGCTCTCTACCATGGTTATTATAGAACGTGTAAGCCTGTCATTGTGATCCCAGGTCATAGTCATAACCTTCCAATGTGTCTATAGTGCTTGTTGCTGGATTTCAGCCTGCTCAATGTTCATATCAGTTGCACCGTCGTGCTCATGGCCATCATCACCACTACGACCATCCAGATCATCCTACAAACACATAAGCACATGTAAGTTGTCATTATTTACTTCTTATGATTGTGTAACATACAAAATATTTTAACGAACCTAACTTAAGTTATCGGCGAAAGATTCCTAAAATATATTTTCCTCATTATGGACATCAATATCTTCCTGTACATAAAAAAAATAACGTACACGTGTAAGTAGCCATATGGTTGTTTGTTAGACGAAATCAATGTACACGTCATTTGCGTTTTCACTGCAAGCACCATCCTCATTATTTTGAAAGTCCTGCTTAGTTAAATTATCCTATGAAGGCCATGATTCATTGTCATTGCTATAATCATCTTCATTACTGCGATCCTTATCAGTACGACCGACAGTATCGCTACCATACCACTCACTCGTGTGGAAGAGTGCATGCATATATCATGTTTCTTTTTTTTTAGAATAGAGTAGAAAGCCTACTCAAGACGGAGCAGTACATTCAGAGATCATTAGAGATCGAAGACTACTCGGGACGTTCCCGATCCAAACCTGCTCTCCTGTGCTCCTGGCCAGCGCAGCCAGTCCATGAGCCAGCGTGTTTCTGCTCCTTTTTACATGTTGCACACTGCAATCTGAGAAAGCGGCCATGCACTTCTTAATGTCTGTGATTAGGCCATAATGAGGCGAGCGTGTCGGCTTCAGTGCTAGCAGTTCGATTCGCGATGATTTGGTTGTCCGTCTCAACAATCACTTGGCCATTGTAATTTCCTTGCATAGCCTGCAGACCTACCAGGATGGCTCGGGCTTCGGCTTCCGCAGCGCTCCGGCACATTGGTAGCCTCTTGCAGACTGACTTCAAGACAGCACCACAGTAATCTCGTCCAACAACTCCAGCAGCACTTTCTCCGGTCTCAGCTAGGAAAGATGCATCGGTGTTTATTTTAACTACACCTTGAACTGGCGGGATCCATTTTTCATCAAGCCTTTTGGTCATACGAACTAGTTGTGCAGTAGCCCGGGTGCAGTTCCCCTGTTCGTTTTCTACAGCCTTCCCCCCATACTGGTCAGTTGAAACCTCTGCCTTTCTTAAATCTTCCTCGTACTGTTTCAGAAACTGCACAGACCCTTTGATCGTCTCCCTGCCATTATTTCTCAAGCAATCCTCCCTGTGGTGCCAACATCGCCAGAGTAACAGCAGGATTTTGGCGCGCATTTCCTCGTTCTCTGTGTCCATTACTACTTGTAGCCAGTTCTACTTTGTGAACCAGGATTTATTTTCAGCAGGCAGGTTCCAGACCTCTCTCATGGCAGCTCTCAACGCTCTACTCCTTGTACACATAACCACTGCATGATGTTCATTTTGTTTCCCATTTCCACAAATGTTGCAGGTAGCATCTAGTTCAAGTGTTCTTTTCCATTTGTTCTCTTTTGTTGCTAGGGTATTGGTGGCCACCCTCCATCCAAAGATTCGTACTTTCCCCGGCACCTTGGATTTCCAAATTAGGTCCCAAATGCTCCGGTCGTTTGGGTCCCTAGCCGAACTTCAGGCATTTTGGGCTAGTTGGGGAAGGCTCATCGCAGCAAGTTTGTAGGCGCTTCATTACCAACACTGCACATTTTGGGCATATATCATGTTTCTTCCTCCATTGAATAACCTCACTACCAACACTGCACACTTTAAAATAAAAAATCATATCTCAATTCAAAATCAAACTAGATGTACTAGGGTCAAGCCGATGAACAGTTAATAACATCAAAATCGTTCCAAATTATTATCTGCAGCAACTAAATCGTTTTGATGCGAACTAGACTGTTTACGTGACAAACCTAGAGGGTGGCCGGTCTCGATGTCCAGCGGCAAGGCCGTGAGGTACGTGCACTCCGGCGTGATTGCGGACGGTGATGACGTGCACGGAGGCAGATTACGACGTGATTGCGGGTGGCGACGACGTGCACGGAGGCCAGATCACGACGCGATTGCAGACGGCGACGACGTGCACGGAGGCCAGATTGCAGACGACGACGACTTCGACGTCGTCCATGGAGGCCAGATAGGGGATGAAGCCCGGGGAAATGGCTGATGCGGTCCGGGCGGGGTGAGACACGTCGCGTGCCGGGGGATGGCGACCACCATCTTCAACCGGCGGCAGCGGCCGCCTTAATGTCGGGCGGGCAAGGGCATCGATCGGCTGGCCGGGGCAATGTTGGATCAGGCTGCGTGATCGCCGGACAAGCTGCTAGGTCATGGGTTTGCTTCTGTGTTTTTTTTCATGCGCCCGGCGCGTTAGGCGACAGGCGGCCGTATCGGCTTGGTCCGTCGGCTCGGCTGTACGTGTCTGCTGACGTCGCGTACCGGCGTGGGTATACGTTTCTTTGGTAGTGAATACTCTCTCCGTTCCTAAATACTTGTCTTTTTAAAAATTTCAAAGAACTACCACATACGGATGTATATAGACATATTTTAGAATGTAGATTCACTCATTTTGCTCTGTATGTAGTCACTTGTTGAAATCTCTAGAAAGATAAATATTTAGAAACGAAGGGAGTAGATCACATATCTCGGGAGGAGGAAAAAGAGACGTGCACCTTAGGACTGGCTGATTATATGCTTCTTTATTGAAAAATTATGAATGGATTTCTAGCTAATCACGAAGCATTATGGGAAGATTCGAGGAAGCTGTACGTGGGGACTGGGGTTATGTTTAGGTCACGTGGGATGGATCTCAACCAATCCTCATAATTAGAGAGATCTGAATTGTAATATTTCTTACCTTAAAAACCAGGGTCTACTTCTTTTATCTGATTATATGAGATTGAATCAAAACTTTCTCTGATTAGATCCCAACCATAATTAGAGATATCTGAATCGTAGTATTTCTGACCTTAAAAATTAGGGTCTACTTCTTTTATCTGATTATAAGATTGAATCAAAACTTTCTCCGATTAGATCTCAACCATTATAATTCTAGGTTAGATCTAAATCATTAAAATCAGACCCACCAAATCAATGACCTTTATTTTCTAATATTCTCTCATTAACACGAGAATTTCAATGTTAGATCTGACCGTTATAATTCGGACCCACCAAATCAATGGCATCTATTTTTAGATTTTATGTAATCAACGTGGGATTTTCTAGGAAGTGCCTAATTAAGGCAGATCAAGGCGTGATTGCGGACAGCGATGACGTGCACGGAGGCCAGATCACGGCGCGATTGCGGACGGCAACGACATGCACGGAGGCCAGATTGCGGACGGCGATAAGTCTTAACTTCCTTTTATAATCTTAGGCACACATTTGAAACTTTCTAAACATTGAAGATGATGACAAGTCTATATAAAGCTACGCATCCAATAGCTGATGGCACTCACTTGTGTTGCACCCATCATATCATCTGATGACGATCATCTCGTCATTTGCTGATCTTTTCGCACTCCTCACCATCCTCATCTGCCTCCAACGTTGTGGCGCCAACTATGAAGTCGAGTCGGTCACCGGGTCAGGGAATGTGCTGTCAGCCAAGCTCAAACTTGTAGGCGGGACGGCGGAGTTCGGGCCTGATGTCAAGCGGCTCAATCTGACTGCAAGGTAAGCGTGTTTGATCATGAGTTCTGTTTTTTTCTTTCTTTCAAGAGAGGTACAAATCCCTCGCTATTTTAATTTTGACATGACTGATGGTAGCCTAGAGACGGACAACCGGCTCCACGTGCGCATCACCGATGCCGACCGTTCGCGATGGGAGGTCCCCCAGGACGTTATCCCGCGCCCAGTGCCGGCGTCGGAGGACGTCTTGCTACATTCCTCGGTCTTGAGCAATTCTTCCTTGCCCGGCAACAGTACTATGTCCAGCGCGTCTTCAGACCTGACCTTCACCATCCACACCGCCCCGTTCCGCTTCACCGTCTCCCGCCGCTCCACCGGCCACGTCCTCTTCGACACCTCCGCCGCCCTCATCTTCAAGAACCGGTACGTAATACATGATACAAGACACACGGCGTAGCTAGTTGATCCGTAAGTAGCCTACAAGTGGTGATGGGCATGGAACTATAATGCAGGTACCTGGAGGTGACGTCCGCGCTGCCAGACAGGGGGGCATCTTTGTACGGACTGGGCGAGCAGACAAAACGGAGATTTCGGCTCCAACAGAACGACACGTTCACGATCTGGAACGAGGACGTGGGGAGGGCCGACATACTGGACATCAACCTCTACAGCTCACACCCATTCTACATGGATGTGCGCCCCGGCGGCGCTGCGCACGGCGTTCTGCTCCTCAACACCAACGGGATGGACATAAAGTACGGCGGGTCCTACATCACCTACAAGGTGATCGGCGGCGTGCTCGACTTCTACTTCTTCGCCGGCCCCTCCCCGCTCACCGTCGTCGACCAGTACACCCAGCTCATCGGTCGCCCTGCCCCCATGCCGTACTGGTCATTCGGTGCGTGTACTCAACCGTCTTGCTAGCTCCGTGCATGCTTACATCAATCTGTTGTACTCGCCTGATACGCTATTTCTTGCAACGCAGGGTTCCACCAGTCCAGATATGGCTACAAGAATGTGGCTGACCTGGAGGGCGTGGTCGCGGGCTACACCAAGGCCAAGATTCCATTAGAGTCGATTTGGTCGGACATCGACTACATGGACGGCGGCCAGGATTTCACGCTGGATCCGATCAACTTCCCGGCCAATCTGCTCCGGCCGTTTGTGGACCGGCTGCACAATAACAGCCAGAAATACGTGGTCATCATAGACCCGGCGATCAAAAAAGAAGCAGCGCCTCCGCAAAATGAGTCGGTGGGTCTGTTCCTCCAGCGAAATGGCACCAACTATGTCGGCCGGGTGTGGCCAGGCGAGGCCTATTACCCGGACTTCATGAGCCCACATGCTGCTGAGTACTGGGCGCGGAAGATCTCAGAGTTCCGTCGAACCATCCCCGCCGACGGGCTGTGGTGCGACATGAACGAGCCCTCCAACTTCAAGGACTGGGAGCCGCTCAACGAGTACGATGACTCTCCCTACCGCATCAACAACACCGGCATTCACCGTAACCTTAATAACAAGACCGTGCCGGTCTCCGCGGTGCACTTCAATGGTGTGACGGAGTACGATGCGCACAACCTCTACGGCCTCCTCGAGTCGCGGGCCACGCATGATGCTCTTCTCAAGGACACGGCGCGCCGCCCCTTCGTGCTCAGTCGCGCCACGTTCGTCAGCTCGGGGCGCTACACCGCTCACTGGACCGGCGACAATGATGGGCGGTGGGAACAGCTTGCACAGTCCATCAACACCATCCTCAGCTTTGGACTCTTCGGCATCCCCATGATGGGCGCCGACATCTGCGGCTTCACCGGCAACACAACCGAGGAGCTCTGCAGCCGCTGGATTCAGCTTGGTGCATTCTACCCGTTTGCCAGGGCGCATGCAGAGAAGACAACTGCCCGGCGAGAGCTCTACGTGTGGGAGTCGACGGCACAGTCGGCGAGGAAGGCGTTGGGGATGCGGTACCGGCTGCTCCCCTACATCTACACGCTCATGTATGAGGCGCACACAACGGGGTCACCCATAGCGCGCCCGCTCTTCTTCTCCTATCCTCAGGATGCCGACACCTACGGCGTGGACAAGCAGTTCCTGCTAGGCCGTGGCGTGCTTGTCTCTCCGGTGTTAGAGCCAGGCGCTACCACCGTCGATGCCTATTTCCCGGCCGGCCGGTGGTTTAGTCTTCACGGCCGCTCCCCCGCCATCTCCTTGCAGACCGGCAAGCGAGTGACGCTCCCAGCGCCAGCGGACTCGGCAAACGTGCACCTGGCCGGCGGCAACATACTACCACTGCAGCAGCCAGGCCTTACCACGTCCGCCGCACGCCAAAGCGAGTTCCACCTCCTTGTGGCCCTCGCGGAGAATGGCACTGCCAGCGGGGAGCTGTTCTTGGATGACGGCGAGTCGCCGGAGATGGGAGGGGTGGGAGGCAACTGGACGCTGGTGAGGTTTAGCTGCAACACGGAGGATAGAAAGGGCATCATCACGACCACAGTGAGTTCACATGTGGTGCACAACTCGTACGCGCCGAGCCGGACTTTGGTCATCGGCAAGGTGGCCTTCATGGGGCTCCCGTCGGCTCCAAGGGGGTTCACCGTCTATGTGAACGGCGCTGAGCTCAAGACAGCCGGCACCAAGTCCCGGACGAATGGAGTGTTCACCGTCAGTGGGCTGTCGCTGGTCATCGGGCAGCAGTTCGACATCAAGGTCGTCACGTCCCATTAATATCGAGACATTTATGCACAGTTCTTCATCTGAATAAAAAAATGTAAATTGGTAGTATCGCCTACCAGTTCTCATGCATTGTTCTTAATTGGTCATTCAGTACCGTCAGAAGCTTCTGACTCATTTAAGAGAAGTAAATCGTGCTTTGTTTGATGATTTAATCTGAAATTGCTCCTTTGAGCTTTGACCATCTTTCTTATGGAGAGGGAATTTTACGTTTTTTCACTCATACAATAGATTTACTTCCTCAGACAGCTCAATACCCTTTTCTTAATATAATACAGACACGGACGTTCATATATATACGCACATACAATCACACTATGAACGCACGCACGTACACACCTTCGTAGCCAATGAAAACGTCTCCTCCCAGGAGTCCTAATGAACGCACATTGCCGAAAGTCCTGAAATAAATCCAGAAAATAATGCGGACACCAGGACTTGAAATCTGGTGGGCTAGGGATAACACTGTCCTCCTAATCATCCAATCACGCGTTGGTTTGCAAACTGGTCAATACCTTGATTTGTTTTGTTTCACAAAAATCAACGTCGTGGCAGGTTGATTTGCTTCCTCAAAAATCAAGTTCTTGCTTATTGGTTGTCGACGTGATCTGGTATTTACAAGCCAAAGTACAACAGAGTTGTAGATCCAGGAAGAGTGTTTGGCCTCATGTATATATGTTAGCTTTGACCTCCTAATAATACAAGTTGCTATTCTTCTAACATCAACGCGGTATCATGAGCCTAGGTTAGAGATTTTTTTAGGTGCCACAACCCGCCCTCCCGATCCGCTGTGCTGCTCCTCTTCTGCTGCTGCCTTCCCTGATCAGCCGCTCCTCTTCCCGATCGAGCCGTCCATGTGAACAGCGATGAGCTCAAGGAAGCCCGCACGAAGTCCCCGAACGAATGGAGTGTTCAGCGTCAGTGGGCTTTCGCTGGTCATCGGACAACAGTTGGAGATCAAGGTCGTCATGTCCCATTAACATCGAGACCAAATGTGCATATTTCTTTACCTGAATAAAAAACTGAATATTGGTAGTATCGTCTCCAGTTCTAACTTCTATCATGCATTGTTCTTAATCGGGCAGCTTCTACTCATTTGAGAGAAGCAAGTGATGTTTTTTGATCTGAAATAATTGGCCCTTGAGAATCTTTCTGTTGGAGAGGGATTTGTACGCTCTTTCACTCACTAGGCCATTTTTGAACGTGCATGAGCATATATCAAGGTACGTACACCGTACAATAGATCGGATTGGGCCCAGAAGATCGATCTCCATTTCATAGTCGACGAAACAGGTCAATGCCTTGATTTGTTTTGCTTCACAAAAATCGACGTCATCACAGGCTGATTTGCTTCCTCAAAAATCAAGTTCTTGCTTATGGGTTGTCGTTGTGGTCTGGTATTTACAAGCCAAGGTACAACAGAGTTGCAGTTTCAAGGAGCGAGAAAACTGCAACAGGTGGCATTTGAGTTTTGCTATCTTAGTCATGGATGAGGACCACTTTAGTAGGAAATTTTTTTTAGTAAGGAGGGTTGCTTGCTAGTCATTATCTTTATCTTTACCTACTACCAAAACATGTATTGTTTGCATCCGTTCACCGTCGTTGCTAATTTTACACAAAAGTCCGTGTGTTTTGACTAATTTAATTCGGAATCTTCGGTGAGTGAAGAAAAAATGGTTCAATATTATTTTTGGTCAACCCTCTGTGCACATTTGGCTTTAGATCGAGCGGCGGGCTCCCGATCCAGTCGGGACATGATGCAGGGCGACGACGGAAGGGCTCCGAGAGGTGGGGAACGTCGGGGAAGTGGCGGACGTCGGGGCGAGCCGGATCAGGTCAGGATCCAGCGCAGCGGCGCAAAGGCCGGCGGCGGCGATGCTCCATGTCCATGCAGGCTCGGTCTACTGGGAAGAAGAGACGAGGAAGAGAGAAGGTGAGATGGAGACAAGAGAAGGCGTGTTGAGACGGTGCGGCTTCCTGCTGCTGGTCCGGCAGCGGCTCCGGTTGACAGATCCGGGTTTGATGTCCGGATTCCTCTCATTCCCGCTAGATGATGGGGTTGCCCAGCCGCCACTCTCCCTACCAAAAACATAGAATTGATCACATGCACCCTAGCCCGCTTATCCTATACGTTCATATACATCGGGACATGTGCCAGCCGTTTCCTTAAGATTTTCAGTTAATAGTTATATCGCTCGTGTTATTAGTATGCTCAATTCTACCTTAGGCTATGGTCCGCCTACTTTATTTCTGGGAGCATGCTGGGCAGCGCGGGAGGGGGATTCATCTGAGGCCGACCATGGAGAGAACCAAAATCTGAGCGGGAGGCAGGAGCTGCTGGTACAAGAGGAGGCATGGAATCAGCCGCATGTCCGGGCCAAGGGTACAGCACGAGTTTCGCCACCGGGAAAATCCAGCGCCAGGGCACAGCGCGCCCCGCCGCCGGCCATATTGTATGGATTCAGCATAGGTAAATATATGATTTCAGCTATGCGAACAGGCTATTTGGATGTCGGGATGTAATTTGGCATTGGGCGCACGTTAGAAGGGTGATTAGCCATGAATCTATTTGTTCTGCAGGCTAGACTAGCATCCTGGATAAGCAATCAGATCGTTCCAGCAAGCCATCTCTACTAACTGTATAGTGTTGATGAGTAATAAAGTTAGCACGACCACGAACATGCCATATCCGAACACTACCGTGGTATTAAAATAATCTCCCTTACTGTGGAACGAATAGCGTAGATAACAGGGTTATTGACAAACTTACTGAGCGCTTGTAATTTTCCATGCCGATTCATACGAGTAATCAAGTACTGTAAAAATGGGACAATGCTTTGATGCCTTAAGGCACCTACCTTTGTGTCTATGACATGTGGGTTCAACAGATGACTGGCCCACATGTCAATGACCTAATGACAGATGCCTTTAAGGCACCGAAGCTGTGTCCGTAGAAATGGTGTTTTGTGTCGACGAATGATTACCTTTTCTTCCATCCAGGCACAGCTATAATGTTTTCAGAATCATTGATCGGCAGGTACATCAGGATTACAATCTGGGCCCTATGCACGTGTATCCGCGCCCCTCATTGGTGCGCACTGAACAATTGAGAACATACTAGAAGAACGTCTGTGCATTGCAACGGGGCCACGTTAACTTAAAGAGTTCAATATTACGATATTGGCGACCTTTTTTACCATCAAATCCTCACACACACACACTCCCTTCCTCTTCCTCACTCTCTCTCCCCCTCTCCCTCTCTCTAACACACACACATATCCATCTTATTGGGTATGGGACCATAATCCATCTATTTCACACATACACTAGTGCATAACAATATGGATTATGTGTATTATATTTGCCACAAGAACTGAGGGAATTAATTTCATGTAAATCGGCCAGCCACAGCTCCAAGAATACGCGGAGGAGGTGTCCCGGTCAGCGTCGGCGCCCGTCTGGCGCGGGCCTGAGCCGCTTCCAAGTGCACGTGCAATGCACGTCTTCACAAATATTACAAACAGATGTGAGAAATCACATACTAACACGATGTTGCAATCAATTTGTAATTAAAGAAGCCAAAAGTCTTTTCTCTTAAACCAGAATTCCTTATGCTGGAGTTTAAACAAACCCCATAATAGCCCTACTTATCACCTAATTAAGCAGATGCATGACTTATGAAGCGGATAAGAAATCATGTTAACTTGGAACTAAAATACCAACAAAAGAGTGAGGAATAAACCTTTTTATCATTGCTCTGAAGTCTGAACCTTGCCCTATTTGTTAGTGAAATGTGAGTATGCTTGGAAGATAATAATTTCTTATGCAACATATGCTTTTACATCCGAAAGAGCTACAAAATATGTTGACCTACCTATGTGCACTTCCTAAATCAAGCGGATAAAATTATTTCTATCGGCAATATAAAATATTAAACATTAGAAAGAAAGGGACAATGTCCACTAACCATGCAAATATTAAACGAATATGTGGACAAACTATGTCACACACCACACACACCTTGTCCTACGTGGCACAGAAAATCAGCCAGATTGTGCCAAGATTCGTGCATATAGTACTGAACGGTGATGGATGTGTGTGGTCGAGATGGTCAACGCCCACACGTGTGGGCGTTAACATTTCCGTTACAAAAAAGAAAGTCAAATGATCCCATTTTTTGACCCAAGTCCAAGGTATTCCTCTACAGAATATAAGGTGTGCCTGAGTGCCATCGCTGAATCACTTTTTTTTTGGAAGGCACAGCAAGCTATTGCTTAATCCCATTTTTATTGGAAGGCATAGGAGGCTATCGATCGTTGAATATAGTGATTTTATTGGAAGGCAGAGGAAGCTTTCTACCATGGGAAGTCAGGCTGGACAGAGCGAGCGGGCCTTTCGGCCCGCTCGTGGCCCGTTCTAGACCGGACCGCCCGGTCCTGGCCTGCTGAAAAATTTGTTCGGTCCGGTTACTAAATTTCGGCCTGAAATTTTCTCCGTCCGGTCCGGTCTTTGACCGGTCCGACCGAGCGGACCGAAGCTGCAAGGCCGTTCTTCTTCGTCACGGCCACCGGCGACGCCCTGGCCGTGTCCCACCCCGATGTTCATTGGAATCAAGTACTCATCCCTCAATTGAGGGCAATGAGGTAGAAGAAGACCCAGATCACGCGCTCCCCTTTTTTCCTTGTATTCAGTCAAACAGAGAATAGGTGCCGGCGTTCGATCCGATAATCGCGGCGCCATTCTTGACTAGCCCTTCGCTGTCGTTTCCTTTTTACTGGCGACTAACGACAGAATCCGATAATCATGCGCCCATCCCATGCTTTCGTTTCCTTTTATCAAGTCGAATAGAAAACCAAAGGAAAGTCCTATTCCTATGTGACATGCTTACCAAATCTGTACGTGCTATCTTTGTTTGGATTGTAATAACTGCCCCACGATTTTAGGTAACAGTAGCAACCAATTTAAGTTTATCGTAAAAAACATTCTTAGAAATATATCACTGCTAAAAAGAAAAGGAAGGAGAGAAACAGGCTCGATCCTATAATCACGGCGCCATCCCACGACTTACTTCACGTCAGATTTGATCCGTTAATCACGGCAAGGCCCGCACACAAAAAATCGTAGGCTCATGCACGCCCTACAATACTTGCATGCGACAGAAAAACTGCCAAGAAGCCAAAACGCGAAGGTTCATGGCTAACAATGGCGCCCCGGCCGGCGCCGTCGCTTCCATGTGTGCACCACCGTCGATCTCAACCATAGAGCGCCCTACACCTCTTCCTGCGCTCTCCGGCAACCCCTCGTACACGTTGTGCCCTCATCTACGTTGAGCACGGCCGGTCCTCTCGGTCCAGCCCGGGCTGGAGGGCGGTCGGTCTGAGCCCTGAAATCAGGACCGCCCAGCTGGTCGGTCCGGTCTGCTGACGGCCGGTCAAAACGGTGGCTCAGTCAGGGACCGGACCGGCTCGGACCGTGTCCACCCTGAATGGGAAGTATATAGTTGCTTAATCCCGTTTTTATTAGAAGACATGTTAATGAAAGTACATAGTACATACATGATTGATTATCTGTGGTAAGTATGATCCCCTTGGTGTGTGTGTTGGAAATTTAGGTGCTAAATAATGGCTGATACGTACAGTTATTTATGCTCGAAGACCAACATGGCTTTCTCAGCCAACTGAACACATGCATATACAAGCCCTCTGAACTGAACCTCTATGGGGGCAAGGAAATCAACTCAAAAGAAGGTAATCAGTCACGTCCGAAGCAGGTGACTGCGGCAGAAGCAACTACAGAGGGATATCGAGCTGCAGTCGTGGCTTGTGTGTCCACGCACAATGACCTCAAGAAGGCGAAGGATTAGCTTACTTCCTCGTCGGTGAGAAGGACCTTCTCGTGGGCGAGTTCAACGAGGCCAAGAGGGTGGCCCATGAGATACACGAGATGCTTCAAGACACTGCACTGAGATCGAGAAGGCCAAGTGGTGGGCCGAGGAGGCCACCGATCGAGATCGAGAAGTTCCGGCCGGCCGAGAAGGGCATCGACGAAGAGGCGCAGAAGAGGGAGGGGTGGCAGAGGTGATGGGATAAGCCATGCTCAGGTCCGTGGTGACCGGCGAGTGTGAGCGTCCAGGCTAGGTCCGTGATGAACCGGCGTGTGCGCGTACGTGCCAGGTCTGTGGTGACCGGGCGTGTGCAGGTGTGTGTACGTGTGTGCATATGTGTGTAGGAGGCAGGCTCGTGGCGGCCACGATAGACTAGCTAGGTCGTTGGCGAACTGCATGGAGCGACCGCGTCGTGCGCGTTGAGCGCGTCGTAGGCGCGCATGGCCAGCCATGCAGATCGTGGCGGCAACGGCCGGGAAGTGGTGGGCTGCGTTGTGTGCTAGCCTGGGTATAAGAAGCCCTTTGCTGTACTGCTCGTGTTGGGGTGTTGAGTTGGAGCCAGCCATGTAGACATTGTAAAGGAGAGGAAAGATTTGGGCGTGCGTGCGCCCACGGCGGTGTTCGTGCGTCGGCCCGGAATTTCTTGTGTCTTGTGTCTTCTTCTACCTCTAGCCGAGAGTGAGAGAGGGCTGCGGTTCCAACAAGAGGGAGGTTGACTGCGTGCGCGGCCAGCACGTGGCGGACTTGGAGATGATGTTCACCATGACAGAGGAGTTAGAGAGGTTCATGCGCGAGCTTTTGATGACCACCGAGGCCAAATAAGGCTGAGCTCGGCCATGTAGATGATGACACGAAGATCACCGAGGTCAATGCAGACAAGGTGGACATCCTCTCCAGCGAAGTCATCCGCTTGAAAGGCACATGGTAACTTCCGGTATGTACATATCCCGATAGAACTCTGAATGACTGAATCTGGTATGTTCTGTAACTAGCGTCCTTGAAGTTGCTAACTAGAGGCCAATTGTTATTTCAAAATCCTTTTTAAAGAATTTAACAAATGCTTCTGCGGGTTGCAGGCCTAATATCACTACACCGTGCACTTGACTAATACCGTGATATTTGTGTGATTACGTACATGTATACTACTCCCTCCATAAAGAAATATAAGAGTGTTTAGATCAAAGTGATCTAAACACTCTTATATTTCTTTACAAATGGAGTAATTTTCATTCTGGACACACATTCCTTTTAATTTGTTCAATAAAAAAAATGCAGATGGTATATAAATGACAATCTATCCATTTTTCATGGCATGCATTTTTGCTTCTGCTTAATGTGATTCTGCAACAAGCACATCGGCACTTCATCCTTGTGTCCAGATTCAGTAAGCTCAGGTTTCTCAAGCCCCGCCTGTACTATTATTGTTCATTTTTGTTAATGTTTGAGAATTCCGTCTAACAACCGCGCTTGATGATTATTTTACTCCATCAACTAGGTGAATGCTATATGTACCTGAAGTAATTAGTTTTGGATGATTTTTCTCCCTTATGAACACAAATATCTAGCTTCTAAGAACTAATAAATATACCCTTTATGTGGCACATAAAATTAGTGAGTATAGAACCCAACTATCTATTAAAAAAACAAATTGTCGACATCTCTATACAGTTTTACAACTATAAGATGCACCATTCAGTAGTTGGACGTCCTTGATAATGCGTTTATAGTTGAGCACAAGTGGATAAAGGAAATAATTCCAGATAAACCGTTGGTCTTTCGAAACTGTAAATAGTTATTACTATAGACACAGAATAGAACTTTCTTAACGAGCTGCAGCAGGGAGATAAATCTCTGTATGCACTTGCACAGTTTAAGTTTCCATTGTAATTATACTTACTATGTTGTGATTGTGGTCCTCTTGTGACAATATACACACATTTCCAGGATAAGTATCAATTCATTAGTTTCCATGTTTTTATCAGGTGAATCAGCAATGCATCTCTGTTTTTATGATGTTATCAGGATGTTTGGAACTTTATTATCTTTGACCGATGTCATACCTTTGTTTTCGAACACTGGATGGGCTCAAGAATCGTACTAGGCTTATTTAGAGAAGCATATCGAAGCTATACTTGACGAATACTCTCAGCCTTATTTTGCTAATACTGGAAGGGTGGACATATAATCTGGTTACTTCTTGGTTGTGTCAAAAAGATCCAAGGATTCTGAGCTGGGGTCTAGATAGACATGGACTCTGCACCCCACCTATCATATTCTTAATCTTTGTGATCATCTCATCAATGATTCAGATTGGTGCTAGCAAAAAAAATTAAGAACATCTAACTATGTTGCTGTTTGCCGATAGTTAGATTGTTCGAGAACATTGTAAATTTATGGAACTATGTGCCCACCTTCAAGAACCTTTGGTACACATTTATTCCTGTAATCTTGTACCTGCACACAAATTTCTTGTTTCCCGATAAATTAGCGTGTCTCATAATTGATGATGAATACTCCATTATTATGGCTTGGTGATGATTCTTTTTCTTGA
Organism: Aegilops bicornis; assembly: GCA_021605145.1. Lineage (NCBI taxonomy): Eukaryota > Viridiplantae > Streptophyta > Magnoliopsida > Poales > Poaceae > Aegilops > Aegilops bicornis. The sequence goes on along the minus strand of CM038670.1, from coordinate 855,963,202 downwards.
TACTTTTGGGTAGAATCAAACAAATAAAAATATTCTCACTCCTCCAGTTTATATGGGTATGGTCCGACTCGATAGTTTAGATGTCTGCTATATTCATTGTTATACACTAATAATGTGCTAATTTTAAGAAATATACTGCATTGATATGTTTGTCATCATGTCAACATTTTGATTCCCTGTTCTCCAGCCATACTTTGAGTTCATATTGTATTATTTAAAGTTCCTTGAATGTTTTGACACAAGCAAAGTAGTAAACTAACAAAGCATAATGCACATTTTCAAACCGAGAGTCAGCAAGCTTGCATAAGACTCTTCAATTTGTATTCAACCCCGGACAAAATGTGAGCATCACCATTTTAACAATAAGTAGCTCCTGTTAAATATACTCCTTTGTTAGTTTCAGTTATAATGTGGAGGAAATTTTCTTCTGATGTAACCTGTTAGCGCACTGCACACCTGTATATCTTCTACAAGTTGTGATTATTTATTTATTTTGTTTGTTTATTGACCCATGTTTTTCTCATCTTTCGTTAACATAGTTTACTACTTTGTAAAAATAGAAGTTAATAGTTCTACATTAGTTTTGACCTACCTTTAATGTGGGTTTGGTACTGTTAATTTTCATGCCAACCTTAGCACAATATGATATGTGATTATGTAATTAAACCTCCATGTTTCATTTCTCCATCGAAAAAATATCTTGTGCAACCTTGCCATCGCTGATCTAGTATTGTACCGCTGTCTTCACATCTTCATCATGGTGACAATAATAGTGCAAATAGACTGTTTTGGACCACAGGGTCTCCTTCAATTGGAAAGAGGAAAAATTTGTAAATGCGGCAAGTAGGAGAGTTCACCATTCTATTGTTTTCAAGTTTTCAACATAAAGAATACTCTCATCCATTTTGATTCCACTTATGTTCTGCTACACACATAACTCCTACTTCTCGAGTATACATCCAGATGAACTTTGCTCTCCTTTTTGGTTTGGATATGCGAAAAACTCCAGAACTCATTAATTACCTATACACACTAACTTCTACTTTTCCATTATTTCCTTACATGAAATAAGATGAATAATCAACAGATACATGGTGAAACCAAATTTATCTACTATATAAAAAAAACTACACCAACATCTATCAGCGAAGAGCGGCGTGCCACCATGTGGGTAACTGCTTAGAACAACACCAATGAGTGAAATCTAGTTTTAATTTTAGTGAAATCTTGCTTTTAGTTTTAGTTTTTTTAGTGAAATTATTTTTTTCAAAAGACTGGATTTTCTCAAATGAGTGAAATCATTTTTTATTTTCAAACGAGTGAAATCTTGATATGAGTGAAATATGTTGTTTTAAACTAATGGACTCCGTCTTTACTGGAAATGAGTGAACTTATGTTTTTGAATTGAATGAACTCAGTCCTTCAAATTAAGTGAAATAAGTGTTTTGATATGAATGAAATCCCTGTTTTGAATGTATTGCGCATTCTCTACTTTTAAGAAATGAGTAGAATAGGTTTTTTTTAGAAATGGGTGAAATCGAGTGAAATGAGTGAATTCTGTGTTTTGAACTGAGCGAAAACAATTTTATTACAACCTGCTCCACATATTTTGTAAGAATCCAGTTCCTATTTTGTAAGATATCGTCTTCACCTTTTTCAAGTGGACCAATTTGTTTCGTATATTTTGGATGATATTGATTTCAGATATTTTGATATAAACAATCTTACGTTCTCAATAAAATTGAAATCTATTTCACATCTTTTTACTACAAGTCATATATATTTCACATCTACTCATCACTGAAACACACATATTTGAAGAAAAATAGTTTCGCATGTATTAAAATATATCTCTTTTGTAGTTTGATACCATCTGTTTTGCATTATTTAAAAAACCAGTTTCACATTTTTTAATATCAATTTCACATAAATGAGTGAAATCGTTAGTCAAACTGACTAACTGATATTTGTGAAATATAACTATAATGATTAAAATCACTTTTATGAAATGAGTGAAAAATGTTATTTTCTAAACAAAGTGAAATCCGTAGTTTCAATGAGAGAAATCAGTTTCTTTAATAAGTGAAATATGTTTTTGGAATGAATGAAATAACTCTTTTGAAACAAGTACTTTTTGAAAAATGAGTGAAATGGTAAAGTTAAGACTTGTCCAAACATATTTGTGATTGATCTTGTTATGGATACGAATTCAGATATATATATATATATATATATATATATATATATATATATATATATATATATAATCAAAAAATGAATATTTGGTTCACAACTTATGAGCCATTGAAAATGATATACGGATAATAAAGTGCAAGCCTTTAGTTGGTGTTGTTCTAAGCCACTAATAAAAGTTGCTTTTGTGGACCCCTGCTAGATCGCATTACTATCTATAGCTGCTAAAAAGACTAAGACAAAGTGAAAATTACATTTAATACTTGGCCCACAAAAAACTAGATGGTAGAGTCCTATTGGTTCGTTCTTTGCCGTTACATACCAACCTGTGATGGCAATCACCTAGAACAAATAGAAAACAAAGATGGCCAACCATAGCAGAAACCTGCTTCCTCACTTTTCCCACTATTAGGAAAAACGTTATACACAAAACTTTAACAGTAGTGCTTGTTAAAAAAGCACGCTACTGCTAGACATCAGTAGCGCGTGCAAAATAAGCGCGCTGCAGATGGACATATATCAGTAGCGCGTCTCACCGAAAACTCGCTACTACTAAAATTCCAATCACTCAGCCGATGGGCTACACATAGTAGTAGCGATCTTCCAAAAACTGTGCTACCGCTAATACACTTATAGCAGCGCGTTTACGCGTAAAGCACTACTGCTAACGAAAATAAAATAAAATGAAAAACGAATAGAAAAGTAAATGAAAATGAAAGAAATAGAAAAAGGAGAATGGAAAAAATATAAAATGTAAAGAAAAATAAATGAAAAAGGGAAAAAATAATGAAAACGTAGCAGTAGCGCGTTCTCTGAAACACGCTATAGCTAATTTAGCTATAGCGCGTTTTCTGTAACGCGCTACCGTTACTTTTGACTTAACCAAAAACGGTTTCCCCCCGGCCACCACTTCTCTCCCCCAAATCGATCCCTCGCCCCACTTCGCCGCCATCTCCCCCACTTCGCCGTCGCCCCCACTTCGCCGCCATCTCCTGCCAGCGTCGACGCCGCGCTCATCCTCACGGCCACCGCCCGAGGCCGCCCAGCCTCACCGCCGCCGCCTCTCGGGCCGCCCTTGACCTCACCATCGCCTCCCTCGACCTCACCGCCGCCGCCCTCGACCTCACCACCCCCTAGCCCGCCAGGACCGCCGCGTCCCGATCCTGAGCCTGCCCTTGCCGCCCCTACCTCCATCGCCGAGCACCTCCCCGCCACCGTCTCTCCCCTCTCTGTAAGCACCCCACCCATCCTTTTTAGTTAATAGATGTTAATGTTAAGTAGTAGATAATGTTGATGTTTTTTAGTTAGGGTAATAATAGATGTTAAGTAGTAGATAATGTAGATGTTAATTAGTTCAGCAGGGTTTAGTTTTTGAATTGAGTTTGTTTAACTAGATGTTAATTAGGGCAGTAGGGTTTAGTTTAGAGTAAAGTTTAGTTCAATAGTTAACTAAATATGATCTATATTTGGTTTTTGAATTGAGTTTGAGAGAGCATGAGATTTGTGTAGATTTTCTTGAAGTGTCCAACGCTAGGACATGCAAATTTGTAGTGGTCAGGATATATGCAAATTCCTCAATTGTGTTTTCCCATGTTTCGATTGTGCCCAAGTGGCCTTTTGTTGTTTCCAGGGAATGAAGCTGAGTGGCCTATGTTTTGCCGGAATGTTGATTCATTTCCGTTCCGGCAAATTTCAGGTTCTCGATTTGTCCACTTTTTAGCAAAGGTCATGCCGAAATTTTACGTGAATTTCGGCATGACTTGTGCTACAAACTAGGACACATCGAGTGCCCGGGATTTTCCGCACCGGGAAGGAGTCAACGTTCCTGCAAAACATAGGTCTTTTTTATGTCATTATTCATTTTATTAGGTCTAGAATTAACTGACTAGATTTAATCGTAGGAAACATGACTAGCAACGATGAAGGACAGGGTTCTGGTTATTGCGACGACGTCTGCCTGGCGGCAGACGAATTTTCGAGTCTTGCCGACGATCAGCCGATGTTGTTGCTGGGCCCACCGGTCGCATCGAGGACTGAGACCGACACGCAGACCGGTGCTGAGACTGAGACCGGCGCAGAGACTGAGACCGGCGTTGAGACTCAGACCGACATCGAGACCGGCGATGAGACTGAGGCCGGCGCTGCCTCGGGGAGCGGAGCCGGTGTAGAACCGAAAGCAAAGAGGCAACGACTTCCTAACAAACTTAGGACTACTAGACTGGTGGTCACGTCGGTGGACGACGACAATTTTGAGCCAACCGCGCCCTAGGAAGCGCGTGCGTGCTACGGCAATCAAATAGGCTGCATCGTACGGACAACTGCCACCATCAACGATGAGAAACTACAAAAGATAGATAATATGAGGCCCTCCATCCTAAAGAAGCTGCACCAGATATTCTTGTTGCCGGGGCGGAATTAAAAGGATTATAAAGATCCAGATAAAGACCCGACAATGAAGAAGATAAACAAACACGCCATGTCCAAGTTTAGCGACGCGTTGGCCGCCTGGAAAACAAGGGTGAAAGCAAAGATCGACAAAAAGGAACCCTACTCCGATATTGTAAAGGGTAATCCGACAATCACGACAGAGCAATTTGAAATATTCAAGGCGGCTTGCGAGGCCGAAGATGCCAAAAAAAAGTCGAAGTACATGAAGGGGCTTCAACAGAGGAACATTGGGTGCCACCACCTCGGAAGCCGTGGTTACAGAGGGAAGAGGTCCATATGGGCCAAGGAGGACGCGGAAGCCGCGAGTCTGGGCATCCCAGACCCCTTGGCCACTAGTAGAAAAAGGGTCTTCTGTCCCGGTTGGTAAGGGCCTTTTGTCCCGGTTTTTGAACCGGGACTAAAGGGTCGTTACTAATACCCTAGACCTTTAGTTCCGGTTCTTACACGAACCGGGACAGATGGGCCTCCATGTGGCCGGTGCGCCGAGCCCAGGCAGGAGGGCTTTTGGTCCCGGTTGGTGGCACCAACCGGGACCAAAAGGCATCCACGCGTCAGCATTTCAGGGGCTGGGTTTTTGTTTTTTTTGAAAGGGGGGGTTGGGGTTTTGGGGGTTAATTTAGGTGTTTCATATATTGTGTTAGCTAGCTAATTAATAGAGAGAAGTGTCCTTTCTTATGTCCGTGCTTGGTCGACTCTACGTACTATACATAGAGAGGCCCTCGACACGCTAGCAAGTAAGAAAATGAAGGAAACCATTAAGTACAGAAGTTCGCCATGCATACCGAGAGAAGTGATCGACCTCTCCTTCTCCGAGAGATTGGTCGAACAACAAGTTTTCGTATTATCTATCCGACGCTACTGGCTACATACATATACAATATGTAAGATCTCTTACAATCCCCTAGCATTTGAAATAAACTTCCACATGGTATTCTCCGGCTTTATTGATGACGTGGTCAAGAAAGAATCCCGCCAATTCCTCTTGAATTGCTTTCATGCGATCTTGTGGTAGGAGTTCATTCCGCATCTGCCATGTCTAATTTGAAGAAGGGGGTTGATACATATATATGAATGAAACTCAACAGAAATGATGGTGTAATAAAATGTAATTGTGAATATTATTGCTTACGCACTACATATTGTCTTTTAGAGTAGCCCCGCTTATTTTTCAAAGTCGCGTTGTAGATGAACTCGCACACGTAGTATCCACATTAATCATTCCCTTGTTCCTGCCACAAGCACTTTACGAGAAATAGAGGTCAATCAAACTGATAATGAAGCATTATAAATGGCATTGTTGAAAGTATAGCTATAGAATCAACGGGAGATGCGCGCAACTAGCTAGCTAGTAGTACTTACTTTTGGGTATGTATATCGCAGCTCCTTCAGCAGTCCCGGAGCTTCTGCGGTGAACTGTTTCCAAACCCTGCAAGACAAAGAAAATAATTATTATTACTTGAGATATCAGGAAATGAACAAAAATTGCCGATATGGTGCGATAATGATCGATTGAACTTACTTGTTGAGCATTTTAGTCATGTCCGCATAGGTTTCGGGATCTTTTCGTTTCGAGTCTAAGACGTTTACTAGTCCCCGCTCAAGCTTAATCTCCAGAAGAACATAGTGGAAGCTGCGCACGCATGCATAACTCATCAAGTACATTACTATAACCTCGCTCGAGTAATAAGGGAAATCAAATATGCACACAACAGTAACACTCACTCCAAGTTGTAAGGAAAGAGTATTAAATCTTTGTTTTGATTTTTGAGCAACGATTGTAGCAAGTTGGCCTCGGCCTCTTCGGCGTTATTTTTAACCTGAAATTCATCTATGAGATTTGTGTTAATGAACCCAATATCATACATTTCTGCTTTTCTGCACTCGACGATCTTCAATCTGCATAATATAGTGAGGATAATTATAAATACATGCAATGAAAGAGCTGAGCTATATATAGAGACTTAATGACAGAAGTAGTACTTACAGACAATAGCAAGTGACCGTTAATTTATCGAGGGCCTTTTGATTGAAGAACTGGAAGAACTCCTCAAAAGGAACATGCAATAGATCAATTCCAACGAGGTCGTGCTCCTCTCTAATTCTCATATACAAAGTATTCGTCCCCCCAGACTCTCTGCAGGTTTTCATGTACCAATTATGGAATCTTCGCATCATCGTTGTTACAGATTTTTCATCTTTGACGAGAGGCTTCCCGTACTCGTATCTGTGTTCGTCCACCTCCAAGAAATCATAATGTACATCGTCGGACAGGTAATCTCCAAGATTGCTATAACCGGGCACCATCCCCGGAGCATTAGCGACGATGTCGCTAGACACATTGAGCGGGGGGCACAATTGCTTTGCTTGTTCGCCGAGCTGGGCAATTTTTTTCCCAGCTGTTCGTTCTTTTAACCTTTGATTACTGACCGTACTTCCCGACCGCTCCGCTTCGAAATATGCCTTTTCAGTAATGCGCTCATAGTTGGTTTTCAGCAGAGACTTTGGTGGTTTCCTCAGGGCATCGATAGTGCGCTTTGCTTTCACCGGATCTACCTTCTCCTACGGAGGTGGATGTCTCTGCGCTTTGAACCCTTCAAAGAAGTCCTTCACTTCCGTCAGCACGATCTTCTTGTTTTCCTCCACGGTCATCTCGTACGGTAACTTCTCTAAAGGCTTGAGAGGTGGACTGTATCTGTATTGCCTCCCGCCTCTGGCTGTACTGCTAGACGCCGGAGCAAACGGAGCGGCTGCGGCTGTCTTCTTTCGTGCTTGCTTACAAGGCGGAGGAGAAGGACTACGACGCGCCGGAGCAGCCGGGGCAGCAGCGGGTCTCTTCCGCCCTTGCTGGCGAGGCGGAGAAGGAGGAGGCTGCTAGCTGCTCGGGCACGCCGGCGCAGGCAGAGAAGGAGGCGGAGTGCCGCCACGCGCCGGAGAAGGAGGCTGAGTGCCCTGATCGTCACTCGCCGGAGGCAGAGGCGGTGGAGTGCCCTGACTCGCCGGAGGAGGAGGAGTTGGCGGAGGCGTCCAGTTCGGAAGGTTCATGAGCTCCTTCCGCCATAGGCATGGAGTCTTCAGAGCAGAACCCAGCCGAGTCTCCCCTTCATCGGTAGGGTGGTCAAACTGGAGGTCCTCAAATCCCTCCGTTATTTGGTCACCGTCACCCTAGCATATCCTTCTGGAATCGGACGACAGTGAAAAGTTGCGCCGGGTTCAGGAGGTCAAACAGAGCCGACAGCTGCCTTGACTTTTAAGTTCTGCCATTGCGTCATAAGGTGGCAATTTTGAGACTCCGTGATAGCATCCACGGGGTAGCTAGCAGGAGCCGTCAAGACATGCTCCGGCTGAAGCAGCTCGGTGGAAGCCACGCTGCTTCTCCGCTAAGATGGCGGGGTAGCTTCGGGGGAAGCTTCGGCACTTCATTTGCTGCGATTTGCTTCGCGTTCCTCTATCGCTTGTACCCTTGCGTGCAGCGCCTGCAGTTGGGTCTGTTGCACTTTCTTCCTCCTCTCCTGGCATTTGTAACTGCCTGCGTCCGGAAACCCAGCCTTCCACGGAACGGAGCCTGGCGTGCCTCGTGTCCGTCCAGGGTGCTAAGGATTCCCGAGGGCCATTGTGAGCTCGTCGTTCTCTCTGTCTGGAACGAACTTCCCTTCCTGCACTGCATCGATATAGTGCTGAAGCCTCTTGACTGGTATTTTCATTTGCTCGTCCGTCAGCCCCGAAGAACCAAGTCCGGCAACGGTCTGGCCAGTTCATTGTCTCTGGTTCGATCCCTTTATCAAGCAGATCATCTCAGCCTTGGCCCACTTAGGCCGGGCTTTGAGGTAGCCACCTGACCCCGTGCGATGGTGAAGCTTCTTCTTCGCAACATTTTGCTTGTTTGTCGCCGACATCTTCTTACTCTTTTCCGATGTCTTGTGGGCCACAAATGCGGGCGATGATCTCTGATCTTCTCATATTTGCCGATGAATTCTGGTGTCTCTTCTTTGTCGACAAACCTTTTCAGCTCATTCTTCCACCTCCTGAATAGGTCTGCCATCTTCTTGAGAGCATGAGACTTGATTAATTTCTCTTTAACTGGCTTCTCCGGATCCTCCTCTGGCGGTAGGGTGAAATTTGCCTTCACCTCTGGCAGAAAATGCTTCCTTTGTCTGGATGGGTTCAATCGGTAGGCCGTCGCGTGCGATTACTGTGATCTCAAACCTTTCATCCGAGCGCAACTTTTTCTTCGGGCCTCGTCTCTTTACCGAAGTTGTGCTCGATCCGGAGGGCTAGAAAAAAGAAGAAAGACGAGAGTTATATGTGTACATATACCAAAACAATGAATGCATCAATTAGCTAGTCAGCACAGGCTTAACTAATATATATACCTGGCTGGACTCGGTTCGGTCACCGGAGCTGTCATCACGGTCTCCTTCTTGCACCGTCATTGGGTCACTGGATCCGTCATCACGGTCTCCTTCTTGCACCGGCATTGGGTCAAAGGAGCCATCATAATCATAGCCTACTTCTTCACAATGTCCTTCCAGACCATCGGTGCCGTTGAGATACAAGCAGACGGCATCACTTCCTTGTGCGATTATGTCCCCCAACACCGCTTCTTGTGCTTCATCTCGGGGGTTGTCCATAGTTTCTACAAATATTTACAACATGGCAATTATTATTCAAACATGACAGATGGCAAACGCATAAGGGTTTGGGGTGGCCTCGACAATGCTTCAAGGATTTGGGGTGGCCTCGAGAGAGTTTGTCGGGTAGGGGCGCGGCGGGAGGGGGTAGGAGACCGACATCGTTTTTTCTAGGGTTTGGGTGTCCTTGAGAGTTTTGGTCGAGCGAGAGGGTCGGGGGGTGCTACCGTGGTATAAGTTATCACAGTCGAGAGGGGGTAATATCGAGAACGACGACATACATACACGGGAAAATAATGTTACCGGGGAGGGGGTATATCGACCCCCCCATGTGTTGAAGTTATCGGGAGGGGGTTATATCGACAACGACGACATACGTACATGGGAAAATAATATTATCGGGGAGGGGGTATATTGACCCCCCCTTGTGTTGAAGTTATCGGGAGGGGTATATCAACGACGATAGACCCGATAAAACATAAGAAAACGAAGAAGAAATAAAAAGAGGAGAAGAAGAAAGGAATAGAGGAGAAGATCGATGAAAGTGTGTTATATCGACTAGAGGGGGGGGGTGAATAGGCGATTTTTATGAATTCTTCAATGAGGAATTTGCCGGTGAGGAAATTCCTAAGTGAAGAACTACTTGCAGCGGAATAAGTACTCAGAAGTAAGCATAAGAAAATGCGGGCATGGTCATCATGATGAAATGAAGACAATCAAAGAGTACAGAAAGCGTAAACACAGGATAACACAAGATGAAGACAAACAGACTGAAGAAATTGAACTGAGGAAATTGACAAAGTCTTCAGTCAAAGTCTTCAAACACAGATATGAACAAACACTCAACACAGTAATGAGGAAATGAAAGGGTTGAGGAAATAGAACAAGTTAGGTTGGTGAAGACAATGATTTGGTAGACCAGTTCCAACTGCTGTCTCAGTTGTACGTCTGGTTGGAGCGGCTGAGTATTTAAACTCGAGGACACACAGTCCCGGACACCTGTGACGCCGAGCACGCAGCTCAGGACACCAAGTCCTCACCGTATTCTCCTTGAACTAAGGTCACACAGACCTCGTCCAATCACTCGTGGTAAGTCTTGAGCGACTTCCAAACCTTCACAGACTTGGTCACTCGGCGATCCACAATTCCTCTTGGATGCTCTAGACCATGATGCCTAACCGTCCGGAAGAAGCACAGTCTTCAAAGGTAACAAGCGTCGGATCCACGCAGGATCAATCTCTTGATGATGCTCAATCACTTTGGGTTTGTAGGGGTTTGGTTTTGGGTTTTTCCTCACTCGATGATTTTCGCTCAAAGTCCTCGGAGGATGGGTTGCTCTCAAATGACAAGTGTCAAGTTCTCTCGGAGCAGCCAACCAGCTAGTGGTTGCAGGGGGGCTATTTATAGCCTAGGGAGCAGCCCGACATGATAAGACATAAATGCCCTTCAATGATATGACCGTTAGGTGGATAAGATATTTTGGGACAACTGGCGCGCAGCACAGCAACGGTCGGAAATTTGAATCTCAAATTCCTCAGGGCTATCATGTTCCTCACTGTGTAGGCAATCCGCACTGGCGAATTCCTAACTCCTCAGTCAGAACAAATTCCTCAGCGACCAGAAGAACTTCGTCTCTATCACTGAAGAAGTTGACTGAACTGTATGAGATTTCCAAAGGCTTCACTCGAAGGGATTGGTAGGTGTAGGATTTTGAGTTGAGCATCACATGGAAATTTTTCCTTAGTATTTCCTCGACCCCTTTAACAAAGACGGTGTTTCCTATGACTCAAGAAAGAGAAAGCGAAACTACGAAAACAAAAGTCTTCACGCTTCATGTTCCTCAAATGAATATCAAGTCTTCAAGGTCACACCAATTTCTTCACTTTCAAAGTCTTGAATATCAAAGTCTTCAAATAAGAACTTCATTTTTAGGGGTCGACTTTCTCCGTAAATATCAAACTCCTCATAGACTTATAGACCTGTGTACACTCATAAACACATTAGTTTCTTAACATATAAGTCTTCAATACACCAAAATCACTAAGGGGCATTAGATGCACTTACAATCTCCCCCTTTTTGGTGATTGATGACAATATAGGTTAAGTTTTCAACGGGGATAAACATATGAAGTGTAACTACTGATATTGAGGAATTTGATTGCAAAATATAGAGGAACTCCCCCTGAAGATGTGCATAGTGAGGAATTTGCTTTTGAGGCAATGCACATTTGAAGAGTTGAATAATGGAGATCTCCCCCTATATCTTGTAATTCATACATGCATTTGACATATAATATGAGGAATTTGAAATGCATGATGAAATATGGTGCTTGATGAAATTCATCATGCGTGCAATTACATTAATGAGGAACAAGCATGCAAAATAAGGCATCAAGAGTATCAGAGCACAGTGCATCAAAAGTATCAGAGCACCATAGGGTTTAAGATTACAACTCGATCCAATAAAAGTTTGAGAAGAACGAGAGTTGTAACCCAAAAAAATGCCCATATAATAGACCCGCTTGAAGATTAACTCACATTTCTCCCCCTTTGTCATCGAATGACCAAAAGGATCGAAACTAAGGACTAACGCCCCTGAAGAATTTCAAGTTGATGAAGGAGCGCCAGTGTTGTTGGGGTCGGTTGTCGTAGTAGGGCCTGCCGCAGTGTCGTCCAAGTCTTCATTTTCATCAGTGTCACGCGATGAAGAATAGGAGCTGGCCACCAAGGAAGAAACTTTGACCTTCTTGTATTTCTTCGGTGGAGGTGCAGACCAGTCAAAGTCTTCCTTGAGACCCATTGTCTTCAGTTCTTCCGTGCTGTAGACATTAGAAAGAACAGCCCAGGTGCGTTTGAAGGTTTCATGGAGGTAGTAGTGGTTTTTCTTCACTGCATTGTGTGTAGAGGTCATGTTGTGAAGAATTGAACCAAACTGACACTTGACCCATTTATGATTGCGATCAACCTTCTGATGAAGACTGAGGAGTAACTCACGATCAGTCATCACCTTGGGTGCTGTGGCTTGAGGTTTTTGCTTGGCTGAGGTATTGGCGGCAGAGTCATGTGTGGCAGAGTCATCATTGGTGCAGTAGGATGCAGCCTTGCGAAACTGACCATCCAATGGACGAATGCCTTCATCTATCACAGCAGTAGCCTTGCCCTTGTCATCAGCTGAGGAAAATGTCCGTTTGAGGACTTCAATTGGAGGCAAGTAGCTGCAGTGGTTCAGAGTATCAGCCTTGTAATTGAGTGAAGACCTTGTCCTGATGAACCTCATAATCCATGGTGCATAAGGCATCAGCTCAAAAGGTGACATAGCAATGTTTGCCAGAGTCCTGATGAAGAAATCATGGAAGTTGACGGGAACGCCATGAATGATATTGAAAAGGATATTCTTCATGATGCCAACGACTTCATCATTTGAGTCGTGGCCTTTGATAGGACTCATTGTCTTCGTCAGAATCCGATAGACAGTCCGAGGCACATATAGTAATTCCTTGATGAGGAATTTGGTTCGAAGTGCCTGTCCGGGCTTCAAAGGCTTCATCAGCCCTTGCATGTAGTGATTTGAAAGCTCAGGTTCGTTGTAGATACAACGAGCGCCATCAAGGGGAGGGCTGAGTGGGAGGGCACGAAGCAATTCAGTTGCTGGTGCCTTGTAGTGAGTGTTTTCAGACATCCAGTCCAACACCCATGAGTTCACATCTTGGCGTCTCCAGTGATATGCGATGTCGCATAGAATTGAAGAATAAGTTCCTCATTCCAATCGCAGATGTCGGCAGAAATTCAAGTCCTCGCATCGTGAAGAATACTGAGGACTGGCTCGAAGCCTGGCAGAGATTCCATGTCCACATGAGGAATATGTGCATGATCGAAGACTTTTTCTTTGTTGAACAGCACAGAGGAATAGAAGTTGGCTTGACTAGCAGTCCAAAAACGCCTCTTCCTTATGCGAGCAGAGTCATATGGGTTGTAATCCATGAAGAAAACGTGCTCGCCAAAGAAGTCCCTAGCCTTGAACTTTTGTTTTGTTGAGAATGGATTCTTTGGCTTTGGCAGTGGAGTGTCAGTGAATTGCATCACGACCTCTGGAATCGCAATCTCAGGTTCTTCAGGCTGAGGAATTTCTGGTTCCTCTACATGTGCACCCGAGGATCAAGAAGAAGAGGTTCATCAGCTTAGTGGCTGGAATTTCTTCATGTCTGAGATGAAGTGGGATGAGTTTCTTGAGCCCATTTGAACTGTTGGAGCAGGGACTGAGGAATCTGTTGGATTGGGGTGAAGAGTGGAGAATTTGGATCTTGACTTTCCCAACAGTCATCGTTCATCACTGGCGTAGTGCTTCCTATATCCACATCTTCTTCAATTTCCTCAACACCAGCCTCTTCAGCTGTGAACTGAGGCATAGGTGAGGAAATGATTGGGGTTGAAGGGATTGCTTCCACTTCAATTTCTTCATCAATCTGCTCTGACGAAGCAGCATCGATTTTCTTCATCAGATCCGCTTGGGATCTCATAATCTTCACCAAAAGGAACAAGGTCCTTTGATGGCATGGAGGAAATTGGAACAACATCAATGGGATTGTCAAATGAGCTGGTCATTGTCTTCATTTTCTTCGGTGCTGAAGAATTTGAAGCAGCAGATGCTTTCCTTTTCTTCACTGCAGCTCGTTCTGCAGCCTTGGTCTTCTTCACATCTGAGGCAGATGGAAGGATTGGAGTTGGTGTAGGCGCAGGAGGAGCTGAGGAATCTGGTTGAATTTCCTCAAAGCAATCGATGTGATTACTCGACTTCGCTGGGCTTTCAAAGCGCACCACTAGTGGATGCTCTGGCAATTTTTCAGCGGCTGGAATGGAGTCATCAGCCCTGGAACTAGCATTGTCTTCAGCAGCCTGAACTTCATCAGCGGTGCTGGCATGTTCTTCAGTCGGCTGAGCAGAGGCTCCAGCCTGAGGAATTTCTTGTTGCGTTGGGGCTGCAACATTTGAGAATTTCTTCGTCAGATTGACAAATCTGACTTTGGCTCCTTGCCAATCAGCATAATATGAGTCAAATTTGTCGCTGAGGGCTTTGATGTGATCTTGCATCTTGATAAGTTCTTAAGTTGTCATCTTGAAAACATTTTTCTTCAATAGTTTCTCTTTCAGATCATGCGATTTCTTGATCTCTACGTCAGATCAAATTTCCATTTCTCCTCTTGGATGAAATGAGTCGACATGTGATTTTGGCCAGTGTCAACTTGAAGTCGAGCATAGGGGTGTTTGGGTCCTTGTGCCGAGATCAATGTAGTCGAGGATCGCTCTTGGATCCAACAGCAGCGGGCATTGTGTGCCTTTGGCTCTAGCGGCCCTTTCTTGTTGGTCTCGATGATTTCCGCAAGTTCATCATCATCAGCCTCATCATCTTCGGTGGCTCTTGGAATGCGACTGCTGTTTCTTCTTGGGACTTGGCCGAGGACCTCGTCTGGGCCAGGCCTTAGTCTTCAGCAGAGTTGGCCCAGATGAAGAATTTGGTGCAGCTGAGGAACTTGTTGAAACACCAGAGGCAATTGAGATGCCTGTAGTCCTTTGGCACGTGGCCAGATGCTCAGGTGCTGAGGACTTGCCGGAACTGCTGAGGACTTTGGAGGAGCTGCTGAGGACTTTGAAGGAGCTGAGGATTTGGGAGGAGCAAGAGCAGCATGAGGAATTGGCCGTGAGGGCACAGCTGAGGAACTTGGCCGTGAGGGCACTGTTGGTGAAGCACTTGGCTTGTGTGCGGGCTTCTTTGCCATAGATTTTCTTGGCGTGACAGAGGCCTCAGTGGCAGCCGCAGTTGTAGAATCCTCATTAAATTTCCTCACTACCTCGTTGGCTTGTCTTGCCAATTTGGCTTGGCGCTTGGCCCATTCTTCAGGGAAGTCCTCACCACGCTTGATGCTGGTGGGGTCAGCTTCTTGACCAGGTGCCAACGGAGCTCTTGGGCATGGAGGATTGAGAGCGAATTTCTTCATGTACTTTGGAGTAACATATCTCAGATTCTCCATTCCCTTGCCCATCTCCTTTCAATCCTTTGAATGCGCACCTTGCGCTGATTTTTGTTTTCTTTCTTTGAACTCGGCTTCATCAGGTGTGCAATAATCAGCATAGATGTCCTCAGGAATCTCAAACGCAGTCATGACCTCAGGCCTCTTTCCTCCTTTCTGTGGCTTCTTTCCTTCTGCCATATTCTTCAGCTGAGGAATTTGAACAATCGAATTCTCTGAAGAAGTATGCAACTTTTCTTCGAGGAACGCTGCAAATGAGTTAAGTTGATGAGAACCTAGTGATTCAGCAGCGGACATGAGTACCTGTGAACAGAGTATAGTTGCGAGGAATTTGGATAGGTCATATGCGTTCTCAGAAGGTTTTTCAAAAAGAACTAGTTTGAGGAATTTGACGAGATGAGCCTTGAAGAATTTCACTAAGCGATCTTTGTCTTAGGTTTCAGAGTTGTATAGATCGAGGATCCACACAATTGAGGAATCTAGAAGAGAAATCATTGCTTAGAGAAAAGAATCAAGAGCATATTTCGTTTGAGGTGTTCATATATGTGAAGATTTGAAGAATAAACACCTTTGAAGATTTTCAGGAAGGTTTGAGAATCAAAGCGAGTAATAAAAGTAACTTTTAATTACCCGAAGTGAAGAACATGACGAACTGAGAAGAACAGATGGGAAGTTCGTCAGGTTAGATCTTCCACACCCTAACTTGGCGGAGGAAGATAGCTACGGCGGCGGCGGAGTGAAGATTTCATGATCGGCGCGAAATCTGACGGCGACGAGGTCGAGGCAGTGAAGCTCTTCCTCACCGGCGACGATGGAGTAGTGGCGGCGCTAGGGTTTGAGAAGCTCGAGCGTGAGAGAGAGAGAGAGCGGTCGAGCGGAGTAAAGGAAGTGAGGAAGGGGAGAAGGGGTATATATAGACACGGTGAAAAATTGTTCGCCCGAAGATTTGGGACGAACGTGCCCCTGACCCTTCTCCTTCGCTTGACTTGTGTCACTCACGTACTGAAAAGTGGAGATTGTGTTAGATCTTGGGTGAATAGATAAATCTATCGTGGGATGCGGAACGGTTTGAGCGGCAAAACCGAAAATTTGGATAAGATCAGTTTTAAAGTTCCGTTCGCAATTTCTTCAGCTGACAAAGACATAGTAAAGATTTTGAACGAGTTTCAAATAGAACGCACATGAAGAATTTGTGAATAGATTGGGTTGAGTATAGCAGAGAGGGGGAAGGGTCCGATCACATTCACTTAGCAGAAAAAGCAACTTGAAGAAATAGCCATAAGTGAATGCTGTAGAGGATATATATATATATATATATATATATATATATATATATATATATATATATATATATATATATATATAGCCAATAAAGAAAAACGACGGAAACAGTGAAGATTTTGCAAAGTTGAAGAATTTGAAAAACTGAAGAATTTCAAAACTGAGGAAAAACTCAAATTGTAGATTTTCAACTTTGGTGGTGGCGTGACCCTCCGTATAAGAATGATGATTTCAGACACCGCATTACAATTGTCGAGGGTTCTAAGAATCAAATTCTTCATTAATTTCTTCACACTTAGAGTGTTATTCTTCATTGATTGAAGAAAACGCGTTTCTTCATGTGTTGCACATCTAAGTCATCAATTTTGCATAAGTGTCAGGATGTGTGTCCTTTTTAAAGAACATTCGAAGATTCTAAGATATTTAGCTCACACCGCAACTTGCTAAATTTCTTCTCATCCAAGGGCTTTGTGAAGATATCGGCTAGCTGTTCTTCAGTCTTCACATGCTCGATGGAGATATCTCCCTTCAACACATGATCATGAAGAAAATGATGACGAATTTGAATGTGCTTTGTCTTCGAGTGCTAAACTGGGTTGTGAGCAATCTTGATGGCACTCTCATTGTCACAGTAGAGAGGCACATTCTTCACGTTGATGTCGTAGTCCTTGAGAGTTTGCTTCATCCATAGCAATTGAGCACAACAAGAGCCAGCAGCAATGTATTCAGCTTCCGCAGTAGACAGTGATACGCAGTTCTGTTTCTTCGAGGACCAACAGACCAAAGATCGTCCGAGGAAATGACAAGTACCAGATGTTGACTTGCGGTCCACATGATCACCGGCATAGTCAGAGTCAGAATATCCAATGAGATCAAGAGTAGAGCCCTTGGGGTACCATAATCCTAGTCACTAGTGCAGAACCGGGCAATAGCACCGGTTCGTAAGGCCCTTTAGTGCCGGTTACATAACCGGCACTAAAGTGTGGTCACTAAAGGCCCCCCCTTTAGTACCGGTTCAGCACGAACCAGTGCTAAAGGCCAACCACGTGGCACGAGGCAGCTCCGGGGGCCGGGAGCCCTTTAGTACCGGTTGGTAACACCCACCGTACTAAAATGTTTGGGGGTTTTGGTTTTATGATTTCTTTTTCATTTAATTTTGTGTTTTCCATTTTAATTCTTTTTCGTTTCACCCGCAGAGATATATATATATAATAACTCATGCATGCTCGCATCATACATCATCATATATAATAACAAGTCCTACTAGCTAATTAATCAAGCATCATCATACAACTTCTACTCGTTATTAATAATAAGTCATACGATCATCATCCTCATAGTCATCGAACCGAACCCTACATAATTGTTCTTAGCACATGATCATCAAGATCGTAGGATCGGACCTAAACACACTTAAGGTAAAATAGCATAAAACAATATAGACCACGACTCTCCATTATGAAGAATGGAGATCATCACATCTCCAATTCTTGCGCCTCGCTTCCTTTTGCTTCCAAGAAGCTCCTTACGACTGTCCATACATTTTTTCCATCCTTTGATTGTCATGTCTCCACTTGTTTTAGAAATCCGGTATGGACAATTGAGATTAAGAGAGGGATGACCTGGATATATGTTCAAAACACGAAGGCTGCCGCCATTCGATACATCAAATGAGGCACACAATCCTCTGGGATTCTCTGTTGAAAAACATAGTAATAACTTCGTAGTTAGCAATGATGTACTAGTTTTAGAAGTATGCAAAAGATACACGGATGTCGTAATAGTAAAAAAACTTACCAGGGCATCTCCATGGTAGTTACCGTAGTTCAACACGTGCACTAGTGGCACGTATTGACCATAATGTTGAGGAGTTCGATTGTAGATATTGTAATTCTCAATATCTTTACAAAATCCAACCAGATGAGTTTTCTCCTTGTAAGTTAACTCAGAGCCATCGGTGTAGTAAGTTCTATCTACCATCTTCTGCACATTCTTTGATTCTTCAAAATAAGCTGTCAATGGAAATAAGCTGTCAACTATTTTGAAATGAACAATAAAAGTTCTATTAATAATTAACTATGTTTGAGAAACTCACATAGCGGTAGAACTGGAGGAGTATCAACAAGGACCCAAATGTCCATATTGTCTTGCTCGATTTCAGGATCACCAAGATCCATGGTGACAAGCATACCCTCATCAAAACCATACAATTTGCAAAATGCTTCCCAATTTTGCAACCAAAATGGGTTACGCTCTCAGCATTATACAACTTTACTTCAAAATCCACATCATGATGGGTCCTTAGGTGAATTTTCTTCGTTTCAAAATTTTCATGGTCTTCAAAATCCATCCTCTCCAAGACATAGCGTCTTGCATGGCATGGGATTAACTATACTCGAATTGTAAAAGATGAAAATTACACGTTCAAATAGTTGAAGTCATGCTTAATTATGAAAAAAAACACTTGACATCGCTGCGTACCGTTTCAACTTCGAAGGTCTCCTCGAGCTTAATGCTGAAGCGCCGACCATCGTCCAGGTGAGACCTGTCGCACTCACCTCGATCGTCGTGGCACCAGTCGCACTCCCCCGGGAGACTTTCGTCCTCCGATGATGACATTTCCTATACGTTCATAATTCAAAGACTAAATTAGATCATTATTATTCAACTAATCATATGCATATGCCTTGCATAGTGCTCTCCAATTTGAGCATTCAATAAGAAAAACTACATCATCTCCATGTGTCCGTACATCGAATATTATCACTAATACACGTCAGTACAGCTAGAACCAGTTTTACTAAATTTCTTGCTAAAAATAAACTACTTCTATAGTAAAATGAACCAGTTTTATTAAATCAACTAGTTCAACTACTAAGCACTTACTATAAATAGAATAATGTAGTACTTACTAAAAATAAACAAGTTTCCCTAGTTCTAACTAAGTCCATTAAACACTTTCTAAGTAGTTCAAATCTAATTCATCTAACATTCGACATTAATCTACTCCCTCCGTTCCCAAATAATTGTCTTTCTAGCCATCTTAAAGGACTACAACATACGGATGTATGTAGACATGTTTTAGAGTGTAGATTCACTCATTTTGCTCCGTATGTAGTCACTTGTTAAATCTCTAGAAAGACAATTATTTAGGAACGGAGGGAGTAACATTTATATAAACTCAAAATATATAAAAAATTAAATAAACAAAAAAACTCATTAACCTAGTTATATTAATTATTGAACTAGTTCAAATCTCATATACCTAAATTTTCTTACTAAAAATAAACTAGTTATATTAATTATTGAACTAGTTCTAATCTCTAGTTCGACAATGTTTCTATCTAGCTAGCTAATTCATCTAACATGCGTGTGTGGTATATATATATATATATATATATATATATATATATATATATATATATTTGTGTGTGTGTGTGTGTGTGTGTGTGTGTGTGTGTGTGTGGTATATATATATATGTGTGTGTGTGTGTGTGCGGCCCGGCCCGCCCATCTTGTCTGGCGGCGGCGTTAAAGCGGCGGACGAACAGACGGCCTGGGCGGAAGCCAGCGGCGGCCGGTACGCGAGAGAGATCTGTCTGACGGCGGGGCGGCAACGACGACGGACGGCCTTGCAGCGTTCGGGGCAGCAGCGGGGGGCAGCACGACGGTGACGGGTAAGCGGCGGCAGCGAGCGGCAGCGTCTGCGAAGAGGTTGACGAAAGAAGTGGGGAGATGTAACTGAAATTTCGTAAGTGCTGTATATATAGGGTGAGCCTTTAGTACGGTTGGAGCCACCAACCGGTACTAAAACGTGCAAAGCGGGAAGAGCAGGCCTTTAGTACCGGTTGGTGGCTCCAACCGGTACTAAAGGGTGATCTGTAGTACCGGTTGGAGCCACCAACCGGTACTAAAGGCCTCGTGCTGCAACCCCAAAGTTTAGTCCCACCTCGCCAGGCGAAGGGCAGCGGCACTGGTTTATAAACCGAGCGGCGGCTACCTCTTCGAACTCCTCTATATAGCAGGCTTGCCGGCCTAAATTCTGCGCGCTGCCCTGTGAGTCTGCTGGGCCTTTAAGGCCTTCAATTGCACTCTTGTGGCCTAGCAGGCCCATAGGGCAGCGCCCCAAATTTTTTTGTAGTTTTTTTCTTTTCTGCTATTTTTTCTTCTATTTCTTTCTGAGTAGTTTTTTGTATAGTTTTTTATTTTCTGTTATACTTATTTTCTTCTATTTATTTGTGAGTAGTTTTTCATCTAGTTTGCCAAAATTCAACATTTGCAGAGTTCATTTTGTAGTGATTTTAAATTTCACGGTCATTTTGTAAACGATTGAAAAATAGCAAATATAACTTTTTCCTGCTATATTTATAATTTTTCCTTCTATTTTATAATTTTTCTGCTATATTTATTTTGTTCTATTTATTTCTGAGTAGTTTTTCATCTGGTTAAAAAAAAGAAATGCCGACGTGCAATTAGTTTTTGCCATAACAGAAGAAGTCTGGAGTTGTAATAAGTTATTAAAAAAGAGGTGCAATGCTCGTTAATTTGCTTCAAGCCTTTCAGAATAGTGTAAACTGCACTGCGGATAGCTCCGTGCAATCTACCATATTCCGCAAGGCTTGAAGCTAAGCAACGTGAGCATTGAGCCTCTTCTTCATCGTCTCTGCACTCAGGGCTTATAAACCGCTCGTAGTCCCTCTCTCTTGGCGAGGTGGGACTAAAAACAGCTTCCTAAGCAAGCTGTAGTACTGGTCACCCTTTAGTACCGGTTGGAGGCAAAATGAAGGCGAAATGGTTGAAAGTTGATGGCGTCGCTTTGAATGGTGCATCTTGAACGCACAAAAAGTCTGGAGTTGTAATAATTTTAAAAATGAAATGCCTTTGTATAACAGATGAGTTTAATTTCGTCAGAAACCTTACTACTTCGTAAGAGATTCGCCAGTTTGTGAACGACGAGCAACGAGTGTTTGTCGTAACCCTCTCTAATAGTTTGAACAATCTAAGTGGGTGACATGATGATACCATGCCAAGTTTCAACTTTTTCAGAGTTCATTTGTAGTGCTTTTCAATTTCCAGGTCATTTAGTTCTCAAAAAATCATTGAATGCATGAAAAATAGCAAATGAAGGCAGAAATAGTTGAAAGTTGATGGCGTCGCTTTGAATGGTGCATCTTGAGCATAAAAATATAAGAGCATTTACATCATGATCTTATATTTCTTTACAGTCTAAATTGTCAATATGAACTTATAACATCAAAAATACTTTGATCATCAATGATCTTTGTGTGTACAATCTGAATTGTCAATATGAGTCATCAACGATTTATAAACCGATGAAGACTCATATTGAGGCCACAAATTCTACACATAGAGTTCAATGAAGACCAAGTGCTTATGATAGTTTGAGAAATAACATATTTAAGGTGGTAAAAGGCTTGTTAGGGAAGCGAGGTGGGACTAATTAAAACATCCTGCCACAACGTCATTAGTCTTGGTTCGTGGTACAAACCGACACTAAATGGTGATGGTGGGGCCATAGCACGACCAATGGTCGACACACCTCTTTAGTACCGGTTCGTGGCATGAACCGGTACTAAAGGTTCGCCACGAACCGGTGCTATTGATCGGCCCCACGAACCGGCACTAATGTATACATTAGTACCGGCTCAAATTCAAACCGGCAGTAATGTGCTTCACGTATGACCCTTTTTCTACTAGTGAGTGTTGGTGTGTGAGCTAGATATCGAAGAATATGCTTCACAGCCTTATGGTGTGATTCCTTCGGTGTAGCTTGAAATCGAGCACACATGCAAACACTAAGCATTATATCTGGCCTGGATGCACATAAGTACAATAGAGAACCAATCATGGAGCGGTATACCTTGTGATCGAAGTCAATACCATTTTCATCAAGTGCATAGATGGCCATTTGTGGGCATAGGAATTTTGACACCTTTGCAATCTTGCATGCGAATTTCTTCAGGACATCTTTGAGGTATTTCTCCCGAGATATGAATATGCCATTGTGTTGTTGATTTAATTTGAAGATCTAAGAAGAATTTCAATTCTCCCATCATAGACATTTGATATTCTTCACTCATCATATAGGCAAATTCATCACTATAACATTGGTCAGTACAGCCAAAGATAATATCATCAACATATATTTGGCACACAAACAGTTCACCATCATATGATTTAGTAAAGAGAGTAGGGTCGAGTGAACCGGGCGTGAAGCCATTCTTCACAAAGAATTCCTTCAATGTATCATACCACGCCCGTGGGGCCTGTTTGAGACCATGGAGGGCCTTGTTGAGTCTGAAGACTTTGTCGGGATTCTTTGGATCTTCAAAACTTGTGTGTAGCCTTGAGCTACAAGTCGTGCCTTATTCCTCACCACAAGGCCATTTTCATCTTGCTTGTTGCGGTAGATCCACTTTGTGCCAATGATATTATGCTTGCGAGGATCTGGACGTTTGACCAGTTCGAGACATTGTTGAGCTTGAACTGATGTAATTCTTCTAGCATTGCCTGAATCCACTCGGGCTCCGTAAATGCTTCATCTACCTTAGTGGGCTCTGTGATAGAGACAAAAGCATAGTGCACAAAAGTTAGATAAATGTGAAGCTTTTGAGCGTGTGAGAGGACCCGGCGCTTCAATGTCATCGATGATCTTGTCAACTTGCACTTCTTTTGCAACGCGAGGATGAGCTGGTTGTCGTCGAGGAATTTGATCAACATTTTCTTCAGTACCATTTTCTTCAGCATTATCCTCAGGTGCATCAGCTCGACGTTCTTCGCGTACAGTAATGAACTCTTCACCAGATTCTTCAGTAGGAATGACATCCTCAGTTGCCTTGAATTTGATAGATTCCTCAGATGCTGGTTCATCTAACACAGAAGGTAGGTGCTCTCTTTGTGAGCCATTAGTTTAATCGAACCGCACATCTACAGTGTCAAAAATCTTGTGAAGAGCGATGTTGAAGACCCTGTAGGTGTGCGAGTCCTTTCTGTAACCAAGCATAAAACCTTCATGTGCTTTCGGGGCAAATTTAGAATTGTGATGAGGATCTCTAATCCAGCATTTAGCACCGAAGACTTTGAAATAACTCACATTGGGTTTCTTGTCGTTGAGGAGTTCATAAGCAGTCTTTTGAAGAATTTGTGAAGATATACTCTGTTGATGATGTGGCACGCGGTATCAATTGCATCAATCCAAAACGACTAGGCGTTTTGTATTCATCAAGCATAGTCTGAGCCATCTCAACAAGAGTTCTGTTCTTGCGCTCCACGACGCCATTTTGCCGAGGAGTATAGGGAGCAGATAACTCATGAGTAAGACCCAGTTCATCAAGATAGGCAACTAGACCTGAATTGTTGAACTCATTTCCATTGTAACTAATGATGTGTCTGATCTTCACACCAAAGTTAGTTGAATCCCTCGAGGAAAATCGTTTGAAGACTTCCTGCACTTCATTTTTGTAAGTAACAATGTGTACCCATGTGTAACGAGAGTAATCATCAACAATAACAAAGCCATATAGAGATGCATCATTAGTGACTGCTGAGTAATGATTTGGACCAAAGAGGTCCATGTGAAGCAATTCGAATGGACGAGTAGTGGTCATGATAGTCTTCGCTGGATGCTTGGCCTTGGTCATTTTTCCAGCTTCACAGGCTCCACACAAGTGATCCTTGAGGAATTTGACATTCTCAATGCCAATGACATGCTTCTTCTTCGCAAGCGTGTGCAAATTCCTCATGCATGCGTGACCAAGTCGTCGATGCCATAGCCAGCCTATACGAAGCTTTTTGCAAGTAGACACACGGCTGGTTGTGGTCCTGTAGAGAAATCAACAATATACAAGTCTCCTCTCCTAAAGCCTTCAAGACTTTGGAATTGTCGACTTCCATGATCACAACACAACGATAGTTGCCAAAGACAACAACCATATCAAGATCACAAAGCATTGAGATCGACATGAGGTTGTATCCTAAGGACTCAACAAGCATGACTTTGTCCATGTGTATGTCCTTAGAGATCGCAACCTTACCAAGACCCAATGCCCGACTTTTGCCTTTGTCAAAGAAAGATGATATGCTTCAGATGAGACGGTGATAAGGGAGTATCCATCAATAGATTCTTGTCACCAGTCATGTGATTTGTACATCCACTATCGAGAACCCACTCATTGGCTTTGGGTTGATCATCATGCAGATGAATTAGTGCAACTTACGATATCATATACTTCATCAGTGAAGAATATGATATTAATTTCATCAGATGAATTTCATCGAGCAAAGATAATGTATAAGCGATGAAGAGGACGTGTGAAATGAAAGTTCATTTCTTCATGATTAGCCTGCGTCCTTTCGAGCATTTTGTCCAGACCCCAAAGAAATTCTTGAGACGTTAAAGCACGCCCGGAAGCTGACCCTCGCAGAAGAGATTAGTTCTTTTCTTCACCACCCACATCTGAAGGGGTGGCAAAGAGTTCATCACTCTACGAGCTCCATATGAGAATGGTGGCATAGAGGCCAATCCATTTCGTTTCACATAAGAGGGGTTAGGATAAGCATATGAATAAGCAGAGAAATTCTTCGAGGACTTATGAACATATTGGTTTGAAGAATAATGCACATATTCATAGCCCTTAGCTCTACCTCACAAATGAGTTGTGAGCACGATGATAATCATATGAGGACTTTGATCCTTTTGAGGAATTTGATCCCCGTGAGGAATTTGGTCCGTATGAGGACTTGGATCCATATGAAGAATTTGGTCCATATGAAGAATTTGATCTGGGGTTCCTATTCTTCACAGGTGGTGTCATGAAGACATTCACCTGAAGACTTTCAAGGCACTTCTTGGGAACCCAGATTTTCTTCATAGGGCAACCATTCCTGCAGTTAGTACCAACATATCTAGCAAATACTTCACCATTCTGATTTTTGAACAGTTTATAGTTGGAGTCAAATGACTCATCAGAAGAATGAGGAGATTCACATGTATAGCCAGACAAGTTAGATGGATCAACTGGAGGTCCCTTTGCAGCAACCCATGAGGTTTTGGGGTACTGCTCAGACTTCCAATATGTTCCATCAGCATTGAGTTTCCTCTCAAAGGCAATACCCTCTTTCCTAGGGTTTCTGTCGAGGATCTGCTTTTTAAGCACATCACAAAGAGTCTGATGCCTTTTGAGGCTTTTGTACATGCCTGTCATGTACAATTCCTTCAGTCCTGCATCATCAATGATACTAGCAATGTCCTCAGATGAGGAATTAGTGATAGCAGAGGCAGGTGAAGAATTTGTAATAGTTGAAGCATTTGAACAATCAGGTGGAGAATTAGCAGATTCACGTTCAATGCACTTTAAGCATGGAGGAACAAATTCTTCCTGAGAAGCGCTGATTTGTTGAGCTAGCAATGAATCGTGCTCCTTCTGGAGATCTTCATAACTCACTCTTAGCTTCTCAAGATCTTGCTTTCTTTGAATAAATTCATAAGAAAGTTTTTCATGACCAGACAAGAGAGTGTTATGATGACCTTGAAGGTTGTCAAACCTAGACTGAAGTCTCTGAAGATTTTCAGCCAGGGCTTTAGTGCGATCCATTTCTTCACCCAATATATCATCACTTTTATCTAGCATGTTTTGAACCTTTTCAAAAGCCCTTTGTTGTTTTACAGCAATCTTAGCAAGTTTTGAGTAGCTGGGCTTTAGATCTTCATCAGATTCATTTTCACTAGATTCAGAGGAGGTATATTTGAGTACCTTGGCACCCTTTGCCATGAAGCAATAGGTGGGAGCGTAATCGTCACTATCTTCATCAACTTTGTTGGTGAGTTCATTTTCTTCAGAGTTGAAGATGGACTTGCTGACGAAAGCAGTAGCGAGAGCCAGACTCGCCACACCAGACTCAGATTCTTCTGATGCCTCCTCTTCCTCATGTTCCTCAGATTCAGCTTCAGAGTCCATTTCCGTGGCCAATGAATGCCCGAGCCTTCTTGGAGCTGCTCTTCTTGTGAGAGGAAGGCTTTGAGGATTTTGATGATGAAGATTTCGACGATTTCTTCTTCTTAGCGTCATCAGAACTGTAATCCTTGTATTTCTTCTTCTTTAATTCCTTTTCCCACTGAGGACAATCTTGAATGTAATGACCAGGTTTCTTGCATTTGTGGCAAAGTATTCTCTTATAGTCACTGGATGAGGAATCACTGCTCCTTGAGGATTTTCCAAAGTGACCACGTCTTGAGAACTTCTGGAATTTCTTCACGAGCAGTGCTAGCTCCTGGCTCAATTCTTCAGGATCTCCAAGGCTACTACCAGAGCCTTCACAATCAGATTCAGACACAACCTTGGCCTTCAGGGCACGTGATTTTCCATAGGTAGAACCATAGAGATCTCTCTTTTCGGCAAGCTGGAACTCATGAGTATTTAACCTTTCGAGGATATCAGCTGGATCAAGTGACTTGTAGTCAGCACGCTCTTGTATCATCAGTGCCAGAGTATCAAATGAGGAGTCAAGCGATCTCAACAATTTCTTCACCACCTCATGGTCGGTGATGTCAGTGGCACCAAGCGCTTGAAGCTAATTTGAGATGTCAGTGAGGCGATCGAAGGTTTGTTGAACATTTTCGTTGTCGAGTCTTTTGAAGCAGTTGAAGAGATTGCGAAGAACATCAACTCGGGAGTCACGCTGAGTTGAGATTCCTTCATTTACTTTGGACAGCCTATCCCAGATAAGATTGGCAGTTTCCAAAGCACTCACTCTTCCATACTGTCCTTTACTCAGATGGCCACATATGATATTCTTCACTTGAGAATTGAGTTGTTTGAATCTCTTCACATCAGCAGCATTTAGGGAAGTTGTGACTGAGGGAACACCATTTTCCACAACGTACCAGAGATCGTTGTCAATTGCCTCAAGATGCATTCGCATCTTGTTCTTCCAGTAGGGGTAGTCCGTCCCATCAAAGGTAGGACACCCAGCTGAGACCTTGATCATACCTGCGGTCGACATAACTAAAACTCCGGTGGTTAAACCAAAATCACACAGAACAAGGGAGTACCTTGCTCTGATACCAATTGAAAGTGCGTTATATCGACTAGAGGGGCGTGAATAGGCGATTTTTATGAATTCTTCAATGAGGAATTTGCCGGTGAGTAAATTCCTAAGTGAAGAACTACTTGCAGCGGAATAAGTACTCAGAAGTAAGCATAAGAAAATGCGGGCATGGTCATCATGATGAAATGAAGACAATCAAAGAGTACAGAAAGCGTAAACACAGGATAACACAAGATGAAGACAAACAGACTGAAGAAATTGAACTGAGGAAATTAAGAAAGTCTTGACCAAAGTCTTCAAACACAGATATGAACAAACACTCAACACAGTAATGAGGAAATGAAAGGGTTGAGGAAATAGAACCGGTTAGGTTGGTGAAGACAATGATTTGGTAGACCAGTTCCAACTGCTGTCTCAGTTGTACGTCTGGTTGGAGCGGCTGAGTATTTAAACTCGAGGACACACATTCCTGGACACTCAGTTGCTGAGCACGCAGCTCAGGACACCAAGTCCTCGCCGTATTCTCCTTGAACTAAGGTCACACAGACCTCGTCCAATCACTCGTGGTAAGTCTTCAGGCGACTTCCAAACCTTCACAGACTTGGTCACTCGGCGATCCACAATTCCTCTTGGATGCTCTAGACCATGACGCCTAACCGTCAGGAAGAAGCACAGTCTTCAAAGGTAACAAGCATCAGATCCACGCAGGATCAATCTCTTGATGATGCTCAATCACTTTGGGTTTGTAGGGGTTTGGTTTTGGGTTTTTCCTCACTCGATGATTTTCGCTGAAAGTCCTCGGAGGATGGGTTGCTCTCAAATGACAAGTGTCAAGTTCTCTCGGAGCAGCCAACCAGCTAGTGGTTGTAGGGGGCGGCTATTTATAGCCTAGGGAGCAGCCCGACATGATAAGACATAAATGCCCTTCAAAGATATGACCGTTAGGTGGATAAGATATTTTGGGACAGCTGGCGCGCAGCACAACAACGGTCGGAAATTTGAATCTCAAATTCCTCAGGGCTATCATGTTCCTCACTGTGTAGGCAATCCGCACTGGCGAATTCCTAACTCCTCAGTCAGAACAAATTCCTCGTGACTGTAAGAACTTCGTCTCACATCCTTTGAAGAAGTTGACTGAACTGTATGAGATTTCCAAAGGCTTCACTCGAAGGGATTGGTAGGTGTAGGATTTTGAGTTGAGCATCACATGGAAATTTTTCCTTAGTATTTCCTCGACCCCTTTAACGATGACGGTGTTTCCTATGACTCAAGAAAGAGAAGCGAAACTACGAAAACAAAAGTCTTCACGCTTCATGTTCCTCAAATGAATATCAAGTCTTCAAGGTCACACCAATTTCTTCACTTTCAAAGTCTTCAGAATATCAAAGTCTTCAGTTGAAGAACTTCATTTTTAGGGGTCGACTTTCTCTGTAAATATCAAACTCCTCATAGACATATAGACCTGTGTACACTCATAAACACATTAGTTTCTTAACCTATAAGTCTTCAATACACCAAAATCACTAAGGGGAACTAGATGCACTTACAATCGAAGAAAAAAAAGAAGAAAAAAAAGAGGAGAAGAAGAAAGGAATAGAGGAGAAGAAGAAAAAATAGAATATTTTCTATTTTTTCTTCTTCTCCTCTATTCCTTTCTTCTTCTCCTCTTCTTTTTCTTCTTTTTTCCTCTTCTTATTTATTTCTCCCCTTCTTCTCCTTTCTTCCTCTTCTTATTTTCTTTTTCCTCTCATTCTTTTTCTTCTTCTTCCTTTCATAGCTAGATATATAAAACTTTTCTAAAAATGTAACTTTTGCATATATACATGGGAAAAATGTTATCGGGGAGGGGGTATATCGACCCCCCCCCCTCGACCATCTTTTCCTTCTTCTTCCTTCTTCCTATTTTCTTCTCCAACACAAAACACATCTCATCTCATCTCATTTCATCCAAAAATAATTCTGTGCATATGAACAAACATACATTTACTTTTTTTCTTAAATGTTACATATAAACATATATAGAGCATTATACAGCATATACAGAGCATATACAGGGCATTATACAACATATACAGAGCATTATACAGTGAAGATACATGCATACATACATCTTAACAAAAAAATGAAAAATAGGCCGCGGTGGTCAGCGACCGAGACGTTGGTTGGCGGTGGCGCTTACGGATGGCGTGCCGGGACGGCAATGAGAAGGAAAGGGGAGGAGGCAGGGGCTCACAGCGCGGGGAGGGGTCGAGGTCGCCGGCCGGAATCGGGGCGACGCGGGGCAGCGGTGGCGTCGAGGCGGCGAGGTCGGGGCAGCGGTGGAGCGGGGCGGCGACGGCGTCGGGGCGGCGCGGTGAGGCAGACGGCGACGACACGGAGTGGCACGCGGCAACGTGTGTGGCGATGATGGGCAGGGGCGACGACGACGCCGGCGACGGGTTCGGGCGACGGGGCAGAGGGCGGCGGGGCAGCGGGAGAATGAGGAACTGAATGAAAATTTTACAAGTGTTTTCTTATATACACAGAGTATTGGTCCTGGTTCGTGGCACCAACCGGGACCAATGCCCCCTTTAGTCCCGATTGGTGCCACCAACCGGGACCAAAGGCCAGTTTTCAGCAGCCCAAAGGGTGGGAAGCGGCGGCCTTTGTGTTGGGGAACGTAGTAATTTCAAAAAATTTCCTACGCACACGCAAGATCGTGGTGATGCATAGCAACGAGAGGGGAGAGTGTTGTCCACGTACCCTCGTAGACCGAAAGCGGAAGCGTTAGCACAATGCGGTTGATGTAGTCGTACGTCTTCACAATCCGACCGATCAAGTACCGAACGGACGGCACCTCCGAGTTCAGCACACGTTCAGCCCGATGACGTCCCTCGAACTTCGATCCAGCCGAGTGTTGAGGCAGAGTTTCGTCAGCACGATGACGTGGTGACAATGTTGATGTTCTACCGATGCAGGGCTTCGCCTAAGCACCGCTACAGTATTATCAAGGTGGACTATGGTGGAGGGGGGCACTGCACACGGCTAAGAGATCAAACAGATCAATTGTTGTGTCTATGGGGTGCCCCTGCCCCCGTATATAAAGGAGCAAGGGGGGGGGGTGCGGCCGGTCAAGGGAGAGGGCGCGCCGGGAGGAGTCCTACTCCCACCGGGAGTAGGACTCCCCCCTTTCCTTGTTGGGTTAGGACTTGGGAGGGGGAAGGAGTGGAGGAGAAGAAGGAAACGGGGGGCGCCGCCCCCCTCTCCTTGTCCTATTCAGACTGGGGGGGGGGGGAGGGGCGCGTGGCCTAGCCCTAGCTAGCCTCCTCTCCTCTCTTCCACCTAGGCCCACTAAGGCCCATTAAGTTCTCGGGGGGTTCCGGTAACCTCCCGGTACTCCCGTAAAATCCCGATTTCACCCGGAACACTTCCGATATCCAAACATAGGCTTCCAATATATCAATATTCATGTCTCAACCATTTCGAGAGTCCTCGTCATGTCCGTGATCACATCCGGGACTCCGAACAACCTTGATACATCAAAACATATAAACTCATAATATAAGCATCGTCATCGTAACGTTAAGCGTGCGGACCCTACGGGTTCGAGAACTATGTAGACATGACCGAGACACGTCTCCGGTCAATAGCCAACAGCGGAACCTGGATGCTCATATTGGCTCCCACATATTCTACGAAGATCTTTATCGGTCAACATACGTTGTTCCCTTTGTCATCAGTATGTTACTTGCCCGAGATTCGGTCGTCGGTATCTCAATACCTAGTTCAATCTCGTTACCGGCAAGTCTCTTTACTCGTACTGTAGTACATCATCCCGCAAATAACTCATTAGTTGCAATGCTTGCAAGGCTTAAATGATGTGCATTACCAAGAGGGCCCAGAGATACCTCTCCGACAATCGGAGTGACAAATCCTAATCTCGAAATACTCCAACCCAACAAGTACCTTCGGAGACACCTGTAGAGCTCCTTTATAATCACCCAGTTACGTTGTGACGTTTGGTAGCACACAAAGTCTTCCTCCGTAAACGGAGTTGCATAATCTCATAGTCATAGGAACATGTATAAGTCATGAAGAAAGCAATAGCAACATACTAAACGATCGTGTGCTAAGCTAACGGAATGGGTCATGTCAATCACATCATTCTCCTAATGATGTGATCCCGTTAATCAAATGACATCCCATGTCTATGGCTAGGAAACATAACCATCTTTGATTTAGTCAAGTACAGGCATACTAGTGACAATCTGTTTGTCTATGTATTCAGACATGTATTATGTTTCCGGTTAATACAGTTCTAGCATGAATGATAAACATTTATCATGATATAAGGAAATAAATAATAACTTTATTATTGCCTCTAGGGCATATTTCCTTCAGTCTCCCACTTGCACTAGAGTTAATAATCTAGATTACACAGTAATGATTCTAATACCCATGGAGCATTGGTGCTGATCATGTTTTGTACGTGGAAGAGGCTTAGTCAACGGGTCTGCAACATTCAGATCCGTAGGTATCTTGCAAATTTCTATGTCTCCCACCTGGACTAGATCTCGGATGGAATTGAAGCTTCTCTTGATGTGCTTGGTTCTCTTGTGAAATATGGATTCCTTCGCCAAGGCAATTGCACCATTATTGTCACAAAAGATTTTCATTGGACCCGATGCACTAGGTATGACACCTAGATCGGATATGAACTCCTTCATCCAGACTCCTTCATTTGCTGCTTCCGAAGCAGCTATGTACTCCGCTTCACACGTAGATCCCGCCACGACGCTTTGTTTAGAACTGCACCAACTGACAACTCCACCGTTCAATGTAAACACGTATCCGGTTTGCGATTTAGAATCGTCCGGATCAGTGTCAAAGCTTGCATCAACGTAACCATTTACGATGAGCTCTTTGTCACCTCATAAACGAGAAACATATCCTTAGTCCTTTTCAGGTATTTCAGGATGTTCTTGACCGCTGTCCAGTGATCCACTCCTGGATTACTTTGGTACCTCCCTGCTAGACTTATAGCAAGGCACACATCAGGTCTGGTACACAGCATTGCATACATGATAGAGCCTATGGCTGAAGCATAGGGAACATCTTTCAACTTCTCTCTATCTTCTGCAGTGGTCGGGCATTGAGTCTTACTCAACTTCACACCTTGTAACACAGGCAAGACCCCTTTCTTTGCTTGATCCATTTTGAACTTCTTCAAAACTTTGTCAAGGTATGTGCTTTGTGAAAGTCCAATTAAGCGTCTTGATCTATCTCTATAGATCTTGATGCCCAATATGTAAGCAGCTTCACCGAGGTATTTCATTAGAAAACTCTTGTTCAAGTATCCCTTTATGCTATCCAGAAATTCTATATCATTTCCAATCAGCAATATGTCATCCACATATAATATCAGAAATGCTACAGAGCTCCCACTCACTTTCTTGTAAATACAGGCTTCTCCAAAAGTCTGTACAAAACCAAATGCTTTGATCACACTATCAAAGCGTTTATTCCAACTCCGAGAGGCTTGCACCAGTCCATAAATGGACCGCTAGAGCTTGTACACTTTGTTAGCTCCCTTTGGATCGATAAAACCTTCCGGTTGCATCATATACATCTCTTATTCTAGAAATCCATTCAGGAATGCAGTTTTGACATCCATTTGCAAAATTTCATAATTAAAAAATGCAGCAATTGCTAACATGATTCGGACAGACTTAAGCATCGCTACGGGTGAGAAGGTCTCATCGTAGTCAACCCCATGAACTTGTCGAAAACCTTTCGCAACAAGTCGAGCTTTGGAGACAGTAATATTACCGTCAGCGTCAGTCTGCTTCTTGAAGATCCATTTATTCTCAATTGCTTGCCGATCATCGGGCAAGTAAACCAAAGTCCACACTTTGTTCTCATACATGGATCCCATCTCAGATTTCATGGCTTCAAGCCATTTTGGAATCTGGGCTCACCATTGCTTCTTCATAGTTCGAGGTTCATCATGATCTAGTAGCATGACTTCCGAACAGGATCACCGTACCACTCACAGTGCGGAACTTACTCTGGTTGACCTACGAGGTTCAGTAACAACTTGATCTGAAATTTCATGACCATCATCATTAACTTCCTCACTAATTGGTGTAGGTGTCACAGAAACCGGTTTCTGTGATGAACTACTTTCCAATAAGGGAGCAGGTACAGTTACCTAATCAGGTTCTACTTTCCTCCCACTCACTTCTCTCGAGAGAAACTCCTTCTCTAGAAAAACTCTGAATTTAGCAACAAAAGTCTTGCCTTCGGATTTGTGATAGAAGGTGTACCCAACAGTCTCCTTTGGGTATCCTATGAAGACACATTTCTCCGATTTGGGTTCGAGCTTATCAGGTTGAAGCTTTTTCACATAAGCATCGCAGCCCCAAACTTTAAGAAACGACAACTTTGGTTTCTTGCCAAACCGTTCATAAGGCGTCATATCAACGGATTTTGATGGTGTCCTGTTTAACGTGAATGCAGCCGTCTCTAAAGCATAACCCCAAAACGATAGCGGTAAATCAGTAAGAGACATCATAGATCGCACCATATCAAGTAAAGTATGATTACGACGTTCGGACACACCATTACGCTGTGGTGTTCCGGGTAGCCTGAGTTGCGAAACTATTCCGCATTGTTTCAAATGTAGACCAAACTCGTAACTCAAATATTCTCCTCCATGATCAGATCATAGAAACTTTATTTTCTTGTTACGATGATTTTCAACTACACTCTGAAATTCTTTGAACTTTTCAAAAGTTTCAGACTTATGTTTCATTAAGTAGATATACCCATATCTGCTTAAATCATCTGTGAAGGTGAGAAAATAACGATATCCGCCACGAGCCTAAACATTTCATCGAACCACATACATCCGTATGTATGATTTCCAACAAATCTGTTGCTCTGTCCATAGTTCCGGAGAACGGTGTTTTAGTCATCTTGCCCATGAGGCACGGTTCGCAAGTACCAAGTGATTCATAATCAAGTGGTTCCAAAAGTCCATCAGTATGGAGTTTCTTCATGCGATTTACACCGATATGACCTAAACGGCAGTGCCACAAATAAGTTGCACTATCATTATCAACTCTGCATCGTTTGGCTTCAACATTATGAATATGTGTATCACTACTATCGAGATTCAACAAAAATAGACCACTCTTCAAGGGTGCATGACCATAAAAGGTATTACCCATATAAATAGAACAACCATTATTCTCTGATTTAAATGAATAACCGTCTCGCATCAAACAAGATCCAGATATAATGTTCATGCTCAACTCTGGCACCTTATAACAATTATTTAGGTCTAATACTAATCCCGAAGGTAGATGTAGAGGTAGCGTGCCGACCGAGATCACATCGACTTTGGAACCATTTCCCACGCGCATCATCACCTCGTCCTTAGCCAATCTCCACTTAATCCGTAGCCCCTGTTTCGAGTTGCAAATATTAGCAATGTAACCGGTATCAAATACCAGTGTGCTATCATGAGCATTAGTAAGGTACACATCAATAACATGTATATCACATATACCTTTGTTCACCTTTCCATCCTTCTTATCCGCCAAATACTTGGGGAAGTTCCGTTTCGATTACCGATGCCTTGCGGTAGAAGCACTCGATTTCAGGCTTAGGTCCAGACTTGGGTTTCTTTTCTGAGCAGCAACTTGCTTGTTGTTCTTCTTGAAGTTCCCCTTCTTCTTCCCTTTGCCCTTTTTCTTGAAACTAGTGGTCTTGTTGACCATCAACACTTGATGCTCCTTCTTGATTTCTACCTCCGCAGCCTTTAGCATTGCGAAGAGCTCGGGAATCATCTTTTCCATCCCTTGCATGTTATAGTTCATCACGAAGCTTTTGTAGCTTGGTGGCAGTGATTGGAGAATTCTGTCAATGACGCTATCATCCGGAAGATTAACTCCCAGTTGAATCAACTGATTATTATACCCAGACATCTTGAGTATATGCTCACTGACAGAACTATTGTCCTCCATCTTCCAGCTATAGAACTTGTTGGAGACTTCATATCTCTCAATCCGGGCATTTGCTTGAAATATTAACTTCAACTCCTGGAACATCTCATATGCTCCATGACGTTCAAAACGTCGTTGAAGTCCCGGTTCTAAGCCGTAAAGCATGGCACACTGAACTATCGAGTAGTCATCAGCTTTGCTTTGCCAGACGTTCATAACATCAGGTGTTGCTCCTACAGCAGGCCTGGCACCCAGCGGTACATCCAGGACGTAATTCTTCTGTGCAGCAATGAGGATAATTCTCAAGTTACGGACCCAGTCCGTGTAAATGCTACCATCATCTTTCGACTTTGCTTTCTCAAGGAGCGCATTAAAATTTAACGGAACAACAGCACGGGCCATCTATCTACAATCAAACATAGACAGGCAAGATACTATCAGGTACTAAGTTCATGATAAACTTAAGTTCAATTAATCATATTACTTAAGAACTCCCACTTAGATAGACATCCCTCTAATCCTCTAAGTGATCACGTGATCCAAATCAACTAAACCATGTCCGATCATCACGTGAGATGGAGTAGTTTCAATGGTGAACATCACTATGTTGATCATATCTACTATATGATTCACGCTCGACCTTTCGGTCTCCGTGTTCCGAGGCCATATCTGTTATATGCTAGGCTTGTCAAGTTGAACCTCAGTATTCCGCGTGTGCAACTGTTTTGCACCCGTTGTATTTGAACGTAGAGCCTATCACACCCGATCATCACGTGGTGTCTCAGCACGAAGAACTTTCGCGACGGTGCATACTCAGGGATAACACTTATACTTTGATAATTTAGTGAGGGATCATCTTATAATGCTACCGTCAATCAAAGCAAGATAAGATGCATAAAAGATAAACATCGCATGCTATCAATATAAGTGATATGATATGGCCATCTTCATCTTGTGCTTGTGATCTCCATCTCCGAAGCACCGTCATGATCACCATCGTCACCGGCGCGACACCTTGATCTCCACCGTAGCATCATTGTCGTCTCGCCAATCTTATGCTTCTACGACTATCGCTACCTCTTAGTGATACAGTAAAGCATTACAGAGCGATTGCATTGCATACAATAAAGCGACAACCATATGGCTCCTGCCAGTTGCCGATAACTCGGTTACAAAACATGATCATCTCATACAATAAAATATAGCATCACGTCTTGACCATATCACATCACAACATGCCCTGCAAAAACAAGTTAGACGTCCTCTACTTTGTTTTTGCAAAGTTTTACGTGGCTGCTACGGGCTTAGCAAGAACCGTTCTTACCTACGCATCAAAACCACAATGATAGTTTGTCAAGTTGGTGCTGTATTAACCTTCGCAAGGACCGGGCGTAGCCACACTCGGTTCAACTAAAGTTGGAGAAACTAACACCCACTAGCCACCTTTGTGCAAAGCACGTCAGGAGAACCGGTCTCGTGTAAGCGTACGCGTAATGTCGGTCCGGGGCGCTTCGTCCAACTATACCGCCGAACCAAAGTATGACATGCTGGTAAGCAGTATGACTTATATCACCCACCACTCACTTGTGTTCTACTCGTGCATATGACATCTACGCATAAAACCTGGCTCGGATGCCACTGTTGGGGAACGTAGTAATTTCAAAAAAAAAATCCACGCACACGCAAGATCATGGTGATGAATAGCAACGAGAGGGGAGAGTGTTGTCCATGCACCCTCGTAGACCGAAAGCGGAAGCGTTAGCACAACGCGGTTGATGTAGTCGTACGTCTTCACGATCCGACCGACCGATCAAGTACCGAACGAACGGCACCTCCGAGT
This sequence comes from Aegilops bicornis, assembly GCA_021605145.1. NCBI lineage: Eukaryota > Viridiplantae > Streptophyta > Magnoliopsida > Poales > Poaceae > Aegilops > Aegilops bicornis. The sequence continues at coordinate 855,925,731 of CM038670.1, read as the reverse complement.
TCAGCACATGTTCAGCCCGATGACGTCCCTCGAACTCCGATCCAGCCGAGTGTTGAGGGAGAGTTTCGTCAGCACGACGGCGTGGTGATGGTGTTGATGTTATACCGATGTAGGGCTTCGCCTAAGCACCGCTACAGTATTATCGAGGTGGACTATGGTGGAGGGGGGCACCGCACACGGCTAAGAGATCAAACAGATCAATTGTTGTGTCTATGGGGTGCCCCCTGCCCCCGTATATAAAGGAGCAAGGGGGGGGGTGCGGCCGGCCAAGGGAGAGGGCGCGCCGGGAGGAGTCCTACTCCCACCGGGAGTAGGACTCCCCCCTTTCCTAGTTGGATTAGGACTTGGGAGGGGAAAGGAGTGGAGGAGAAGAAGGAAAGGGGGGGCGCCGCCCCCCTCTCCTTGTCCTATTCAGACTGGGGGGGCGTGGCCCAACCCTAGCCTCCTCTCCTCTCTTCCACCTAGGCCCACTAAGGCCCATTAAGTTCACGGGGGGTTCCGGTAACCTCCCGGTACTCCGGTAAAATCCCGATTTCAGCCGGAACACTTCCGATATCCAAACATAGGCTTCCAATATATCAATATTCATGTCTCGGCCATTTTGAGACTCCTCGTCATGTCCGTGATCACATCCGGGACTCCGAACAACCTTGGGTACATCAAAACATATAAATTCATAATATAATTGTCATCGTAACGTTAAGCGTGCGGACCCTACGGGTTCGAGAACTATGTAGACATGACCGAGACACGTCTTCGGTCAATAACCAATAGCGGAACCTGGATGCTCATATTGGCTCCCACATATTCTACGAAGATCTTTATCGGTCAGACCTCATAACAACATAAGTTGTTCCCTTTGTCATCGGTATGTTACTTGCCCGAGATTCGATCGTCGGTATCTCAATACCTAGTTCAATCTCATTACCGGCAAGTCCCTTTACTCGTACTATAATACATCATCCCGCAACTAACTCATTAGTTGCAATGCTTGCAAGGCTTAAGTGATGTGCATTACCGAGAGGGCCCAGAGATACCTCTCCGACAATCGGAGTGACAAATCCTAATCTCGAAATACGCCAACCCAACAAGTACCTTCAGAGACACCTGTAGATCTCCTTTATAATCCCCCAGTTACATTGTGACGTTTGGTAGCACACAAATTGTTCCTCCGGTAATCGGGAGTTGCATAATTTCATAGTCATAGGAACATGTATAAGTCATGAAGAAAGCAATAGCAACATACTAAACGACCGTGTGCTAAGCTAACGGAATGGGTCATGTCAATCACATCATTCTCCTAATGATGTGATCCCGTTAATAAAATGACAACCCATGTCTATGGCTAGGAAACATAATCATCTTTGATTAACGAGCTAGTCAAGTAGAGGCATACTAGTGACAATCTGTTTGTCTATGTATTCAGACATGTATTATGTTCCCGGTTAATACAATTCTAGCATGAATAATAAACATTTATCATGATATAAGGAAATAAATAATAACTTTATTATTGCCTCTAGGGCATATTTCCTTCACTTTGGTCCCGGTTCGTGGCACCAACGGGGACTAATGGTGGGCATTGGTACCGGTTGGGGCCACGAACCGGGACCGATGCCCCCCTTTAGTCCAGGTTGGTGCCACCAACCGGGACCAAAGGCCTTGCGCTGCCCGCGGACAAAAGTTTAGTCCCACCTCGCTAGTTGAGAGGGGCTCGGAGTGGTTTTATAAGCCCCACTGCGGCTGCCCTCTCGAGCTCCTCTCAAATGCAGGCTTACGGGCCTAATGTCACACTATGCTGTCTGTGGGCCTATTGGGCCTTCTGCGGGCCTGAATCCTGGCCCAGGTTGGGTTTCTAGTCGTATTCAGGCCGTGGTGGCCCAATAGGTGGCAGTTTTTTTATTTTTTTCCAGTTTTTTTGTTTTGTTTTTTGCATTATTTATTTTCTTTGTTTTTTTGCTGTATTTTTTAATCCTTTTTGCTTTTATGTCAGAAAAATTATGAACTTTCTGTTAGTGCCATTAGTTTTAGAAAATTATAAACTTTCTCTTATTGCCATTAGTTTTCAAATTTGAATTCTTTGAAATTTGTGTGAATCACAAGTTTGTGATTAACTTTACTATAAAAATATATTTTTTTCCAATTTTTTTTTTTATTTTTTGCTTTATTTTTTAATTCTTTTTGCTTTTAGGTCAGCAAAATTATAAACTTTCCGTTAGTGCCATTAGTTTTAGAAAAATTATAAACTTTCTGTTAGTGCCAATAGTTTTCAAATTTGAATAGTTAAAATTTGAATTCTTTGAAATTTGTGTGAATCACAAGTTTGTGATTAACTTTACTAAAAAAATGAGCATAGATGCGCCTATAGAGAAAATTCAACCTAAATTCATAATAAATTTCTATGAATTTCAGAGAAATTTAGTATGAATTTAGGTCAAATTCCCTGTATAAGGGCATCTATTTTCACTTTGAGAGGAGCTCAACAAGGCAGAGAGGGAGGGGCTTATAAACCGGTGTGAGCGCCCTTCGGTTGGCGAGGTGGGACTAAACTCTGACCGCAACGAGGACCAACCCTTTAGTCCCGGTTTGTGGCACAAACCGGGACTAATGGTCATGGGCCAGGGGCATGGCGCATTGGTCCCGGTTCGTCCCACCAACCGGGACCAAAAGGTCCAGACGAACCAGGACCAATGGCCCATGTGGCCCGGCCGGCCCCCGGGCTCACGAACCGGGACCAATGCCCCCATGGGTCCCGGTTCTGGACTGAATCGGGACTAATGGGCTGACCTGGCCTGAACCAAAGCCCTCTTTTCTACTAGTGGGCGGAGTTCACCGTCCCCCAGGAGCGTGACGTCCTCAGGGCCTGGCACCGTTGGGACCCAGTGAAGAAGGTTTTCGAGACGAACGCGCTCACGACGGAGTTCATGAGACTGCTGGTAATTTTAGTTTCTGACAATTTCGACTACACGTTAGTCATGCATATTTGTAAACGATCCTTGTGCCTTTTGCAGAGAGAGCAGCATAGGATTGCGGCCGAAAGCGACTCGCCGTCTGAGGCGTTGGCGAGGCCCAAGTGGAACACTCCATTCAACCGGGCATTGAACTGAAGGAAATATGCCCTAGAGGCAATAATAAAGTTATTATTTGTTTCCTTATATCATGATAAACGTTTATTATTCATGCTAGAATTGTATTAACCGGAAATTTAATACATGTGTGAATACATAGACAAACCGATTGTCACTACTATGCCTCTACTTGACTAGCTCGTTAATCAAAGATGGTTATTGATGTCTACTACACAACCTTATTCTTGTAGACGTTGTTGGGCCTCCAAGTGCAGAGGTTTGTAGGACAGTAGCAAATTTCCCTCAAGTGGATGACCTAAGGTTTATCAATCCGTGGGAGGCATAGGATGAAGTTGGTCTCTCTCAAACAACCCTGCAACCAAATAACAAAGAGTCTCTTGTGTCCCCAACACACCCAATACAATGGTAAATTGTATAGGTGCACTAGTTCGGCGAAGAGATGGTGATACAAGTGCAATATGGATGGTAGATATACGTTTTTGTAAACTGAAAATATAAAAACAGTAAGGTAACAAACGATAAAAGTGAGCGTAAACGGTATTGCAATGCTAGGAAACAAGGCCTAGGGTTCATACTTTCACTAGTGCAAGTTCTCTCAACAATAATAACATAATTGGATCATATAACTATCCCTCAACATGCAACAAAGAGTCACGCAAAGTCACTAATAGCGGAAAACAAACGAAGAGATTATGGTAGGGTACGAAACCACCTCAAAGTTATTCTTTCCAATCAATCCGTTGGGCTATTCCTATAAGTGTCACAAACAGCCCTAGAGTTCATACTAGAATAACACCTTAAGACACAAATCAACCAAAACCCTAATGTCATCTAGATACTCCAATGTCACCTCAAGTATCTGTGGGTATGATTATACGATATGCATCACACAATCTCAATTCATCTATTCAAACCAACACATAGAACCTCAAAGAGTGCCCCAAAGTTTCTACCGGAGAATCACGACGAAAACGTGTGCCAACCTTTATGCATAGGTTCATGGGCGGAACCCGCAAGTTGATCACCAAAACATACATCAAGTGAATCATGTGATATCCCATTGTCACCATAGATACTCACGGCAAGACATACATCAAGTGTTATCAAATCTTCAAAGACTCAATCCGATAAGATTACTTCAAGGGGAAAACTCAATCCATTACAAGAGAGTAGAGGGGCAGAAGCAACATAAGATCCAACTATAATAGCAAAGCTCGCGATACATCAAGATCGTGCCAAATCAAGAACACGAGAAAGAGAGAGAGAGAGATCAAACACATAGCTACTGGTACATACCCTCAGCCCCGAGGGTGAACTACTCCCTCCTCGTCATGGAGAGCGCCGGGATGATGAAGATGGCCACAGGTGAGGGTTTCCCCCTCCGGCAGGGTGCCGGAACAGGTCTAGATTGGTTTTTGGTGGCTCTGGAGGTTTGCGGCAGCGGAACTCCCGATCTATTTTCTGTTCTGGAAGTTTTAGGGTACATGGAGTTATATAGGCGGAAAAAGCACGTCAGGGGAGGCATGAGGGCCCCACGAGGCAGGGGGCGCGCCCCCAACCCCGTGGCTTCCTCGTTCCTTCCTTGACGTGGGGTCCAAGTCCATCGGGTAGCTTTCTTTCCAAAAATAACTTCTCTAGTTGATTTCGTTCCGTTTCGACTCCGTCTGATATTCCTGTTCTTCAAAACACTGAAATAGGCAAAAAATAGCAAATCTGGGCCGGGCCTCCGGTTAATAGGTTTGTCCCAAAAGTAATATAAAAGTGGAAAATAAAGCTTAATATTGCCCAAAACAGTAGATAATATAGCATGGAGCAATAAAAATTATAGATACGTTGGAGACGTATCAAGCATCCACAAGCTTAATTCCTGCTCGTCCTCGAGTAGGTAAACGATAAAAAGATTTTTTTTATGCGGAGTGCTACTTGGCATAATTTCAATATAATTCTTCTTAATTGTGGTATGAATATTCAGATCCGAAAGATTCAAGATAAAAGTTCATATTGACATAAAAATAATAATACTTCAAGCATACTAACAAAGCAATTATGTCTTCTCAAAATAACATGGCCAAAGAAAGTTATCCCTACAAAATCATATAGTCTGGCTATGCTCTATCTTCACCACACAAAGTATTTAAATCATGCACAACCCCGATGACAAGCCAAGCAATTGTTTCATACTTTTGACATTCTCAAAACATTTTCAATCTTCATGCAATACATGAGCGTGAGCCATGGATATAGCACTATATGTGGAATATAATGGTGGTTGTGGAGAAGATAAAAAGGAGAAGATAGTCTCACATCAACTAGGCGTATCAACGGGCTATGGAGATGCCCATTAATAGATATCAATGTGAGTGAGTAGGGATTGCCATGCAACGGATGCACTAGAGCTATAAGTATATGAAAGATCAACAAAAGAAACTAAGTGGGTGTGCATCCAACTCGCTTGCTCACGAAGACCTAGGGCAATTTGAGGAAGCCCATCATTGGAATATACAAGCCAAGTTCTATAATGAAAAATTCCCACTAGTATATGAAGGTGACAACATAGGAGACTCTCTATCATGAAGATCACGGTGCTACTTTGAAGCACAAGTTTGGTAAAAGGATAGTAGCATTGCCCCTTCTCTCTTTTTCTCTCATTTATTTTTGTTTTTTGTTTGGGCCTTTTCTCTTCTTTTTTATGGCCTATTTTTTTATTTATTTTTCGTCCGGTGTCTCATCCCGACTTGTGGGTGAATCATAGTCTCCATCATCCTTTCCTCACTGGGACAATGCTCTAATAATGATGACCATCACACTTTTATTTACTTACAACTCAACAATTACAACTCGATACTTAGAACAAAATATGAATCTATGTGTATGCCTCCAGCGGTGTACCGGGATATGCAATGATTCATGAGTGACATGTATGAAAGAATTATGAACGGTGGCTTTGCAACAAATACGATGTCAACTACATGATCATGCAAAGCAATATGACAATGATGGAGCGTGTCATAATAAACGAAACGGTGCAAAGTTGCATGGCAATATATCTCGGAATGGCTATGGAAATGCCATGATAGGTAGGTATGGTGGCTGTTTTGAGGAAGGTATATGGTGGGTGTATGATACCGGCGAAAAGTGTGCGGTATTAGAGAGGCTAGCAATGGTGGAAGGAAGAAAAGTGTGTATAATCCATGGACTCAACATTAGTCATAAAGAACTCATATACTTATTGCAAAAATCTACAAGTTATCAAAGAAAAGTATTACGGGCATGCTCCTAGGGGGATAGATTGGTAGGAAAATACCATCGCTCGTCCCCGACAGCCACTCATAAGGAAGACAATCAATAAATAAATCATGCTCCGACTTCATCACATAACGGTTCACCATAGGTGCATGCTACGGGAATCACAAACTTTAACACAAGTGTTTCTCAAATTCACAACTACTCAACTAGCATGACTCTAATATCACCATCTTCATATATCAAAACAATTATCAAGCATCAAACTTCTCTTAGTATTCAACACACTCATAAGAAAGTTTATACTATTCTTGAATACCTAGCATATTAGGATTAATCACATTACCATGCTATTTAAAACTCTCAAAATAATCTAAGTGAAGCATGAGAGATCAAAAGTTTCTATAAAACAAATCCACCACCGTGCTCTAAAAGCTATAAGTGAAGCACTAGAGCGAACAACAAACTACTCCGAAAGATATAAGTGAAGATCAATGAGTAGTCGAACAATTATGCAACTATGTGAAGACTTTCTAACATTTAAGACTTTCAGATCTTGGTACTTTATTCAAACAGCAAGCAAAACAAAATAAAACGACATTTCAAGGATGGCACACATCATGTGAAGAAGCAAAAACTTAGGTTCAACCGATACTAACCGATATTTGTTGAGGAAGAAAGGTGGGATGCCTACCGGGGCATCCCCGAGCTTAGATGCTTGAGACTTCTTTAAATATTATCTTGGGGTGCCTTGGGCATCCCCAAGCTTGAGCTTTTGTGTCTCCTTAATTCCTCTCATATCACGGTTTTCTAAATCTCAAAAGCTTCATCCACACAAAACTCAACAAGGACTTGTGAGATAAGTTAGTATAAACCAATGAAAAAACCTTATCATACTCTACTGTAGCAAATCACTAAAATTATTATCAACATTGCATACTAAATGCCTCTGCATATTTAATAGTCCTATCCTCAAATAGAATCATTAAACAAGCAAACATATGCAAACAATGCAAACATAACAGCAATCTGCCTAAACAGGACAGTATGTAAAGAATGCAAGATTCATCATACTTCCCTAACTCCAAAAATTATGAAAGAAAATTCCCACTGTAGTAAATTTATCAGAGCTTATTTTGCAAAAGGTTTCAACATTTTATCACATTCTGACTTTTCTAGGGAATTTTTGCAACAGCGGTAAACTTTCTGTTTTGAAACATCACATGTATACTTGCAAAATAAGCATGGTAAAGGCTATCCTTTACATTTTTATTGAAACTAGAGATGCAAAACACTATTATAAATAACAGCAAACAAATACTAACAAAAGAAAATGATGCTCCAAGCAAAACACATATCATGTGGTGAATAAAAATATAGCCCCAAGTAAAGTTACCAATGAACGAAGACGAAAGAGGGGATGCCATCCGGGGCATCCCCAAGCTTAGGCTCTTGGTTGTCCTTGAATATTACCTTGGGGTGCCTTGGGCATCCCCAATCTTAGGCTCTTGCCACTCCTTATTCCATAGTCCATCGAATCTTTACCCAAAACTTGAAAACTTCACAACACAAAACTTAACAGAAAACTTCGTGAGCTCCGTTAGCGAAAGAAAACAAAGCACCACTTCAAGGTACTGTAATGAACTCATTCTTTATTTATATTGGTGTTAAAACTACTGTATTCCAACTTCTCTATGGTTTGTAAACTATTTTACTAGCCATAGAGTCATCAAAATAAGCAAACAACACAATGAAAACAGAATCTGTCAAAAACAGAACAGTCTGTAGTAATCTGTAACTAACGCAAACTTCTGGAAATCCAAAAATTCTTGGTGTACCTGAGGAATTTTTCTAGTAATCATCTGCAAGAGAATCAACTAAATAGCACTTTCCAGTAAAAAGTTCTAGCTAATCTCATGAGCACTAAAGTTTCTATTTTTTACAGCATGATCATAAAGACTTCACCCAAGTCTTCCCAAAGGTTCTACTTGGCGCAAACCCTAATTAAAACATAAAACCACATCTAACCAGAGGCTAGATGGATTATTTATTCCTAAACAGAACCAAAAAGCAAGAAACTAAAATAAAATCGGGTTGCCTCCCAACAAGCGCTATCGTTTAATGCCCCTAGCTAGGCATGATGATTTCAATGATGCTCACATAAAAGATCAGAATTGAAACATAAAGAGAGCATCATGAAGAATATGACTAGCACATTTAAGTCTAGCCCACTTCCTATGCATAGGGATTTTGTGAGCAAACAACTTATGGGAACAATAATCAACTTGCATGGGAAGGTAAAACAAGCATAACTTCAAAACTTTAAGCACATAGAGAGGAAACTTGATATTATTGCAATTCCTACTAGCATATATTCCTCCCTCATAATAATTTTCAGTAGCATCATGAATGAATTCAATAATATAACCAGCACCTAAAGCATTCTTTTCATGATCTACTTGCATAAAAAATTACTACTCTCCACATAAGCAAAATTCTTCTCATTCGGAATAGTGGGAGCAAACTCAATAAAATAACTATCATGTGATTGAAAATTAAGATCAAGATGACAAGTTTCATGGTTATCATTATTCTTTAGAGCATACGTGTCATCACAATAATCATCATAGATAGGAGGCATGCTTTCATCATAGTAAATTTCCTCATCAAAGCTTGGGGACAAAATATCATCTTCATCAAACATAGCTTCCCCAAGCTTGTGGCTTTGCATATCATTAGCATCATGAATATTCAAGGAATTCATACTAACAACATTGCAATCATGCTCATCATATAAAGATTTAGTGCCAAACATTCTAATGCATTCTTCTTCTAACACTTTGGCACAATTTTCTTTTCCAACATACTCACGAAAGATATTAAAATGATGAAGCATATGAGATAGACTCAATTCCATTTTTTTGTAGTTTTATTTTATAATATAAACTAGTGCTAAAACAAGAAACAAAAATATTCGATTGCAAGATCTAAAGATATACCTTCAAGCACTCACCTCCCCGGCAACGGCGCCAGAAAAGAGCTTGATGTCTACTACGCAACCTTCTTCTTGTAGACATTGTTGGGCCTCCAAGTGCAGAGGTTTGTAGGATAGTAGCAAACTTCCCTCAAGTGGATGACCTAAGGTTTATCAATCCGTGGGAGGCGTAGGATGAAGAAGGTCTCTCTCAAACAACCCTGCAACCAAATAACAAAGAGTCTCTTGTGTCCCCAACACACCCAATACAATGGTAAATTGTATAGGTGCACTAGTTCGGCGAAGAGATGGTGATACAAGTGCAATATGGATGGTAGATATAGGTTTTTGTAAACTGAAAATATAAAAACAGCAAGGTAACAAGCGATAAAAGTGAGCGTAAACGGTATTGCAATGCTAGGAAACAAGGCCTAGGGTTCATACTTTCACTAGTGCAAGTTCTCTCAACAATAATAACATAATTGGATCATATAACTATCCCTCAACATGCAACAAAGAGTCACTCCAAATTCACTAATAGTAGAAAACAAACGAAGAGATTATGGTAGGGTACGAAACCACCTCAAAGTTATTCTTTCCAATCAATCCGTTGGGCTATTCCTATAAGTGTCATAAACAGCCCTAGAGTTCGTACTAGAATAACACCTTAAGACACAAATCAACCAAAACCCTAATGTCACTTAGATACTCCAATGTCACCTCAAGTATCCATGGGTATGATTATACGGTATGCATCACAGAATCTGAATTCATCTATTCAAACCAACACATAGAACCTCAAAGAGTGCCCCAAAGTTTCTACCAGAGAATCACGACGAAAACGTGTGCCAACCCCTATGCATAGGTTCATGGGCGGAACCCGCAACTTGATCACCAAAACATACATCAAGTGAATCATGTGATATCCCATTGTCACCATAGACACGCACGACAAGACACACATCAAGTGTTCTCAAATCTTTAAAGACTCAATCCGATCATATTACTTCAAGGGGAAAACTCAATCCATTACAAGAGAGTAGAGGGGGAGAAGCAACATAAGATCCAACTATAATAGCAAAGCTCGCGATACATCAAGATCGTGCCAAATCAAGGACACGAGAGAGAGAGAGATCAAACACATAGCTACTGGTACATACCCTCAGCCCCGAGGGTGAACTACTCCCTCCTCGTCATGGAGAGCATCGGGATGATGAAGATGGCCACAGGTGAGGGTTCCCCCCATCCGGCAGGGTGCCGGAACGGGTCTAGATTGGTTTTTGGTGGCTCTAGAGGTTTGCGGCGGCGGAACTCCCGATCTATTTTATGTTCTGGAAGTTTTAGGGTACGTGGAGTTATATAGGCAGAAGAAGCACGTCAGGGGAGCCACGAGGGCCCCACGAGGCAGGGGGCGCGCCCTAGGGGGGGTGGGCGCGCCCCCCACCCTCGTGTCTTCCTCGTTCCTTCCTTGACGCGGGGTCCAAGTCCATCGGGTAGCTTTCGTTCCGAAAATAACTTCTCTAGTTGATTTCGTTCCGTTTCGACTCCGTCTGATATTCCTTTTCTTCAAAACGCTGAAATAGGCAAAAAAATAGCAAATCTTGGTCGGGCCTTCGGTTAATAGGTTAGTCCCAAAAGTAATATAAAAGTTGAAAATAAAGCCCAATATTGCCCAAAATAGTAGATAATATAGCATGGAGCAATCAAAAATTATGGATACGTTGGAGACGTATCAGTTATGTTTCCTAGCCATAGACATGGGCTGTCATTTGATTAACATGATCACATCATTAGGAGAATGATGTGATTGACATGACCCATTCCGTTAGCTTAGCACACGACCGTTTAGTATGTTGCTATTGCTTTCTTCATGACTTATACATGTTCCTATGACTATGAGATTATGCAACTCCCGTTTACGGAGGAACACTTTGTGTGCTACCAAACGTCACAACGTAACTGGGTGATTATAAAGGAGCTCTACAGGTGTCTCCGAAGGTACTTTTTGGGTTGGCGTATTTCGAGATTAGGATTTGTCACTCCGATTGTCGGAGAGGTATCTCTGGGCCCTCTCGGTAATGCACATCACTTAAGCCTTGCAAGCATTGCAACTAATGAGTTAGTTGCGGGATGATGTATTACAGTACGAGTAAAGAGATTCTGCGGTAACGAGATTGAACTAGGTATTGAGATACCCATGATCGAATCTCGAGCAAGTAACATACCGATGACAAAGGGGACAACGTATGTTGTTATGCGGTCTGACCGATAAAGATCTTCATAGAATACGTGGGAGCCAATATGAGCATCCAGGTTTCGCTATTGGTTATCGACCGGAGACGTGTCTCGGTCATGTCTACATAGTTCTCGAACCCGTAGGGTCCGCACGCTTAACGTTACGATGACAGTTATATTATGAGTTTATATGTTTTGATGTACTGAAGGTTGTTCAGAGTCCCGGATGTGATCACGGACATGACGAGGAGTCCCTAAATAGTCGAGACATGAAGATTGATATATTGGAAGCCTATGTTTGGATATCGGAAGTGTTCCGGGTGAAATCTGGATTTTACCGGAGTACCGGGAGGTTATCGGAACCCCCCGGGAACTTAATGGGCCTTAGTGGGCCTAGGTGGAAGAGAGGAGAGGAGGCTAGGGCTGGGCCGCGCGCCCCTCCTCCCCCCCAGTCCGAATAGGACAAGGAGAGGGCGGCGGCGCCCCCCTTCTTCTCCTCCACTCCTTCCCCCTCCCAAGTCCTAATCCAACTAGGAAAGGGGGGAGTCCTAGTCCCGGTGGGAGTAGGACTCCTCCCGGCGCGCCCTCTCCCTTGGCCGGCCGCACCCCCCCCCCTTGCTCCTTTATATACCGGGGCAGGGGGACACCCCATAGACACAACAATTAATCTATTTGATCTCTTAGCCGTGTGCGGTTCCCCCCTCCACCATAGTCTACCTCGATAATACTGTAACGGTGCTTAGGCGAAGCCCTGCGTCAGTAGAACATCAACATCGTCACCATGCCGTCGTGCTGACGAAACTCTCCCTCAACACTCGGCTGGATCAGAGTTCGAGGGACGTCATCGGGCTGAACGTGTGCTGAACTCGGAGGTGCCGTACGTTCAGTACTTGATCGGTCGGATCGTGAAGATGTACGACTACATCAACCGCGTTGTGCTAACGCTTCCGCTTTCGGTCTACGAGGGTACATGGACAACATTCTCCCCTCTCGTTGCTATGCATCACCATGATCTTGCGTGTGCGTAGGAATTTTTTTGAAATTACTATGTTCCCCAACATGAATATATTGAAACGACTCCCGGTGGATACTCGACCGTCGTATGAACGCGTTCACGGTTTCGGAGACGTAGCCACGTGGAAGAAGTACTATAGTGAGACCACGGAGGAGAGAAAGGAAAGACGAAGGTTAACCGAAGAAAACATCGACAAGAAGGTTGAGATTGCGGTTGCGAAGATATCATGTGAGACAGTCGCAACAGCGGTAGCTGCCGCAAAACAAATGGTTGTAGATATGTCTACTTCCTTGGTTCCGGCCGTTTTCAATTGGACCAGGCAAAATCCAGAAAAAAATTCAGCGGACTTTCCCCTTGCTGACTTCTTGGGGAGCAGCTCCACTAGCGTTGCACCAGCACCTACAGCTGCACCTGCTCCCGCACCGGACGTGCTCAGCGGTGCTTCGTCTTTGGCTAAGCTCGACGCCCTCACGGTATCTGTCACACCGGCCCACTTCAATAAATGTATAATCTCCCGTTTTCGTTGCCTTTTGGATGTCTCACGTCGCAGACTTTTCTTTGCAGGCCGACAAAATCCCATGCACCATATTGTACACCATCGGCGACCAGAAGGTGGACGTGGGGAAGGCGACGATAATGAAGCCGAAGGAACCATTGTTCCACAGCTGGCAGATCCCCCCGAACGTCTTCAAGGTTTCCGTGGCCAGTGTCAAACCGGGCCACGAGAATTTGCCTCCTCTGGTACCTGCGTTAATTATAGTTCCACACATTCCCATCAGTACTTGGCTACTTACGGATCAACTAGCTACGCCGGGTGTCTTGTATCATGTCATGTACTCCCTCTGTCATAAAATAAGTGACTAAGCTTTGTTTACGTACCGGTTCTTGAAGACGAGTGTGGTGGAGGTGTCGAAGAGGACGTCGCCGGTGGAGCGGCAGGAGACGGTGAAACGGAACGGGGCGGTGTGGATGGTGAACGTCAGGTCTGGGGACGCGCTGGACATGGTGCTATTGCTCATGCCCGAGGAGTCGAGCAAGACGTCCTCCAATCCCGACACTGGGCAGGGGATGACGTCCTGGGGGACCTCCCATCGCGAACGGTCAGCATCGGTGATGCGCACGTGGAGCTGGTTGTCCGTCTCTAGGCTACCGTCAGTCATATCAAAATTGAAACAATAAGGCATTGTACCTCTTTTCAAAGAAAAAAGTCAACTCAAGAATTAAACCCCCCGAATTAGGATGAAGATCGAACACACTTACCTTGCAGTCAGGTTGAGCCGTTTGACATCAGGCCCGAACTCCGCCGTCCCGCCTACGAGTTTGAGCTTGGCCGACAGCAGATTCCCTGACCCGGCGACCGACTCGACTTCATAGTTGGCGCCACAACGGCGGAGGAGGCATATGAGGATGGTGAGGAGTGCGAGGAGATCAACAAATGACGAGAGGATCGTCATCAGATGATATGATGGGTGCAACACAAGTGAGTGCCATCAGCTATTGGGCGCGTAGCTTTATATAGACTTTTAATCATCTTCAATGTTCATATAACACTATAAAAGGATTACTTCAAAGTTAAGACTTATCGCTTCATCCAAATGAGGAAGCAAATTAAAGATTGCTAAAGAACAATGGTAAAGAAGGAAAATAATTAATGCCAACATATATATGTAAATTACAATCTCATTGCACTCCCTCTATTTTGAATTACTTGTGATTCTAACTTTGTACTAAGTAAAACTTCTTCTCATTAAAAAAAGAATAAGTTTGACCAAGCTTCTAAAATATACAGCAAAATTGCATTGCAAAACAAAATTACTCACATAAGATCCTTTATGGACGTTATTTGTATAAGCTTGGCCACTTCGAGAAGTTTGACTTGGGACAAAAGTAGAATTGCAATAATTTTGGGAAGTCAAAAGTATCTTATTCTCATAATCTATGTTAGTTGCGTATGGTTACAGATGGAAAAAAATGGTTAAGCTTTTACATTTATGAGTTTAGCTACATAATATACTAGAAGGATTCGGTGCGCTTCGATGCGCGATTGGTGTCATTGGGATTTCATTAAAAAAATAGGGTGGGGAGATAATGAAGTGTGTTTTTTCTTTTATAATGCGGTATTTTGATGGTTCTTTCTAGGGTATTATTGTGTGTTATCAGTAAATTAACCCACACATATGGAGGGAAGTTTCTTGCTACCACATGTATTATATTGGTTTTATAGTGTTGCATGTTGGCATTTATGTTTTATCATGTGATGAGAGGGTGTGAGACTAATGTATTTTTTATAAGCTTGTTGTTGCGGATTGATTTGAGAAATAATTCACCAGTCAAAATCATGAACCAAATTCAAAATTGAACACCTCATTTGTGAATGTGAGAGTTTCAAGAAATTATTAACAAACAAAAAAATTGGAAACTCAATCCAAAATCATATTGGTGCTACACTGTTACATGTTGGCATTTATTTTTTGTCAGGTGATGAGAGCATACGCGAGACTGGCATATTTTCATAAGCTGGTTGTTCGATTGATTTGAGAAATCATTGACCAGTCAAAATCATGAACATAATTTAACATTGAACACCTCACTTGGATAAGAGAGCTCCTTGAAAAGTTGTTGACCAACTCAAAATTAAAAATCTAATCCAAAACCAATGTCTTCAATTGAGAGAGGCCTTCACTCCCAAGGGAGCTTAGTGATATAGTAGATAGAAATTATAAATTTTAATAATACTAATTGCTTACTCATTATCATAATTAAAAAAATTACAGTAATTTGGGGAGTTTCACTTACGTTGGAGGAGCAATGCTAGACCTACAGGAGATTAGTTACTTTTAAACGGACAAATCAAACGTGGGGGATTATGATTCGACATACGGAGATAGAGGGGCCCTACTTGGTGAAATCTGGGGGGAGATTATTACTTGGAAGATTACGTAAAACTTGTGTAAACCATTCATATGTAGGATTATTGCGCGAGGATCCCTCAGTACTTATGGGTATGGCCTCAGAATTTCTGGCAAAGCACTTTAGGACTCACCTAAAGTAGGGATTTGGCCTTTTGCTCCATAATCTGCTCAGATTAAATGAAGATCTTATTCGGCACTTTCCCTGAGCCTCAGCTTTATCTCATCATCATACATGCCCCAAACCCTGGCTAAACTCATCTTCAGAGTGTCTGGCCATTCAGGGTCAATCCACTCCACAAACTTGCATTTAGGTATTTCCTAACAAATAAGATAGAATTCAGTTAGTTCATTTGATTTGAATTCAGTTAAGTTCAGTTATTCATTTGAATTCAGTTAATTTCAGTTAACTGAATTTATATTCAGATAAGTTCAGCTATTTCATTCTAATTCAGTTAAGTTCTGTTATTTCATTTAAATTCAGTTAAGTTCAGTAATTCAGTAAAGTTCTGTTATTTCATTTAAATTCAGTTAAGTTAAGTTAAGTTCAGTTAGTTCATTTGAAATTCACTTAAGTTCACTAACAAGATGCTGTTAACTCAATGATTCATTTAAGTTCACAAACTAGATGCTCTTAACTGAAAATGCACTCCTCCACATTTACATGGCACACTTTTATACAGATCAAATGCACTCCTCCACATTTACATGACACATTGCAAGTTTGGTAGATCTACTTACCTTTTGGCGCCGTGGCGGCATCGACGACTGGCTTGGCAAGGATAATGCGAATCTCTACCTTGAAGATGAGTCCACTATTCGATGGTGGTGGCGGCTTCTGAAGTGTGTGCATGTTGTGCGCGCTTATAGTCTACTGGACCGGAAGTGTGCTCCGGTACGCCATGCGGGCAGCTCGGTGATGACCATATTCTACATGATGGGGCGTTGTGATGACATCCCATTGTCGAGTTTGTAGATGTGAAGTGGTGGCTTCGCGATGTTAGATGTATATTTTTTGGCAAACCTTCATTGAATAATTTAATAAAGATGATTGTGTGCACCTTTTGATGCATTCCGAGGTTTCAACCTCTTTTTAAAAAGAAAAAAGAAAAACATAGCATGACTAGGCTGGCGCAAGTAATATGGATGTTTATTTCCCCGCAAAAAGAAAATATGGATGTTTTGAAGGTGCCATCTTGCTCGCTCGTGGTGTCCTTCGTTTTAGATTTGAAGATGTTTGATGTTCGTGCTGCTTCGGCCTGCTCCTCTAGTTTAGGCTTGGTGGGTTTGGTTGTGTTCTTTACTCTCTTCGGGCTGAACACCATGTCTCTCTATACTCCGGGCACCATGTTTATGCCTCTTTGCATTCATATCATGTGTTGTTGTTTCTTTTAGAAAAGGAGGAAGTACCCTTTGTTGTACTCATTTCTCTCTTTCTATCGATGAAAAGATACGCAAACTTTGCATATTTGCAAAAAAAGAAAATATGGATGTTTCTTCCTAACGTGGTATCTTCATGCTCTAGTCGTGTGACCATAATCTACAAGCATCATTTGCAGGCGGTTCAGCATAGTATCATGGCATCATCTAGAATAGGATTAGCGTTGCATCATTTCGGAAGCCCCTGTCCCTTTAAGCCGAAAAGTAGAGATGAACAAGTCATCACCGAAAATACTTACATCACCGAACAAATGCAGCTCTACGAACTGAAACTGAGGAGGCCGGCCGCCCTCATACACGAAGTGGTTGTTGGTTCAGATTTTAGAGTGACGAGTCTGGTATATGCGTGCACCGCACCTACCAGATGTCACGTGTGAACCTGCAAGCAGTAACAATCAACCTCGGTGCTGTCTTGTTAAACCTTTTACTTGTGTTTATAAACGTTTAAATAATCTTCATAACAAAACAGCTGGAATAGCTCAGTTGGCTAGAGCGTGTGGCTGTTAACCACAAGGTCGGAGGTTCGAGCCCTCCTTCTAGCGATTTTTTATTTTTATTTCAAATTTCTGTTGGCCAACATCATATGTGCATAAAAATTTGCCCTAAAAGAGAAAAACAATATACCTTTTGTTGTTTCTTTTTAGCTCTTGGTGACCAACATCATATA
Source organism: Aegilops bicornis (assembly GCA_021605145.1). Taxonomy (NCBI): domain Eukaryota; kingdom Viridiplantae; phylum Streptophyta; class Magnoliopsida; order Poales; family Poaceae; genus Aegilops; species Aegilops bicornis. The sequence goes on along the minus strand of CM038670.1, from coordinate 855,908,159 downwards.
TGCATCCAATTTTGCCCCCAAAAAAAGTATTACCTCCGTCCCAAATTACTTGTCATTACATTTTTCTAGATAAACGTGTCTACATACATTCATATCAAGACAAATTCAGGACGGAGGGAATATTGCACTATCATGTATGATTTTGAAAAAGGACCTCTTCGCAAGGCTAGGGTGTCGCTCAAAAAATTTCATATGGAAGTGCGTCCACGAAGAATCTATACCTTTTTTTTTTACTTCTAGTGACCAACATCATATATGCATCAAACTTTGTTGAAAAAAAAAACAACCATTGTATGCTTACAGAAATGACCTCTTGGCAAGGCTAGGGTTTAAAAAGATATTTCCTTTTCATCCTTACGTAACTACATTTGTATTTTTTTTGTACAAGACCTTTGCAATAACATAGCATGTTTCTGTTCAGGAGGGCAGCCACTCTTCCAGACCTACTGCAAGTCCCCCTCTTGCTGGTGGCCTTGGACGCCGGAGCGGCAACATCTTTCGCAGTGAGGAATGGAGTGGGGAGAGAATAAACCGTGAAGCAAATCTCGAAGCGCTTGAGCTTGCGAGAGTTCTTGGTGATGGAGCAAGGAATGAGAACATGGGTGAATTAGATTTACGGCTTCCTTTTTATAGGTCAGTAAAAGACTCTATCCACTAGTGCAGAACCGGACAATAGCACCGGTTCGTAAGGCCCTTTAGTGCCGGTTCCACAACCGGCACTAAAGTGTGGTCACTAAAGCAGCCCCCCCCCCCCCTTTAGTACCGGTTCAGCACGAACCGGTGCTAAAGGCCAACCAAGTGGCACGAGCCAGCTCCGGGGGCCGGGAGCCCTTTCCGGTACTAAATGTTTGTGGGTTTTTGTTTTATTTTTTATTTTTTAATTAAATTTGTGTTATCAATTTAATTTTTTTCGCTTGCTGGTATTTTACGATACTACACATTGTACACGTTATGCATATATATATATATATATATATATATATATATATATATATATATATATATATATATATATATATATCATCAATGTCTCACAAACCATCATATTAATTAATTCACACATACACACATGTATAGCTATATACAATTTGTCCTACATATGCATGTTGCCTTCGGAGCCAGTGGCATTAGCCTAATTGGTGCCTTCGGAGCACGATGGGGGCGGTAGCGGGTAAGAGTATTCTCCCTTCGGATTTATGACCTGGTCGAGCAAAAATCCCGCTATTTTCTCTTGAAGTGCTTCTAAGCGCTCCGTTTCTAGGAGCTTCTCCCGCACCTCTGTGAACTGTTAAGAAGGAGATCAATATGCATGTGTATTAGTTTTGTGACTAGATATCGATAATGGTGTAAATATTGTGAATAGTGTTTTGACAAGCGTACCCATTCCTGTCTTTGAGATCTGCTCCTTTCGGACGCCATCATGCGAATGTTCTCGCAAACGCAGAATGCACACAGATCAGACCTCTGCGCCTGCTTCAGGACCTTTACGAGAATGGAATTTGATCAGATAATAATTAATTAAGCATGATAATTAAAGAGATGGCAGCTAGCTAGCTAGCTAGTACTACTTAATTACTTACCTTGCGTCGAAACCATTTAAGCTTTTGTTTCCATTCGCACTCCGTTGACGTTGATGAACCTTGCCCAAGCCCTGCCCGCCGACAAAGAAAATGAATAAAGGGGTTATTAAATAGTTCATATCATGAAAAATGACGAACTAAATAGGCCGAGATATATAGTTAATAATGATTGAAATTACCTGTTGACTATCCCAAACAAGATGTTATAGTCAGTTTTTCTGTGAGTAGTGAGTCCAATATTTCAACTGTTCCGGCGTCAACTTTAGTGATACACAAGACCCAGTGATATCTGCATGCACACACGTTTGCATGTCTTAATTAAGCGGGCATATGTAAGCAAAAACATGTAGCTAGCTAGTAGGCAAAAACAGAGAATTTGTAGTACAAGACAGTGTGACTCACTGGAAGTTGTAAGGAAGTAGTATATCTTCATTGTATTTGAGGCGCTTCAAGAACTCTAGCATGTTGTCCTCTACGTCCTTTTGATGACGTGGATTTATTTTCCATGTGTATTCATTAACGGTGTTTGGGTCAATGAACCCAATGCCAAAGTGTCCACCTTTTCTTATTTCATATATCTTCATCCTGCATATAATACCACAGAAAAGAATATAGTGAGGATAATTACAGGTAATGATTGATCAAAAGGATCAAGACAGCTAGCTTGAGACTTAAATTACAGAAAGAAATCACTTACGCACAATAGCAATCGATTTATAGATTTGTCGAGTGCGTCTTGATTGTATAACTGAAACAGTTCAGAATACTCAACGGACATAGCTTTCTCATGGAAGTAATGCTCCTCCTTGACATTCACCATGAGGGACAATCGATCAGAAATCTTGGTAATGTTCATGTACCATTAATGCAATTCATACATTCTCGTTGGGAGGTTCTTGACCTTGTCTGGATGGACCAAAGGTTGGCCCCGGACATATTTCCGTTTTAGTTCATCCTCTCTAAGCACAGGCATGGGCTCGATCTCGAGGAGTTGTCCAACAGTGATTTTGAGAACTTCAGTCTGCATTATATGGTCCTCCGTTATTACCACATTGCCCACCTCAGGAACGTAAACTGTTTGCCCACAATAATATTGGGTGCGCGTACTGTCACATGTTGTTGGCACAACAAGCGAGGGGATCGATTCGCCACTGTTCTCCCAGCTGGGAATGGTTTTCGCATTTTTTGACAGCTGCTTCTTGTTTGCTCGATCCGAGCTCGCCTCCTTACGTAGACGTGCTCGATTTAACTTCCCGATGTGGCGCTCATAGTCTATGTCAACAGGCTTGGGAGCTGGTGGTTGAGCCATACGAATGAAGTGGTCAATCGTTTCCTCAGGCACTTTCTCCCTTGGCGGCGGTGGCGGTTTCGGTGCAAAATGGGCTTCTACCTCGGACTTTGATATGGCTGCGATTTCCTCCTCGGACCTGTCATAAGACACTACTAGAAAAACCCCTACTAATGGCGCACCTAGTATGGCTATTAATGGCGCATCTGTGGTGCGTCATTAATAGCATGCCATTAGTAAAAAAAAATTCAATTTTTTTTTCAATTTTTTCTTAATCTCAGTTCACTATGGCTTAATCTCAGGTCAAATCGCACTCCGTGGTCAAACTTCCCGAAAGGTCACCCATCCTCACACTACTCCAGCCCAAGCACGCTTAACTTCAGAGTTCTATCCAACCCCAGCAACAGCTCACTTCACACGCACTTATTGATATATCTAGCATATCAATCCTGTTATACCTTATTGATGTCTAGGACTTTGTTCATGTTAATGACTATGATGAAATTTTGAAAAATATTTCAAACTTCTCGATCATATTACGTATCATTTTTTGAAAAAAATCAAAAAAATTTGAAATTAGTAATTTTTTTCTGTTACTAGTGGCGCACCACATCCACGGTGCGCCACTAGTAAGTTTGAAATTTTTTGAATTTTTTTGCCGCTAGATCTTCAAAGCCCCGTAACTTTTTTTCTGTTACGTTTTTGGGGATTTTGAAAATGTTTAACGGGGTTCCCCCGGCTAAATTCGGATGTAACTTTTCGAGTAGATGATTTTTCATATAAAAAACTTTTTCATCCGAGTTAGTATGCAAAAGTTATGCCCATTTTTACAAATTCTCGAGAGATTTTGCAAATGAAGTCGAAATTCATATTTGCAAATTTTCCCAACAACTAGACCACATATTTTCTTTTATTTTTTTGACATTTTCATCATTTTCTTTTATTTTTTTTAAAACTGAAAAGGCGATCCACGGGGGTGCATTCGGTGGAAGGTGGTTGTTACTAATGGCGCACCGTGGGGTGGTGCGCCATTAGTAGTTGAACTAGTAATGGCGCACCTCCCCACGAGTGCGCCATTAGTAACTTGTTACCTTCCACCTTCCACGGCACGTCGTCGGTGGAAGGTGGTTGTTACTAATGGCACTGCAGTGGTGCGCGCCATTACTAGTTCAACTACTAATGGCGCACCACTCCCACGGTGCGCCATTAGTAGTTTTGAAAAAAAATAAAAAAAATGATTTTTTTGATTTTTTTTTAAAAACTTAGTAATGGCGCACCAGTGGAAAGTGCGTCATTACTAGTTAAAACTAGTAACGGCGCACCACTCCAAGGTGCGCCATTAGTAACAAAATTTTTTTTATTTATTTTTTACATTTTTACAAAACTACTAATGGCGCACGACGGATGTGGTGCGCCATTACTATGTCAATTAGTAATGGCGCACTATGCACCGTGCACCATTAGTAACAAATTTTTATGTTTTTTCCAAACTACTAATGGCGCACCACACACCAGGTGCGCCATTAGTAATATATTACTAATGGCGCACCGAGACATGGTGCGGCATTATAATATAGTAATGTCGCACCACATCACAGGTGCGCCATTAGTAGCCATTCCATCTATAGCCCTTTTTGTAGTAGTGAGACCTCTGCGGAAGAGGCGTGAGGCTTGGACCATATTTATATCGCTTGCCTCCGCCTGTACTTCCTGTACTACCTCGACTCGTACCGCTACGCACCATAGCTGCGGGGTGTCTCTTCTGCGATTGCCGAGGCGGCGGAGACGCCAGCCGACGGGCTGAGTTGGACGGGAGGAGTGGTCATCAAGATGTGCCAGACTTGGAGGAGGAGTGGCCTGAGGTTGTGCCGGACTTGGAGGAGGAGTGGACGTCTGTAGCTGTGGCGGACTTGGAGGAGGAGGAGTGTCCTGACACTTTGCCGGACTTGGAGGAGGAGTGGCCTGACACTTTGCCGGACTTGGTGGACTTGCAGGAGCAGGAGACTGCTGACTCGGTGGCGGACTTCGACGAGGAGTCGGATGACACGGTGTCGGTGGCCTTCGAAAGATGACGCAATCCTTTTTCCATAGGATGATACGATGGTTGGCGTCTCCGAGAAAGCGCCGTCCTCACCTCCGTGAATGTCAAGCTCTAGCCCCGAATATGGCTGCACCACCTCGTCAACCATGACACGAGCATAGCCCTCTCGAATCGGGATGCAATGGTAGGTTGCTTTGGGGTAATCGGAAAAGCAACGCCGTCCGCCACCTTCATGGATATGTTCTTCATTTTGACGTGTAGCTCGCAGCTAGTGTTCTTCGTGATGTCATCCACGGGTATCTACCCAGCATTGCATCGTCCGGGCGGAACCCACGCTGCTTCTCTGCATGGATGGGGCGGTGCTATCCAATGCTGGATCATCCGCTAGCTGCCGCATTCTGCCGAGACCCCTTTGCTGGCTAAGTGAGTCGATCTGCTCCTGTTGCCGCTGGAATTTGACTACCAATTCCGCTTGACTTGCTTCTAGGCCTTGAAGGCGTTCATAGTCCCGCTTCCTCTGCTCCTCCTCCATCTTCCTCTTCTTCTCCTCCGCAATCTTCTTTCTCGCACGGGTTCTGTAGTCGTTGTTCCAGTCTGAAAACCCCTCATACCACGGAATAGCGCCCTTGCCTCGTGTTCTTCCCGGGTGTTCAGGATTTCCCAGGGCACGCGTAAGCTCGTCGTTCTCTCTATTGGGCTGGAACACCCCCGATAGTGCCTCTTCTATTGCAACAAGTATCGCATCGCCGGCTCCGTTCAGACATGCCTTCGTCGAAACTTTGCCTGTCTTCGGGTCCAACTCCCCCCCATGCGCATAGAACCAAGTCCTGCACCTGGGGGGCCAGCTCTTAGTATCCGGAGTGACACCTGCATCCTCCATCTCTTTCTCAGACTTATCCCACTTAGGCATTGCCACCGTGATAGCCACCTGGCCCCAGCTTATGGAACTTATCCTTTTTCGGCATTCTTCTTGTTTATTCTCGAATCGTTCCTTAGCTAATTCCGAATCCTTGAATTTCACGAAATCGTCCCAATGAGCACGTTGGTTCTCTAGTGTTCACTCCGAATACTGGAGTCTTCCTTCCTCCCTTGACGCATTTGTCCCATTCACGCATTCTTGTGGTTCTTGAATGCAACCGCCATCTTCCTAAGAGCAGCGTCCTTGACTTTCTGCACATCTGCTTCTGTGAAATGATCTGGTAGGGTGAAATGTTCCATGAGAGTATCCCAAAGCAGATCTTTTTGATTCTTGTTGACAAAAGTAACATCTAGACGTGGAGCAGCGTCCTCTTTGCCTTTTTGTCCTTTGTCTTTTGCTGGCTCTCTCCATTCTTGAAGGGAGATCGGGAGTTGGTCCTTCACAAGAACTCCGCACTGACGAATGAACTTGTTCGCAATCTTCTTAGGCGCTAATGGTTCGCCATTAGGTCTGACTGCCTCGATATTGTACTTTACGCCCTCCTTCAACTTTTTGTTCGGGCCTCGTTTCGTCCTTTTGCCTGAAGATTTGCTTGATCCGGATGGCTGAAAGAACAAAGATCGATTCGTTAATATATCTTCAAGTCATTTAAAACATGTGATGATCACGAAACCTGCTTATATAAATATATATACCTCGCGGTCTTTGTTGTTTCAGGATCAACATGTTCTTCGTCATCGTCATAATCGTAGTTCATGACTTCATCAATTCGTCGTCGCGATCGAATATCATATCACCCTCTCCGTGTTGTTTAGAAATTCGGAGCCGTCATAATCTTCTTCATTCTGATTATCATCTGCCCGCGTATCATATCGAACATGGTCTGTTCTCCCTCTCTGTCGGTATTATGCGCCATAGCTTTTATTTAACTAATTCAAAAGAAATATAAAACAATTTAGTATTCAAATTACATCGTCTCGAATAATAGATATAATCTCGAATACTTCGTCTAGAATAATAGATACAATCTCGAATACATCGTCTCGAATAATATATAATATTGAATAGTACATCACTGGCTAGCTAATTAAAGATCGAATACTACAGAAGAATCTAGGACACTCGCGCTTCCTGCGTCGCGGGCGGTGGACACCCAAAGAGAAGGAACCCTCACAGGATCATAGCTGAAGTGAGATCTCAAGATATCGCTGTGTATTGGAGAACCTGCCGCCTCTAACGCAACCATGTAGCGATGGACGCGTTTCGTCCTCCTCCTCGACACGGCGACGTACCTCCTCCGGCGGGGCCGGGTCCCTCCGCACAAACTGGCCCACGCGAACGCCACCAAACGAGATCAGGGTCGACGACGGGACCCGGGCCGGGTTCCTCATCAAGCGGCGCGCCTCCGTGCAGCACCTCCCAAAGTGCCAGCCAGCGGAGCCCAGTCCCGACATGGGCCGGCTGGACGTCGTCATGGACGGGTCGACGGCGAGGATGCGGGCGGGCATCGTCGAGAACAAATACTAGCTATATGCCCAAGAAAAATAATATTTTTTTAATGATTGGATTTTGATAACTAAAATTTCTAACATTTCTACTATTTCAAAAATCTATATACTATTTCATAATAATTAAGCATCTAACACTAAAAACAGAAAAACAATTTCTATACATCCATTAGAAAACAGAAAAACAACATTATATAATAATTTCCATACTAATTAATCACTCATTATATCCCTCTAACATGCATTCATACATATATATACTAGTGAAAAAAAATAATCTACAAAATCTAAACTAATTAAACATACATAATACGTATATACTAATATATACATGCATTCATACATATATACGTGTATGTGTGTGTGTTCATCATGCTTTGTGTGTGTGTATGGGCTCGGGGAGGGCGGCGCCCATGGTGGCCGGGGCGAGGGAGAGGGGTTAGAGGGGAGAGCTCACAGCGGGCGACGACGACAGCGAGGCGACGGCCGGGCAGCGACGGGTCCGGGCGTGACGCTGGGGCGGCGACGTTAGGGACGGCGCGACGGGACGGGCCTGGCGGCGACGGAGACGAGGGCGGCGACGGGACGGGCGGCGACGGCGACGGGGACGGGGCGGCGACGGCGACGGGACGGGCGGCGACGGCGACGAAGGCGAAGGATTTGGGCGGCACGGCGACGGGGCGGCGACGTGGACGGGCGGCGACGGCGACGGGTTGGTGACGGCGTCGATCGATCAAGGGCGGTTCAATGGGGAAACAGAGGAAGAAACAGAGGGAGAATGAAATTTTTCGAAGTGTTGTATATATAGAAGGCACCTTTAGTACTGGTTGGAGCCACCAACCAGTACTAAAGGTCTGTTTTGGCCAGCCCAAGCAGCGGGAAGCGACCCCCTTTAGTACCGGGTGGTGGCACAAACCGGTGGGGCCTTTCGTCCCGGTTTGTGCCACCACCCGGTACAAAAGGGGGTGCGCTGGCGCAGGTGCGGTGCGGCAAGTTTAGTCCCACCTCGCTAGCCGAGGGCGACCGCACTAGTTTATAAACCTCAGGCGGTCGCCTCTCTCGAGCTCCTCTCCAAAGCAGTCCTACTGGGCCTACGTGTTCTTTGCTGCCCTATGGGCCCACTTGGCCTTTGCGGGCCTGCATCCTATCCCAACAACAGGTTGGGTTTCTAGTCGTATGCAGGCCGCTACGGCCTAGTAGGCGGGCTTTTTTTGCTTTATTTATTTTTGTGTTATTTTTTTGTGTATTTAGAGTTTCTTTGTGAATATTTTTGCTTTAGGTACAAAAAATTACAAACTTTCTGTTAGCGCCCGTAGTTTTCAAATTTGAATAGTTTAAATTTTGAATTATTTGAAATTAGTGTGAATCACTAGTTTGTGAATAATTTAACTTTAAAAATCAGTAAAGGCATGAAAGAATTTGTTTGCACATAAAATTTCTTCGCGTTTCAAATGCCAAAACACATAACTACCCTAACTATTACAGAGATTCCTCCGGGTGTGAAACATGAAGAAAGTGATGATAGTGAAGCCGATCACATCCCAGATCTTTGGGTGTGAAACTTTTTCTTCAAGGTGTGTCCCTTTGCGCCGTAACCATGGAAAATCTTCATCATTTAACGGGATGCTCGGGTCAATATTCACCGTGAATGGAGAAATTTCATCAAACTTTTCAGTAATCTTCTGACTTGTCTGTCTTGTCATCCACTCTCCCGTTGTTTCTCTTCCCATAAATTACTTTGTTCCGCTTTGGCTTATCGTACGCTGCATTCGCTTCCTTATCTTTTCTTTTTCTTGGCTTGGTAGACATGTCCTTCACATAGAAAACCTGTGCCAGATCATTGGCTAGGACGAATGGTTCTGGCTCGCATACACGCAAGATTGTTGAGATCCACTGTTGTCATTCCGCATCGCGGGTCTTCCGTTACCCGCCTCGTGTCATATTGACCCATTTGCACGAAACAAAGGGACCTTTAAACAACGCCGATAGTCAAGTTCCCATATGTCCTGTATATAACCATAATATGTTTCCTTTCCCGTCTTGGTTTCTGCATCAAACGGACACCACTGTTTTGGTTGGTGCTCTTCTTATCTTGGGCGATCGTGTAAAATGTATTACCATTTATCTCGCACTTTGAAAGTCATTATATTCAAGATGGTAACCGAGACAGCAAGTACAGGTCATCTTCAATAGAGGTGTCATGCATGGTACGGTTCCGCAACCAGGTGGCGAAACTCCTGGTTTGTTCACGTGTAATCCAGTCATCGACCGCTCCGGTGTTTGGAGCGTAGCAAATTCTTGTGTTCATCCATATACGGAGCCACCAAGGCGGAATTCAGTAGAACTGTAGTGTGCTTCAGTGAGAGAATGTCCGTCCATACATATTATTTATTCCCTCCTAGCGTGCCTTTTCCATCCATGCCTGCCCTTATGCCGCGATTCAGAACACCAATCGGCTTAAGGTCAAGAATAAAGTCAATACAAAACTCAATGACCTCCTCATTTTGATGGCCCTTGGAGATGCTTCCTTCTGGCCTAGCACGGCTATGAACATATTTCTCTAAGACTCCCATGAACCTCTCAAAGGGGAACATATTGTGTAGAAATACAGGACCCACAACGTTAATCTCTTCGCATAGGTGAACTAGGACGTGCGTCATGATGTTGAAGAAGGATGGTGGGAACACCAACTCGAAATCGACAAGACATTGCACCAAATCATTCTCAGAACCTTGGTATGATTTCTGAGCGATTACCTTCTCGAGAGATTGCATTGAGAAATGCACATAGCTTCACAATGGCTAATCGAACATTTTCGGTAGAAGCCCCTCAATGCAACCGGAAGCGCTTGCGTCATAATCGCGTGGCAGTCATGAGACTTTAGGTTCGGAACTTTTTCTGCCATGTTTATTATTCCCTTTATATTCGATTTATAGCCGACGGTACCTTAATATCGAGCAGGCATTCAAAGAAGATTTCCTTCTCTTCTTTGGTAAGAGCGTAGCTTGCATGACCCCGATATATGCCGCCTTCTCTGTGCATACGTTGCTGGTCCTCCCGTGCCTCGTGTATCTTTTGTCTTCCCATACACGCCCAAGAAGCCAAGCAGGGTCACGCAAAGATTCTTCGTCACGTGCATCACGTCAATTGCGGAGCGGACCTCTAGGTCTTTCCAATATGGCAGGTCCCAAAATATAGATTTCTTCTTCCACATGGGTGCGCGTCCGTCAGCGTCCTTTGGAACAGGTTGTCCACCAGGACCCTTTCCAAATATCACCTTCAAATCCTTGACCATATCATGTACATCAGCACCAGTACGGTGGCGAGGCTTCGTCCGGTGATCCGCCTCACCTTTGAAATGCTTGCCTTTCTTTCTTACGGGATGCCTGCCGGAAGAAATCGACGATGTCCTGTACACATTCTTCATACAACTATTCAAATATATATCGTCGGTATCATCCAAACAGTGCGTGCATCCGCGGTATCCCTTGTTTGTCTGTCACGAAAGGTTACTGAGAGCAGGCCAATCATTGATGGTCACGAACAGCAACGCCTTTAGGTCAAATTCTTCCCCCATGTGCTCATCCCACGCACGTACACCTGTTCCATTCCACAGTTGTAAGAGTTCCTCAACTAATGGCCTTAGGTACACATCAATGTCGTTGTCGGGTTGCTTAGGGCCTTGGATGAGCACTGGCATCATAATGAACTTCCGCTTCATGCACAACCAAGGAGGAAGGTTATACAAACATAGAGTCACAGGCCAGGTGCTATGGTTGCTGCTCTGCTCCCCAAAAGGATTAATGCCATCTGCGCTTAGACCAAACCATACGCTCCTTGCGTCATCTGCAAACTCCTTCCCGTACTTTCTTTCGATTTTTCTCCACCGCGACCCGTCAGCTGGTACTCTCAACTTTCCGTCTTTCTTACGGTCTTCTTCGTTCCATCGCATCGCTTTGGCGTGCTCTTTGTTTTGAAGAACGTTTCAACCGTGGTATTATAGGAGAATACCACATCACCTTGGCAGGAATCTTCTTCAGGGCGCTCGCCCTCGAGATCACCATGCTCATCGCGCTGATCTTATAGCGCAATGCACCACATACCTGCAAGCGCTCAAATCCTCGTACTCACCGCGGTAGAGGATGCAATCATTAGGGCATGCATGTATCTTCGCACCTCTAACCCTAGAGGATGACAACCTTCTTTGCTTCAGACGTACTCTCGGGCAATTCGTTGTCCTTTGGAAGCATATCCTTTATCATTACCAGCAACTTTCCAAATCCCTTGTCAGATACACCATTCTCTGCCTTCCATTGCAGCAATTCCAGTGTGGTGCCCAGCTTTTTCTTGTCACCTACGCAATTCGGGTACAACAATTTTTTGTGATCCTCTAACATGCGCTGCAACTTCTTCTCCAAATCACTTGCGCAGTTTCTCTTTGCATCGGCAATGGCCCGACCTAGATCATCAACGGGCTCATCTGATGCCTCTTCTTCAGCTTCTTCCCGCATTGCCGGCCCAGCTTCTTCCCGCATTACCAGCTCAGCTTCTTCACCCATTGTTGTATCATCGTATTCAGGGAACCCATGGCCAGGATAGCTGTCATCGTCCTCTTCTTCTTCATTGTCTTCCATCATAACCCCTCTTTCTCCGTGCTTGGTCCAAACATTATAGTGGGGCATGAAACCGGACTCAAACAGGTGGACGTGAATGGTTCTTTACGAGAGTAATTGCGACCATTCTTACAGCCAGCACATGGACAAGGCATAAAACCATCCGCCCGCTTGTTTGCCTCACCGCATAAGCAGAAAAGTATGCACGCCCTCAACGAACTGGGGAGAGCATCGGTCATCGTACATCCATTGCCGGCTCATCTTCATTACACAACACCTAATAGACCAAATTAATACAAGTTCATACATAAAGTTCATACAACACTTAAATGCAACAAACAAATAACTCTCTAGCTAAAGCATTTAAATGCAACAACAAATGCGATCAAGATCGCAACTAAGGTAACAATTGATCTAACAGCATAATGATACCAAGCCTCACTATCGATGGCATATTTTCTAATCTTTCTAATCTTCAAGCGCATTTTCTCCATCTTGATCTTGTGATCATCGACGACATCGGCAACATGCAACTCCAATTCCATCTTCTCCCCTCAATTCTTTTCAATTTTTTTTCAAGTACTCGCTTTTCTCTTTCAACTAAATTTAACCTCTCGACAATAGGGTCGGTTGGAATTTCCGGTTCACATACCTCCTAGATAAAATATCTATGTCAACTTGATGGGCATAATTTGTCATAAACACGAAATGCAACAAATAGTTTTAAAAGAGAATATACCACATCCGAATCATAACAAGGACGAGGGCCGACGGGGACGGATATCAAAACCATGGCACTATGTATAACAAACAACGAACGGGTAAGATAATTATTATACGAGTAACTATATATCCAAATCACACAAACATCTTATATAAAATTTCATGAACAAGAGGCTCACCACAAGGTGGTGCCGGCGACGCGACGGTGCGGGCGATCGACGGTGGTTACGACAGAGATTTAGAAGGCACTAAGTAAACCACACCTACATATGCAAACTAAGTGTTATTTTGACCTCAAATTGCATATAAATCAAATACTAGCACATATATATATTTCCTCCCAAATTACTAAACTCACAAATTAATAACTATATAAACCAATGCAAGAGCTAATCTAGCAATGAGAAATGAAAGGACAAAGTTGCTAACCTTTGTGATCACTTGAATGGATGGGGGCCTTCAAACCTTGACAAATTTTGGGCAAAATGTGTGATGAGCTCGAGGGGAGAAGAGGAAGAACAGAGAGGAGAGGAGAGGGGAAAGGGGGAAGAACAGAGCGAGCTGGACGAAGGGTTTATATGCAAGAGGACCTATAGTACCGGTTCGTGGCACGAACCGGTACTAAAGGTGCTGGAGGGGGCCCAGACTGACAACATCCTGCTACCACCCTCATTAGTACCGGTTCGTGGCACGAACCGGTGCTAAAGGTTAGCCACGAACCGGTGCTAAAGGCTAGCCTTGGAACCGGCACTAATGTATACATTTGTGCCGGCTCTAATACAAACCGGCACTAATGTGCTTCACGTTTTGACCCTTTTTCTACTAGTGATCCCAACCGATCCGTCCAAAACTACTAAGTATTTCTTTCTGTAGTTACGTCAAGTCTGTTTGAGTTTAGGATAATCCATGTCTCACGTTCATAGGAAAAAATGACGAGATGGAGCTTGGCTCCAAGAGTAGACCAGTGAATTGATGTTCCACATTGGATTGTGTGCTACTGCTAGGCTTCTTTAGTTCTTAGTACTATTGGTGCGACCCGCCACCCTTTTATGGTAACACTGTGTTTCTTAGTTTGTATAAACTTAGTAATAAATGGTTCAATTGTATGCGGCAGAGAAGCATTTTTTTCCGATAAAGAGCATTTCATTGAATTGAAATATCGAGTTGATACAATCGCATCATAGAATGCCCGGCCTCTACATAACTAAATGCACACAGCCAACAAATCCACAAACCTAAAAATAAAAAGCTAAGGCTCGAACAGCCAGTATAAAGAAAAATAAAGATAAAGCCAGCCTAAGACGCGGCGAATCCTATCCGAAGATCACACCACCATCCATGGGGTAGAAAACCTCCCGGGCCGTACGCTCCAGCCGAGTAGACTCCATCATAAAAAGGTCTCTGTCCTCCGGCCTCTGCAGAATAGACAACATACGGAGCCATCGCGAACACACATGAATAACCTGCATAGGAGACGAAACACATTTGTTGTTAAAACTTATATCATTTCTGGTGAGCCACAATGCCCAACATAATGCAGCTGCCCCCACAAGGATGTGTGCAGGGAATTGTTTATCTATTTCCCTCAACCAATTGCCGAACATGTTCCGTGCACTACATGGGGGAAAAAGATTTGAAGCTATTTGGACAATGGCCCACACAGACCGAGCAAACTTGCACTCAAAAAATAAGTGTTTAATAGACTCGTCCTGATGGCAGAAGACACAGCTTTTGCACCCTTGCTAGTTGTGACGTGCCAAATTATCCCTAGTTAAGATCACCCCTCTATTCATAAACCAGAGGAATATCTTTACTCTTAGAGGGATTTTTAGCTTCCACAATTTTCTGTTATCAATTGGAACCTCGTTATGAACCATAGCATCATACATGGATTTGACTGAAAACTTTCAATTCTGGTGCAATTTCCATCTAAAGGTATATGGTTCATCCGACAACTGAATGACCTCCAAACAGCTGAGCAAATCATTCCAGGCTGCTAGGCGAGGTCCTAGAAGATCCCTACGAAAGGAAATATCAAGGTTTGCCTGACCCAAAGCTTGTTTGATCGTGACAAATTTATGTCTAACAATCCGGTACAAACTTGGGTATTGCACGCTAAGAGGGTTGGTCCCTAGCCAGGTATCTTCCCAGAAACGGACTTGGGACCCGTCCCTGACGGAGAACGTGCCAAACTGAAAAAAGAATTCTTTAGCTTTCATAACCCCACTCCAAAAATGTGAATCACCAGGTTTCCAGTAGACCTGAGATATAGCTTTGGAACCCACGTACTTATTACGAATGATTTCCTGCCAGATTCCATTCTCAGTGAGTAGTTTGTACACCCATTTGCTGAGAAGTGCGATATTTTTAATCTCAAGGTCTTGGATTCCAAGACCCCCTTGGCTTTTAGGTCGACATAATACATTCCACCTAGTTGTGCGATATTTTTTGGTTTCATTATCACTTTGCCAAAAAAATCTTGATCTAAAATAGTCTAAGCGCTGAAGTACTCCTTTTGGAAGATGGAAGAATGATAACATGTATAGAACCATGTTCGTGAGGACCGAGTTGATCATAATTAATCGACCCCCATAGGACAAGAGTTTGTCCTTCCAACTGCCAGCGCTTCTCCGTCTCTCTTCTACATGCTTCCATTCAGCTATAGTCAAGCGCCGATAATGGATGGGGATGCCCAGGTAACGAATCGGGAACTGCCCGAGTTGACAGCCAAAGATGTCAGCATATTCAGCTGCAACTTCTGCGGCCTCGCCAAAACAGAAGAGTTCACTCTTATGGAAATTAATTTTGAGACCAGAGAGTTCCTCAAAAGCACAAAGCAGCAATTTGAGGTTTTTGGCTTGTTCTAAATTGTGGTCTAGGAACAAAATGGTATCATCATCATATTGTAGAATAGATAATCCATGTTTTACCAAATGAGGGGTGAAACCGCTAATTTGTCCGGCTATCTTAGCCCTCTCAACCAGGGTAGCTAACATATCAGCCACAATGTTAAATAAGATAGGGGATGAGGGGTCCCCTTGGCGAAGCCCCTTCCTAGTCTGAAAGTAATTGCCCACATCATCATTTACCTTGATGGCTACACTACCTCCAGACACAAAACTCTCTACCCATCGACACCATGTATTCGAAAACCCCTTCATGCGTAATTTTTGCAACAGAAAGGGCCATTTAACTTTATCATAGGCTTTTTCGAAGTCGATCTTAAAGATGACTCCGTTCAACTTTTTATGGTGAAGCTCGTGTACAGTTTCATGTAGAACAGCAACTCCATCTAATATGTTCCGTCCTTGCATGAAAGCTGTTTGGGTGGGTTTGACGACATGGTCAGCCACCCCATTTAGCCGGTTAGTCGCAACCTTCGTAAAGATTTTAAAACTAACATTTAGAAGGCAAATCGGTCTATATTGTTGAATCCGACTAGCATCTTTTGTCTTCGGTAATAAAATGATTTCCCCAAAATTTAGACGGGAGATGTCTAGTTTCCCGGCATACAGTTCATTAAACAACTGAACGAGGTCAGACTTGATCATATCCCAAAAAGATTGATAGAACTCCGCTGGGAACCCATCTGGGCCCGGAGCCTTGTTGTGCTCCATCTGAAACACCGCGGTTCGAATTTCCTCCTCAGAGAATGGGGAGGTTAGGAATTCATTTTCTGCAACAGAAACTTGATGAATGTCATGTATGATAGACTCATCCATCGCAACGGTTGTATCATTTGATGGTCCAAAAAGTTGTTTATAATACTTAGTAATGTAGCTTTTAAGTGGTGCCTCCCCCTGGATCCGACCCTCCTCCTGGTCTAGAACGAAGATATGCTTCTTTCTATGTCTTCCATTGGCTAACATTTGGAAGTATTTCGTATTATCATCTCCGAGGACGAGCGAGTCCGTCTTACAGCGTTGGTACCATTTGATTTCCTCCTCACGTAACAGGCGGGCTAACTGCTCATTGAGATGACTTTTTTGTTCAATCTCTGTGGCAGAAAGAGGTCTCACCTCTGCAATTTTATCGAGAGTATCAATTAAGGTTGAGAGACGCAGCTTCTCTTTCTTGTAAATACCAGCTGTGTGTTTAGCCCATCCACGGAGGAATCGGCGCAGAGCGTGTATACGATTATTCCACCGTTGAATGGGCGTGTTACCACGAGGTTGGCGTGCCCACACTTTTTGAACCCGCTCATGAAAACCCTCTCTAGTGAGCCATCCTAGTTCAAACTTGAACTGATGGCAATTCACACTAGGAGCTGCCTGACCGAAGTCGGTTAGCAGTGGAGCATGGTCAGATAAGGCCTCGATTCTTTCTAGTGTCCGTACCGAAGCTAGGGGATATTTATATTCCCAGTTGGTGGTAACTAGTACCCAGTCAAGTTTTTCATAAGTTGGGTTTGCTCTGTTATTGGCCCAGGTATACTGACAACCAGACATAGTGAGTTCCCTCAAATCGAGACTGTCAATAACAGCATTAAAAAGAAACGGCCATCTTGAATCAAACCGGTCATTGTTTTTTTTTCCTGCTGGTAGCGTATACTATTAAAATCCCCCCCCCCCCCCCCCCCGATTAACATAGGATGAGGATTCTCTCGGCAGGTATTGACCAATTCTTTGAGAAAAGCCGACTTAAACTCCTCTTGAGCGGCGCCATAAACTGCCACCAAGCTCCAAAGGAAGTTGTCAGATTTATTTCTGAGGTGAAATTTGATATGATATTCCCCCTTAGACGTGGACAGGAGTTCCAGATATGTGGAGTGTATACCCAGCAGTATGCCCCCAGACCTCCCAGATGGCGGTAGGATGTGCCATTTGTAATCGTACCCACTTGAAAAATGGTCAAGATCACGTGTTGGGAAGTCTCTTTTGCCACACTCAGAGATGGCCACAAAGTCTAGAGCATGATCCCTACACACAAAGTCTTGGGGACTTGGCGGCAGAGAAGCATAGGGTTGGGGATAATGAAAGCTTTCGTTTTCTACCACATCTCCAATCTCATGGGCGGACATCAACGTTTACAAAATTGACACCTGCATGACATCAATTTGCAATCACTTGAGATGGAATCCATCATGGAAGAGATCCGCGAGGTCATCACATGGAGCTGCTGCCACTGAAAGTGCATATCCCAGTTAGACACACACTTATAACCCTCGATCATCTTTGCTGCCAAAACATTCAGTTTTTCCTGATTTTGTCTACTAATTTTTTTAATTACTATTCAATCACATGTCGCTATAGGGGCCAGCGGCATGTATTGTTGACCATCCTGGTTTTTGTTTTAGCTCGTGAAAAGTGTCGCATGGATAAACAGTGCATGAACAATACCTATCACCATCTCCTATGGTGGCAAGTGCCATGTGTCACCTAGGGTAGGTGCCGCCAGAGTAGTAGTTTTGTCAATAATTTTCAAGGTGGCTCTTTCTGCCAACTCATTGGTACGGGTGGTCCTTTACGGAAAAAATTGCTTCGATGATAACATTGCCGATTTGTTAGTGGCAAATATAATGATGACACTTGCAAGATCCTTTTTTGCACTTAATCGGACCATGTGCAATTGTGTCTGAGGAACCCACTAAGATTGAGATCCAACTAAGAGTAAAGCGTGGAAAGAAGCTTGATTATAATATGCATTCAGTCTAGTCGAGAATCACCTCTGCAAGATAGAGCTATCACATCAGCAACTTGAGCAACCGGTGAATGAATAGTGTGGATCTCTGAGAAGAGAGTCGTTCTCTTTCTTCCCCATGAAGAAAGAAAGGCAATCTCCACCAACCCTAGATGGCTAGGTAAACTTTTTCCCTCTGGACTTTACCGGCAAACACGAGGATTCGCCTCCCCTCTTCCTACCGATCTGACGGCTGGTGGTGGGGAGGAGTATCCCTGTGCTTCCACTCCGGTTAGTATTTTAGGTTAGGTATATTTAGTCCTCGCAGGTGCGACACTTGGGTGGATGGCGACACTTCTTCTTCGAGTTTGTCTTCCAGGCTTCGATCCTCCTCGAGTTTATTCGTTTGGACATAGTCGACGAAGCTCTGGCGTAGATTCCTATCGTCTCCTTGGGACGGTGAGGTTAGGGTTTCTCGTCATGCGGTGAGATTTGGCGCTAGGTGCTTCAGATGTGTGCAAGGGCTCAACGGCGATGACTGCGGCTCTAGGGCACTTGGGCTCGTGCACGAAGACTTCCCGGCTATCATTTACAAGGTCAAGCCGGCTCAGGTAGGGGAGCAGCAAGAGCGGCGCGTTGTCGGCTCGTTCTGGCGGCAATAGTGGTCGTTCGGTGGTCTCAAAATATCGATGTAATTTTTACTATATTTGAGATGCTTTGTACTTTCAATGAATTTTTATAAAAGATATTATCCTTCACAAAAAGAGAAGAGTTCTGAGAAGAGGTTTATTTAGTCTTTCAGTTGTTCCTTTAAAATGTGCGTCGTGTATTTATGACTTTATGAGTTTATGACGTGGGAAGTATCATATAGATCGGTGGCAGGTTTTGGGACGAGGGACGACTCCCAGCCAAGGTGCCTGAGCGTAGATGGGGGAGTTGTTGATGCTATGGAGCGTGAAGTCGTGTATGAGATCTGTATGCTAAGATGATCGATCTCACATGGCCGCTCACCATGGAAGGGATCGAGCATCAAACGTCTCGGCAAATCACAGCCACGTGCATCGTGGAGAATTAGCCAGCGCTCCTTGTCGACGGGCAGCCGCTGCTTGTAGATGTACTCTCCGAGATGCTCCCCTTCCCTATCGACATCGGACAAACCGAACACCAGAACGAAGCCGGAACTGAAAAAACCGAATTTTCGGTTTTTCATTTCAGTACAGACAATTTCGGTTTCTACTTGCAATAACCGAACTAACTTCGGTTGATTCGGTTCCTATCTCGGTTGACCGAAATAACACCGAACTGGACCTGTCAGACTGGCAGACGTATTAGTATCGAACTCTCTGTTGGCCTCTGGCAGTATGGACAAAGAGCATTTCTCGTTTTCCCATACACACGCAGGCACCCACTTCTGTATGCTAAAGTATTTGTTTTTTTTCCGAGAAAACTCTAAGCTAACTAGGCCTGGACGTTCTACTAAATAGATCTTGACAACCCAGCCCGTGTACAACCAGCAAAGAGATACCATGGGCGTCTCTTTTGTGGGCTGTGGGCCGACCACGTGCATGGAAATCAGCCCGTGTGCGAGTGTGCGGCCAGACAAGTGTGACATGGCGTTCGTTTAGTCCCACCTCGCTTGAACGGTTTAATGGGGCACATAGCTTTGGCTATATAAGAGGTTGCAGCAGCCGCGGTGAGCACAAATTGCTTAAAACAATGCTTTTCGGTGTTAACCGCAAACCGAACCGAACTAGTTGGTTAACCGAAGTTTCGGTTAGCCCTTTTGGGTTGACATTTTCGGTTAGTAAATTTGAAAACCGAAATTGTGAAAAAACCGAACGATAGAAACCGAATTTTCGGTTTATACTGAACGCCCACCCCTACTTACCGTCGTCGTCTGCAGGAGCGGTGACGAACGTGAAGCTTCTTGATGGCGGTTGGTCACTGGTGGAGAGAGGCGGGACGGTCATGGTGGCGAGGCGTGTGGCAAGCTCCGGTGATGGAGCAGTGCTCGAGGAAGAGAATCGGGTCGGTCAGCGTATGTGAGATTTATGCGGGATATAGAAACTGGGGAGAGATTACAGGGGCTTAATTTGGAAACGAAAGAAGGATTTGGAAAGCAACCAAGCCATGCGATTAATACCATATCGATGTTGATGGACCAGTCTGACGAATGCCTCGTATCAGACGTATGATAGGAAGCGTTTCCCTATCATATATCATGAAACGCTGAAGCCTCTTAAAAAGTGGCAGTCTTATTTCTGTATTGGGATGTACTGTATCATATGTAGATGCAAGTTTCCTCTTTTTTTAAGAACATTACAAATGCAAGTAGCACCAACCCTAGATTGTGCTTATGTATGGTTGCACTCCCTGGTCCTTTTGTAACCCATCTCATCAACCCTAGAACATATCAGTTTACCATTTTCATTAGTTAGTCTTCAACAACCACACGACACACACTATCTATTTTATTCATCGGTTATCATCAAAGCACACAAACATCTTCAAACGGATGAATATTTATCAGGTTTCGTGTACTATTTTAGGACCCCATTTTGTAACAAATGATCAGCTTTGAAGGATATGATTTCCAATAAAAATGATTTCTTGTGCTGATCAGCAAAAAGGAATAGCTATCCTAGAATCCATTGAATTTCATACGGATGGAGGAAATTAAATTCTCTAATATATGTCTATACAATTTCGTGTATTTTTCCTGTGTGACATCCAAACACCATTTTCGAAGGTTCATATGGTTTTTCTTCATTAAGATATTGATTGATTTTTAAGATACGTGAAATTCAATTGCCGTTGCTTTTCTATTTGAACTTTTTTGAGTTTTCATATTCCAAATGGGGTCTACTTTTCACGTTATCCTGATATATCTGTCTCGGTGTCACTACTAGGGAAAAGCCTAGCAGTAGCGCTGGTTTTTGGCCTCCGCGCTACTGCTACGGTGCTACAGCTAAGGGTTGGCAGTAGCGTTGGTCTACACACACTACTACTATACGTACTTAGTAGTAGCACGTTTTGCAGAAGGCGCTACTGGTAATTACTAGCAGCGCGCCTCTGTGTCTGCGCTAGTACTATTATTGCGTATTCTATTTCTTTTTCATTTTATGTCATATTCATACACCGTTATACAAGTTTTCATACAGTAACAATTTAGAGATTGTTTTATATCATAATGAGCACTTAGGATCCATCCGCTTGAAACTAATCTGCGGTTCTTTCACCCAATGATATAATAACTCATCATCATTATCATCATCATATCATTAATAACTTATCATCATAATGAAGGAAATATGCTCTAGAGGCAATAATTAAGTTGTTATTTATACTTCCTTATATCATGATAAATGTTTATTATTCATGCTAAGAATTGTATTAACCGGAAACTTAATACATGTATGAATACATAGACAAACAGAGTGTCGCTAGTATGCCTCTACTTGACTAGCTCGTTAATCAAAGATGGTTAAGTTTCCTAGCCATGGACAAAGAGTTGTCATTTGATAAACGGGATCACATCATTAGAGAATGATGTGATTGACTTGACCCATCCGTTAGCTTAGCACGATGATCGTTTAGTTTGTTGTTATTGCTTTCTTCATAACTTATACATGTTCCTATGACTATGAGATTATGCAACTCCCGAATACCAGAGGAACACTTAGTGTGCTATCAAATGTCACAACATAACTGGGTGATTATAAAGATGCTCTACAGGTGTCTCCGATGGTGTTTGTTGAGTTGGCATAGATCGAGATTATGATTTGTCACTCCGAGTACCGGAGAGGTATCTCTGGGCCCTCTCGGTAATGCTCATCACTATAAGCCTTGCAAGCAATGTGACTAATGAGTTAGTCACGGGATGATGCATTCACTACAGGAATCAGGTAATTTGACGTCTGTGCCCCACAGACGGCAAAGACCTAAAAACAGACGGCAAAGAGTTCACCGTCTGCAAGCTGACGGCAAACTCAGACGGCAAAGATAAGTCGGCAAAGAGTGCATTGCCGTCAGCTTTTCAATTGCCAGACGGCAAAGATTTTGCCGTCACCCAAATCATTGATTTGCCGTCAGCCTGAGACATAACAGACAGCACAGAAAACATCTCTGCCGTCAGCCAAATTCGGTCTTTGCCGTCAGCATAAAAAATGAGAGACGACAAAGTTATTTTTTTAATAAAATAAATGAACCAACCATGCACATGCACAGGGCAGGGTCAGACGCGGTTACATCTCAAAGTACAAAACAACAAAATATAATAAGTCCCTCAAAAAAAAATAAGTATATACAAGATGTCACATCTCAACACGTCCACCTCCACCCGAGCAATAATACAACTAATTACAAAATATCTAATTGATACTCAAAAAATAAATTTTTTACAAAATATCTAATTACAAGAGTACTAATTAGAAGAGTACTAATTACAAAGTATCATCCTCCTCCATTGCCAGGAAGCAGAGAGGCAGCGAGTGGGACTTCGACTAGGAGCTGGTGAGCTTGGACGGCTTGGGGCAGACGACGGTGCAGAGTGGACTCCGGCGAGCTTGCACAGGACGGACTCCGGCGAGCTCGGGCAACGGCGAGGAGAAGTAGGCATGGGCGCGGAGCGGACTTCGCAGAGCTTGGACGCTGGCGCGGGGCGCAGAGTATGGCCGGCCGGGCGCTGGGAGGCCGGGCAGGCTGTTTATGGGCGGGCGAGGGAGGGCCGGCGCGCGGGAGGCCGAAGCAGGCCCGGTTTGCGGCGGGGAGAGGGAGGGCCGGCGAGCAGCTGTGGTGATGCGGGGCGCGCCAGGGGCCGGTGTGCGGTGGGGCGAGGGAGGACCGACGAGCGGCTGGGGCGAGGCAGGCGCATCAGGCCCGGCGCGGTGGGGCGAGGGAGGGCGAAGGAGGCCGGGCGACGGCCGAACGAGGGAGGGCCGAGGGAGAGCGCGCGGGCCGGACGAGGGAGGGCCGAGGAGAGCCGGGCGCCGGACGAGGGAGGGCCGAGGGAGAGCTGGCGCACGGGGGGGCGAGTAGAGCCGGCGCGCGGCCGGACAAGGGAGGGCCGGCGCGCGGCTGGGCGAGGTGGGGCGGGCGGCTTGGCCGGGGCGAGGTGAGAGAGAGGGAGTGCGGGTGGGGTGGGCGGGTGCGAGGTGAGAGAGAGGGAGAGGAGAGGATAAGGCCAGCGCGTGTGGGTGGGTGGGCCAGTGGGTTGCGTGTGGGTGGGTGGGCCTGAGATCGGTCTGGGTGGGCGCTGCGGATCATGCCAGCTCATCGATCCGCGAGATCGATCCGGGTGTTGTGTTTCTTGCTTTGCCGTCTGTGTTTTGTATTGCATACGGCAAAGAGCGTTTATTTGTCATCTCCAACAAAAAAGGCAGACGGCAAAGAATTTGCCTTCTGTGTTTCGTATTACAGACGGCAAAGAGCATCTTTGCCGTCTGTAATATAAAATGCAGACGGCAAATAAATACTTTGACGTTTGTAATACGAAACACAGAGGGCAAAGTTTATTTTGCCGTCATTTATTCTTTGCCGTCTGTTGACGACGGCAAACCCTTTCTTTGCCGTCAACCCGATGAAATGCTGACGGCAAAGACGCCCCCTGACGGCAAATTAACTGTTTCCCATAGTGATTACGGAACAAGTAAAGAGACTTGGCGGTAATGATATTGAACTAGGTATTGAGATACCGACGATCGAATCCCGGGCAAGTAACATACCGATGACAAAGGGAACAACATATGTTGTTATGCGGTTTGACCGATAAAGATCTTCGTAGAATATGTAGGAACCAATATGAGCATCCAGGTTTCGCTGTTTGTTATGGACTGGAGATGAGTCTTGGTTAAGTCTACATAGTTCTCGAACCCGTAGGGTCCGCACGCTTAACGTTCGGTGACGATCGGTATTATGAGTTTATGTGTTTTGATGTACGTACCGAAGGTTGTTCGGTTCCGGATATGATCACGGACATGACGAGGAGTCTCGAAATGGTCGAGACATAAAGATCGATATATTGGATGACTATGTTTGGACATCGAAATGGTTCTGGATGAGTTCGGGCATTTACCGGAGTACCGGGGGGTTACCGGAACCCCCCGGGGAGTGTATGGGCCTTAATGGGCCTTAGTGGGAGAGAGGAGGAGGCGGCCTAGGAGCCCCCCCCCCCAAGCCCAATCTGAATTGGGAAGGGGGCGGCCCCCCTTTCCTTCCTCCCTCTCTCCTCCTTCCTTCCTCTCCTACTCCTACTTGGAAGGGGGGAATCCTACTCCTGGTGGGAGTAGGACTCCCCTAGGGAGCGCCATAGAGAGGGTCGGCCCTCCCCCTCCTCCACTCCTTTATATACGGGGGAGGGGGCACCCCATAGACACACAAGTTGATCATTGTCTTAGCCGTGTGCGGTGCCCCCCTCCACCATAATCCACCTCGGTCATATCGTTGTAGTGCTTAGGCGAAGCCCTGCGCTGGTAGCTTCATCATCGCCGTCATCACGCCGTCGTGCTGACGAACCTCTCCCTCGACACTCAGCTGGATCAAGAGTTCGTGGGACGTCACCGAGCTGAACGTGTGCAGATCGCCGAGGTGACGTATGCTACCTCTTGAGCATGCGTTGGTTTTTCCCTTGAAGAGGAAAGGGTGATGCAGCAGAGTAGCTTAAGTATTTCCCTCAGTTTTTGAGAACCAAGGTATCAATCCAGTAGGAGGCCACACGCAAGTCCCTCGTACCTACACAAACAAATAAGAACCTTGCAACCAACGCGATAAAGGGGTTGTCAATCCCTTCACGGCCACTTTCAAACGAGAGATCTGATAGAGATGATAAGATAATATTTTTGGTATTTTTATGATAAAGATTGAAAGTAAAGATTGCAAAATAAACTACACCAGAAATAGCTCGTTGACGGGAGATTAATATGATGGAAAATAGACCCAGGGGCCATAGGTTTCAATAGTGGCTTCTCTCAAGATAGCAAAAGTATTACGGTGGGTGAACAAATTACTGTCGAGAAATTGATAAAAAGTGCATAATTATGAGAATATCTAGGCATGATCATGTATATAGGCATCACGTCCGTGACAAGTAGACCGACTCCTGCCTACATCTACTACTATTACTCCACACATCGACCGCTATCCAGCATGCATCTAGAGTATTAAGTTCATAAGAATAGAGTAACGCATTAGGAAAGATGACATGGTGTAGAGGGATAAACTCAAGCAATATGATATAAACCCCATCTTTTTATCCTCGATGGAAACAATACAATATGTGTCGTTTCCCCTCATCACATCGGGATCGAGTACCGCATGATTGAACCCAAAGCTAAATACTTCTCCCATTGCAAGAAAGATCAATCTAGTAGGCCAAACCAAACTGATAATTCAAAGAGACTTGCAAACATAACCAATCATACATAAAAGAATTCAGAGAAGATTCAAATATTGTTCATAGATAATCTTGATCATAAACCCACAATTCATCGGATCTCGACAAACACACCGCAAAAGGAGTTACATCGAATAGATCTCCAAGAAGATCGAGGAGAACTTTGTATTGAGATCCAAAGAGAGAGAAGAAGCCATCTAGCTAATAACTATGGACCCGAAGGTCTGTGGTAAACTACTCACACATCATCGGAGAGGCTATGGTGTTGATGTAGAAGCCCTCCGTGATCGATGCCCCCTCTAGCGGAGCACCGGAAAAGGCCCCAAGATGGGATCTCACGGGTACAGAAGGTTGTGGCGGTGGAAATAGGGTTTCGTGGTGCTCCTAGATGGTTTAGGGGTACGTAGGTATATATAGGAGGAAGAAGTAGGTCGTTGGAGCCACGAGGATGGGGGCGCGCCCAGGGGGGCAGGCGCGCCTCCCGGGCTCGTGGCCTCCTCGGTTGTTTCTTGACGTCCACTCCAAGTCCTCTAGATCACGTTTGTTCCAAAAATCACACTCCCGAAGATTTCATTCCGTTTGGACTCCGTTTGATATTCCTTTTCTGCGTAACACCGAAATAGGCAAAAAAACAGCAATTTGCACTGGGCCTTGGGTTAATAGGTTAGTTCCAAAAACAATATAAAGTGTATAATAAAGCCCAGTAAACATCCAAAAAAATATAATAGCATGGAGCAATAAAAAATTATAGATACGTTGGAGACGTATCAAGGATCCCCAAGCTTAATTCCTGCTCGTCCTCGAGTAGGTAAATGATAAAAACAGAATTTTTTATGTGGAATGCTACTTAGCATATTCTTCAATGTAATTTTCTTTATTGTGGCATGAATGTTCAGATCCGAAAGATTGAAGATAAAAGTTTAATATTGACATAAAAATAATAATACTTCAAGTATACTAACTAAGCAATCATGTCTTCTCAAAATAACATGGCCAAAGAAAGTTCATCCCTACAAAATCATATAGTTTGGTCATGCTCCATTTTCGTCACACAAGATGCTCTCATCTTGCACAACCCCGATGACAAGCCAAGAAATTGTTTCATACTTTAGTAATCTCAAACTTTTTTTCAACTTTCACGCAATACATGAGCGTGAGCCATGGATATAGCACTATGGGTGGAATAGAATATAATGATGGGGGTTGTGTGGAGAAGACAAAAAGGAGAAAGTCTCACATTGACGCGGCTAATCAATGGGCTAGGGAGATGCCCATTAATTGATGTCAATGCAAGGAGTAGGGATTGCCATGCAACGGATGCACTAGAGCTATAAATGTATGAAAGCTCAACAAAATAAACTAAGTGGGTGTGCATCCAACTTGCTTGCTCACGAAGACCTAGGGCATTTGAGGAAGCCCATTGTTGGAATATACAAGCCAAGTTCTATAATGAAAAAATCCCACTAGTATATGAAAGTGACAAAATAAGAGACTCTCTATAATAAAAAAATCATGGTGCTACTTTGAAGCACAAGTGTGGAAAAAGGATAGTAGCATTGTCCCTTTTTATTTCTCTTTTTTCCATTTTTTTGGGCCTTATTCTTTTTGGCCTTTCTCTCTTTTTTGAGGGACAATGCTCTATTAATGATGATCATCACACTTCTATTTATTTACAACTCGATGATTACAACTTGATACTAGAACAAGATATGCCTCTATATGAATGCCTCCGGTGGTGTACCGGGATGGGCAATGAATCAAGAGTGACATGTATGAAATAATATGCATTGTGGCTTTGCGAAAAATACGATATCAGCTATATGATCATGCAAGGCAATATGACAATGATGAAGCGTGTCATAATATATGGAACAGTGAAAAGTTGCATGGCAATATATCTCGGAATGGCTATGGAAATGCCATAATAGGTAGGTATGGTGGCTATTTTGAGGTAGATATAAGGAGGTTTATGTGTGATAGAGCGTATCGTATCACGGGGTTTGGATGCACCGGCGAAGTTTTCACCAACTCTCAAGGTGAGAAAGGGCAATGCACGGTACCGAAGAGGCTAGCAATGATGGAAGGTTGAGAGTGCGTGTAATCCATGGACTTAACATTAGTCATAAAGAACTCACATACTTATTGCAAAAATCTACAAGTCATCAAAAACCAAGCACTACGCGCATGCTCCTAGGGGGATAGATTGGTAGGAAAATACCATCGCTCGTCCCCGACTACCACTCATAAGGATGACAATCAAAGAACACCTCATGTTTCAATTTTGTTTACACAACGTTTACCATACGTGCATGCTACGGGACTTGCAAACTTCAACACAAGTATTTCTCAAATTCACAACTACTCAACTAGCACAACTTTAATATCACTATCTCCATATCTCAAAACAATCATCAAGTATCAAACTTCTCTTAGTATTCAATGCGCTTTAAAGTTTTTATCTTGGATGCCTATCATATTAGGACTAATTTTATAACCAAAGCAAATTACCAAGCTGTTCTAAAGGACTCTAAAAATAATATAAGTGAAGCATGAGAGATCAATAATTTCTATAAAATATAACCACCACTGTGCTCTATAAGATATAAGTGAAGCGCTAGAGCAAAATTGTTTAGCTCAAAAGATATAAGTGAAGCACATAGAGTATTCTAATAAATTTCGAATGATGTGTGTCTCTCCCAAAAGGTGTGTACAACAGGGATGATTGTGGTGAAATAAAAAGCAAAGACTCAAATCATACAAGACGCTCCAAGCAAAACACATATCATGTGGTGAATAAAAATATAGCTTCAAGTAAAGTTACCGATGGACGAAGACAAAAGAGGGGATGCCTTCCGGGGCATCCCCAAGCTTAGGCTTTTGGGTTGTACTTAGATTTTACATTGGGGTTCCTTGGACATCCCCAAGCTTAGGCTCTTGCCACTCCTTGTTCCATAATCCATCAAATCTTTACCCAAAACTTGAAAACTTCACAACACAAAACTTAACAGAAAATCTTGTGAGTTCCGTTAGCGAAAGAAAAGAAAACACCAATTCAGGGTACTGTAATGAACTCATTCTTTATTTATATTGGTGTTAAACCTACTGTATTCCAACTTCTCTGTGGTTCATAACCTCCGATACTAGCCATAGATTCATCAAAATAAGCAAACAACACACGAAAAACAGAATCTGTTAAAAACAGAACAGTCTGTAGTAATCTGTATCAAACGCAAACTTCTGGAACTCCAAAAATTATAAAATATATTGCTGGACGTGAGGAATTTATCTATTAATCATCTTCAAAAAGAATCAACTAAATAGCACTCTCCAGTAAAAAGTTGTAGCTAATCTCGTAAGCGCTAAAGTTTCTGTTTTTTACAGCAAGATCAAAAAGATTTCACCCAAGTCTTCCCAAAGGTTCTACTTGGCACAAACACTAATTAAAACACAAAAACACATCTAACCAGAAGCTAGATGGATTATTTATTCCTAAAAATAACCAAAGAGCAAGAAACAAAAATAAAACTAGGTTGCCTCCCAACAAGTGCTATCATTTAACGCCCCTAGCTAGGCATAAAGGCAATGATAGATCTAGGTATTGCCATCTTTGGCATTCAATCCATAAGTAGCTCTCATAATAGATTCATAAGGTAATTTAATTTTCTTTCTAGAAAAGTGTTCCATCCCTTTCCTTAACGGAAATTGGAATCTAATATTCCCTTCCTTCATATCAATAATTGCACCAATCATTCTAAGGAAAGGTCTACTAAGAATAATAGGACATGAAGGATTGCAATCTATATCAAGAACAATGAAATCTATGGGCACATATTTCCTATTTGCAACAATAAGAACATCATTAATTCTTCCCATAGGTTTCTTAATGGTGGGATCCGCAAGGTGCAAGTTTAGAGAACAATCATCAAATTCATGGAAACCCAACAAATCACACAAAATTTTTGGAATAGTGGAAACACTAGCACCCAAATCACACAAAGCATAGCATTCATGATCTTTAATTTTAATTTTAATAGTAGGTTCCCACTCATCATAAAGTTTTCTAGGGATAGAAACTTTCAATTCAAGCTTTTCTTCATAAGATTGCATTAAAGCATCAACGATGTGTTTAGTGAAAGCCTTATTTTGACTATAACCATGCGGAGAATTTAGCACGGATCGCAACAAGGAAATACAATCTATTAAAGAACAATTATCATAATTAAATTCCTTGAAATCCAAAATAGAGGGTTCATTGCTATCTAAAGTTTTGACCTCTTTAATCCCATTTTTACCAAATTTTAGATCAAGATCTAAAGACTCTGAATCATTGGGATGCCTTTTAACTAAAGTTGATAGGCCTCTGGCGCCTCCGTGAGACAGGGGACACTAGGCATTGGCACCCAACTCAAAGCATGTGTGCCACTCGTTTCCCATTGCCAACTCAGAGAAAGAAGGGCAGACAAGTGATGGTACCAAGGCCAGTTTTTTCTATAGTCAAACAGCTACCTTTTTAGTATTGTACGAAGAACAGCTTCTTTCTTAGGGGTGTAGAATAGGATGCATCATCAATTCACATGCTACCATCGTTCGAGCCAAAAACATGCACTGGGTTCATATGCTACCTGGTGGAAGACTCTCGTTCCTAGCATACAGCTCACGTCTCTTCCTCTTTTGAAAATGCCATAATAGCTAGACTAGCACGGTTAATTGTCAACATGTTTCACGTAATGCACAGTTTGCGTGAACTATGAAATAAGTAATGCAGCGGTCACATGGTTTTGTATTATCTCATACGCCGTGTCGGAGACGAGAATCTCACAGCATTGTAGGTCCTACCGGTTGTCACTCCATCCTAGAACCAATTTACCGCTCCATAGGCCTATCTGCTACACTGTACAGTGAATAAAGGATCTCTCTTATTTCTATGCTCGTGCGGCTGCATCTCTCCCAGCAGCGATAGTCAGTCGCTTAACGTTCTACTAGCCTGCTAATGAAACTAGTGGTACAGGACCTGGCACAGATCTCAACGAGCTGGGTTCTACACGAACGGTCCAGATACTAGGGTGTACAGACACCTAGGTGCTGAAAGGACACTCTCTTCGGATGTGAGGGTGGTTTCCCGCTGATAACAATTCGAAACAACAACTTCAGACTTTTGAAGCACACAACGCAAAAGATAAACCCTAGCATCTACAGGCATAATAACCACCGGCGGAGCTATGGCAAAGCTCAAAGGGCCATGGCCCACCCTGGGCTGGAGCACAAAGGAGCTTTACATGGAGTATATCCAACAATAATGCATTGATTTTTAATTTGGTAGCACTGTTTGCACTGTCTGGCCCGCCCAATATTTTTCCGGTAGCTCCGCCACTGGGCATAAACATAGCCTATTTTGCCAATGAAAACAAAGCCGATCCGTCGTCGATTGCATAAACCTCCTTTTCCCATTCTCCATTTACTAGGAAGTAATCCTCTTTAGTCCTTACTAAAGGTTCCCATCCATTACTACGACTACGATAGCAAAACTCATCTGCCACCTGTTGCAGTCTTCTCGGCCCCTGGAGCTGCAACTCTGTTGTACCTTGGTTTGTAATTACCATATCCAGACCACAACGACAACCAGTAAGCAAGAACATGATTTTCGAGGAAGCAAATCAACCTGCCACGACGTTGATTTTTGTGAAACGAAACAAATCAAGGTATTGACCTATTTCGTGAACTGTGAAACGGAGATCAAGCTTCTGGGGGCCAATCCGATCTATATTGTATGGTGTATGTGCATTTATACTCCTTCCGTCCGGAAATCTTTGTCGAACAAATAGACGTATGTAGGCGTTTTTCAGTTCTAGATACACCTTATTTTATCAATTTCTGCTACAAATAATTCCGGATGAAAAGAGTACTCCCTCCATTTCTAAATATATGTTTTTTAGAGATTTCAATAAGGACTACATATAGAGGTATATAGACATGATTTAGAGTGTAGATTCACTCTTTTTGCTATCTATGAAGTCCGCATTGAGATCTCTAAAAAGACTTATATTTTTAAAATGTCCTAGTGAGTGAAAGAGCTACAATTCCCTATCCAACAGAAAGATTCTCAAGGAGCAATGTCAGATCATAAAACATGATTTGCTTCTCTCAAATGATTAGAAGCTGCCCGATTAAGAACAATGCATGCTACTCCCTTCGTTTTAAAATAGATGACTCAACTTTGTATAAAGTTAGTATAAAGTTGGGTCATCTATTTTGGAACAGATGGAGTAGAAGTTAGAACTGGAGACGATACTACCAATATTTAGTTTTTTATTCAGATATAAAGAAATATGCACAGATGGTCTTCATGTTAATGGGACATGACGACCTTGATCTCGAACTGCTGTCCGATGACCAACGACAGCCCACTGACGCTGAACACTCCATTCGTCCGGGACTTGGTGCCGGCTGCCTTGAGCCCAGCGCCGTTCACATAGACGGTGAACCCCTTTGGTGGCGACGGGAGCCCCATGAAGATCACCTTGCCGATGACCAGAGTCCGGCCTGGCGCGTACGAGTTCTGCACCACCTGCGAACTCACCTTGGTCGTGATGACGCCCTTGCTATCGTCCGTGTTGCAGCTAAACCTCACCAGGGTCCAGTTGCCTCCCATGCCGCCCATCTCCGGCGACTCGCCGTCATCCAAGAACAGCTCACCGCTGGCGGTGCCATTCTCCGCGAGCGCTACAAGGAGGTGGAACTCGCTTTGGCGTGTGGCGGACGTGGTAAGGCCTGGCTGCTGCAGCGGTAGTATGTTGCCGCCGGCCAAGTGCACGTTTGCCGAGTCTGCTGGTGCTGGGAGCGTCACTCGCTTGCCGGTCTGCAAGGTGATGGCGGGGGAGTGGTCGTGAAGGCTAAACCACCGGCCGGCCGGGAAATAGGCGTCCACGGTGGTGGCGCCCGGCTCTAACACCGGAGAGACAAGCACGCCACGGCCTAGCAGGAACTGCCGGTCCAGGCCGTAGGTATCGGCATCCTGAGGGTAGGAGAAGAAGAGCGGGCGCGCTATGGGTGACCCTGTTGTGTGCGCCTCATACATGAGCGTGTAGATGTAGGGGAGCAACCGGTACCGCATCCCCAACGCCTTCCTTGCCGACTGTGCCGTCGACTCCCACACGTAGAGCTGCCGGACGGTTGTCTTCTCTGCATGCGCCCTGGCAAACGGGTAGAATGCACCAAGCTGAATCCAGCGGCTGCAGAGCTCCTGGGTCGTGTTGCCGTTGAAGCCACAGATGTCGGCGCCCATCATGGGGATGCCGAAGAGTCCAAAGCTGAGGATAGTGTTGATGGAATGCGCAAGCTCGTCCCACCGTGCGGCATTGTCGCCGGTCCAGTGAGCGGTGTAGCGCCCCGAGCCGACGAACGTGGCGCGACTGAGCACGGCGGGCGGCGCGCCGTGTCCTTGAGAAGAGCATCATGCGTGGCCCGGGACTCGAGGAGGCCGTAGAGGTTGTGCGCATCATACTCCAACACGCCATTGAAGTGCACCGCGGAGACCGGCACGGTCTTGTTATTAAGGTTACGGTGAATGCCGGTGTTGTTGATGCGGTAGGGCGAGTCATCGTACTCGTTTAGCTCCTCCCAGGCCTTGAAGTTGGAGGGCTCGTTCATGTCGCACCACAGCCCGTCGGCGGGGATGGTTCGACGGAACTCAGAGATCTTCTGCGCCCAGTACTCAGCAGTGCGTGGGTTCATGAAGTCCGGGTAGTAGACCTCGCCTGGCCACACTCGGCCAACATAGTTGGTACCGTTTCGCTGGAGGAACAAACCCACGGCCTCATTTTGAGGAGGTGCTGCTTCTTTTTTGATCGCCGGGTCAATGATGACCACGTATTTCTGGCTGTTATTGTGGAGCCGGTCGATAAACGGCCGGAGCAGTTTCGCCGGGTAGTTCACCGGATCCAGCGTGAAGTCCTGGTAACCGTCCATGTAGTCGATGTCGGACCAAATCGACTCCAGTGGGATCTTGGCCTTGGCATAGCCGGCGACCACACCCTCCAAATCAGCCACATTCTTGTAGCCATACCTGCACTGGTGGAACCCCAATGACCAGTACGGCATGGGGGCAGGGCGGCCGATGAGCTGGGTGTACTGGTCGACGACGGCGAGCGGGGAGGGACCTGCGAAGAAGTAGAAATCAAGCACGCCGCCGATCACCTTGTAGGTGATGTAGGACCCGCCGTACTTTATGTCCATCCCGTTGCTGTTGAGGAGCAGCACGCCGTGCGCAGCGCCGCCGGGGCGCACGTCCATGTAGAATGGGTGCGAGCTGTAGAGGTTGATGTCCAGTAGGTCCGACCTCTCCAGGTCCTCGTTCCAGATCGTGAACGTGTCGTTCTGCTGGAGCCGGAACGTCCGTTTCGTCTGCTCGCCCAGCCCGTACAAAGATGCCCCCCTGGCTGGCAGCGCCGACGTCACCTCCAAGTACCTGCATTATAGTTAGTTCAACACGCCCATCAGTACTTGGCTACTTACGGATCAACTAGCTACGCCGGGTGTCTTGTACTATCATGTATACTCTCTAGTGTTAAAACCGCTCTTATATTATGGAATGAAGGGAGTATTATACATACCGGTTCTTGAAGACGAGTGTGGCGGAGGTGTCGAAGAGGACGTCGCCAGTGGAGCGGCGGGAGACGGTGAAGCGGAACGGGGCGGTGTGGATGGTGAAGGTCAGGTCTGAAGACTTGCTGGACATGGTGCTGCTGCCGGGCAAGGAAGCATTGCTCATGCCCGAGGAATGTAGAAAGACGTCCTCCAGCGCCGGCGCTGGGCGCGGGATAACGTCATGGGGGACCTCCCATCGCGAATGGTCAGCATCGGTTGTCCGTCTCCAGGCTGCCGCCGGTCATATCAAAATTAAACAGTGAGCATACCTAGTGTGTGCATTATGTGATGTACTACAAGTCAGTGATTGTACCTCTTTTAAAAGATAGGACAATGCTCGTGCTTTTCAACAGGGTATTAGTATTCTACTAGTATGTAAGCTTGTGATTAATTTATTTGCCCATATTAATACGATTGTGCAAATAACTGTTAATCAAATCTTGTGATTTATAATATATTTTGATGAGAATTTTGGTAAGTAAACTAAAGTGAAATTGGTTCATAAGGTAAGTAAATGAAAGCGATTGATTTCAACGGGGAAGGTTGGATGAAGGGATGCTGGGGGCAATGGAACATGGAACGCTATTCTTTTTAAGTACTAGAGAGAAAAAAAACATGAATTAAACTCCCGAATCAGGATGAAGATCAAACACACTTACCTTGCAGTCACGTTGAGCTGCTTGACATCAGGCCCGAACTGTGTCGTCCCGCCTACAAGTGTTAGCTTGGCCGACAGCAAATTCCCTGACCCGGCAACCGACTCGACTTCATAGTTGGCGCCACAATGGTGGAGGAGGCATATGAGGATTGTAAGGAGTGCGAGAAGATCAGCAAATGACGAGACGATAGTCATCAGACGATATGATGGGTGCAACACAAGTGAGTGCCATCAGCTATTGGACGCACAGCTTTATATAGACTTGTAATCATCTTCATTGTTCAGAAAGTTTTAAATGTGCGCGTAAGATTTATGATTATAAAAGGAGGTACTTCAAAGTTAAGACTTATCCCTTCATCCAAATGAGGAAGTCAATTAAAGAGCACTAAAGAACAATGGTAAAGAAGGAATATAATTAATGCCAACAAATGTAAATTACAATCTAATTGCACTCCCTCTATTTTTAATTAATTGTGGTTCTAACTTTCTACTAGGTAAGACTTCTTCTCAGAAAAAAAAGAATAAGTTCGACCAAGTTCATAAAAATATACACCAAAATTGCGGAAAAAAACTCACATAAAATCCTTTATGAACCAAGTCATTTTTATAATCTTGGTCACGTAGAGAAGTTTGATTTGGGACAAAAGTAGAACTGCAATTATTTTGGGAAGGCAAAGTTTCTTATTCTCCCCCATTGCTATTTATTGTCTACGGTTACAGATGAAAAATGTCAGTTAAGCTTTTGCATCTATGAGTTTAGCTATATAATGTACTAGAAGGATTGGGCGCCCTATGTTGTGCGGTTGGTGTTGTTGGAATCTCATAAAAAAGGATTTAGTGTGACTGTGATGGGAGATGATGAAGTGTGTTTTCTTTTTTATATAATGCGGTATTTTGATGGTTCTTTCTAGGGTATAAGAGAGTCTACAGCCGGACATAGCAAATATGACCCCCTAAACGCCTGACCGGACGTGTCCTTCATTTGTTTGTTCACGCAGTCACAATCCTCATTTTCTTCCTCACATGTCCGGTCACTTGCACGTGACTGGTGAAGATGAAGAGAGAGAAAGAAAGGAGAAAAGGTGGTCTGGGGTGGGGCCGCGTCCTACGTGGCGGACTGACCGAGCGCGTCCGAGAGCCCTCATATCCTCCCTACATTTGAGATGGATATGAGTGTTCGCGGACAATCCGGACGTATAGCGATGGTATGAGAGGTCTAGTTGGGTCACTTTTTTCCTTCTCTCTCATGTCCGGTCACTGACTGGGCGCATCCGCGGGCGTATGAGAGAGTGTTTGAGGCATCCGACTCTAAATGTTGTAGTTATATGTTATTTGCAAATTAACTCGCAGGTATGCAGGTAAGTTCCTTGCGGTCGTGACCACATGTATTGTATTGGTGTTACAGTCTCGCATATTTGCATTTAT
This sequence comes from Aegilops bicornis, assembly GCA_021605145.1. Classification (NCBI taxonomy): domain Eukaryota; kingdom Viridiplantae; phylum Streptophyta; class Magnoliopsida; order Poales; family Poaceae; genus Aegilops; species Aegilops bicornis. Next base: position 855,871,752 of record CM038670.1, on the reverse strand, counting down.
GTTTTGTGAAGTGATGAGACATGAGAGCGTGTAGGACTGATGTATTTTTATAAGCTGGTTGTTGCGGATGGATTCAAGAAACCATGGGCATGCTGGACTTTCCCCTCGCGTTAGGGTTATCTTCTCTCTCCGTGGCGACCCGGAGTTGAGCCGCCGCTGACGCTACCTTACTTTCCCCCGCCCTCGATTCCGTTCAGGCTGATCTCGGGGCGCCCTTGTGGTGCTGCCCAGCCTTGGCGAACGAAGCCTGGGGTCCGGTGTGCAGTCTTCTTTGGTCTTTGGTGGAGCTTTGGGATTCATGGCGACTAGCTCTTCTGCGTTGGCATCCGGCGATGACCTAGAGAATTTGATGCAGCAGCTTGGGATTGAGGATTCAGATCTTGATGACGTGGTGTTTGAGGAGGAGTGCCCAACGCCGGTGGCTGTAGTTCGCTGGCTAGCGATTGGACGGGGTCATACCTCTAAGGAATTCGGTGACTTCTGGTTCTACAAGAATATGCGAAGCGCGTGGGATCTTGCGCAGGAAGTGAAGTTCAGATCGCTCGGTGATAACCTCTACACGATGCAGTTCTCCTGCCTAGGTGATTGGGTTAAGGTAATGGAAGGTGGACCTTGGGCCTTCCGGGGGAATCCTGTGATAATGGCTCCATATGATGGATATACCAAACCCTCTTTGATTGATCTGTATAATTTCAAGATATGGGTACAAATTCATGATCTACCTGATGGCTTTGAACCACTATTGAAAGCTTTGGCAGGCAAAGTGGGAGATTACTACTCTCTTGATAATCGTGGGAGAGATTTATCTGGCAATTATTATAGAGTAAGGGTTGTGTTGGATGTGAGGGAAAAACTGAAAAACCATGTCTCCATTGTCAAAGAGAAGAAACGTCAGATTTTCAAGGTCCGGTACAAACGGTTGCCGGATTGGTGTGCCGTGTGTGGCATGATAGGCCACTTACATACTGAACACGGGGATGGTGTGCACCTGCCTTCAGCACTGATTTTCAAGGAGCTCCGGGCTTCATGGGGTAACCGTGGAGGCAACAGGGAGAATGATAAGCGTGTAACATCAGTTCATGAGGTAGCTACAGATGGTAAAGACATGGAAGTTGATGCTGGTAAGGGTTCTGATTCTGATCCAGATGCGAACAGAAAGAGACCGGTTGTAGGACTGGGTGTGAATGCACCTATTCATCAGCCTAATGCTCCGGTTTCAGCTATAGGACCACAGTTTTTGTTGACAAATACAGGGCAGGCTGCTCTTAGTCCTCCTACGGAGCATGATCTTAAGAGACATAAAGTGTTTCAGTCCAGTAATAGTTCAAATAATTCGTCAGCATAGGCGGGTTCCTTCGAGGAACGCCGCCAGGACCAATGAATCTTATAAGTTGGAACTGCCGGGGCGGGGGGAATCCCCGGACAGTTCGTGAGTTAGCGACTATTGCTCGGTCGCATTCCCCCACGTTTGTGTTCCTTTGTGAGACTAGACAAAAAGCAGCGAAAATGAGAAGGATTCGAGGTCGCCTTGGCCTCAAGGGTTTTGCCGGTGTGGACAGTAATGGTATGAGTGGTGGCTTGGCCTTCTATTGGCATGAGTCGTGTATAGTTGATATTCTTCATAAAGAGGACAGATACATTGATGCTCTTGTACAGGTTAATGCGGATGCTGCACAATGGAGAGTGACATGGGTCTATGGCGAGCCGCGTGTGGAAAACCGGCATTTGATGTGGGCTAAACTTCAGGGCCTAAAGAATGTTAGCGATCTGCCGTGGTTAGTTATCGGCGATTTTAATGAAGCTTTATGGGATTTTGAGCATTTATCAAATACCCCTAGACCTGAATCACAAATGATTGATTTCAGAGATACCCTGGAAGCTTGTGAACTTGTCGATTTGGGATTCTCAGGTGTGCCTTACACATATGATAATATGCGCAGCGGAGTGGGCAACATCAAGGTTCGGCTTGACAGGGCCACGGCGACCAACTCATGGCGCAACATGTTTGCGTTCTCTACAGTCCAACATGTTGCTTCTCCGTGCTCTGACCATGTCGTACTAATCCTAAAAGGGAAGACGGATGATGGGTACAGAGGCCCCAAGTCAAGGAGATATGAGGTTTTTTGGGAACGTGATGTAGCTCTCCCAAACGTAATTAAAGATGCATGGGAATCGGTGGGAATAGTGGACAATCTAGAGAGACTAGTATAATGCCCGTGCGTTGCCACGGGCTACAATGCATATTATATGAATCCAAAGTCGAAGCTCATTTCTCTCCCTCATAAGTATGGACATGTTTGGATATCAAACGGAGAACCAACATGCTCTCCAAAATTCAATGTATGAACAGTACGAGCTCTTTACCATATATATATCCTCCCAATCCCAATGTGCAAGGATGAATCGCAATCCCACAAAATAGACAAATGGCTCGTTAGAATTGATACATATCATGCTAGTTCAATTACTAAAGTTCATCTCCAATTTTGGAAGCAAATGGCCAGAAGAAAAATGATGCAATTTTGTCCACTTTTGATTGTTCCCTCTAAACAAAAATGCTAGTGATCTTTCTCTGAGAGTAGTATCCCAATAATTGAATATAAGAGCATTTATATCATTGAAGTAATGATCTAAACGCTCTTATATTTCTTTACATAGGAGTATATACTATTTTATTTTCTATGCATTGAATCAACATAAATAAAATTCAACCATTTTATGAATCTGTACATACACACGACCATCAATTGAATCAACATAAAAACTCGAACAACTATACTATCTCCGCCTCCACAATCTAAGATTTTTTGCAAGAAATTGTTCAATAAAACAAACATAGCAAATCCACACATGAGAAAAATAACAAAACTTCCAGCTTTGGTAAACCGAGTAAGTTAAATATAAAAATGGAGTACATATAGCACGAATGATTTAATTACTACATTGATAAATTAGGACACTCGTTTGAACTTACAAGTAGAGATTTAAAACACATTACTATAGAATTCACTTGCAAACTTTCACCTTTCATGTTACGAGACCAAAGAAGGATCCCATTTAAATAGACCTTGTGCCTCCGCAAGCACTTGCAGTAATGTCGGCTACTGGTCAGAGTTAAAATAGCTTTTCATTAACAATAATTCTTTGTTCCATGATACCCTAAGCCTGCTGTGATTCCTTTCCACAACGGAATTTAAGCAGACCATTGAACAACACAGTTAGTTCAAATAGAGATAGGTTGTGCAAGTGAAGAATGCAACAAATCACTCATCAATCTAAGGTTAAGATAGAGACAGTTCTGAAAGTGCAACTATCCCTAGGTGGTTTTGGTAATTCATAACAACATATAGCTCATTGAGCTAATGCTATTCCAAGACAAATATTTCAGGAAAGTTCAATGAATAGCATGGCATGGATGATGGAAGTGGATCCCTCAAAATATTAAGGACAAAGGATTGGCTCAAGCTCAAAAGCTCAAGACTCTACATTTTACATTTTAGTGATCCAAGATCACATTGAGTCTATAGGAAAAGCCAATACTATCAAGGAGGGATGAGGTGTTGCTTAATGAGCCTCTTGCTTCATGTGCTTAGTGATATGCTCCAAAACCCTCCACTACTTTCTCACATCCACATATGACCTAAACCTAAAGTCAAACTCGGCCCTACCGATTCTTTCTATCCGGCGCCACCGAGTTCAAATGTCATAGCCACTGCCACAAACCCTAGGCAAATCGGTCTCACCGATAGGGATCTCGGTCTCACCAAGATGGGATTGTAATCTCTCTGTTTCCCTTCGTAACGTTTCGGTCTAACCATAGTGAGCGATCGGTCCCACCGAGATTGCAATGTAAACTCTTTGTTTCCCTTTCGTAACTTTTCGGTCTCACCGAAAGAGCGAATCGGTCCCGCCGAAGTTTACAGCACCAACTCTCTGGTTAGCTAATTACCAAAATCGGTCTCACCGAGTTTGTGTAATCGGTCTCACCGAGATTACATTATGCCCTAACCCTAATCATATCGGTCCTACCGAGTTGCATGTCGGTCCCACCGAAAACCCTAACGGTCACTAGGTTTACTAAATCGGTCTGACCGAGTTTGATGATTCGATCCCACCGAGTTTGGTAAATTGTGTGTAACGGTTATATTTTGTTTGGAGGCTATATATACCCCTCCACCTCCTCTTCATTCATGGAGAGAGCCATCAGAACAAACCTACACTTCCAACTTACCAGTTCTGAGAGAGAACCACCTACTCATGTGTTGAGGCCAAGATATTCCATTCCAACCACAAGAATCTTGATCTCTAGCCTTCCCCAAGTTGCTTTCCACTCAAATCTTCTTTCCACCAAATCCAAATCCTGTGAGAGAGAGAGTTAAGTGTTGGGGAGACTATCATTTGAAGCACAAGAGCAAGGAGTTCATCATCAACACACCATTTGTTATTTCTTGGAGAGTGGTGTCTCCTAGATTGGCTAGGTGTCACTTGGGAGCCTCCGACAAGATTGTGGAGTTGAACCAAGGAGTTTGTAAGGGCAAGGAGATCGCCTACTTCGTGAAGATCTACCGCTAGTGAGGCAAGTCCTTCGTGGGCGACGGCCATGGTGGGATAGACAAGGTTGCTTCTTCGTGGACCCTTCGTGGGTGGAGCCCTCCGTGGACTCAGCAACTGCTACCCTTCGTGGGTTGAAGTCTCCATCAACGTGGATGTACGATAGCACCACCTATCGGAACCACGACAAAAACATCCGTGTCTCCAATTGTGTTTGAATTCTCCAATCCCTTCCTTTTACATTCTTGCAAGTTGCGTGCTTTATTTTCCGCTGCCTATATACTCTTTGCATGCTTGCTTGAATTGTGTGTAGATTGCTTGACCTGCTCAAAGATAGCTAAAATCTGCCAAAGTCTAAAATTGGGAAAAGGTTAAGTTTTTAATTGGTCAAGTAGTCTAATCACCCCCCCCCATCTAGACATACTTCAAGGTCCTACAAGTTCAGATGCAACCAAATGCCTCAAAATCTTCAATGTACACAAGAATGCCGATAAAAGCAAGTTCATCTTGTTGTTCCCTTCATGCTTCGACAGTTCCTATGATTCATGTCCATCAATCTGTAGGGCATTCCCACATGCACCAGTGAAGAAGCTAACAAAAACTATACTAAGTGGAGGCCATCAAAGTTAAGTTGAAAGAAAGGTCCAATAGTTAAGCGTTATTTTCAGATTACAAGTTTGGCAATGTCAATTTCAATATCTACATCAAACAAAGGCTTTTAAGAAAAAAAATCATATTAACGGATTTAAGATGGAGAGAGGATTCTAGATAGTTGGTCTCACTGAAAATAGAGGTGCGGGGTTGTGCTTTACACTGACGCGATAGTAAAACAAAGACCGCCAGACAATTTTAATGCAGGGCATGGACTGACACACCGCTGGTATTGTAGCCCTCCACTCTATGTGTGATTTCAGATTTATATTTGTTTGATAGAAGAAAGATGACAGACAATACAACCATCAGGTTGGGCACTGTTTATGCATTGGAAGGTAACCAAGGCAAATAAAAGATTCATTAAGGACATGTAAACAAAAAATAAAAATGAACTCCGGCCGTTATCACCCAACTAAAACCATTGAATATTGTACAACTCTATATTTTCAACATACCTTGAGTAACAGTAGAGAGAAGATGGCCGCATGTCAATTCTGAATGGGAACATCTTAAAAATCGCATGCCCTGTAGAAAGAATAGCAGGATGGGAAGTTTATTGCTCAAATGGATCGAAGAATATTTTTTGCAGTCATACAACTCTAGGATTCAATTCGGATGAAGTATAAATATAGATAAACATAATTTTTTTTCGAGAACACAAATATAGATAAACATAATCAGTATGAAGGAAACATTGTTATCATTTTTTCACCGACCAATGTACTCATTGAATTCGAGCGACCTGTGAACAGTGCCCAAATCATGATGGTTGTGCAAAATTTCTAGTAACATTACTTCTAACAGTACATGAATTAGTAACGTATAAATATATTTTTTCAGTCAGCTTGGAATCGGCAAACCAAAAGAATGTACAGGTTTTTCTTCTTTAGCTTTTTGGCCCAGCGTTGTCACAATTTTTTGCGATATTCTCTTTTGAGATCCTCGATTACTACCTTCATGTAAAGCATAACCATCTACATTAGATCTCGACTGTTGAATTTCTAGGTAGTAGGTATTGGTTCACATAAGCAGGCAAACACAAAGCTCTAAAAGTAACATATCCTTTCTTAGTAGCACTGGAATTCTATCATTTATCTATTAAATTCTCAAGGAAATATTTTCTCTTAAAGCCTAATTCGTGAAGAATTTCAGACTGCAAGTACACAGTTGCAGACACAAAGGACATATGCAGTTGACCATGAGGCTCTTGAAGGCAATTCATCGAATAACAATACTCACAGTTTGGAGAAATGGGGTGAGGTCTTTTGGCTGGTACAGCTGCACTTGATGTCCCCATCGTCACATCCTTACGCCAGTGTGTGGGTCGCTACTGATGTCCCATGCCCAGGCCTTCTCAACCGAACAATGTCTGCCGTACCCGATGACCTGTGTTGTATTTATCAACGATCGCTTGCCACAATCAACGAAGCCTGATGATCACCTCGCCGATGAAACTTTTGTAACCCATGCGTTGGAAAATAGCCATGGAAGCAAAGTGACGAGGAGTACCCAACAGTAAGAGAGAAGCACATGATATGTGTGTGCTTATAAGGTGAAAATATGCGTCTATGTTTTATGTTCTTAGCTTTGTGTGAAGGACAGTCAATTTCAGGATGACAACATCCATTTTAAAGCAAATGTTAGTTGGTAGAAATAAACATGCAACGACACTTAACTGCTTTACCATTTGTACTTCACAAAAAATGTTAAGCATAGACTGACAAAAAAAATACCTAGTCTGCAGGATTACAAAAGTTGTAACTTACCGGTAATGATCTAAAAATATATCCACCAAAGTCAGTGCCAATTCTTCTAGTGATAACATGAACATTGTGACAAGGTAAACTGAGACATTTGCAATATGAATTTCGGTTTCCTCAGTGTACTGGATTGAGCTATAAACAATCATGCAATTATCCTCCTCATGTATGGCTAGAGCAATTTGTGTTTCCGTGTAGAAGTACTAATGTGCAACTATGCACTCTACCAAGCTCCCCCATGGCGCTTCGTGCCCACTGCTTTCACCGACAAGCCAAAGGTTAAATTAGTATTAGTACAGAAATAGATCACATTAACTTTTTTGGCATAAGATCACATCAAAATATTGTTGAAGATGGAAGAGTCAATACATTTGGACAAAACAAAAGCGTAATAGAACATTGGATACAAACGCTACATTTGATAGAAATACTTACTAGAACATACAGTAAACCCTTCAACTCAGTGTTCTTCGGATCAAAGTAAAACATACAGTAAAATATACAACAGAAGTCTAATGTATAAGCAGTCCGTACCAAAGAAGGTCGCCTCGTCAACTCGGTGTTCTTCGAATCAGCACCAGTTTGGAGTAAACCCTTCAACTGGTTAAAACCACCATAAAAGGCAGCACAATTTACTCTTCAGGTCAGCTCTGCCTATTTCCTCCCTGTGGAATGTGATGTGTGATTTTATTTGTTTGACGCGCCTACATATCCATTGTTCTACAGCCAAAGGCAAGCAGGCAGCACATCTCTGAGGTTGCTCAATTATTTTTCTTCCGTCAAGAAAATAAATCTGCAGCATTTTTGCAAGGAGCACAAATCTTCAACGAGCCTGCATCATCGTTAGTTACCTACATCTCTGCCCCTGTTGGCGGAACAACCATTGTAGTTGGAGGAGAGTGACCCGGTGCTCCACATCCATAATCTTTAGAGACTCAAGCCTCATTTATGGCCCTCATGAGCCTCCTTCCTGCCTTATTCCTCCGTCCATGAGATGGATGTACGCAGGCAGAAGAAGCACTAAACTTACAGATAGGGTGAGACAAGTGGCTTGAGGCAGATATCGGTGGCTGGATGAGAGGACGGACATGAAGACACGGAGGTGCGGTCCTCGTTGTTGGAGAAAGGGCCGTCTCTATTGCAGATCCGGGCAATAGCAACGGTTAGTAAGGCCCTTTACTGCCGGTTCCACAACCGCACTAAAGTGTGGTCACTAAAGCCTCCCCCTTAGTACCGGTTCAGCACGAACCGGTGCTAAAGGCCAACCACGTGTACGAGGCAGTTCCGGGGGCAGGGAGCCCTTTAGTACCGGTTGGTAACACCAACCGGTACTAAATATTTGTGGGTTTTTGTTTTATTTTTTATTTTTCAATTAAATTTGTGTTATCAATTTATTTTAGGATTGTTTTACGTTATAGTGAGTTGTAGTGGTCATCATCATCATCATCATCATCATCGCATATTAATAAATAAATAAACTTTAGCTAGCTAAAAATCATCATAGTCGTCATTATAGTTACCACTACTATTTAATCATCATAGTCATTACCGCTAGCTATCTAATCACCAACATAATCATCGAGTTCACTTTGTAACATAAGCAAAGATATCATCGAGTTCAACATAATCATCGCCAACATCGAAGTTCAGGACAATACGGACATGCATGAGAGAGGACAAGTACTAATTTATTAAGAGCATGAACTAGCTGCTCCTGCTGCTCCCTCTCAGGTAGGATAGCATAGAACATGTATAGCTCTCCTGATTCATCATACTGGAGCATGCAGATGAATCTGTCTCCTAATCTTGGGTTGCGCTTCTCCTTGCTGCCCCCTAGTACTTCTCTGCGATCATTTACAATTTTGCTCCAATCTTTCACTATTAAGCATTCTTCGCTTTCAGAAATCCTGAATGCACTCATGTGTAATGTAGGAAATCTTGGTCGTAAGCTAACCATTGACGTGCGACCTTTTGTCTCGATCCACCGAGGCACAACTGTCATCGGAAGTCCCTGTTGATGAAAGAACATCGTATAGTAATTAATATACTAAGCAATGAAAGTTTAGCTTCAAAAATAATGTATGCAAAGATGCACTAATTAAGGACAAATAGTTAAAATCTTACCATCTTTCGATTATAGATGTGACCGTAGTTCAATACGATCACCATTGGTCGCATACGCTTTGAGTACTAACATTTCTAAGTTCAGGAAAAAAATTGTCTTGACAGTATTAAGATCCTCAAGCCATGAAACATAATGACTTATCTCCTCGCAGTTTAGTTGAGCCCCGGGGCAGTAGTAGGTCCTATCTACCAAGCGCCAGACATGTTTGCTTGAACCGAAATAAGCTGACAATACAAATTAGTTGTCAACTATTTTTGAATAAACTGTATCAAAGACATAAACATATGCATGCATGGTTGAGAAAAACTCACATAATGGTAGAACTGGAGGCGCTTGCACATCGAATTCAGATGTCTATATTACCTTCAATATCATCTTCCGGATGAATATCAAAGGTGATAACCATATCAGGCTCAAATGCATAAGCCTTGCATAGTGCTTGCCAAATTTTGCATTCAAAATGGGTGTATGTGTCTCCATTATATAATTTGACGTTGAAAGTATACCCATGCTCCGCCTTCAAGTAAACTCTCTTTATCTCCATATGATCTATAGCACTAAAACCTATCTTATCCAAGACAAAAATTCTTGCATGGCAGGGGATGCGCTAGTAGAATAGTGAAAATTTAAAATTATAAGTTGAAGCAAATGAAGCATAAGTCATGCTTTAAAATTATAAGTTGAAGCAAATGAAGCATATGTTTTGCATTCAAATAATAATTGCCGTTGTGACTTATTGTATCCACTTCGAATGTCTCATTCAGCTTGATGTCAAGCGCCTACCATCAACAAGGAAATTTCCATCGCATGACAGCCGCTTGGTCTTCACAGTGTTCGCACATAATGAAATCTTTTTCGGTAAATCAGATGACATTTCCTATATGTTCATATAGGTGAAACATTAAAAACTTATTACTATCTAACATTAATTAATATCTAGCCAATTCAAATATATATCTAACTATATTCATCTCTAACAATTGACATTACTATTAATTATTCAACTAGTTCAAATCTCAAATACCTAAATAAACTAGTTCGACAATTTTCTTACTAAAAATAAACTAGTTATATTAATTATTCAACTAGTTCAAATCTCAAATACCTAAATAAACTAGTTCGACAATTTTCTTACTAGAAAAAACTAGCTATATTAATTATTCAACTAGTTCAAATCTCAAATACCTAAATAAACTAGTTCGACAATTTTCTTACTAAAATAAACTAGTTATATTAATTATTCAACTAGTTCAAATCTCAAATACCTAAATAAACTAGTTCGACAATTTTCTCATTAAAAATAAACTAGTTATATTAATTATTCAACTAGTTCAAATCTCATATACATAACTAAATAAACTAGTTCGACAATTTTCTTACTAAAAATAAACTAGTTATATTAACTATTCAACTAGTTCAAATCTCGCAGACCTAGCTAATTAATATCTAATTAAATTTTCTAAAAAACAGAAAACAGAAAACAGAAAATAAGTAAAAAATGTGTGTGTGTGTGTATGTGTAGTGTGTGTATGTGTGTATATATGTGTGTGTATGTGTGTATGTGTGTGTACGCCAGACGCCGCCGCCCAGACGATGAAGGGCAGCGTCTGGGGGGCCAAGACGGCGCTGGGGCGCGTGACGGGGCGGGCGCGCTGGTGCGAGAGAGACGACGATCAAGGGCGACGACGACGGACGGCGGCGGCGTCGGGCGGCGGCGCGAGACGACTTATTTGACGGGCGGCGGCGGGACAGCGACGACGACGGACGACGGCGACGGGCGGCGACGACGGATCGAGGCGCGCGCGATGTCGCGAGAGGTTGGAGACGGTGGGGAGATGTAACTGAATTTTTCGTAAGTGCTATATATATAGGATGGGTTTTAGTGGGTTGGAGCCACCAACCGGTACTAAAGGCCTGGCCTTTAGTACCGGTTGGTGGCTCCAACCGGTACTAAAGATCACCCTTTAGTACCGGTTGGAGTCACCAACCGGTACTAAAGGCCTCGCGCTGCCACCCCAAAGTTTAGCCCACCTCGCCGGGCGAAGGGGCAGCCGACCGGTTTATAAACCCAGCCGCGGCTACCTCTTTGAACTCCTCTATATAGCAGGCTTGTGGGCCTAAATTCTGCGCTGCCCTGTGAGTCTGCTGGGCCTTTAAGGCCTGTAATTGCACGCCTGGCCTAGCAGGCCCACAGGCAGCGCCTCAATTTTTTATAGTTTTTTCTTTTCTGCTTTATTTTTTCTATTTACTTCGACGTAGTTTTTTGTATAGTTTTTTCTTTTCTGTTATATTTATTTTCTTCTATTTATTTGTGAGTAGTTTTTCATCTAGTTTGCCAAAATTCAACATTTTGAGAGTTCATTTTGTAGTGATTTTCAATTTCACGACCATTTTATATAGTTTTTTCTTTTCAGCTATAGTTTTTTTTCTGCTATTTATTCTTTTCTCGCAAAACTTGATGGTCAAAGTCTGGAGTTATAACCAAAGTTTAAAAAAAGAAATGCCGACGTGCAATTAGTTTTTGCCATAATGTAAGAAGTCCGGAGTTGTAATAAGTTATTAAAAATAAAGAAGAGGTGCAATGCTCGTTAATTTGCTTCAAGCCTTCGAATAGTGTAAACTGCATTGCGCGCATAGCTCCGTGCAGTCTACCATATTCCTGAAGGCTTGAAGCTAAGCAACGCGAGCATTGAGCCTCTTCTTCATCGCCTCTCGCACTCAGGGCTTATAAATCGCTCCTAGTCCCTCTCTTCATGAGGTGGGACTAAAAAACAGCTTACTAAGAAACTGTAGTACTGGTTCATCCATGAACCGGTACTAAAGGTGCTCGTGGGGCCCCAGCCTTACCTGACACAACCTCATTAGTATCAGTTCGTGGCACGAACCGGTGCTAAAGGTTCGCCACGAACCGGTACTAAACAGCTCCTCCCGCCTAGCAGTTGGAACCGGTACTTAAGAGCTCCTCCCGCCTAGCAGTTGAATCGTGCATACTGAATGCACAAAAAGTCTGGAGTTGTAATAAGTTTAAAAAATGAAATGCTTTTGTAACAGATGAGTTTAATTTCGTCATAAACCCGAATACTTCGAAAGAGATTGTCCAGTTTGTAAACGAAGTGCATCCAGTTTTTGCCGTAACCCTCTCTACTTTTTGAACATGATATGTGGGTGAAATGATGATACCATGCCAAGTTTCAACTTTTTCAGAGTTCATTTGTAGTGCTTTTAAATTACCAGGTCATTTAGTTCTCAAAACAAATCATTAAATGCATTAAAATAGCAAATGAAGGCATAAACGGTTGAAAGTTGATGGCGTCGCTTTGAATGGTGCATACTGAACGCAAAAAATATAAGAGCATTTAGATCATGATCTTATATTTCTTTACATTCTAAATTGTCAATATGATCTTATAACATCAAAAATATTTTGATCATCAATGATCTTTGTGTGTACAATCTGAATTGTCAATATGAGTCATCAACGATTTATAAACCGATGAAGACTCATATTGCGGCCATAAATTCTACACATAGAGTTCAATGAAGACCAAGTGCTTGTGATAGTTTGAGAAATAACATATTTAAGGTGGTAAAAGGCTTGTTAGGGGAGCGAGGTGGTACTAAAAACAGCTTGCCATAACCTCATTAGTACCGGTTCGTGGTGATGGTGGGGCCATAGCCTGACCGCAGGCTGACACAGTCTCTTTAGTACCGGTTCGTGGCATGAACCGGTACTAAAGGTTCGCCACGAACCGGTGCTATTGGTTGCCGCCACGAACCGGCACTAGTGTACACATTAGTGCCGGCTGAAATTCAAACCGGCACTATTGTGCTTACAATTTGACCCTTTTTCCACTAGTGCGGAGCACACAGAATCGGCCGTGCTCAATGAGCCTGCAGGACCATTCCTCCCAACATCTCAGACTCCCCATTGGCAGAACAACCATTGCAGTTGGAAGAGAGTGACTCGGTGCTCCACTTTCGTAATCTTTAGAGACTCGAGCCTCTTGATGGGCCTTGTGAGCCTCCACTCCGCCTTGTTTCTGATCATGAACCATCCGATACCTCCTTGCCAACAAGAAAGTGCTCGCAGAATTAAAATAAATTATCCTCCATTTTACACGTTTTTATACAATCGGCAGCACTGGTTGTCTACATCCTCACAACCTAAAGCAGAAACTACAAAATCGGTTATTAAGTCACCACTGAAATTGGTCCCAAATACAAAAGAGTATTATTTCCAATGAGAATTGGTGTAGTAAGTGGGCATCTTGCCACAACATACAAGCCACAGGAGTATAATTGGATATCACAAATGTCAAAGCTAGAACTGAACATTGTCTCCCATTTTCAAAGCAGTAACTTGACACGTTCTCTGTTTTTTAAAGAATCCATGCAAAGCATCTCTATGAGCAAGAACTATCTTGTGGAATAGAATTTCAAAATAAGGAGGAGTGATTATATTTTAAAATAAGGAGGAATCCATGCCACACACCTCCCCACCTAGCCCACCTTCTACATAAATCCATCGAGGATTTGGATTTTAATACTACGAGTGTACACCCAAATATCTACGTAATTTGCCTGCTTATTACCATATTATTTAAATATTTCTGTTACAGCAGGGTCTTCTAGAAAGGAATCTGTTCGGTACGAAACTAACATCAAAATAAAATGGCACTGTTCTAACATTGCCAGTGGCGTTGCATCAGTAAGGTTGACACATCACATGATTTTCTTACCATACTTGGAACATATCAAAAATTATATCAATTACCCTTTAAACACTTCAATAAAGGATAACAATTGTAACGTACAAAAAGAATAAGCAGCACCCTTTCATTAATCGAGATAAGGGCAAAGCCAATTCAGTTTATGTTATTTTAAAGAAGCAATCAGCAAGTGTATGAGCAGTACATGTATTTTCTTTGGCACAAACAAGATAGCAAAATCAAATGAATAAGCTGATTATTCAGTTTAACTATATGTATCTACCACTAATTAATCAAAATGACAGAACCAATATGGCTAGAGCATGTCTAGAGAATGCTAAATACAACATATTAATTAGTACAACAAATTTAGAGTTTGATTCTGTCCATCCACTATGTTTTAGCTAAAAACATTAGCAAAAATACCCATCATGCTTACAAAGCCTTAACATTGAGAAGGTCAGATAGTCTAACTGTGTTATAATCCATCCAGCACATAAGTAGAAGCAAACCAAATCCATTGTCCATGAATGAAACAATATAATAAATTTCAAATTTGTATTGGATGGTAGGACCATGCATCAGGAGACAACTTACAGCCTTGAACAAACAAAAGGGGAAAGATAGCCAATAATTCAAATAAATTGATTTGGAGAACCATACACTAACTACTAACCAGTACAATTCTGCATAAAGCATGTCTGTCCGGTCATGTTATTGTAAATTTATAGGAAATGCACCTGTATAATTTGTTGGGTATTGTAGTAGTTTGTTCTCGCCTTCAACTCATCAATCTTGGCCTGCATTTCAGCGCAAAGCTTTAATAATTTACAAATAGTACACAAGCTTCTTAACCAAACGATGGTGATAACCTTCCGACGGCTCTAGTCAATCAACATCGCTCAAAACAGAATAGATTGAAGGAAACTAAAACCGCAAACAGGCAGAGGTGACTGTCAAGAAGGAAACAGATCAATCACCAGAACGTTGTTGAGAGAACACGTCAAGAAGGAAACAAAAAGAACACATATTCAAGAGCCAGCAAGGTTACACCGCATCTATGCGGTCTGGGCGCACGCAGAGCGTTGGGTGCAGGAAGAAGAGTAAGGCAACACTCCAGCCAAACATGTTTGGAAGGCATCGAGTCACAGGAAACACAAGTTGAATGAGTTTCTTTCCAACTTGGACCGTGGCAATTTCTATAGGCAGCCTACCAAGTTGTTACAGAGTACAGAAAGCATGAGTTTCTGGAGAACATTCTTGTTCGAGGCTAAGGATTAAAGTGTAGGTCATACTATATGTACTTGAAGAGTATGAAATATGGCAGGAAAGGGGATTCAGTACGATCACTTGGTCAGGAACGTTTGGATCTGCTCCAGCCTTCTACAAGCACTTGACGAATCCGATGTTGCCACGGCGGCTGCACGCTAACAACAGTGGGATCACTCCACTGAATCCACTGGCATCAACATTAGCCCCACCCTAGGTAACATTTCCACGCGAGAAATCAATATGCGCAATTCATGTGGAAATTCTATGGAACTCTAGCGATCCAAGCATTGCAAGTGCTACTTCAAAAATAACCGTCACGTCGCGACAATGCAAATACCTAGTATGATTTATGCAATCAACGGGAACTTGGAGATCAATTAGCAGAAGATAAAGTATTGTAGCACCTCAGTGAGCAGCTTCATGCATTCCATGGAGCCACCAAGAAGCGATGAGAGATGAGACCAGGGTGTGAATACACGGCTAGCGAATTTGTTCGGCTGCCAAATTGCAAACTGATCGGCCTTGAACAAAATGCACGCACCATACGAACGGTTGGACGTACATCACCGTGCCACGGATTCTCCCTCCTTACACGAATCCTTGTTCTTCCCTGTCAACAGTCACATGCAAGCAGTGGACGACCGCCGGATCCCAGATCCCATGGCTAGGAGAACCTCCCAGCTCCCACGTGCGCATCCTGTAGACGCCTCCTGCCCCAGGCGCTCGATCCCTGGATCGGGAGAGCCACCCGACGCTGCGCCGACGACCTCGCAGCCTCCCGGGCGCCGGTGATCTATCCGACGGAGGCGGCCAGTAGTGGTGGTGGCAGCAATGACGCCCGAGAGGGAGATGGGGAAAAGGGAGATATTCCAGCGAACCAGAAACGGAAAGGGATGGCGATCTCGGACCTCTGCGGCGGCGATCTCGGATCTCGGCGGTGGTGAAGGGCTCCACGATGGCGGTGTCGAAGGCCGCGAAGGGCTCCACGATGGCAGCAGCGGCGTGCTTCACGGTCGACCTAGCAAATAGATCGAGGGGAGCTGTGTCGTATGTTTTTTTCCTGATGTGCGAGATGGCATTTTTACCTGGATTGATAGTCTTACCATACCTGATGGTAATTTAAATTTATTACCATATTCGATATTTCCAGTTATGGCCTTACCATATCTGGATTGATAGCCTTTGGGGTAATTTAAATTTATTACCATATAATTATCATATTCAAAATTTCCTAAGTTATGGCCTTACCATACCTGGATTGATTTATTACTATACGTGGATTAATTGTGATTGATTACCATAAATACGTTGGGTATTGCCGGCCAGACGATAAAATAGAAAAACCGGTGGGAGGGGTGGTGGGAGGAGAGACGAAAAAAAAACCAGCGATGGGAGGGGGTGGTGGGAGGAGAGACGAAAAAAAACCAGCGATGGGAAGGGGTGGTGGGAGGGTAGACGAAATAAAACCAGCGAATAAATAACCAGCGGACTATTCACCCACTGCTTCATTACGAGTAGAGATTACAGGGTGCACTTAGCAAGACCATGGCTACTCTCGGCATGTGGAATACCGACAAATTTGGTAACATGGCAAGGGAATTAGCTAAGTCCAGATCCCAGCTTGAGGTGTTGATGAACATAAATGCGGACATGCAGGATATTAGACGGATCACGGATAAAATGAATGAGTTATTATATCAAGAAGAGATGATGTGGATGCAACGTTCATGAATTACGTGGCTAAAAGAGGGCGACAGGAACACAAAATATTTTCAGAGTAAGGCGGTTTGGAGGGCGCGGAAAAATAAGATTCGTGAGCTCATAGATAGTATTGGCAATGTTCACTCTGATTTTAATACCATGTCTAGTATGGCTAATGAATATTTCCAGGGTATTTTTTCGGCTGACCGTAACCTTAGATGCTTCCCTAGTTCTTGATCTATTGGAAAAAAGGTGTCGAGCTGGACAATGAATGTTTATAAAGGCTGCTTACTGATAAGAAAATAACAGATGCGCTTATTTCAGATTGGTCCTTTGAAGGCTTCGGGGCGGATGGTTTCCGGCAAGATTCTTTCAGCGTAATTGGAGTACCTTGAGAGATAGTGTCATCGGTTCTGTTAAGGAATTCTTCAGGACGGAGTTATGGCTGATGGGGTTAATGCTACTTCTATTGTTCTTATTCCTAAAATTCCTAAGCCCACCCATTTGACTGATTACAGGCCTATAAGTCTATGTAACCTCATTTATAAGGTTATTTCTAAGTTTCTTGTTAACCGTATGCGACCTTTACTGGATGATATAATTTCTGTGGAGCAAAGTGTTTTTATTCCGGGAAGGATGATCACTGATAATGCCCTAGTGGATTTTGAATGTATACATCACATCAAGCAGGAAAAGGACCCGACGAAGAGTTTTTGTGCATATAAACTTGATCTGTCTAAAGCATATGATAGGGTGGACTGGGTATTCTTGGAGCAGGTGATGCATAAGTTGGGTTTCTCTCAACGGTGGGTGGACTGGATAATGTCTTGTGTCACATCGGTGAGATATTCTGTCAAATTAAATGGGACCCTCTTGGATTCATTTGCACCGTCGCGTTGTCTTCGGCAAGGCGACCCTCTTTCCCTTTTTTGTTTCTCTTTGTGGCTGATGGTTTATCTGCAATTCTTAAGCATTGTCTTTCTTGTGGTGATATAACTCCTATTAAGGTGTGTAGAAGGGCTCTGGGCATCTCACATCTTTTATTTGCGGATGACACTATGCTATTCTTTGAGGCTTCACTAGCACAGGCTGAAAAGGTGAAGCAAGCTTTGGATCTATATGGTGCCGCCACTGGTCAAAGTTTAAATTTTTACAAGTGCTCAATTTTGTTTGGAAGTACTTGTCCTGCTGCTGTCCAGGAACAAGTTCGGGTGCACTAAACGTGACTAGCTTGGTTTTCAAAGAGAAGTATCTAGGGTTTCCAACTCCAGACGGTCGCATGTCGAAAGGCCGCTCCAAAACCTTCAGATGAGTTTGACCAAACGGCTTATACAAAGAGGGTGATGGTTTTCTAGCACAGCCCGGCAGAGAAACTCTTATTAAATCTGTATCCTGCATTACCCACCTACATTATGGGTGTGTTCAAATTACCATTCTCTCTGTGTGATGAATTAACTAGGATGGTAAGGAGTTTTTATTGGGGCTCTACTAAGGGAAAAAATTAAAGTACACTGGCGAGCTTGAGATGATCTTCTACAACCAAAATATAAAGGTGGTGCTGGTTTCCGAGATTTTCGGCTCTTTAATCAAGCCCTTCTGGCTAGGCAAGCTTGGAGGTTAATTGTTAAGCCAAAAAGTCTATGTGCACAGGTACTGAAGGCCCGTTACTATACGAATGGTAAAATTGAGGACACGGTCTTCACGGGGAATGCATCTTCCTCTTGGCAAGCAGTGAGTTATGGACTTGAGCTCTTAAACAAGGATTGATATGGAGAGTGGGCAACGGGAGGAGTATCCGTGTGTGGCATGACAATTGGATTCCTAGGCCCTTCTCTTATAAACCTATTACTGTCCAAGGAAAATGTCGCATTAGATTTGTCTCTGAATTGTTGAATGCAAACGGCTCTTGGTATTATGGTCTGTTGCAAAATTATTTCATGCCGGCCGATATAGTTGAGATTATGAAGATTCGAGCTTCACCTACGCAGGAGGCCGATACAATGGCTTGGGGACCAGGCAAGTATGGAGTTTTTATAGTAAAAAGTGTTGGAAATATGCCCTAGAGGCAATAATAAATTAGTTATTATTATATTTCCTTGTTCATGATAATCGTTTATTATCCATGCTATAATTGTATTGATAGGAAACTCAAATACATGTGTGGATACATAGACAACACCATGTCCCTAGCAAGCCTCTATTGGCTAACTCGTTGATCAATAGATGGTTACGGTTTCCTAACCATGGACATTGGATGTCATTGATAACGGGATCACATCATTAGTAGAATGATGTGATGGACAAGACCCAATCCTAAGCCTAGCACAAAGATCGTAGTTCGTATGCTAAAGCTTTTATAATGTCAAGTATCATTTCCTTAGACCATGAGATTGTGCAACTCTCGGATACTGTAGGAATGCTTTGGGTGTACCAAACGTCACAACGAATCGGGTGGCTATAAAGGTGCATTACAGGTATCTCCGAAAGTGTGTCTGGGTTGGCACGAATCGAGACTGGATTTGTCACTCCGTGTAAACGGAGAGGTATCTCTGGGCCCACTCGGTAGGACATCATCATATCAGTACAATGTGATCAAGGAGTTGATCACGGGATGATGTGTTATGGAACGAGTAAAGAGACTTGCCGTAACGAGATTGAACAAGGTATTGGTATACCGACGATCGAATCTTGGGCAAGTACAATACCGCTTAGACAAAGGGAATTGAATACGGGATTGATTGAATCCTCGACATCGTGGGTTCATCCGATGAGATCATCGTGGAACATGTGGGAGCCAACATGGGTATCCATATCCCGCTGTTGGTTATTGACCAGAGAACGCCTCGCCATGTTCCAGATGGTTCCCGAACCCGTAGGGTCTACACTTAAGGTTCGGTGACGCTAGGGTTATAAAGGAAGTTTGTATGTGGTTACCGAATGTTGTTCGAGTCCCGGATGAGATCCCGGACGTCACGAGGAGTTCCGGAATGGTCCGGAGGTAAAGATTTATATATGGGAAGTCCTATTTTGGTCGCCGGAAAAGTTTCGCACTTTATCGGTATTGTACCGGAGTGCCGAAAGGGGTCCGGGGTCCACTGGGGGTCCACCTGCCTGGGGGCCACATGGGCTGTAGGGGGTGCGCCTTGGCCTATATGGGCCAAGGGCACCAGCCCCAAGAGGCCCATGCGCCAAGGAAACTTGGGGAGGGAAGAGTCCTCAAAGGGAAGGTACTGAGGGTGCCTTGGGGAGGATGGACTCCTCCCCTCTTGGCCGCACCCCTTCCTTGGAGGAAGGGGCAAGGCTGCGCCTCCCCTCTCCCTTGCCCCTATATATAGTGGAGGGAGGGAGGCATCCACACATGAGCCCCTGGCGCCTCCCTCCCTCCCGTGACACCTCCTCCTCTCCCGTAGGTGCTTGGGCGGCCCTGCAGGATTGCCACGCCTCCACCACCACCACGCCGTTGTGCTGCTGTTGGATGGAGTCTTCCTCAACCTCTCCTCTCTCCTTGCTGGATCAAGGCATGGGAGACGCCACCGGGCTGTACGTGTGTTGAACGCGGAGGTGCCGTCTGCTCGGCACTCGGATCTCCGTGATTTGGATCACGACGAGTACGACTCCTTCAACCCCGTTCTCTTGAACGCTCGCTTAGCGATCTACAAGGGTTTGTAGATGCACTCTCCTTCCTCGTTGCTAGTTTCTTCATAGATAGATCTTGGTGACACGTAGGAAAATTTTGAATTTCTTCTACGCTCCCCAACAAAGGCATCATGAGCTAGGTCTATTGCGTAGATTCTTTGCACGAGTAGAACACAAAGTAGTTGTGGGCGTTGATTTTGTTCAATATGCTTACCGTTACTAGTCCAATCTTGTTTCGACGGTATTGTGGGATGAAGCGGCCCGGACCGACCTTACACGCATTCTTACGTGAGACAGGTTCCACCGAACGACATGCACTTGGTGCATAAGGTGGCTAGCGGGTGCCAGTCTCTCCCACTTTAGTCGGAACGGATTCGATGAAAAGGGTCCTTATGAAGGGTAAATAGCAATTGGCATATCACGTTGTGGTTTTGCTTAGGTAAGAAACGTTCTTGCTAGAAACCCAAAGCAACCACGTAAAACATACAAACAACAATTAGAGGACGTCTAACTTGTTTTTGCAGGGTATGCTATGTGATGTGATATGGCCAAGAAGAATGTGATGAATGATATGTGATGTATGAGATTGATCATGTTCTTGTAATAGGATTCACGACTTGCATGTCGATGAGTATGACAACCGGCAGGAGCCATAGGAGTTGTCTTTATTTATTGTATGACCTGCGTGTCATTAAACAACGCCATGTAATTACTTTACTTTATTGCTAACCGCAGCCATAGTAGTAGAAGTAATAAGTTGGCGAGACAACTTCATGGAGATACGATGATGGAGATCATGATGATGGAGATCATGGTGTCATGCCGGTGACAATGATGATCATGGAGCCCCAAGATGGAGATCAAAAGGAGCAATATGATATTGGCCATATCATGTCACTACTATATAATTGCATGTGATGTTTATTATGTTTATGCATCTTGTTTACTTAGAACGACGGTAGTAAATAAGATGATCCCTTACACAAATTTCAAGAAGTGTTCTCCTCGACTGCACCGCTGCTACAGTTCATCGCTTCTAAGCACCACGTGATGATCGGGTGTGATGGATTCTTACGCTCACATACAACGGGTGTAAGACAGATTTACACAGCAAAAACACTTGGGGTTAACTTGACGAGCCTAGCATGTACAGACATGGCCTCGGAACACAGAGACCGAAAGGTCGAGCATGAGTCGTATGGTAGATACGATCAACATGAAGATGTTCACCGATGTTGACTAGTCCGTCTCACGTGATGATCGGACACGGCCTAGTTGACTCGGATCATGCAATCACTTAGATGACCAGAGGGATGTCTATTCGAGTGGGAGTTCATAAGATGAACTTAATTATCTTGAACATAGTCAAAAGACCTTTTGCAAATTATGTCGTAAGCTCGCGCTTTAGTTCCACTGCTTAGATATGTTCCTAGAGAAAATATAGTTGAAAGTTGACAGAGCGATTATGCGGACAGTAGATAGCTTATGTCCTTAATGCACCGCCGCCAGGTGTTGAACCCCAAACGCCGCCCTGTGGATGTTGCGTAACATCGGACATACACGCTTTTGATAACTACATGATAGTTCAGTTAAACGGTTTAGAGTTGAGGCACCAAAGACGCTTTTCAAACGCCGCAGAACATATGAGATGTTTCGAGGGCTGAAATTGGGATTTCAAGTCGTGCCCACGCCAAGAGGTATAAGACCTCCGACGATTTCTTAGCCTGCAAACTAAGGGAGAAAAGCTCAATCATTGAGCTTGTGCTCAGATTGTCTGAGTACAACAATCACTTGAATTGAGTGGGAGTTAATCTTCCAGATGAGATAGTGATGTTTCTCCAAAAGTCATTGCCACCAAGCTGCTAGAAGCTTCGTGATGAACTATAACATATCAGGGATATATATGATGATCCTTGAGCCATTCGCAATGTTCGACACCGCGAATGTAGAAATCAAGAAGGAGCATCAATTGTTGATGGTTGGTGAAACCACTAGTTTCAAGAAGGGCAAGGGCAAGAAGGGACACTTCATGAAACGGCAAATCAGTTTCTGCTCCAGTGAAGAAACCCAAGGTTAAACCCAAACCCGAGACTAAGTGCTTCGTAATAAGGGGAACAACCATTGGAGCGGAACCACCCTAGATACTTGGTAGATGAGAAGGCTGGCAAGGTCAATAGAAGTATATTTGATATACATTAAGTTATTGTGTATTCTACTAGTACTCCTAGTAGCACCAGGGTATTAGATACCGGTTCGGTTGCTAAGTGTTAGTAACTCAAATAAAAGCTACGGCATAAACGGAGACTAGCTAAAGGAGAGTCTGACGATATGTGTTGGAAGTGTTTCCAATTTCGATGTGATCAAACATCGCACGCTCCCTCTACCATCAAGATTAGTATTAAACCAGAATAATTATCATTTGGTATTTATGCTGATGATAGACATGATTGGATTATGTCTATCGCAATAAGGTTATTCATTTAAGGAGAATAATGGTTACTCTATTTATTTGAATAATACCTTCAATGGTCTTGCACCTAAAGAAATGGTTTATTGAATCTCGATCGTAGTGATACACATTTCATGCCAAAAGATATAAGATAGTAATGATAGTACCACCTGCTTGTGGCACTACCATTTGAGTCATATTGGTATAAAACGCATGAAGAAGCTCCATGTTGATGGATCTTTGGACTCACTCGTTTTTGAAAAGTTTGAGACATGCGAACCATGTCTATTGGTGTATACGCATGAAGAAACTCCATGCAGATGGATCGTTTGGACTCACTTGATTTTGAATCACTTGAGATATGCAAAACATACCACATGGGCAAGATGACTGAAAAGCCTCGCTATCAGTAAGATGGAACAAGATAGCAACTTGTTGGAAGCAACACATTTTGATATGTGCAGTCCAATGAGTGCTGAGGCATGCAGTGAATATCGTTATGTTCTGGCTTCACAGATGATTCGAGTAGATGTTGAGTATATTTACTTGATGAAACACAAATCTGAATTATTGAATGGTTCAAGTAATTTCAGAATGAAGTTTAAGATCTTCGTGACAAGAGGATAGAATGTCTATGATATGATCATAGAGATGAATATCTGAGTTACGAAGTTTTGGCACA
The DNA here is from genome assembly GCA_021605145.1 of Aegilops bicornis. Classification (NCBI taxonomy): domain Eukaryota; kingdom Viridiplantae; phylum Streptophyta; class Magnoliopsida; order Poales; family Poaceae; genus Aegilops; species Aegilops bicornis. The sequence continues at coordinate 855,848,213 of CM038670.1, read as the reverse complement.
CAATTAAGACATTGTGCAAATTGTTTCACAATTAATACCGCTGGAACACCATAGTGTGATGGTGTGTCCGAACATCATAGTTGCACCCTATTGGATATGGTGCGTACCATGATGTCTCTTATCGAATTACCACTATCGCTCATGGGTTAGGCATTAGAGACAACCGCACTCACTTTAATAGGGCACCACGTTACTCCGTTGAGATGACACCGTATGAACTATGGTTTAGAGAAACCTAAGCTGTCATTTCTTAAAGGTTTGGGGTTGCGACGCTTATGTGGAAAAGTTTCAGGTTGATAAGGTCGAACCCAAAGCGGATAAAATGCATCTTCATAGGACACCCAAAACAGTTGGGTATACCTCCTAATATAGATCCGAAAGCAATAGGGATTGTTTCTTGAAACGGGTCCTTTCTCGAGGAAAAGTTCGTCTCGAAAGAATTGAGTGGGAGGATGGTGGAGACTTGATGAGGTTATTGAACCGTCACTTCAACTAGTGTGTAGCAGGGCACAGGAAGTTGTTTCCGTGGCACATACACCAATTGAAGTAGAAGCTTATGATAGTGATCATGAAGTTTCGGATCAAGTCACCGACGTACCTCGTAGGGTGACAAGGATGCGTACTACTTCAAAGTGGTACGCAATCCTGTCTTGAAGGTCATGTTGCTAGACAACAATGAACCTACGAGCTATGGAGAAGCAATGGTGGGACCAAATTCCGATAAATGGTTAGAAGCCATGAAATCCGAGATAGGATCCATGTATCATAACAAAGCATGGACTTTGGTGGACTTGCCCGATGATCGGCAAGCCATTGAGATGAATGGATCTTTAAGAAGAAGACGGACGTGGATGGTAATGTCACCATCTATGAAGCTCGACTTGTGGCGTAAGAGTTTTCACAAGTTCAAGGAGTTGACTACGATGAGATTTTCTCATCCGTAGCGATGCTTAAGTCCGTCGGAATCATGTTAGCATTAGCTGCATTTATGAAATCTGGCAGATGGATGTCAAAACAAGTTTCCTTACCTGTTTTCGTAAGGAAAGGTTGTATGTGATACAATCAGAAAAGTTTTGTCGATCCTAAGGATGCTAAAAAGGTATGCTAGCTCCAGCGATCCTTTCTAAGGACTGGAGTAAGCATCTCGGAGTTGGAATGTGCGCTTTGATGAGATGATCAAAGATTTTGGGTTTATACAAAGTTTATGAGAAACTTGTTTTTCCAAAGAAGTGAGTGGGAGCACTATGGAATTTCTGATAACAATATGTTGTTGACATATTGATGATCAGAAATGATGTAGAATTTCTAGAAAGCATATAGGGATGTTTGAAAAGTGTTTTTCAATGGAAAACCTGGATTAAGCTACTTGAACATTGAGCATCAAGATCTATAAGGATAGATCAAAAATGCTAATGGTACTTTCAAATGAGCATATACCTTGACATGATCTTGAAAGTGTTCAAGATGGATCACCAAAGAAGGAGTTCTTGCCTCGAGATGTAAGGTATGAAGTTAAGAGTTAAAGCTCGACCACGGCAGAAAGAGAGAAAGGACGAAGGTCGCCCCTATGCTTCGCATATAGGCTCTATAGTATGCTATGCTGTGTACCGCGACCGAAGTGTGCCTTGCCATGAGTCACTATAGTACAAGAATGATCCAGAATGGATCATTGGACAGCGGTCAAAATTGTCCTTGGAGTAAATAAGGACATGTTTCTCGATTATGGAGGTGATAAAGAGTTTGGCGTAAAGGGTTACGTCGATGCAAGCTTTAACACCTATCCGAATGACTCTAAGGAGCAAACAGGATACGATAGTGGAACAACCATTTGGAATAGCTCCAAGTGGGCGTGGAAGCAGCATTTATAATATGACCTAGAAATTTGCAAAGCACACATGGATCTGAAAGGTTCAGACCTGCTGACTAAAACCCGCTGACTAAAACCTCTCTCACAAGCAAAACATGATCAAACCTCGTAAATCATTGAGTCTAAATCACATAATGATGTGAACTAGTTTACGTACACTAGTAAACTCTTTGGATGTTGGTCACATGGCGATGTGACTTATCGCTGTTAATCACATGACGATGTGAACTAGATTATTGACTCTAGTGCAAGTGGGAGACTGTTGGAAATATGCCCTAGAGGCAATAATAAATTAGTTATTATTATATTTCCTTGTTCATGATAATCGTTTATTATCCATGCTATAATTGTATTGATAGGAAACTCAAATACATGTGTGGATACATAGACAACACCATGTCCCTAGCAAGCCTCTATTGGCTAGCTCGTTGATCAATAGATGGTTACGGTTTCCTAACCATGGACATTGGATGTCATTGATAACGGGATCACATCATTAGTAGAATGATGTGATGGACAAGACCCAATCCTAAGCCTAGCACAAAGATCGTAGTTCGTATGCTAAAGCTTTTCTAATGTCAAGTATCATTTCCTTAGACCATGAGATTGTGCAACTCTCGGATACCGTAGGGAATGCTTTGGGTGTACCAAACGCCACAACGAATCTGGGTGGCTATAAAGGTGCATTAAGGTATCTCCGAAAGTGTCTGCTGGGTTGGTACGAATCGAGACTGGATTTGTCACTCCGTAAACGGAGAGGTATCTCTGGGCCCACTTGGTAGGACATCATCATAATGTGCACAATGTGATCAAGGAGTTGATCACGGGATGATGTGTTATGGAACGAGTAAAGAGACTTGCCGGTAACGAGATTGAACAAGGTATTGGTATACCGACGATCGAATCTCGGGCAAGTACAATACCGCTAGACAAAGGGAATTGAATACGGGATTGATTGAATCCTCGACATCGTGGTTCATCCGATGAGATCATCGTGGAACATGTGGAGCCAACATGGGTATCCATATCCCGCTGTTGGTTATTGACCAGAGAACGCCCTACCATGTCTCAGATGGTTCCCGAACCCGTAGGGTCTACACACTTAAGGTTCGTGACGCTAGGGTTATAAAGGAAGTTTGTATGTGGTTACCGAATGTTGTTCGGAGTCCCGGATGAGATCCCGGACGTCACGAGGAGTTCCGGAATGGTCCGGAGGTAAAGATTTATATACGGGAAGTCCTATTTTGGTCACCTGAAAAGTTTCGCACTTTATCGGTATTGTACCGGGAGTGCCGAAAGGGGTCCGGGGGTCCACCGGGGGGGTCCACCTGCCCCGGGGGGCCACATGGGCTGTAGGGGTGTGCGCCTTGGCCTATATGGGCCAAGGGCACCAGCCCCAAGAGGCCCATGCGCCAAGGAAACTTGGGGAGGGAAGAGTCCTCAAAGGGGAAGGTACCTCCGAGGTGCCTTGGGGAGGATGGACTCCCCTCTTGGCCGCACCCCTTCCTTGGAGGAAGGGGCAAGGCTGCGCCTCCCCTCTCCCTTGCCCCTATATATAGTGGAGGGGAGGAGGGCATCCACACATGAGCCCTGGCGCCTCCCTCCCTCCCGTGACACCTCCTCCTCTCCCGTAGGTGCTTGGCGAAGCCTGCAGGATTGCCACACTCCTCCACCACCACCACGCCGTTGTGCTGCTGTTGGATGGAGTCTTCCTCAACCTCTCCCTCTCTCCTTGCTGGATCAAGGCATGGGAGACGCCACCGGCTGTACGTGTGTTGAACGCGGAGGTGCCGTCTGCTCGCACTCGGATCTCCGGTGATTTGGATCACGGCATTTAGTACGACTCCTTCAACCCCGTTCTCTTGAACGCTTCCGCTTAGCGATCTACAAGGGTATGTAGATGCACTCTCCTTCCCTCGGTGCTAGTTTCTTCATAGATAGATCTTGGTGACACGTAGGAAAATTTTGAATTTCTGCTACGTTCCCCAACAAAAAGTGCTTATCAATTAGCCTTTGAAGAGGTGTACAGAGATACTGCTACAGGGTCTAGTTCTAGACCGGATGGACGCCGTGATTGCTCGAAGTTGATTTGGGCTGGTGAGGTTCCTCCTACAGTTCGCAATTTTGCATGGAGATTAGTGACAAACTGCTGCCCACGTGGCAGAACAAACACACTAGAGGGCTGGAAATAGATGATTTATGTCCAGCCTGTTCGGTTGAGACTGAAGATATTTTTCACCCGCTTTGTCGCTGCACTCATGGACGCGAAGTTATGGAGGGTCATGGCGAAGGTGTGGATGCTACCGCTCTCTATTCCATCCAAAATACTGGTAAAGAGTGGTTATTTCATGTGCTATATCCGCTACCGATATTGAGCGCCTATGTTACCGATGACTCTCTCGGGCGTGCTTGGCATATTCGCAATGAAGTGGTACACCATAAACCCCTCCCCTATGGAAGCATCTAGAACATTCCTTGTGAGTTATTTGGACTCTTTGGTTTGTCTCAAAATGAGCTATCTACTTATCCGCCAAAGGGAAAGTGGTTATTTCATATGGTAAACCGGTGCATCAATCACATGCGATAATGATGCAAGAGGTACAACCTAAGTGGTGCCCCCTGTTAGTGGTCGGGTTAAATTAAATACTAATGGTTCATTTGTTGTGGATGGTACTGCTGGTGCAGGTATGGTTCTAAGAGATGTCAAGGGCAAGATCATATTCTCATCATGTAGGGTGCTATTTTCATGTCGTGAGGCTCTCAAGCTGAATTATGTGCGTGCATGGAAGGTCTCTCTTCCGCCTCTACAAAGAAGTGACTTACCTATCATAATTGAGATGGATTCTATAGTTGCTGTCAAGTTGATCCAAGGCTGGGAAGAGGATAGATCAATCTACGCTTCTCTCATTAAGGAAATTAGGCATCTCTTGTCTATTCGTGATTCTTGTATTACTCATGTTAATCGTGACTCAGAATATTGTTAGTGATAGTTTAGCTAAGTTTGCTAGAGATGAGGGCAGAACTATGACTTGGTTAGGGTCTGGCCCTGAAGTTGCTTTGTCTTTAGCTTTTGATGATTGTAAGGATCTTGTGATTGAGTAATACAAGTGTTCACCCACAAGAAAAAAAGAAACCATTGACTAGTCAAAATCATGAATCAAATTCAAAATTAAACACCTCACTTGAATGCAAGAGTTCCTTGAGATTGACAAAGTCAAAAATTGTAAACTAAATCCAAAATCATATTGGTTCTATAGTACTACGTGTTGGCATTCTTTCTGTCAGGTTATGAGAGCATGCGCGAGACTGATATTTTTTTATAAGTTGGCTGCTGCCGATTGATTTGAGAAATCATAGTCAAAATTGTGAACGGAATTTAAAATTGAACACCTCACTTGGATGGAGAGCTCCTTGAAAAATTGTTGACCAAGTCAAAATTAAGAATCCAATCCAAAACCAATGTCCTCAATTGAGAGAGGCCTTCGATCCCTATGGAGCTTAGTGAGATATTTTTTTTATTAATACTAACTATTTACACATTATTATAATATTGCAAAAGTTATACTAGTAATTTGGGGAGTTTCACTTAGGTTGGGGGATTAATACTTGGAGACATGTGGATGCTAATGCTAGACCTACAGGAGATTAGTTACATGTTTAACGGACAGATCAACGTGGGGGGTTATGATTGGACACAGGGGGGGGGGGGGGAGAGGAGCCCACCCTGGTGAAATTCAGCGCAGGGGGGGGGGGGATTATTTGTTGGAAGATTACCGACAACATGTGTAAACCATTCGTATGTGTAGGTGTAGGATGATTGCACTTGGATCCCTTGGGAACATGGCCTCGTATTTTTTGGCACATCACCGTAGGACTCGCCTGAACTAGGGTTTTGGCCTTTTGGTCCATAATCCGCTCAGGATGAATGAAGATCTTATTCGACACACATTCCGTCCTCATGACGTGGATGCGCCTTTCCGCTGGGACCGATCAAATCAACCTCCCCAATGACGCCGGTGGCACCTTTGTCAAGGGAGACAGAGAAGAATCAGTGTGGAGATGGATCCCCGCCATGTACGGGAGGAGGCTGGATGTGTTCACTTTGCGAAGCGCCATATCACGGAGAGAGACGTGGTGTGTCCTTAGCAGGTAACTTGTGCTTATGTGGCAGGGGCCTCGTAGTGGTTGGGCCCATATGTAAGTCAATAGAAGAATAGTGATGTGGCAGGTGTGATGAGGTGGATAGGTTGCATGTCAAGAGAAATATGATAGTGGAGATGAACTATTTAGGTATTATAGATTTATAGTGAAGATTTTGTTGTTTGGTATGGTGAAAAGTCTAGCTTTGTTTTTCTGCTCAGAGTGCATACTTCTTGGCTATGCATGCAGTGGGTTATGGAGGTGACTGTCTATTGGGTCACCCAACATATGGTTGTAGGAAAATTTGGAATATCATCTTGCTAGCATACATTCCACACAAAAAACAAGATATTTTTTCTACTAGTCCAACATAGCATGGGCACAGCGTCCCACGTCCACCTACAGGGGTACCGCATCCGCGCCACTCCTAGCGGGGCCGCTCGGGCGAACCCTAGCCACCGCCGCCCCCATTCCTCCTCCCCTTCAATTAGTCATCATTGCCGAAGGAGCCCGACAAACAAATGCCCTGCCTGGCGGACGGCGATTGATTGGCCCTCGTCTCCTCGTCCTCATGGGAGATCTCCGCCTGGAGCGCGATTGTGGCCCTAGACGTTGGTCGTGCGTGAGGCGTAGCTTGATCCCAGGACAGCGGCCTCGAAGCGGTGGTGGTCGGGCAGCTAACGATGGCCCGACGAAGGTGCTATGGTCCCGGTGCCCTCGTTCTTCGGGTCGACAGGCCGACTAAGTGGGATCTGTTGTGGCTTGAGGCTAGGAGGTGGTGTGTAGTGTCCACCGGCGGCTGCTACTGCGTGGCAGCACGATGACCAGTAGCCAGTCAGGGAGGGAGAACTGGTACATCAGCTACTACCGGTGACGAGCAAGGGGAGGCGTGACTGCCGACGAAAACTAAGCCGACTTCGGTCATGGCGGGCGACGGCGGCATCTACACACCATTACCCTGATGAAGGTATCATCATTGTAGGTTTCGCCTTCTCGCCGGCTACTCCGGCGGAAACCCTAGACCCCGGACTCCTGGATCGAACGATGCCGGGCGCTTAGCGCCGCTTTCCCTCCTAGGAGCATCGCTGGAGCAGCCGCTGGAAGGGCCAGAAAGTGGAGCGGTGTCATATATACCACTTCGACGACGGGTCTTGGCGACATGGCGAGCGGAGTCTCGCCACGGATGCATCTTGATGGATGAGCACGGGTGGAGGCGCCATTTGGCACCATAGCGGCGTCGACGGCTAGCTTGGCAAGAATAATGCGAATCTCTACCTTGAAGATGAGTAGACTCTTTGATGGTGGTGGTGGCTTCTGAAGCGTGTGCATGTTCTGCGCGCTTATAGTCTACTGGACTGGAAGTGTGCTCCGGTACGCCATGCGGGCGGCTCGGTGATGACGATGGTTCTAGATGATGGGGCATTGTGATTACATACTCATTGTCGGGTTTGTAGGTGTGAAGTGGTGCCTTCGAGATGTTTGATGTATGTTTTTAACATACCTTTGTTGAATAATTCAATAAAGATGATTGTGTGCATCTTTTATGCATTCTGAGGTTTCAACCTCTTTTTAGAAAGAAAAAGAAAAACATAGCAGGATGAAGCTGGCGCAGTAATATGGATGTTTCTTTCCCCGCAAAAGTTATGGATGTTTCTTCCTAACGTGTTATGTTTGTTGGCGTAAGGATGGGGATGATCTTCATGCTCTTGTTGTGTGACCAAAATCTACAAGCATCATTTGCAGGCGGTTCAGCATAATAGCAATGGCATCACCTAGAATAGGATTAGTGTTGCATCATTTCAGAAGACCCTGCCCTTTAAGCCCAAAAGTAGAGATGAACAAGTCATCACCGAACAAATGCACTGCACCTCTACGAACTGAAACTGAGGAGCCCGCCCTCATACACGACGTACACTAATGCAGCGCATCAATAAACTTGCGCCAACAAAGCTTAACTTACGAGATGTCACGTGTGAACCTGCAACCAGTAACAAACGTATTGTCCCGTTACACCTTACCCTAGTTTATATAGATTTAAATAATTTCAAAAACAAAACAGCTGGAGTAGCTCAGTTGGCTAGAGCGTGTGGCTGTTAACCACATGGTCGGAGGTTTGAGCCCTCCTTCTAGCTTAATCTTCAATTTTATTTTAAATTTCTGGTGACCAACATCAAATTTTGGCGAAAAAAACAATAATCTATACCGCCTTTTGTCCTTCTAGCGATTTTTGTCCCAACCAGTCCATGCAAAACTGCTAAGTATTTTCTGTAGTTATGTCAAGTATGTTTGAGTTTAGTACAATTCATGCTCACATTCATAGACAAAATGATCAGATGGAGCCTGGATCCAAGAGTGGCTTACCAGTGAATTGATGTTCCTTCTAGCTTAATCTTCAATTTTATTTTAAATTTCTGGTGACCAACATCAAATTTTGGCGAAAAAAACAATAATCTATACCGCTTTTTGTCCTTCTAGCGATTTTTGTCCCAACCAGTCCATGCAAAACTGCTAAGTATTTTCTGTAGTTACATCAAGTATGTTTGAGTTTAGTATAATTCATGCTCACATTCATAGACAAAATGATCAGATGGAGCCTGGATCCAAGAGTGGCTTACCAGTGAATTGATGTTCCTTCTAGCTTAATCTTCAATTTTATTTTAAATTTCTGGTGACCAAAATCAAATTTTGGCCTATAATAAACAATAATCTATACCGCTTTTTGTCCTTCTAGCGATTTTTGTCCCAACCAGTCCATGCAAAACTGCTAAGTATTTTCTGTAGTTACGTCAAGTATGTTTGAGTTTAGTATAATTCATGCTCACATTCATAGACAAAATGATCAGATGGAGCCTGGATCCAAGAGTGGCTTACCAGTGAATTGATGTTCCTTCTAGCTTAATCTTCAATTTTATTTTAAATTTCTGGTGACCAACATCAAATTTTGGTCGATTTTTGTCCCAACCAGTCCATGCAAAACTGCTAAGTATTTTCTGTAGTTACGTCAAGTATGTTTGAGTTTAGTATAATTCATGCTCACATTCATAGACAAAATGATCAGATGGAGCCTGGATCCAAGAGTGGCTTACCAGTGAATTGATGTTCCTTCTAGGGTATCTTCTTTTTTTTTTTATATTTCTGGTGACCAACATATAATTTTGGCCGAAAAAAAACAATAATCTATACCGCTTTTTGTCCTTCTAGCGATTTTTGTCCCAACCAGTCCATGCAAAACTGCTAAGTATTTTCTGTAGTTACGTCAAGTATGTTTGAGTTTAGTATAATTCATGCTCACATTCATAGACAAAATGATCAGATGGTTCCTGTTTCCAAGAGTGGATTACCAGTGAATTGATGTTCCTTCTAGCTAATCTTCAATTTTATTTTAAATTTCTGGTGACCAACATCAAATTTTGGCCGAAAAAAAACAATAATCTATACCGCTTTTTGTCCTTCTAGCGATTTTTGTCCCAACCAGTCCATGCAAAACTGCTAAGTATTTTCTGTAGTTACGTCAAGTATGTTTGAGTTTAGTATAATTCATGCTCACATTCATAGACAAAATGATCAGATGGAGCCTGGATCCAAGAGTGGCTTACCAGTGAATTGATGTTCCATACTGGACTTGCGCGAAATCACTAGCTAAGGAGTACTCCTTGCGGAGATCACTCCAACTTTCCAAGGTTGCGACAAGTGGCGCGCTGCATGTACGCCACTTGTCGCAATCTGGGAGTTTTCCTTTTTTCAGAGATCCGCTTATTCAAAACGTTTTATCTCTTAAATCGTATGTCCAAATCTTCAACCGCTTTCGCTGTTGGATTCCTCGCCGAGATCTTCAAAACTAGATCCCATGTTGATAGGTTTTGACGAACTTTTTTCACGAAAAAACCGACGAAAAAACCAAACAAGGAACACGGGTTTTTTTCCTTTCCGAAGAGGCACGCCTGCATTTCCTTTAAATCACAACCGTGCCTCTCGCGGAAGTAAGATCATGCCTCTCGTGAAAGAAAAAAAATGCGTTTTTTTCCTTTTCGAAACAGGCACACCCGTGCCTCTCGCGAAAGCACAACTACGCCTCTCGCAGAAGAAAAAGACAGAAAACATGTTTATTTTTATTTTTGAGAAGGCACGGCCGTGACTCTCGCGAAAGCACAACCGTGCCTCTTGCGGAAGCAAAACCGTGCCTCTCGCGAAAGAAAAATAAACAGAAAACACATTTTTTTCCGTTTCCAAGAGGCACGGCCGTGACTTTCGCGAAAGCACAACCGTGCCTCTCGCGAAAACAAAACCGTGCCTCTCGCGAAAACAAAACCGTGACTCTCGCGAAAAAAATGCGTTCTTTTGCAAAAAAAAATTATTTTTTTTTTCAATTTTTTTGGTCGAAAAGCTAGGGAAGACCGGTGGAAAACCAAAACGTTAAAAAAACCTGAAAAAAAAAACCGTTTAAAAAGCCGAAAACGCGTGCGGAAAAATAAAAAATAAAATCCGGAGGGAGCGCCCAGCGCCCGACACGGGGTGAAGGGCGGGGAGCGCGCCAAGTGGCGCTGATCGCTATGTAGGCTCCCGGCGAGCGCCGTTAATTAGTTGCTCCCGGACTTGCGTGCTACTGTTGGGCTTCTTAGTTCTTAGTATTTTTGGTGCGGCCCATCACACTGTCATGGTATCACTGTGTTTCTTAGTTTGTAAAATTAATAATAAATGGTTCGGTTGCATCAGCGAAGCATTCAGTTTTTCTGAATTTTTCTACTGTTGGACACATACTTATAACCCTTGATCATCTTTGCTGCCAAAACATTCAGTTTTCTGAATTTTTCTACTAATATTTTTAAATTACTATTCAACCACATGAACATTACATGCCGCCGCAGGGAGCAGCGGCATGTATTGTTCACCATCCCCGTTTTAGTTTCAGCTTGTGAAAATCGTCGCATGGATAAACAGTGCATGAACAATTCCTGTCACCATCTCCTATGGTGGCAAGTGCCATGTGTCACCTAGCGCAGGTGCCGCTAGAGTGGTAGTTTTGTCATTGATTTTCAAGGTGTCCCTTTCTGCCAACTCATTGGCATGGACATAATCTCCGTTCAGTCTAGTTGAGAATCACCTCTCCAAGATAGAGCTATCACATCAACAACTTGAGCAACCGTTTTAGGGCACCATCTTTGGAATCCATGTTGCGGATTCCTTGCCATTCGAACATGGACTAAGATTTTTCTGCTTTTTGCTACCTCCTGGCTGTATCAAATATGTTGTTGAGACTGAAGCCAGGTAGGCAGTGTTATTCAATTCAAAGTACAGATAAAATGCCCAAGGGTAAATGCGGTCACCTCAATCTATCAAAGCAAGTCGTGTCCGTGGAACTCGAAGGAAAACTAGGAGTACTCGTGCAAGCTTACACACCATTAAGTTGCATCACACCCCAAATGTGCAACACAAGCCAACATGCATCCCACGTTGGTGGCTCTGAGATGAAGATTACAGTTTCTTGGTATTCCCTTGTCAAGAATACAATGTTGGTCCGTATGAGTAGGTACATGGACCCTGTCGTGGACATTCCACCTCTAAATCCTCTTTTTATTGGAGAAAGTAGGGCTATCTGAGTGAATGAATATTGTAGATCTATGAGAATATGGTCTCTCTCAAACAACCCTGCAACCTAAATAACAAAGAGTCTCTTGTGTTCCCAACACACCAAATACAATGACAAATTGTATAGGTACACTAGTTCGCCAAGAGATGGTGATACAAGTGTAATATGGATAGTAGATATTGATTTTTGTAATAGTAACAATAAAAAACAGCAAGGTAGCAATTGATAAACGGATCACAAACGGTATTGCAATGCTTGAAAATGAGGCCTAGGGTCCATACTTTCGCTAGTGCAATATCTCAACAATGCTAATCTAATTGGATCATATAACCATACCTCAATGAGCAATGAAGAATCACTCCAAAGTTCCTATGTAGCGGAGAACATAAGACTAAATTTTTGTAGGGTACGAAACCACCTCAAAACTATTCTTTCCGATCAATCTATCCTAGAGTTCATACTAAAATAACACCAAGTTATTCTTTCCGATCGATCTAACCAAGAGTTTGTACTAAAATAACACCATATGATACACATCAACCAACTCTAATGTCGCCGCGAGTATCCGTGAGTTGATTATACGATATGCGTCAAACAATTTCAGATTCATAATACTCAATCAAACACAAAAAATCTCAAAGAGTACCCCAAGATTTCTACCGGAGAAACAAAGACAAGAACATGCATCAACCCCTATGCATAGATTGCCCCAATGTCACCTCATGAATCCGCGAGTTGAGTGCCAAAACATATATCAATTGAATCAATATGATACCCCATTGTCACACGGGTATTCATAGCAAGACATACATCAAGTGTTCTCAAATCCATAAAAGTATTCAATCCGATAAAACGAAACCTCAAAGGGAAAACTCAATTCACAACAAGATAGAGAGGGGAAAGCACCATATGATCCAACTATATTAACAAAGTCTGCAATACATCAACATCGTGACATCTTAAGAACATGAGAGAGAGAGAGAGAGATTAAACACATAGCTACTGGTACAAACACTCAGCCCCGAGGGTGGACTATTTCTCCTCATCACGGTGGCCGGGATGATGAAGATGGCCACCGGTGATGATTTCCCAGAGAGTGCCGTGAGCGGGGTCTAGATTGGTTTTTCGTTGTTACATAGGCTTGCAGCGGTGGAACTTATGATCTAGGGTTATTTCTGATGGTTTCTCTATTTATAGGATCTTTGGTGTCTGTTTCACGTGAAGATGGGCCTCGAGGTGAGCACAACCCACCGGGCAAGCCGGGCCCCTCAGCGCGCCTGGTGGGTTGTGCCCTCCTTGTGGCTCTTTGGCCCTCCCACGAAGCTTCGGGGTCTCTTTGTTCCAAAAAATCATCAAAAAGTTTCAGCTCAAAAACAACACTACGGTAGTTCTGCTGAAAACAGCGCCATCCGGTTAGTTCCATGCAAATCATACCAAAACCATATAAAATTGTTGTAAATATGGCATGAATATTTATAAATTATAGATACGTTGGAGACGTATCGTACCCGTGAGGTAACTATAAGGCACGGCCGCAGGTAGACCGCCCTAGAGAGAGGGTTGGGCCTGGCCCTTCTCGTATTTCCTCGAGACGGGCAACGGGGTCACATGATCGTGAGTCTATGCTCACACCGCGAGCTTCCAATACACTAAGGGTTTGCGATTTGATCTGAGTTGGCCACTGGCCTATACGCACTAACCGCCACACGGGAACAGTTATGGGCACTCGGCGTCATACGTTTCTTCCGAAAGCTCTTTCAGACGTCCAGTTCAGCATTGTGGGCCTGTCGGGCCAGTGCCATAGATGAGGTGGTGCTCGTCCCGGCTCGTTGCATAACGACCCGGAGTGCACAGGGCGATGGGCCAAGCCCCTGGTCACTTAGGATGTCGACCGACGGGGACCTCTCTGCGAAGCCTAGATAGGACTATGACGTGTTGATCTTTTGAGGCCGCATGACCCGTGAAAGTGTGTCCCACCAGAGTAATCAAAGTTTGTTGGGTAATGTGGTTCACCCCTGCAGGGAAGTTATCTATTCGAATAGCCATGTCCATGGTAATGGATGCTCGGAGTTGTATCTCGATCTATTACAACTACAAATGGATACTTGAGATATGTGATGGATATGTTGGCTTCGGGATTGCTTTCTCATAGGGAGTCGAGGAAGGATCTTTGGGCGTTAATGCTACAACATGCTTCTGAATTTATAAAATGCTATTATGTACTCTTCTAAATGCTGCAAGATGCTTGAAGATGCTAGTCTTCGATATGCTAGACTTTCCCTTCTCCTCTGGCATTCTGCAGTTTAGTCCACAAATAAAGCCCATTCCTTGATACCGCTGCACACTTAGCGTAGTTCGGATGTAAGCCTTGAGAGTACTTTTGGATGAGTACTCATGGTTGCTTTGCTACCTCCTTTTCCCATATACACGTTGCTGCAATCAGATGGTGGATCCCAGGAGCCGATGTCACCGCCAATGGATACTACTACCCCGAGGGTGTATACAACCACGTGGAGTCCACCAACCACCAGGAGTAGTTAGGACGTCCCAATCAGGAGGCCTGTGCCTTTTGATCTCAGTATCTTGTTTGTGCTTGCCTTCTTAAGGCAGTCTTGTTTAACTTTATGTCTCGTAGTTAGATATTGTTGCTTCACTGACTCGTGTGCATTCAAGCCCTCGAGGCCCCTAGCTTGTAATATAAAGTTTGTATTATTTTAATTTGTGTTTAGAGTTGTGTTGTGATATCTTCTTGTGAGTACCTGATCTTGATCGTACACATTTATGCAGTATGATTAGTGTACGGTTGAATTGGGAGCATCACAAGTTGGTATCGTAGTCGACTACCGTAGGAACCCCTCCCCCATTTCTCGACTCCTTGGTCAAGTTGAGTCTAGTCATTGAAAAACATTTTCTAACATTGTTGTGTGTCTTACGGGCCCACATCACAAATTGGGTGGTATTAGGTCTTTATTCCTCGCCTTTACTCTGGGCTTCTGATCTCTCTTCTATTCGGGTTAAAGATTTTGCTAACTCTAACTCTAGGTTCCCGTAACCACTTCCACCCGGAGAGCCTCTCATTCCAGATGATGGCTTGATTCATCAAAAGACTCCAAAGATACCCTCCAATGTTCTTTAGAGAATTTGTGTCCATCGCTTTTGCAATATTCTACCACCGGCAAATCCCTATGCATACTTACATACGCTTACCATCCATACAATCATCCACTGTTGCTCTTGTTATTACAAGATACCACGTAAACATTCTCCTATATTCCGAGAACTCATTATGCCTATCGCCTTGCAGCTCCTTTCCGCATGAATACCCCTACGAATAATTCCTCAGACTTACCGAGGATCTGTTCATCCCCAGTTGTTCATGTGTTTCACAAAATTGATCGAAATACTATCCGATTTTCTGACGATCCTCTACCAACTATTGTTGTGCAAATACTTGTATGGTTGCATTACGGTTACTTTCCATATGTTTAGCAATACTCATTAGTATCCTTTGACATTGTCATTTTGAGTCCGTTGATTCAATATGTTGAGGGTGCTCGCAATCCTTAGTCGAATCCTAGAATTCATCCTTCCAGCTCAGACGTCATTTTGGACATGAGTTGGTTCTCAACCAATCAAATTGCCATCGATTGTACCCTAACTCTATTCAACTTATCCATACTTAATCAGTATGTTCGCCAGGATCCCTTGATTTGGAAATCATAATTCCTTTGCATATGAGCTTTGAATTAGCCAGTTGTTTCTGTAATCTGATCTCCTTGCATTCTTTCTTCTTCTAGTTGAGTACCGATGCTCACATTAGATCCCTTGTGGACCACCAGATCCTTTGTTGGATTTTATCTGACGACGTCCTTCATATTCAATAACCTTGTGAGCCTTTCCTCAGATACATGATGCCTTCAGAAATTGTATCCTCTGCCTTGTCGACCATGCTCTGCTTTCGAGCTTGTGTTAATTACTCTTGAAGATTGTGGGATTTGTTCCTAAGAAGCCCATATGGGTTGAACCTATTGAAAGCACAAGTGCTCCCTGCATGATTTTGGTAATTAATGTCAACATATCTCTTGTTGGACTAACACCTTTGCCTAGTATGTTTCGCATAAGTTCAACAATGGAGTGGCATGGACTAAAGGATGTGGAACCCCTTCAAGACGCTAAGGACAAAGGATTGGCTCAAGCTCCAAGCTCAAGACTCTACATTTTCTATTTTAGTGATCCAAGATCACATTGAGTCTATAGGAAAAGCCAATACTATCAAGAGGGGATGAGGTGTTGCTTAATGGCTTGCTTGCTCAAAGTGCTTAGTGATATGCTCCAAAACCCTCAACTACTTTCTCACATCCACATATGTCCTAAAACCAAAAGTCTAACTCGCCCCACCGATTCTTTATGTCCGGCGCCACCGAGTTCGGATGTCTTAGCCAACGCCACAAACCCTAGGCAAATCGGTCTCACCGATAGGGATCTCGGTCTCACCGAGATGGGACTGTAATCTCTCCGTGTATGTCCATTACCAAAATCAGTCTCACCGAAGTTTGATCAATCGGTACTACCGAGATTACAATGCAAACTCTCTCGGTTAGCTTATTACCAAAGTCGGTCCCACCGAAGTTTGTGTAATCGGTCAAACCGAAGTTTGCTCGCCAACTCCCCTGGTTAGCTTATTACCAAAATCGGTCCCAAATGAAGTTTGTGTAATCGGTCTCACCGAGATTACGTTATGCCCTAACCCTAACCATATCGGTCCTACCGAGTTGCATGTCGGTCCCAATCGAAAATCCTAATGGTCACTAGATTTGCTGAATCGGTCTGACCGAATTTACCAATTCGGTCCCACCGAGTTTGGCAAGTTGTGTGTAACGGTTAGATTTTGTGTGGAGGCTATATATACCCCTCCACCTCCTCTTCATTCGTGGAGAGAGCCATCGAATCTAACCTACACTTCCAAAGATCCATTTTCCGAGAGAGAACCACCTACTCGTGTGTTGAGACCAAGATATTCCATTCCTACCATATGAATCTTGATCTCTAGCTTTCCCTTGTTGCTTTCCACTCAAATCTTCTTTCCACCAAATCCAAATCCTGGAGAGAGAGTTGAGTGTTGGGGAGACTATCATTTGAAGCACAAGAGCAAGGAGTTCATCATCAACACACCATTTGTTACTTCTTGGAGAGTGGTGTCTCCTATATTGTCTAGGTGTCACTTGGGAGCCTCCAATAAGATTGTGGAGTTGAACCAAGGAGTTTGTAAGGGCAAGGAGATCGCCTACTTCGTGAAGATCTACCGCTAGTGAGGCAAGTCCTTCATGGGCGACGGCCATGGTGGGATAGACAAGGTTGCTTCTTCGTGGACCCTTCGTGGGTGGAGCCTCCGTGGACTCACAAGCAACTGCTACTCCTTCGTGGGTTGAAGTCTCCATCAACGCGGATGTACGATAGCACCACCTATCGGAACCACGGCTCAGAAATCACCGTGTCTCCAAATTGCGTTTGAATCCTCCAACCCCTTCCCTTTACATTCTTGCAAGTTGCATGCTTTAGTTTCCACTGCTCATATACTCTTTGCATGCTTGCTTGATATGTATTGTGAGTCTTAAACTTGTGCCTAAACTCCACTCCAACTTAAAGAAGTTAAAAACTGCAACTTTTGGTACTTAGTGTTTAATCACCCCCTCTAGACACCTCTTCTCGATCCTTTCAATTGGTATCAGAGCTTTGGTCTCCATTGCTTTGGTTTAAACACCATTGGAGGAAGATGGATGAGTCTACAATTGGGAGTCTTAGACATAGAGTGCCTATACTTGATGGAGAGTACTTTCATGAGTGGAAAAATGAGATGCTTGTGATTTTCAGTCAATATCATTTGAACAAGTACATTGCTAGCCCTTGTTTACCTCATGTTGATCCTATGCATCCTACCCTTGATGAGTCAATTGACTTGATTCGCAATCTTAGAACTGTTGAACTTATCATTAGAGGCTTGCCTAGAAACTTGATTAGAAGTTTGCCAACTCTTAAGTGTGCCTACACCATATGGAAATTTCTTGAGGAACGTTTTCCAAATTATTCCTTGAAAAATCTAGATGAAATTCTTCATAAGTCTATTGCCTTGAGTAAGATGAATTTTAGTGATCCTATGTTTGGTGATTGTCTATTTGAGCTTACAAACCTTATGCGTGCCAAAGGAGATGTTGAAATTATTAGTGATATTATTTTCGAAGCTATAAAAATTCATAAACAAGATCATTGTCAAAATCACTCTTAAGGAATTACCCTCTCTAGGATTTGATCCACCACATGACGATGTTGAACATGGATACTATGATGAGGATGATGATAGTGACTTCGATCTTGATGATGCAATGAGACACTTTGGTCTTATGGCAAATCTTCGGGGATATATGGCAGGTGGAAAGGAATGGGTTCTTGATAGTGGATGTACCGATCACATGACCGGAGATAAAGATATGTTTCGTGAGCTTGCTGAAAACGATAGTCCTCGAAAGTATGTCACTTTCGGTGACAACTCAAAGGGTAAGGTGGTTGGCCTCGGTAAGGTGGCCATATCACATGATAGCTCCATACAAAATGTCATGCTCGTTGAATCTCTTGGCTACAACTTACTTTCAGATTCAGACTTGCTGATTTCGGTTTCAATGTCCTATTTATCAAGTAGATTGCCAAGTGTTTCAGAGAGATAATCATAAAATGGTCTTTACCGTGTACGAGAGGTGATCTATACATTGTAGATTTCACTAAAAAGTCTCAACCTAGAACTTGCTTTATTGCTAAATCCTCTAAAGGTTGGTTATGGCATAGACGATTAGGTCATGTTGGCATGCGAAACCTTGACAAGCTTATTAAAGGAAATCATATCCTTCGCGTTAACGATGTCATATTTGATAAGGATAGACTTTGCAGAGCTTGTCAAGCAGGTAAACAGGTCAGAGGAAGGCATCCCGTGAAGAACATCATGACCACAAGGAGGCCACTCGAGCTACTTCATATGGATCTTTTTGGTCCCAACGCCTACAAAAGTCTCCGTGGAAATTCTTTTGGTCTAGTTATAGTTGATGATTTTTCAAGATTTACGTGGGTGTTCTTTCTCGATGATAAATTGCAGGTTCAAAAGATCTTCAAAAACTTCGCTAGGAAGGCCCAAAATCAATTTGAAGTAAAGATCAAGAAGGTTCGCAGCGGCAACGGAACGGAGTTCAAGAACGCAAATGTGGACACCTTTCTTGACGAAGAAGGGATTTCACATGAGTTATCGGCTACATACACACCTCAACAAAATGGAGTAGTTGAGAGGAAGAACCGGACGCCATCGAAATGGCGAGAACGATGCTTGATGAGTACAAGACGCCGAAGCACTTTTGGGCGGAAGCGGTTGAGACAGCTTATCATGCAACAAATCGCTTGTATCTTCACAAGCTACTCGGCAAGACGGTATATGAGCTCCTCACCGGTAACAAACCCCAAGTTGGATACTTTCGAGTATTCGGCTCAAAGTGCTACATTCTTGATAAGCATCGCTGCTCTAAATTTGCTCCTAAGTCTCATGAAGGTTTCCTACTTGGTTATGGCTCAAACTCTCACACATCCCGTGTCTACAACAATGTCACCCGAAAGGTTGAAGAAACGGTAGATGTGAAGTTTGATGAATCTAGCGGCTCGCAAGTAGAGCAATTGTCAATTGATGTAGGAGACAAAGATCCCTCGGAAGCAATCCAAGACTTGTCTATTCGCAAGATTCGTCCAACGGAGGTGAAGGAGAGTACGTCGTCCGTCCCAAGTGGAAGCTTCTACCTCACGCCAAGGTGAACCAAGAGTTGATATGGAAGCATCCACAAGTGGGACACACCAAGATGAAGAAAACGAGGAAGTGCATCAAGATGAACATCAACAACCTCCTTCTGCACCACGACAAGAGAACGACAATGCCAACAATGAAGAAGGCCAAGAAGAAGAACAAGATGAAGAATATGTTCAACCAAGACCCAAGCAAAAGCTGACACGAGTTTGAGCAAGAATTTCTAAAGACCATCCCGTCGAGCAAATCTACAACGATATCCAAACCGTGAGAATCACTCGCCTAAAACTCGCTTAGCTAACTTTTGTGAACACTATTCATTCATCTCTAGCATTGAACCTATGAAGGTTGAAGAAGCTTTGGAAGATCCGGATTGGATAAATGCCGTGCATGAAGAACTACACAACTTTGAGAGAAATCAAGTTTGGACATTGGTTGAGAAGCCCGACAACAACCACAACATCATCGGTACCAAATGGGTGTTTCGCAACAAGCAAGATGAAGATGTACAAGTAGTTCGCAACAAAGCACGCCTCGTCGCCCAAGGCTACACACAAGTCGAAGGTATTTACTATGGTGAGACTTATGCTCCTGCTAGACTTGAGTCCATTCACATCTTACTTGCCTATGCTAATCACCATGATATCACCTTGTACCAAATGGACATTAAAAGTGCTTTTCTAAATGGTGAAATAGAGGAGGAAGTTTATGTTAAACAACCTCCCGGCTTTGTTAATCCTAAGAAACTTGATCATGTTTACAAACTTCACAAAGCTCTTTATGGTCTTAAACAAGCTCCTAGAGCATGGTATAAATGCTTGACCAAGTTCCTTATTGAAAAAGGCTTTGAAATTGGAAAAATAGATTCTACTCTTTTTACTAAAAGGGTCAATGGAGAACTATTTGTGTGCCAAATCTATGTTGATGATATTATATTTGGTTCTACTAACCCTCATTTTAGTGAAAAGTTTGGAAAGCTAATGTCGGAGAAGTTTGAGATGTCTATGATAAGTGAACTCAAATTCTTTCTTGGTTTGCAAATCAAGCAAACTAAGGAATGTACCTTTGTGTCTCAAAGAAGTACACCAAGGACTTGTTCAAGAAGTTCAATATGCAAGAATGCAAAGGTATGACTACACCCATGCCTACTAGTGGATATCTTGATTTAACCAAAGATGGTGAACTGGTTGATCAAAAGGTTTATCGCTCTATGATTGGTTCATTGTTATATCTATGTGCTTCACGTCCCGATATCATGCTAAGTGTGTGCATGTGTGCACGATATCAATCTGCTCCTAAAGAATGTCATCTTAAGGCCGTGAAAAGGATAGTGAGATACTTAATCCATACACCAAATTTTGGTATTTGGTATCCTAAGAGGGCCTCTTTCGATCTTGTTGGCTACTCCGACCGGACTATGGCGGTGACAAGGTGTGGCGACGGGTGGGGCGCGCTGCTGGTGCGAGAGAGACGACGGGATCAAGGGCGACGACGATTTGGACGGGCGGCGGCGTCGGGCGGGCGGCGCGAGACGACGACGACGGGGACAACGACGACGACGACGGACGACGGGCGACGGGCGGCGACGACGGGATCGAGCGGCGCGCGGTGATGTCGCGAGAGGTCGGAGACGAAGTGGGGAGATGTAACTGAATTTTTCGTAAGTGCTATATATATAGGATGGGCCTTTAGTACCGGTTGATGGCTCCAACCGGTACTAAAGATCACCCTTTAGTACCGGTTGGAGTCACCAACCGGTACTAAAGGCCTCGCGCTGCCACCCCAAAGTTTAGCCCACCTCGCCGGGCGAAGGGCAGCCGCACTGGTTTATAAACCCAGCCGCGGCTACCTCTTTGAACTCCTCTATATAGCAGGCTTGTGGGCCTAAATTCTGCGCGCTGCCCTGTGAGTCTGCTGGGCCTTTAAGGCCTATAATTGCACGCCCGTGGCCTAGCAGGCCCACAGGGCAGCGCCCCAATTTTTTTATAGTTTTTTTCTTTTCTGCTTTATTTTTTTCTATTTACTTCTGACGTAGTTTTTTGTATAGTTTTTTCTTTTCTGTTATATTTATTTTCTTCTATTTATTTGTGAGTAGTTTTTCATCTAGTTTGCCAAAATTCAACATTTTGAGAGTTCATTTTGTAGTGATTTTCAATTTCACGGCCATTTTATATAGTTTTTTTCTTTTCAGCTATAGTTTTTTTTTCCTGCTATTTATTCTTTTCTGCAAAACTTGATGGTCAAAGTCTGGAGTTATAACCAAAGTTTTAAAAAAAGAAATGCCGACGTGCAATTAGTTTTTGCCATAACAGAAGAAGTCCGGAGTTGTAATACGTTATTAAAAATAAAAAAGAGGTGCAATGCTCGTTAATTTGCTTCAAGCCTTTCAGAATAGTGTAAACTGCATTGCGCATAGCTCCGTGCAGTCTACCATATTCCTAAAGGCTTGAAGCTAAGCAACGTGAGCATTGAGCCTCTTCTTCATCGTCTCTGCACTCAGGGCTTATAAACCGCTCCTAGTCCCTCTCTCTTCGCGAGGTGGGACTAAAAAACAGCTTACTAAGAAACTGTAGTACTGGTTCATCCATGAACCGGTACTAAAGGTGCTCGTGGGGCCCCAGCCTTACCTGACACAACCTCATTAGTATCAGTTCGTGGCACGAACCGGTGCTAAAGGTTCGCCATTTAACCGGTACTAAACAGCTCCTTCCGCCTAGCAGTTGGAACCGGTACTTAAGAGCTCCTCCCGCCTAGCAGTTGAATCGTGCATACTGAATGCACAAAAAGTCTGGAGTTGTAATAAGTTTAAAAAATGAAATGCTTTTGTAACAGATGAGTTTAATTTCGTCATAAACCCGAATACTTCGAAAGAGATTGTCCAGTTTGTAAACGAAGTGCATCCAGTTTTTGCCGTAACCCTCTCTACTTTTTTGAACATGATATGTGGGTGAAATGATGATACCATGCCAAGTTTCAACTTTTTCAGAGTTCATTTGTAGTGCTTTTCAATATCCAGGTCATTTAGTTCTCAAAACAAATCATTAAATGCATGAAAAATAGCAAATGAAGGCATAAACGGTTGAAAGTTGATGGCGTCGCTTTGAATGGTGCATACTGAACGCAAAAAATATAAGAGCATTTAGATCATGATCTTATATTTCTTTACAGTCTAAATTGTCAATATGATCTTATAACATCAAAAAAATATTTTGATCATCAATGATCTTTGTGTTTACAATCTGAATTGTCAATATGAGTCATCAACGATTTATAAACCAATGAAGACTCATATTGCGGCCATAAATTCTACACATAGAGTTCAATGAAGACCAAGTGCTTGTGATAGTTTGAGAAATAACATATTTAAGGTGGTAAAAGGCTTGTTAGGGGAGCGAGGTGGGACTAAAAACAGCTTGCCATAACCTCATTAGTACCGGTTCGTGGTACGAACCGCACTAAATGGTGATGGTGGGGCCATAGCCTGACCGCAGGCTGACACAGCCTCTTTAGTACCGGTTCGTGGCATGAACCGGTACTAAAGGTTCGCCATTTAACCGGTGCTATTGGTTGCCGCCATTTAACCGGCACTAGTGTACACATTAGTGCCGGCTGAAATTCAAACCGCATTATTGTGCTTCACATTTGACCCTTTTTTCCACTAGTGCGGAGCACACAGAATCGACCGTGCTCAATGAGCCTGCAGGACCATTCCTCCCTACATCTCAGACTCCCATTGGCAGAACAACCATTGCAGTTGGAAGAGAGTGACTCGGTGCTCCACTTTCGTAATCTTTAGAGACTCGAGCCTCTTGATGGGCCTTGTGAGCCTCCACTCCGCCTTGTTTCTGATCATGAACCATCCGATACCTCCTTGCCAACAAGAAAGTGCTCGCAGAATTAAAATAATTATCCTCCATTTTACACGTTTTTATACAATCGGCAGCACTGGTTGTCTACATCCTCACAACCTAAAGCAGAAACTACAAAATCGGTTATTAAGTCACCACTGAAATTGGTCCCAAATACAAAAGAGTATTATTTCCAATGAGAATTGGTGTAGTAAGTGGGCATCTTGCCACAACATACAAGCCACAGGAGTATAATTGGATATCACAAATGTCAAAGCTAGAACTGAACATTGTCTCCCATTTTCAAAGCAGTAACTTGACACGTTCTCTGTTTTTTAAAGAATCCATGCAAAGCATCTCTATGAGCAAGAACTATCTTGTGGAATAGAATTTCAAAATAAGGAGGAGTGATTATATTTTAAAATAAGGAGGAATCCATGCCACACACCTCCCCACCTAGCCCACCTTCTACATAAATCCATCGAGGATTTGGATTTTAATACTACGAGTGTACACCCAAATATCTACGTAATTTGCCTGCTTATTACCATATTATTTAAATATTTCTGTTACAGCAGGGTCTTCTAGAAAGGAATCTGTCTCGCACGTAAACTAACATCAAAATAAAATGGCACTGTTCTAACATTGCCAGTGGCGTTGCATCAGTAAGGTTGACACATCACATGATTTTCTTACCATACTTGGAACATATCAAAATTATATCAATTACCCTTTAAACACTTCAATAAAGGATAACAATTGTAACGTACAAAAAGAATAAGCAGTACCCTTTCATTAATCGAGATAAGGGCAAAGCCAATTCAGTTTATGTTATTTTAAAGAAGCAATCAGCAAGTGTATGAGCAGTACATGTATTTTCTTTGGCACAAACAAGATATCAAAATCAAATGAATAAGCTGATTATTCAGTTTAACTATATGTATCTACCACTAATTAATCAAAATGACAGAACCAATATGGCTAGAGCATGTCTAGAGAATGCGAAATACAACATATTAATTAGTACAACAAATTTAGAGTTTGATTCTGTCCATCCACTATGTTTTAGCTAAAAAAACATTAGCAAAAATACCCATCATGCTTACAAAGCCTTAACATTGAGAAGGTCAGATAGTCTAACTGTGTTATAATCCATCCAGCACATAAGTAGAAGCAAACCAAATCCATTGTCCATGAATGAAACAATATAATAAATTTCAAATTTGTATTGGATGGTAGGACCATGCATCAGGAGACAACTTACAGCCTTGAACAAACAAAAGGGGAAAGATAGCCAATAATTCAAATAAATTGATTTGGAGAACCATACACTAACTACTAACCAGTACAATTCTGCATAAAGCATGTCTGTCAGGTCATGTTATTGTAAATTTATAGGAAATGCACCTGTATAATTTGTTGGGTATTGTAGTAGTTTGTTCTCGCCTTCAACTCATCAATCTTGGCCTGCATTTCAGCGCAAAGCTTTAATAATTTACAAATAGTACACAAGCTTCTTAACCAAACGATGGTGATAACCTTCCGACGGCTCTAGTCAATCAACATCGCTCAAAACAGAATAGATTGAAGGAAACTAAAACCGGCAAACAGGCAGAGGTGACTGTCAAGAAGGAAACAGATCAATCACCAGAACGTTGTTGAGAGAACACGTCAAGAAGGAAACAAAAAAGAACACATATTCAAGAGCCAGCAAGGTTACACCGGCATCTATGCGGTCTGGGCGCACGCAGAGCGTTGGGTGCAGGAAGAAGAGTAAGGCAACACTCCAGCCAAACATGTTTGGAAGGCATCGAGTCACAGGAAACACAAGTTGAATGAGTTTCTTTCCAACTTGGACCGTGGCAATTTCTATAGGCAGCCTACCAAGTTGTTACAGAGTACAGAAAGCATGAGTTTCTGGAGAACATTCTTGTTCGAGGCTAAGGATTAAAGTGTAGGTCATACTATATGTACTTGAAGAGTATGAAATATGGCAGGAAAGGGGATTCAGTACGATCACTTGGTCAGGAACGTTTGGATCTGCTCCAGCCTTCTACAAGCACTTGACGAATCCGATGTTGCCACGGCGGCTGCATCGCTAACAACAGTGGGATCACTCCACTGAATCCACTGGCATCAACATTAGCCCCACCCTAGGTAACATTTCCACGCCGAGAAATCAATATGCGCAATTCATGTGGAAATTCTATGGAACTCTAGCGATCCAAGCATTGCAAGTGCTACTTCAAAAATAACCGTCACGTCGCGACAATGCAAATACCTAGTATGATTTATGCAATCAACGGGAACTTGGAGATCAATTAGCAGAAGATAAAGTATTGTAGCACCTCAGTGAGCAGCTTCATGCATTCCATGGAGCCACCAAGAAGCGATGAGAGATGAGACCAGGGTGTGAATACACGGCTGGCGAATTTGTTCGGCTGCCAAATTGCAAACTGATCGGCCTTGAACAAAATGCACGCACCATACGAACGGTTGGACGTACATCACCGTGCCACGGATTCTCCCTCCTTACACGAATCCTTGTTCTTCCCTGTCAACAGTCACATGCAAGCAGTGGACGACCGCCGGATCCCAGATCCCATGGCTAGGAGAACCTCCCAGCTCCCACGTGCGCATCCCGTAGACGCCTCCTGCCCCAGGCGCTCGATCCCTGGATCGGGAGAGCCACCCGACGCTGCGCCGACGACCTCGCAGCCTCCCGGCGCCGGTGATCTATCCGACGGAGGCGGCCAGTAGTGGGCGGTGGCAGCAATGACGCGCGAGAGGGAGATGGGGAAAAGGGAGATATTCCAGCGAACCAGAAACGGAAAGGGATGGCGATCTCGGACCTCTGCGGCGGCGATCTCGGATCTCGGCGGTGGTGAAGGGCTCCACGATGGCGGTGTCGAAGGCGGCGAAGGGCTCCACGATGG
Source organism: Aegilops bicornis (assembly GCA_021605145.1). NCBI lineage: Eukaryota > Viridiplantae > Streptophyta > Magnoliopsida > Poales > Poaceae > Aegilops > Aegilops bicornis. Next base: position 855,822,004 of record CM038670.1, on the reverse strand, counting down.
CAGCAGCGGCGTGCTTCACGGTCGACCTAGCAAATAGATCGAGGGGAGCTGTGTCGTATGTTTTTTTCCTGATGTGCGAGATGGCATTTTTACCTGGATTGATAGTCTTACCATACCTGATGGTAATTTAAATTTATTACCATATTCGATATTTCCCGAGTTATGGCCTTACCATATCTGGATTGATAGCCTTTGGGGTAATTTAAATTTATTACCATATAATTATCATATTCAAAATTTCCTGAGTTATGGCCTTACCATACCTGGATTGATTTATTACTATACGTGGATTAATTGTGATTGATTACCATAAATACGTTGGGTATTGCCGGCCAGACGATAAAATAGAAAAACCGGTGGGAGGGGTGGTGGGAGGAGAGACGAAAAAAAACCAGCGATGGGAGGGGGTGGTGGGAGGAGAGACGAAAAAAAACCAGCGATGGGAAGGGGTGGTGGGAGGGTAGACGAAATAAAACCAGCGAATAAATAACCGTGGACTATTCACCCACTGCTTCATTACGAGTAGAGATTACAGGGTGCACTTAGCAAGACCATGGCTACTCTCGGCATGTGGAATACCGACAAATTTGGTAACATGGCAAGGGAATTAGCTAAGTCCAGATCCCAGCTTGAGGTGTTGATGAACATAAATGCGGACATGCAGGATATTAGGCGGATCACGGATAAAATGAATGAGTTATTATATCAAGAAGAGATGATGTGGATGCAACGTTCATGAATTACGTTGGCTAAAAGAGGGCTTACAGGAACACAAAATATTTTCAGAGTAAGGCGGTTTGGAGGGCGGAAAAATAAGATTCGTGAGCTCATAGATAGTATTGGCAATGTTCACTCTGATTTTAATACCATGTCTAGTATGGCTAATGAATATTTCCAGGGTATTTTTTCGGCTGACCGTAACCTTAGATGCTTCCCTAGTTCTTGATCTATTGGAAAAAAAGGTGTCAGAGCTGGACAATGAATGTTTATGTGCTGCTTTACTGATAAGGAAATAGCAGATGCGCTTATTTCAGATTGGTCCTTTGAAGGCTTCGGGCCGGATGGTTTCTCGGCAAGATTCTTTCAGCGTAATTGGAGTACCTTGAGAGATAGTGTCATCGGTTCTGTTAAGGAATTCTTCAGGACGGGAGTTATGGCTGATGGGGTTAATGCTACTTCTATTGTTCTTATTCCTAAAATTCCTAAGCCCACCCATTTGACTGATTACAGACCTATAAGTCTATGTAACCTCATTTATAAGGTTATTTCTAAGTTTCTTGTTAACCGTATGCGACCTTTACTGGATGATATAATTTCTGTGAAGCAAAGTGTTTTTATTCTGGGAAGGATGATCACTGATAATGCCCTAGTGGATTTTGAATGTATACATCACATCAAGCAGGAAAAGGACCCGACGAAGAGTTTTTGTGCATATAAACTTGATCTGTCTAAAGCATATAATAGGGTGGACTGGGTATTCTTGGAGCAGGTGATGCATAAGTTGGGTTTCTCTCAACGGTGGGTGGACTGGATAATGTCTTGTGTCACATTGGTGAGATATTCTGTCAAATTAAATGGGACCCTCTTGGATTCATTTGCACCGTCGCGTTGTCTTCGGCAAGGCGACCCTCTTTCCCCTTTTTTGTTTCTCTTTGTGGCTGATGGTTTATCTGCAATTCTTAAGCATTGTCTTTCTTGTGGTGATATAACTCCTATTAAGGTGTGTAGAAGGGCTCCGGGCATCTCACATCTTTTATTTGCGGATGACACTATGCTATTCTTTGAGGCTTCACTAGCACAGCTGGCTGAAAAGGTGAAGCAAGCTTTGGATCTATATGGTGCCGCTACTGGTCAAAGTTTAAATTTTTTACAAGTGCTCAATTTTGTTTGGAAGTACTTGTCCTGCTGCTGTCCAGGAACAAGTTCGGGGTGCACTAAACGTGACTAGCTTGGTTTTCAAAGAGAAGTATCTAGGGTTTCCAACTCCAGACGGTCGCATGTCGAAAGGCCGCTTCCAAAACCTTCAGATGAGTTTGACCAAACGGCTTATACAGTAGGGTGATGGTTTTCTAGCACAGCCTGGCAGAGAAACTCTTATTAAATCTGTATCCCAGGCATTACCCACCTACATTATGGGTGTGTTCAAATTACCATTCTCTCTGTGTGATGAATTAACTAGGATGGTAAGGAGTTTTTATTGGGGCTCTACTAAGGGAAAAAATAAAAGTACACTGGCGAGCTTGAGATGATCTTCTACAACCAAAATATAAAGGTGGTGCTGGTTTCCGAGATTTTCGGCTCTTTAATCAAGCCCTTCTGGCTAGGCAAGCTTGGAGGTTAATTGTTAAGCCAAAAAGTCTATGTGCACAGGTACTGAAGGCCCGTTACTATCTGAATGGTAAAATTGAGGACACGGTCTTCACGGGAATGCATCTTCCTCTTGGCAAGCAGTGAGTTATGGACTTGAGCTCTTAAACAAGGATTGATATGGAGAGGGCAACGGGAGGAGTATCCGTGTGTGGGCGTGACAATTGGATTCCTAGGCCCTTCTCTTATAAACCTATTACTGTCCAAGGAAAATGTCGCATTAGATTTGTCTCTGAATTGTTGAATGCAAACGGCTCTTGGAATTATGGTCTGTTGCAAAATTATTTCATGCCGGCCGATATAGTTGAGATTATGAAGATTCGAGCTTCACCTACGCAGGAGACCGATACAATGGCTTGGGGACCAGGCAAGTATGGAGTTTTTATAGTAAAAAGTGCTTATCAATTAGCCTTTGAAGAGGTGTACAGAGATACTGCTACAGGGTCTAGTTCTAGACCGGATGGACGCCGTGATTGCTCGAAGTTGATTTGGGCTTGTGAGGTTCCTCCTACAGTTCGCAATTTTGTATGGAGATTAGTGACAAACTCGTTGCCCACGTGGCAGAACAAACACACTAGAGGGCTGGAAATAGATGATTTATGTCCAGCCTGTTCGGTTGAGACTGAAGATATTTTTCACCCGCTTTTGTCGCTGCACTCATGGACGCGAGTTATGGAGGGTCATGGCGAAGGTGTGGATGCTACCGGCTCTCTATTCCATCCAAAATACTGGTAAAGAGTGGTTATTTCATGTGCTATATCCGCTACCTGATATTGAGCGCTCTATGTTACTGATGACTCTCTGGCGTGCTTGGCATATTCGCAATGAAGTGGTACACCATAAACCCCCTCCCCCTATGGAAGCATCTAGAACATTCCTTGTGAGTTATTTGGACTCTTTGGTTTGTCTCAAAATGAGCTATCTACTGATCCGGCCAAAGGGAAAGTGGTTATTTCATATGGCAAACCGGTGCATCAATCACATGCGATAATGATGCAAGAGGTACAACCTAAGTGGTGCCCCCTGTTAGTGGTCGGGTTAAATTAAATACTAATGGTTCATTTGTTGTGGATGGTACTGCTAGTGCAGGTATGGTTCTAAGAGATGTCAAGGGCAAGATCATATTCTCATCATGTAGGGTGCTATTTTCATGTCGTGAGGCTCTCAAGCTGAATTATGTGCGTGCATGGAAGGTCTCTCTTCCGCCCTACAAAGAAGTGACTTACCTATCATAATTGAGATGGATTCTATAGTTGCTGTCAAGTTGATCCAAGGCTGGGAAGAGGATAGATCAATCTACGCTTCTCTCATTAAGGAAATTAGGCATCTCTTGTCTATTCGTGATTCTTGTATTACTCATGTTAATCGTACTCAGAATATTGTTAGTGATAGTTTAGCTAAATTTGCTAGAGATGAGGGCAGAACTATGACTTGGTTAGGGTATGGCCCTGAAGTTGCTTTGTCTTTAGCTTTTGATGATTGTAAGGATCTTGTGATTGAGTAATACAAGTGTTCACCCACAAGAAAAAAGAAACCATTGACTAGTCAAAATCATGAATCAAATTCAAAATTAAACACCTCACTTGAATGCGAGAGTTCCTTCAGATTGACAAAGTCAAAAATTGTAAACTAAATCCAAAATCATATTGGTTCTATAGTACTACGTGTTGGCATTCTTTCTGTCAGGTTATGAGAGCATGCGCGAGACTGATATTTTTTTATAAGTTGGCTGCTGCCGATTGATTTGAGAAATCATAGTCAAAATTGTGAACGGAATTTAAAATTGAACACCTCACTTGGATGGAGAGCTCCTTGAAAATTGTTGACCAAGTCAAAATTAAGAATCCAATCCAAAACCAATGTCCTCAATTGAGAGAGGCCTTGATCCCTATGGAGCTTAGTGAGATATTTTTTTTATTAATACTAACTATTTACACATTATTATAATATTGCAAAAGTTATACTAGTAATTTGGGGAGTTTCACTTAGGTTGGGGGATTAATACTTGGAGACATGTGGATGCGCAATGCTAGACCTACAGGAGATTAGTTACATGTTTAACGGACAGATCAACGTGGGGGGTTATGATTGGACACAGGGGAGAGAGGAGCCCACCCTGGTGAAATTCAGCGCAGGGGGGGGATTATTTGTTGGAAGATTACCTAAAACATGTGTAAACCATTCGTATGTGTAGGTGTAGGATGATTGCACGTGGATCCCTTGGGAACATGGCCTCGAATTTTTTGGCACATCACCTTAGGACTCGCCTGAACTAGGGTTTTGGCCTTTTGGTCCATAATCCGCTCAGGATGAATGAAGATCTTATTCGACACACATTCCGTCCTCATGACGTGGATGCGCCTTTCCGTTGGGACCGACCAAAATCAACCTCCCCAATGACGTCGGTGGCACCTTTGCCGAAGGGAGACAGAGAAGAATCAGTGTGGAGATGGATCCCCGCCATGTACGGGAGGAGGCTGGATGTGTTCACTTTGCGAAGCGCCATATCACGGAGAGAGACGTGGTGGGTCCTTAGCAGGTAACTTGTGCTTATGTGGCAGGGGCCTCGTAGTGGTTGGGCCCATATGTAAGTCAATAGAAGAATGGTGATGTGGCAGGTGTGATGAGGTGGATAGGTTGCATGTCAAGAGAAATATGATAGTGGAGATGAACTATTTAGGTATTATAGATTTATAGTGAAGATTTTGTTGTTTGGTATGGTGAAAAGTCTAGCTTTGTTTTTCTGCTCAGAGTGCATACTTCTTGGCTATGCATGCAGCGGGTTATGGAGGTGACCGTCTATTGGGTCACCCAACATATGGTTGTAGGAAAATTTGGAATATCATCTTGCTAGCATACATTCCACACAAAAACAAGATATTTTTCTACTAGTCCAACATAGCATGGGCACAGCGTCCCACGTCCACCTACAGGGGTACCGCATCCGCGCCACTCCTAGCGGGGCCGCTCGGGCGAACCCTAGCCACCGCCGCCCCCATTCCTCCTCCCCTTCAATTAGTCATCATTGCCGGAGGAGCCCGACAAACAAATGCCCTGCCTGGCGGACGGCGATTGATTGGCCCTCGTCTCCTCGTCCTCGTGGGAGATCTCCGCCTGGAGCGCGATTGTGGCCCTAGACGTTGGTCGTGCGTGAGGCGTAGCTTGATCCCAGGACAGCGGCCTCGAAGCGGTGGTGGTCGGGCAGCTAACGATGGCCCGACGAAGGTGCTATGGTCCCGGTGCCCTCGTTCTTCGGGTCGACAGGCCGACTAAGTGGGATCTGTTGTGGCTTGAGGCTAGGAGGTGGTGTGTAGTGTCCACCGGCGGCTGCTACTGCGTGGCAGCACGATGACGTGAGATCGGGGAGGGAGAACTGGTACATCAGCTACTACCGTGACGAGCAAGGGAGGCGTGACTGCCGACGAAAACTAAGCCGACTTCGGTCATGGCGGGCGACGGCGGCATCTACACACCATTACCCTGATGAAGGTATCATCATTGTAGGTTTCGTCTTCTCGCTCGGCTACTCCGAAGGAAACCCTAGACCCCGGGACTCCTGGATCGAACGATGCCGGCGCTTAGCGTCGTTTTCCCTCCTAGGAGCATCGTTTTGGAGCAGCCGCTGGAAGGGCCAGAAAGTGGAGCGGTGTCATATATACCACTTCGACGACGGGTCTTGGCGACATGGCGCGGCGGAGTCTCGGCTACGGATGCATCTTGATGGATGAGCACGGGTGGAGGCGCCATTTGGCACCATAGCGGCGTCGACGGCTAGCTTGGCAAGAATAATGCGAATCTCTACCTTGAAGATGAGTAGACTCTTTGATGGTGGTGGTGGCTTCTGAAGCGTGTGCATGTTCTGCGCGCTTATAGTCTACTGGACTGGAAGTGTGCTCCGGTACGCCATGCGGGCGGCTCGGTGATGACGATGGTTCTAGATGATGGGGCATTGTGATTACATACTCATTGTCGGGTTTGTAGGTGTGAAGTGGTGCCTTCGAGATGTTTGATGTATGTTTTTAACATACCTTTGTTGAATAATTCAATAAAGATGATTGTGTGCATCTTTTATGCATTCTGAGGTTTCAACCTCTTTTTAGAAAGAAAAAGAAAAACATAGCAGGATGAAGCTGGCGCAGTAATATGGATGTTTCTTTCCCCGCAAAAAGTTATGGATGTTTTTCCTAACGTGTTATGTTTGTTGGCGTAAGGATGGGGATGATCTTCATGCTCTTGTTGTGTGACCAAAATCTACAAGCATCATTTGCAGGCGGTTCAGCATAATAGCAATGGCATCACCTAGAATAGGATTAGTGTTGCATCATTTCAGAAGACCCTGCCCTTTAAGCCCAAAAGTAGAGATGAACAAGTCATCACCGAACAAATGCACTGCACCTCTACGAACTGAAACTGAGGAGCCCGCCCTCATACACGACGTACACTAATGCAGCGCATCAATAAACTTGCGCCAACAAAGCTTAACTTACGAGATGTCACGTGTGAACCTGCAACCACAAACGTATTGTCCCGTTACACCTTACCCTAGTTTATATAGATTTAAATAATTTCAAAAACAAAACAGCTGGAGTAGCTCAGTTGGTTAGAGCGTGTGGCTGTTAACCACAAGGTCGGAGGTTCGAGCCCTCCTTCTAGCGAATCTTCAATTTTATTTAAAATTTCTGGTGACCAACATCAAATTTTGGCCGAAAAAAAACAATAATCTATACCGCTTTTTGTCCTTCTAGCGATTTTTGTCCCAACCAGTCCATGCAAAACTGCTAAGTATTTTCTGTAGTTACGTCAAGTATGTTTGAGTTTAGTATAATTCATGCTCACATTCATAGACAAAATGATCAGATGGAGCCTGGATCCAAGAGTGGCTTACCAGTGAATTGATGTTCCAACGAAATCACTAGCTAAGGAGTACTCCTTGCGGAGATCACTCCAACTTTCCAAGGTTGCGACAAGTGGCGCGCTGCATGTACGCCACTTGTCGCAATCTGGGAGTTTTTCCTTTTTTCGTAGATCCGTTTATTCAAAACGTTTTATCTCTTAAATCGTGCGTCCAAATCTTCAACCGCTTTCGCTGTTGGATTCCCCGCGTCGAGATCTTCAAAACTAGATCCCATGTTGATAGGTTTTGACGAACTTTTTTTTCACGAAAAAACCGATTTAAAAAACCAAACAAGGAACACGGGTTTTTTTTCCTTTCCGAAAGAGACATGCTCGTACCTCTGACGAAATCACAACCGTGCCTCTCGCGGAAGTAAGCTCATGCCTCTCGCGAAAGAAAAAAAATGCGTTTTTTCCTTTTCGAAACAGGCACACCCGTGCTTCTCGCGAAAGCACAACTACGCCTCTCGCAGAAGAAAAAGACAGAAAACATGTTTATTTTTATTTTTGAGAAGGCACGGCCGTGACTCTCGCGAAAGCACAACTGTGCCTCTTGCGGAAGCAAAACCGTGCCTCTCGCGAAAGGAAAATAAACAGAAAACACATTTTTTTCCGTTTCCAAGAGGCACGGCCGTGCCTTTCACGAAAGCACAACCGTGCCTCTCGCGAAAACAAAACCGTGCCTCTCGCGAAAACAAAACCGTGACTCTCGCGAAAAAAATGCGTTCTTTTGCAAAAAAAATTATTTTTTTTCAAATTTTTTTTGGTCGAAAAGCTAGGGAAGACCGGTGAAAAACCAAAACGTTAAAAAAACCTAAAAAACCCGTTTAAAAAGCCGAAAACGCGTGCGGAAAAATAAAAAACAAAATCCGGAGGGAGCGCCCAGAGCGCGACACGTGGTGAATGGCTGAGAGCGCGCCAAGTGGCGCTGATCGTTGCGAGGCTCCCGAAGGAGCGCTCGTTAATTAGTTGCTCCCGGACTTGCGTGCTACTGTTGGGCTTCTTAGTTCTTAGTATTTTTGGTGCGGCCCATCACACTGTTATGGTATCACTGTGTTTCTTAGTTTGTAAAATTAATAATAAATGGTTCGGTTGCATCAGCGAAGCATTCAGTTTTTCTGAATTTTTCTACTGTTGGACACATACTTATAACCCTTGATCATCTTTGCTGCCAAAACATTCAGTTTTCTGAATTTTTCTACTAATATTTTTAAATTACTATTCAACCACATGAACATTACATGCCGCAGGGAGCAGCGGCATGTATTGTTCACCATCCCCGTTTTAGTTTCAGCTTGTGAAAATCGTCGCATGGATAAACAGTGCATGAACAATACCTGTCACCATCTCCTATGGTGGCAAGTGCCATGTGTCACCTAGCGCAGATGCCGCTAGAGTGGTAGTTTTGTCATTGATTTTCAAGGTGTCCCTTTCTGCCAACTCATTGGCATGGGTGGTCCTTTACGGAAAAAATGCTTCGATGACAACACTGTCGATTTGTTAGTGGCAAATATAATGATGACACTTGCAAGATCCTTTTTTGCACTTGACCGGACCATGTGAAATTGTGTCATTGATCAGTTAGTTTTCTCCCTTGATTCTGAGTATGGACATAATCTCCGTTCAGTCTAGTTGAGAATCACCTCTCCAAGATAGAGCTATCACATCAACAACTTGAGCAACCGTTTTAGGGCACCATCTTTGGAATCCATGTTGCGGATTCCTTGCCATTCGAACATGGACTAAGATTTTTCTGCTTTTTGCTACCTCCTGGCTGTATCAAATATGTTGTTGAGACTGAAGCCAGGTAGGCAGTGTTATTCAATTCAAAGTACGGATAAAATGCCCAAGGGTAAATGCGGTCACCTCAATCTATCAAAGCAAGTCGTGTCCGTGGAACTCGAAGGAAAACTAGGAGTACTCGTGCAAGCTTACACACCATTAAGTTGCATCACACCCCAAATGTGCAACACAAGCCAACATGCATCCCACGTTGGTGGCTCTGAGATGAAGATTACAGTTTCTTGGTATTCCCTTGTCAAGAATACAATGTTGGTCCGTATGAGTAGGTACATGGACACTGTCGTGGACATTCCACCTCTAAATCCCTCTTTTTTATTGGAGAAAGTAGGGCTATCCGAGTGAATGAATATTGTAGATCTATGAGAATATGGTCTCTCTCAAACAACCCTGCAACCAAATAACAAAGAGTCTCTTGTGTTCCCAACACACCAAATACAATGAAAAATTGTATAGGTGCACTAGTTCGGCGAAGAGATGGTGATACAAGTGAAATATGTATATTAGATATTGATTTTTGTAATAGTAACAATAAAAAACAGCAAGGTAGCAATTGATAAAGCGGAGCACAAACGGTATTGCAATGCTTGAAAATGAGGCCTAGGGTCCATACTTTCGCTTAGTGCAATATATCTCAACAATGCTAATCTAATTGGATCATATAACCATACCTCAATGAGCAATGAAGAATCACTCCAAAGTTCCTATGTAGCGGAGAACATAAGGCGAAATTTTTGTAGATGCGAAACCACCTCAAAACTATTCTTTCCGATCAATCTATCCTAGAGTTCGTACTAAAATAACACCAAGTTATTCTTTCCGATCGATCTAACCAAGGGTTTGTACTAAAATAACACCATATGATACACATCAACCAACTCTAATGTCGCCATGAAAGTATCCGTGGAGTTGATTATACGATATCGTCAAACAATTTCAGATTCATAATACTCAATCAAACAAAAAATCTCAAAGAGTGCCCCAAGATTTCTACCGGAGAAACAAAGACAAGAACATGCATCAACCCCTATGCATAGATTGCCCCAATGTCACCTCATGAATCCGCGAGTTGAGTGCCAAAACATATATCAATTGAATCAATATGATACCCCATTGTCACACGGGTATTCATAGCAAGACATACATCAAGTGTTCTCAAATCCATAAAAGTATTCAATCCGATAAAACGAAACCTCAAAGGGAAAACTCAATTCACAACAAGATAGAGAGGGGAAAGCACCATATGATCCAACTATATTAACAAAGTCTGCAATACATCAACATCGTGACATCTTAAGAACATGAGAGAGATTAAACACATAGCTACTGGTACAAACACTCAGCCCCGAGGGTGGACTACTCCCTCCTCATCACGGTGGCCGCCGGGATGATGAAGATGGCCACCGGTGATGATTTCCCCCTCGGTAGAGTGCCAGAGCGGGGTCTAGATTGGTTTTTCGTTGTTACATAGGCTTGCAGCGGTGGAACTTATGATCTAGGGTTATTTCTGATGGTTTCTCTATTTATTGGATCTTTTGGTGTCTGTTTCACGTGAAGATGGGCCTCGAGGTGAGCACAACCCACCGGGGCAAGCCGGGCCCCTCAGGCGCGCCCTGGTGGGTTGTGCCCTCCTTGTGGCTCTTTTGGCCCTCCCAGGAAGCTCGGGGTCTCTTTTGTTCCAAAAATCATCAAAAGTTTCAGCTCAAAAACAACACTACGGTAGTTCTGCTGAAAACAGTGTCAGTCCGGGTTAGTTCCCTGCAAATCATACCAAAACCATATAAAATTGTTGTAAATATGGCATGAATACTTCATAAATTATAGATACGTTGGAGACGATCAAAATTCGTGAGGTAACTACATAGGCACGGCCGGGCAGGTAGACCGCCCTAGTGAGAGGGTTGGGCATGGCCCTTGCCGTATTTCCTCGAGACTGGGCGACGGGGTCACATGATCGTGAGTCTCTGCTCGCCTCTGCGAGCTCCCAATACACTAAGGGTTTGCGTATTTGATCTGAGTTGGCCACTGGCCTATACGCACTAACCGCCACACGGGAACAGTTATGGGCACTCGGCGTCATACGTTTCTTCCGAAAGCTCTTTCAGACGTCCAGTTCAGCATTGTGGGCCTGTCGGGCCAGTGCCATAGATGAGGTGGTGCTCGTCCCGGCTCGTTGCATAACGACCCGGAGTGCAAAGGGCGATGGGCCAAGCCCCTGGGCACTTAGGATGTAGACCGACGGGGACCTCTCTGCGAAGCCTAGATAGGACTATGACGTGTTGATCTTTTGAGGCCGGGCATGACCCAGGAAAGTGTGTCCGACCAGAGTAATCAAAGTTTGTTGGGTAATGTGGTTCACCCCTGCAGGGAAGTTATCTATTCGAATAGCCATGTCCATGGTAATGGATGCTCGGAGTTGTATCTCGATCTATTACAACTACAAATGGATACTTGAGATATGTGATGGATATGTTGGCTTCGGGATTGCTTTCTCATAGGGAGTCGAGGAAGGATCTTTGGGCGTTAATGCTACAACATGCTTCTGAATTTATAAAATGCTATTATGTACTCTTCTAAATGCTGCAAGATGCTTGAAGATGCTAGTCTTCGATATGCTAGACTTTCCCTTCTCCTCTGGCATTCTGCAGTTTAGTCCACAAATAAAGCCCATTCCTTGATACCGTTGCACACTTAGCGTAGTTCGGATGTAAGCCTTGAGAGTACTTTGGATGAGTACTCATGGTTGCTTTGCTACCTCCTTTTCCCATATACACGGTTGCTGCAATCAGATGGTGGATCCCAGGAGCCAGATGTCACCGCCAATGGATACTACTACCCCGAGGGTGTATACAACTACGTGGAGTCCACCAACGACCAGGAGTAGTTAGGACGTCCCAATCAGGAGGCCTGTGCCTTTTTGATCTGTATCTTGTTTGTGCTTGCCTTCTTAAGGCAGTCTTGTTTAACTTTATGTCTGTAGTTAGATATTGTTGCTTCTGCTGACTCGTGTGCATTCAAGCCCTCGAGGCCCCTAGCTTGTAATATAAAGTTTGTATTATTTTAATTTGTGTTTAGAGTTGTGTTGTGATATCTTCTTGTGAGTACCTGATCTTGATCGTACATTTGCGTGTATGATTAGTGTACGGTTGAATTGGGAGCATCACAAGTTGGTATCAGAGTCGACTACCTGTAGGAACCCCCCTCCCCCCAGTTCTGACTCCGTGGCCGTCGGTGGGTCGAGGCATTGAAAAACTTTTTCTAACATTGTTGGGGGTCTTTCGGGCCCACCTCACAAATTGGGGGGGATTAGGTCTTTTATTCCTCGTCTTTACTCGGGCTTCGATCTCTCTTCTATTCGGGTTAAAGATTTTGCTAACTCTAACTCTAGGTTCCCGTAACCACTTCCACCGGAGAGCCTCTCATTCCAGATGATGGCTTGATTCATCAAAAGACTCCAAAGATACCCTCCAATGTTCTTTAGAGAATTTGTGTCCATCGCTTTTGCAATATTCTACCACCGGCAAATCCCTATGCATACTTACATACGCTTACCATCCATACAATCATCCACTGTTGCTCTTGTTATTACAAGATACCACGAAACATTCTCCTATATTCCGAGAACTCATTATGCCTACTGCCTTGCAGCTCCTTTCCGCATGAATACCCCTACGAATAATTCCTCAGACTTACCGAGGATCTGTTCATCCCCAGTTGTTCATGTGTTTCACAAAATTGATCGAAATACTATCCGATTTTCTGACGATCCTCTACCAACTATTGTTGTGCAAATACTTGTATGGTTGCATTACGGTTACTTTCCATATGTTTAGCAATACTCATTAGTATCCTTTGACATTGTCATTTTGAGTCCGTTGATTCAATATGTTGAGGGTGCTCGCAATCCTTAGTCGAATCCTAGAATTCATCCTTCCAGCTCAGACGTCATTTTGGACATGAGTTGGTTCTCAACCAATCAAATTGCCATCGATTGTACCCTAACTCTATTCAACTTATCCATACTTAATCAGTATGTTCGCCATGATCCCTTGATTTGGAAATCATAATTCCTTTGCATATGAGCTTTGAATTAGCCAGTTGTTTCTGTAATCTGATCTCCTTGCATTCTTTCTTCTTCTAGTTGAGTACCGATGCTCACATTAGATCCCTTGTGGACCACCAGATCCTTTGTTGGATTTTATCTGACGACGCCCTTCATATTCAATAACCTTGTGAGCCTTTCCTCGGATACATGATGCCTTCAGAAATTGTATCCTCTGCCTTGTCGACCATGCTCTGCTTTCGAGCTTGTGTTAATTACTCTTGAAGATTGTGGGATTTGTTCCTAAGAAGCCCATATGGGTTGAACCTATTGAAAGCACAAGTGCTCCCTGCATGATTTTGGTAATTAATGTCAACATATCTCTTGTTGGACTAACACCTTTGCCTAGTATGTTTCAGACAAGTTCAACAATGGAGTGGCATGGACTAAAGGATGTGGAACCCCTTCAAGACGCTAAGGACAAAGGATTGGCTCAAGCTCCAAGCTCAAGACTCTACATTTTCTATTTTAGTGATCCAAGATCACATTGAGTCTATAGGAAAAGCCAATACTATCAAGAGGGGATGAGGTGTTGCTTAATGGCTTGCTTGCTCAAAGTGCTTAGTGATATGCTCCAAAACCCTCAACTACTTTCTCACATCCACATATGTCCTAAAACCAAAAGTCTAACTCGGCCCCACCGATTCTTTATGTCCGGGCGCCACCGAGTTCGGGATGTCTTAGCCACTGCCACAAACCCTAGGCAAATCGGTCTCACCGATAGGGATCTCGGTCTCACCGAGATGGGACTGTAATCTCTCTGTATGTCCATTACCAAAATCAGTCTCACCGAGTTTGATCAATCGGTACTACCGAGATTACAATGCAAACTCTCTGGTTAGCTTATTACCAAAGTCGGTCCCACCGAGTTTGTGTAATCGGTCAAACCGAGTTTGCCTGGCCAACTCCCTGGTTAGCTTATTACCAAAATCGGTCCCAAATGAAGTTTGTGTAATCAGTCTCACCGAGATTATTATGCCCTGACCTTAACCATATCGGTCCTACCGAGTTGCATGTCGGTTCCACCGAAAATCCTAACGGTCACTAGATTTGCTGAATCGGTGTGACCGAGTTTACCAATTCGGTCCCACCGAGTTTGGCAAGTTGTGTGTAACGGTTAGATTTTGTGTGGAGGCTATATATACCCCTCCACCTCCTCTTCATTCGTGGAGAGAGCCATCAGAACGAACCTACACTTCCAGCATCCATTTTCTGAGAGAGAACCACCTACTCGTGTGTTGAGACCAAGATATTCCATTCCTACCATATGAATCTTGATCTCTAGCTTTCCCTAAGTTGCTTTCCACTCAAATCTTCTTTCCACCAAATCCAAATCCTGGAGAGAGAGTTGAGTGTTGGGGAGACTATCATTTGAAGCACAAGAGCAAGGAGTTCATCATCAACACACCATTTGTTATTTCTTGGAGAGTGGTGTCTCCTAGATTGGCTAGGTGTCACTTGGGAGCCTCCGACAAGATTGTGGAGTTGAACCAAGGAGTTTGTAAGGGCAAGGAGATCGCCTACTTCGTGAAGATCTACCGCTAGTGAGGCAAGTCCTTCGTGGGCGACGGCCATGGTGGGATAGACAAGGTTGCTTCTTCGTGGACCCTTCGTGGGTGGAGCCCTCCGTGGACTCGCGCAACCGTTACCCTTCGTGGGTTGAAGTCTCCATCAACGTGGATGTACGATAGCACCACCTATCGGAACCACGACAAAAACATCCGTGTCTCCAATTGTGTTTGAATTCTCCAATCCCTTCCCTTTTACATTCTTGCAAGTTGTGTGCTTTATTTTCCGCTGCCTATATACTCTTTGCATGCTTGCTTGAATTGTGTGTAGATTGCTTGACCTGCTCAAAGATAGCTAAAATCTGCCAAAGTCTAAAATTGGGAAAAGGTTAAGTTTTAATTGGTCAAGTAGTCTAATCACCCCCCCCCATCTAGACATACTTCAAGGTCCTACAAGTTCAGATGCAACCAAATGCCTCAAAATCTTCAATGTACACAAGAATGTCGATAAAAGCAAGTTCATCTTGTTGTTCCCTTCATGCTTCGACAGTTCCTATGATTCATGTCCATCAATCTGTAGGGCATTCCCACATGCACCAGTGAAGAAGCTAACAAAAACTATACTAAGTGGAGGCCATCAAAGTTAAGTTGAAAGAAAGGTCCAATAGTTAAGCGTTATTTTCAGATTACAAGTTTGGCAATGTCAATTTCAATATCTACATCAAACAAAGGCTTTTAAGAAAAAAATCATATTAACGGATTTAAGATGGAGAGAGGATTCTAGATAGTTGGTCTCACTGAAAATAGAGGTGCGGGGTTGTGCTTTACACTGACGCGATAGTAAAACAAAGACCGCCAGACAATTTTAATGCAGGGCACGGACTGACACACCGCTGGTATTGTAGCCCTCCACTCTATGTGTGATTTCAGATTTATATTTGTTTGATAGAAGAAAGATGACAGACAATACAACCATCAGGTTGGGCACTGTTTATGCATTGGAAGGTAACCAAGGCAAATAAAAGATTCATTAAGGACATGTAAACAAAAAATAAAAATGAACTCCGGCCGTTATCACCCAACTAAAACCATTGAATATTGTACAACTCTATATTTTCAACATACCTTGAGTAACAGTAGAGAGAAGATGGCCGCATGTCAATTCTGAATTGGAACATCTTAAAAATCGCATGCCCTGTAGAAAGAATAGCAGGATGGGAAGTTTATTGCTCAAATGGATCGAAGAATATTTTTTGCAGTCATACAACTCTAGGATTCAATTCGGATGAAGTATAAATATAGATAAACATAATTTTTTTTTCGAGAACACAAATATAGATAAACATAATCAGTATGAAGGAAACATTGTTATCATTTTTTCACCGACCAATGTACTCATTGAATTCGAGCGACCTGTGAACAGTGCCCAAATCATGATGGTTGTGCAAAATTTCTAGTAACATTACTTCTAACAGTACATGAATTAGTAACGATATAAATATATTTTTTCAGTCAGCTTGGAATCGGCAAACCAAAAGAATGTACAGGTTTTTCTTCTTTAGCTTTTTGGCCCAGCGTTGTCACAATTTTTGCGATATTCTCTTTTGAGATCCTCGATTACTACCTTCATGTAAAGCATAACCATCTACATTAGATCTCGACTGTTGAATTTCTAGGTAGTAGGTATTGGTTCACATAAGCAGGCAAACACAAAGCTCTAAAAGTAACATATCCTTTCTTAGTAGCACTGGAATTCTATCATTTATCTATTAAATTCTCAAGGAAATATTTTCTCTTAAAGCCTAATTCGTGAAGAATTTCAGACTGCAAGTACACAGTTGCAGACACAAAGGACATATGCAGTTGACCATGAGGCTCTTGAAGGCAATTCATCGAATAACAATACTCACAGTTTGGAGAAATGGGGTGAGGTCTTTTGGCTGGTACAGCTGCACTTGATGTCCCCATCGTCACATCCTTACGCCAGTGTGTGGGTCGCTACTGATGTCCCATGCCCAGGCCTTCTCAACCGAACAATGTCTGCCGTACCCGATGACCTGTGTTGTATTTATCAACGATCGCTTGCCACAATCAACGAAGCCTGATGATCACCTCGCTCGATGAAACTTTTGTAACCCATGCGTTGGAAAATAGCCATGGAAGCAAAGTGACGAGGAGTACCCAACAGTAAGAGAGAAGCACATGATATGTGTGTGCTTATAAGGTGAAAATATGCGTCTATGTTTTATGTTCTTAGCTTTGTGTGAAGGACAGTCAATTTCAGGATGACAACATCCATTTTAAAGCAAATGTTAGTTGGTAGAAATAAACATGCAACGACACTTAACTGCTTTACCATTTGTACTTCACAAAAAATGTTAAGCATAGACTGACAAAAAAAATACCTAGTCTGCAGGATTACAAAAGTTGTAACTTACCGGTAATGATCTAAAAATATATCCACCAAAGTCAGTGCCAATTCTTCTAGTGATAACATGAACATTGTGACAAGGTAAACTGAGACATTTGCAATATGAGTTTCGGTTTGCTCAGTGTACTGGATTGAGCTATAAACAATCATGCAATTATCCTCCTCATGTATGGCTAGAGCAATTTGTGTTTCCGTGTAGAAGTACTAATGTGCAACTATGCACTCTACCAAGCTCCCCCATGGCGCTTCGTGCCCACTGCTTTCACCGACAAGCCAAAGGTTAAATTAGTATTAGTACAGAAATAGATCACATTAACTTTTTGGCATAAGATCACATCAAAATATTGTTGAAGATGGAAGAGTCAATACATTTGGACAAAACAAAAGCGTAATAGAACATTGGATACAAACGCTACATTTGATAGAAATACTTACTAGAACATACAGTAAACCCTTCAACTCAGTGTTCTTCGGATCAAAGTAAAACATACAGTAAAATATACAACAGAAGTCTAATGTATAAGCAGTCCGTACCAAAGAAGGTCGCCTCGTCAACTCGGTGTTCTTGAATCAGCACCAGTTTGGAGTAAACCCTTCAACTGGTTAAAACCACCATAAAAGGCAGCACAATTTACTCTTCAGGTCAGCTCTGCCTATTTCCTCCCTGTGGAATGTGATGTGTGATTTTATTTGTTTGACGCGCCTACATATCCATTGTTCTACAGCCAAAGGCAAGCAGGCAGCACATCTCTGAGGTTGCTCAATTATTTTTCTTCCGTCAAGAAAATAAATCTGCAGCATTTTTGCAAGGAGCACAAATCTTCAACGAGCCTGCATCATCGTTAGTTACCTACATCTCTGCCCCTGTTGGCGGAACAACCATTGTAGTTGGAGGAGAGTGACCCGGTGCTCCACATCCATAATCTTTAGAGACTCAAGCCTCATTTATGGCCCTCATGAGCCTCCTTCCTGCCTTATTCCTCCGTCCATGAGATGGATGTACGCAGGCAGAAGAAGCACTAAACTTACAGATAGGGTGAGACAAGTGGCTTGAGGCAGATATCGGTGGCTGGATGAGAGGACGGACATGAAGACACGGAGGTGCGGTCCTCGTTGTTGGAGCAAGGGCCGACACTAGTGCAGAACCGGGCAATAGCACCGGTTCGTAAGGCCCTTTACTGCCGGTTCCACAACCGGCACTAAAGTGTGGTCACTAAAGCCTCCCCCCCCCTTAGTACCGGTTCAGCACGAACCGGTGCTAAAGGCCAACCACGTGGCACGAGGCAGCTCCGGGGGCAGGGAGCCCTTTAGTACCGGTTGGTAACACCAACCGGTACTAAATGTTTGTGGGTTTTGTTTTATTTCTATTTTTCAATTAAATTTGTGTTATCAATTTAATTTAGGATTGTTTTACGTTATAGTGAGTTGTAGTGGTCATCATCATCATCATCATCATCGCATATTAATAAATAAATAAACTTTAGCTAGCTAAAATCATCATAGTCGTCATTATAGTTACCACTACTATTTAATCATCATAGTCATTACCGCTAGCTATCTAATCACCAACATAATCATCGAGTTCACTTTGTAACATAAGCAAAGATATCATCGAGTTCAACATAATCATCGCCAACATCGAAGTTCAGGACAATACGGACATGCATGAGAGAGGACAAGTACTAATTTATTAAGAGCATGAACTAGTTGCTCCTGCTGCTCCCTCTCAGGTAGAATAGCATAGAACATGTATAGCTCTCCTGATTCATCATACTGGAGCATGCAGATGAATCTGTCTCCTAATCTTGGGTTGCGCTTCTCCTTGCTGCCCCTAGTACTTCTCTGCGATCATTTACAATTTTGCTCCAATCTTTCACTATTAAGCATTCTTCGCTTTCAGAAATCCTGAATGCACTCATGTGTAATGTAGGAAATCTTGGTCGTAAGCTAACCATTGACGTGCGACCTTTTGTCTCGATCCACTGAGGCACAACTGTCATCGGAAGTCCCTGTTGATGAAAGAACATCGTATAGTAATTAATATACTAAGCAATGAAAGTTTAGCTTCAAAAATAATGTATGCAAAGATGCACTAATTAAGGACAAATAGTTAAAATCTTACCATCTTTCGATTATAGATGTGACCGTAGTTCAATACGATCACCATTGGTCGCATACGCTTTTGAGTACTAACATTTCTAAGTTCAGGAAAAAAATTGTCTTGACAGTATTAAGATCCTCAAGCCATGAAACATAATGACTTATCTCCTCGCAGTTTAGTTGAGCCCCGGGGCAGTAGTAGGTCCTATCTACCAAGCGCCAGACATGTTTGCTTGAACCGAAATAAGCTGACAATACAAATTAGTTGTCAACTATTTTTGAATAAACTGTATCAAAGACATAAACATATGCATGCATGGTTGAGAAAAACTCACAAAATGGTAGAACTGGAGGCGTTTGCACATCGACCCAGATGTCTATATTACCTTCAATATCATCTTCCGGATGAATATCAAAGGTGATAACCATATCAGGCTCAAATGCATAAGCCTTGCATAGTGCTTGCCAAATTTTGCATTCAAAATGGGTGTATGTGTCTCCATTATATAATTTGACGTTGAAAGTATACCCATGCTCCGTCTTCAAGTAAACTCTCTTTATCTCCATATGATCTATAGCACTAAAACCTATCTTATCCAAGACAAAAATTCTTGCATGGCAGGGGATGCGCTAGTAGAATAGTGAAAATTTAAAATTATAAGTTGAAGCAAATGAAGCATAAGTCATGCTTTAAAATTATAAGTTGAAGCAAATGAAGCATATGTTTTGCATTCAAATAATAATTGCCGTTGTGACTTACTGTATCCACTTCGAATGTCTCATTCAGCTTGATGCTGAAGCGCCTACCATCAACAAGGAAATTTCCATCGCACAGGCCGCGCTGGTCTTCACAGTGTTCGCACATAATGAAATCTTTTTCGTCGTCAGATGACATTTCCTATATGTTCATATAGGTGAAACATTAAAAACTTATTACTATCTAACATTAATTAATATCTAGCCAATTCAAATATATATCTAACTATATTCATCTCTAACAATTGACATTACTATTAATTATTCAACTAGTTCAAATCTCAAATACCTAAATAAACTAGTTCGACAATTTTCTTACTAAAAATAAACTAGTTATATTAATTATTCAACTAGTTCAAATCTCAAATACCTAAATAAACTAGTTCGACAATTTTCTTACTAGAAAAAACTAGCTATATTAATTATTCAACTAGTTCAAATCTCAAATACCTAAATAAACTAGTTCGACAATTTTCTTACTAAAAATAAACTAGTTATATTAATTATTCAACTAGTTCAAATCTCAAATACCTAAATAAACTAGTTCGACAATTTTCTCATTAAAAATAAACTAGTTATATTAATTATTCAACTAGTTAAAATCTCATATACCTAATTAAATAAACTAGTTCGACAATTTTCTTACTAAAAATAAACTAGTTATATTAACTATTCAACTAGTTCAAATCTCGCATACCTAGCTAATTAATATCTAATTAAATTTTCTAAAAACAGAAAACAGAAAACAGAAAATAAGTAAAAAATGTGTGTGTGTATGTGTGTGTGTGTATGTGTGTATATATGTGTGTGTATGTGTGTATGTGTGTACGTCACCAGACGTCTGCCGCCAGACGTCTGGGCGCCAAGACGGCGTCTGGGCGCCAAGCAGACGGGTGGGCGCTGCTGGTGCGAGAGAGAGACGTCTGGGACATGGGCGACGACGACGGACGGCGGCGGCGTTGGGCGGCGGCGCGAGACAGCAACGACGACGGGCGGCGAGGGACAGCGACGACGACTGACAGACGACGGCGACGGCGGCACGACGGATCGAGGCGGCTGGCGATGTCGCGAGAGGTTGGAGACGAAGTGGGGAGATGTAACTGAATTTTTCGTAAGTGCTATATATATAGGATGGGCCTTTAGTACCGGTTGGAGCCACCAACCGGTACTAAAGGCCTGGCCTTTAGTACCGGTTGGTGGCTCCAACCGGTACTAAAGATCACCCTTTAGTACCGGTTGGAGTCACCAACCGGTACTAAAGGCCTCGCGCTGCCACCCCAAAGTTTAGCCCACCTCGCTGGGCGAGGCAGCCGTGACTGGTTTATAAACCCAGCCGCGGCTACCTCTTTGAACTCCTCTATATAGCAGGCTTGTGGGCCTAAATTCTGCGCGCTGCCACTGTGAGTCTGCTTTGGGCCTTTAAGGCTGTAATTGCACGCCTGTGGCCTAGCAGGCCCACAGGGCAGCGCCTCAATTTTTATAGTTTTTTCTTTTCTGCTTTATTTTTTCTATTTACTGACGTAGTTTTTTGTATAGTTTTTTCTTTTCTGTTATATTTATTTTCTTCTATTTATTTGTGAGTAGTTTTTCATCTAGTTTGCCAAAATTCAACATTTTGAGAGTTCATTTTGTAGTGATTTTCAATTTCACGACCATTTTATATAGTTTTTTTCTTTTCAGCTATAGTTTTTTTTTCTGCTATTTATTCTTTTCTGCAAAACTTGATGGTCAAAGTCTGGAGTTATAACCAAAGTTTAAAAAAAAGAAATGCCGACGTGCAATTAGTTTTTGCCATAACAGAAGAAGTCCGGAGTTGTAATAAGTTATTAAAAATAAAAAAGAGGTGCAATGCTCGTTAATTTGCTTCAAGCCTTTCGGAATAGTGTAAACTGCATTGCGCATAGCTCCGTGCAGTCTACCATATTCCTAAAGGCTTGAAGCTAAGCAACGCGAGCATTGAGCCTCTTCTTCATCGTCTCTGCACTCAGGGCTTATAAACCGCTCCTAGTCCCTCTCTCTTCGCGAGGTGGGACTAAAAACAACTTACAAAGAAACTGTAGTACTGGTTCATCCATGAACCGGTACTAAAAAAGGTGCTAAATGGGGCCCCAACCTTACGACACAACCTCATTAGTATCAGTTCGTGGCACGAACCGGTGCTAAAGGTTCGCCACGAACCGGGACTAAACAGCTCCTCCCGCCTAGCAGTTGGAACCGGTACTTAAGAGCTCCTCCCGCCTAGCAGTTGAATGGTGCATACTGAATGCACAAAAAGTCTGGAGTTGTAATAAGTTTAAAAAATGAAATGCTTTTGTAACAGATGAGTTTAATTTCGTCATAAACCCGAATACTTCGAAAGAGATTGTCCAGTTTGTAAACGAAGTGCATCCAGTTTTGCCGTAACCCTCTCTACTTTTTTGAACATGATATGTGGGTGAAATGATGATACCATGCCAAGTTTCAACTTTTTCAGAGTTCATTTGTAGTGCTTTTCAATTTCCAGGTCATTTAGTTCTCAAAACAAATCATTAAATGCATGAAAAATAGCAAATGAAGGCATAAACGGTTGAAAGTTGATGGCGTCGCTTTGAATGGTGCATACTGAATGCAAAAAATATAAGAGCATTTAGATCATGATCTTATATTTCTTTACAGTCTAAATTGTCAATATGATCTTATAACATCAAAAATATTTTGATCATCAATGATCTTTGTGTGTACAATCTGAATTGTCAATATGAGTCATCAACGATTTATAAACCGATGAAGACTCATATTGCGGCCATAAATTCTACACATAGAGTTCAATGAAGACCAAGTGCTTGTGATAGTTTGAGAAATAACATATTTAAGGTGGTAAAAGGCTTGTTAGGGGAGCGAGGTGGGACTAAAAACAGCTTGCCATAACCTCATTAGTACCGGTTCGTGGTGATGGTGGGGCCATAGCCTGACCGCAGGCTGACACAGTCTCTTTAGTACCGGTTCGTGGCATGAACCGGTACTAAAGGTTCGCCACTTAACCGGTGCTATTGGTTGCCGCCACGAACCGGCACTAGTGTACACATTAGTGCCGGCTGAAATTCAAACCGGCACTATTGTGCTTAACATTTGACCCTTTTTCCACTAGTGCGGAGCACACAGAATCGGCCGCGCTCAATGAGCCTGCAGGACCATTCCTCCCTACATCTCAGACTCCCCATTGGCAGAACAACCATTGCAGTTGGAAGAGAGTGACTCGGTGCTCCACTTTCGTAATCTTTAGAGACTCGAGCCTCTTGATGGGCCTTGTGAGCCTCCACTCCGCCTTGTTTCTGATCATGAACCATCCGATACCTCCTTGCCAACAAGAAAGTGCTCGCAGAATTAAAATAAATTATCCTCCATTTTACACGTTTTTATACAATCAGCAGCACTGGTTGTCTACATCCTCACAACCTAAAGCAGAAACTACAAAATCGGTTATTAAGTCACCACTGAAATTGGTCCCAAATACAAAAGAGTATTATTTCCAATGAGAATTGGTGTAGTAAGTGGGCATCTTGCCACAACATACAAGCCACAGGAGTATAATTGGATATCACAAATGTCAAAGCTAGAACTGAACATTGTCTCCCATTTTCAAAGCAGTAACTTGACACGTTCTCTGTTTTTTAAAGAATCCATGCAAAGCATCTCTATGAGCAAGAACTATCTTGTGGAATAGAATTTCAAAATAAGGAGGAGTGATTATATTTTAAAATAAGGAGGAATCCATGCCACACACCTCCCCACCTAGCCCACCTTCTACATAAATCCATCGAGGATTTGGATTTTAATACTACGAGTGTACACCCAAATATCTACGTAATTTGCCTGCTTATTACCATATTATTTAAATATTTCTGTTACAGCAGGGTCTTCTAGAAAGGAATCTGTTGATCTGAAACTAACATCAAAATAAAATGGCACTGTTCTAACATTGCCAGTGGCGTTACATCAGTAAGGTTGACACATCACATGATTTTCTTACCATACTTGGAACATATCAAAAATTATATCAATTACCCTTTAAACACTTCAATAAAGGATAACAATTGTAACGCATTACAAAAGAATAAGCAGTACCCTTTCATTAATCGAGATAAGGGCAAAGCCAATTCAGTTTATGTTATTTTAAAGAAGCAATCAGCAAGTGTATGAGCAGTACATGTATTTTCTTTGGCACAAACAAGATAGCAAAATCAAATGAATAAGCTGATTATTCAGTTTAACTATATGTATCTACCACTAATTAATCAAAATGACAGAACCAATATGGCTAGAGCATGTCTAGAGAATGCGAAATACAACATATTAATTAGTACAACAAATTTAGAGTTTGATTCTGTCCATCCACTATGTTTTAGCTAAAAAAACATTAGCAAAAATACCCATCATGCTTACAAAGCCTTAACATTGAGAAGGTCAGATAGTCTAACTGTGTTATAATCCATCCAGCACATAAGTAGAAGCAAACCAAATCCATTGTCCATGAATGAAACAATATAATAAATTTCAAATTTGTATTGGATGGTAGGACCATGCATCAGGAGACAACTTACAGCCTTGAACAAACAAAAGGGGAAAGATAGCCAATAATTCAAATAAATTGATTTGGAGAACCATACACTAACTACTAACCAGTACAATTCTGCATAAAGCATGTCTGTCAGGTCATGTTATTGTAAATTTATAGGGAAATGCACCTGTATAATTTGTTGGGTATTGTAGTAGTTTGTTCTCGCCTTCAACTCATCAATCTTGGCCTGCATTTCAGCGCAAAGCTTTAATAATTTACAAATAGTACACAAGCTTCTTAACCAAACGATGGTGATAACCTTCCGACGGCTCTAGTCAATCAACATCGCTCAAAACAGAATAGATTGAAGGAAACTAAAACCGGCAAACAGGCAGAGGTGACTGTCAAGAAGGAAACAGATCAATCACCAGAACGTTGTTGAGAGAACACGTCAAGAAGGAAACAAAAAGAACACATATTCAAGAGCCAGCAAGGTTACACGGCATCTATGCGGTCTGGGCGCACGCAGAGCGTTGGGTGCAGGAAGAAGAGTAAGGCAACACTCCAGCCAAACATGTTTGGAAGGCATCGAGTCACAGGAAACACAAGTTGAATGAGTTTCTTTCCAACTTGGACCGTGGCAATTTCTATAGGCAGCCTACCAAGTTGTTACAGAGTACAGAAAGCATGAGTTTCTGGAGAACATTCTTGTTCGAGGCTAAGGATTAAAGTGTAGGTCATACTATATGTACTTGAAGAGTATGAAATATGGCAGGAAAGGGGATTCAGTACGATCACTTGGTCAGGAACGTTTGGATCTGCTCCAGCCTTCTACAAGCACTTGACGAATCCGATGTTGCCACGGCGGCTGCATCGCTAACAACAGTGGGATCACTCCACTGAATCCACTGGCATCAACATTAGCCCCACCCTAGGTAACATTTCCACGCGAGAAATCAATATGCGCCAATTCATGTGGAAATTCTATGGAACTCTAGCGATCCAAGCATTGCAAGTGCTACTTCAAAAATAACCGTCACGTCGCGACAATGCAAATACCTAGTATGATTTATGCAATCAACGGGAACTTGGAGATCAATTAGCAGAAGATAAAGTATTGTAGCACCTCAGTGAGCAGCTTCATGCATTCCATGGAGCCACCAAGAAGCGATGAGAGATGAGACCAGGGGTGTGAATACACGGCTAGCGAATTTGTTCGGCTGCCAAATTGCAAACTGATCGGCCTTGAACAAAATGCACGCACCATACGAACGGTTGGACGTACATCACCGTGCCACGGATTCTCCCCTCCTTACACGAATCCTTGTTCTTCCCTGTCAACAGTCACATGCAAGCAGTGGACGACCGCCGGATCCCAGATCCCATGGCTAGGAGAACCTCCCAGCTCCCACGTGCGCATCCCGTAGACGCCTCCTGCCCCAGGCGCTCGATCCCTGGATCGGGAGAGCCACCCGACGCTGCGCCGACGACCTCGCAGCCTCCCGGCGCCGGTGATCTATCCGACGGAGGCGGCCAGTAGTGGGCGGTGGCAGCAATGACGCCCGCGAGGGAGATGGGGACAAGGGAGATATTCCAGCGAACCAGAAGCGGAAAGGGATGGCGATCTCGGACCTCTGCGGCGGCGATCTCGGATCTCGGCGGTGGTGAAGGGCTCCACGATGGCGGTGTCGAAGGCGCGAAGGGCTCCACGATGGCAGCAGCGGCGTGCTTCACGGTCGACCTAGCAAATAGATCGAGGGAGCTATGTCGTATGTTTTTTCCTGATGTGCGAGATGGCATTTTACCTGGATTGATAGTCTTACCATACCTGATGGTAATTTAAATTTATTACCATATTCGATATTTCCCGAGTTATGGCCTTACCATATCTGGATTGATAGCCTTTGGGGTAATTTAAATTTATTACCATATAATTATCATATTCAAAATTTCCTAAGTTATGGCCTTACCATACCTGGATTGATTTATTACTATCGTGGATTAATTGTGATTGATTACCATAAATCGTTGGGTATTGCCGGCCAGGCGATAAAATAGAAAAACGGTGGGAGGGTGGTGGGAGGAGAGACGAAAAAAAACCAGCGATGGGAGGGGGTGGTGGGAGGAGAGACGAAAAAAAACCAGCGATGGGAAGGGGTGGTGGGAGGGTAGACGAAATAAAACCAGCGAATAAATAACCGGCGGACTATTCACCCACTGCTTCATTACGAGTAGAGATTACAGGGTGCACTTAGCAAGACCATGGCTACTCTCGGCATGTGGAATACCGACAAATTTGGTAACATGGCAAGGGAATTAGCTAAGTCCAGATCCCAGCTTGAGGTGTTGATGAACATAAATGCGGACATGCAGGATATTAGGCGGATCACGGATAAAATGAATGAGTTATTATATCAAGAAGAGATGATGTGGATGCAACGTTCATGAATTACGTGGCTAAAAGAGAGGCGACAGGAACACAAAATATTTTCAGAGTAAAAGGCGGTTTGGAGGCGGCGGAAAAATAAGATTCGTGAGCTCATAGATAGTATTTGCAATGTTCACTCTGATTTTAATACCATGTCTAGTATGGCTAATGAATATTTCCAGGGTATTTTTTCGGCTGACCGTAACCTTAGATGCCTCCCTAGTTCTTGATCTATTGGAAAAAAAGGTGTCAGAGCTGGACAATGAATGTTTGTAATAAATGCGTTTACTGATAAGGAAATAACAGATGCGCTATTTCAGATTGGTCCTTTGAAGGCTTGAGGGCGGATGGTTTCCGGCAAGATTCTTTCAAGCGTAATTGGAGTACCTTGAGAGATAGTGTCATCGGTTCTGTTAAGGAATTCTTCGGGACGGGAGTTATGGCTGATGGGGTTAATGCTACTTCTATTGTTCTTATTCCTAAAATTCCTAAGCCCACCCATTTGACTGATTACAGGCCTATAAGTCTATGTAACCTCATTTATAAGGTTATTTCTAAGTTTCTTGTTAACCGTGTACGACCTTTCTTGGATGATATAATTTCTGTGGAGCAAAGTGTTTTTATTCTGGGAAGGATGATCACTGATAATGCCCTAGTGGATTTTGAATGTATACATCACATCAAGCAGGAAAAGGACCCGACGAAGAGTTTTGTGCATATAAACTTGATCTGTCTAAAGCATATGATAGGGTGGACTGGGTATTCTTGGAGCAGGTGATGCATAAGTTGGGTTTCTCTCAACGGTGGGTGGACTGGATAATGTCTTGTGTCACATCGGTGAGATATTCTGTCAAATTAAATGGGACCCTCTTGGATTCATTTGCACCGTCGCGTTGTCTTCGGCAAGGCGACCCTCTTTCCCCTTTTTTGTTTCTCTTTGTGGCTGATGGTTTATCTGCAATTCTTAAGCATTGTCTTTCTTGTGGTGATATAACTCCTATTAAGGTGTGTAGAAGGGCTCTGGGCATCTCACATCTTTTATTTGCGGATGAC
The DNA here is from genome assembly GCA_021605145.1 of Aegilops bicornis. Classification (NCBI taxonomy): domain Eukaryota; kingdom Viridiplantae; phylum Streptophyta; class Magnoliopsida; order Poales; family Poaceae; genus Aegilops; species Aegilops bicornis. The sequence goes on along the minus strand of CM038670.1, from coordinate 855,794,029 downwards.
ACTATGCTATTCTTTGAGGCTTCACTAGCACAGGCTGAAAAGGTGAAGCAAGCTTTGGATCTATATGGTGCCGCTACTGGTCAAAGTTTAAATTTTTTACAAGTGCTCAATTTTGTTTGGAAGTACTTGTCCTGCTGCTGTCCAGGAACAAGTTCGGGTGCACTAAACGTGACTAGCTTGGTTTTCAAAGAGAAGTATCTAGGGTTTCCAACTCCAGACGGTCGCATGTCGAAAGGCCGCTTCCAAAACCTTCAGATGAGTTTGACCAAACGGCTTATACAGTAGGGTGATGGTTTTCTAGCACAGCCTGGCAGAGAAACTCTTATTAAATCTGTATCCCAGGCATTACCCACCTACATTATGGGTGTGTTCAAATTACCATTCTCTCTGTGTGATGAATTAACTCGGATGGTAAGGAGATTTTTTTGGTGCTCTACTAAGGGAAAAAATAAAAGTACCTTTGGCGAGCTTGAGATGATCTTCTACAACCAAAATATAAAGGTGGTGCTGGTTTCCGAGATTTTCGGCTCTTTAATCAAGCCCTTCTGGCTAGGCAAGCTTGGAGGTTAATTGTTAAGCCAAAAAGTCTATGTGCACAGGTACTGAAGGCCCGTTACTATACGAATGGTAAAATTGAGGACCACGGTCTTCACGGGGAATGCATCTTCCTCTTGGCAAGCAGTGAGTTATGGACTTGAGCTCTTAAACAAGGATTGATATGGAGAGTGGGCAACGGGAGGAGTATCCGTGTGTGGCGTGACAATTGGATTCCTAGGCCCTTCTCTTATAAACCTATTACTGTCCAAGGAAAATGTCGCATTAGATTTGTCTCTGAATTGTTGAATGCAAACGGCTCTTGGAATTATGGTCTGTTGCAAAATTATTTCATGCCGGCCGATATAGTTGAGATTATGAAGATTCGAGCTTCACCTACGCAGGAGGCCGATACAATGGCTTGGGGACCAGACAAGTATGGAGTTTTTATAGTAAAAAGTGTTGGATATATGCCCTAGAGGCAATAATAAATTAGTTATTATTATATTTCCTTGTTCATGATAATCGTTTATTATCCATGCTATAATTGTATTGATAGGAAACTCAAATACATGTGTGGATACATAGACAACACCATGTCCCTAGCAAGCCTCTATTGGCTAGCTCGTTGATCAATAGATGGTTATGGTTTCCTAACCATGGACATTGGATGTCATTGATAACGGGATCACATCATTAGTAGAATGATGTGATGGACAAGACCCAATCCTAAGCTAGCACAAAGATCGTAGTTCGTATGCTAAAGCTTTTCTAATGTCAAGTATCATTTCCTTAGACCATGAGATTGTGCAACTCTCGGATACCGTAGGAATGCTTTGGGTGTACCAAACGTCACAACGTAACTGGGTGGCTATAAAGGTGCATTACAGGTATCTCCGAAAGTGTCTGTTGGGTTATACGAATCGAGACTGGGATTTGTCACTCCGTGTAAGCGGAGAGGTATCTCTGGGCCCACTCGGTAGGACATCATCATAATGTGCACAATGTGATCAAGGAGTTGATCACGGGATGATGTGTTATGGAGCGAGTAAAGAGACTTGCCGGTAACGAGATTGAACAAGGTATTGGTATACCGACGATCGAATCTCGGGCAAGTACAATACCGCTAGACAAAGGGAATTGAATACGGGATTGATTGAATCCTCGACATCGTGGTTCATCCGATGAGATCATCGTGGAACATGTGGGAGCCAACATGGGTATCCAGATCCCGCTGTTGGTTATTGACAGAAGAACGTCTCGGTCATGTCTGCATGGTTCCCGAACCCGTAGGGTCTACACATAAGGTTCGGTGGCGCTAGGGTTATAAAGGAAGTTTGTATGTGGTTACGAATGTTGTTCGAGTCCGGATGAGATCCCGGACGTCACGAGGAGTTCGGAATGGTCCGGAGGTAAAGATTTATATATGGGAAGTCCTATTTTGGTCGTAGGAAAAGTTTCGCACTTTATCGGTATTATGCAGGAGTGCGAAAGGGGTCCGGGGTCCACTGGGGGTCCACCTGCCCGGGGGCCACATGGGCTGTAGGGGGTGCGCCTTGGCCTATATGGGCCAAGGGCACCAGCTAAGAGGCCCATGCGCCAAGGAAACTTGGGGAGGGAAGAGTCCTCAAAGGGAAGGTACCTCAGGGTGCCTTGGGGAGGATGGACTCCTCCCCCTCTTAGCCGCACCCCTTCCTTGGAGGAAGGGGCAAGGCTGCGCCTCCCCTCTCCCTTGCCCCTATATATAGTGGAGGGGAGGGAGGGCATCCACACATGAGCCCCTGGCGCCTCCCTCCCTCCCGTGACACCTCCTCCTCTCCCGTAGGTGCTTGGCGAAGCCCTGCAGGATTGCCACGCTCCTCCACCATCTCCACGCCGTTGTGCTGCTGTTGGATGGAGTCTTCCTCAACCTCTCCCTCTCTCCTTGCTGGATCAAGGCATGGGAGACGTCACCGGGCTGTACGTGTGTTGAACGCGGAGGTGCCGTCCGTTCGGCACTCGGATCTCCGGTGATTTGGATCACGCCAGTCGACTCCTTCAACCCCGTTCTCTTGAGCGCTTCCGCTTAGCGATCTACAAGGGTTTGTAGATGCACTCTCCTTCCCTCGTTGCTAGTTTCTTCATAGATAGATCTTGGTGACACGTAGGAAAATTTTGAATTTCTGCTCGTTCTCCCCAATGATGGCATCATGAGCTAGGTCTATTGCGTAGATTCTTTGCACGAGTAGAACACAAAGTAGTTGTGGGCGTTGATTTTGTTCAATATGCTTACCGTTACTAGTCCAATCTTGTTTCGACGGTATTGTGGGATGAAGCGGCCCGGACCGACCTTACACGTACTCTTACGTGAGACAGGTTCCACCGTGACATGCACTTGGTGCATAAGGTGGCTAGCGGGTGCAGTCTCTCCCACTTTAGTCGGAACGGATTCGATGAAAAGGGTCCTTATGAAGGGTAAATAGCAATTGGCATATCACGTTGTGGTTTTGCGTAGGTAAGAAACGTTCTTGCTAGAAACCCAAAGCAGCCACGTAAAACATACAAACAACAATTAGAGGACGTCTAACTTGTTTTTGCAGGGTATGCTATGTGATGTGATATGGCCAAGAAGAATGTGATGAATGATATGTGATGTATGAGATTGATCATGTTCTTGTAATAGGATTCACGACTTGCATGTCGATGAGTATGACAACCGGCAGGAGCCATAGGAGTTGTCTTTATTTATTGTATGACCTGCGTGTCATTAAACAACGCCATGTAATTACTTTACTTTATTGCTAACGGTAGCCATAGTAGTAGAAGTAATAAGTTGGCGAAAACTTCATGGAGATACGATGATGGAGATCATGATGATGGAGATCATGGTGTCATGCGGTGACAATGATGATCATGGAGCCCGAAGATGGAGATCAAAAGGAGCAATATGATATTGGCCATATCATGTCACTACTATATAATTGCATGTGATGTTTATTATGTTTATGCATCTTGTTTACTTAGAACGACGGTAGTAAATAAGATGATCCCTTACACAAATTTCAAGAAGTGTTCTCCCCTGACTGTGCACCGTTGCTACAGTTCATCGCTTCTAAGCACCACGTGATGATCGGGTGTGATGGATTCTTACGTTCACATACAACGGGTGTAAGACAGATTTACACAGCAAAAACACTTGGGGTTAACTTGACGAGCCTAGCATGTACAGACATGGCCTCGGAACACAGAGACCGAAAGGTCGAGCATGATTCATATGGTAGATACGATCAACATGAAGATGTTCACCGATGTTGACTAGTCCGTCTCACGTGATGATCGGACACGGCCTAGTTGACTCGGATCATGCAATCACTTAGATGACCAGAGGGATGTCTATCTGAGTGGGAGTTCATAAGATGAACTTAATTATCTTGAACATAGTCAAAAGACCTTTTGCAAATTATGTCGTAAGCTCGCGCTTTAGTTCCACTGTTTAGATATGTTCCTAGAGAAAATATAGTTGAAAGTTGTGATGGCGATTATGCGGACAGTAGATAGCTTATGTCCTTAATGCACGCTCGGTGTGCTGAACCCCAAACGTCGCCTGTGGATGTTGCGAACATCGGACATACACGTTTTGATAACTACATGATAGTTCAGTTAAGCGGTTTAGAGTTGAGGCACCAAAGGCGTTTTGAAGCGTCGCAGAACATATGAGATGTTTCGAGGGCTGAAATTGGGATTTCAAGCTCGTGCCCACGTCAAGAGGTATAAGACCTCCGACGATTTCTTAGCCTGCAAACTGAGGGAGAAAAGCTCAATCATTGAGCTTGTGCTCAGATTGTCTGAGTACAACAATCACTTGAATTGAGTGGGAGTTGATCTTCCAGATGAGATAGTGATGTTTCTCCAAAAGTCATTGCCACCAAGCTGCTAGAAGCTTCGTGATGAACTATAACATATCAGGGATATATATGATGATCCTTGAGCCATTCGCAATGTTCGACACATGAATGTAGAAATCAAGAAGGAGCATCAATTGTTGATGGTTGGTGAAACCACTAGTTTCAAGAAGGGCAAGGGCAAGAAGGGACACTTCATGAAATGGCAAATCAGTTGCTGCTCCGATGAAGAAACCCAAGGTTAAACCCAAACCGAGACTAAGTGCTTACGTAATAAGGGAACAGCCCTTTGAGCGGAACCACCCTAGATACTTGGTAGATGAGAAGGCTGGCAAGGTCAATAGAAGTATATTTGATATACATTAAGTTATTGTGTATTTTACTAGTACTCCTAGTAGCACCAGGGTATTAGATACCGGTTCGGTTGCTAAGTGTTAGTAACTCGAAATAAAAGCTACGGCATAAGCGGAGACTAGCTAAAGGAGAGCTGACGATATGTGTTGGAAGTGTTTCCAATTTCGATGTGATCAAACATCGCACGCTCCCTCTACCATCAAGATTAGTATTAAACCAGAATAATTATCATTTGGTATTTGCGTTGATGATAGACATGATTGGATTATGTCTATCGCAATAAGGTTATTCATTTAAGGAGAATAATGGTTACTCTATTTATTTGAATAATACCTTCAATGGTCTTGCACCTAAAGAAATGGTTTATTGAATCTCGATCGTAGTGATACACATTTCATGCCAAAAGATATAAGATAGTAATGATAGTACCACCTGCTTGTGGCACTACCATTTGAGTCATATTGGTATAAAAGCATGAAGAAGCTCCATGTTGATGGATCTTTGGACTCACTCGTTTTTGAAAAGTTTGAGACATGCGAACCATGTCTATTGGTGTATACGCATGAAGAAACTCCATGCGAGATGGATCGTTTGGACTCACTTGATTTTGAATCACTTGAGATATGCAAAACATACCACATGGGCAAGATGACTGAAAAGCCTCGCTATCAGTAAGATGGAACAAGATAGCAACTTGTTGGAAGCAACACATTTTGATATGTGCAGTCCAATGAGTCTTTGAGGCATGCGATGAATATCGTTATGTTACGGCTTCACGGATGATTCGAGTAGATGTTGAGTATATTTACTTGATGAAACACAAATCTGAATTATTGAATGGTTCAAGTAATTTCAGAATGAAGTTTAAGATCTTCGTGACAAGAGGATAGAATGTCTATGATATGATCATAGAGATGAATATCTGAGTTACAGTTTTGGCACACAATTAAGACATTGTGCAAATTGTTTCACAATTAATACCGCTGGAACACCATAGTGTGATGGTGTGTCCGAACATCATAGTTGCACCCTATTGGATATGGTGCGTACCATGATGTCTCTTATCGAATTACCACTATCGTTCATGGGTTAGGCATTAGAGACAACCGCACTCACTTTAATAGGGCACCACGTTACTCCGTTGAGATGACACCGTATGAACTATGGTTTAGAGAAACCTAAGCTGTCATTTCTTAAAGGTTTGGGGTTGCGACGCTTATGTGGAAAAGTTTCAGGTTGATAAGCTCGAACCCAAAGCGGATAAAATGCATCTTCATAGGACACCCAAAACAGTTGGGTATACCTCCTAATACAGATCCGAAAGCAATAGGGATTGTTTCTTGAAACGGGTCCTTTCTCGAGGAAAAGTTCGTCTCGAAAGAATTGAGTGGGAGGATGGTGGAGACTTGATGAGGTTATTGAACCGTCACTTCAACTAGTGTGTAGCAGGGCACAGGAAGTTGTTTCCGTGGCACATACACTAATTGAAGTAGAAGCTTATGATAGTGATCATGAAGTTTCGGATCAAGTCACCGACGTACCTCGTAGGGTGACAAGGATGCGTACTACTTCAAAGTGGTACGCAATCCTGTCTTGAAGGTCATGTTGCTAGACAACAATGAACCTACGAGCTATGGAGAAGCAATGGTGGGCCCAAATTCCGATAAATGGTTAGAAGCCATGAAATCCGAGATAGGATCCATGTATCATAACAAAGCATGGACTTTGGTGGACTTGCCCGATGATCGGCAAGCCATTGAGATGAATGGATCTTTAAGAAGAAGACGGACGTGGATGGTAATGTCACCATCTATGAAGCTCGACTTGTGGCGAAGAGTTTTTCACAAGTTCAAGGAGTTGACTACGATGAGATTTTCTCATCCGTAGCGATGCTTAAGTCCGTCGGAATCATGTTAGCATTAGCTGCATTTATGAAATCTGGCAGATGGATGTCAAAACAAGTTTCCTTACCTGTTTCGTAAGGAAAGGTTGTATGTGATACAATCAGAAAAGTTTTGTCGATCCTAAGGATGCTAAAAGGTATGCTAGCTCCAGCGATCCTTTCTAAGGACTGGAGTAAGCATCTCGGAGTTGGAATGTGCGCTTTGATGAGATGATCAAAGATTTTGGGTTTATACAAAGTTTATGAGAAACTTGTTTTTCCAAAGAAGTGAGTGGGAGCACTATGGAATTTACGATAACAATATGTTGTTGACATATTGATGATTAGAAATGATGTAGAATTTCTAGAAAGCATATAGGGATGTTTGAAAAGTGTTTTCAATGGAAAACCTGGATTAAGCTACTTGAACATTGAGCATCAAGATCTATAAGGATAGATCAAAAATGCTTAATGGTACTTTCAAATGAGCATATACCTTGACATGATCTTGAAAGTGTTCAAGATGGATCGATCAAAGAAGGAGTTCTTGCACGAGATGTAAGGTATGAAGTTAAGAGTTAAAGCTCGACCACGGCAGAAAAGAGAGAAAGGGCGAAGGTCGTCCCTATGCTTCAGACATAGGCTCTATAGTATGCTATCTTGTGTACCGCACCGGAAGTGTGCCTTGCCATGAGTCGATCAAGGGGTACAAGAATGATCCAGGAATGGATCATTGGACAATGATCAAAATTGTCCTTGGAGTAAATAAGGACATGTTTCTCGATTATGGAGGTGATAAAGAGTTTGGCGTAAAGGGTTACGTCGATGCAAGCTTTAACACCTATCCGAATGACTCTAAGTAGCAAACAGGATACGTATAGTGGAACAACCATTTGGAATAGCTCCAAGTGGGGCGTGGAAGCAGCATTTATAATATGACCTAGAAATTTGCAAAGCACACATGGATCTGAAAGGTTCAGACCCGTTGACTAAAACCCGTTGACTAAAACCTCTCTCACAAGCAAAACATGATCAAACCTCAGAAATCATTGAGTCTAAATCACATAATGATGTGAACTAGTTTACAGACACTAGTAAACTCTTTGGATGTTGGTCACATGGCGATGTGACTTATCAGTGTTAATCACATGACGATGTGAACTAGATTATTGACTCTAGTGCAAGTGGGAGACTGTTGGAAATATGCCCTAGAGGCAATAATAAATTAGTTATTATTATATTTCCTTGTTCATGATAATTGTTTATTATCCATGCTATAATTGTATTGATAGGAAACTCAAATACATGTGTGGATACATAGACAACACCATGTCCCTAGCAAGCCTCTATTGGCTAGCTCGTTGATCAATAGATGGTTACGGTTTCCTAACCATGGACATTGGATGTCATTGATAACGGGATCACATCATTAGTAGAATGATGTGATGGACAAGACAATCCTAAGCCTAGCACAAAGATCGTAGTTCGTATGCTAAAGCTTTTCTAATGTCAAGTATCATTTCCTTAGACCATGAGATTGTGCAACTCTCGGATACCGTAGGAATGCTTTGGGTGTACCAATCGTCACAACGTAACTTGGTGGCTATAAAGGTGCATTACAGGTATCTCCGAAAGTGTGCATTGGGTTGTACGAATCGAGACTGGGATTTGTCACTCCGTGTAAGCGGAGAGGTATCTCTGGGCCCACTCGGTAGGACATCATCATAATGTGCACAATGTGATCAAGGAGTTGATCACGGGATGATGTGTTATGGAGCGAGTAAAGAGACTTGCCGGTAACGAGATTGAACAAGGTATTGGTATACCGACGATCGAATCTCGGGCAAGTACAATACCGCTAGACAAAGGGAATTGAATACGGGATTGATTGAATCCTCGACATCGTGGTTCATCCGATGAGATCATCGTGGAACATGTGGGAGCCAACATGGGTATCCATATCCGCTGTTGGTTATTGACGGAAAACGTCTCGATCATATACGCATGGTTCCCGAACCCGTAGGGTCTACACATAAGGTTCGGTGGCGCTAGGGTTATAAAGGAAGTTTGTATGTGGTTACGAATGTTGTTCGAGTCCGGATGAGATCCCGTGACGTCACGAGGAGTTCCGGAATGGTCCGGAGGTAAAGATTTATATATGGGAAGTCCTATTTTGGTCGCTGAAAAGTTTACGCACTTTATCGGTATTGTGCAGGAGTGCGAAAGGGGTCCGGGGTCCACCGGGGGTCCACCTGCCCGGGGGCCACATGGGCTGTAGGGGGTGCGCCTTGGCCTATATGGGCCAAGGGCACCAGAAAGAGGCCCATGCGCCAAGGAAACTTGGGGAGGAAGAGTCCTCAAAGGGAAGGTACCTCCGAGGTGCCTTGGGGAGGATGGACTCCTCCCCCTCTTGGCCGCACCTTCCTTGGAGGAAGGGGCAAGGCTGCGCCTCCCCTCTCCCTTGCCCCTATATATAGTGGAGGGAGGAGGGCATCCACACATGAGCCTGGCGCCTCCCTCCCTCCCGTGACACCTCCTCCTCTCCTGTAGGTGCTTGGCGAAGCCCTGCAGGATTGCCACACTCCTCCACCACCACCACGCCGTTGTGCTGCTGTTGGATGGAGTCTTCCTCAACCTCTCCCTCTCTCCTTGCTGGATCAAGGCATGGGAGACGTCACCGGGCTGTACGTGTGTTGAGCAGCGGAGGTGCCGTCCGTTCGGCACTCGGATCTCCGGTGATTTGGATCACGGCAATACGACTCCTTCAACCCCGTTCTCTTCAACGCTTCCGCTTAGCGATCTACAAGGGTATGTAGATGCACTCTCCTTCCCTCGTTGCTAGTTTCTTCATAGATAGATCTTGGTGACACGTAGGAAAATTTTGAATTTCTGCTACGTTCCCCAACAAAAAGTGCTTATCAATTAGCCTTTGAAGAGGTGTACAGAGATACTGCTACAGGGTCTATTTCTAGACCGGATGGACGCCGTGATTGCTCGAAGTTGATTTGGGCTTGTGAGGTTCCTCCTACAGTTCGCAATTTTGCATGGAGATTAGTGACAAACTCGTTGCCCACGTGGCAGAACAAACACACTAGAGGGCTGGAAATAGATGATTTATGTCCAGCCTGTTCGGTTGAGACTGAAGATATTTTTCACCCGTTTTGTCGCTGCACTCATGGACGCGAGTTATGGAGGGTCATGGCGAAGGTGTGGATGCTACCGGCTCTCTATTCCATCCAAAATACTGGTAAAGAGTGGTTATTTCATGTGCTATATCCGCTACCTGATATTGAGCGCTCTATGTTACTGATGACTCTCTGGCGTGCTTGGCATATTCGCAATGAAGTGGTACACCATAAACCCCCTCCCCCTATGGAAGCATCTAGAACATTCCTTGTGAGTTATTTGGACTCTTTGGTTTGTCTCAAAATGAGCTATCTACTTATCCGGCCAAAGGGAAAGTGGTTATTTCATATGGCAAACCGGTGCATCAATCACATGCGATAATGATGCAAGAGGTACAACCTAAGTGGTGCCCCCCTGTTAGTGGTCGGGTTAAATTAAATACTAATGGTTCATTTGTTGTGGATGGTACTGCTGGTGCAGGTATGGTTCTAAGAGATGTCAAGGGCAAGATCATATTCTCATCATGTAGGGTGCTATTTTCATGTCGTGAGGCTCTCGAAGCTGAATTATGTGCGTGCATGGAAGGTCTCTCTTCCGCCCTACAAAGAAGTGACTTACCTATCATAATTGAGATGGATTCTATAGTTGCTGTCAAGTTGATCCAAGGCTGGGAAGAGGATAGATCAATCTACGCTTCTCTCATTAAGGAAATTAGGCATCTCTTGTCTATTCGTGATTCTTGTATTACTCATGTTAATCGTACTCAGAATATTGTTAGTGATAGTTTAGCTAAGTTTGCTAGAGATGAGGGCAGAACTATGACTTGGTTAGGGTCTGGCCCTGAAGTTGCTTTGTCTTTAGCTTTTGATGATTGTAAGGATCTTGTGATTGAGTAATACAAGTGTTCACCCACAAGAAAAAAGAAACCATTGACTAGTCAAAATCATGAATCAAATTCAAAATTAAACACCTCACTTGAATGCAAGAGTTCCTTGAGATTGACAAAGTCAAAAATTGTAAACTAAATCCAAAATCATATTGGTTCTATAGTACTACGTGTTGGCATTCTTTCTGTCAGGTTATGAGAGCATGCGCGAGACTGATATTTTTTTATAAGTTGGCTGCTGCCGATTGATTTGAGAAATCATAGTCAAAATTGTGAATGGAATTTAAAATTGAACACCTCACTTGGATGGAGAGCTCCTTGAAAAATTGTTGACCAAGTCAAAATTAAGAATCCAATCCAAAACCAATGTCCTCAATTGAGAGAGGCCTTCGATCCCTATGGAGCTTAGTGAGATATTTTTTTATTAATACTAACTATTTACACATTATTATAATATTGCAAAAGTTATACTAGTAATTTGGGGAGTTTCACTTAGGTTGGGGGATTAATACTTGGAGACATGTGGATGCGCAATGCTAGACCTACAGGAGATTAGTTACATGTTTAACGGACAGATCAGCGTGGGGGTTATGATTGGACACAGGGGAGAGGAGCCCACCCTGGTGAAATTCAGCGCAGGGGGGATTATTTGTTGGAAGATTACCTAAAACATGTGTAAACCATTACGTATGTGTAGGTGTAGGATTATTGCACGTGGATCCCTTGGGAACATGGCCTCGAATTTTTTGGCACATCACCTTAGGACTTGCCTGAACTAGGGTTTTGGCCTTTTGGTCCATAATCCGCTCAGGATGAATGAAGATCTTATTCGACACACATTCCGTCCTCATGGCGTGGATCGCCTTTCCGTTGGGACCGACCAAAATCAACCTCCCCAATGGCGTCGGTGGCACCTTTGCGAAGGGAGACAGAGAAGAATCAGTGTGGAGATGGATCCCGCCATATGCGGGAGGAGGCTGGATGTGTTCACTGCGGCGCCATATCACGGAGAGAGACGTGGTGTGTCCTTAGCAGGTAACTTGTGCTTATGTGGCAGGGGCCTCGTAGTGGTTGGGCCCATATGTAAGTCAATAGAAGAATGGTGATGTGGCAGGTGTGATGAGGTGGATAGGTTGCATGTCAAGAGAAATATGATAGTGGAGATGAACTATTTAGGTATTATAGATTTATAGTGAAGATTTTGTTGTTTGGTATGGTGAAAAGTCTAGCTTTGTTTTTCTGCTCAGAGTGCATACTTCTTGGCTATGCATGCAGCGGGTTATGGAGGTGACCGTCTATTGGGTCACCCAACATATGGTTGTAGGAAAATTTGGAATATCATCTTGCTAGCATACATTCCACACAAAAAACAAGATATTTTTTTCTACTAGTCCAACATAGCATGGGCACAGCGTCCCACGTCCACCTACAGGGGTACCGCATCCGCGCCACTCCTAGCGGGGCCGCTCGGGCGAACCCTAGCCACCGCCGCCCCCATTCCTCCTCCCCTTCAATTAGTCATCATTGCGAAGGAGCCCGACAAACAAATGCCCTGCCTGGCGGACGGCGATTGATTGGCCCTCGTCTCCCTCGTCCTCATGGGAGATCTCCGCCTGGAGCGCGATTGTGGCCCTAGACGTTGGTCGTGCGTGAGGCGTAGCTTGATCCCAGGACAGCGGCCTCGAAGCGGTGGTGGTCGGGCAGCTAACGATGGCCCGACGAAGGTGCTATGGTCCCGGTGCCCTCGTTCTTCGGGTCGACAGGCCGACTAAGTGGGATCTGTTGTGGCTTGAGGCTAGGAGGTGGTGTGTAGTGTCCACCGGCGGCTGCTACTGCGTGGCAGCACGATGACGATAGTTGATCGGGGAGGGAGAACTGGTACATCAGCTACTACCGGTGACGAGCAAGGGGAGGCGTGACTGCCGACGAAAACTAAGCTGACTTCGGTCATGGCGGGCGACGGCGGCATCTACACACCATTACCCTGATGAAGGTATCATCATTGTAGGTTTCGTCTTCTCGCTCGGCTACTCCGAAGGAAACCCTAGACCCGGGACTCCTGGATCGAGCGATGCGGCGCTTAGCGTCGTTTTCCCTCCTAGGAGCATCGTTTTGGAGCAGCCGCTGGAAGGGCCAGAAAGTGGGCGGTGTCATATATACCACTTGACGACGGGTCTTGGCGACATGGCGCGGCGGAGTCTCGGCTACGGATGCATCTTGATGGATGAGCACGGGGTGGAGGCGCCATTTGGCACCATAGCGGCGTCGACGGCTAGCTTGGCAAGAATAATGCGAATCTCTACCTTGAAGATGAGTAGACTCTTTGATGGTGGTGGTGGCTTCTGAAGCGTGTGCATGTTCTGCGCGCTTATAGTCTACTGGACTGGAAGTGTGCTCGATGCATCATGCAGGCGGCTCGGTGATGACGATGGTTCTAGATGATGGGGCATTGTGATTACATACTCATTGTCGGGTTTGTAGGTGTGAAGTGGTGCCTTGAGATGTTTGATGTATGTTTTTAACATACCTTTGTTGAATAATTCAATAAAGATGATTGTGTGCATCTTTTATGCATTCCGAGGTTTCAACCTCTTTTTAGAAAGAAAAAGAAAAACATAGCAGGATGAAGCTGGCGCAGTAATATGGATGTTTCTTTCCCCGCAAAAAGTTATGGATGTTTCTTCCTAACGTGTTATGTTTGTTGGCGTAAGGATGGGGATGATCTTCATGCTCTTGTTGTGTGACCAAAATCTACAAGCATCATTTGCAGGCGGTTCAGCATAATAGCAATGGCATCACCTAGAATAGGATTAGTGTTGCATCATTTCAGAAGACCCTGCCCTTTAAGCCCAAAAGTAGAGATGAACAAGTCATCACCGAACAAATGCACTGCACCTCTACGAACTGAAACTGAGGAGCCCGCCCTCATACACGACGTACACTAATGCAGCGCATCAATAAACTTGCGCCAACAAAGCAACTTACGAGATGTCACGTGTGAACCTGCAACCAGTAACAAACGTATTGTCCCGTTACACCTTACCCTAGTTTATATAGATTTAAATAATTTCAAAAACAAAACAGCTGGAGTAGCTCAGTTGGCTAGAGCGTGTGGCTGTTAACCACAAGGTCGGAGGTTTGAGCCCTCCTTCTAGCGAATCTTCAATTTTATTTTAAATTTCTGGTGACCAACATCAAATTTTGGCCGAAAAAAAAACAATAATCTATACCGCCTTTTGTCCTTCTAGCGATTTTTGTCCCAACCAGTCCATGCAAAACTGCTAAGTATTTTCTGTAGTTACGTCAAGTATGTTTGAGTTTAGTATAATTCATGCTCACATTCATAGACAAAATGATCAGATGGAGCCTGGATCCAAGAGTGGCTTACCAGTGAATTGATGTTCCTTCTAGCGAATCTTCAATTTTATTTTAAATTTCTGGTGACCAACATCAAATTTTGGCCGAAAAAAAACAATAATCTATACCGCTTTTTGTCCTTCTAGCGATTTTTGTCCCAACCAGTCCATGGAAAACTGCTAAGTATTTTCTGTAGTTACATCAAGTATGTTTGAGTTTAGTATAATTCATGCTCACATTCATAGACAAAATGATCAGATGGAGCCTGGATCCAAGAGTGGCTTACCAGTGAATTGATGTTCCTTCTAGCGAATCTTCAATTTTATTTTAAATTTCTGGTGACCAACATCAAATTTTGGCCGAAAAAAAACAATAATCTATACCGCTTTTTGTCCTTCTAGCGATTTTTGTCCCAACCAGTCCATGCAAAACTGCTAAGTATTTTCTGTGAATTACGTCAAGTATGTTTGAGTTTAGTATAATTCATGCTCACATTCATAGACAAAATGATCAGATGGAGCCTGGATCCAAGAGTGGCTTACCAGTGAATTGATGTTCCTTCTAGCGAATCTTCAATTTTATTTTAAATTTCTGGTGACCAACATCAAATTTTGGTCGATTTTTGTCCCAACCAGTCCATGCAAAACTGCTAAGTATTTTCTGTAGTTACGTCAAGTATGTTTGAGTTTAGTATAATTCATGCTCACATTCATAGACAAAATGATCAGATGGAGCCTGGATCCAAGAGTGGCTTACCAGTGAATTGATGTTCCTTCTAGCGAATCTTCAATTTTATTTTAAATTTCTGGTGACCAACATAATATTTTGGCCGAAAAAAAACAATAATCTATACCGCTTTTTGTCCTTCTAGCGATTTTTGTCCCAACCAGTCCATGCAAAACTGCTAAGTATTTTCTGTGAATTCGTCAAGTATGTTTGAGTTTAGTATAATTCATGCTCACATTCATAGACAAAATGATCAGATGGAGCCTGGATCCAAGAGTGGCTTACCAGTGAATTGATGTTCCTTCTAGCGAATCTTCAATTTTATTTTAAATTTCTGGTGACCAACATCAAATTTTGGCCGAAAAAAAACAATAATCTATACCGCTTTTTGTCCTTCTAGCGATTTTTGTCCCAACCAGTCCATGCAAAACTGCTAAGTATTTTCTGTAGTTACGTCAAGTATGTTTGAGTTTAGTATAATTCATGCTCACATTCATAGACAAAATGATCAGATGGAGCTTGGATCCAAGAGTGGCTTACCAGTGAATTGATGTTCCATACTGGACTTGCGCGAAATCACTAGCTAAGGAGTACTCCTTGCGGAGATCACTCCAACTTTCCAAGGTTGCGACAAGTGGCGCGCTGCATGTACGCCACTTGTCGCAATCTGGGAGTTTTCCCTTTTTTTCGTAGATCCGTTTATTCAAAACGTTTTATCTCTTAAATCGTGCGTCCAAATCTTCAACCGCTTTCGCTGTTGGATTCCTCGCGTCGAGATCTTCAAAACTAGATCCCATGTTGATAGGTTTTGACGAACTTTTTTTTCACGAAAAAAACCGACGAAAAAACCAAACAAGGAACACGGGTTTTTTTCCTTTCCGAAAGAGGCACGCCCGTACCTCTGACGAAATCACAACCGTGCCTCTCGCGGAAGTAAGATCATGCCTCTCGCGAAAGAAAAAAAATGCGTTTTTTTCCTTTTCGAAACAGGCACACCCGTGCCTCTCGCGAAAGCACAACTACGCCTCTCGCAGAAGAAAAAGACAGAAAACATTTTTACTTTTATTTTTGAGAAGGCACCGCCGTGACTCTCGCGAAAGCACAACCGTGCCTCTTGCGGAAGCAAAACCGTGCCTCTCGCGAAAGGAAAATAAACAGAAAACACATTTTTTTCCGTTTCCAAGAGGCACGGCCGTGCCTTTCGCGAAAGCACAACCGTGCCTCTCGCGAAAACAAAACCGTGCCTCTCGCGAAAACAAAACCGTGACTCTCGCGAAAAAAATGCGTTCTTTTGCAAAAAAAAAATATATTTTTTAAATTTTTTCGGTCGAAAAGCTAGGGAAGACCGGTGGAAAACCAAAACGTTAAAAAAACCTGAAAAAAAAACCCGTTTAAAAAGCCGAAAACGCGTGCGGAAAAATAAAAAATAAAATCCGGAGGGAGCGCCCAAAGCGCGACACGTGGTGAATGGCTGAGAGCGCGCCAAGTGGCGCTGATCGTTGCGAGGCTCCCGAAGGAGCGCTCGTTAATTAGTTGCTCCCGGACTTGCGTGCTACTGTTGGGCTTCTTAGTTCTTAGTATTTTTGGTGCGGCCCATCACACTGTCATGGTATCACTGTGTTTCTTAGTTTGTAAAATTAATAATAAATGGTTCGGTTGCATCAGCGAAGCATTCAGTTTTCTGAATTTTTCTACTGTTGGACACATACTTATAACCCTTGATCATCTTTGCTGCCAAAACATTCAGTTTTCTGAATTTTTCTACTAATATTTTTAAATTACTATTCAACCACATGAACATTACATGCACCGCAGGAGCAGCGGCATGTATTGTTCACCATCCCCGTTTTAGTTTCAGCTTGTGAAAATCGTCGCATGGATAAACAGTGCATGAACAATTCCTGTCACCATCTCCTATGGTGGCAAGTGCCATGTGTCACCTAGCGCAGGTGCCGCTAGAGTGGTAGTTTTGTCATTGATTTTCAAGGTGTCCCTTTCTGCCAACTCATTGGCATGGACATAATCTCCGTTCAGTCTAGTTGAGAATCACCTCTCCAAGATAGAGCTATCACATCAACAACTTGAGCAACCGTTTTAGGGCACCATCTTTGGAATCCATGTTGCGGATTCCTTGCCATTCGAACATGGACTAAGATTTTCTGCTTTTTGCTACCTCCTGGCTGTATCAAATATGTTGTTGAGACTGAAGCCAGGTAGGCAGTGTTATTCAATTCAAAGTACAGATAAAATGCCCAAGGGTAAATGCGGTCACCTCAATCTATCAAAGCAAGTCGTGTCCGTGGAACTCGAAGGAAAACTAGGAGTACTCGTGCAAGCTTACACACCATTAAGTTGCATCACACCCCAAATGTGCAACACAAGCCAACATGCATCCCACGTTGGTGGCTCTGAGATGAAGATTACAGTTTCTTGGTATTCCCTTGTCAAGAATACAATGTTGGTCCGTATGAGTAGGTACATGGACCCTGTCGTGGACATTCCACCTCTAAATCCCTCTTTTTTATTGGAGAAAGTAGGGCTATCTGAGTGAATGAATATTGTAGATCTATGAGAATATGGTCTCTCTCAAACAACCCTGCAACCAAATAACAAAGAGTCTCTTGTGTTCCCAACACACCAAATACAATGACAAATTGTATAGGTACACTAGTTCGGCGAAGAGATGGTGATACAAGTGTAATATGGATAGTAGATATTGATTTTTGTAATAGTAACAATAAAAAACAGCAAGGTAGCAATTGATAAAACGGATCACAAACGGTATTGCAATGCTTGAAAATGAGGCCTAGGGTCCATACTTTCGCTAGTGCAATATCTCAACAATGCTAATCTAATTGGATCATATAACCATACCTCAATGAGCAATGAAGAATCACTCCAAAGTTCCTATGTAGCGGAGAACATAAGACGAAATTTTTTGTAGGGTACGAAACCACCTCAAAACTATTCTTTCCGATCAATCTATCCTAGAGTTCATACTAAAATAACACCAAGTTATTCTTTCCGATCGATCTAACCAAGAGTTTGTACTAAAATAACACCATATGATACACATCAACCAACTCTAATGTCGCCGCGAGTATCCGTGAGTTGATTATACGATATGCGTCAAACAATTTCAGATTCATAATACTCAATCAAACACAAAAAATCTCAAAGAGTGCCCCAAGATTTCTACCGGAGAAACAAAGACAAGAACATGCATCAACCCCTATGCATAGATTGCCCCAATGTCACCTCATGAATCCGCGAGTTGAGTGCCAAAAATATATCAATTGAATCAATATGATACCCCATTGTCACACGGGTATTCATAGCAAGACATACATCAAGTGTTCTCAAATCCATAAAAGTATTCAATCCGATAAGCGAAACCTCAAAGGGAAAACTCAATTCACAACAAGATAGAGAGGGGAAAGCACCATATGATCCAACTATATTAACAAAGTCTGCAATACATCAACATCGTGACATCTTAAGAACATGAGAGAGAGAGAGAGAGAGATTAAACACATAGCTACTGGTACAAACACTCAGCCCCGAGGGTGGACTACTCCCTCCTCATCACGGTGGCCGCCGGGATGATGAAGATGGCCACCGGTGATGATTTCCCCCTCGGTAGAGTGCGAGGCGGGGTCTAGATTGGTTTTTCGTTGTTACATAGGCTTGCAGCGGTGGAACTTATGATCTA
Source organism: Aegilops bicornis (assembly GCA_021605145.1). Taxonomy (NCBI): domain Eukaryota; kingdom Viridiplantae; phylum Streptophyta; class Magnoliopsida; order Poales; family Poaceae; genus Aegilops; species Aegilops bicornis. The sequence goes on along the minus strand of CM038670.1, from coordinate 855,775,571 downwards.
GGGTTATTTCTGATGGTTTCTCTATTTATAGGATCTTTTGGTGTACATTTCACGTGAAGATGGGCCTCGAGGTGAGCACAACCCACCGGGGCAAGCCGGGCCCCTCAGGCGCGCCCTGGTGGGTTGTGCCCTCCTTGTGGCTCTTTTGGCCCTCCCACGAAGCTTCGGGGGTCTCTTTTGTTCCAAAAAAATCATCAAAAAGTTTCAGCTCAAAAAACAACACTACGGTAGTTCTGCTGAAAACAGCGTCAGTCCGGGTTAGTTCCATGCAAATCATACCAAAACCATATAAAATTGTTGTAAATATGGCATGAATACTTCATAAATTATAGATACGTTGGAGACGTATCGGTACCCGTGAGGTAACTACAAGGCACGGCCGGGCAGGTAGACCGCCCTAGAGAGAGGTTGGGCCTGGCCCTTCTCGTATTTCCTCGAGACGGGGCAACGGGGTCACATGATCGTGAGTCTATGCTCGTCACTGCGAGCTTCCAATACACTAAGGGTTTGCGTATTTGATCTGAGTTGGCCACTGGCCTATACGCACTAACCGCCACACGGGAACAGTTATGGGCACTCGGCGTCATACGTTTCTTCCGAAAGCTCTTTCAGACGTCCAGTTCAGCATTGTGGGCCTGTCGGGCCAGTGCCATAGATGAGGTGGTGCTCGTCCCGACTCGTTGCATAACGACCCGGAGTGCAAAGGGCGATGGGCCAAGCCCCTGGGCACTTAGGATGTAGACCGACGGGGACCTCTCTGCGAAGCCTAGATAGGACTATGACGTGTTGATCTTTTGATGCCGGGCATGACCCAGGAAAGTGTGTCCGACCAGAGTAATCAAAGTGTGTTGGGTAATGTGGTTCTCCCCTGCAGGGAAGTTATCTATTCGAATAGCCATGTCCATGATAATGGACGCTCGGAGTTGTATCTCGATCTATTACAACTACAAATGGATACTTGAGATATGTGATGGATATGTTGGCTTCGGGATTGCTTTCTCATAGGGAGTCGAGGAAGGATCTTTGGGCGTTAATGCTACAACATGCTTCTGAATTTATAAAATGCTATTATGTACTCTTCTAAATGCTGCAAGATGCTTGAAGATGCTAGTCTTGATATGCTAGACTTTCCCTTCTCCTACGGCATTCTGCAGTTTAGTCCACAAATAAAGCCCATTCCTTGATACCGTTGCATACTTAGCGTAGTTCGGATGTAAGCCTTGAGAGTACTTTGGATGAGTACTCATGGTTGCTTTGCTACCTCCTTTTCCCATATACACGGTTGCTGCAATCAGATGGTGGATCCCAGGAGCCAGATGTCACCGCCAATGGATACTACTACCCCGAGGGTGTATACAACTACGTGGAGTCCACCAACGACCAGGAGTAGTTAGGACGTCCCAATCAGGAGGCCTGTGCCTTTTCGATCTGTATCTTGTTTGTGCTTGCCTTCTTAAGGCAGTCTTGTTTAACTTTATATACGTAGTTAGATATTGTTGCTTCTGCTGACTCGTGTGCATTCAAGCCCTCGAGGCCCCTAGCTTGTAATATAAAGTTTGTATTATTTTAATTTGTGTTTAGAGTTGTGTTGTGATATCTTCTTGTGAGTACCTGATCTTGATCGTACACATTTGCGTGTATGATTAGTGTACGGTTGAATTGGGAGCATCACAAGTTGGTATCAGAGTCGACTACCTGTAGGAACCCCCCTTCCCCCCATTTCTGACTCCTTGGCCGAAGTTGAGTCTAGTCATTGAAAAACTTTTTCTAACATTGTTGTGTGTCTTACGGGCCCACATCACAAATTGGGTGGTATTAGGTCTTTTATTCCTCGTCTTTACTCTGGGCTTCTGATCTCTCTTCTATTCGGGTTAAAGATTTTGCTAACTCTAACTCTAGGTTCCCGTAACCACTTCCACCCGGAGAGCCTCTCATTCCAGATGATGGCTTGATTCATCAAAAGACTCCAAAGATACCCTCCAATGTTCTTTAGAGAATTTGTGTCCATCGCTTTTGCAATATTCTACCACCGCAAATCCCTATGCATACTTACATACGCTTACCATCCATACAATCATCCTTTGTTGCTCTTGTTATTACAAGATACCACGAAACATTCTCCTATATTCCGAGAACCCATTATGCCTACTGCCTTGCAGCTCCTTTCCGCATGAATACCCCTACGAATAATTCCTCAGACTTACCGAGGATCTGTTCATCCCCAGTTGTTCATGTGTTTCACAAAATTGATCGAAATACTATCCGATTTTACGGCGATCCTCTACCAACTATTGTTGTGCAAATACTTGTATGGTTGCATTACGGTTACTTTCCATATGTTTAGCAATACTCATTAGTATCCTTTGACATTGTCATTTTGAGTCCGTTGATTCAATATGTTGAGGGTGCTTTCGCAATCCTTAGTCGAATCCTAGAATTCATCCTTCCAGCTCAGACGTCATTTTGGACATGAGTTGGTTCTCAACCAATCAAATTGCCATCGATTGTACCCCTAACTCTATTCAACTTATCCATACTTAATCAGTATGTTCGCTTGTGATCCCTTGATTTGGAAATCATAATTCCTTTGCATATGAGCTTTGAATTAGCCAGTTGTTTCTGTAATCTGATCTCCTTGCATTCTTTCTTCTTCTAGTTGAGTACCGATGCTCACATTAGATCCCTTGTGGACCACCAGATCCTTTGTTGGATTTTATCTGACGACGTCCTTCATATTCAATAACCTTGTGAGCCTTTCCTCAGATACATGATGCCTTCTGTAAAATTGTATCCTCTGCCTTGTCGACCATGCTCTGCTTTCGAGCTTGTGTTAATTACTCTTGAAGATTGTGGGATTTGTTCCTAAGAAGCCCATATGGGTTGAACCTATTGAAAGCACAAGTGCTCCCTGCGTGATTTTGGTAATTAATGTCAACATATCTCTTGTTGGACTAACACCTTTGCCTAGTATGTTTCAGACAAGTTCAACAATGGAGTGGCATGGACTAAAGGATGTGGAACCCCTTCAAGGCGCTAAGGACAAAGGATTGGCTCAAGCTCCAAGCTCAAGACTCTACATTTTCTATTTTAGTGATCCAAGATCACATTGAGTCTATAGAAAAGCCAATACTATCAAGAGGGGATGAGGTGTTGCTTAATGGCTTGCTTGCTCAAAGTGCTTAGTGATATGCTCCAAAACCCTCAACTACTTTCTCACATCCACATATGTCCTAAAACCAAAAGTCTAACTCGGCCCCACCGATTCTTTATGTCTGGCGCCACCGAGTTCAGATGTCTTAGCCACTGCCACAAACCCTAGGCAAATCGGTCTCACCGATAGGGATCTCGGTCTCACTGAGATGGGACTGTAATCTCTCTGTGTATGTCCATTACCAAAATCAGTCTCACCGAGTTTGATCAATCGGTACTACCGAGATTACAATGCAAACTCTCTGGTTAGCTTATTACCAAAGTCGGTCCCACCGAGTTTGTGTAATCGGTCAAACCGAGTTTGCCTGGCCAACTCCCTGGTTAGCTTATTACCAAAATCGGTCCCAGCGAGTTTGTGTAATCGGTCTCACTGAGATTACGTTATGCCCTAACCCTAACCATATCGGTCCTACCGAGTTGCATGTCGGTCCCACCGAAAATCCTAACGGTCACTAGATTTGCTGAAAGCGGTCGACCGAGTTTACCAATTCGGTCCCACCGAGTTTGGCAAGTTGTGTGTAACAGTTAGATTTTGTGTGGAGGCTATATATACCCTCCACCTCCTCTTCATTCGTGGAGAGAGCCATCGGAAACGAACCTACACTTCCAAAGCATCCATTTTACGAGAGAGAACCACCTACTCGTGTGTTGAGACCAAGATATTCCATTCCTACCATATGAATCTTGATCTCTAGCTTTCCCTAAGTTGCTTTCCACTCAAATCTTCTTTCCACCAAATCCAAATCCTGTGAGAGAGAGTTGAGTGTTGGGGAGACTATCATTTGAAGCACAAGAGCAAGGAGTTCATCATCAACACACCATTTGTTACTTCTTGGAGAGTGGTGTCTCCTATATTGTCTAGGTGTCACTTGGGAGCCTCCAATAAAATTGTGGAGTTGAACCAAGGAGTTTGTAAGGGCAAGGAGATCGCCTACTTCGTGAAGATCTACCGCTAGTGAGGCAAGTCCTTCATGGGCGACGGCCATGGTGGGATAGACAAGGTTGCTTCTTCGTGGACCCTTCGTGGGTGGAGCCCTCCGTGGACTCGCGCAACCGTTACCCTTCGTGGGTTGAAGTCTCCATCAACGCGGATGTACGATAGCACCACCTATCGGAACCACGGCTCAGAAATCACCGTGTCTCCAAATTGCGTTTGAATCCTCCAACCCCTTCCCTTTACATTCTTGCAAGTTGCATGCTTTAGTTTCCACTGCTCATATACTCTTTGCATGCTTGCTTGATATGTATTGTGAGTCTTAAACTTGTGCCTAAACTCCACTCCAACTTAAAGAAGTTAAAAACTGCAACTTTTGGTACTTAGTGTTTAATCACCCCCCCTCTAGACACCTCTTCTCGATCCTTTCAATTGGTATCAGAGCTTTGGTCTCCATTGCTTTGGTTTAAACACCATTGGAGGAAGATGGATGAGTCTACAATTGGGAGTCTTAGACATAGAGTGCCTATACTTGATGGAGAGTACTTTCATGAGTGGAAAAATGAGATGCTTGTGATTTTCAGTCAATATCATTTGAACAAGTACATTGCTAGCCCTTGTGCACCTTATGTTGATCCTATGCATCCTACCCTTGATGAGTCAATTGACTTGATTCGCAATCTTAGAACTGTTGAACTTATCATTAGAGGCTTGCCTAGAAACTCGATTAGAAGTTTGCCAACTCTTAAGTGTGCCTACACCATATGGAAATTTCTTGAGGAACGTTTTCCAAATTATTCCTTGAAAAATCTAGATGAAATTCTTCATAAGTCTATTGCCTTGAGTAAGATGAATTTTAGTGATCCTATGTTTGGTGATTGTCTATTTGAGCTTACAAACCTTATGCGTGCCAAAGGAGATGTTGAAATTATTAGTGATATTATTTTCGAAGCTATAAAAATTCATAAACAAGATCATTGTCAAAATCACTCTTAAGGAATTACCCTCTCTAGGATTTGATCCACCACATGACGATGTTGAACATGGATACTATGATGAGGATGATGATAGTGACTTGATCTTGATGATGCAATGAGACACTTTGGTCTTATGGCAAATCTTGAGGATATATGGCAGGTGGAAAGGAATGGGTTCTTGATAGTGGATGTACCGATCACATGACCGGAGATAAAGATATGTTTCGTGAGCTTGCTGAAAGCGATAGTCCTCGAAAGTATGTCACTTTCGGTGACAACTCAAAGGGTAAGGTGGTTGGCCTCGGTAAGGTGGCCATATCACATGATAGCTCCATACAAAATGTCATGCTCGTTGAATCTCTTGGCTACAACTTACTTTCAGTATCTAGACTTGCTGATTTCGGTTTCAATGTCCTATTTACTGAAGTAGATTGCCAAGTGTTTCGTAGAGATAATCATAAAATGGTCTTTACCGGTGTACGTAGAGGTGATCTATACATTGTTGATTTCACTAAAAAGTCTCAACCTAGAACTTGCTTTATTGCTAAATCCTCTAAAGGTTGGTTATGGCATAGACGATTAGGTCATGTTGGCATGCGAAACCTTGACAAGCTTATTAAAGGAAATCATATCCTTCGCGTTAACGATGTCATATTTGATAAGGATAGACTTTGCAGAGCTTGTCAAGCAGGTAAACAGTCGGAGGAAGGCATCCCGTGAAGAACATCATGACCACAAGGAGGCCACTCGAGCTACTTCATATGGATCTTTTTTGGTCCCAACGCCTACAAAAGTCTCCGTGGAAATTCTTTTGGTCTAGTTATAGTTGATGATTTTTCAAGATTTACGTGGGTGTTCTTTCTCGATGATAAATCGCAGGTTCAAAAGATCTTCAAAAACTTCTCTAGGAAGGCCCAAAATCAATTTGAAGTAAAGATCAAGAAGGTTATGGCTGACAGCGGAACGGAGTTCAAGAACGCAAATGTGGACACCTTTCTTGACGAAGAAGGGATTTCACATGAGTTATCGGCTACATACACACCTCAACAAAATGGAGTAGTTGAGAGGAAGAACCGGACGCTCATCGAAATGGCGAGAACGATGCTTGATGAGTACAAGACGCCGAAGCACTTTTGGGCGGAAGCGGTTGAGACAGCTTATCATGCAACAAATCGCTTGTATCTTCACAAGCTACTCGGCAAGACGGTATATGAGCTCCTCACGGTAACAAACCCCAAGTTGGATACTTTCGAGTATTCGGCTCAAAGTGCTACATTCTTGATAAGCATCGTCGTTCTAAATTTGCTCCTAAGTCTCATGAAGGTTTCCTACTTGGTTATGGCTCAAACTCTCACACGTACCGTGTCTACAACAATTTCACCTGAAAGGTTGAAGAAACGGTAGATGTGAAGTTTGATGAATCTAGCGGCTCGCAAGTAGAGCAATTGCCAATTGATGTAGGAGACAAAGATCCCTCGGAAGCAATCCAAGACTTGTCTATTGGCAAGATTCGTCCAACGGAGGTGAAGGAGAGTACGTCGTCCGTCCAAGTGGAAGCTTCTACCTCACGTCAAGGTGAACCAAGAGTTGATATGGAAGCATCCACAAGTGGGACACACCAAGATGAAGAAAACGAGGAAGTGCATCAAGATGAACATCAACAACCTCCTTCTCCACCACGACAAGAGAACGACAATGCCAACAATGAAGAAGGCCAAGAAGAAGAACAAGATGAAGAATATGTTCAACCAAGACCCAAGCAAAAGCTGACACGAGTTTGAGCAAGAATTTCTAAAGACCATCCCGTCGAGCAAATCTACAACGATATCCAAACCGTGAGAATCACTCGCTCTAAAACTCGTTTAGCTAACTTTTGTGAACACTATTCATTCATCTCTAGCATTGAACCTATGAAGGTTGAAGAAGCTTTGGAAGATCCGGATTGGATAAATGCCGTGCATGAAGAACTACACAACTTTGAGAGAAATCAAGTTTGGACATTGGTTGAGAAGCCCGACAACAACCACAACATCATCGGTACCAAATGGGTGTTTCGCAACAAGCAAGATGAAGATGTACAAGTAGTTCGCAACAAAGCACGTCTCGTCGCCCAAGGCTACACACAAGTCGAAGGTATTTACTATGGTGAGACTTATGCTCCCGTTGCTAGACTTGAGTCCATTCACATCTTACTTGCCTATGCTAATCACCATGATATCACCTTGTACCAAATGGACATTAAAAGTGCTTTTCTAAATGGTGAAATAGAGGAGGAAGTTTATGTTAAACAACCCCCGCCATTTTCAATCCTAAGAAACTTGATCATGTTTACAAACTTCACAAAGCTCTTTATGGTCTTAAACAAGCTCCTAGAGCATGGTATAAATGCTTGACCAAGTTCCTTATTGAAAAAGGCTTTGAAATTGGAAAAATAGATTCTACTCTTTTTACTAAAAGGGTCAATGGAGAACTATTTGTGTGCCAAATCTATGTTGATGATATTATATTTGGTTCTACTAACCCTCATTTTAGTGAAAAGTTTGGAAAGCTAATGTCGGAGAAGTTTGAGATGTCTATGATAAGTGAACTCAAATTCTTTCTTGGTTTGCAAATCAAGCAAACTAAGGAATGTACCTTTGTGTCTCAAAGAAGTACACCAAGGACTTGTTCAAGAAGTTCAATATGCAAGAATGCAAAGGTATGACTACACCCATGCCTACTAGTGGATATCTTGATTTAACCAAAGATGGTGAACTGGTTGATCAAAAGGTTTATCGCTCTATGATTGGTTCATTGTTATATCTATTTGACTTCACGTCCCGATATCATGCTAAGTGTGTGCATGTGTGCACGATATCAATCTGCTCCTAAAGAATGTCATCTTAAGGCCGTGAAAAGGATAGTGAGATACTTAATCCATACACCAAATTTTGGTATTTGGTATCCTAAGAGGGCCTCTTTCGATCTTGTTGGCTACTCCGACTCGGACTATGGCGGTGACAAGGTGTGGCGTACGGGGTGGGGCGCCCGGCCTTGAGTGCGAGAGGACGTCTGGGACATGGCGGCTGACGGATGGCGGCGGCGTTAAGCGGCGCGAGGCAACGGCAATGCGGCGGCGAGGGACAGCAACGGCAACTGACGACTGACAGGCGGCAAGCGGCGACAGCGGATCGGCGGCGGCGGCGATGTCGCGAGAGGTTGGAGACGAAGTGGGGAGATGTAACTGAATTTTTCGTAAGTGCTATATATATAGGATGGGCCTTTAGTACGGTTGATGGCTCCAACGGTACTAAAGATCACTGCTAGTACCGGTTGGAGTCACCAACGGTACTAAAACCTCAGCCTACCACCCCAAAGTTTAGCCCACCTCGCCGGCGAAGGGCAGCCGCACTGGTTTATAAACCCAGCCGCGGCTACCTCTTTGAACTCCTCTATATAGCAGGCTTGTGGGCCTAAATTCTGCGCGCTGCCCTGTGAGTCTGCTGGGCCTTTAAGGCCTGTAACTGCACGCCCGCGGCCTAGCAGGCCCACAGGGCAGCGCCCCAATTTTTTTATAGTTTTTTTCTTTTCTGCTTTATTTTCTTCTATTTATTTCTGCGTAGTTTTTTGTATAGTTTTTTCTTTTCTGTTATATTTATTTTCTTCTATTTATTTGTGAGTAGTTTTCATCTAGTTTGCCAAAATTCAACATTTTGAGAGTTCATTTTGTAGTGATTTTCAATTTCACGGCCATTTTATATAGTTTTTTTCTTTTCAGCTATAGTTTTTTTTTCCTGCTATTTATTCTTTTCTGCAAAACTTGATGGTCAAAGTCTGGAGTTATAACCAAAGTTTTAAAAAAAGAAATGCCGACGTGCAATTAGTTTTTGCCATAACAGAAGAAGTCCGGAGTTATGTCGTTATTAAAAATAAAGAAGAGGTGCAATGCTCGTTAATTTGCTTCAAGCCTTTCGGAATAGTGTAAACTGCATTGCGCATAGCTCCGTGCAGTCTACCATATTCCTGAAGGCTTGAAGCTAAGCAACGCGAGCATTGAGCCTCTTCTTCATCGTCTCTGCACTCAGGGCTTATAAACCGCTCCTAGTCCCTCTCTCTTCGCGAGGTGGGACTAAAAAACAGCTTACTAAGAAACTGTAGTACTAGTTCATCCATGAACCAGTACTAAAGGTGCTCGTGGAGCCCCAGCCTTACCTGACACAACCTCATTAGTACCAGTTCGTGGCACGAACCGGTGCTAAAGGTTCGCCACGAACCGGTACTAAACAGCTCCTCCCGCCTAGCAGTTGGAACCGGTACTTAAGAGCTCCTCCCGCCTAGCAGTTGAATGGTGCATACTGAATGCACAAAAAGTCTGGAGTTGTAATAAGTTTAAAAAATGAAATGCTTTTGTAACAGATGAGTTTAATTTCGTCATAACCCGAATACTTCGAAAGAGATTGTCCAGTTTGTAAGCAGAAGTGCATCCAGTTTTTGCCGTAACCCTCTCTACTTTTTTGAACATGATATGTGGGTGAAATGATGATACAATGCCAAGTTTCAACTTTTCAGAGTTCATTTGTAGTGCTTTTCAATTTCCAGGTCATTTAGTTCTCAAAACAAATCATTAAATGCATGAAAAATAGCAAATGAAGGCATAAGCGGTTGAAAGTTGATGGCGTCGCTTTGAATGGTGCATCTTGAGCATAAAAAATATAAGAGCATTTAGATCATGATCTTATATTTCTTTACAGTCTAAATTGTCAATATGATCTTATAACATCAAAAATATTTTGATCATCAATGATCTTTGTGTGTACAATCTGAATTGTCAATATGAGTCATCAACGATTTATAAACCGATGAAGACTCATATTGCGGCCATAAATTCTACACATAGAGTTCAATGAAGACCAAGTGCTTGTGATAGTTTGAGAAATAACATATTTAAGGTGGTAAAAGGCTTGTTAGGGGAGCGAGGTGGGACTAAAAACAGCTTGCCATAACCTCATTAGTACCGGTTAGTGATGCGAACCGGCACTAAATGGTGATGGTGGGGCCATAGCCTGACCGCAGGCTGACACAGCCTCTTTAGTACCGGTTCGTGGCATGAACCGGTACTAAAGGTTCGCCACGAACCGGTGCTATTGGTTGCCGCCACGAACCGGCACTAGTGTACACATTAGTGCCGGCTGAAATTCAAACCGGCACTATTGTGCTTCACATTTGACCCTTTTTCCACTAGTGCGGAGCACACAGAATCGACCGTGCTCAATGAGCCTGCAGGACCATTCCTCCCTACATCTCAGACTCCCCATTGGCAGAACAACCATTGCCGTTGGAAGAGAGTGACTCGGTGCTCCACTTTCGTAATCTTTAGAGACTCGAGCCTCTTGATGGGCCTTGTGAGCCTCCACTCCGCCTTGTTTCTGATCATGAACCATCCGATACCTCCTTGCCAACAAGAAAGTGCTCGCAGAATTAAAATAATTATCCTCCATTTTACACGTTTTTATACAATCGGCAGCACTGGTTGTCTACATCCTCACAACCTAAAGCAGAAACTACAAAATCGGTTATTAAGTCACCACTGAAATTGGTCCCAAATACAAAAGAGTATTATTTCCAATGAGAATTGGTGTAGTAAGTGGGCATCTTGCCACAACATACAAGCCACAGGAGTATAATTGGATATCACAAATGTCAAAGCTAGAACTGAACATTGTCTCCCATTTTCAAAGCAGTAACTTGACACGTTCTCTGTTTTTTAAAGAATCCATGCAAAGCATCTCTATGAGCAAGAACTATCTTGTGGAATAGAATTTCAAAATAAGGAGGAGTGATTATATTTTAAAATAAGGAGGAATCCATGCCACACACCTCCCCACCTAGCCCACCTTCTACATAAATCCATCGAGGATTTGGATTTTAATACTACGAGTGTACACCCAAATATCTACGTAATTTGCCTGCTTATTACCATATTATTTAAATATTTCTGTTACAGCAGGGTCTTCTAGAAAGGAATCTGTTGATGCGAAACTAACATCAAAATAAAATGGCACTGTTCTAACATTGCCAGTGGCGTTGCATCAGTAAGGTTGACACATCACATGATTTTCTTACCATACTTGGAACATATCAAAAATTATATCAATTACCCTTTAAACACTTCAATAAAGGATAACAATTGTAACGTACAAAAAGAATAAGCAGTACCCTTTCATTAATCGAGATAAGGGCAAAGCCAATTCAGTTTATGTTATTTTAAAGAAGCAATCAGCAAGTGTATGAGCAGTACATGTATTTTCTTTGGCACAAACAAGATATCAAAATCAAATGAATAAGCTGATTATTCAGTTTAACTATATGTATCTACCACTAATTAATCAAAATGACAGAACCAATATGGCTAGAGCATGTCTAGAGAATGCGAAATACAACATATTAATTAGTACAACAAATTTAGAGTTTGATTCTGTCCATCCACTATGTTTTAGCTAAAAAAACATTAGCAAAAATACCCATCATGCTTACAAAGCCTTAACATTGAGAAGGTCAGATAGTCTAACTGTGTTATAATCCATCCAGCACATAAGTAGAAGCAAACCAAATCCATTGTCCATGAATGAAACAATATAATAAATTTCAAATTTGTATTGGATGGTAGGACCATGCATCAGGAGACAACTTACAGCCTTGAACAAACAAAAGGGGAAAGATAGCCAATAATTCAAATAAATTGATTTGGAGAACCATACACTAACTACTAACCAGTACAATTCTGCATAAAGCATGTCTGTCAGGTCATGTTATTGTAAATTTATAGGGAAATGCACCTGTATAATTTGTTGGGTATTGTAGTAGTTTGTTCTCGCCTTCAACTCATCAATCTTGGCCTGCATTTCAGCGCAAAGCTTTAATAATTTACAAATAGTACACAAGCTTCTTAACCAAACGATGGTGATAACCTTCCGACGGCTCTAGTCAATCAACATCGCTCAAAACAGAATAGATTGAAGGAAACTAAAACCGGCAAACAGGCAGAGGTGACTGTCAAGAAGGAAACAGATCAATCACCAGAACGTTGTTGAGAGAACACGTCAAGAAGGAAACAAAAAAGAACACATATTCAAGAGCCAGCAAGGTTACACCGGCATCTATGCGGTCTGGGCGCGCATGAGCGTTGGGTGCAGGAAGAAGAGTAAGGCAACACTCCAGCCAAACATGTTTGGAAGGCATCGAGTCACAGGAAACACAAGTTGAATGAGTTTCTTTCCAACTTGGACCGTGGCAATTTCTATAGGCAGCCTACCAAGTTGTTACAGAGTACAGAAAGCATGAGTTTCTGGAGAACATTCTTGTTCGAGGCTAAGGATTAAAGTGTAGGTCATACTATATGTACTTGAAGAGTATGAAATATGGCAGGAAAGGGATTCAGTACGATCACTTGGTCAGGAACGTTTGGATCTGCTCCAGCCTTCTACAAGCACTTGACGAATCCGATGTTGCCACGGCGGCTGCACGCTAACAACAGTGGGATCACTCCACTGAATCCACTGGCATCAACATTAGCCCCACCCTAGGTAACATTTCCACGCGAGAAATCAATATGCGCCAATTCATGTGGAAATTCTATGGAACTCTAGCGATCCAAGCATTGCAAGTGCTACTTCAAAAATAACCGTCACGTCGCGACAATGCAAATACCTAGTATGATTTATGCAATCAACGGGAACTTGGAGATCAATTAGCAGAAGATAAAGTATTGTAGCACCTCAGTGAGCAGCTTCATGCATTCCATGGAGCCACCAAGAAGCGATGAGAGATGAGACCAGGGGTGTGAATACACGGCTGGCGAATTTGTTCGGCTGCCAAATTGCAAACTGATCGGCCTTGAACAAAATGCACGCACCATACGAACGGTTGGACGTACATCACCGTGCCACGGATTCTCCCTCCTTACACGAATCCTTGTTCTTCCCTGTCAACAGTCACATGCAAGCAGTGGACGACCGCCGGATCCCAGATCCCATGGCTAGGAGAACCTCCCAGCTCCCACGTGCGCATCCCGTAGACGCCTCCTGCCCCAGGCGCTCGATCCCTGGATCGGGAGAGCCACCCGACGCTGCGCCGACGACCTCGCAGCCTCCGGCGCCGGTGATCTATCCGACGGAGGCGGCCAGTAGTGGGCGGTGGCAGCAATGACGCGCGAGAGGGAGATGGGGAAAAGGGAGATATTCCAGCAAACCAGAAACGGAAAGGGATGGCGATCTCGGACCTCTGCGGCGGCGATCTCGGATCTCGGCGGTGGTGAAGGGCTCCACGATGGCGGTGTCGAAGCGGCGAAGGGCTCCACGATGGCAGCAGCGGCGTGCTTCACGGTCGACCTAGCAAATAGATCGAGGGAGCTGTGTCGTATGTTTTTTCCTGATGTGCGAGATGGCATTTTACCTGGATTGATAGTCTTACCATACCTGATGGTAATTTAAATTTATTACCATATTCGATATTTCCCGAGTTATGGCCTTACCATATCTGGATTGATAGCCTTTGGGGTAATTTAAATTTATTACCATATAATTATCATATTCAAAATTTCCTGAGTTATGGCCTTACCATACCTGGATTGATTTATTACTATCGTGGATTAATTGTGATTGATTATCATAAATACGTTGGGTATTGCGGCCAGACGATAAAATAGAAAAACCGGTGGGAGGGTGGTGGGAGGAGGCGAAAAAAACCAGCGATGGGAGGGGGTGGTGGGAGGAGAGACGAAAAAAAACCAGCGATGGGAAGGGGTGGTGGGAGGGTAGACGAAATAAAACCAGCGAATAAATAACCGGCGGACACTGCTTCATTACGAGTAGAGATTACAGGGTGCACTTAGCAAGACCATGGCTACTCTCGGCATGTGGAATACCGACAAATTTGGTAACATGGCAAGGGAATTAGCTAAGTCCAGATCCCAGCTTGAGGTGTTGATGAACATAAATGCGGACATGCAGGATATTAGGCGGATCACGGATAAAATGAATGAGTTATTATATCAAGAAGAGATGATGTGGATGCAACGTTCATGAATTACGTGGCTAAAAGAGGGCGACAGGAACACAAAATATTTTCAGAGTAAGGCGGTTTGGAGGGCGCGGAAAAATAAGATTCGTGAGCTCATAGATAGTATTTGCAATGTTCACTCTGATTTTAATACCATGTCTAGTATGGCTAATGAATATTTCCAGGGTATTTTTTCGGCTGACCGTAACCTTAGATGCCTCCCTAGTTCTTGATCTATTGGAAAAAAAGGTGTCAGAGCTGGACAATGAATGTTTATGTGCGTCGTTTACTGATAAGGAAATAGCAGATGCGCTATTTCAGATTGGTCCTTTGAAGGCTTCGGGGCCGGATGGTTTCTCGGCAAGATTCTTTCAGCGTAATTGGAGTACCTTGAGAGATAGTGTCATCGGTTCTGTTAAGGAATTCTTCAGGACGGGAGTTATGGCTGATGGGGTTAATGCTACTTCTATTGTTCTTATTCCTAAAATTCCTAAGCCCACCCATTTGACTGATTACAGACCTATAAGTCTATGTAACCTCATTTATAAGGTTATTTCTAAGTTTCTTGTTAACCGTGTGCGACCTTTACTGGATGATATAATTTCTGTGAAGCAAAGTGTTTTTATTCTGGGAAGGATGATCACTGATAATGCCCTAGTGGATTTTGAATGTATACATCACATCAAGCAGGAAAAGGACCCGACGAAGAGTTTTTGTGCATATAAACTTGATCTGTCTAAAGCATATGATAGGGTGGACTGGGTATTCTTGGAGCAGGTGATGCATAAGTTGGGTTTCTCTCAACGGTGGGTGGACTGGATAATGTCTTGTGTCACATTGGTGAGATATTCTGTCAAATTAAATGGGACCCTCTTGGATTCATTTGCACCGTCGCGTTGTCTTCGGCAAGGCGACCCTCTTTCCCCTTTTTTGTTTCTCTTTGTGGCTGATGGTTTATCTGCAATTCTTAAGCATTGTCTTTCTTGTGGTGATATAACTCCTATTAAGGTGTGTAGAAGGGCTCCGGCATCTCACATCTTTTATTTGCGGATGACACTATGCTATTCTTTGAGGCTTCACTAGCACAGCTGGCTGAAAAGGTGAAGCAAGCTTTGGATCTATATGGTGCCGCTACTGGTCAAAGTTTAAATTTTTTACAAGTGCTCAATTTTGTTTGGAAGTACTTGTCCTGCTGCTGTCCAGGAACAAGTTCGGGTGCACTAAACGTGACTAGCTTGGTTTTCAAAGAGAAGTATCTAGGGTTTCCAACTCCAGACGGTCGCATGTCGAAAGGCCGCTTCCAAAACCTTCAGATGAGTTTGACCAAACGGCTTATACAGTAGGGTGATGGTTTTCTAGCACAGCCTGGCAGAGAAACTCTTATTAAATCTGTATCCCAGGCATTACCCACCTACATTATGGGTGTGTTCAAATTACCATTCTCTCTGTGTGATGAATTAACTAGGATGGTAAGGAGTTTTTATTGGGGCTCTACTAAGGGAAAAAATTAAAGTACACTGGCGAGCTTGAGATGATCTTCTACAACCAAAATATAAAGGTGGTGCTGGTTTCCGAGATTTTCGGCTCTTTAATCAAGCCCTTCTGGCTAGGCAAGCTTGGAGGTTAATTGTTCAGCCAAAAAGTCTATGTGCACAGGTACTGAAGGCCCGTTACTATACGAATGGTAAAATTGAGGACACGGTCTTCACGGGGAATGCATCTTCCTCTTGGCAAGCAGTGAGTTATGGACTTGAGCTCTTAAACAAGGATTGATATGGAGAGTGGGCAACGGGAGGAGTATCCGTGTGTGGCGTGACAATTGGATTCCTAGGCCCTTCTCTTATAAACCTATTACTGTCCAAGGAAAATGTCGCATTAGATTTGTCTCTGAATTGTTGAATGCAAACGGCTCTTGGAATTATGGTCTGTTGCAAAATTATTTCATGCCGGCCGATATAGTTGAGATTATGAAGATTCGAGCTTCACCTACGCGGGAGACCGATACAATGGCTTGGGGACCAGGCAAGTATGGAGTTTTTATAGTAAAAAGTGCTTATCAATTAGCCTTTGAAGAGGTGTACAGAGATACTGCTACAGGGTCTAGTTCTAGACCGGATGGACGCCGTGATTGCTCGAAGTTGATTTGGGCTTGTGAGGTTCCTCCTACAGTTCGCAATTTTGCATGGAGATTAGTGACAAACTCGTTGCCCACGTGGCAGAACAAACACACTAGAGGGCTGGAAATAGATGATTTATGTCCAGCCTGTTCGGTTGAGACTGAAGATATTTTTCACCCGTTTTGTCGCTGCACTCATGGACGCGAGTTATGGAGGGTCATGGCGAAGGTGTGGATGCTACCGGCTCTCTATTCCATCCAAAATACTGGTAAAGAGTGGTTATTTCATGTGCTATATCCGCTACCTGATATTGAGCGCTCTATGTTACTGATGACTCTCTGGCGTGCTTGGCATATTCGCAATGAAGTGGTACACCATAAACCCCCTCCCCCTATGGAAGCATCTAGAACATTCCTTGTGAGTTATTTGGACTCTTTGGTTTGTCTCAAAATGAGCTATCTACTGATCCGCCAAAGGGAAAGTGGTTATTTCATATGGCAAACCGGTGCATCAATCACATGCGATAATGATGCAAGAGGTACAACCTAAGTGGTGCCCCCCTGTTAGTGGTCGGGTTAAATTAAATACTAATGGTTCATTTGTTGTGGATGGTACTGCTAGTGCAGGTATGGTTCTAAGAGATGTCAAGGGCAAGATCATATTCTCATCATGTAGGGTGCTATTTTCATGTCGTGAGGCTCTCGAAGCTGAATTATGTGCGTGCATGGAAGGTCTCTCTTCCGCCCTACAAAGAAGTGACTTACCTATCATAATTGAGATGGATTCTATAGTTGCTGTCAAGTTGATCCAAGGCTGGGAAGAGGATAGATCAATCTACGCTTCTCTCATTAAGGAAATTAGGCATCTCTTGTCTATTCGTGATTCTTGTATTACTCATGTTAATCGTACTCAGAATATTGTTAGTGATAGTTTAGCTAAATTTGCTAGAGATGAGGGCAGAACTATGACTTGGTTAGGGTATGGCCCTGAAGTTGCTTTGTCTTTAGCTTTTGATGATTGTAAGGATCTTGTGATTGAGTAATACAAGTGTTCACCCACAAGAAAAAAAGAAACCATTGACTAGTCAAAATCATGAATCAAATTCAAAATTAAACACCTCACTTGAATGCGAGAGTTCCTTGAGATTGACAAAGTCAAAAATTGTAAACTAAATCCAAAATCATATTGGTTCTATAGTACTACGTGTTGGCATTCTTTCTGTCAGGTTATGAGAGCATGCGCGAGACTGATATTTTTTTATAAGTTGGCTGCTGCCGATTGATTTGAGAAATCATAGTCAAAATTGTGAACGGAATTTAAAATTGAACACCTCACTTGGATGGAGAGCTCCTTGAAAAATTGTTGACCAAGTCAAAATTAAGAATCCAATCCAAAACCAATGTCCTCAATTGAGAGAGGCCTTCGATCCCTATGGAGCTTAGTGAGATATTTTTTTATTAATACTAACTATTTACACATTATTATAATATTGCAAAAGTTATACTAGTAATTTGGGGAGTTTCACTTAGGTTGGGGGATTAATACTTGGAGACATGTGGATGCGCAATGCTAGACCTACAGGAGATTAGTTACATGTTTAACGGACAGATCAACGTGGGGGGTTATGATTGGACACAGGGGGGGGGGGGGGGAGAGGAGCCCACCCTGGTGAAATTCAGCGCAGGGGGGGGGGGATTATTTGTTGGAAGATTACCTAAAACATGTGTAAACCATTCGTATGTGTAGGTGTAGGATTATTGCACGTGGATCCCTTGGGAACATGGCCTCGAATTTTTTGGCACATCACCTTAGGACTCGCCTGAACTAGGGTTTTGGCCTTTTGGTCCATAATCCGCTCAGGATGAATGAAGATCTTATTCGACACACATTCCGTCCTCATGACGTGGATGCGCCTTTCCGTTGGGACCGACCAAAATCAACCTCCCCAATGACGTCGGTGGCACCTTTGCCGAAGGGAGACAGAGAAGAATCAGTGTGGAGATGGATCCCCGCCATGTACGGGAGGAGGCTGGATGTGTTCACTTTGCGAAGCGCCATATCAGGGAGAGAGACGTGGTGGGTCCTTAGCAGGTAACTTGTGCTTATGTGGCAGGGGCCTCGTAGTGGTTGGGCCCATATGTAAGTCAATAGAAGAATGGTGATGTGGCAGGTGTGATGAGGTGGATAGGTTGCATGTCAAGAGAAATATGATAGTGGAGATGAACTATTTAGGTATTATAGATTTATAGTGAAGATTTTGTTGTTTGGTATGGTGAAAAGTCTAGCTTTGTTTTTCTGCTCAGAGTGCATACTTCTTGGCTATGCATGCAGCGGGTTATGGAGGTGACCGTCTATTGGGTCACCTAACATATGGTTGTAGGAAAATTTGGAATATCATCTTGCTAGCATACATTCCACACAAAAAACAAGATATTTTTTTCTACTAGTCCAACATAGCATGGGCACAGCGTCCCACGTCCACCTACAGGGGTACCGCATCCGCGCCACTCCTAGCGGGGCCGCTCGGGCGAACCCTAGCCACCGCCGCCCCCATTCCTCCTCCCCTTCAATTAGTCATCATTGCCGGAGGAGCCCGACAAACAAATGCCCTGCCTGGCGGGGCGGCGATTGATTGGCCTCGTCTCCTCGTCCTCGTGTGAGATCTCCGCCTGGTGCGCGATTGGGGCCCTAGTCGTTGGGCGTGCGTGAGGCGTAGCTTGTTCCCAGTACTGCGTCCTCGAAGCGGTGGTGGTCGGGCTGCGAACGATGGCCCGACGAAGGTGCTATGGTCCCGGTGCCCTCGTTCTTGGTCGACAGGCCGACTAAGTGGGATCTGTTGTGGCTTGAGGCTAGGAGGTGGTGTGTAGTGTCCACCGGCGGCTGCTACTGCGTGGCAGCACGATGACCATAGCGATCGGGGAGGGAGAACTGGTACATCAGCTACTACCGGTGACGAGCAAGGGGAGGCGTGACTGCCGACGAAAACTAAGCCGACTTCGGTCATGGCGGGCGACGGCGGCATCTACACACCATTACCCTGATGAAGGTATCATCATTGTAGGTTTCGTCTTCTCGCTCGGCTACTCCGAAGGAAACCCTAGACCCCGGGACTCCTGGATCGAACGATGCCGGCGCTTAGCGTCGTTTTCCCTCCTAGGAGCATTGTCGGGGATATACCCCGCGGTGTAAACCGGCCGGAAGTTAACCCGGCCGGTCTGGACGGCTCACTGGTAACCCGCCCGGAGCTTGGCGGTTCACGGGCTACCCGCCCGGTCTTGGCGGTTCATTAGTAACCCGGCCGGCGGATCAAGGCCGGTTCAACTATTGTGGGCGGTTTAAGAGGAAAGGCATGAGGAATATTTTACAAGGAGTTAAGACCAGGACTTGTATCCGGTTTGTATTAGAGATAGACTAGTCCTAATCCTAATAGGACTCCACATGTAAACCGCCCCTTCAACATATATAAGGAGGGGCAGGGCTCCCCAAAGGGGGACAAGTTCCACAAGTTGGACAAGTTAGGTTTAGACAATAGCTCTCGAGTTAGAGAACTCTTGTAACCGTGATCATCATCATCAATATCAATGAAGCAGGACGTAGGCTTTTACCTCCACCGTGAGGGGCCGAACCTGGGTAAAACCTCGCGTCTCTCGTCCCGCTCAACCCCTCTCAAGCTAGCACATAGATGCGTTGGCCTCGCGACTAAGTCCTAACACTAAGGACATCTGCCGTGACAATTCCACGATAGTTGGCGCCCACCGTGGGGCCGGCGCACGGTGGTGTTGAGTTCTTGAAGGGATCTCTCCAGGGATCGAGAAGTTTGCAATTGTCCGAATAAGCCGGTTTGGAAGGATCTACACCAGCTTTTATCAAGATCATAAATTTGTATGGTGTTACGGTCAGCAAGATGGCCAAGGTGTTCCAAGCCGCTACTAGTAGTTTCTGCCATGAATCACTTTTGCCATGAGCCGCCATCGGCTCTCCATGGGAAAGGCCCGTCGCCGCCGACAGCTGCCTTGAAGGCACGTTCCTCGTTTTTTGCCACCTCAATCACAGGCTCGAGTGCCGTCTACGTGGCTATCCTCACCTCGTCTTCGAATCCGCCTTTGGTGCCATGAGTCGCCGCATCCCCTCTGAGTCGTCCAAAGACTCAGTTATGCCGGTTTATATCACAGTCAAATATGGAGAGTCTCAAACCAACTCCTCGAGACACCTTTTGAGACTCGGGGGCTACGATGACATGACTCAGCGAATATTGCCAGTTTCAGTAAATTTAAAGAACCCCAGGACGATGGAGGGAAGGATAACCCGGTCCCGGAGGCTACTGTTATATTGATGAAAGTTTAAAGGCCGTCAGAAAATTTCCGGTTTAGAAAGTGTATGATAGTTACAAAATCCCGGCTCAATGAAGAAGATCCGGGTCATCAGAAAGGATTCCGGTTTAAAATCCGGCTAAAGGAAAGTCAGTCTCACTGAAGCTCTCAAATATCCGGTTTACAATCCGGTTCAAGGGAAATCTGTTCTCTCACAAAGCTCTTTAGCTCTCAAATCCGGTTTAACAATGTCGGGTTCAAAAGGAATTAACTTCGCAAGTTCGAGTTTAAAGGCTGTCAGAAAATTTCTGGCTGAAAATAAAGATTCCGGTTTAACATCCGGTTCAAGGGAAAGATGTCTCCTACAAAGCTTTGAATCTCTCAATATCCGGTTCAAAATCCCGGTTCAAGAAGGATTTATCTCTTGCAAAAAGTTAAAGGGTGCCAAAGAGGACATGCTGCCATGATGCGCGGTTCAAACATGGGTATCATGCCTTGTTGGCTTATCACATTATTGATCACTTGGGGGCTTGGTCATGTCTGAACCATAGTCACACCTCTTGATCGGCGCAATGCCACAGTATCACTTGGGGGCCTTGGTCGTGTTCGAACCATAGCAACGCCATTTGGTAGGCGAAAAGCCACAGCATCACTTGGGGACTTGTGGTCACGTCTGAACCATAGTCACGCCTCTTGATCGGCCTAGTGCCACAGCATCACTTGGGGGCTTTGGTCGAACCCGAACCATCGCTACACCTCTTGATCGGCGTAATGCCAATGCATCATTTGGGGACCTGGCTGACTCGAACCATAGCTACGCCTTTTGGGGGCTTGGTCGTCCGACCATGGTAATGCCTCTTGATCGGCTCAAAGCCTCATTTGCAATGGTTTTATATTTGCCTTTGCTTGAATTTTGTTCTCTTTTAAATTATTTCTTTTGTTGTGTTTTCAAACCGACATTATTAATCCGATTCAAACTGTCAATTACAAATTGGCGGAACACGGTCAAATCCTAATCCGGAGACTATTTGCCCGGTTTGATTTTATGTTACCATCTTATTATGGAGTAAACCGGTGTTCATTAACCCGGCTTGACTTTCAATTACAAATTGGCGGAACACGGTCAAATCCTAATCCGGAGACTATTTGCCCGGTTTGATTTTATGTTACCATCTTATTATGGAGTAAACCGTGTTCATTAACCCGGCTTGACTTTCAATTACAAGTTGTCGATACATGATCAAATCATAATCCGGAGACTATCCGCCCGGTCTGGTTTGACTACGAAGTCGCCAGTATTATATATGGTTAAACCGATGTTTATCACAACCCGGTACGGTTTATCATCAACCGGCACAGTATGAAAGGAGTTATCATTACTCAAGATTGGAGTTATCACTTTTACTACATAAAGTTGGTCAAACCAGCAATGTGATTCAATATCACAGGTATGATATATTTCATATTTGATTATTCTTGACCCGTCCGGCGGTAAACCGCCAGGACATTTTAAACTTGTTGTATACAGAAACAGGTTGAATAAAGCATGATTATAAATCGCCGGCGTTTATTAAACCGGCCTGGCTTTGGACTATACGTCGCCAGTATATATTTTGGATTGCGCCATTGGAATCATGCGCTTATAAATGATTGGGTTATATTATTCAAATAGCCAAACTTGGCTGAATTTTCATTATGATATTGGATGAATTTTTCATACCGGATTATATTATCTTAAATAGCCAACATGGCTGGATTTCCATTATGGTTATCAATAACCAGTATTATGATTAAAGTTTTCAAAGTCGCTTTAGCGCAATGGCTATCATATTATCAATGGATATAATTTATTCTACAATTGAAGGAATAGTCCCGAGTTGCTGCAGGCTTACAACCCGGCACTTGGGGGCTACATTATTCAAGTTGAGATTATATTAAATATGCAAGTCTCATGTCGCTGCAAGCATGCACCATGACACTTGGGGCTAATGCAAAGTAATTTTTTGCTCATATTATTGAAGACCCGACTCATCATATTATAATGAGTCGACCTTTGGGGGCTACCAATTGCTCCTGTCAACAGTTGAAGGTACAAAGCTTTTTATTCATTATATTGAAGGGACCGCTGCTCAGTTGGTAAAGCACAAGGCTCTTAACCTTGTGGACGTGGATTCAAGTCCCATGACGGGAGTTACATCATATGATGTTATTTTCATTGAAGTATATATTAAGTCCCAGCTCAATATTATCTTCTTGAGCGGCCCTTGGGGCTACACATCATTGCTCAAATCTATATGATTATACCTACAAAGTCCCTGCTTATTATTGCATAATGACCCGGCACTTGGGGGCTACATAATATGGAGTATTCAGTTTTTACTAAGTGACTGGGATGAACAACATGGATTTCTTCTTAAGTGGCAGTATTTATATTGAAACAAGTCTTAAGCCATCACTTTGTTCTACTCAAGACTTGGGGGCTACAGGTATTATATTATTATGGAAGAACTATTTTCAAATTCTCTGTTTTGAGCAAACCGGATTGACCAAGGCCACCAACCATTATGACCCGGTGTTTGCAACAATCATAACCCGGCGTTGGCAACAATCATAACCTGGAATTATCAGTTTTTATAACCCGACAGTTTTGGCAATGATAAACCGGCAAGTTCTACATCTTCAAACCGGTTGAATATCAGATGAGTATTTCAAGACCAATATTTCTTAAACCGGCGCTTTGGAAGCCGACTCAAGTGGATTATTCTTCACAATATTTTTCTATAAGAAACCAACATCAGCAAATTGGTTATGAAGCTGGTTATTGAACCGGATTTTCTAGAAGAAGGAAATGACAAGGACGATCAGGTGCCGGTCTACAAGAATTCTTAACCCGGAGTACAACCTGCCAAATTTGTTCTGGTGTTTATTTTGCAGCGTAAGTTTACCATGGATAAATCCAAGCTAAACTTGGGGGCTAATGTCGGGGATATACCCTTGGTGTAAACCGCCGGAAGTTAACCCGCCGATGCGGACAACTCATCGGTAACCCGCCCGAGCTTGGCGGTTCACGGGCTACCCGCCCGGTCTTGGCGGTTCATTAGTAACCCGGCGGCGGATCAGAAGGCAGTTCAACTATTGTGGGCGGTTTAAGAGGAAAGGCATGAGGAATATTTTACAAGGAGTTAAGACCAGGACTTGTATCCGGTTTGTATTAGAGATAGACTAGTCCTAATCCTAATAGGACTCCACATGTAAACCGCCCTCCAACATATATAAGGAGGGGCAGGGCTCCCCAAAAGGGGGACAAGTTCCACAAGTTGGACAAGTTAGGTTTAGACAATAGCTCTCGAGTTAGAGCACTCTTGTAACCGTGATCATCATCATCAATATCAATGAAGCAGGACGTAGGCTTTTACCTCCACCGTGAGGGGCCGAACCTGGGTAAAACCTCGCGTCTCTCGTCCCGCTCAACCCCTCTCAAGCTACCACATAGATGCGTTGGCCTCGCGACTAAGTCCTAACACTAAGGACATCTGCCATGACAATTGCACGACAAGCATCGTTTTGGAGCAGCCGCTGGAAGGGCCAGAAAGTGGAGCGGTGTCATATATACCACTTCGACGACGGGTCTTGGCGACATGGCGCGGCGGAGTCTCGGCTACGGATGCATCTTGATGGATGAGCACGGGGTGGAGGCGCCATTTGGCACCATAGCGGCGTCGACGGCTAGCTTGGCAAGAATAATGCGAATCTCTACCTTGAAGATGAGTAGACTCTTTGATGGTGGTGGTGGCTTCTGAAGCGTGTGCATGTTCTCTTGGCGCTTATAGTATACTGGTCTGGTAGTGTGCTCCGGTACGCCATGCGGGCGGCTCGGTGATGACGATGGTTCTAGATGATGGGGCATTGTGATTACATACTCATTGTCGGGTTTGTAGGTGTGAAGTGGTGCCTTCGAGATGTTTGATGTATGTTTTTAACATACCTTTGTTGAATAATTCAATAAAGATGATTGTGTGCATCTTTTATGCATTCTGAGGTTTCAACCTCTTTTTAGAAAGAAAAAGAAAAACATAGCAGGATGAAGCTGGCGCAGTAATATGGATGTTTCTTTCCCGCAAAAAGTTATGGATGTTTTTCCTAACGTGTTATGTTTGTTGGCGTAAGGATGGGGATGATCTTCATGCTCTTGTTGTGTGACCAAAATCTACAAGCATCATTTGCAGGCGGTTCAGCATAATAGCAATGGCATCACCTAGAATAGGATTAGTGTTGCATCATTTCAGAAGACCCTGCCCTTTAAGCCCAAAAGTAGAGATGAACAAGTCATCACCGAACAAATGCACTGCACCTCTACGAACTGAAACTGAGGAGCCCGCCCTCATACACGACGTACACTAATGCAGCGCATCAATAAACTTGCGCCAACAAAGCTTAACTTACGAGATGTCACGTGTGAACCTGCAACCACAAACGTATTGTCCCGTTACACCTTACCCTAGTTTATATAGATTTAAATAATTTCAAAAACAAAACAGCTGGAGTAGCTCAGTTGGTTAGAGCGTGTGGCTGTTAACCACAAGGTCGGAGGTTCGAGCCCTCCTTCTAGCGAATCTTCAATTTTATTTAAAATTTCTGGTGACCAACATCAAATTTTGGCGAAAAAACAATAATCTATACCGCTTTTTGTCCTTCTAGCGATTTTTGTCCCAACCAGTCCATGCAAAACTGCTAAGTATTTTCTGTAGTTACGTCAAGTATGTTTGAGTTTAGTATAATTCATGCTCACATTCATAGACAAAATGATCAGATGGAGCCTGGATCCAAGAGTGGCTTACCAGTGAATTGATGTTCCAACGAAATCACTAGCTAAGGAGTACTCCTTGCGGAGATCACTCCAACTTTCCAAGGTTGCGACAAGTGGCGCTGCATGTACGCCACTTGTCGCAATCTGGGAGTTTTTCCTTTTTTCGTAGATCCGTTTATTCAAAACGTTTTATCTCTTAAATCGTGCGTCCAAATCTTCAACCGCTTTCGCTGTTGGATTCCCCGCGTCGAGATCTTCAAAACTAGATCCCATGTTGATAGGTTTTGACGAACTTTTTTTTCACGAAAAAAACCGACGAAAAAACCAAACAAGGAACACGGGTTTTTTTTCCTTTCCGAAAGAGACATGCTCGTACCTCTGACGAAATCACAACCGTGCCTCTCGCGGAAGTAAGATCATGCCTCTCGCGAAAAGAAAAAAATGCGTTTTCCTTTTCAAACAGGCACACCTGCTTCTCGCGAAAGCACAACTACGCCTCTCGCAGAAGAAAAAGACAGAAAACATGTTTATTTTAATTTTTGAGAAGGCACGGCCGTGACTCTCGCGAAAGCACAACTGTGCCTCTTGCGGAAGCAAAACCGTGCCTCTCGCGAAAGGAAAATAAACAGAAAACACATTTTTTTCCGTTTCCAAGAGGCACGGCCGTGCCTTTCACGAAAGCACAACCGTGCCTCTCGCGAAAACAAAACCGTGCCTCTCGCGAAAACAAAACCGTGACTCTCGCGAAAAAAATGCGTTCTTTTGCAAAAAAAAATTATTTTTTTTCAAATTTTTTTAATTAAAGCTAGGGAAGACCGGTGAAAAACCAAAACGTTAAAAAAACCTAAAAAAAACCCGTTTAAAAAGCCGAAAACGCGTGCGGAAAAATAAAAAACAAAATCCGGAGGGAGCGCGACACGTGGTGAATGGCTGAGAGCGCGCCAAGTGGCGCTGATCGTTGCGAGGCTCCCGAAGGAGCGCTCGTTAATTAGTTGCTCCCGGACTTGCGTGCTACTGTTGGGCTTCTTAGTTCTTAGTATTTTTGGTGCGGCCCATCACACTGTTATGGTATCACTGTGTTTCTTAGTTTGTAAAATTAATAATAAATGGTTCGGTTGCATCAGCGAAGCATTCAGTTTTTCTGAATTTTTCTACTGTTGGACACATACTTATAACCCTTGATCATCTTTGCTGCCAAAACATTCAGTTTTCTGAATTTTTCTACTAATATTTTTAAATTACTATTCAACCACATGAACATTACATGCCGCGCGAGAAGCAGCGGCATGTATTGTTCACCATCCCCGTTTTAGTTTCAGCTTGTGAAAATCGTCGCATGGATAAACAGTGCATGAACAATACCTGTCACCATCTCCTATGGTGGCAAGTGCCATGTGTCACCTAGCGCAGATGCCGCTAGAGTGGTAGTTTTGTCATTGATTTTCAAGGTGTCCCTTTCTGCCAACTCATTGGCATGGGTGGTCCTTTACGGAAAAAATGCTTCGATGACAACACTGTCGATTTGTTAGTGGCAAATATAATGATGACACTTGCAAGATCCTTTTTTGCACTTGACCGGACCATGTGAAATTGTGTCATTGATCAGTTAGTTTTTCTCCCTTGATTCTGAGTATGGACATAATCTCCGTTCAGTCTAGTTGAGAATCACCTCTCCAAGATAGAGCTATCACATCAACAACTTGAGCAACCGTTTTAGGGCACCATCTTTGGAATCCATGTTGCGGATTCCTTGCCATTCGAACATGGACTAAGATTTTTCTGCTTTTTGCTACCTCCTGGCTGTATCAAATATGTTGTTGAGACTGAAGCCAGGTAGGCAGTGTTATTCAATTCAAAGTACGGATAAAATGCGCAAGGGTAAATGCGGTCACCTCAATCTATCAAAGCAAGTCGTGTCCGTGGAACTCGAAGGAAAACTAGGAGTACTCGTGCAAGCTTACACACCATTAAGTTGCATCACACCCCAAATGTGCAACACAAGCCAACATGCATCCCACGTTGGTGGCTCTGAGATGAAGATTACAGTTTCTTGGTATTCCCTTGTCAAGAATACAATGTTGGTCCGTATGAGTAGGTACATGGACCCTGTCGTGGACATTCCACCTCTAAATCCCTCTTTTTTATTGGAGAAAGTAGGGCTATCCGAGTGAATGAATATTGTAGATCTATGAGAATATGGTCTCTCTCAAACAACCCTGCAACCAAATAACAAAGAGTCTCTTGTGTTCCCAACACACCAAATACAATGAAAAATTGTATAGGTGCACTAGTTCGGCGAAGAGATGGTGATACAAGTGTAATATGGATAGTAGATATTGATTTTTGTAATAGTAACAATAAAAAACAGCAAGGTAGCAATTGATAAAACGGATCACAAACGGTATTGCAATGCTTGAAAATGAGGCCTAGGGTCCATACTTTCGCTAGTGCAATATATCTCAACAATGCTAATCTAATTGGATCATATAACCATACCTCAATGAGCAATGAAGAATCACTCCAAAGTTCCTATGTAGCGGAGAACATAAGACGAAATTTTTGTAGGGTACGAAACCACCTCAAAACTATTCTTTCCGATCAATCTATCCTAGAGTTCGTACTAAAATAACACCAAGTTATTCTTTCCGATCGATCTAACCAAGAGTTTGTACTAAAATAACACCATATGATACACATCAACCAACTCTAATGTCGCCGCGAGTATCCGTGAGTTGATTATACGATATGCGTCAAACAATTTCAGATTCATAATACTCAATCAAACACAAAAAATCTCAAAGAGTGCCCCAAGATTTCTACCGGAGAAACAAAGACAAGAACATGCATCAATCCCTATGCATAGATTGCCCCAATGTCACCTCATGAATCCACGAGTTGAGTGCCAAAACATATATCAATTGAATCAATATGATACCCCATTGTCACACGGGTATTCATAGCAAGACATACATCAAGTGTTCTCAAATCCATAAAAGTATTCAATCCGATAAAACGAAACCTCAAAGGGAAAACTCAATTCACAACAAGATAGAGAGGGGAAAGCACCATATGATCCAACTATATTAACAAAGTCTGCAATACATCAACATCGTGACATCTTAAGAACATGAGAGAGATTAAACACATAGCTACTGGTACAAACACTCAGCCCCGAGGGTGGACTACTCCCTCCTCATCACGGTGGTCACGGGATGATGAAGATGGCCACCGGTGATGATTTCCCTCGGTAGAGTGCGGGCCGGGGTCTAGATTGGTTTTTCGTTGTTACATAGGCTTGCAGCGGTGGAACTTATGATCTAGGGTTATTTCTGATGGTTTCTCTATTTATTGGATCTTTTGGTGTCTGTTTCACGTGAAGATGGGCCTCGATGTGAGCACAACCCACCGGGGCAAGCCGGGCCCCTCAGGCGCGCCCTGGTGGGTTGTGCCCTCCTTGTGGCTCTTTTGGCCCTCCCACGAAGCTTCGGGGGTCTCTTTTGTTCCAAAAAAATCATCAAAAAGTTTCAGCTCAAAAAACAACACTACGGTAGTTCTGCTGAAAACAGCGTCAGTCCGGGTTAGTTCCATGCAAATCATACCAAAACCATATAAAATTGTTGTAAATATGGCATGAATACTTCATAAATTATAGATACGTTGGAGACGTATCAGGTACCCGTGAGGTAACTACAAGGCACGGCCGGGCAGGTAGACCGCCCTAGAGAGAGGGTTGGGCCTGGCCCTTCTCGTATTTCCTCGAGACGGGGCAACGGGGTCACATGATCGTGAGTCTATGCTCGTCGCTGCGAGCTTCCAATACACTAAGGGTTTGCGTATTTGATCTGAGTTGGCCACCGCCTATACGCACTAACCGCCACACGGAACAGTTATGGGCACTCGGCGTCATACGTTTCTTCCGAAAGCTCTTTCAGACGTCCAGTTCAGCATTGTGGGCCTGTCGGGCCAGTGCCATAGATGAGGTGGTGCTCGTCCCGGCTCGTTGCATAACGAACCGGAGTGCAAAGGGCGATGGGCCAAGCCCCTGGGCACTTAGGATGTAGACCGACGGGGACCCTTCTGCGAAGCCTAGATAGGACTATGACGTGTTGATCTTTTGAGGCCGGGCATGACCCAGGAAAGTGTGTCCGACCAGAGTAATCAAAGTGTGTTGGGTAATGTGGTTCACCCCTGCAGGGAAGTTATCTATTCGAATAGCCATGTCCATGGTAATGGATGCTCGGAGTTGTATCTCGATCTATTACAACTACAAATGGATACTTGAGATATGTGATGGATATGTTGGCTTCGGATTGCTTTCTCATAGGGAGTCGAGGAAGGATCTTTGGGCGTTAATGCTACAACATGCTTCTGAATTTATAAAATGCTATTATGTACTCTTCTAAATGCTGCAAGATGCTTGAAGATGCTAGTCTTCGATATGCTAGACTTTCCTTCTCCTCCGGCATTCTGCAGTTTAGTCCACAAATAAAGCCCATTCCTTGATACCGTTGCACACTTAGCGTAGTTCGGATGTAAGCCTTGAGAGTACTTTGGATGAGTACTCATGGTTGCTTTGCTACCTCCTTTTCCCATATACACGGTTGCTGCAATCAGATGGTGGATCCCAGGAGCCAGATGTCACCGCCAATGGATACTACTACCCCGAGGGTGTATACAACTACGTGGAGTCCACCAACCACCGGGAGTAGTTAGGACGTCCCAATCAGGAGGCCTGTGCCTTTTCGATCTGTATCTTGTTTGTGCTTGCCTTCTTAAGGCAGTCTTGTTTAACTTTATGTCTGTAGTTAGATATTGTTGCTTCTGCTGACTCGTGTGCATTCAAGCCCTCGAGGCCCCTAGCTTGTAATATAAAGTTTGTATTATTTTAATTTGTGTTTAGAGTTGTGTTGTGATATCTTCTTGTGAGTACCTGATCTTGATCGTACACATTTGCGTGTATGATTAGTGTACGGTTGAATTGGGAGCATCACAAGTTGGTATCAGAGTCGACTACCTGTAGGAACCCCCCTCCCCCCATTTCTGACTCCTTGGCCGAAGTTGAGTCTAGTCATTGAAAAACATTTTCTAACATTGTTGTGTGTCTTACGGGCCCACATCACAAATTGGGTGGTATTAGGTCTTTTATTCCTCGTCTTTACTCTGGGCTTCTGATCTCTCTTCTATTCGGGTTAAAGATTTTGCTAACTCTAACTCTAGGTTCCCGTAACCACTTCCACCGGAGAGCCTATCATTCCAGATGATGGCTTGATTCATCAAAAGACTCCAAAGATACCCTCCAATGTTCTTTAGAGAATTTGTGTCCATCGCTTTTGCAATATTCTACCACCGGCAAATCCCTATGCATACTTACATACGCTTACCATCCATACAATCATCCACTGTTGCTCTTGTTATTACAAGATACCACGAAACATTCTCCTATATTCCGAGCCCATTATGCCTACTGCCTTGCAGCTCCTTTCCGCATGAATACCCCTACGAATAATTCCTCAGACTTACCGAGGATCTGTTCATCCCCAGTTGTTCATGTGTTTCACAAAATTGATCGAAATACTATCCGATTTTACGACGATCCTCTACCAACTATTGTTGTGCAAATACTTGTATGGTTGCATTACGATTACTTTCCATATGTTTAGCAATACTCATTAGTATCCTTTGACATTGTCATTTTGAGTCCGTTGATTCAATATGTTGAGGGTGCTCGCAATCCTTAGTCGAATCCTAGAATTCATCCTTCCAGCTCAGACGTCATTTTGGACATGAGTTGGTTCTCAACCAATCAAATTGCCATCGATTGTACCCCTAAGTCTATTCAACTTATCCATACTTAATCAGTATGTTCGCTTGTGATCCCTTGATTTGGAAATCATAATTCCTTTGCATATGAGCTTTGAATTAGCCAGTTGTTTCTGTAATCTGATCTCCTTGCATTCTTTCTTCTTCTAGTTGAGTACCGATGCTCACATTAGATCCCTTGTGGACCACCAGATCCTTTGTTGGATTTTATCTGACGACGTCCTTCATATTCAATAACCTTGTGAGCCTTTCCTCAGATACATGATGCCTTCTGTAAAATTGTATCCTCTGCCTTGTCGACCATGCTCTGCTTCGAGCTTGTGTTAATTACTCTTGAAGATTGTGGGATTTGTTCCTAAGAAGCCCATATGGGTTGAACCTATTGAAAGCACAAGTGCTCCCTGTGTGATTTTGGTAATTAATGTCAACATATCTCTTGTTGGACTAACACCTTTGCCTAGTATGTTTTGACAAGTTCAACAATGGAGTGGCATGGACTAAAGGATGTGGAACCCCTTCAAGACGCTAAGGACAAAGGATTGGCTCAAGCTCCAAGCTCAAGACTCTACATTTTCTATTTTAGTGATCCAAGATCACATTGAGTCTATAGGAAAAGCCAATACTATCAAGAGGGGATGAGGTGTTGCTTAATGGCTTGCTTGCTCAAAGTGCTTAGTGATATGCTCCAAAACCCTCAACTACTTTCTCACATCCACATATGTCCTAAAACCAAAAGTCTAACTCGGCCCCACCGATTCTTTATGTCCGGCGCCACCGAAGTTCGGATGTCTTAGCCACTGCCACAAACCCTAGGCAAATCGGTCTCACCGATAGGGATCTCGGTCTCACTGAGATGGGACTGTAATCTCTCTGTGTATGTCCATTACCAAAATCAGTCTCACCGAGTTTGATCAATCGGTACTACCGAGATTACAATGCAAACTCGGGTTAGCTTATTACCAAAGTCGGTCCCACCGAGTTTGTGTAATCGGTCAAACCGAGTTTGCCTGGCCAACTCCCTGGTTAGCTTATTACCAAAATCGGTCCCAGCGAGTTTGTGTAATCGGTCTCACTGAGATTACGTTATGCCCTAACCCTAACCATATCGGTCCTATCGAGTTGCATGTCGGTCCCACCGAAAATCCTAACGGTCACTAGATTTGCTGAATCGGTCTGACCGAGTTTACCAATTCGGTCCCACCGAGTTTGGCAAGTTGTGTGTAACGGTTAGATTTTGTGTGGAGGCTATATATACCCCTCCACCTCCTCTTCATTCGTGGAGAGAGCCATCAGAACGAACCTACACTTCCAGCATCCATTTTCTGAGAGAGAACCACCTACTCGTGTGTTGAGACCAAGATATTCCATTCCTACCATATGAATCTTGATCTCTAGCTTTCCCTAAGTTGCTTTCCACTCAAATCTTCTTTCCACCAAATCCAAATCCTGTGAGAGAGAGTTGAGTGTTGGGGAGACTATCATTTGAAGCACAAGAGCAAGGAGTTCATCATCAACACACCATTTGTTACTTCTTGGAGAGTGGTGTCTCCTATATTGTCTAGGTGTCACTTGGGAGCCTCCAATAAGATTGTGGAGTTGAACCAAGGAGTTTGTAAGGGCAAGGAGATCGCCTACTTCGTGAAGATCTACCGCTAGTGAGGCAAGTCCTTCGTGGGTGACGGCCATGGTGGGATAGACAAGGTTGCTTCTTCGTGGACCCTTCGTGGGTGGAGCCCTCCGTGGACTCGCGCAACCGTTACCCTTCGTGGGTTGAAGTCTCCATCAACGCGGATGTACAATAGCACCACCTATCGGAACCACGGCTCAGAAATCACCGTGTCTCCAAATTGCGTTTGAATCCTCCAATCCCTTCCCTTTACATTCTTACAAGTTGCATGCTTTAGTTTCCACTGCTCATATACTCTTTGCATGCTTTCTTGATATGTATTGTGAGTCTTAAACTTGTGCCTAAACTCCATTCCAATTTAAAGAAGTTAAAACTGCAACTTTTGGTACTTAGTGTCTAATCACCCCCTCTAGACACCTCTTCTCGATCCTTTCAATTGGTATCATAGCTTTGGTCTCCATTGCTTTGGTTTAAACACCATTGGAGGAAGATGGATGAGTCTACAATTGGGAGTCTTAGACATAGAGTGCCTATACTTGATGGAGAGTACTTTCATGAGTGGAAAAATGAGATGCTTTTGATTTTCAGTCAATATCATTTGAACAAGTACATTGCTAGCCCTTGTGCACCTCATGTTGATCCTATGCATCCTACCCTTGATGAGTCAATTGACTTGATTCGCAATCTTAGAACTGATCAACTTATCATTAGAGGCTTGCCTAGAAACTTGATTAGAAGTTTGCCAACTCTTAAGTGTGCCTACACCATATGGAAATTTCTTGAGGAACGTTTTCCAAATTATTCCTTGAAAAATCTAGATGAAATTCTTCATAAGTCTATTGCCTTGAGTAAGATGAATTTTAGTGATCCTACGTTTGGTGATTGTGTATTTGAGCTTACAAACCTTATGCGTGCCAAAGGAGATGTTGAAATTATTAGTGATATTATTTTCGAAGCTATAAAAATTCATAAACAAGATCATTGTCAAAATCACTCTAAGGAATTACCCTCTCTAGGATTTGATCCACCACATGACGATGTTGAACATGGATAGTATGATGAGGATGATGATAGTGACTTCGATCTTGATGATGCAATGAGACACTTTGGTCTTATGGCAAATCTTCGGGGATATATGGCAGGTGGAAAGGAATGGGTTCTTGATAGTGGATGTACCGATCACATGACCGGAGATAAAGATATATTTCGTGAGCTTGCTGAAAACGATAGTCCTTGAAAGTATGTCACTTTCGGTGACAACTCAAAGGGTAAGGTGGTTGGCCTCGGTAAGGTGACCATATCACATGATAGCTCCATACAAAATGTCATGCTCGTTGAATCTCTTGGCTACAACTTACTTTCAGTATCTAGACTTGCTGATTTCGGTTTCAATGTCCTATTTACTGAAGTAGATTGCCAAGTGTTTCATAGAGATAATCATAAAATGGTCTTTACCGGTGTACGTAGAGGTGATCTATACATTGTAGATTTCACTAAAAAGTCTCAACCTAGAACTTGCTTTATTGCTAAATCCTCTAAAGGTTGGTTATGGCATAGACGATTAGGTCATGTTGGCATGCGAAACCTTGACAAGCTTATTAAAGGAAATCATATCCTTCACGTTAACAATGTCATATTTGATAAGGATAGACTTTGCAGAGCTTGTCAAGCAGGTAAACAGGTCAGAGGAAGGCATCCCGTGAAGAACATCATGACCACAAGGAGGCCACTCGAGCTACTTCATATGGATCTTTTTGGTCCCAACGCCTACAAAAGTCTCCGTGGAAATTCTTTTGGTCTAGTTATAGTTGATGATTTTCAAGATTTACGTGGGTGTTCTTTCTCGATGATAAATTGCAGGTTCAAAAGATCTTCAAAAACTTCGCTAGGAAGGCCCAAAATCAATTTGAAGTAAAGATCAAGAAGGTTCAGCGACAGCGGAACGGAGTTCAAGAACGCAAATGTGGACACCTTTCTTGACGAAGAAGGGATTTCACATGAGTTATCGGCTACATACACACCTCAACAAAATGGAGTTGTTGAGAGGAAGAACCGGACGCTCATCGAAATGGCGAGAACGATGCTTGATGAGTACAAGACAAAGCACTTTTGGGCGGAAGCGGTTGAGACAGCTTATCATGCAACAAATCGCTTGTATCTTCACAAGCTACTCGGCAAGACGGTATATGAGCTCCTCACCGGTAACAAACCCCAAGTTGGATACTTTCGAGTATTCGGCTCAAAGTGCTACATTCTTGATAAGCATCGTCGTCCTAAATTTGCTCCTAAGTCTCATGAAGCTTTCCTACTTGGTTATGGCTCAAACTCTCACACATACCGTGTCTACAACAATTTCACCCGAAAGGTTGAAGAAACGGTAGATGTGAAGTTTGATGAATCTAATGACTCGCAAGTAGAGCAATTGCCAATTGATGTAGGAGACAAAGATCCCTCGGAAGCAATCCAAGACTTGTCTATTGGCAAGATTCGTCCCAACGGAGGTGAAGGAGAGTACGTCGTCCGTCCAAGTGGAAGCTTCTACCTCACGTCAAGGTGAACCAAGAGTTGATATGGAAGCATCCACAAGTGGTACACACCAAGATGAAGAAAACGAGGAAGTGCATCAAGATGAACATCAACAACCTCCTTCTCCACAACGACAAGAGAACGAAAACGCCAACAATGAAGAAGGCCAAGAAGAAGAACAAGATGAAGAATATGTTCAACTAAGACCCAAGCAAAAGCTGACACGATTTTGAGCAAGAATTTCTAAAGACCATCCCGTCGAGCAAATCTACAACGATATCCAAACCGTGAGAATCACTCGCTCTAAAACTCGTTTAGCTAACTTTTGTGAACACTATTCATTCATCTCTAGCATTGAACCTATGAAGGTTGAAGAAGCTTTGGAAGATCCGGATTGGATAAATGCCGTGCATGAAGAACTACACAACTTTGAGAGAAATCAAGTTTGGACATTGGTTGAGAAGCCCGACAACAACCACAACACCATCGGTACCAAATGGGTGTTTCGCAACAAGCAAGATGAAGATGTACAAGTAGTTACGCAACAAAGCACGTCTAAATCGCCCAAGGCTACACACAAGTCGAAGGTATTTACTATGGTGAGACTTATGCTCCCGTTACTAGACTTGAGTCCATTCACATCTTACTTGCCTATGCTAATCACCATGATATCACCTTGTACCAAATGGACATTAAAAGTGCTTTTCTAAATGGTGAAATAGAGGAGGAAGTTTATGTTAAACAACCTCCGGCTTTGTTAATCCTAAGAAACTTGATCATGTTTACAAACTTCACAAAGCTCTTTATGGTCTTAAACAAGCTCCTAGAACATGGTATAAATGCTTGACCAAGTTCCTTATTGAAAAAGGCTTTGAAATTGGAAAAATAGATTCTACTCTTTTTACTAAAAGGGTCAATGGAGAACTATTTGTGTGCCAAATCTATGTTGATGATATTATATGTGGTTCTACTAACCCTCATTTTAGTGAAAAGTTTGGAAAGCTAATGTCGGAGAAGTTTGAGATGTCTATGATGAGTGAACTCAAATTCTTTCTTGGTTTGCAAATCAAGCAAACTAAGGAATGTACCTTTGTGTCTCAAAGAAGTACACCAAGGACTTGTTCAAGAAGTTCAATATGCAAGAATGCAAAGGTATGACTACACCCATGCCTACTAGTGGATATCTTGATTTAACCAAAGATGGTGAACTGGTTGATCAAAAGGTTTATCGCTCTATGATTGGTTCATTGTTATATCTATGTGCTTCACGTCCCGATATCATGCTAAGTGTGTGCATGTGTGCACGATATCAATCTGCTCCTAAAGAATGTCATCTTAAGGCCGTGAAAAGGATAGTGAGATACTTAATCCATACACCAAATTTTGGTATTTGGTATCCTAAGAGGGCCTCTTTCGATCTTGTTGGCTACTCCGACTCGGACTATGGCGGTGACAAGGTTGATAGAAAGTCCACTTCGGGTACTTGTCAATTTCTTGGTAGATCTCTTGTGTCTTGGTCTTCCAAGAAACAAAACTCGGTATCCTTGTCCACCGCCGAAGCAGAATATATTGCCGCTGGTTCATGTTGTGCTCAATTACTTTGGATGACCCAAACTCTTAAATATTATGGGATATATGTGAAACATGTTCCATTACTTTGTGACAATGAAAGTGCTATCAAGATTTCTCATAATCCCGTGCAACACTCTTGAACTAAGCATATTGAAGTCCGTCATCATTTCATTCAAGATCATGTTGCTAAGGGTGACATTAATCTTAAGCATGTTCGCACCGAAAAGCAATTAGCGGATATATTCACTAAACCACTTGATGAGAGAGTGTTTTGCAGGTTAAGAGGTGAATTGAACATCATTGATGCTTCAAACTTGGAGTAGGAACTCCATGGGATACATGCAAGACATGAGCTTATGACTAATCCGTGATATTTCTCTTATGATGAAAATCTTATGTCTTGGATATATTTGCACCTTGCATGTTATCTAACCCATGTAGGTACTTGGATGAATCTAATTCTATGAGATTGCTGAAGGAAATATGCCCTAGAGGCAATAATAAATTTATTATTTATTTCCTTACATCATGATAAATGTTTATTATTCATGCTAGAATTGTATTAACCGGAAACATAATACATGTGTGAATATATAGACAAACAGAGTGTCACTAGTATGCCTCTACTTGACTAGCTCGTTAATCGAAGATGGTTATGTTTCCTAACCATAGACATGAGTTGTCATTTGATTAGCAGGATCACATCATTAGGAGAATGATCTGATTGACATGACCCATTCCGTTAGCCTAGCACTTGATCGTTTAGTATGTTGCTATTGCTTTCTTCATGACTTATACATGTTCATATAACTATGAGATTATGCAACTCCCGTTTACCGGAGGAACACTTTGGGTACTACCAAACGTCACAACGAAACTGGGTGATTATAAAGGAGTATTACATGAGTTTACAAAGGTACATGTTGGGTTGGCGTATTTCGAGATTAGGTTTTGTCACTCCGATTGTCGGAGAGGTATCTCTGGGCCCTCTCGGTAATGCACATCATTATAAGCCTTGCAAGCAATGTGACCAATGAGTTGGTTACGGGATGATGCATTACAGAGCGAGTAAAGAGACTTGCCGGTGACGAGATTGAACTAGGTATTGGATACCGACGATCGAATCTCGGGCAAGTAACATACCGATGACAAAGGGAACAACGTATGTTGTTATGCGGTTTGACCGATAAAGATCTTCGTAGAATATGTAGGAGCCAATATGGGCATCCAGGTCCCGCTATTGGTTATTGACCGAGAATAGTTCTAGGTCATGTCTACATAGTTCTCGAACCCGTAGGGTCCGCACGCTTAAGGTTTCGGCGATGCTTATATTATGAGTTTATGAGTTTTGATGTACCGAAGGAGTTCGGAGTCCCAGATGAGATCGGGGACATGACGAGGAGTCTCGAAATGGTCGAGACGTAAAGATCGATATATTGGACGACTATATTCGGAGTTCGGAAAGGTTCGAATGATTCGGGTATTTTTCGGAGTACCGGAGAGTTACGGAATTCGCCGGGGAGAAGTATTGGGCCTTATTGGGCCCTGCGGGAAAGAGAGAGGGGCTGCCTAGGGCAGGCCGCGCGCCCCCCCATGGCCTAGTCCGAATTGGAGTAGGGGGAGGGGCCGCACCCCCTCCTTCCTTCCCTTCTCTCTTCCCCTTCCTTGTCTCCTACTCCTAATACATGGAAGGACTCCTAGTTGGACTAGGAAAGGGGGAATCCTACTCCAGGTGGGAGTAGGACTCCCCATGGCGCGCCCCTACTAGGGCCGGCCTCCTCCTCCCTCCCTCCTTTATATACGGGGGCAGGGGGCACCCCATGGACACACAAGTTGATCTACGGATCGTTCCTTAGCCGTGTGCGGTGCCCCCCTCCACCATATTCCACTTCGGTCATATCGTCGCGGAGCTTAGGCGAAGCCCTGCGCCGGAGAAGTCATATCGTCATGAGCTTAGGCGAAGCCCTCGCCGGTGGAGCATCATCATCGTCACCACGCCGTCGTGACGGAACTCATCCCGACACTTTGCTGGATCGAGTCCGGGATCGTCATCGAGCTGAGCGTGTGCAGAACTCGGAGGTGCCGTGCGTTTGGTACTTGGATCGGTCGGATCGTGAAGACGTGCGACTACATCAACAGCGTTGTTATAACGCTTCCGCTTCACGGTCTCACGAGTGCGTGGACATACACTCTCCCTCTCGTTGCTATGCCATCACCATGGTCTTGCGTGTGCGTGGGAAAATTTTTGAAATTACCGTTTCCCCCAGCGGTGGCATCCGAGCCTGGTTTTATGCGTTGATGTCATATGCACGAGTAGAACACAAGTGAGTTGTGGGCGATATAAGTCATACTGCTTACCAGCATGTCATACTTTGGTTCAGCGGTATTGTGAGATGAAGCGGCCCGGACCGACATTACGCGTACGCTTACGCGAGACTGGTTTCACCGCCACGAGCACTCGTTGCTTAAAGGTGACCGCGGGTGTCTGTCTCTCTCACTTTAGTTGAACTGAGTGTGGCTACGCCCGGTCCTTGCGAAGGTTAAAACAGCACCAACTTGACAAACTATCGTTGTGGTTTTGATGCGTAGGTAAGAACGGTTCTTGCTCAGCCCGTAGCAGCCACGTAAAACTTGCAACAACAAAGTAGAGGACGTCTAACTTGTTTTTGCAGGGCATGTTGTGATGTGATGTGGTCAAGACGTGATGCTATATTTTATTGTATGAGATGATCATGTTTTGTAACCGAGTTATCGGCAATGGCAGGAGCCATATGGTTGTCGCTTTATTGTATAAAATGCAAACGCCATGTAATTGCTTTACTTTATCACTAAGCGGTAGCGATAGTCGTAGAAGCAATAGTTGGCGAAACAACAAAGATGCTACGATCGAGATCAAGGTATCGCGCCGGTGACGATGGTAATCATGACGGTGCTTCGGCGATGGAGATCACAAGCACAAGATGATGATGACCATATCATATCACTTATATTGATTGCATGTGATGTTTATCCTTTATGCATCTTATCTTGCTTTGATTGACGGTAGCATTATAAGATGATCTCTCACTAAAATTATCAAGAAGTGTTCTCCTGAGTATGCACCGTTGCGAAAGTTCTTCGTCTTTGAGACACCACGTGATGATCGGGTGTGATAGGCTCTACGTTCAAATACAACGGGTGCAAAACAGTTGCGCACGCAGAATACTCAGTTAAACTTGACGAGCATAGCATATAACAGATATGGCCTCGGAACACGGAGACCGAAAGGTCGAGCGTGAATCATATAGTAGATATGATCAACATAGTGATGTTCACCATTGAAACTACTCCATCTCACGTGATGATCGGACATGGTTTAGTTGATTTGTATCACGTAATCACTTAGATGACTAGAGAGATGTCTATCTAAGTGGGAGTTCTTAAGTAATATGATTAATTGAACTTTAACTTATCATGAACTTAGTCCTGGTAGTATTTTGCAAATTATGTTGTAGATCAATAGCTCGCGTTGTTGCTTCCCTATGCTTTTATATGGTTGTTATGATATGTTCCTAGAGAAAATTGTATTGAAAAATGTTAGTAGCAATGATGCGGATTGGATCCGTGATCCGAGGTTTATCCTCATTGCTGCACGGAAGAATTATGTCCTTAATGCACCACTAGGTGACGGACCTATTGCAGGAGCAAATGCGCACGTTATGAACGTTTGGCTAGCTCAATATGATGACTACTTGATAGTTTAGTGCACCATACTTAACGGCTTAGAACCGGGTCTTCAAAGACGTTTTGAACGTCATGGACCATATGAGATGTTCCAGGAATTGAAGTTAATATTTCAAGCAAATACCCGAGTTGAGAGATATGAAGTCTCCAACAAGTTCTATAGCTAAAAGATGGAAGAGAATCGCTCAACTAGTGAGCATGTTCTCAGATTGTGCAGGTACTTCAATCGCTTGAATCAAGTGGGAGTTAATCTTCCGGATAAGGCGGTGATTGACAGAATTCTCTAGTCACCATCACTAAGTTACTAGAACTTCGTGATGAACTATAGTATGCAAGGGATGACGAAAACTATTCCCGAGCTCTTCGTGATGTTGAAATCGACGAAGGTAGAAATCAAGAAAGAGCATCAAGTGTTGATGATTGACAAGACCACTAGTCTCAAGGAAAAGGGCAAAGGGAAGAAGGGGAACTTCAAGAAGAGCGACAAGCAAGTTGCTGCTCGAGTGAAGAAGCCCAAGTCTGGACCTAAGCACGAGACTAAGTGCTTTTGCTGCAATGGAACTGGTCACTAGAAGCGGAACTACCCCAAGTATTTGGCGGATAAGAAGGATGGCAAAGTGAACAAAGGTATATTTGATATACAGATTATTGATGTGTATTTTACTAGTGTTCGTAGCAACCCCTCGGTATTTGATCTTGGTTCAATTGCTAAGAGTAGTAACTTGAAGCAGGAGTTGCAGATTGAACAGAAACTAGTTGAAGGGAAGTGACGATGAGTGTTGGAAGTAGTTCCAAGATTGATATGATCATCATCGCACACTCCCTATACTTTCGGGATTAGTGTGGAACCTAAATAAGTGTTATTTGGTGTTGAGCATAAATATGATTTGATCATGTTTATTGCAATACGGATTATTCATTTAAGTAAGAGAATAAATTGTTGTTCTATTTACATGAATAAAACCTTATATGGTTACACACCCAATGAAAATGGTTCATTGGATCTCGATCATAGTGAAACACATATTCATAATATTGAAACCAAAAGATGCAAAGTTAATAATGATAGTGCAACTTATTTGTGGCCTTTGCCGTTTAGGTCATATTGGTGTAAAGCGCATGAAAAAAACTCCATGTCGATGGACTTTTGGAATCACTTGATTATGAATCATTTGATGCTTGCGAACCGTGCCTTTTGGGCAAGATGACTAAAACTCCGTTCTCGGAACAATGGAACAAGCTACTGACTTATTGGAAATAATACATACCGATGTATGCGATTCAATGAGTGTTGTTGCTCATGGCAAGTATCATTATTTTCTGACCTTCACAGATGATTTGAGCAGATATGCGTATATCTTCTTGATGAAACATTAGTCTGAAATAGTTGAAAAGATCAAAGAATTTCAGAGTGAAGTAGAAAATCATCGTAACAAGAAAATAAAGTTTCTGCGATCTGATCGTGGAGATGAATATTTGAGTTACGAGTTTGGTCTTCAATTAAAACAAAGTGGAATAGTTTCACAGCTCACGCCACCGGAACACCACAACGTTATGGTGTGTCCGAACGTCAGAACCGTACTTTATTTTGATATGGTGCGATCAATGATGTCTCTTACCGATTTACCAATATCGTTTTAGGGTTATGCATAAGAGACAGCTGCATTCACGTTTAATAGGGCACCATCTAAATCCGTTGAGACGACACCATATGAACTATGGTTTAACAAAGAAACCTAAGTCATCGTTTCTTAAAAGTTTGGAGTTGTGATACTTATGTGAAAAAGTTTTCACCTGATAAGCTCGAACCCAAATCGGAGAAGTGCGTCTTCATAGAATACCCAAAGGTAACTATTGGGTACACCTTCTATCACAGATCCGAAGGCAAGTTTTTCGTTGCTAAGATGGATCCTTTCTAGAGAAGAAGTTTCTCTCGAAAGAAGTGAGTGGGAGGAAAGTAGAACTTGATGAGGTAATTGTACCTTCTCCTTTATTGGAAAGTAGTTCATCACAGAAATCAGTTCCGGTGATTCCTACACCAATTAGTGAGGAAGTTAATGATGATGATCATGAAACGTCAGATCAAGTTGCTACCAAACCTCGTAGGTCTTCCAGAGTAAGATCCGCACCAAAGTGGTACGGCAATCCTGTTCTGGAAGTCATGCTACTAGATCATGACGAACCTACAAACTATGAAGAAGCGATGGTGAGCCCAGATTCCGCTAAATGGCTAGAAGCCATGAAATCTGAGATGGGATCCATGTATGAAAACAAAGTGTGGACTTTGGTTGACTTGCCCGAGGGTCGGCAAGCAATAGAAAATAAATGGAACTTTAAGAGGAAGACGGACGTTGATAGTAGTGTTACTATCTACAAAGCTCGACTTGTCGCAAAAAGGTTTTTGACAAGTTCAAAGTGTTAACTACAATGAGATTTTCTCAACTGTAGCGATGCTTAAGTCTGTCCGAATCATGTTAGCAATTGCCACAATTTATGAAATTTGGCAAATGGATGTAAAACTGCATTCTGAATGGGTTTACGGAGGAAGAGTTGTATATGATGCAACCAGAAGGTTTTATCGATCCAAAGGAGCTAACAAAGTGTGCAAGCTCCAGCGATCCATCTATGGACTGGTGCAAGCATCTCGGAGTTGGAATATACGCTTTGATAAGTTGATCAAAGCATATAGTTTATCTGAGACTTACGATTGAAGCCTGTATTTACTAGAAAGTGAGTGGGAGCACTACAGCATTTCCGATAAGTATATGTGAATGACATATTGTAGATCGGAAATAATGTAGAATTATTCTGCAAAGCATACAGGAGTGTTTGAAAGGAGTTTTTCAAACAAAGTCCTCGGTGAAGCTGCTTACATATTGATCATCAAGATCTATAGAGATAGATCTAGTCGCTTGATAAGTTTTTTCAATGAGTACATACCTTGACAAGATTTTGAAGTAGTTCAAAATGGAACAGTCAAAGAAAGAGTTCTTGCCTGTGTTAGAAGGTGTCAAATTGAGTAAGACTCAAAACCCGACCACGGCAGAAGATAGAAAGAGAATGAAAGTCATTCCCTATGCCTTGGCCATAGGTTCTATAAAGTATGCCATGCTGTGTACCAGATCTATTGTATACCCTACACTGAGTTTGGCAAGGAGTACAATAGTGATCTAGGAGTAGATCCCGGACAGCGGTCAAAATTATCCTTAGTGGAATAAGGATATGTTTCTCGATTATGGAAGTGACAAAGGTTCACGTAAAGGGTTACGTCGATGCAAGTTTTGACACCGATCTGGATGACTCTAAGTCTCGATCTAGATACATATTGAAAGTGGGAGCAATTAACTAGAATAGCTCCTTGCGGAGCATTGTTGACATAGAAATTCGCAAAATACTTACGGATCTGAATGTGACAGACCCGTTGACTAAAAATATCTCACAAGCAAAACATGATCACACCTTAGTACTCTTTGGGTGTTAATCACATAGCGATGTGAACTAGATTACTGACTCAAGTAAACCCTTTGGGTGTTGAT
The DNA here is from genome assembly GCA_021605145.1 of Aegilops bicornis. Classification (NCBI taxonomy): domain Eukaryota; kingdom Viridiplantae; phylum Streptophyta; class Magnoliopsida; order Poales; family Poaceae; genus Aegilops; species Aegilops bicornis. The sequence goes on along the minus strand of CM038670.1, from coordinate 855,731,376 downwards.
CACATATCGATGTGAACTATGGGTGTTAATCACATGGTGATGTGAACTATTGCTGTTAAATCACATGGCGATGTGAACTAGATTATTGACTCTAGTGCAAGTGGGAGACTGAAGGAAATATGCCCTAGAGGCAATAATAAAGTTATTATTTATTTCCTTACATCATGATAAATGTTTATTATTCATGCTAGAATTGTATTAACCGGAAACATAATACATGTGTGAATATATAGACAAGCAGTGTCACTAGTATGCCTCTACTTGACTAGCTCGTTAATCGAAGATGGTTATGTTTCCTAACCATAGACATGAGTTGTCATTTGATTAACGGGATCACATCATTAGGAGAATGATCTGATTGACATGACCCATTCCGTTAGCCTAGCACTTGATCGTTTAGTATGTTGCTATTGCTTTCTTCATGACTTATACATGTTCCTGTAACTATGAGATTATGCAACTCCGTTTACGGAGGAACACTTTGGGTGCTACCAAGCGTCACAACGAATCGGGTGATTATAAAGGAGTACTACAGGTGTTTCCAAAGGTACATGTTGGGTTGGCGTATTTCGAGATTAGGTTTTGTCACTCCGATTGTCGGAGAGGTATCTCTGGGCCCTCTCGGTAATGCACATCATTATAAGCCTTGCAAGCAATGTGACCAATGAGTTGGTTACGGGATGATGCATTATGAGCGAGTAAAGAGACTTGCGGTGGCGAGATTGAACTAGGTATTGGATACCGACGATCGAATCTCGGGCAAGTAACATACCGATGACAAAGGGAACAACGTATGTTGTTATGCGGTTTGACCGATAAAGATCTTCGTAGAATATGTAGGAGCCAATATGGGCATCCAGGTCCCGCTTATTTGTTATTGACCGAGAATAGTTCTAGGTCATGTCTACATAGTTCTCGAACCCGTAGGGTCCGCACGCTTAAGGTTTCGGCGATGCTTATATTATGAGTTTATGAGTTTTGATGTACGAAGGAGTTCGGAGTCCCAGATGAGATCGGGGACATGACGAGGAGTCTCGAAATGGTCGAGACATAAAGATCGATATATTGGACGACTATATTCGGAGTTCGGAAAGGTTCGAATGATTCGGGTATTTTTCGAGTACCGGAGAGTTACGGAATTCGCCGGGAGAAGTATTGGGCCTTATTGGGCCCTGCGGGAAAGAGAGAGAGGGCTGCCTAGGGCAGGCCGCGCTTCCCATGGCCTAGTCCGAATTGGACTAGGGAGGCCGCACCCCTCCTTCCTTCCCTTCTCTCTTCCCTTCCTTGTCTCCTACTCTTAATACATGGAAGGACTCCTAGTTGGACTAGGAAAGGGGAATCCTACTCGGTGGGAGTAGGACTCCCCATGGCGCGCCCTACTAGGGCCGGCCTCCTCCTCCCTCCCTCCTTTATATACGGGGCAGGGGGCACCCCATGGACACACAAGTTGATCTACGGATCGTTCCTTAGCCGTGTGCGGTGCCCCCTCCACCATATTCCATTTCGGTCATATCGTCATGAGCTTAGGCGAAGCCCTGCGCCGGAGAAGTCATATCGTCATGGAGCTTAAGCGAAGCCCTGCGTCGGTGGAGCATCATCATCGTCACCACGCCCGTCGTCTTGTGGAACTCATCGCCGACACTTTGCTGGATCGGAGTCCGGGATCGTCATCGAGCTGAACGTGTGCAGAACTCGGAGGTGCCGTCGTTCGGTACTTGGATCGGTCGGATCGTGAAGACGTCTGACTACATCAACCGCGTTGTTATAACGCTTCCGCTTACGGTCTACGAGGGTACGTGGACATACACTCTCCCCTCTCGTTGCTATGCCATCACCATGGTCTTGCGTGTGCGTAGGAAATTTTTTGAAATTACTTCGTTCCCCAACAATTGCAACTCACTCACATCTTGAGCAATCTCTACATCACCAAGTCTCTACACAACGGTGGTTGAAGACAAGGAAGCACGAAACCATTCAAACATATCCTTTGACAAATTCTATGTTAAGCTTCATGATTGTCATTTTGGATACACAAGTGCTCTTTCTTGCAAAGACTAACCCATGTAGGTAGATGAACTCAAATTCCAAGTGGTTCTCCAAACTCTTGATGAGCTACATCAACCTTGAGCAACCCACACAAGTTCAACTACATGATTACGATCAACACCACCACCCAAGGTATGTTATTCCATCTTAGAGAAGCTTTACTCCAAGTCATGAGTCAAAGCAACTCTACAAGATGTGAATACATAAAGATGCTTAAACGAAAAATGGTAACCCCATTTTGAGCTTAAACGATGAGTATGACCTATGATCAAGTGATCTCACTTGACTCCTAAGTCAGTATACTCTAACATTGGTGACTTTGTCGCCAACCATCTCTAGATGAAGTTTTCTTGTGCTCTTTTCTGTGCTATTGCATTTGTCTCATGCATACTAGTTTCCCCTTTCAAAAAAAACTTCATCTAGATTTCTTTTCTTTTCTTTCTATTCTGCATTCCCTGCATCCAATTCATTGCAAATCTTCGGTAAATTCCTTGCAAATCCTTGTGAGATCTTACTCGTCTAGTGAGCTGAGGTAACAAGTGTTTTCTCTGTGATGAACTCGGTCACATCGGTTTCTTGTTTTCGGTCTAATCGAAATCATTGATTGCAACGAAGCATCCAACTCGGTGCCACCGATTTCACAACAGGAAAAACATTTTTCCACTTATTCCTGCATTCTTTTGATCCAGCTCCACTCAATGAATCTTGTCCTCTACAAGCATCACATTTTTATCAGTGCTTTGTTCTGTGACTCAAGGACCAAACCCATTCACGACAAATTCCAGAAGACCCTTTTGGAAATTGATGTCAAAGGGGAAGAGAGAGATCACGTCAAAGCTTATCACTTCAACAAGGGAGAGAGATATCCGTGGGGAGAGAATACTCAAGAAGAGAGTAATCTTCAAGGATCCCAGATGCTTGGTGTTCAAGAGGAGAGATGCCACATGTCTTCTTGAGGGGAAAGACATGTTCATATGTGCTTATTTGCATTAGCTCTATTTATTTGTTTCTTTGAGCTCTGATTTTGCATTTTGCTCTGATTTTATGTTCCCTATCTTCTCCCAGTATCCCATGCTAGATTCAGGGGGGCAAGACATCTGAGGGAAATAAATTCTCTAAATTCATTGCACATCTTTACCTTTGGGGACATGTCTATATTCAATGTGGTACTTAGTACTCACTCTTAACATGTCATCCCAGTCTTGGTACTCTTGTGGTTTCTTTTGTTTGCTCTGGCCAGCAAGTGTATCTGTGTTATCTAACCCTATTTTCACAGGTTCATTCCATCCTAAGCCAACACAAGACCACAAGGTAAGTATATGCATCACAATCATGTGTATGAGGAATTCTTGCTGATGTGCATATTGTTTGCAAGAAGGACTCATGAGCATGAAGGTACATTTCCCATATTCACATCTTTTGCTCGATGCATATAGCCAAGATACATGTAACACATTGCTTACTCTGTCATTGTTATGCTCTCACATGCTTCTATATTCCATACTCACATGATTGCATACATGTAGGGGGAGCCCATGCTTGTTACATGTCTTTCCAAAGCTTTACTTGCTATTCTCTATATCTTTATCTAGAGCTTTGATGTATGTTGTCATCAATTACCAAAAAGGGGGATATTGAAAGCAGAAGTGCTCCCTGGGTGATTTTGGTAATTAATGTCAACATATCTCTTGTTGGACTAACACCTTTACCTAGTATGTTTCAGACAAGTTCAACAATGGAGTGGCATGGACTAAAGGATGTGGAACCCCTTCAAGACGCTAAGGACAAAGGATTGGCTCAAGCTCCAAGCTCAAGGCTCTACATTTTCTATTTTAGTGATCCAAGATCACATTGAGTCTATAGGAAAAGCCAATACTATCAAGAGGGGATGAGGTGTTGCTTAATGGCTTGCTTGCTCAAAGTGCTTAGTGATATGCACCAAAACCCTCAACTACTTTCTCACATCCACATATGTCCTAAAACCAAAAGTCTAACTCGGCCCCACCGATTCTTTCTATCCGGCGCCACCGAGTTCAGATGTCTTAGCCACTGCCACAAACCCTAGGCAAATCGTTCCACCCGATAGGGATCTCGGTCTCACCGAGATGGGATTGTAATCTCTCTGTGTATGTCCATTACCAAAATCGGTCTCACCGAGTTTGAGCAATCGGTACTACCTGTTGGGGAACGTAGTAATTTCAAAAAAATTCCTACGCACACGCAAGATCATGGTGATGGCATAGCAACGAGAGGGGAGAGTGTATGTCCACGTACCCTCGTAGACCGTAAGCGGAAGCGTTATAACAACGTGGTTGATGTAGTCGTACGTCTTTACGATCCGACCGATCCAAGTACCGAACGCACGGCACCTCCGAGTTCAGCACACGTTCAGCTCGATGACGATCCCCGGCCCGATCCAGCAAAGCGTCGGGGATGAGTTCCGTCAAGACGATGGCGTGGTGACGATGATGATGCTCCACGGCGCAGGGGCTTCGCCTAAGCTCATGACGATATGACGAAGTGGAATATGGTGGAGGGGGGCACCGCACACGGCTAAGGAACGATCCGTAGATCAACTTGTGTGTCCATGGGGTGCCCCCTGCCCCCGTATATAAAGGAGGGAGGGAGGAGGAGGCCAGCCTTAGGAGGGGCGCGCCATGGGGAGTCCTACTCCCACCGGGAGTAGGATTCCCCTCTTTCCTAGTCCAACTAGGAGTCCTTCCATGTATTAGGAGTAGGAGACAAGGAAGGGGAAGAGAGAAGGGAAGGAAGGAGGGGGTGCGGCTCCTCCCCCTAGTCCAATTCGGACTAGTCCAAGGGAAGGGGTGCGGCCACTCTTTTGGCCCTTTCTCTCCTTTCCCGTATGGCCCAAAGAGGCCCAATACGAATTCCCGTAACTCTCGGTACTCCGAAAAATACCGAATCACTCGGAACATTTCCGAACTCCGAATATAGTCGTCCAATATATCGATCTTTACGTCTCGACCATTTCAAGACTCCTCGTCATGTCCCCGATCTCATCCGGGACTCGAACTCCTTCGGTACATCAAAACTCATAAATTCATAATAAAACTGTCCATCGTAACCTTAAGCGTGCGGACCCTACGGGTTCGAGAACTATGTAGACATGACCTAGAACTATTCTTGGTCAATAACCAATAGTGGAACCTGGATGCCCATATTGGCTCCTACATATTCTCGAAGATCTTTATCGGTCAAACCGCATAACAACATATGTTGTTCCCTTTGTCATCGGTATGTTACTTGCCCGAGATTTGATCGTCGGTATCCAATACCTAGTTCAATCTAGATTCGGCAAGTCTCTTTACTCGTTACGTAATGCAACATTCCGTAACTAACTCATTAGCTACATTGCTTGCAAGGCTTATAGTGATGTGCATTACCGAGAGGGCCCAGAGATACCTCTCCGACAATAGGAGTGACAAAACCTAATCTCGAAATACGCCAACCCAACATGTACCTTTGGAGACACCTGTAGTACTCCTTTATAATCACCCGATTCGTTGTGACGTTTGGTAGCACCAAAGTGTTCCTCCGGTAAGCAGGAGTTGCATAATCTCATAGTTACAGGAACATGTATAAGTCATGAAGAAAGCAATAGCAATATACTAAGCGATCAAGTGCTAGGCTAACGGAATGGGTCATGTCAATCACATCAATCTCCTAATGATGTGATCCCATTAATCAAATAACAACACATGTCTATGGTTAGGAAACATAACCATCTTTGATTAATGAGCTAGTCAAGTAGAGGCATACTAGTGACTATATGTTTGTCTATGTATTCACACATGTATCATGTTTCCGATTAATACAATTCTAGCATGAATAATAAACATTTATCATGATATGAGGAAATAAATAATAACTTTATTATTGCCTCTAGGGCATATTTCCTTGAGTCTCCCACTTGCACTAGAGTCAATAATCTAGTTCACATCATCATGTGATTCAACACTAATATTCACATCTGTATGTGATTAGCACCCATAGTTCACATCGTCATGTGACCAACACCCAAAGGGTTTACTAGAGTCAATAATCTAGTTCACATCGCTATGTGATTAACACCCAAAGAGTACTAAGGTATGATCATGTTTTGCTCGTGAGAGAAGTTTAGTCAATGGGTCTGTCACATTCAGAGCCGTATGTATTTTGCAAATATTCTATGTCTACAATGCTCTGTACGGAGCTACTCTAGCTAATTGCTCCCACTTTCAATATGTATCCAGATTGAGACTTAGAGTCATCTGGATCAGTGTCAAAACTTGCATCGACGTAACCCTTTACGACGGGCTCTTTTATCACCTCCATAATCGAGAAATATTTCCTTAGTCCTCACTAAGGATGTTCTTGACCAATGTCCGATGATCTACTCCTAGATCACTATTGTACTCCTTGTCAAATTCAGAGTAAGGTATACAATAGGTCCGGTACATAGCATAGCATACTTTATAGAACCTATGGTGAGGCATAGGGAATGACTTTTCATTCTCTTTCTATTTTCTGCCGTGGTCGGGATTTGAGTCTTACTCAATTTCACACCTTGTAACACAGGCAAGAAACTCTTTCTTTGACTGTTCCATTTTGAACTACTTTAAAATCTTGTCAAGGTATGTACTCATTGAAAAACTTATCAAGCGTCTTGATCTATCTCTATAGATCTTGATGCTCAATATGTAAGCAGTTTCACCGAGGTCCTTCTTTGAAAAACTCCTTTCAAATACTCCTTTATGCTTTGCAGAATAATTCTACATTATTTCCGATCAACAATATGTCATTCACATATACTTATCGAAATGCTGTAGTGCTCCGACTCACTTTCTTGTAAATACAGGCTTCTCCAAAAGTCTGTATAAAACCATATGCTTTGATCAAATCGTCAAGCATATATTCCAACTCTGAGATGCTTGCACCAGTCCATAGATGGATCGCTAGAGCTTGCATATTTTGTTAGCTCCTTTAGGATTGACAAAACCTTCTGGTTGCATCATATACAACTCTTCTTTAATAAATCCATGAAAGAATGTAGTTTTGACATCCATTTGCCAGATTTCATAAAATGTGGCAATTGCTAACATGATTCGGACAGACTTAAGCATCGCTACAGTTGAGAAAATCTCATTGTAGTCAACACCTTGAACTTGTCAAAAACCTTTTTGTGACAAGTCGAGCTTTGTAGATAGTAACACTACTATCAGTGTCCATCTTCCTCTTGAAGATCCATTTATTTAACATGGCTTGCTGATCATCGAGCAAGTCAATCAAAGTCCATACTTTGTTCTTATACATGGATCCTATCTCAGATTTCATGGCCTCAAGCCATTTCGCGGAATCTGGGCTCATCATCGCTTCCTCATAGTTCGTAGGTTCATCATGGTCTAGTAACATGACTTCCTGAACATGATTACCGTACCAATCTGGTGCAGATCTTACTCTAGAAGACCTACGAGGTTTGGTAGCAACTTGATCTGAAGTTTCATGATCATCATCATTAACTTCCTCACTAATTGGTGTAGGAATCACTGGAGCTGATTTCTGTGATGAACTACTTTCCAATAAGGGAGAAGGTACAATTACCTCATCAAGTTCTACTTTACTCCCACTCACTTCTTTCGAGAGAAACTTCTTCTCTAGAAAGGATCCATCTTAGCAACGAAAAACTTGCCTTCGGATCTGTGATAGAAGGTGTACCCAATAGTTACCATTATGACCCGGTGTTTGCAACAATCATAACCCGGCGTTGGCAACAATCATAACCTGGAATTATCAGTTTTTATAACCCGACAGTTTTGGCAATGATAAACCGGCAAGTTCTACATCTTCAAACCGGTTGAATATCAGATGAGTATTTCAAGACCAATATTTCTTAAACCGGCGCTTTGGAAGCCGACTCAAGTGGATTATTCTTCACAATATTTTTCTATAAGAAACCAACATCAGCAAATTGGTTATGAAGCTGGTTATTGAACCGGATTTTCTAGAAGAAGGAAATGACAAGGGCGATCGGTGCGGTCTACAAGAATTCTTAACCCGGAGTACAACCTGCCAAATTTGTTACGGTGTTTATTTTGCAGCGTAAGTTTACCATGGATAAATCAAAGCTAAACTTGGGGGCTAATGTGGGGATATACCCTTGGTGTAAACCGGCGGAAGTTAACCCGGCGATGCGGGCCAACTCGGTAACCCGCCGGAGCTTGGCGGTTCACGGGCTACCCGCCCGGTCTTGGCGGTTCATTAGTAACCCGGCGGCGGATCAGAAGGCAGTTCAACTATTGTGGGCGGTTTAAGAGGAAAGGCATGAGGAATATTTTACAAGGAGTTAAGACCAGGACTTGTATCCGGTTTGTATTAGAGATAGACTAGTCCTAATCCTAATAGGACTCCACATGTAAACCGCCCTTCAACATATATAAGGAGGGCAGGGCTCCCAAAGGGGACAAGTTCCACAAGTTGGACAAGTTAGGTTTAGACAATAGCTCTCGAGTTAGAGCACTCTTGTAACCGTGATCATCATCATCAATATCAATGAAGCAGGGGCGTAGGCTTTTACCTCCACCGTGAGGGGCGAACCTGGGTAAAACCTCGCGTCTCTCGTCCCGCTCAACCCCTCTCAAGCTACCACATAGATGCGTTGGCCTCGCGACTAAGTCCTAACACTAAGGACATCTGCCGTGACAATTCCACGACAAGCATCGTTTTGGAGCAGCCGCTGGAAGGGCCAGAAAGTGGAGCGGTGTCATATATACCACTTCGACGACGGGTCTTGGCGACATGGCGCGGCGGAGTCTCGGCTACGGATGCATCTTGATGGATGAGCACGGGGTGGAGGCGCCATTTGGCACCATAAGCGGCGTCGGCGGCTAGCTTGGCAAGAATAATGCGAATCTCTACCTTGAAGATGAGTAGACTCTTTGATGGTGGTGGTGGCTTAGGCGTGTGCATGTTCTGCGCGCTTATAGTCTACTGGACTGGAAGTGTGCTCCGGTACGCCATGCGGGCGGCTCGGTGATGACGATGGTTCTAGATGATGGGGCATTGTGATTACATACTCATTGTCGGGTTTGTAGGTGTGAAGTGGTGCCTTGAGATGTTTGATGTATGTTTTAACATACCTTTGTTGAATAATTCAATAAAGATGATTGTGTGCATCTTTTATGCATTCTGAGGTTTCAACCTCTTTTAGAAAGAAAAGAAAAACATAGCAGGATGAAGCTGGCGCAGTAATATGGATGTTTCTTTCCCCGCAAAAAGTTATGGATGTTTTTCTAACGTGTTATGTTTGTTGGCGTAAGGATGGGGATGATCTTCATGCTCTTGTTGTGTGACCAAAATCTACAAGCATCATTTGCAGGCGGTTCAGCATAATAGCAATGGCATCACCTAGAATAGGATTAGTGTTGCATCATTTCAGAAGACCCTGCCCCTTTAAGCCCAAAAGTAGAGATGAACAAGTCATCACCGAACAAATGCACTGCACCTCTACGAACTGAAACTGAGGAGCCCGCCCTCATACACGACGTACACTAATGCAGCGCACCAATAAACTTGCGCCAACAAAGCTTAACTTACGAGATGTCACGTGTGAACCTGCAACCACAAACGTATTGTCCCGTTACACCTTACCCTAGTTTATATAGATTTAAATAATTTCAAAAACAAAACAGCTGGAGTAGCTCAGTTGGTTAGAGCGTGTGGCTGTTAACCACAAGGTCGGAGGTTCGAGCCCTCCTTCTAGCGAATCTTCAATTTTATTTAAAATTTCTGGTGACCAACATCAAATTTTGGCCGAAAAAAAACAATAATCTATACCGCCTTTTGTCCTTCTAGCGATTTTTGTCCCAACCAGTCCATGCAAAACTGCTAAGTATTTTCTGTAGTTACGTCAAGTATGTTTGAGTTTAGTATAATTCATGCTCACATTCATAGACAAAATGATCAGATGGAGCCTGGATCCAAGAGTGGCTTACCAGTGAATTGATGTTCCAACGAAATCACTAGCTAAGGAGTACTCCTTGCGGAGATCACTCCAACTTTCCAAGGTTGCGACAAGTGGCGCGCTGCATGTACGCCACTTGTCGCAATCTGGAGTTTTTCCTTTTCGTGAATCCGTTTATTCAAAGCGTTTTATCTCTTAAATCGATGCGTCCAAATCTTCAACCGCTTTCGCTGTTGGATTCCCAGCGTCGAGATCTTCAAAACTAGATCCCATGTTGATAGGTTTTGTGAACTTTTTCCACGAAAAAACCGACGAAAAAACCAAACAAGGAACACGGGTTTTTTTTCCTTTCCGAAAGAGACATGCTCGTACCTCTGACGAAATCACAACCGTGCCTCTCGCGGAAGTAAGATCATGCCTCTCGCGAAAGAAAAAAAATGCGTTTTTTCCTTTTCGAAACAGGCACACCCGTGCTTCTCGCGAAAGCACAACTACGCCTCTCGCAGAAGAAAAAGACAGAAAACATGTTTATTTTAATTTTTGAGAAGGCACGGCCGTGACTCTCGCGAAAGCACAACTGTGCCTCTTGCGGAAGCAAAACCGTGCCTCTCGCGAAAGGAAAATAAACAGAAAACACATTTTTTTCCGTTTCCAAGAGGCACGGCCGCGTTTTCACGAAAGCACAACCCGTGCCTCTCGAGTAATCAAAACCGTGCCTCTCGCGAAAACAAAACCGTGACTCTCGTGAAAAAGATGCGTTTTTTGCAAAAAATTATTTTTTTTCAAATTTTTTTTGGTCGAAAAGCTAGGGAAGACCGGTGAAAAACCAAAACGTTAAAAAAACCTAAAAAAAACCCGTTTAAAAAGCCGAAAACGCGTGCGGAAAAATAAAAAACAAAATCCGGAGGGAGCGCGACACGTGGTGAATGGCTGAGAGCGCGCCAAGTGGCGCTGATCGTTGCGAGGCTCCCGAAGGAGCGCTCGTTAATTAGTTGCTCCCGGACTTGCGTGCTACTGTTGGGCTTCTTAGTTCTTAGTATTTTTGGTGCGGCCCATCACACTGTCATGGTATCACTGTGTTTCTTAGTTTGTAAAATTAATAATAAATGGTTCAGTTGCATCAGCGAAGCATTCAGTTTTTCTGAATTTTTCTACTGTTGGACACATACTTATAACCCTTGATCATCTTTGCTGCCAAAACATTCAGTTTTCTGAATTTTTCTACTAATATTTTTAAATTACTATTCAACCACATGAACATTACATGCCGCGCGAAACAGCGGCATGTATTGTTCACCATCCCGTTTAGTTTCAGCTTGTGAAAATCGTCGCATGGATAAACAGTGCATGAACAATACCTGTCACCATCTCCTATGGTGGCAAGTGCCATGTGTCACCTAGCGCAGATGCCGCTAGAGTGGTAGTTTTGTCATTGATTTTCAAGGTGTCCCTTTCTGCCAACTCATTGGCATGGGTGGTCCTTTACGGAAAAAATGCTTCGATGACAACACTGTCGATTTGTTAGTGGCAAATATAATGATGACACTTGCAAGATCCTTTTGCACTTGACCGGACCATGTGAAATTGTGTCATTGATCAGTTAGTTTTTCTCCCTTGATTCTGAGTATGGACATAATCTCCGTTCAGTCTAGTTGAGAATCACCTCTCCAAGATAGAGCTATCACATCAACAACTTGAGCAACCGTTTTAGGGCACCATCTTTGGAATCCATGTTGCGGATTCCTTGCCATTCGAACATGGACTAAGATTTTTCTGCTTTTTGCTACCTCCTGGCTGTATCAAATATGTTGTTGAGACTGAAGCCAGGTAGGCAGTGTTATTCAATTCAAAGTACGGATAAAATGCCCAAGGGTAAATGCGGTCACCTCAATCTATCAAAGCAAGTCGTGTCCGTGGAACTCGAAGGAAAACTAGGAGTACTCGTGCAAGCTTACACACCATTAAGTTGCATCACACCCCAAATGTGCAACACAAGCCAACATGCATCCCACGTTGGTGGCTCTGAGATGAAGATTACAGTTTCTTGGTATTCCCTTGTCAAGAATACAATGTTGGTCCGTATGAGTAGGTACATGGACCCTGTCGTGGACATTCCACCTCTAAATCCCTCTTTTTTATTGGAGAAAGTAGGGCTATCCGAGTGAATGAATATTGTAGATCTATGAGAATATGGTCTCTCTCAAACAACCCTGCAACCAAATAACAAAGAGTCTCTTGTGTTCCCAACACACCAAATACAATGAAAAATTGTATAGGTGCACTAGTTAAATGAAGAGATGGTGATACAAGTGTAATATGGATAGTAGATATTGATTTTTGTAATAGTAACAATAAAAAACAGCAAGGTAGCAATTGATAAAAGCGGATCACAAACGGTATTGCAATGCTTGAAAATGAGGCCTAGGGTCCATACTTTCGCTAGTGCAATATATCTCAACAATGCTAATCTAATTGGATCATATAACCATACCTCAATGAGCAATGAAGAATCACTCCAAAGTTCCTATGTAGCGGAGAACATAAGACGAAATTTTTTGTAGGGTACGAAACCACCTCAAAACTATTCTTTCCGATCAATCTATCCTAGAGTTCGTACTAAAATAACACCAAGTTATTCTTTCCGATCGATCTAACCAAGAGTTTGTACTAAAATAACACCATATGATACACATCAACCAACTCTAATGTCGCCGCGAGTATCCGTGAGTTGATTATACGATATGCGTCAAACAATTTCAGATTCATAATACTCAATCAAACACAAAAAATCTCAAAGAGTGCCCCAAGATTTCTACCGGAGAAACAAAGACAAGAACATGCATCAACCCCTATGCATAGATTGCCCCAATGTCACCTCATGAATCCACGAGTTGAGTGCCAAAACATATATCAATTGAATCAATATGATACCCCATTGTCACACGGGTATTCATAGCAAGACATACATCAAGTGTTCTCAAATCCATAAAAGTATTCAATCCGATAAAGCGAAACCTCAAAGGAAAACTCAATTCACAACAAGATAGAGAGGGAAAGCACCATATGATCCAACTATATTAACAAAGTCTGCAATACATCAACATCGTGACATCTTAAGAACATGAGAGAGATTAAACACATAGCTACTGGTACAAACACTCAGCCAGGGTGGACTACTCCCTCCTCATCACGGTGGCCGCGGGATGATGAAGATAACCACCGGTGATGATTTCCCCTCGGTAGAGTGCGGGCGGGGTCTAGATTGGTTTTTCGTTGTTACATAGGCTTGCAGCGGTGGAACTTATGATCTAGGGTTATTTCTGATGGTTTCTCTATTTATTGGATCTTTTGGTGTACATTTCACGTGAAGATGGGCCTCGAGGTGAGCACAACCCACCGGGGCAAGCCGGGCCCCTCAGGCGCGCCCTGGTGGGTTGTGCCCTCCTTGTGGCTCTTTTGGCCCTCCCACGAAGCTTCGGGGGTCTCTTTTGTTCCAAAAAAATCATCAAAAAGTTTCAGCTCAAAAACAACACTACGGTAGTTCTGCTGAAAACAGCGTCAGTCCGGGTTAGTTCCATGCAAATCATACCAAAACCATATAAAATTGTTGTAAATATGGCATGAATACTTCATAAATTATAGATACGTTGGAGACGTATCAGGTACCCGTGAGGTAACTACAAGGCACGGCCGGGCAGGTAGACCGCCCTAGAGAGAGGGTTGGGCCTGGCCCTTCTCGTATTTCCTCGAGACGGGGCAACGGGGTCACATGATCGTGAGTCTATGCTCGTCACTGCGAGCTTCCAATACACTAAGGGTTTGCGTATTTGATCTGAGTTGGCCACTGGCCTATACGCACTAACCGCCACAGGGAACGATTATGGGCACTTTCGGCGTCATACGTTTCTTCCGAAAGCTCTTTGGGCGTCGATTCAGCATTGTGGGCTGTCGGGCGGTGCCATAGATGAGGTGGTGCCGTCGGCTCGTTGCATAACGAACCGGAGTGCAAAGGCGATGGGCCAAGCCCACAGGCACTTAGGATGTAGACCGGCGGGGACCTCTCTGCGAAGCCTAGATAGGACTATGGCGTGTTGATCTTTTGAGGCGGGCATGACCGAGGAAAGTGTGTCCGACCGGAGTAATCAAAGTGTGTTGGGTAATGTGGTTCACCCTGCAGGGAAGTTATCTATTCGAATAGCCATGTCCATGGTAATGGATGCTCGGAGTTGTATCTCGATCTATTACAACTACAAATGGATACTTGAGATATGTGATGGATATGTTGGCTTGGATTGCTTTCTCATAGGGAGTCGAGGAAGGATCTTTGGGCGTTAATGCTACAACATGCTTCTGAATTTATAAAATGCTATTATGTACTCTTCTAAATGCTGCAAGATGCTTGAAGATGCTAGTCTTCGATATGCTAGACTTTCCCTTCTCCTCTGGCATTCTGCAGTTTAGTCCACAAATAAAGCCCATTCCTTGATACCGTTGCACACTTAGCGTAGTTCGGATGTAAGCCTTGAGAGTACTTTGGATGAGTACTCATGGTTGCTTTGCTACCTCCTTTTCCCATATACACGGTTGCTGCAATCAGATGGTGGATCCCGGGAGCCAGATGTCACCGCCAATGGATACTACTACCCGAGGGTGTATACAACTACGTGGAGTCCACCAGCGACCAGGAGTAGTTAGGGCGTCCCAATCAGGAGGCCTGTGCCTTTTTGATCTGTATAGTGTTTGTGCTTGCCTTCTTAAGGCAGTCTTGTTTAACTTTATATGCGTAGTTAGATATTGTTGCCTGGCGACTCGTGTGCATTCAAGCCCTCGAGGCCCCTAGCTTGTAATATAAAGTTTGTATTATTTTAATTTGTGTTTAGAGTTGTGTTGTGATATCTTCTTGTGAGTACCTGATCTTGATCGTACACATTTGCGTGTATGATTAGTGTACGGTTGAATTGGGAGCATCACAAGTTGGTATCGAGTCGACTACTGTAGGAACCCCCTCCCCATTTCTGACTCCTTGGCCGAAGTTGAGTCTAGTCATTGAAAAACTTTTTCTAACATTGTTGTGTGTCTTACGGGCCCACATCACAAATTGGGTGGTATTAGGTCTTTTATTCCTCGTCTTTACTCTGGGCTTCTGATCTCTCTTCTATTCGGGTTAAAGATTTTGCTAACTCTAACTCTAGGTTACCGTAACCACTTCCACCCGGAGAGCCTCTCATTCCAGATGATGGCTTGATTCATCAAAAGACTCCAAAGATACCCTCCAAAGTTCTTTAGAGAAATTGTGTCCATCGCTTTTGCAATATTCTACCACCGGCAAATCCCTATGCATACTTACATCGCTTACCATCCATACAATCATCCACTTTGTTGCTCTTGTTATTACAAGATACCACGAAACATTCTCCTATATTCCGAGAACTCATTATGCCTACTGCCTTGCAGCTCCTTTCCGCATGAATACCCCTACGAATAATTCCTCAGACTTACCGAGGATCTGTTCATCCCCAGTTGTTCATGTGTTTCACAAAATTGATCGAAATACTATCCGATTTTACGGCGATCCTCTACCAACTATTGTTGTGCAAATACTTGTATGGTTGCATTACGGTTACTTTCCATATGTTTAGCAATACTCATTAGTATCCTTTGACATTGTCATTTTGAGTCCGTTGATTCAATATGTTGAGGGTGCTCGCAATCCTTAGTCGAATCCTAGAATTCATCCTTCCATTTCAGACGTCATTTTGGACATGAGTTGGTTCTCAACCAATCAAATTGCCATCGATTGTACCCCTAACTCTATTCAACTTATCCATACTTAATCAGTATGTTCGCTTGTGATCCCTTGATTTGGAAATCATAATTCCTTTGCATATGAGCTTTGAATTAGCCAGTTGTTTCTGTAATCTGATCTCCTTGCATTCTTTCTTATTCTAGTTGAGTACCGATGCTCACATTAGATCCCTTGTGGACCACCAGATCCTTTGTTGGATTTTTATCGTGGCGTCCTTCATATTCAATAACCTTGTGAGCCTTTCCTCAGATACATGATGCCTTCTGTAAAATTGTATCCTCTGCCTTGTCGACCATGCTCTGCTTTCGAGCTTGTGTTAATTACTCTTGAAGATTGTGGGATTTGTTCCTAAGAAGCCCATATGGGTTGAACCTATTGAAAGCACAAGTGCTCCCTGTGTGATTTTGGTAATTAATGTCAACATATCTCTTGTTGGACTAACACCTTTGCCTAGTATGTTTCAGACAAGTTCAACAATGGAGTGGCATGGACTAAAGGATGTGGAACCCCTTCAAGACGCTAAGGACAAAGGATTGGCTCAAGCTCCAAGCTCAAGACTCTACATTTTCTATTTTAGTGATCCAAGATCACATTGAGTCTATAGGAAAAGCCAATACTATCAAGAGGGATGAGGTGTTGCTTAATGGCTTGCTTGCTCAAAGTGCTTAGTGATATGCTCCAAAACCCTCAACTACTTTCTCACATCCACATATGTCCTAAAACCAAAAGTCTAACTCGGCCCCACCGATTCTTTATATGCAGGCGCCACCGAAGTTCGGATGTCTTAGCCACCGCCACAAACCCTAGGCAAATCGGTCTCACCGATAGGGATCTCGGTCTCTTGAGATGGGACTGTAATCTCTGTGTATGTCCATTACCAAAATCAGTCTCACCGAGTTTGATCAATCGGTACTACCGAGATTACAATGCAAACTCTCTGGTTAGCTTATTACCAAAGTCGGTCCCACCGAGTTTGTGTAATCGGTCAAACCGAGTTTGCCTGGCCAACTCCCTGGTTAGCTTAATACCAAAATCGGTCCCAGCGAGTTTGTGTAATCGGTCTCACTGAGATTACGGTATGCCTAACCCTAACCATATCGGTCCTATCGAGTTGCATGTCGGTCCCACGAAAATCCTAACGGTCACTAGATTTGCAGAATCGGTCGACCGAGTTTACCAATTCGGTCCCACCGAGTTTGGCAAGTTGTGTGTAGCAGTTAGATTTTGTGTGGAGGCTATATACCCCTCCACCTCCTCTTCATTCGTGGAGAGAGCCATCGAAACGAACCTACACTTCCGGCATCCATTTTACGAGAGAGAACCACCTACTCGTGTGTTGAGACCAAGATATTCCATTCCTACCATATGAATCTTGATCTCTAGCTTTCCCTAAGTTGCTTTCCACTCAAATCTTCTTTCCACCAAATCCAAATCCTGTGAGAGAGAGTTGAGTGTTGGGGAGACTATCATTTGAAGCACAAGAGCAAGGAGTTCATCATCAACACACCATTTGTTACTTCTTGGAGAGTGGTGTCTCCTATATTGTCTAGGTGTCACTTGGGAGCCTCCAATAAGATTGTGGAGTTGAACCAAGGAGTTTGTAAGGGCAAGGAGATCGCCTACTTCGTGAAGATCTACCGCTAGTGAGGCAAGTCCTTCGTGGGCGGCGGCCATGGTGGGATAGACAAGGTTGCTTCTTCGTGGACCCTTCGTGGGTGGAGCCCTCCGTGGACTCAGGCATAGCCGTTACCCTTCGTGGGTTGAAGTCTCCATCAGCAGCGGATGTACAATAGCACCACCTATCGGAACCACGGCTCAGAAATCACCGTGTCTCCAAATTGCGTTTGAATCCTCCAATCCCTTCCCTTTACATTCTTACAAGTTGCATGCTTTAGTTTCCACTGCTCATATACTCTTTGCATGCTTGCTTGATATGTATTGTGAGTCTTAAACTTGTGCCTAAACTCCATTCCAATTTAAAGAAGTTAAAAACTGCAACTTTTGGTACTTAGTGTCTAATCACCCCCCCTCTAGACACCTCTTCTCGATCCTTTCAATTGGTATCATAGCTTTGGTCTCCATTGCTTTGGTTTAAACACCATTGGAGGAAGATGGATGAGTCTACAATTGGGAGTCTTAGACATAGAGTGCCTATACTTGATGGAGAGTACTTTCATGAGTGGAAAAATGAGATGCTTTTGATTTTCAGTCAATATCATTTG
This sequence comes from Aegilops bicornis, assembly GCA_021605145.1. Taxonomy (NCBI): domain Eukaryota; kingdom Viridiplantae; phylum Streptophyta; class Magnoliopsida; order Poales; family Poaceae; genus Aegilops; species Aegilops bicornis. The sequence goes on along the minus strand of CM038670.1, from coordinate 855,713,342 downwards.
AACAAGTACATTGCTAGCCCTTGTGCACCTCATGTTGATCCTATGCATCCTACCCTTGATGAGTCAATTGACTTGATTCGCAATCTTAGAACTGATCAACTTATCATTAGAGGCTTGCCTAGAAACTTGATTAGAAGTTTGCCAACTCTTAAGTGTGCCTACACCATATGGAAATTTCTTGAGGAACGTTTTCCAAATTATTCCTTGAAAAATCTAGATGAAATTCTTCATAAGTCTATTGCCTTGAGTAAGATGAATTTTAGTGATCCCACGTTTGGTGATTGTGTATTTGAGCTTACAAACCTTATGCGTGCCAAAGGAGATGTTGAAATTATTAGTGATATTATTTTGAAGCTATAAAATTCATAAACAAGATCATTGTCAAAATCACTCTAAGGAATTACCCTCTCTAGGATTTGATCCACCACATGACGATGTTGAACATGGATAGTATGATGAGGATGATGATAGTGACTTGATCTTGATGATGCAATGAGACACTTTGGTCTTATGGCAAATCTTGAGGATATATGGCAGGTGGAAAGGAATGGGTTCTTGATAGTGGATGTACCGATCACATGACCGGAGATAAAGATATATTTCGTGAGCTTGCTGAAAACGATAGTCCTCGAAAGTATGTCACTTTCGGTGACAACTCAAAGGGTAAGGTGGTTGGCCTCGGTAAGGTGACCATATCACATGATAGCTCCATACAAAATGTCATGCTCGTTGAATCTCTTGGCTACAACTTACTTTCAGTATCTAGACTTGCTGATTTCGGTTTCAATGTCCTATTCTGAAGTAGATTGCCAAGTGTTTCATAGAGATAATCATAAAATGGTCTTTACCGGTGTAATGAGAGGTGATCTATACATTGTAGATTTCACTAAAAGTCTCAACCTAGAACTTGCTTTATTGCTAAATCCTCTAAAGGTTGGTTATGGCATAGACGATTAGGTCATGTTGGCATGCGAAACCTTGACAAGCTTATTAAAGGAAATCATATCCTTCACATTAACAATGTCATATTTGATAAGGATAGACTTTGCAGAGCTTGTCAAGCAGGTAAACAGGTCGAGGAAGGCATCCCGTGAAGAACATCATGACCACAAGGAGGCCACTCGAGCTACTTCATATGGATCTTTTTGGTCCCAACGCCTACAAAAGTCTCCGTGGAAATTCTTTTGGTCTAGTTATAGTTGATGATTTTTCAAGATTTACGTGGGTGTTCTTTCTCGATGATAAATTGCAGGTTCAAAAGATCTTCAAAAACTTCGCTAGGAAGGCCCAAAATCAATTTGAAGTAAAGATCAAGAAGGTTCGTGACAGCGGAGCGGAGTTCAAGAACGCAAATGTGGACACCTTTCTTGACGAAGAAGGGATTTCACATGAGTTATCGGCTACATACACACCTCAACAAAATGGAGTTGTTGAGAGGAAGAACCGGACGCTCATCGAAATGGCGAGAACGATGCTTGATGAGTACAAGACGCCGAAGCACTTTTGGGCGGAAGCGGTTGAGACAGCTTATCATGCAACAAATCGCTTGTATCTTCACAAGCTACTCGGCAAGACGGTATATGAGCTCCTCACGGTAACAAACCCCAAGTTGGATACTTTCAGTATTCGGCTCAAAGTGCTACATTCTTGATAAGCATCGTCGTCCTAAATTTGCTCCTAAGTCTCATGAAGCTTTCCTACTTGGTTATGGCTCAAACTCTCACACATACCGTGTCTACAACAATTTCACCGAAAGGTTGAAGAAAGCGGTAGATGTGAAGTTTGATGAATCTAATGACTCGCAAGTAGAGCAATTGCCAATTGATGTAGGAGACAAAGATCCCTCGGAAGCAATCCAAGACTTGTCTATTGGCAAGATTAAGTCCAACGGAGGTGAAGGAGAGTCGTCGTCCGTCCAAGTGGAAGCTTCTACCTCACGTCAAGGTGAACCAAGAGTTGATATGGAAGCATCCACAAGTGGGACACACCAAGATGAAGAAAACGAGGAAGTGCATCAAGATGAACATCAACAACCTCCTTCTCCACAACGACAAGAGAGCAAACGCCAACAATGAAGAAGGCCAAGAAGAAGAACAAGATGAAGAATATGTTCAACTAAGACCCAAGCAAAAGCTGACACGATTTTGAGCAAGAATTTCTAAAGACCATCCCGTCGAGCAAATCTACAGCGATATCCAAACCGTGAGAATCACTCGCTCTAAAACTTCGTTTAGCTAACTTTTGTGAACACTATTCATTCATCTCTAGCATTGAACCTATGAAGGTTGAAGAAGCTTTGGAAGATCCGGATTGGATAAATGCCGTGCATGAAGAACTACACAACTTTGAGAGAAATCAAGTTTGGACATTGGTTGAGAAGCCCGACAACAACCACAACACCATCGGTACCAAATGGGTGTTTCGCAACAAGCAAGATGAAGATGTACAAGTAGTTCGCAACAAAGCACGTCTCGTCGCCCAAGGCTACACACAAGTCGAAGGTATTTACTATGGTGAGACTTATGCTCCCGTTACTAGACTTGAGTCCATTCACATCTTACTTGCCTATGCTAATCACCATGATATCACCTTGTACCAAATGGACATTAAAAGTGCTTTTCTAAATGGTGAAATAGAGGAGGAAGTTTATGTTAAACAACCTCCCGGCTTTGTTAATCCTAAGAAACTTGATCATGTTTACAAACTTCACAAAGCTCTTTATGGTCTTAAACAAGCTCCTAGAACATGGTATAAATGCTTGACCAAGTTCCTTATTGAAAAAGGCTTTGAAATTGGAAAAATAGATTCTACTCTTTTTACTAAAAGGGTCAATGGAGAACTATTTGTGTGCCAAATCTATGTTGATGATATTATATGTGGTTCTACTAACCCTCATTTTAGTGAAAAGTTTGGAAAGCTAATGTCGGAGAAGTTTGAGATGTCTATGATGAGTGAACTCAAATTCTTTCTTGGTTTGCAAATCAAGCAAACTAAGGAATGTACCTTTGTGTCTCAAAGAAGTACACCAAGGACTTGTTCAAGAAGTTCAATATGCAAGAATGCAAAGGTATGACTACACCCATGCCTACTAGTGGATATCTTGATTTAACCAAAGATGGTGAACTGGTTGATCAAAAGGTTTATCGCTCTATGATTGGTTCATTGTTATATCTATGTGCTTCACGTCCCGATATCATGCTAAGTGTGTGCATGTGTGCACGATATCAATCTGCTCCTAAAGAATGTCATCTTAAGGCCGTGAAAAGGATAGTGAGATACTTAATCCATACACCAAATTTTGGTATTTGGTATCCTAAGAGGGCCTCTTTCGATCTTGTTGGCTACTCCGACTCGGACTATGGCGGTGACAAGGTTGATAGAAAGTCCACTTGGTGCTTGTCAATTTCTTGGTAGATCTCTTGTGTCTTGGTCTTCCAAGAAACAAAACTTCAGTATCCTTGTCCACATGAAAGCGAGAATATATTGCCTCTTGTTCATGTTGTGCTCAATTACTTTGGATGACCAAAACTCTTACATATTATGGGATATATGTGTAACATGTTCCATTACTTTGTGACAATGAAAGTGCTATCAAGATTTCTCATAATCCGTGCAACACTCTTGAACTAAGCATATTGAAGTCCGTCATCATTTCATTCAAGATCATGTTGCTAAGGGTGACATTAATCTTAAGCATGTTACTTTTGAAAAGCAATTAGCGGATATATTCACTAAACCACTTGATGAGAGAGTGTTTTGCAGGTTAAGAGGTGAATTGAACATCATTGATGCTTCAAACTTGGAGTAGGAACTCCATGGGATACATGCAAGACATGAGCTTATGACTAATCCGTGATATTTCTCTTATGATGAAAATCTTATGTCTTGGATATATTTGCACCTTGCATGTTATCTAACCCATGTAGGTACTTGGATGAATCTAATTCTATGAGATTCTTGAAGGAAATATGCCCTAGAGGCAATAATAAATTTATTATTTATTTCCTTACATCATGATAAATGTTTATTATTCATGCTAGAATTGTATTAACCGGAAACATAATACATGTGTGAATATATAGACAAGCAGAGTGTCACTAGTATGCCTCTACTTGACTAGCTCGTTAATCGAAGATGGTTATGTTTCCTAACCATAGACATGAGTTGTCATTTGATTAACGGGATCACATCATTAGGAGAATGATCTGATTGACATGACCCATTCCGTTAGCCTAGCACTTGATCGTTTAGTATGTTGCTATTGCTTTCTTCATGACTTATACATGTTCACCGTAACTATGAGATTATGCAACTCCGTTTACGGAGGAACACTTTGGGTGCTACCAAAGCGTCACAACGTAACTGGGTGATTATAAAGGAGTACTACAGGTGTTTCCAAAGGTACATGTTGGGTTGGCGTATTTCGAGATTAGGTTTTGTCACTCCGATTGTCGGAGAGGTATCTCTGGGCCCTCTCGGTAATGCACATCATTATAAGCCTTGCAAGCAATGTGACCAATGAGTTGGTTACGGGATGATGCATTACTGAGCGAGTAAAGAGACTTGCGGTGGCGAGATTGAACTAGGTATTGGATACCGACGATCGAATCTCGGGCAAGTAACATACCGATGACAAAGGGAACAACGTATGTTGTTATGCGGTTTGACCGATAAAGATCTTCGTAGAATATGTAGGAGCCAATATGGGCATCCAGGTCCCGCTATTGGTTATTGACCGAGAATAGTTCTAGGTCATGTCTACATAGTTCTCGAACCCGTAGGGTCCGCACGCAAGGTTTCGATAGCGGTTATATTATGAGTTTATGAGTTTTGATGTACCGAAGGAGTTCGGAGTCCCAGATGAGATCGGGGACATGACGAGGAGTCTCGAAATGGTCGAGACGTAAAGATCGATATATTGGACGACTATATTCGGAGTTCGGAAAGGTTCGAATGATTCGGGTATTTTGAGTACCGGAGAGTTACGGAATTCGCCGGGAGAAGTATTGGGCCTTATTGGGCCCTGCGGAAAGAGAGAGGGCTGCCTAGGGCAGGCCGCGCCCCCATGGCCTAGTCCGAATGGAGTAGGGAGGGGCCGCACCCCTCCTTCCTTCCTTCTCTCTTCCCTTCCTTGTCTCCTACTCCTAATACATGGAAGGACTCCTAGTTGGACTAGGAAAGGGGGAATCGTACTCCAGGTGGGAGTAGTACTCCCCATGGCGCGACACTACTAGGGCGGGCCTCCTCCTCCGTCCCTCCTGTATAGCCGGGGGCAGGGGCACCCCATGGACACACAAGTTGATCTACGGATCGTTCCTTAGCCGTGTGCGGTGCCCCTCCACCATATTCCACTTCGGTCATATCGTCATGGAGCTTAGGCGAAGCCCTGCGCCGGAGAAGTCATATCGTCATGAGCTTAGGCGAAGCCCTGCGTCGGTGGAGCATCATCATCGTCCACCACGCCGTCTTGTGGAACTCATCCCCGACACTTTGCTGGATCGGAGTCCGGGATCGTCATCGAGCTGAGCGTGTGCAGAACTTCGGAGGTGCCGTCGTTTGGTACTTGGATCGGTCGGATCGTGAAGGCGTCTGACTACATCAACCGCGTTGTTATAACGCTTCCGCTTCACGGTCTCACGAGATGCGTGGACATACACTCTCCCCTCTCGTTGCTATGCCATCACCATGGTCTTGCGTGTGCGTAGGAAAATTTTTGAAATTACCCGTTCCCCAACGGTGGCATCCGAGCCTGGTTTTATGCGTTGATGTCATATGCTCGAGTAGAACACAAGTGAGTTGTGGGCGATATAAGTCATACTGCTTACCAGCATGTCATACTTTGGTTCAGCGGTATTGTGAGATGAAGCGGCCGGACCGACATTACAGCCAGACGCTTACGGCGAGACTGGTTTCACCGCTCCGAGCACTTTCGTTGCTTAAAGGTGACGGCGGGTGTCTGTCTCTCTCACTTTAGTTGAACCGAGTGTGGCTCGCCCGGTCCTTGCGAAGGTTAAAACAGCACCAACTTGACAAACTATCGTTGTGGTTTTGATGCGTAGGTAAGAACGGTTCTTGCTCAGCCCGTAGCAGCCACGTAAAACTTGCAACAACAAAGTAGAGGACGTCTAACTTGTTTTTGCAGGGCATGTTGTGATGTGATGTGGTCAAGGCATGATGCTATATTTTATTGTATGAGATGATCATGTTTTGTAACCGAGTTATCGGCAACTGGCAGGAGCCATATGGTTGTCGCTTTATTGTATAAAATGCAAACGCCATGTAATTGCTTTACTTTATCACTAAGCGGTAGCGATAGTCGTAGAAGCAATAGTTGGCGAAACAACAAAGATGCTACGATGGAGATCAAGGTATCGCGCCGGTGACGATGGTAATCATGGCGGTGCTTGGCGATGGAGATCACAAGCACAAGATGATGATGACCATATCATATCACTTATATTGATTGCATGTGATGTTTATCCTTTATGCATCTTATCTTGCTTTGATTGACGGTAGCATTATAAGATGATCTCTCACTAAAATTATCAAGAAGTGTTCTCCACGAGTATGCACCGTTGCGAAAGTTCTTCGTCTTTGAGACACCACGTGATGATCGGGTGTGATAGGCTCTACGTTCAAATACAACGGGTGCAAAACAGTTGCACGCAGAATACTCGAGTTAAACTTGACGAGCCTAGCATATAACAGATATGGCCTCGGAACACGGAGACCGAAAGGTCGAGCGTGAATCATATAGTAGATATGGTCAACATAGTGATGTTCACCATTGAAACTACTCCATCTCACGTGATGATCGGACATGGTTTAGTTGATTTGTATCACGTAATCACTTAGATGACTAGAGAGATGTCTATCTAAGTGGGAGTTCTTAAGTAATATGATTAATTGAACTTTAACTTATCATGAACTTAGTCCTGGTAGTATTTTGCAAATTATGTTTGTAGATCAATAGCTCGCGTTGTTGCTTCCCTATGCTTTTATATGGTTGTTATGATATGTTCCTATAGAAAATTGTATTGAAAAATGTTAGTAGCAATGATGCGGATTGGATCCGTGATCTGAGGTTTATCCTCATTGCTGCACAGAAGAATTATGTCCTTAATGCACCACTAGGTGACAGACCTATTGCAGGAGCAAATGCGGGCGTTATGAGCGTTTGGCTAGCTCAATATGATGACTACTTGATAGTTTAGTGCACCATACTTAACGGCTTAGAACCGGGTCTTCAAAGGCGTTTTGAGCGTCATGGACCATATGAGATGTTCCAGGAATTGAAGTTAATATTTCAAGCAAATACCGAGTTGAGAGATATGAAGTCTCCAACAAGTTCTATAGCTAAAAGATGGAAGAGAATCGCTCAACTAGTGAGCATGTTCTCAGATTATGCAGGTACTTCAATCGCTTGAATCAGAGTGGGAGTTAATCTTCCAGATAAGGCGATGATTGACAGAATTCTCTAGTCACCATCACTAAGTTACTAGAACTTCGTGATGAACTATAGTATGCAAGGGATGGCGAAAACTATTCGAGCTCTTACGTGATGTTGAAATCGTGAAGGTAGAAATCAAGAAAGAGCATCAAGTGTTGATGATTGACAAGACCACTAGTCTCAAGGAAAAGGGCAAAGGGAAGAAGGGGAACTTCAAGAGGAGCGACAAGCAAGTTGCTGCCGAGTGAAGAAGCCCAAGTCTGGACCTAAGCACGAGACTAAGTGCTTTTGCTGCAATGGAACTGGTCACTAGAAGCGGAACTACCCCAAGTATTTGGCGGATAAGAAGGATGGCAAAGTGAACAAAGGTATATTTGATATCTGATTATTGATGTGTATTTTACTAGTGTTCGTAGCAACCCCTCGGTATTTGATACTGGTTCAATTGCTAAGAGTAGTAACTTGAAGCGGAGTTGCAGAATGAACAGAAACTAGTTGAAGGGAAGTGACGATGAGTGTTGGAAGTAGTTCCAAGATTGATATGATCATCATCGCACACTCCCTATACTTTCGGATTAGTGTGGAACCTAAATAAGTGTTATTTGGTGTTGAGCATAAATATGATTTGATCATGTTTATTGCAATCTGATTATTCATTTAAGTAAGAGAATAAATTGTTGTTCTATTAACATGAATAAAACCTTATATGTAAAAACACCCAATGAAAATCGTTCATTGTATCACGATCATAGTGAAACACATATTAAAAATATAGAAACCAAAATAAGCAAAGTTAATAAAGATAGTGAAACTTATTTGTGTACTTTGCCGTTTATGTCATATTGGTGTAAAGCGCATGAAAAAACTCCATACTGATGGACTTTTGGAATCTCTTGTTTATGAATCATTTGATGCTTGCGAACCGTGCCTTTTGGGCATGATGACTAAAACTCCGTTCTCCGGAACAATGGAACAAGCTCTTGACTTATTGGAAATAATACATACCGATGTATGCGATTCAATGAGTGTTGTTGCTCATGGCAAGTATCATTATTTTCTGACCTTCACAGATGATTTGAGCAGATATGCGTATATCTTCTTGATGAAACATTAGTGCGAAATAGTTGAAAAGATCAAAGAATTTCAGAGTGAAGTAGAAAATCATCGTAACAAGAAAATAAAGTTTCTGCGATCTGATCGTGGAGATGAATATTTGAGTTACGAGTTTGGTCTTCAATTAAAACAAAGTGGAATAGTTTCACAGCTCACGCCACCTGGAACACCACAGCGTTATGGTGTGTCCGAACGTCGTAACCGTACTTTATTTTGATATGGTGCGATCAATGATGTCTCTTACCGATTTACCAATATCGTTTTAGGGTTATGCATAAGAGACAGCTGCATTCACGTTTAATAGGGCACCATCTAAATCCGTTGAGGCGACACCATATGAACTATGGTTTAACAAGAAACCTAAGCTGTCGTTTCTTAAAAGTTTGGAGTTGTGATACTTATGTGAAAAAGTTTTCACACGATAGCTCGTACCCAAATCGGAGAAGTGCGTCTTCATAGAATACCCAAAGGTAACTATTGGGTACACCTTCTATCACAGATCCGAAGGCAAGTTTTTCGTTGCTAAGATGGATCCTTTCTAGAGAAGAAGTTTCTCTCGAAAGAAGTGAGTGGGAGGAAAGTAGAACTTGATGAGGTAATTGTACCTTCTCCTTTATTGGAAAGTAGTTCATCACAGAAATCAGTTCGGTGATTCCTACACCAATTAGTGAGGAAGTTAATGATGATGATCATGAAACGTCGGATCAAGTTGCTACCAAACCTCGTAGGTCTTCCAGAGTAAGATCCGCACCAAAGTGGTACGGCAATCCTGTTACGGAAGTCATGCTACTAGATCATGACGAACCTACAAACTATGAAGAAGCGATGGTGAGCCCAGATTCCGCTAAATGGCTAGAAGCCATGAAATCTGAGATGGGATCCATGTATGAAAACAAAGTGTGGACTTTGGTTGACTTGCCCGAGGGTCGGCAAGCAATAGAAAATAAATGGAACTTTAAGAGGAAGGCGGACGTTGATAGTAGTGTTACTATCTACAAAGCTCGACTTGTCGCAAAAAGGTTTTGACAAGTTCAAAGTGTTAACTACAATGAGATTTTCTCAACTGTAGCGATGCTTAAGTCTGTCCGAATCATGTTAGCAATTGCCACAATTTATGAAATTTGGCAAATGGATGTAAAACTGCATTCTGAATGGGTTTACGGAGGAAGAGTTGTATATGATGCAACCAGGAAGGTTTTATCGATCCAAAGGGAGCTAACAAAGTGTGCAAGCTCCATGATCCATCTATGGACTGGTGCAAGCATCTCGGAGTTGGAATATACGCTTTGATAAGTTGATCAAAGCATATAGTTTATCTGACTTACGGTGAAGCTGTATTTACTAGAAAGTGAGTGGGAGCACTACGGACATTTACGATAAGTATATGTGAATGACATATTGTAGATCGGAAATAATGTAGAATTATTCTGCAAAGCATAAAGGAGTGTTTGAAAGGAGTTTTTCAAACAAAGACCTCGGTGAAGCTGCTTACATATTGAGCATCAAGATCTATAGAGATAGATCAAGACGCTTGATAAGTTTTTTCAATGAGTACATACCTTGACAAGATTTTGAAGTAGTTCAAAATGGAACAGTCAAAGAAAGAGTTCTTGCCTGTGTTAGAAGGTGTCAAATTGAGTAAGACTCAAAACCCGACCACGGCGAGAAGATAGAAAGAGAATGAAAGTCATTCCCTATGCCTTGGCCATAGGTTCTATAAAGTATGCCATGCTGTGTACCAGATCTATTGTATACCCTACACTGAGTTTGGCAAGGAGTACAATAGTGATCTAGGAGTAGATCAATCGACAGCGGTCAAAATTATCCTTAGTGGAATAAGGATATGTTTCTCGATTATGGAAGTGACAAAAGGTTCGTCGTAAAGGGTTACGTCGATGCAAGTTTTGACACAGATCTGGATGACTCTAAGTCTCGATCTAGATACATATTGAAAGTGGGAGCAATTAGCTAGAATAGCTCCTTGCGGAGCATTGTTGACATAGAAATTCGCAAATACTTACGAATCTGAATGTGACAGACCCGTTGACTAAAAATATCTCACAAGCAAAACATGATCACACCTTAGTACTCTTTGGGTGTTAATCACATAGCGATGTGAACTAGATTACTGACTCAAGTAAACCCTTTGGGTGTTGATCACATATCGATGTGAACTATGGGTGTTAATCACATGGTGATGTGAACTATTGCTGTTAAATCACATGGCGATGTGAACTAGATTATTGACTCTAGTGCAAGTGGGAGACTGAAGGAAATATGCCCTAGAGGCAATAATAAAGTTATTATTTATTTCCTTACATCATGATAAATGTTTATTATTCATGCTAGAATTGTATTAACCGGAAACAGAATACTGGTGTGAAAGTCTGGGCAAGCAGAGTGTCAGTAGTATGCCTCTACTTGACTAGCTCGTTAATCGAAGATGGTTATGTTTCCTAACCATAGACATGAGTTGTCATTTGATTAACGGGATCACATCATTAGGAGAATGATCTGATTGACATGACCCATTCCGTTAGCCTAGCACTTGATCGTTTAGTATGTTGCTATTGCTTTCTTCATGACTTATACATGTTCACGTAACTATGAGATTATGCAACTCCGTTTACGGAGGAACACTTTGGGTGCTACCAAAGCGTCACAACGTAATCTGGGTGATTATAAAGGAGTACTACAGGTGTTTCCAAAGGTACATGTTGGGTTGGCGTATTTCGAGATTAGGTTTTGTCACTCCGATTGTCGGAGAGGTATCTCTGGGCCCTCTCGGTAATGCACATCATTATAAGCCTTGCAAGCAATGTGACCAATGAGTTGGTTACGGGATGATGCATTCTGAGCGAGTAAAGAGACTTGCGGTGGCGAGATTGAACTAGGTATTGGATACCGACGATCGAATCTCGGGCAAGTAACATACCGATGACAAAGGGAACAACGTATGTTGTTATGCGGTTTGACCGATAAAGATCTTCGTAGAATATGTAGGAGCCAATATGGGCATCCAGGTCCCGCTATTGGTTATTGACCGAGAATAGTTCTAGGTCATGTCTACATAGTTCTCGAACCCGTAGGGTCCGCACGCTTAAGGTTTCGATGGCAGTTATATTATGAGTTTATGAGTTTTGATGTACCGAAGGAGTTCGGAGTCCCAGATGAGATCGGGGACATGACGAGGAGTCTCGAAATGGTCGAGACGTAAAGATCGATATATTGGACTAATATATTCGGAGTTCGGAAAGGTTCGAATGATTCGGGTATTTTGAGTACCGGAGAGTTACGGAATTCGCCGGGGAGAAGTATTGGGCCTTATTGGGCCCTCGGGAAAGAGAGAGGGCTGCCTAGGGCAGGCCGCGCGCCCATGGCCTAGTCCGAATTGGACTAGGGGAGGCCGCACCCTCCTTCCTTCCTTCTCTCTTCCCCTTCCTTGTCTCCTACTCTTAATACATGGAAGGACTCCTAGTTGGACTAGGAAAGGGGAATCCTACTCCGGTGGGAGTAGGACTCCCCATGGCGCACCCCTCCTAGGGCCGGCCTCCTCCTCCCTCCCTCCTTTATATACGGGGGCAGGGGGCACCCCATGGACACACAAGTTGATCTACGGATCGTTCCTTAGCCGTGTGCGGTGCCCCCCTCCACCATATTCCATCTCGGTCATATCGTCATGAGCTTAGGCGAAGCCCTGCTACCGGAGAAGTCATATCGTCATGGAGCTTAGGCGAAGCCCTGCGTCGGTGGAGCATCATCATCGTCACCACGCCGTCGTGCCGACGGAACTCATCCCGACACTTTGCTGGATCGGAGTCCGGGATCGCCATCGAGCTGAGCGTGTGCAGAACTCGGAGGTGCCGTGACGTTCGGTACTTGGATCGGTCGGATCGTGAAGACGTGCGACTACATCAACAGCGTTGTTATAACGCTTCGCTTCACGGTCTCACGAGTGCGTGGACATACACTCTCCTCTCGTTGCTATGCCATCACCATGGTCTTGCGTGTGCGTAGGAAATTTTTTGAAATTACCGTTCCCCAACAATTGCAACTCACTCACATCTTGAGCAATCTCTACATCACCAAGTCTCTACACAACGGTGGTTGAAGACAAGGAAGCACGAAACCATTCAAACATATCCTTTGACAAATTCTATGTTAAGCTTCATGATTGTAATTTTGGATACACAAGTGCTCTTTCTTGCAAAGACTAACCCATGTAGGTAGATGAACTCAAATTCCAAGTGGTTCTCCAAACTCTTGATGAGCTACATCAACCTTGAGCAACCCACACAAGTTCAACTACATGATTACGATCAACACCACCACCCAAGGTATGTTATTCCATCTTAGAGAAGCTTTACTCCAAGTCATGAGTCAAAGCAACTCTACAAGATGTGAATACATAAAGATGCTTAAACGAAAAATGGTAACCCCATTTTGAGCTTAAACGATGAGTATGACCTATGATCAAGTGATCTCACTTGACTCCTAAGTCAGTATACTCTAACATTGGTGACTTTGTCGCCAACCATCTCTAGATGAAGTTTTCTTGTGCTCTTTTCTGTGCTATTGCATTTGTCTCATGCATACTAGTTTCCCCTTTCAAAAAAAACTTCATCTAGATTTCTTTTCTTTTCTTTCTATTCTGCATTCCCTGCATCCAATTCATTGCAAATCTTTCGGTAAATTCCTTGCAAATCCTTGTGAGATCTTACTCGTCTAGTGAGCTGAGGTAACAAGTGTTTTCTCTGTGATGAACTCGGTCACATCGGTTTCTTGTTTTCGGTCTAATCGAAATCATTCGGTGCAACCGAAGCATCCAACTCGGTGCCACCGATTTCACAACAGGAAAAACATTTTTCCACTTATTCCTGCATTCTTTTGATCCAGCTCCACTCAATGAATCTTGTCCTCTACAAGCATCACATTTTTATCAGTGCTTTGTTCTGTGACTCAAGGACCAAACCCATTCACGACAAATTCCAGAAGACCCTTTTTGGAAATTGATGTCAAAGGGGGAGAGAGAGATCACATCAAAGCTTATCACTTCAACAAGGGGAGAGAGATATCTCCAGGGGGAGAGAATACTCAAGAAGAGAGTAATCTTCAAGGATCCCAGATGCTTGGTGTTCAAGAGGAGAGATGCCACATGTCTTCTTGAGGGGAAAGACATGTTCATATGTGCTTATTTGCATTAGCTCTATTTATTTGTTTCTTTGAGCTCTGATTTTGCATTTTGCTCTGATTTTATGTTCCCTATCTTCTCCCGTATCCCATGCTAGATTCAGGGGGCAAGACATCTGAGGGAAATAAATTCTCTAAATTCATTGCACATCTTTACCTTTGGGGACATGTCTATATTCAATGTGGTACTTAGTACTCACTCTTAACATGTCATCCCAGTCTTGGTACTCTTGTGGTTTCTTTTGTTTGCTCTGGCCGACAAGTGTATCTGTGTTATCTAACCCTATTTTCACAGGTTCATTCCATCCTAAGCCAACACAAGACCACAAGGTAAGTATATGCATCACAATCATGTGTATGAGGAATTCTTGCTGATGTGCATATTGTTTGCAAGAAGGACTCATGAGCATGAAGGTACATTTCCCATATTCACATCTTTTGCTCTGATGCATATAGCCAAGATACATGTAACACATTGCTTACTCTGTCATTGTTATGCTCTCACATGCTTCTATATTCCATACTCACATGATTGCATACATGTAGGGGGAGCCCATGCTTGTTACATGTCTTTCCAAAGCTTTACTTGCTATTCTCTATATCTTTATCTAGAGCTTTGATGTATGTTGTCATCAATTACCAAAAGGGGGATATTGAAAGCGAAGTGCTCCCTGGGTGATTTTGGTAATTAATGTCAACATATCTCTTGTTGGACTAACACCTTTGCCTAGTATGTTTCAGACAAGTTCAACAATGGAGTGGCATGGACTAAAGGATGTGGAACCCCTTCAAGACGCTAAGGACAAAGGATTGGCTCAAGCTCCAAGCTCAAGACTCTACATTTTCTATTTTAGTGATCCAAGATCACATTGAGTCTATAGGAAAAGCCAATACTATCAAGAGGGGATGAGGTGTTGCTTAATGGCTTGCTTGCTCAAAGTGCTTAGTGATATGCACCAAAACCCTCAACTACTTTCTCACATCCACATATGTCCTAAAACCAAAAGTCTAACTCGGCCCCACCGATTCTTTCTATCCGGCGCCACCGAAGTTCAGATGTCTTAGCCACTGCCACAAACCCTAGGCAAATCGTTCCACCCGATAGGGATCTCGGTCTCACCGAGATGGGATTATAATCTCGTGTATGTCCATTACCAAAATCGGTCTCACCGAGTTTGAGCAATCGGTACTACCTGTTGGGGAACGTAGTAATTTCAAAAAATTCCTACGCACACGCAAGATCATGGTGATGGCATAGCAACGAGAGGGAGAGTGTATGTCCACGCACCCTCGTGAGACCGTAAGCGGAAGCGTTATAACAACGTGGTTGATGTAGATAAATGCGTCTTTCACGATCCGACCGATCCAAGTACCGAGCATACGGCACCTCCGAGTTCTGCACACGTTCAGCTCGATGACGATCCCCGGACTCCGATCCAGCAAAGTGTCGGGGATGAGTTCCGTCAGCACGATGGCGTGGTGACGATGATGATGCTCCACAGGCGCAGGGCTTCGCCTAAGCTCCGCGACGATATGACCGAAGTGGAATATGGTGGAGGGGGGCACCGCACACGGCTAAGGAACGATCCGTAGATCAACTTGTGTGTCCATGGGGTGCCCCCTGCCCCCGTATATAAAGGAGGGAGGGAGGAGGAGGCCGCCTTAGGAGGGCGCCATGGGGAGTCCTACTCCCACCGGGAGTAGGATTCCCCTCTTTCCTAGTCCAACTAGGAGTCCTTCCATGTATTAGGAGTAGGAGACAAGGAAGGGGAAGAGAGAAGGGAAGGAAGGAGGGGGTGCGGCTCCTCCCCCTAGTCCAATTCGGACTAGTCCAAGGGAAGGGGTGCGGCCACTCTTTTGGCCCTTTCTCTCCTTTCCCGTATGGCCCAAAGAGGCCCAATACGAATTCCCGTAACTCTCCGGTACTCCGAAAAATACCCGAATCACTCGGAACATTTCCGAACTCCGAATATAGTCGTCCAATATATCGATCTTTACGTCTCGACCATTTCAAGACTCCTCGTCATGTCCCCGATCTCATCCGGGACTCCGAACTCCTTCGGTACATCAAAACTCATAAACTCATAATAAAACTGTCATCGTAACCTTAAGCGTGCGGACCCTACGGGTTCGAGAACTATGTAGACATGACCTAGAACTATTCTTGGTCA
The DNA here is from genome assembly GCA_021605145.1 of Aegilops bicornis. Lineage (NCBI taxonomy): Eukaryota > Viridiplantae > Streptophyta > Magnoliopsida > Poales > Poaceae > Aegilops > Aegilops bicornis. Next base: position 855,697,418 of record CM038670.1, on the reverse strand, counting down.
ATAACCAATAGCGGAACCTGGATGCCCATATTGGCTCCTACATATTCTACGAAGATCTTTATCGGTCAAACCGCATAACAACATATGTTGTTCCCTTTGTCATCGGTATGTTACTTGCCCGAGATTTGATCGTCGGTATCCAATACCTAGTTCAATCTAGATTCTTGGCAAGTCTCTTTACTCGTTCGTAATGCAACATTCCGTAACTAACTCATTAGCTACATTGCTTGCAAGGCTTATAGTGATGTGCATTACCGAGAGGGCCCAGATACCTCTCCGACAATAGGAGTGACAAAACCTAATCTCGAAATCGCCAACCCAACATGTACCTTTGGAGACACCTGTAGTACTCCTTTATAATCACCCGATTACGTTGTGACGTTTGGTAGCACCCAAAGTGTTCCTCCGTAAACGGAGTTGCATAATCTCATTGTTACAGGAACATGTATAAGTCATGAAGAAAGCAATAGCAATATACTAAGCGATCAAGTGCTAGGCTAACGGAATGGGTCATGTCAATCACATCATTCTCCTAATGATGTGATCCCATTAATCAAATAACAACACATGTCTATGGTTAGGAAACATAACCATCTTTGATTAATGAGCTAGTCAAGTAGAGGCATACTAGTGACTATATGTTTGTCTATGTATTCACACATGTATCATGTTTCCGATTAATACAATTCTAGCATGAATAATAAACATTTATCATGATATGAGGAAATAAATAATAACTTTATTATTGCCTCTAGGGCATATTTCCTTCAGTCTCCCACTTGCACTAGAGTCAATAATCTAGTTCACATCATCATGTGATTCAACACTAATATTCACATCTGTATGTGATTAGCACCCATAGTTCACATCGTCATGTGACCAACACCCAAAGGGTTTACTAGAGTCAATAATCTAGTTCACATCGCTATGTGATTAACACCCAAAGAGTACTAAGGTATGATCATGTTTTGCTCGTGAGAGAAGTTTAGTCAATGGGTGCATCACATTCAGAGCCGTATGTATTTTGCAAATATTCTATGTCTACAATGCTCGCACTTGCGGAGCTACTCTAGCTAATTGCTCCCACTTTCAATATGTATCCAGATTGAGACTTAGAGTCATCTGGATCAGTGTAAAAAGCTTGCATCGATGTAACTCTTTCTGACGGGCTCTTTTATCACCTCCATAATCGAGAAATATTTCCTTAGTCCTCACTAAGGATGTTCTTGACCAATGTCGATGATCTACTCCTAGATCACTATTGTACTCCTTGTCAAATTCAGAGTAAGGTATACAATAGGTCTGGTACATAGCATAGCATACTTTATAGAACCTATGACTAAGGCATAGGGAATGACTTTTCATTCTCTTTCTATTTTCTGCTTTGGTCGGGATTTGAGTCTTACTCAATTTCAAACATTGTAACACAGGCTAGAGACTCTTTCTTTTACTTTTGCATTTTGAACTACTTTAAAATCTTGTCAAGGTATGTACTCATTGAAAAACTTATCAAGCGTCTTGATCTATCTCTATAGATCTTGATGCTCAATATGTAAGCAGTTTCACCGAGGTCCTTCTTTGAAAAACTCCTTTCAAATACTCCTTTATGCTTTGCAGAATAATTCTACATTATTTCCGATCAACAATATGTCATTCACATATACTTATCAGAAATGCTGTAGTGCTCCGACTCACTTTCTTGTAAATACAGGCTTCTCCAAAAGTCTGTATAAAACCATATGCTTTGATCAAATCGTCAAGCATATATTCCAACTCTGAGATGCTTGCACCAGTCCATAGATGGATCGCTAGAGCTTGCATATTTTGTTAGCTCCTTTAGGATTGACAAAACCTTCTGGTTGCATCATATACAACTCTTCTTTAATAAATCCATGAAAGAATGTAGTTTTGACATCCATTTGCCAGATTTCATAAAATGTGGCAATTGCTAACATGATTCGGACAGACTTAAGCATCGCTACTGATTGAGAAAATCTCATTGTAGTCAACACCTTGAACTTGTCAAAAACCTTTTTGTGACAAGTCGAGCTTTGTAGATAGTAACACTACTATCGGTGTCCATCTTCCTCTTGAAGATCCATTTATTTAACATGGCTTGCTGATCATCGAGCAAGTCAATCAAAATCCATACTTTGTTCTTATACATGGATCCTATCTCAGATTTCATGGCCTCAAGCCATTTCGCGAATCTGGGCTCATCATCGCTTCCTCATAGTTCAGAGGTTCATCATGGTCTAGTAACATGACTTCCTGAACATGATTACCGTACCAATCTGGTGCAGATCTTACTCTAGAAGACCTATGAGGTTTGGTAGCAACTTGATCTGAAGTTTCATGATCATCATCATTAACTTCCTCACTAATTGGTGTAGGAATCACTGGAGCTGATTTCTGTGATGAACTACTTTCCAATAAGGGAGAAGGTACAATTACCTCATCAAGTTCTACTTTACTCCCACTCACTTCTTTCGAGAGAAACTTCTTCTCTAGAAAGGATCCATCTTAGCAACGAAAAACTTGCCTTCGGATCTGTGATAGAAGGTGTACCCAATAGTTACCTTTGGGTATTCTATGAAGAAGCACTTCTCCGATTTGGGTTCGAGCTTATCAGGTGAAAACTTTTTCACATAAGCATCACAACTCCAAACTTTTAAGAAACGACAGCTTAGGTTTTTGTTAAACCATAGTTCATTCGGTGTCGTCTCAACGGATTTAGATGGTGCCCTATTAAACGTGAATGCAGCTGTCTCTAATGCATAACCCCAAAAGCGATATTGGTAAATCGGTAAGAGACATCATTGATCGCACCATATCAAAATAAAGTACTGATTCTGACGTTCGGACACACCATAACGTTGTGGTGTACCATGTGGCGTGAGCTGTGAAACTATTACACATTGTTTTAATTGAAGACCAAACTCGTAACTCAAATATTCATCTCCACGATCAGATCGCAGAAACTTTATTTTCTTGTTACGATGATTTTCCACTTCACTCTGAAATTCTTTGATCCTTTCAACTATTCCAGACTTATGTTTCATCAAGTAGATGTACCCATATCTACTCAAATCATCTTGTGAAGGTCAGAAAAATAACGATACTTGCCACGAGCATCAACACTCATTGGATCGCATACATCGGTATATATGTGTTATTTCCAACAAGTCAGTAGCTTGTTCCATTGTTCCGGAGAACGGAGTTTTAGTCATCTTGCCCAAAAGGCACGGTTCGCAAACATCAAATGATTCATAACCAAGTGATTCCAAAAATCCATCTTTATGGAGTTTCTTCATGCGCTTTATACCGATATGACCCAAACGGCGGTGCCACAAATAAGTTGCACTATCATTATTAACTTTGCATCTTTTGGCATCAATATTATGAATATGTGTATCACTACGATCGAGATCCAATAAACTATTTTCATTGGGTGTATGACCATTGAAGGTTTTATTCATGTAAACAGAACAACAATTATTCTCTGACTTTAAATGAATAACCGTATTGCAATAAACATGATCAAATCATATTCATGCTCAACGCAAAAAACAAAAAACATAAATTTAGGTATAACACTAATCCCCAAACTATAGTGAGTCTGCGATGATGATCATATCAATCTTGAAACTACTTTCAACACACATCGTCACTTCACCCTTAACTAGTTTCTGTTTATTATGCAACTCCCGTTTCGAGTTACTATTTAGCAACTGAACCAGTACCAAATACCGAGGGGTTGCTATAAACACTAGTAAGGCACACATCAGTAACCTGTTTATCAAATATACTCTTGTTTACTTTGCCATCCTTCTTATCCACCAAATATTCAGGGTATTTCTGCTTCCAGTGACTATTTCCTTTGCAGTGTAAGCACTCAGTTTCAGGTTTTGGTCCAGCTTTGGGCTTCTTCGCGGGAGTGACAACTTGCTTGTCATTCTACTTGAAGTTCCCTTTCTTTCCCTTTACCCTTTTCTTGAAACTAGTGGTCTTGTCAATCATCAACACTTGATGCTCTTTCTTGATTTCTACCTTCGTTGATTTCAACATCATGAAGAGCTCGGGAATCGTTTTCGTCATTCCTTGCATACTATAGTTCATCACGAAGTTCTAATAACTTAGTGATGGTGACTAGAGAATTTTGTCAATCACTATCTTATCTGGAAGATTAACTCCCACTTGATTCAAGCGATTGAAGTACCCAGACAATCTGAGCACATGCTCACTAGCTGAGCGATTCTCCTCCATCTTTTAGCTATAGAACTTGTTGGAGACTTCATATCTCTCAACTCGGGTATTTGCTTGAAATATTAACTTCAACTCCTGGAACATCTCATATGGTCCATGACGTTCAAAACGTCTTTGAAGTCCCGATTCTAAGCCGTTAAGTATGGTGCACTAAACTATCAAGTAGTCATCATATTGAGCTAGCCAAACGTTCATAACGTCTGCATTTGTTCCTGCAATAGGTCTGTCACCTAGCGGTGCATTAAGGACATAATTCTTCTGTGCAGCAATGAGGATAAACCTCAGAACACGGATCCAATCCGCATCATTGCTACTAACATTTTTCAATACAATTTTCTCTAGGAACACATATAAAAACATAGGGACGCAACAACGCGAGCTATTGATCTACAACATAATCTGCAAAATACTACCAGGACTAAGTTCATGATAAATTAAAGTTCAATTAATCATATTACTTAAGAATTCCCACTTAGATAGACATCCCTCTAATCTTCTAAGTGATTACGTGATCCATATCAACTACACCATGTTCGATCGTCACGTGAGATGGAGTAGTTTCAACGGTGAACATCAATATGTTGATCATATCTACTATATGATTCACGCTCGACCTTTCGGTCTCCGTGATCCGAGGCCATATCTGTTATATGCTAGGCTCGTCAAGTTTAACCTGAGTATTCCGCGTGTGCAACTGTTTTGCACCCGTTGTATTTGAACGTAGAGCCTATCACACCCGATCATCACCTGGTGTCTCAAAGACGAAGAACTTTATAGCGGTGCATACTCAGGAGAACACTTCTTGATAATTTTAGTGAGAGATCATCTTATAATGCTACCGTCAATCAAAGCAAGATAAGATGCATAAAGGATAAACATCACATGCAATCAATATAAGTGATATGATATGTCCATCATCATCTTGTGCTTGTGATCTCCATCTCCGAAGCACCGTCGTGATCACCATCGTCACCGGCGCGACACCTTGATCTCCATCGTAGCATTGTTGTCGTCTCGCCAACTATTGCTTCTACGACTATCGCTACCGCTTAGTGATAAAGTAAAGCAATTACTGTTGGGGAACGTAGTAATTTCAAAAAAATTCCTACGCACACACAAGACCATGGTGATGGCATAGCAACGAGAGGGGAGAGTGTATGTCCACGTACCCTCGTAGACCGTAAGCGGAAGCGTTATAACAACGCGGTTGATGTAGTCGTACGTCTTCACGATCCGACGGATCCAAGTACCGAACACACGGCACCTCCGAGTTCAGCACACGTTCAGCTCGATGACGATCCCCGGGCTCCAATCCAGCAAAGCGTCGGGGATGAGTTCCGTCAGCACGACGGCGTGGTGACGATGATGATGCTCCACCGGCGCAGGGCTTCGCCTAAGCTCCGCGATGATATGACCGAAGTGGAATATGGTGGAGGGGGGCACCGCACACGGCTAAGGAACGATCCGTAGATCAACTTGTGTGTCATGGGGTGCCCCCCTGCCCCCGTATATAAAGGAGCAAGGGGGTGCGGCGGCCCTAGGAGGAGGCGGCTGGAGGAGTCCTACTCCCACCGGGAGTAGGACTCCCCCCTTCCTAGTTGGATTAGGACTTGGGGGAAGAGGAAGGGGCGCCGCCTCTCCTTGTCCTATTCGGACTAGGGGGAGGCGCGCCTGCCCTGGCCGCCCTCCTCTTCTCCCTTATGGCCCATTAAGGCCCATTGACCCCCTGGGAGGGTTCCGGTAACCCCCCGGTGTTCCGGTAAAATCCCGATTTCACCCGGAACTATTCCGAAGTCCAAACATAGGCTTCCAATATATCAATCTTTATGTCTCAACCATTTCGAGACTCCTCGTCATGTCCGTGATCACATCCGGGACTCCGAACAAACTTCGGTACATCAATACTTATAAACTCATAATAAACTGTCATCGTAACGTTAAGCGTGCGGACCCTACGGGTTTGAGAACTATGTAGACATGACCTAAAACTATTCTCGGTCAATAACCAATAGCGGAACCTGGATGCCCATATTGGTTCCTACATATTCTTCGAAGATCTTTATCGGTCAAACCGCATAACGACATACGTTGTTCCCTACGTCATCAAGATGTTACTTACCCGAGATTCGATCGTCGGTATCCAATACCTAGTTCAATCTCGTTACCGCAAGTCTCTTTACTCGTTCCGTAATACATCATCTCACAACTAACTTATTAGTTGCAATGCTTGCAAGGCTTATGTGATGTGTATTACCGAGAAGGCCTAGAGATACCTCTCCGACAATCGGAGTGACAAAACCTAATCTCGAAATACGCCAACCCAACATGTACCTTTGGAGACACCTGTAGTACTCCTTTATAATCACCCGATTCGTTGTGGACGTTTGGTAGCACCCAAAGTGTTCCTCCGGTAAACGGGAGTTGCATAATCTCATAGTTACAGGAACATGTATAGGTCATGAAGAAAGCAATAGCAACATACTAAACGATCAAGTGCTAGGCTAACGGAATGGGTCAAGTCAATCACATCATTCTCCTAATGATGTGATCACGTTAATCAAATGACAACTCATGTCTATGGCTAGGAAACTTAACAATCTTTGATTCAACGAGCTAGTCAAGTAGAGGCATACTAGTGACACTATGTTTGTCTATGTATTCACACATGTATTATATTTCCGGTTAATACAATTCTAGCATGAATAATAAACATTTATCATGAAATAAGGAAATAAATAATAACTTTATTATTGCCTCTAGGGCATATTTCCTTCAGTCTCCCACTTGCACTAGAGTCAATAATCTAGTTCACATCATCATGTGATTCAACACTAATATTCACATCTGTATGTGATTAACACCCATAGTTCACATCGTCATGTGACCAACACCCAAAGGGTTACTGGAGTCAATAATCTAGTTCACATCGCTATGTGATTAACACCCAAAGAGTACTAAGGTATGATCATGTTTTTCTCGTGAGAGAAGCTTAGTCAACGGATCTGTCACATTCAGAGCCGTATGTATTTTGCAAATATTCTATGTCTACAATGCTCTGCATGGAGCTACTCTAGCTAATTGCTCCCACTTTCAATATGTATCCAGATTGAGACTTAGAGTCATCTGGATCAGTGTAAAAAACTTGCATCGATGTAACTCTTTACGACGGGCTCTTTTATCACCTCCATAATCGAGAAATATTTCCTTAGTCCTCACTAAGGATGTTCTTGACCAACGTCCGATGATCTACTCCTAGATCACTATTGTACTCCTTGCCAAATTCAGAGCAAGGTATACAATAGGTCTGGTACATAGCATAGCATACTTTATAGAACCTATGGTCGAGGTATAGGGAATGACTTTCATTCTCTTTTCTATTTTCTGCCGTGGTCGGGATTTGAGTCTTTACTCAATTTCACACCTTTGCAACACAGGCAAGAACTATTTCTTTGACTGTTCCATTTTGAACTATTTCAAAATCTTGACAAGGTATGTACTTATTGAAAAACTTATCAAGCGTCTTGAGCTATCTCAATAGATCTTGATGCTCAATATGTAAGCAGCTTCACCGAGGTCCTTCTTTGAAAAACTCCTTTAAAATACTCCTTTATGCTTTGCAGAATAATTCTACATTATTTCCGATCAACAATATGTCATTCACATATACTTATCAGAAATGCCGTAGTGCTCCCACTCACTTTCTTGTAAATACAGGCTTCTCCAAAAGACTGTATAAAACCATATGCTTTTATAACACTATCAAAGCGTTTATTCCAACTCCGAGATGCTTGCACCAGTCCATAGATGGATCGCTGAAGCTTGCACATTTTGTTAGCTCCTTTAGGATTGACTTAACCTTCTGGTTGCATCATATACAATTCTTCTTTAATAAATCCATTAAAGAATGTAGTTTTGACATCCATTTGCCAGATTTCATAAAATGTGGCAATTGCTAACATGATTCGGACAGACTTAAGCATCGATACGAGTGAGAAAATCTCATCGTATTCAACACCTTGAACTTGTCGAAAAACCTTTTTGCAACAAGTCGAGCTTTGTAGATAGTAACACTACTATCAGTGTCCGTCTTCCTCTTGAAGATCCATTTACTTAACTTGACTTGCTGATCATCGAGCAGGTCAACCAAAGTCCACACTTTGTTCTTATATATGGATCCTATCTCAGATTTTATGGCCTCAAGCCATTTTGCGGAATCTGGGCTCATCATCGCTTCCTCATAGTTCGTAGGTTCATCATGGTCTAGTAACATGACTTCTAGAATCGGATTACCGTACCACTCTGGTGCGGATCTTACTTTGGAAGACCTACGAGGTTTGGTAGCAACTTGATCTGAAGTTTCATGATCATCATCATTAACTTCCTTACTAATTGGTGTAGGAATCACTGGAACTGATTTCTGTGATGAACTACTTTCCAATAAGGGAGAAGGTACAATTCCCTCATCAAGTTCTACTTTCCTCCCACTCACTTCTTTCGAGAGAAACTTCTTCTCTAGAAAGGATCCATCTTAGCAACGAATAACTTGCCTTCGGATCTGTGATAGAAGGTGTACCCAATAGTTACCTTTGGGTATTCTATGAAGACGCACTTTTCCGATTTGGGTTCGAGCTTATCAGGTGAAAACTTTTTCACATAAGCATCACAACTCCAAACTTTAAGAAATGACAGCTTAGGTTTACTACTAAACCATAGTTCATACGGTGTCTTCTCAACGGATTTAGATGGTGCCCTTTTAACGTGAATGCAGCTGTCTCTAATGCATAGCCCCAAAACGATATTGGTAAATCGGTAAGAGACATCATTGATCGCACTATATCAAAATAAAGTACGGTTACGACGTTCGGACACACCATAACGTTGTGGTGTTCCAGGTGGCGTGAGCTGTGAAACTATTCCACATTGTTTTAATTGAAGACCAAACTCGTAACTCAAATATTCATCTCCACGATCAGATCGCAGAAACTTTATTTTCTTGTTACGATGATTTTCCACTTCACTCTGAAACTCTTTGAACCTTTCAACTATTTCAGACTTATGTTTCATCAAGTAGATATACCCATATCTGCTCAAATCATCTGTGAAGGTCAGAAAATAACGATGCCCGCCACGAGCCTTAATACTCATTGGTCTGCATACATCAGTATGTATTATTTCCATTAAGTTTGTTGCTCGTTCCATTGTTCCGAAGAACGGAGTTTTAGTCATCTCGCCCAAAGGCACGGTTCGCAAGCATCAAATGATTCATCACCAAGTGATTCCGAAAATCCATCTTTTATGGAGTTTCTTCATGCGCTTTACACCGATATGACCCAAACGGCAGTACCACAAATAAGTTGCACTATCATTATTAACTTTGCATCTTTCGGCATCAATATTATGAATATGTGTATCACTACGATCGAGATCCAACAAACTAGTTTCATTGGGTGTATAACCATCGAAGGTTTTATTCATGTAAACAGAATAACAATTATTCTTTAATTTTAAATGAATGACCATTTTGCAATAAACATGATCAAATCATATTCATGCTCAACGCAAACGCTAAATAACATTTATTTGGCCTTTAACACTAATCTCGAAAGTATAGGGAGTGTGTGATGATGATCATATCAATCTTGGAACTACTTCCAACACTCATCGTCACCTACCCTTCAACTAGTCTCTGTTTATTCTGTAACTCCTGTTTCGAGTTACTAATCTTAGCAACCGAACGAGTATCAAATACTCAGGGGCTACTATAAACACTAGTAAGGCACACATCAATAACCTGTATATCAAATATACTCTTGTTCACTTTGCCATCCTTCTTATCCACCAAATATTCAGGGCATTTCCGCTTCAAGTGACCATTTCCTTTGCGTTAGAAGCACTTAGTTTCGTGCTTTGGTCCAGTTTTGGGCTTCTTCGGGAGTGACAACTTGTTTGCCATTCTACTTGAAGTTTCCCTTTCTTTCCCTTTGCCCTTTTCTTGAAACTAGTGGTCTTCTCAATCATCAACACTTGATGCTCTTTCTTGATTTCTACCTTCGTCGATTTCAACATCACGAAGAGCTCGGGAATCGTTTTCGTCATCCCTTGCATACTATAGTTCATCACGAAGTTCTAGTAACTTAGTGATGGTGACTAGAGAATTCTGTCAATCACTATCTTATCCGGAAGATTAACTCCCACTTGATTCAAGCGATTGAAGTACCCGGACAATCGAGCACATGCTCACTAGTTGAGCAATTCTCCTCCATCTTTTAGCTATAGAACTTGTTGGAGACTTCATATCTCTCAACTCGGGTATTTGCTTGAAATATTAACTTCAATTCCTGGAACATCTCATATGGTCCATGACGTTCAAAACGTCTTTGAAGTCCCGATTCTAAGCCGTTAAGCATGGTGCACTAAACTACAAAGTAGTCATCATATTGAGCTAGCCAAACATTCATAACGTCTGCATCTGCTCCTGTAATAGGTCTGTCACCTAGCGGTGCATCAAGGACATAATTCTGCTGTGCAGCAATGAGGATAAACCTCAGATCACGGATCCAATCCGCATCATTGCTACTAACATCTTTCAACACAGTTTTCTCTAGGAACATATTAAAATAAACATATGAAAGCAACAACCATAGGGAAGCAACAACGCGAGCTATTGATCTACAACATAATTTGCAAAATACTACCAGGACTAAGTTCATGATAAGTTAAAGTTCAATTAATCATATTACTTAAGAACTCCCACTTAGATAGACATCCCTCTAATCTTCTAAGTGATTACGTGATCCATATTAACTACACCATGTCCGATCGTCACGTGAGATGGAGTAGTTTCAACGGTGAACATCAATATGTTGATCATATCTACTATATGATTCACGCTCGACCTTCTTCGGTCTCCGTGTTCCGAGGCCATATCTATTATATGCTAGGCTCGTCAAGTTTAACTCGAGTATTCGGCGTGCGCAACTGTTTTGCACCCATTGTATTTGAGCGTAGAGCCTATCACACCCGATCATCACGTGGTGTCTCAAAGTACGAAGAACTTTACGCAACGGTGCATACGCAGGGAGAACACTTCTTGATAATTTTAGTGAGAGATCATCTTATAATGCTACCGTCAATCAAAGCAAGATAAGATGCATAAAGGATAAACATCACATGCAATCAATATAAGTGATATGATATGGCCATCATTATCTTGTGCTTGTGATCTCCATCTCCGAAGCACCGTCATGATCACCATTGTCACCGACGCGACACCTTGATCTCCATCGTAGCATCGTTGTCGTCTCGCCAACTATTGCTTCTACGACTATCGCTACCGCTTAGTGATAAAGTAAAGCAATTACATGGCTTTTGCATTTCATACAATAAAGCGAGAACCATATGGCTCCTGCCCGATTGCCGATAACTTCGGTTACAAAACATGATCATCTCGTACAATAAATATAGCATCATGTCTTGACCATATCACATCACAACATGCCCTGCAAAAACAAGTTAGACGTCCTCTACTTTGTTGTTGCAAGTTTTACGTGCCTGCTACGGGCTGAGCAAGAACCGTTCTTACCTACGCATCAAAACCACAAGGATAGTTTGTCAAGTTGGTGTTGTTTTAACCTTCGCAAGGACCGGGCGTAGCCACACTCGGTTCAAATAAAGTGAGAGAAACAGACACCCGCCGGTCACCTTTAAGCAACGAGTGCTCGAAGCGGTGAAACCAGTCTCGCGTAAGCGTACGCGTAATGTCGGTCCGGGCCGCTTCATCTCACAATACCGCTGAGCCAAAGTATGACATGCTGGTAAGCAGTATGACTTATATCGCCCACAACTCACTTGTGTTCTACTCGTGCATATGACATCTACGCATAAAACCAGGCTCTGATACCCTTTGTTGGGGAACGTAGTAATTTCAAAAAAATTCCTACGCACACACAAGACCATGGTGATGGCATAGCAACGAGAGGGGAGAGTGTATGTCCACGCCCTCGTGAGACCGTGGCGGAAGCATTATAACAACGCGGTTGATGTAGTCAGACGTCTTCACGATCCGACCGATCCAAGTACCGAACGCACGGCACCTCCGAGTTCAGCACACGCTCAGCTCGATGGCGATCCCGGGCTCCGATCCAGCAAAGCGTCGGGGATGAGTTCCGTCATGACGGCGTGGTGGCGATGATGATGCTCCATCAGCAGGGCTTCGCCTAAGCTCCGCGACAATATGACGAAGTGGAATATGGTGGAGGGCACCGCACACGGCTAAGGAACGATCCGTAGATCAAGTTGTGTGTTCTTGGGGGCCCCCTGCCCCCGTATATAAAGGAGCAAGGGGGGTGCGGCCGGCCCTAGGAGGAGGCGCGCCGGAGGAGTCCTACTCCCACCGGGAGTAGGACTCCCCCCCCCCTTTTCCCTAGTTGGATTAGGACTTGGGGGAGGGGAAAGAGGAAGGGGGGCGCCGCCCCCCCCCCCCCTCTCCTTGTCCTATTCGGACTAGGGGGGAGGGGGCGCGCGGCCTGCCCTGGCCGGCCCTCCTCTTCTCCCTTATGGCCCATTAAGGCCCATTGACCCCGGAGGGTTCCGTAACCCCGATGTTCGGTAAAATCGATTTCACGGAACTATTCCAAGTCCAAACATAGGCTTCCAATATATCAATCTTTATGTCTCGACCATTTCGAGACTCCTCGTCATGTCCGTTATCACATCTGGGACTCGAACAAACTTCGCACATCAATACTTATAAACTCATAATAAAAGTCATCGTAACGTTAAGCGTGCGGACCCTATGGGTTCGAGAACTATGTAGACATGACCTAAAACTATTCTCGGTCAATAACCAATAGCGGAACCTGGATGCCCATATTGGTTCCTACATATTCTTCGAAGATCTTTATCGGTCAAACCGCATAACGACATATGTTGTTCCCTTTGTCATCGGTATGTTACTTACCCGAGATTCGATCGTCGGTATCCAATACCTAGTTCAATCTCGTTACACGGCAAGTCTCTTTACTCGTTCCGTAATACATCATCTCACAACTAACTTATTAGTTGCAATGCTTGCAAGGCTTATGTGATGTGTATTACCGAAGGCCTAGAGATACCTCTCCGACAATCGGAGTGACAAAACCTAATCTCGAAATCGCCAACCCAACATGTACCTTTGGAGACACCTGTAGTACTCCTTTATAATCACCCGATTCACGTTGTGACGTTTGGTAGCACCAAAGTGTTCCTCCGTAAACGGAGTTGCATAATCTCATAGTTACAGGAACATGTATAGGTCATGAAGAAAGCAATAGCAACATACTAAGCGATCAAGTGCTAGGCTAACGGAATGGGTCAAGTCAATCACATCATTCTCCTAATGATGTGATCCCGTTAATCAAATGACAACTCATGTCTATGGCTAGGAAACTTAACCATCTTTGATTCAACGAGCTAGTCAAGTAGAGGCATACTAGTGACACTATGTTTGTCTATGTATTCACACATGTATTATGTTTCCGGTTAATACAATTCTAGCATGAATAATAAACATTTATCATGAAATAAGGAAATAAATAATAACTTTATTATTGCCTCTAGGGCATATTTCCTTCAATTACATGGCGTTTGCATTTCATACAATAAAGCGACAACCATATGGCTCTCGCGATTGCCGATATAACTCGGTTACAAAACATGATCATCTCATACAATAAAATATAGCATCACGTCTTGACCATATCACATCACAACATGCCCTGCAAAAACAAGTTAGACGTCCTCTACTTTGTTGTTGCAAGTTTTACGTGGCTGCTACGGGCTGAGCAAGAACCGTTCTTACCTACGCATCAAAACCACAGCGATAGTTTGTCAAGTTGGTGCTGTTTTAACCTTCGCATAAGGACCGGGCGAGCTACACTCGGTTCAACTAAAGTGAGAGAGAGATACCCGCGGTCACCTTTAAGCAACGAGTGCTCGCAACGGTGAAACCAGTCTCGCGTAAGCGTACGCGTAATGTCGGTCCGGGCCGCTTCATCTCGCAATACCGCTGAACCAAAGTATGACATGCTGGTAAGCAGTATGACTTATATCGCCCACAACTCACTTGTGTTCTACTCGTGCATATGACATCAACGCATAAAACCAGGCTCGGATGCCATCGCTGGGAGCGTAGTAATTTCAAAAATTTCCACGCACACGCAAGATCATGGTGATGGCATAGCAACGAGAGGGGAGAGTGTATGTCCACGCACCCTCGTGAGACCGTAAGCGGAAGCGTTATAACAACGCGGTTGATGTAGTCGTGACGTCTTCACGATCCGACCGATCCAAGTACCAACGCACGGCACCTCCGAAGTTCAGCACACGTTCAGCTCGATGGCGATCCCCGGGCTCCGATCCAGCAAAGCGTCGGGGATGAGTTCCGTCACAAGACGACGGGCGTGGTGACGATGATGATGCTCCACCGGCGCAGGGCTTCGCCTAAGCTCCGCGACGATATGACCGAAGTGGAATATGGTGGAGGGGGGCACCGCACACGGCTAAGGAACGATCCGTAGATCAACTTGTGGGTCATGGGGTGCCCCCCTGCCCCCGTATATAAAGGAGCAAGGGGGGGGTGCCGTCGGCCCTAGGAGGAGGCACGCCGGAGGAGTCCTACTCCCACCGGGAGTAGGACTCCCCCCTTTCCTAGTTGGATTAGGACTTGGGGGGAGGGGGAAGAGGAAGGGGGGCGCCGCCCCCCCTCTCCTTGTCCTATTCGGACTAGGGGAGGGGCGCTTGGCCTGCCCTGGCCGCCCTCCTCTTCTCCCTTATGGCCCATTAAGGCCCATTGACCCCCGGGGAGGGTTCAGTAACCCCGGTGTTAGGTAAAATCGATTTCACGGAACTATTCAAGTCCAAACATAGGCTTCCAATATATCAATCTTTATGTCTCGACCATTTCGAGACTCCTCGTCATGTCCGTGATCACATCCGGGACTCGAACAAACTTCGGTACATCAATACTTATAAACTCATAATAAAGCTGTCATCGTAACGTTAAGCGTGCGGACCCTACGGGTTCGAGAACTATGTAGACATGACCTAAAACTATTCTCGGTCAATAACCAATAGCGGAACCTGGATGCCCATATTGGTTCCTACATATTCTTGAAGATCTTTATCGGTCAAACCGCATAACAACATACGTTGTTCCCTTTGTCATCGGTATGTTACTTACCCGAGATTCGATCGTCGGTATCCAATACCTAGTTCAATCTCGTTACTGGTAAGTCTCTTTACTCGTTCCGTAATACATCATCTCACAACTAACTTATTAGTTGCAATGCTTGCAAGGCTTATGTGATGTGTATTACCGAGAAGGCCTAGAGATACCTCTCCGACAATCGGAGTGACAAAACCTAATCTCAAAATACGCCAACCAACATTTACCTTTGGAGACACCTGTAGTACTCCTTTATAATCACCCGATTCACGTTGTGACGTTTGGTAGCACCCAAAGTGTTCCTCCGTAAACGGAGTTGCATAATCTCATAGTTACAGGAACATGTATAGGTCATGAAGAGAGCAATAGCAACATACTAAACGATCAAGTGCTAGGCTAACGGAATGGGTCAAGTCAATCACATCATTCTCCTAATGATGTGATCCCGTTAATCAAATGACAACTCATGTCTATGGCTAGGAAACTTAACCATCTTTGATTCAACGAGCTAGTCAAGTAGAGGCATACTAGTGACACTATGTTTGTCTATGTATTCACACATGTATTATGTTTCCGGTTAATACAATTCTAGCATGAATAATAAACATTTATCATGAAATAAGGAAATAAATAATAACTTTATTATTGCCTCTAGGGCATATTTCCTTCAATTACATGGCGTTTGCATTTCATACAATAAAGCGACAACCATATGGCTCCTGCCAGTTGCCGATAACTCGGTTACAAAACATGATCATCTCATACAATAAAATATAGCATCACGTCTTGACCATATCACATCACAACATGCCCTGCAAAAACAAGTTAGACGTCCTCTACTTTGTTGTTGCAAGTTTTACGTGGCTGCTACGGGCTGAGCAAGAACCGTTCTTACCTCACGCATCAAAACCACAACGATAGTTTGTCAAGTTGGTGCTGTTTTAACCTTCGCAAGGACCGGGCGTAGCCACACTCGGTTCAACTAAAGTGAGAGAGACAGACACCCGCCGGTCACCTTTAAGCAACGAGTGCTCGAAGCGGTGAAACCAATCTCGCGTAAGCGTACGCGTAATGTCGGTATGGGCCGCTTCATCTCACAATACCGCCGAACCAAAGTATGACATGCTGGTAAGCAGTATGACTTACATCGCCCACAACTCACTTGTGTTCTACTCGTGCATATGACATCAACGCATAAAACCAGGCTCGGATGCCTTTGTTGGGGAACGTAGTAATTTCAAAAATTTCCACGCACACGCAAGATCATGGTGATGGCATAGCAACGAGAGGGGAGAGTGTATGTCCACGCACCCTCGTGAGACCGTAAGCGGAAGCGTTATAACAACGCGGTTGATGTAGTCGCACGTCTTCACGATCCGACCGATCCAAGTACCGAACGCACGGCACCTCCGAGTTCAGCACACGCTCAGCTCGATGGCGATCCCGGGCTCCGATCCAGCAAAGCGTCGGGGATGAGTTCCACAAGACGACGGCGTGGTGACGATGATGATGCTCCACCGGCGCAGGGCTTCGCCTAAGCTCCGCGACGATATGACCGAAGTGGAATATGGTGGAGGGGGGCACCGCACACGGCTAAGGAACGATCCGTAGATCAACTTGTGTGTCCATGGGGTGCCCCCTGCCCCCGTATATAAAGGAGGGAGGGAGGAGGAGGCCGGCCCTAGGAGGGGCGCGCCATGGGGAGTCCTACTCCCACCGGGAGTTGGATTCCCCCCTTTCCTAGTCCAACTAGGAGTCCTTCCATGTATTAGGAGTAGGATACAAGGAAGGGGAAGAGAGAAGGGAAGGAAGGAGGGGGTGCGGCCCCTCCCCCTAGTCTAATTCGGACTAGTCCAAGGGGAGGGGTGCGGCCACTCTTTTGGCCCTTTCTCTCCTTTCCCGTATGGCCCAAAGAGGCCCAATACGAATTCCCGTAACTCTCCGGTACTCCCAAAAATACCCGAATCACTCGGAACCTTTCCGAACGCCGAATATACTCGTCCAATATATCGATCTTTACGTCTCGACCATTTCGAGACTCCTCGTCATGTCCCCGATCTCATGCGGGACTCCGAACTCCTTCGGTACATCAAAACTCATAAACTCATAATAAAACTGTCATCGTAACCTTAAGCGTGCGGACCCTACGGGTTCGAGAACTATGTAGACATGACCTAGAACTATTCTTGGTCAATAACCAATAGCGGAACCTGGATGCCCATATTGGCTCCTACATATTCTACGAAGATCTTTATCGGTCAAACCGCATAACAACATCGTTGTTCCCTTTGTCATCGGTATGTTACTTGAGAGATTTGATCGTCGGTATCCAATACCTAGTTCAATCTCGTTACTGGCAAGTCTCTTTACTCGTTTACGTAATGCAACATTCCGTAACTAACTCATTAGCTACATTGCTTGCAAGGCTTATAGTGATGTGCATTACCGAGAGGGCCCAGAGATACCTCTCCGACAATAGGAGTGACAAAACCTAATCTCGAAATACGCCAACCAAACATGTACCTTTGGAGACACCTGTAGTACTCCTTTATAATCACCCGATTACGTTGTGACGTTTGGTAGCACCCAAAGTGTTCCTCCGTAAACGGGAGTTGCATAATCTCATAGTTACGAGGAACATGTATAAGTCATGAAGAAAGCAATAGCAATATACTAAGCGATCAAGTGCTAGGCTAACGGAATAGGTCATGTCAATCACATCATTCTCCTAATGATGTGATCCCATTAATCAAATAACAACACATGTCTATGGTTAGGAAACATAACCATCTTTGATTAATGAGCTAGTCAAGTAGAGGCATACTAGTGACTATATGTTTGTCTATGTATTCACACATGTATCATGTTTCCGATTAATACAATTCTAGCATGAATAATAAACATTTATCATGATATGAGGAAATAAATAATAACTTTATTATTGCCTCTAGGGCATATTTCCTTCACTACCGAGATTACAATGCAAACTCTCTGGTTAGCTTATTACCAAAATCGGTCCCACCGAGTTTGTGTAATCGGTCAAACCGAGTTTGCCTGACCAACTCTCTGGTTAGCTTATTACCAAAATCGGCACAGCGAGTTTGTGTAATCCGTCTCACCGAGATTACGTTATGCCCTAACCCTAACCATATCGGTCCTACCGAGTTGCATGTTGGTCCCACCGAAAATCCTAACGGTCACTAGATTTGCTGAATCGGTCTGACCGAGTTTACCAATTCGGTCCCACCGAGTTTGGCAAGTTGTGTGTAACGGTTAGATTTTGTGTGGAAGCTATATATACCCCTCCACCTCCTCTTCATTCGTGGAGAGAGCCATGAGAACGAACCTACACTTCCAGCATCCATTTTCTGAGAGAGAACCACCTACTCGTGTGTTGAGACCAAAATATTCCATTCCTACCATATGAATCTTGATCTATAGCCTTCCCCAAGTTGCTTTCAACTCAAATCTTCTTTCCACCAAATCCAAATCCTGTGAGAGAGAGTTGAGTGTTGGGGAGACTATCATTTGAAGCACAAGAGCAAGGAGTTCATCATCAACACACCATTTGTTACTTCTTGGAGAGTGGTGTCTCCTAGATTGGCTAGGTGCCACTTGGGAGCCTCCAACAAGATTGTGGAGTTGAACCAAGGATTTTGTAAGGGCAAGGAGATCGCCTACTTCGTGAAGATCTAGCGCTAGTGAGGCAAGTCCTTCGTGGGCGACGGCCATGGTGGGATAGACAAGGTTGCTTCTTCGTGGACCCTTCGTGGGTGGAGCCCTCCATGGACTCGCACAACCGTTACCCTTCGTGGGTTGAAGTCTCCATCAACGTGGATGTACGATAGCACCACTATCGGAACCACGGCTCAAAAATCACCGTGTCTCCAAATTGCGTTTGAATCCTCCAATCCCTTCCCTTTACATTCTTGCAAGTTGCATGCTTTACTTTCCGCTGCTCATATACTCTTTGCATGCTTGCTTGATATGTATTGTGAGTGTTAAACTTGTGCCTAAACTCCACTCCAACTTAAAGAAGTTAAAACTGCAACTTTTGGTACTTTGTGTCTAATCCCCCCCCCCCCCCCGCCTCTAGACACCTCTTCTCGATCCTTTCACCTATGTCTTCACCCTAATCCGTGTGAACCGAGAGTTTTCGCGATTCTTACTCTTCTGGTGTTTGCCAGATAAAATTTCAACACTACAACTTCTTCAAAAATGAGAAGTGAATGAGAGGTTATGCATTGAAGAAGTGGGATTCGACCTTGAACTTTGTGTTCATGCCCATGGACACGGTGTAGATCTTATCATGGAATCTTGTCATAATAATAATTATCCTCTAGTTATAAATTCATCTTATATTTGTGGTTTGGTCAATTACAAATGTGGCTCCGACCATATTGTTCTCCTTTGATTCCATTTCTCGGACAGGTTAAAGTACTTGACTTCTACAGATCAATGCACTAGTCTAACCTCTATTATGCTCTATCTTCGAGTATTACCTTCTGGTATCTTGAGAATATCACGAAACTACATAACTTCTTATGAGTTCTTCATCAACTATTAATTCTCGCCGATTCCAATTTTCCCCGGGTTCTGAACTGCTAGTCACTCAAGGACACCGATAACTGAATCGAGTCCCGTTGCGATTCAACAACTCATAGTAATCTTCATTGCTTGTGAGTTTGGACTTGATCATGTCATTCCCAGTTGGTTGACTACATTATCATTGTCTTATTAAAGATTGACTGTGCTACCTATGTCCTTCGTCCTCGAAACACAATCCCAAGAGTGCGCCAAGCTACGTCGAGCTTTCAAGCTCACATTGTTGTTTTGAATGGCAACTCTGACTCTGAGATTGCATCTTTTCTATGGTTCTAACAACCTTTTGCTTCACCATTCCATTGGCTCAATGTCATCATTGATCGATTACATCTTCATGAAATCTCTCGACAATTGTGTCGTGATCATCATCAACATTCTGAGCTCTTCCAGGATATCAATCGAATTCATGATGAGAAATACCATCCTTGCCCCTCGATGATTTGTGTTATCATCGACAACATTCTTGCCCTCCCCCCAACACAAACTTGTTCATATAATTTTGGAAATACATCCTTTTTGACATGTAGATGGATTGCTGATGAACCCATCGGCCACATCCTCATCTTTTCCTTGATAAAATTGCATGAGATGTTCTATAAATTCCCGATGGATCCTTTGTGTATCCAAAGTCTAACCTTACCTGATGACCATGTGTGACGCCCGGGTAATTAAGCTACAGTAATTCCCTGCTAATGATGCCACATCACCACGATTACTGTTGTTAATCTCGTGATGATACGAAACCAATCCAAATTCAGATCCAAAAATTCAAAATCAAGTCAGGCGGTAAAGATTTTCAAATAATAAAACTAAAATGTTTTGGATATGCCAAATAATTCATAAGTGAATATGGTGAAGAAACCACATTGTTATAAAATGCTTAAATGCTTTAAAATAAATAAAACAACAGCACAACTATTATTAAAAGCCTCTTATAATTTATAAAATAATAAACTATTTTCTATTGGGTACCCAAATTGTAGTGGCAGTACTATATTTAGTAATGCTAACTTAGAGACTATTTTTATAGTTTATGATACTAAACATAAAAGAATCTATAAATGGAAACAGAAAAGAATAAATAAAAGGAAAAAAACACAAAGCAAACAAAAATAAAAACAAGAAAGAAAGGCCCCTCCCCTCCCCCCGGGCCACTTGGCCCAGTTGACCAGCTGGCCCAGCAGCCCACGTCCCCCCACTCATCCTGTTCCTCCCGGGATCGTGGCATGCATCCGTGGTGACGCCGGCCACGCGCCGGCCATCGCCCGGCCACCCCCCTTCTTAACCCGAGGAGCCACCAAACCCTAGCCCCTCACATATCTCCCCCTCGCGCCCCCTCCTCCCTCTGCGCTCGCCGACATCGTGGCGCCCCGACCCGTCCGCCTCTGCCCTGCCGACCTCGCCGTCAACCGCGGCCACCGTCGTCTCCGGCGTGCGGGATCACGTCCGGGAGGTTCGCCGCGGCCGGATCCGTCCGTTCCGGGGACCAGATCAAGCTGGGACGGTCCGTGTGCTCGCCATCGAGCCCTTCTCCGCCGCGGACGTCACCAACTCGTCGTCGTTGCCACTACTCCGGGCCGCCTCCGACCTTCTAACCTCGTCCACGAGAACCGGGGTGAGCTTCTCCCTCGGGTCCCCCTGTTAGCCCTTCGATTTGGACGCCGTAGGCCGCCATCTCCGTCGAGCTCGAACCCCGGCATACGCGTACATGCGTGCGCTTGCTGCCGCCTGTTACTGCTTCTGCTGTCGCTGATGCTCGTGCTGCCTGTTGTCGCTGCTGTTGTCCCGTGCTCGACCGCCCCTGCTGCCTGTGCGTGCTTGCGCTGGTGCTCAAGCTGCTGCCGTGTGTGCCGCTGCTTGCTCCTGTCGTTGCTTGCTACTTCGCTCTGCTGCTGCGTTGTTTGCTGCCGCATCGTACTGCTGCTAGTTGATGTCGGGTACTGCCGCCGCCGCTTGCCGCCGCCGGCGGCGGCTGCTGCTCGTCGTGCAGCCGCCCCGCTAGCCCCGCCGCGCACGGCGCCTGTCCATGCGCCACCTCTGTGTTGCCTGTACCGTTGCTAGCTACCGTAGCTATATGGCTAGCTTTAGGTGTTTTACACCGACTAACCCCCTAGACAGCCCTTAAACTGCGGCTAAATAGTTGTTGACAAGGTTAAGATAAATATGAGTAGAAAGTGCATTTGACAAACTTCATTTTACCCCACTGGACCAAATTCATTTGATGCGCGGATTAAATTCTATAAAATTCACAAAATGCTATCTTCTGTTGAGAGAAAACAGTTTTAACCTCTAGCATTGTGTGCGCGTGTGTGTTCTGTGAGTGGCCGGCCATGTTCAATTAGTTTAGGCTAATCTAGATTTATTAATAATTATTAGGTTAACTGCAAGCCAATTACAGTGGCCCCCCCCACTTTTAGTTAATCTAACTTAATTAAAGTCTAGTTTAACCATAGACGATGACATATGGGACCTGCCTACACTATTCATCATTTAACTATTCAATCTTTGACTAAGTCAACCCATCCCACTGGACCCACTGGTCAGGTTGACCAAGTCAACTCTGTTGACTGCTGATGTCAGCATGACATCATGCTGATGTCATTAATCTGTTTTTCGGATTAATTTAAATAATTAATTAAATTCCAGAAATTAATAAAATCTTTAGAAAATCATATCTTTTAATCCGTAACTCGGATTAAAATATTTTCAACATGAAAGTTGCTTAGAACGACGAGATGAATCCGGATACGCAGCCCGTTCATCCGCCACACACCCCTAACATATCAAACTCGCAACTTTCCCCCTCCGGCTCCTCTGCCCGAAAACACGAAACACCAGGAATACTTTCCCGGATGCTTCCCCCTTCGCCAGTATCGCCTAGCGCTACGTTAGAACACGTCTAGCTCTGTCTGTTGTCCTGTTATGCACTTGCCTGCTATGTATTTACTGTTTCTTCCCCCTCTTCTCTCCGGTAGACCCCGAGACCGATGCTGATGTCCCTGTGATCGACTACGTCACCGACGACTCTCCTTGTCTGAGCAACCGTGCAAGCCCCCCTTGATCACCGAGATATCGCCTACTCTTCTCTATACTGCTTGCATTAGAGTAGTGTAGCATGTTATTGCTTTCAGATACTCCTATCTTGATGCATAGCTTTGTCCTTGTTATACATTGTTACCTTACCGCAATCCTATATGCTTAGTATAGGATGCTAGTATTCCATCTGTGGCCCTACATTCTTGTCCGTCTGCGTGCTATATACTATCGGGCCGTGATCACTCGGTGGTGATCACGGGTATATACTTCTATTTATACATGATACATGTGGTGACTAAAAGTCGGGTCGGCTTGTGGACCACCATGAGTGATTCACGGATTAAATTTGAAAGGACCTTGTCCCGACGGCCCTCTGGATGGATCTTTGTGGCGGAGCGGCAGGCGTGTTGAGACCCCTAGGAGAGAGGTGGGCCTGGCCCTGCTCGGGCGTTCGCGGATACTTAACACGCTTAACGAGGTCTTGGTATTTGATCTGAGTTGGCTCTGAGCTTATACGCACTAACCATCTACGGGGAGTAGTTATGGGTATCCGGCGTCGTGGTATCACCGAAGCACTTCAGACGTCGTGACGGAGCGGCTGCGCGGATTGGACTGAACGCTCGCTTGGCTAGGTCTGCTTCCGGCCCTCGCAACGCGTTGGTGTGCTTTCGAGGCGATGGGCCTGCACCCTGCGGCGCTTAGGTTTAGACCGGCGTGTTGGCCTCTCTGTTGTGCCTAGGTGGGGCTGCGACGTGTTGATCTTCCGCGTCGGGCATGACCCCGAAAGTGTGTCCGCCAAATGGGATCAAGCGTCTTTGGGTAAGATGGTGCACCCTGCAGGAAGTTAATCTATTCGGATAGCCGTGATCTTCGGTAATGTGACGACTTGGAGTTGTACCTTGAGCTTATGACAACTAGAACCGGATACTTGATAAAACACACCCTTCCAAGTTGCCAGATACAACCGGTGGTCGCTCTCTCTCAGGGATATGAGGAGGGGATCGCCGGGTAGGATTATTGCTATGTAATGTTACTTGGAGGACTTCAGTTTGCCCTCCTCTACCTGTTGCAAGATAGGTGACCAGAAGCGTAGTCTTTGATAAGACTAGCTATCCCCCTCTTATTCTGGCATTCTGCAGTTCAGTCCACTGATATTGCCCTTTACACATATATCCATGCATATGTAGTGTAGCTCCTTGCTTGCGAGTACTTTGGATGAGTACTCACGGTTGCATTGTTCCCACTTTCCCCTACCTATACTCGATTGTCGCAACTGGACTATGGAGCCCACGAGCGACGCCATCGTCGATGGCGACTACTACTCTGGAGGTGCCTACTACTACGTGCAGCCACCGACGATGACCAGGAGTAGCTTAGGAGGATCCTGCGGGAGGCCTGCTCCTCTTCGATCTGTATCCCAGTTTGTGCTAGCCTTCTTAAGGCAAACTTGTTTAACTTATGTACGTACTTTCAGATATTGTTGCTTCACGACTTCGTCTATGATCGAGCACTTGTATTCGAGCCCTCGAGGCCCCTGGCTTGTATTATGATGCTTGTATGACTTATTTTATTTGTATAGTTGTGTTGTGATATCTTCCCGTGAGTCCTTGATCTTGATCGTACACATTTGCGTGCATGATTAGTGTACGATTAAATCGGGGGCGTCACACCATGTCAACGCTATCCCGAAGCATGACTGTGGTACTCAAATATCAACAAGAACAAAGCATGATGCTAAATGTTTCTTGATCAATTATCCAAACACCATCGTATGGGTAACGTCATGAATTTCCTCGCCCCTTTTACCGATGTGGTTATCTACTTGTCGTCCTGTCATGTATATCCTGCTCTCCTTATTCTTGTGAAGGATATACTCCTAATACTTATGTTTAAACACATTTCCCTTTCCATTGATCTGATTAAATAATAATCACATTCTCCTTTCCATTTTTTAACCTTTCTTAAAATCTAACTTATCTAATCAGTGATGATTCCCTGCTTAGGTCAACACCTCGGTTGTACAACCCTATCAGTAAGACCATGTTACTATTGTTGAGGATCTTCCAGTAACCGATGGCGGGAACTTTGCCTGTTGGTCCGCCTCATCTTACGAGCAGAAAAATGGTTCTCTTCATCCCTCGCCCTTGGTACCAACGTTGTCGCCAACATAACTGACAGGCTATCTTCTGACATGCCTTGCTATCATGATCGTGCAAAATGTCAGTGCCCTTCCTACTTTTAACCCACATGGTGGGCTCATAACCCACAGTTCCACAGGATCGAAACCTGAATCTCTTGTACACCCCTGTTTCCAAACTTATTCCTCACGCTTGGCTTCGTATGTAATTCACGAGATAAATTCCTTACCATGTTTCATTCCGCTAATAGATGCAACATTATTCTATATTGCTCTAAACCCCTTCATCACCTGTTTTAGGCATCGGCTGGATAGCTACCTGGTTGAAACTGGTTGAGCCTACTTATATCACTCTCGATATGTTTCCTAGTGCTTCTAAACTCTCTTCCCCTGAGGTAATTACCAGATGCCAATCCTTCCAGACATATGTCCTTATAGTTTCCCCATTCTTCCCTATTCGTAAGTACGATGGAGTTTCCGAAGAAAGAACGGTAACTTCATCGTCGTGCCTTGATGCAGAGAAATGCATACATCAACGCAGTGGATCGACCTCTTCGAGAAGAGCAACCAAGAACAAAAGGATTCGTTAGAATTTCGTAGCCAACTCTTTTTCCCCTTGCTCCACCTCTCTAATCTCGGGATGAGATTTCTTGTAGTGGAGGAGATTTGTGACACCCCTCTATTAAGCTACAGTAATCCTCTGACTAATTATGCCAGGTCATCATAATTAAAAAAAATCCAAACCTCACTTGTTTTAAATCGAGTTCAAAGTCAAATTCAAAATAACAAGTCAAATTATATTTTCATAAAATAGTGAATTAAAAATGTTCAAAAGGTCATAAATATACACTAGCAATTTAAGAAACATCAACCAACATTTCTGGGAATGTTTATATGCCTCTAAAATAA
Source organism: Aegilops bicornis (assembly GCA_021605145.1). Classification (NCBI taxonomy): domain Eukaryota; kingdom Viridiplantae; phylum Streptophyta; class Magnoliopsida; order Poales; family Poaceae; genus Aegilops; species Aegilops bicornis. The sequence goes on along the minus strand of CM038670.1, from coordinate 855,671,262 downwards.
CTAAAATAGAGGCTAACGGCATTTAATTTAACCATTTAAAAATAAACAAATACTTATACTATTCAAATATATTTGAAACATTTTGTGCTAGGTCATTACAAGGTCTAATATTTATGTGTTAATTTTCATAAGCAACTAAATTCTTTTACTATACAAACTAAATCGAATACAGAGAATAGAAAAGAAAATAAAAGAAACAAAAAAGGGAACAGGCTAAGTGCACATTGTGCACTTATGGCGTGTTACTATAGTAACCAGGCCCAGCCCACCTCCATCTCCCTCCACCTCCCACTAGGGAGCGCGGCGGCCATCCTGGCCTCCCTGGCCGGCGATGCCGCCGTGGTACCCATCCCACGGTCCTCCGCCCAACTACACCGTTGTCCTCTGCCTGCGGTCGCCCGCCTCCCGCAGCCCCCCTCGCGCGCTCGAGCTGCTGCCATAGCTCCCGCCTCCGGTGGCCGCCCCGATTGCTCCTCCTGCCGACCACGTTGTTGCCAGGACTCAGCCTGGCAGCGTGCGCGAGCGCGTGCGTGCCCCAGCCATGGCCGAAGGCCACTGCCACCTGGGTCGGCCCCCTTGTTTAATTGGGTCTAACCCCATAATTACCCCACTAATTAAGCTTTTAGTTCAATAAAAACCCTGCTAATTAACCCTCCCTTGCTGAGCACCGGGCCCCGCTGTCTAAAAACAGTTAAAATTATCTAACTAAAGTATAGACAATGACAGCTAGGACCCAGTTGCACTATTCCGCGGTTGACTAGTCCATCTTGGACTAGGTCAATCCAACACCCTGACCCCACCTATATTAGACCCTGGCTAGAGAAGTAGTAGGTGAAAAAAGTTATTCTATTTTTATTTATTTCGAATTTAAATAATTTCAGAAAAAAAAATTAAACTTAGGAAATCCATAGTAATTAATCTGTAACTCGGATGAAAATAATTTATATATGAAAATTGCTCAGAAAAATCCAATGAATCAAATTATAAAATCTGTTCATCTGTCACATGCCCCTGGCATGCCGAACATGGAACCGCCCCCTCTCTTTCATCTATCCGGAAAATATAAAACGTTGGGAAAACCTCTCCGGTTGTTTTCCCTCTTCGTCAGTATCACTTAGCACTACGTTGGAACGCTCCTAGCACTGCATATCATCATGTCTTGCTTAGTGATGCATCTATTTGTTTTATATTTATTGTCCCCCGCTCTTCTCTCTGATAGACCCCGACACCGCTGTCGATGCCACTATGATCGACTACGTCGACGACGACCCTTCCTTCTCAACAGAGCTTCCTGGCAAGCAAACCCCCCTTGATCATTCTGATATCACCCATTCCATTCCCTCTCATGCTTGCATTAGATTTTGCTACTGTACTTGATTGCTCCTGTTCTGATGCATTGCCTGCTTTTGTAACTTGCTCATTGTACCTTACCTGCTTATCCTAAACACCTTACTCCTTAGTATAGGTTGGTTATTGATGCATAAGTAGCCCCTCACCTTGTCACTGTTGCCCCTGCTTCATCACCGATGACTCGATCAACGTGATCGACGACCAGAGCCTGACACATCACCTCACCTCCCTAGTTGTACGACTCTGTAGAGTTACTATCGAGTGTCGAGGGTGATACCTCATAACGCACTCCTGATGATAACTCTGTAGTGTAGCTAATCAGTAGTGGTTTATCGAAGGTGATTCCTCCTTCACCACTCCCGATACGACTTTGTCGTGCAACACCTCAAGCATGAATCTTGAGGATGATTCCTCCTTAGTTTGCCTTGATGATTACATTAAATGGAACCCATTGAGGGTGATTCCTCATATTCCACCTTGATGTTATGGACACACGGTAACCTGGACTTTACTTCAGAACCTTGTTGAAGTCGAGTAAGCCCCGAGGGGTTCCCGCGAGAGTTACTAAAGTTGGGTTGACCTGGAGGGTACCTGTCGTGGAATTGTCACGGAAGATGTCCTCGTGCAAGGACTTAGTCGTGGAGCCATCGCAACTAGGAAGCTTAAAGGGGTTAATCGGGACAAAGGACACGAGAGGTTTTATACTAGTTCGGCCCCTTGCGGTAAAGGAAAGCCTACGTCTAGTTGGGTTGGAATTACTTGATGTTTCGATGACCAGGGAGCAAAATACGCTATGCCCGGCTCTCGATGGGTTGTTTCTTGCCCTAAGCCACCAGCAGGTCGTCCCCTTATATACATGGGTTGACGCCCTGCGGCTTACAGAGTCTCGGCCGGCTTATAGACAGTATCCGGCTCGGTGACTAGTTAAATCTACCTTATGATACAAGTCATGCCATTGTGGCGGTTTATTACGACGGGCCTTAAGTCGCCTGTGGGCCTTAGGCCCTTTATTGAACCGCCATCTTCATGCTTGGTCTTGGGCTTCTTTCTGGTGAGTCTTCTTTGCGTAACCCGGCCCCTCCTGGGCGGCTTACACAAATAGTTATATCCCCAACATTAGGCCCCAAATTGATTTGAACCTGTTCATGTCAATCTTAAAATACCTTAAGAAATAAATCTTTAGTCTTTTGACTGTGTAGAGAGCTTTCTTTAACCCGCCATGACGTCATCTTTTGAATCCGTGTTAACCCGGCGTGACGTCATCCTTTCTTAAATTCCTTTTCTATTCCACTGTATCTTTCAACAGATCTCTGCTTTTATTGACTGCTCCAAAAATCGAGGCGTCGAGGCCGCTGCATAATAACTCTTATCTCCTCGTTTCCCGCACTGTCTCAGTTATCTTCTCCTTATAAATAGGTGCGACCTAGGTCTCCCATTCTCCTCCTTCCAGTCATCTTCTTCCTCTTGCCTCCTCTCGAGCTCCGCCGCCGCCGCTGTCGAACTCCCTGTCTTCACCGTCTCAGGCCGCTGCATCAACCTGGTTGGATCAGACAAACGTGATGAACCTCCGCAGCTCATCCAGATCCGTAAGTTCCCTTCCCTTCCTTGCTTAGGTCCGCATTAAAGCTTCTTCGAGTTCGTCAGTGTTCATCGCCATTAGAGCCAAACCCTTGTTAGCTTTCCTCTTCGACTCCTCTTCTGATCTGAGAATGATATAAAATGGCCGCGGTAGTTGTTTTCGCACTTATTTTGGATAAAAAGCAGATCCATTTCTCTGTATAAAAGCCTCATTCAAGCCTATGAACACATCTACGTCAGGTTTTAGGTCTATAAAATTTTCTTATCAGAACAGACCTTTGATCTCAAATTTTAGCAGAAGATTATGAAACCTGTTTTTATCACCCAGAAAACTTCTTCTGTTAAATGCCCTTAAACATAACTGTCCAGGTGTCCGGCTTAAGTGAATAACACTGATCTGTGAACCTTGCCTACTTCTCATATCTTTAAGAATTTTGAACTGCTCTTGATGCTTGTAGCGGCTTAAATATTGTTGCACTGATTATCCTTATATCATTAGGCCCTTCGTAATGGCCGCTACCTTGATAATTTGGATATGTTCTGCCGGGTTAAAATTTGAACCGGAACTTCTTATTTTGTAATAGGCCAACTGTTGTCATGGCACCTAAGGCGACCAAAGCTCCTGTAACCTGCAACTGGGTCCCATCCACAGTCACTAAGAGTAAACTGGCTGAGTTTGTGAAGTCTGGCCATCTGCCAAAAAAGGAGGTCATGTCTTATCGTGTTCCTGACCCATCTGAAGAAAAGCCTCAACCCAAAGAAGGAGAGGTGATAGTTTTCACCGATCACATGAGCCGGGGATTTGCCCCTCCCGGCTCAAAGTTCTTCAGAGAAGTTTTGAATTTCTTTGACCTTAGACCTCAAGACATTGGACCCAATTCCATGTCAAATCTTTGAAATTTCCATGTCTTCTGTGAGGTGTACCTGGGAGAGGAGCCAAGTCTGCTTTTGTTCAGAGAACTTTTTTACTTGAACCGGCAGAGACGTGCCAACGGGCCTAGTCTTGAGCTTGGCGGTATCTCGATCCAGCGACGGAGAGACTGCCTTTTTCCTTATGCTGAGCTGCCAAGTCACCCAAAATATTGGAACCATACATGGTTCTACTGTCAGGACACTTCTCCGGCTGATGAGAAGCCTCTGCCCGGCTTTCGCGCCCTACGCCTTGAGTCTAACCATCCGCTGACGGATAAACTGACTGCTGTTGAACATCTGCCTCTTGATCCCACCATCAAAAAGATTAAAGCTCTTTTGGGAAATGGTTTAAATGGCATCGATCTGGTCCGAGTCTCGGTCACTTGGCGAATACTCCCATTAAGTCGCCATTCGCTTAATGTGTACTTATACAAAGCGAAAAGGACGACCCAATGCGTCATAGTCCCGACGACTTACCAGATGATGTGGTGGATGCTACAACCCGATCCTTTGCTGAAGGAGGCGGTGTTATTAGCAATGCCTTGGGTTTACTTCCTTCCGCAAAAGAACCCGCCCTGCAAAGAAGTTACCAATCTTAATAAATATTCTTTAACATGTTTACCTCCTTTGTACTTATAATTCTTTATCTTTTTCCACAGGCCGGTGATAATTTACGGAAGGTCAAATATGACCATAAGGCTGCCAAACAAGCAGGGCAGCCAAGAAGATCGAAAGGAAAGCCGGCGTGAGACGGAACTTCGAAGAAGAAGAAACCCAGTGCCTCCGATTTGTTCAAATTGGATGACTCTTCTTCAGATGAGGAAGAGGTAATCCCTTACTCTCTTAACTCCTTTGTTATTATTTTAGTGACACTTCCGCCTTTCAGGAGGATATAGGGAACATCCAAGCTCCAGGCGAAGAGGTAACTATAATCTCCTCCGACTCAGAGCCTTTGCCAAAGCACAAAATCCGGCGGGTGACCCGGAAAGTAAGATTTTCACATCCTCTAGCTTATCAAGATCCTCAATTTCTTTTGAAGCAACAACAGCTTGAAAGCCGGAGGCAGACCCGGACCAGTAAGGATGCAGAGCTCTCTTCCGGCTTACCCGACGTAAGCAGGAAGCGTCGGACTGAGGTCATCTCCGATTTACGTTCTGTTTATCCTTTGGCGGGTTTAATTCGTCAACCTCTCAATTCATCTGACTCCAATTATCAGGATACCTCTCCTTCCTCCGGTGAGTCTATGCAATCCAATATGCCGGCCTTCAAGACTGCCCTTGGGTAATATACCTTTTGTTATCCTTATGCTTTGCCTTACTCATATTTTGTACTCACCCTTCGCTTTTGTCCACAACAAGGTGTGAAGCCCAAGAATAGGGCAAAAAGAATAAGCCATCCGAAGACCGGTAGCAACCGAGCCGAACTCGTAACAATGCCCTCGATGCTTCTACTCATCAACCACCTCCTGAACCGGCATATGGAATTCCAGCGCCATCTTCTGACCCGCCTGCCGAAGATACTTTCAACAGCTCCGATAATCCGGAAATTCCTAGCCCGGTCAAGACGACTGACCTAGAGGTTGAAATTTAGAAAAGCCAGTTTGTTGAACCGGGCGGACCCTCTTGTCTCTTGCGGATGTCTTTGCCAAGGAAGAACTTGTCGAACGCCCGGAAGACCAAACAGGACATCACCGATTATGCTCACTTAAGCATTGGTGATATAGTCTCGAGCTATCTCAATCAAGTGCATAACAACCGCGACACGGAAATTGGCATGGTGAAACAAATACAGCACAAATCTGAGGTATAACTCATCCTATTCTCCTGAATCTTACTTACTGTACCCGCCCCAAGTCTCGCTTATGAATAAATATGTTGTAGACTCGGATACACTGCCATCGTTAGTTAAATGGGGTTTAAAAGAAAATATATTTGACCTGGTCACAATATGATAACTTAGAACGTGCGATACACATTAGCCCCCAAGTGTCAAGTATCTTTACTTGTAAAGTGCTTGAGACTTTAATATACATAATCCAGCATTATAAATTAAAATTTTCTTAAGCATACATTAGCCCCCAAGTGTCAAGTGTCTTTGCTTGCAAAGTGCTTGGGACTTAATGATATCTTACCATAATCTTAATTATAACCCGGCATCAACGCAAGCCTCCACCAGTCAATTTGAGTCGGAGATTGCTGACCTGAAGACTCGTCTGGCAGCCCAAGAACTTGAAATTCAAAAGGCCAACTCCAAATTTGCATTAGCGTCTCTGAACAAGAGAAGTTGAAGAAGAATTTTGATGCGGAGAAGAAAATCTGGGTAGATGAAAAGGCCTCACTTGTGACCCGGGCCGAGACAGCAGAAGCAACTCTTGCCGAAGCAACTGCCGAGCTGTCCGTCTTAAAGCGCCAGATATCTCAAATGGCCTCAGCAATCTTCGGTAAGTTACTATGTATAATCGTGAATATCATAATGGTTCCTTTGATGACTATTTATATTATTATCTCCGGCTTACCTTATATGTATAAACGCAGGCCCCAGGAGCACAAACCTCAAGCAGAATATGTTGATCAAGCTTAAGGCGGTGTACACTCTGGTGGAACAGCTATACACCGGGTCACAACGTGCTTTGGCCATTGTGGCTTTATCAAATGATGCTCCTTATCTCCTGCAGGATGTGCTCAAACGGCTTGCCGTGTTACCCCAACGGATTCAGGAGCTAAGGCGGGCATCTGCTAGAACCGGGGCCATAGCCGCCTTAAGCCGGGCCAAGGCGTTGCTTCCAGAGTTAGACCTGGCAGACGTTGCTCTTGGATATCCCATCTTGAAGAAGGATGGTTCTGTATTCGATGAATCAGACTTCACCGCCCGTGTGAGAGTCGTACGTCCTGTGGCCACCATCCTTGGCAATGATATTGATCTTACCAAGTATCAGCCGGGTTACGACAACGAGAACCGGAGGATTCCAACTCCTCATTATGATGACGTCGGCTGATTCCTCCAACTCGTAAGCATACCTTTGCTCGAAGTTGACCCAGCCGGTTTAATAGATGATGAAGCTGAATTTGAGGCCTTAAGCGGCATTGACTGGACCTCGTCAACCTTCCAGGACAAAGCAGCAGACGGAGAGGCGGAGAAGGATAACCCGGAATCTTCAAGCCCAACAAAGGAGTAACTCGCCTGGTGCTATATATGATTTTAAAAAAATGATGCTTCCTTATTCAGACTCGAGGAGTCTTGTAATAGGGTAGAAAAACCTCTTAACTCTGTCATGCCTTCCCGCATGTTTGTGGTGCTTAATATTGTCATAAGCCACCATCGTTGTATACTTCCGACTTATGTTAATTTTTCCTTGACGTCAAAACCTTCTTGCTTTATCCTGTGTATAAAAAAATAGAATTCCCTTGGCGACTCATCACATCCGGGGTCATATGAAGCACTGATAACCCGGAGGATGAACCAAAACACCGTGTAAAAAACCAGTTTATGATTATAACCACAATAACATACTTTCTATCGTACCTGGTATATACTTCACCGGCTTATGCGGCCCAGAAACAGAGAGTTAATTGAACTCCTGAAAGTCGGCACATACGATGTTTACCTGGCCTTTAATAATACTTACTGAGTATAATAAATAATACACTTAATTTTCAAAGGATTCTGATTCAAATACGATCAGTAAACCGTTCCAGAGGGGTTAACCTAAGATTCGAATACGGTCATATAGCCCCCAGTGGCTTTGGCGATGCCGATCAAGTGGGTGTCGACAGCTATGTTCTCTTTGGTTCGAATATGACCTATGTTTGAACAGGAAGCCCCCAAGTGACCATGAGAGTTGTTTAATGATGCTGATTCGAATACAATCCACGTCAGACCCAAAGGGGTTAAGCTATGATTCAAATATGATCAAGAAGCCCTCAAGTGGGTTTGGCAGTATGCCGATCAATTGGGTATCGACAGCTATGTTCTCTTTGGTTTGAATACGACATATGTTTGAACAGGAAGCCTCCAAGTGACCATGGCTAGATTCAGATATGATCATAAGCCGGACCAAAGGGAAAGCCGGATTCAGATATGATGCGCTCCCTGTTGGTTGTTTCCACCACCTGGTAAAGAAGATACACAAACCTTGGAGGGTGGAACGAAAAGAGGTCCTGCTTTATTGCTTTATATAATATATACATTGCTAAAAAAGAAAAAACATATATATTCTGAGAGCCGGTGGCTCAAGTATAGTAGGGCCGAAGATGAGCTATGTTCCACGGCGGGTCTCTTCCTCCGACTTACGTGAGTCTTTGTGCTCTCGAACATCGATGAGGTAGTATGACCCGTTGTTCAGATTCTTATTGACCACAAAAGGTCCTTCCCGGGGAGGGGATAGCTTGTGCATATCAGACTGATCCTGGATGAGCCGGAGCACTAAATCGCCTTCCTGAAAAGTTCTGCTTCTAGACCGGCGGCTGTGATAACGGCGCAGGTCTTGCTGGTAAATCGCCGAGCGGGCTATTGCCAAGTCTCGCTCCTCATCCAACAAGTCAAGTGCATCCTGACGAGCTTTTTCATTATCAGCCTCAACCTAAGCCGCCACTCGGGGTGAATCATGCCGGATATCACTTGGCAGAACCGCCTCTGCTCCATACACCATGAAGAAAGGTGTATAACCTGTAGATCTGTTAGGCGTTGTGTTGATGCTCCATAGCACATAGGGTAACTCCTCCACCCAACAACCCGAAGTTCACTGCAAGGGAACTAAGAGACGGGAGTTTGATACCTTTCAAGATCTCTTGATTAGCTCTTTCTGCTTGACCATTAGATTGAGGGTGAGCAACAGCCGAAACATCGAGCCGGATGTGCTCTTGTTGACAGAACTCTTCCATGGCACCTTTGGAGAGATTAGTACCAAGTTATCGATTATAATGCTGTGTGGAAAGCCAAAATGAAAGATCACCTTTTTCATGAACTGCACCGCTGTGGCTGCATCACACTTACTGACCGGCTCTGCTTCAACCCACTTGGTGAATTTATCCACTGCTACCAACAGGTGTGTCTTCTTGTCCTTAGACCTTTTGAAAGGTCCAACCATGTCAAGCCCCAAGACCGCAAACGGCCAAGTAATTGGAATCATCCTCAATTCTTGAGCCGGCACATGAGCTCGTCGTGAGAATTTTGTACATCCGTCACATTTGCTGACCAGATCCTCCACATCAGCCTGAGTCGTCAGCCAATAGAAACCATGACGAAAAGCCTTGGCCACCAGAGATTTTGAGCCGGCATGATGACCACAATCTCCTTCATGAATCTCACGAAGTATCTCCTGACCTTCCGCAGGTGATACGCAACGTTGAAACGCCCCAGTGACGCTGCGGTGATGCAACTCGCCATGAACAATTGTCATGGATTTGGACCGCCTGATGATTTGTCTTGCCAAGGTCTCGCCCTCGTGCAACTCTCCCCGGTCATATAGGCCAAATATGGGACTGTCCAATCTGGGATGGCGTGGAGAGCCGCCACCGGTGTTTTCGGTCTGCATCGCTAGCTCTTCCTATGTAGGCACTCTGACGGAAGGGTTATGCAAAAGCGTCAAGAAAGGTTTTAGGCGGCACCGGCTTACGCTGAGACCCCACCGCTTAAAGCATCACCGCCTCATTCTTCCTTCGATCAATGTGCTCTACTTGATAACCTTTGAAGTGCCCGGCCACCGCATCAACTTCACGACGATAAGCTGCCATAAGGGGATCCTTGGAGTCCCACGTGCCTGACACCTGTTGAGCGACGAGGTCTGTGTCAGGACCCCGATCCCAAGTCACATCGATCTAGCCGGTAACACCTCATATCACTTTGCGGCCTCACGCACGGTATTCCCACGGGTGTCGCCTTACCATGGCCCGGGACCGTTTATGTCTTTTGGCTCACGTATATGATAGTGTCGCTAGCATCCATATGACAGAGAACCCGGGCCGACATGGCTAGTCGTGAACCCAAAGCGGCGCTAACCCATGGGGACAGGCATACATGAATCACATCGAGCATGTCGGTCATCAACGTATATATTCGGGCTGTAGCACTGGCTAACAGGACTCCGGTATCCCGGGCTGTAGCAGGCTAGGCAGGACTCCGAATACCACCGCGTGACATTTCCCCGAAGGGACAGACATAGGAACGAAGTGAAACACATGCCGGCCAGTCAAGTGTCCAAGCAGTAGTGCTGGGCTAGCAGGACTCCGGTGAACCGGGTCAGAAGCGGACTACTATCGCCGAAGCACGAGAGACTACATTTCCCCATATGAGAGGCTGCCAAGGATAAACAACTAGTTTGTCGGATCCCACACATACCAAGCATTTCAAACATACACACAATATGCTCAATATGTGTAGATACAACATGGCATCACAACATAACTCTACGACTCAAATATTTATCCAATAGGCTCGAGGAGCGAGATATTACAAACATGGGTCTCATGACCCAACACTCGAGCATACAAGTCAAAGCACAAGCGGAAGCTAATCATGTCCGAGTACGCATAACTATAAATGAAAAAGGCTGAGAAGCCTAACTATCTACCAGATCCTGCCGAGGGCACAAGATCGTAGCCGAGGTAACAAGCTAAACGTCAAGTCCACGTGGAACTACTAAGCGAGACCGACGCGTCTCTCGCAAAACATAAAATAAGCAAACGTGAGTACAATTGTACTCAGCAAGACTTACATCGTAACTAACTACATATGCATCATTATCAAAAGGGGTGGTGGAGTTTGAAGCAGCAAGCCAGCTTTGACTCGGTGGCTATCCCGAACTACATTTGCAAGTAACTCTTTTGAGGTGGGCACACGAGTCCACATATTCACCATATCAATACACCACTATGGACCCACTCTGCCTCCCCACGAGAACGCCATCCATAGCACTCATGCTTATCTTGCGCATTTTAGGGTATCCACTTTCACTTGTCTATGAACTGATATAGGCAACCCAGAAGTCCTTCTCCGTGGACACGGCTATTCGAATAGATCATATTAAAACCCTGCAGGTGTGTACTTCTTCACACACGCTCTCACCACTTACCGCCGTTTACACGACATGTACTCGGCAACCTTCAAGCGGAAGCCCAACGTGGGTGTCGGCCACGGCCTACCTAAACACTCAAGTCCCTAGTCCAGGTTTATCGCCTATTCGGGTTCCATCCGCAGGGAGTCCGCCGAGGTTTCCCATACAGCCCCGAACGATGTGTGCGGGGTTCCCGAGATACCAAACGGGCACTGCACACCGGGCCACGGGTGCCTACCGCAACACAACCCACCCCTAAGGTCAGCGTTGCGTGCGGCACCCAGCATGCTACAAACACCAGAAACTACTTGCAACTCCCGGACTGAGGACAAGGGTGGTTAAGAAGCCGAGAGGGTCAATTAAGGATCCCAATGCGTGGTAGTAACTGTTTCATGGATCACAAACACGGAACTCAGTTCCTGAGGACGGTTTCAATGAGACAACCCACCATGTACTCCTACATGGCCTCTCACCGCTACCTTTACCCAATCGTGTTCACACACTTAGCTCACACATAATAGGACATGTTCATAACAATTCCAATTCATTCCCGATGAATCAGACCCGACTCAACTCTAAGCAAGAGTGCATGACAACAAGCATAAATGAGTAGGCACAACATGGCTCAAACAATTCCTACTCATGCTAGTTTGTTTCATCTAATTCTTGTGGAATGACAGGTCATGCAAAGGATCAAGGGGTTCAGCTACCGCAGCAAGTGATTGAATCGATGTTGTCCTAATGCAATAAAATAGAGCAGGAGCGAGAGAGTGGGATTGTATCGGAATGAACAAGGGGTTTTGCTTGCACGGCACTTCGAAGATAATATAGTTCTTCATCGGTGTCATCGAATAATCATCGAACGTCGTCACCGAGAGGGACAAGCACCGTAATGGCGAGAAAGAACACAATCAATGCAATGCACATTCACATGAATGACATGTCATGTTAAGGTACTGAATTCACCTAATGCAATATCTAGTCAAGTTAATTGAAGTGGAATTCAAACAAGAACAAATTCCAACTCCAAATGTTATTTCATAATTTGCTCTAATCATGATTCATCCTATTCAGTGAGGTTAACTTGTTCAAACATGCATGATCATGGCATAAACAGATTCTTCATATTTTCTCGATCATTTTTCATATATAAATTATTTAATTTGGAGTTCTGATTAAAAGTTATGAATATTTGAAGTTTGGGGTATTTTCTGAAATTTCCTGAATTAATTTATATCCGAGAAAAGGGGTTTCTTTGCATCAAAGATAGCGTAGGTTTGACGTCAGCAGGTCAACAGGGCTGGTCCGGGTCAAACCTGACCAGGGGGTCCCACATGTCAGTGTGATTAGCTTAACTGAAATTAATTAAGCTAATTCTAAATAGTCAACAGGGCTGGGCCCCACCTGTCATTGACTCAGGAGAGTCAACCGGGGCCCACCGGGTCAAAGTCAAGGTCGGTTGCCGGCGTTTAACCGCCGGCGAGCCCGACGCGGCGGCGGGAGTGGTTTTTGCCGTTCCGGACACCAAAAGGGTCGCGGAGGGTATCTACGTGGAGCTGGGGATGAGCTGAGGCTCGGGGCGGCCGGAATCGGCGCCGGCGACGTCCTAGGCGGCCGCCGGAGTTCGGCCAACGGCGGGTTAGGCGATGCAGGGCGCTAGGGGCGGTGTTGGTGCGTGCTACGTGCTCCTGGTGAGGTGTGGAGCACGGTGGTGTGCCCGGCTTCGAGCCACGGTTGCTCACAGCCACGACGGCTGAGCCGCAGCGGCGGTGAGCCTCGGCCATGGCGGAGAGTGGGGCTAGAGCATGCAAACGCGAGGAGGAGAAGAGGGGATCGACGCAGCAGCTCACAATGATGACGACGGACGCCGGGCGAGGTCGGGACGGCCCGGAGCCGGGCGAATCGGGCAACGGCGACAGCGGTCCGAGAAGGGGAAAGGCGCTGGGCGGCGCCTGGCTTCTCGGTCGCGAGTGACGGCGGGGAGGGCGAGGATGGAGTGGCGGGGCTTGTGGCCAGGTCGGGAAGCGAGGGGAGGCGGTGGTCATGAGCAGCGGCAGTGGCGACGGGGCCGCTTCGGTGGAAAGAAGAGGGAAGCCGAGGAGGAAATGGGGTCCAGGGAGAGAGGGAAGAGGACGAGAGGGTTCGGGGAGGCGCGTGGTGTCTCCGGGCGTCGAGGGGGAGCCAGGCAGGCTGGGAGGGAGGAGGTGGAGGCTTCGGGCGCGCTGGCGTCGACACGCCTCTGCCTACTGGCAGAGGTTGAAGACGGTGGGGGGATGGGCTGGGCCTCAGCCACAGTGCTGGGCCAGATGGGGCACTAGGTGGGCTGCAGGTAAGTGGCCAGGTACGGTTTCTCTCCTCTCTGCTTATTTCTATTTTATATTATTCTGAAAACTCTGCGGCTTTATTAAAAATATCCAGGCACTTTTAAAAATCACCAAACTGTGCATGCTCAATGTATATAATATATCTAGCATGGAACATTTCAGTTTAGGAGTATTTGGACATTTAAAATATTTTATAGAATTTAAATGTCCAAATTCAAATACTTATTGATTTAATTCAAAGATCCAAATGTCATGGAAAAATGTGCAATATCTCCGTTATCTGCTTTCAAGAATTTTTCCAAAAATGGTGAACATTTTTGAAGGCCATTTGGGTCCTTGAAAATATTTTGAAGTTGAACCTATTTGCATTATTTTGGTGCTAGGGGTTTAGGCAATCCCCATTTCAAATTTCATGAAAATTTAGCATGATGCATGGATGCAATGCCACTAGTTACAAGCAAGCTCTAGGGCTGTGACAGTCTGAATCGCCCAAGCACCTTACCCGGCTCAAATTCATCTCTTTGGCCATCCGGAGACCATGGAGTAAAGCCTCGTATTCAGCTGCATTGTTAGTACAAGGAAACATAAGCCGGAGCACATAGCAAAATTTGTCACCTCGGGGGGAAGTTAAAATGACTCCAGCCCCCGAGCCTTCCAACTGCCTGGACCCATCGAAGTGAATAGTCCAATACGTATTATCTGGCTTCTCCTCTGGTGCCTGCAACTCCGTCCAATCATTTATAAAGTCCACCAAGACTTGAGACTTGATAGATGTACGTGGCATATACTTCAAACCGTGAGGCCCAAGCTCAATGGCCCACTTGGCGACTCGCCCGCGTGGCTTCTGCTCGGATGATGTCCCCCAAGGGGGCAGAACTTACCACAATTATAGGATGACCTTGGAAGTACTGCTTTAGCTTCCGGCTTGCCATGAACACCCCATAAACAAGTTTCTGCCAATGCGGATATCTTTGCTTGGACTCTATGAGCACCTCACTGATGTAATAAACCGGCCGTTGAATCGGATGCTCCTTGCCAGCCTCCTTACGCTCCACCACGATGGCAACACTAATAGCTCGTGAGTTAGCAGCAACATACAACAGCAATGGCTCTTTATCAATGGGAGCCGCAAGAACCGGCGGCTTAGACAATTGTCTCTTTAAATCTTCAAAGGCAGCATCAGCAGCCTCACTCCAGACAAAAGTGTCTGTTTTATTCATCATCTGATATAGTGGTAGAGCCTTCTCGCCTAACCGGCTTATGAATCGGCTTAAAGCAGCGACGCGACCCGCCAGTCGCTGAACATCATTGATGCACGCCGGTTTAGCCAGAGAGGTAATCGCCTTGATCTTCTCCGGGTTAGCTTCAATGCCCCTGTTTGAGACCAGGAATCCCAAAAGTTTGCCTGCCGGTACACCAAATACACATTTGTCCGGGTTAGCTTCAGTGCCCCTGTTTGAGACCAGGAATCCCAAAAGTTTGCCTGCCGGTACACCAAATACACATTTGTCCGGGTTAAGCATCATCTTATAGACCCGGAGATTATCAAAGGTTTCCTTTAAATCAGATATCAAGGTTTCCTTCTCTCTGGACTTCACCACAATGTCATCTACATAAGCATGAACATTGCACCCAATCTGATTGTGGAGACAATTCTGTACACACCGCTGATAAGTCGCCTGGGCACTCTTGAGCCCAAATGGCATAGATACATAGCAGAAGGCTCCAAACGGAGTAATAAAAGTCGTCTTCTCCTGGTCCTTAATCGCCATTTTGATCTGATGATAACCAGAGTAAGCATCCAAAAACTCAAACGCTCGCAACCCGCTATAGCATCAATGATTTGATCAATACGGGGTAAAGCAAAGGGATCAGCCGGACAAGCTTTATTTAAGTCCGTGTAATCTACACACATCCGCCAGGTGCCGTTTTTCTTGAGCACAAGCACCGGGTTAGCCAACCACTGCGGGTGAAAAACTTCCACGATGAACCCAGCCGCTAAGAGCCGAGTGACCTCTTCCCCGATAGCTTTCCGTCTTTCCTCATTGAACCGTCGGAGAAATTGCCTGACCGGCTTATACTTCGGATCAATATTAAGAGTGTGCTCAGCGAGTTCTCTTGGGCACCCGGCATGTCAGAAGGTTTCCATGCAAAGATGCCCCGGTTCTCATGGATGAACTCGATGAGCGCGCCTTCCTATTTGGGATCCAAATTGGTACTGATGCTGAACTGCTTGGAAGAGTCGCCTGGAGTTAAGTCTACCAGTTTTGTCTCGGCGACCGACTTAAATTTCAACGCCGAGTCTTGGTCTGTGGTTGGCTTCTTTAAAGAGGTCATATCCGCCGGGTCAACATTATTTTGATAAAACTTCAGCTCCTCTTCGGCACAAACAGATTCAGCATAAGCCGCATCGCCTTCTTCGCATTCCAAGGCTACCTTTCGACTCCCATGCACAGTGATGGTGCTTGTAACCCGGCATCTTGAGCTGTAGATAAACATAACGCGGTCGTGCCATGAACTTGGCATAAGCCGGTCGTCCAAACAGAGCGTGATACGGGCTCTTGATTTTGACTACCTCAAACGTCAGTTTCTCAGCCCTGGAATCATATTCATCTCCAAAGGCTACTTCCAGCTCGATCTGACCAAGCTGGATATGCCGATTTACCGTGTACCACCCCATGAAAGACGTGTTGGACGTCCTCAAGTCCTTATCACCAACCTCATGCGGCGAAAGGTCTCATAATAGAGAATATTGATGCTGCTTCCTCCGTCCATGAGTACCTTAGTGAATTTATATCCACCAACCTGAGGGGCCACCACCAAGGCCAACTGACCCGGGTTATCAACCCGGAGGGGGGTGATCTTCCCTGCTCCATATGATGGGCTGCTCTGACCACCTCAAGTAACGTGGAACCGCCGGCTCAACAGAATTCACAACCCTCTTATGAACCTTCTGGTCACGTTTGCACAAGTTAGTGGTGAACACATGGTATTGCCCACCATTCAGCTGATTTGGATGGCTCTGATAACCTGACTGTTGCTGTTGCTATCTCCCTTGACCGGGTTGCTGCTGATTATAGCCACCTTCACCTCCCTGAAAGCTGGAACTTGAACCGCCACCCAGGCCATGAAAGCCACCGGCCCCTGAGCCGCCGCCTGATCCGTGATTGCCATCGAACATGTTGGAATTCTTGAAAGCCTTCATGATCGTGATCTTTCCATAAGTGGGTGGCGGACGCCCCGAGTACCGTGTCTCGGGCAAGGCTCATTCGAAGCTGCTCAAGAGATGGGCACGAGCCGCCAGATCGAGGCGGTCTCCCCTTACGTTTCTGGTTGTTACCTTGTCCATTAGCATTGGCCACAAACTCCGGGTTACCCTCCGCCTTATGCTTGTTGCCTCCTTGACTTACCGGGTTATGCTGCTGACCCTTTCCATTGCCGTTCTTCTTTCCCTTCCCTGTCTTTTCCTCATCAGACGCGGGATCCTTGGTACTATCAGAATCGGCGTATTTGACTAAGGCTGCCATCAGCGTACCCATATCATTGCAATCACGCTTAAGGCGCCCCAGCTTCTGCCTCAGCGGCTCAAAGCGACAATTCTTCTCCAACATAAGTACCGCAGAGCCGGCATCCATCTTATCAGATGAGTGTATTATTTCCTTGACCCGGCGCACCCAATGAGTTGTGGATTCACCCTCCTCCTGCTTACAATTGGTCAAGTCCACAATTGACATAGACTGCTTGCAATTGTCCTTGAAGTTCTAGATAAACCGGGCCTTTAGCTCTGCCCATGAACTGATGGAATTGGGAGGCAAACCTTTTAACCAAGACCGGGCCGTTCCATCTAACATCATGGTGAAATACTTAGCCATTGCTGCGTCGCTGACCTCCAATAGCTCCATGGCCATCTTGTAACTTTTGATCCATGCCCCAGGCTATAAATCGGCCGTGTAATTCGGCACCTTTCGAGGTCCCTTGAAATCCTTGGGCAGACGTACATCCCGCAGAGCCGGCACCAAACAAGGGACACCACCGGTTCTAGTGGCCACTCCTGCTCCAACAGAAGTCGTCGGATACTCTAGGAGACCTTCATATGCCGCTTGCCGAGCCGCTAACTGAGTCGCCCGTTCGTCCTCCTGACGTATTCGGTCCTGCACCGGGTTATAGCCACTGGGCTGGTTAAGACGATGGGCGTTGCTTGTAAAGCTTCTGACTCCATATGTCTGCTGTAACTCGGGCTCCTGTTTTGACGAGGTGCTAGCCAAGGCGGAGGAGTTGAATGAATCATGTCCCTGCTGTAAGAATAGGTCTCTTGCTGCGCCAAGGCTGTCTAAAGAAGATCTCTGACCCTCCGGGTTTCCACCGCCGTCCACTGGAAGAGCCACCAGACGCACAGATGCTTCTATCAAGTTCTCCAAGGGGTTGGAGAAGTGACCCGGTGGTATTGGTATGTATCGGGGCGGGGCCATACTCCCGTGAGGAGGTGCCATCTCTCGGGGTTGAACCGGTCCTCCAGCTCCGGGTGTCATAAACTGATTAGCTTCGGGTGGGTTGCTAGGACCAGCTCCGGGTGTCGTGAAAAGATTTCGAGGATCGTAAACCGGAGGCAGATGGGACTGGGTTTTCTGATGTCTCCTTCTCATGACCTTATTGGATGCGTTCAGACTCATATTTAGCTAGAAAGCCTCTGACTAGAGTTGTTGCGCCCGTGCGTCCAAAGCCGCCCGCTCCGTAGCTAACCTGGTGTCCTCAGCTACCAAGGCCTCCTTGGCCAGGGCTATCTCCTCACGCAGCTTTGCCACCTCCGCGTTATGCTCATCTTGATTTGCAGGAATAACCGTGGTGGTTAGCAGGGCCATCAACTTATCCATGAGATCCATCAAGACTGAGCCGGGCGGGCAGGTGGCCTCTGCCCGCCGCTCGACCGGACGTTATTGCTGTTGCAGCCGTCGAGTTTTGACCGGGTTGAGTACCAGCCATGAAGACTCCTGCCCAGCTCGGCTCATAGAAATCCGGAATGCTAGAGTCGTCAGAACAGCCCCCAAGCATGCCCTCTTGGACCTGATACAAAGAATCTGTTGAAACGGCGGACGAAGCATCATCCAATGGGACGGCCGTCTCTCCACCAGCTTTAGATCCTTCAGGAAGTTCTTCTCCGTGGACACAGCCCACGAAGGCACGCTTCATGACGGGTTGAACTCGGGCGGGTCTCGCACGCTGAGCCGTCTCGACGAGGTCGGTGCACTTGTCCGGCTCAGGGCCTGGCTCACCAATCCGGCCGATGAAGACGTGGATTCCGCCAAAGGGGACCCGGTACCCGTACTCAATTGAGTCGGCCTCGGGGCCCCGGCCTTCGTTATCGATGTAGATCTTGTCGCGACGACTCTTGGTCATCCGGCCCACTGCGTATCCCTTGAGCCCTTTGAAGCTGCCCTTCAAGAACTCAAATCCACCGTGCGCTGGCCCCACGGTGGGCGCCAACTGTCATGGAATTGTCATGGCAGATGTCCTCGTGCAAGGACTTAGTCGTGGAGCCATCGCAACTAGGAATCTTAAAGGGGTTAATCGGGACAAAGGACACGAGAGGTTTTATACTAGTTCGGCCCCTTGCGGTAAAGGAAAGCCTACGTCTAGTTGGGTTGGAATTACTTGATGTTTCGATGACCAGGGAGCGAAATACGCTATGCCCGGCTCTCGATGGGTTGTTTCTTGCCCTAAGCCGCCAGCAGTTCATCCCCTTATATACACGGGTTGACGCCCTGCGGCTTACAGAGTCCCGGCCGGCTTATAGACAGTATCCAGCTCGGTGACTAGTTAAATCTACCTTATGATACAAGTCATGCCATTGTGGCGGTTTATTACAACGGGCCTTAAGTCTGTTGTGGTCCTTAGGCCCTTTATTGAACCTCCATCTTCATACTTGGTCTTGGGCTTCTTTCTGGTGAGTCTTCTTTGCGTAACCCGGCCCCTCCTGGGCGGCTTACACAAATAGTTATATCCCCAACAGTACCCGTGAGATAATTATGAGGCACGGTCGGGCAAGTAGACTATCCTAGAGAGAGGGATGGGCCTGGACCTTGCCGTATTTCCTCGAGACGGGGTGACGGGGTCACATGATCGTGAGTCACTACTCGTCTCCGCAAACTCCCAATAAAGGTTTGGGTATTTGATCTGAGTTAGCCACTGGCCTATACGCACTAACCGCCACGCATGAACAGTTATGGGCACTCGACGTCGTAAGTTTCTTTCGAAAGCTCTGTCAGGCGTCCAGTTCAGCATTGTGGGCCTATCGGGCCAGTGCCATATGATGAGGTGGTGCTCGTCCCGGTTCGTCGCATAACGACCCAGAGTGCAAAGGGCAATGGGCCCAAGACCCCTAAGCGCTTATGATGTAGACCGATGAGGACCTCTCTGTGGAGCCTAGGTAGGACTACGATGTGTTGATCTCCCGAGGCCGGGCATGACCTAGAAAAGTGTGTCTGGCCAGAGTAATCATGCGTGTTGGGTAATGTGGTGCACCCCTGTAGGGAAGTTATCTATTCGAATAGTCGTGTCCACGATAACAGACGCTCAGAGTTGTATCCCGATCTATTACAACTAGAAATGGATACTTGAGATATGTGATGGATATGTTGGCTCCGGGATTCCTTTATCGTAGGGACTCGATGAAGGATCTCTGGCGTTAATGCTACACCATGCTTGTTAATTTATAAAATTTTATTTTCTACTCTTCTGAATGTTGCAAAATGCTTGAAGATGCTAGTCTTCGATAGGCTAGACTTTCCCTTCTCCTCTGGCATTCTGCAGTTCGGTCCAATGATACAGCCCATACCTTTGATATTGATGCATACTTAGCATAGTTCTGACGTAAGTCTTGCAAGTACTTCGGATGAGTACTCACGGTGGCTTTCCTACCTCTTTTTCCCCTATTCCCGGTTGATGCGATCAGATGGTGGATCCCAGGAGCTAGATGTCACCAGCGATGGATACTACTACCCCGAGGGTGTATACTGCTACTTCTTGAGCTTGTGTTGGTTTTTCCCTTGAAGAGGAAAGGGTGATGCAACAAAGTAGAGATAAGTATTTCCCTCAGTTTGAGAACCAAGGTATCAATCCAGTAGGAGAAAACGCACAAATCACCGAATGCCAGCACAAACAATCAAACAAACTTGCACCCAACGCGATAAAGGGGTTGTCAATCCCGTCATGGTTACTTGCAAAAGTGAGATCTGATAGAGATAGATAAACGATAAAGTAAATAATTTTGGTATTTTTATTTATAGATCGGAAAGTAAAAGATTGCAAGAATAGTAGATCAGAAACTAAGATGGTAGATCAGAAACTTGTATGATGGAAAATAGACCCAGGGGCATAGGTTTCACTAGAGGATTCTCACAAGATAGAAAATGATACGGTGGGTGAACAAATTACTGCCGAGAAATTGATAGAAAAGCGCAAACTTATGACGATATCGGCAATAATCATGAATATAGGCATCGAGTCCGTGTCAAGTAGACCGACTCCTGCCTGCATCTACTACTATTATTCCACACATCGACCGCTATCCAGCATGCATCTAGAGTATTAAGTTCATAAAGAAAGGAGTAACGCATTAAGCAAGATGACATGATGTAGAGGAATTAACTCAAGCAATATGATGAAAACCCCATCTTTTTATCCTCGATGGCAACAATACAATGTGTGCCGTGTTGCCCCTACTGTCATTGGGAAAGGACACCGCAAGATTGAACCCAAATCTAAGCACTACTCCCATTGCAAGAAAAACTAATCTAGTTGGCCAAAAAAACCGATAGTTCGAAGAGAATTACAAAGATATCAAATCATGCATATAATAATTCAGAGAAGATTCAAATAATATTCATAGATAAGCTTATCATAAATCCATAATTCATCGGATCTCGGCAAACACACCGCAAAAAAAAGTATTACATCGAATAGATCTCCAAGAACATAAGGAGAACATGGTATTGAGAATAAAAGAGAGAAAAGAAGCCATCTAGCTACTAGCTATGGACCCGTAGGTCTGTGGTAAACTACTCACACTTCATCGTAAGGGCAATAGAGTTGATGTAGAAGCCCTCCATGATCAAATCCCCCTCCGGCAGGACGCCGGAAAAGACCCCTAGATGGGATCTCACATGTACAGAAAGTTGTGGTGGCGGAAAAGTATTTTTGTGGATGCCCCTGTTGGTTTGGGGATATATGGGAATATATAGGCGAAAGAATTAGGTTAGGAGGTGCACGAGGGGCCCACAAGGGTGGGGGCTCGCCCTCCGTCCTTGTGGCCGCCTCGTAGCTCCTCCGACTTCATCTCCAAGTCTCCTGGTTGTCTTCTGGTCCAAGAAAGATCATCGCAAAGGTTTCATTCCCTTTGAACTCCGTTTGGTATTTCTTTTCTGCAAAACGCAAAAACAAGGAGAAACAGGAACTGGCACTAGGCTCTAGGTTAATAGGTAATATAATAGCATGGAACAATAAAAATTTATAGATACATTGGAGACGTATCAAGCATCCCCAAGCTTAATTCCTGCTTGTCCTCGAGTAGGTAAATGATAAAAACAGAATTTTTGATGTGGAATGCTACCTAACATATTTATCCATGTAATTTTCTTTATTGTGGCATGAATGTTCAGATCCATAAGATTCAAAACAAAAGTTTAATATTGACATAAAAACAATAATACTTCAAGCATACTAACAAGGCAATTATGTCTTCTCAAAATAACATGGCAAAAGAAAGTTATCCCTACAAAATCATATAGTCTGGCTATGCTCCATCTTCATCACACAAAATATTAAAATCATGCACAACCCTGATGTCAAGCGAAGCAATTGTTTCATACTTTTGATGTTCTCAAACTTTTTCAACTTTCACGCTATACATGAGCATGAGCCATGGATATAGCACTATGGGTGGAATAGAATATGGTGGTTGTGGAGAAGAAAAAAAGAGGGAGATAGTCTCACATCAGCTAGGCGTATCAACGGGCTATGGAGATGCCCATCAATAGATATCAATGTGAGTGAGTAGGGATTGCCATGCAACGGATGCACTGTAGCTATAGGTTTATGAAAGCTCAAAAGGAAACTAAGTGGGTGTGCATCCAACTCGCTTGCTCACGAAGACCTAGGGCAATTTGAGGAAGCCCATCATTGGAATATACAAGCCAAGTTCTATAATGAAAAATTCCCACTAGTATATGAAAGTGATATCATAGGAGACTCTCTATCATGAAGATCATGGTGCTACTTTGAAGCACAAGTGTGGAAAAAGGATAGTAACATTGCCCCTTCTCTCTTTTTCTCTCATTTTTTTATTTGGGCCTTTCTCATTTTTGACCTCTTTTTTTTCTTTTCTATATTTATTTATTTTTCTTCTGAAGTCTCATCCCAACTTGTGGGGGAATCATATTCTCCATCATCCTTTCCTCACTGGGACAATGCTCTAACAATGAAGATCATCACACTTTTATTTACTTACAACTCAAGAATTACAACTCGATACTTAGAACAAAAATATGACTCTATATCAATACCTCCGGCGGTGTAGCGGGATGTGCAATGAATCAAGAGTGACATGTATGAAAGAATTGTGAAAGGTGGCTTTGCCACAAGTACGATGTCAACTACATGATCATGCAAAGCAATATGACAATGATGGTGCGTGTCATAATAAACGGAACAGTGGAAAGTTGCATGGCAATATATCTCGGAATGGCTATGGAAATGCCATAATAGGTAGGTACGGTGGCTGTTTTGAGGAAGGTATATGGTGGGTGTATGGTACCGGTGAAAGTTGTGCGACACAAGAGAGGCTAGCAATGGTGGAAGGGTGAGAGTGCGTATAATCCATGGACTCAACATTAGTCATAAAGAATTCACATACTTATTGCAAAAATCTATCAGTTATGGAAACAAAGTACTACGTGCATGATCCTAGGGGGATAGATTGATACGAAAAGACCACCGCTTGTCTCCGACCGCCACTCATAAGGAAGACAATCAAAAAATAAATCATGCTCCGACTTCATCACATAACGGTTCACCATGCGTGCATGCTACAAGAATCACAAACTTTAACACAAGTATTTCTCAAATTCACAATTAATCACTAGCATGACTCTAATATCACCATCTTCATATCTCAAAACAATCATAAAGAATCAAACTTCTCATAGTATTCAATGCACTTTATATGAAAGTTTTTATTATATCCCTCTTGGATGCCTATCATATTAGGACTAAATTTATAACCAAAGCAAATTACCATGTTGTTTAGAGACTCTCAAAATAATATAAGTGAAGCATTAGAGTTCAAAAATTTCTATGAAATAAAACCACCGCCATGCTCTAAAAAGATATATGTGAAGCACTAGAGCAAAATTGCCTAGCTCAAAAGATATAAGTGAAGCACATAGAGTATTCTAATAAATCACGATACATGTGTGTCCCTCTCAAAAGGTGTGTACAGCAAATATGATTGTGGCAAACTAAAAAGCAAAGACTCAAATCATACAAGATGCTCCAAGAAAAACACATATCATGTGGTGAATAAAAAATATAGCCTCAGGTAAAGTTATAGACGAAGACGAAAGAGGGGATGCCTTCCGGGGCATCCCCAAGCTTAGGCTCTTGGTTTTCCATGAATATTACCTTGAGGTGCCTTGGGCATCCCCAAGCTTAGGCTCTCGCCACTCCTTATTCCATAGTCCATC
This sequence comes from Aegilops bicornis, assembly GCA_021605145.1. Classification (NCBI taxonomy): domain Eukaryota; kingdom Viridiplantae; phylum Streptophyta; class Magnoliopsida; order Poales; family Poaceae; genus Aegilops; species Aegilops bicornis. The sequence goes on along the minus strand of CM038670.1, from coordinate 855,647,311 downwards.
ATATCCTTACCCAAAACATGAAAACTTCACAACACAAAACTCAACAGAAAATCTCATAAGCTCCGTTAGTATAACAAAGTAAATCACCACTTTATGGCGTTGGGGAACGTAGTAATTTCAGAAAATTTTCTACGCACACGCAAGATCATGGTGATGCATAGAACCGAGAGGGGAGAGTGTGTCCACGTACCCTCGTAGACCGAAAGCGGAAGCGTTAGCACAACACGGTTGATGTAGTCGTACATCTTCACGGTCCGACCGATCAAGCACCGAAAGCACGACACCTCCGAGTTCTTGCACACGTTCAGCTCGATGACGTCCCTCGAGCTCCGATCCAGCCAAGCTTCAAGGGAGAGTTCTGTCAGCACGACGGCGTGGTGACAATGATGATGTTCTACCGACGCAGGGCTTCACCTAAGCACCGCTACGATATTATCGAGGAGGACTATGGTGGAGGGGGGCACCGCACACGGCTAAGAGATCAATGATCAATTGTTGTTTCTATGTGGTGCCCCCCTCCCTCATATATAAAGGAGTGGAGGAGGGGGCCGGCCAAGGGGAGGAGGCGCGCCCAAGGGGGGGAGTCCTACTCCCACCGGGAGTAGGACTCCTCCTTTTCCTATTTGGAGAGGGAGAGGGAAGGAAGAGGAAGGAGGGAGGAAGGAAAGGGGGCGCCGGCCCCCCTCCCAATTCGGATTGGGCTGGGGGGCACCCCCTCCCTTGCTCCTTTCCCCTCCTTTCCACTAAAGCCCATTAAGACCCATATACCTCCCGGGGGGTTCCGATAACCTCCCGGAGCTCCGGTATTGTCCCAATCTCACACGGAACCATTTCAGTGTCCAAATATAGTCGTCCAATATTTCGATCTCTATGTCTCGACCATTTCGAGACTCCTCGTCATGTCCGTGATCACATCCGGGACTCCGAACAACCTTCGGTACATCAAAACACATAAACTTATAATATAACTGTCATCTAACTTTAAGCGTGCGGACCCTACGGGTTCGAGAACTATGTAGACATGACCGAGACACGTCTCCGGTCAATAACCAATAGCGGAACCTGGATGCTCATATTGGCTGCTACATATTCTACGAAGATCTTTATCGGTCAAACCGCATAACAACATACGTTGTTCCCTTTGTCATCGGTATGTTACTTGCCCGAGATTCGATCGTCGATATCTCAATACCTAGTTCAATCTCGTTACCCGCAAGTCTCTTTACTCGTTACGTAATGCATCGTCCCGCAACTAACTCATTAGTTGCAATGCTTGCAAGGCTTAAGTGATGTGCATTACCGAGTGGGCCCAGAGATACCTCTTCGACAATCGGAGTGACAAATCCTAATCTCGAAATACGCCAACCCAACAAGTACCTTCGGAGACACCTGTAGAGAATCTTTATAATCATCCAGTTACGTTGTGACATTTGGTAGCACACAAAGTGTTCCTCCGGTAAACGGGAGTTGCATAATCTCATAGTCATAGGAACATGTATAAGACATGAAGAAAGCAATAGCAACATACTAAATGATCAAGTGCTAAGCTAACGGAATGGGTCAAGTCAATCACATCTCATTCTCCTAATGATGTGATCCCGTTAATCAAATGACAACTCATGTCTATGGTTAGGAAACTTAACCATCTTTGATTAATGATCTAGTCAAGTAGAGGCATACTAGTGACACTATGTTTGTCTATGTATTCACACATGTATTATGTTTCCGGTTAATACAATTCTAGCACGAATAATAAACATTTATCATGAAATAAGGAAATAAATAATAACTTTATTATTGCATCTAGGGCATATTTCCTTCATATGGTACTGTTGTGAACTCATTCTTTATTTATATTGGTGTAATATCTACTGTATTCCAACTTTTTCATGGTTCATACCCCCCGATACTACCCATAGATTCACCAGAATAAGCAAATAACACAAAGAAAATAGAATCTGTCAAAAGCAGAATAGTCTGTAGCAATTTGTAACTCTCGAATAGTCAAGTAACTCCAAAAATTCTGAAAAATTCGGAAAACCTGGGAAATTTGGGCACCAATCCATAGCAAAACGAATCATATCAAAAGCACGCTTCTGTGAATTATGAAAATTATTTTCCTGGGCGCAAAAGTTTCTGTTTCTCAGCAAGATCAAAACAACGGTCATCGTAAGCTATCCCAAAGGTCTTCACACATACACTAATTAAAACACAAACCCACATCTAGCAAGAGGCTAGATGAATTATTCAAAGCAAAACAGGAACAAAAAGCAAAGAACAAAAACAAAATTGGGTTGCCTCCCAACAAGCGCTATTGTTTAACGCCCTTAGCTAGGCATTGAGATTTCAATGATGCTCACATGAAAGAAAAGAATTGAAGCACAAAGAGAGAATCATAAAACACATGACAAACACATCTAAGCCTAACAAACGTCCTATGCATAGGCATATTATAAGCAAACAAATTATCAAGGCAAACAAAAACTAGCATATGCAGGGAAGAAGAAAGAGAAGGTAGCAATCTCAACATGAAGAGAGGTAATTTAGTAACATGAAAATTTCTACAACCATATTTTTCTCTCTCATAATAATTACATGTAGGATCATAATCAAATCAACAAAATAGCTATCACATAACATATTCTCAACACGATCCACATGCATGCGAAGTTGACAATCTTCCAAAATAGTGGGATCAACATTAACTAAAGTCATGACCTCTCCAAACCCAATTTTATCAAAAATTTAATAAGATTGAACATTCTCCAAATATGTGGGATCTAAAGTTTACACTCTTCCAAACCCACTTTCAATATTATTGCAAACACTATTATCAATCTCATATTCATCATGGGGCTTAAATAAATTTTCAAGATCATAAGAAGAATCACCCCAATCATGATAATTGCAACAAAATAGTAGACATAGCAAAACTAGCATCCCCGAGCTTAGGGTTTTGCATATCATTAACACAATTGACATTAATAAAATTTATAATAACCTCATTGCAATCATGCTTTTGATTCAAGGAACTATCAAGTATGGGTGCAATAGCAATAATCTCATGTTTAACATAAGGAACTATAGCAAATTCATCTCCGTAAATATTGGCATCATGGACATAAGAATAGCAAGCATCATGTTCATCAAGGGATATTTCAATCAAATCATCGGAATCATAATTATCTATAGAATCATGCATATCATTATTTTCTTCCAAAGCAACGGTCATTCTCTCAATAAATTCTTTGACATAGACATTATGAGCATAGTTCTCATAGAAATATTTAAGCATGCCAAAATTTTCAGATCTGTAGAGAGTAATATCATACTTTTCGATCAAAGAAGCAGCTTCATAAGCACCCTTAAAAGCAACACATTCTTCAATTTGTTCGATATCATAGTAACCATAAACACCCTTTTCATAAGAAGATAAGATTTCATTATCATTAAACTCACATAGGTAGAGAAGGTGTTTTTTAGGGTTCTGAGAGCAATAAGTAAAATCACAAAGATTCCAAGCATAACAAAGCAAACAATTTATTTGATTCCATAAGAGTCTCCCTTTTTCATACAAATGGTGACGCACAAAATGAGCATGCTCATCTAAAGATTTTCCCTCAACCAAACTAGTTGGGGTTTCAGCACAAGCACATATGGATCAAAGATGATCCAAGTAGAAAACTTTAAGTGGATCCATAAACTTTGTTTCTGATTTTCAATAAACACACAACTATACCAAGCAAACGAGCAAACAATCCAAAGTAAGACATAAGGGCAAATGAAAAAGACGAATGAAAGAAGGGCGGATAAAAAGGCAAATCTTTTCAAAAATCGTTTTAGAAGTGGGAGAGAGGAAAACGAGAGGCGAATGGCGAATAATGTAATGCAAGAGATGAGAGTTTATGATGGGTACTTGGTATGTCTTGACTTGGCATAGATCTGCCCGGCAACAGCGCCAGAAATTCTTCCTGCTACTTCTTGAGCTTGCGTTGGTTTTTCCCTTGAAGAGGAAAGGGTGATGCAGTAAAGTAGAGATAAGTATTTCTCTTAGTTTGAGAACTAAGGTATCAATCCAGTAGGAGACAACGCACAAATCACCGAATACCTACACAAATGATCAAACAAACTTGCACCCAATGCGATAAAGGGGTTGTCAATCCCTTCACGGTTACTTGCAAAACTGAGATCTGATAGATATAGATAAACGATAAAGTAAATATATTTGGTATTTTTGGTTTATAGATCGGAAATTAAAAGATTGCAAGAATAGTAGATCGGAAACTAAGATTGTAGATCGGAAAGTTGTATGATGGAAAATAGACCCGGGGGCCATAGGTTTCACGAGAGGCTTCTCTCAAGATAGAAAATAATACGGCGGTGAACAAATTACTGTCGAGCAATTGATAGAAAAGCGCAAAGTTATGATGATATCTAAGGCAATGATCATGAATATAGGCATCACGTCCGTGTCAAGTCGACCGACTCCTGCCTGCATCTACTATTATTACTCCACACATCGACCGCTATCCAGCATGCATCTAGAGTATTAAGTTCATAAAGAACGGAGTAACGCATTAAGCAAGATGACATGATGTAGAGGAATTAACTCAAGCAATATGATGAAAACCCCATCTTTTTATCCTCGATGGCAACAATACAATACGTGCTTTGCTGCCCCTGCTGTCATTGGGAAAGGACACCGCAAGATTGAACCCAAAGCTAAGCACTTCTCACATAGCAAGAAAATCAATCTAGTTGGCCAAACCAAACCGATAGTTCATAGAGAATTACAAAGATATCAAATCATGCATATAAGAATTCAGAGAAGATTCAAATAATATTCAAACATAAGCTGATCATAAATCCACAATTCGTCAGATCTCGGCAAACACACCGCAAAAAAAGTATTACATCGAATAGATCTCCAAGAACATCGAGGAGAACATGGTATTGAGAATCAAAGAGAGAGAAGAAGCCATCTAGCTACTAGCGATGGACCCGTAGGTCTGTTGTAAACTACTCACACTTCATCGGAAGGGCAATATAGTTGATTTAGAAGCCCTCCGTGATCGAATCCCCCTCCAGCAGGACGCCGAAAAATGCCCCTAGATGGGATCTCACGGGTATAGAAGGTTGCGGCGGTGGAAAAGTGTTGTCGTGGATGCCCCTGTTGGTTTGGGGATATATGGGAATATATAGGCGAAAGAATTAGTTAAGGATGTGCACGAGTGGCCCACAAGGGTGGGGGCATGCCTACCCCCTGGGCGCACCCTTCATCCCTGTGGCCACCTCGTGGCTCCTCCGAATTCATCTCCAAGTGTCCTAGTTGTCTTCTGGTCCAAGAAAAATCATCGTGAAGGTTTCATTCCATTTGGACTCCATTTGGTGTTCCTTTTCTGCGAATCTCAAAAACAAGGAAAAAACATGAACTGGCACTGGGCTCTAGGTTAATAGGTTAGTCCCAAAAATAATATAAAATAGCATATTAATGCATATAAAACATCCAAAATAGATAATATAATAGCATGGAACAATCAAAATTATAGATACATTGGAGACGTATTAAATACTACTAAATGGATACTGCCGACGACCAGGAATAGTTAGGAGGTCCCAGGTAGGAGGCCTACGCCTTTTCGATATGTATCATGTTTGTGCTTGCCTTCTTAAGGCAGTCTTGTTTAACTTTATGTCTGTACTCAGATATTGTTGCTTCTCCTAACTCGTTTGTATTCGAGCTTATGTATTCGAGCCCTCGAGGCCCTGGCTTGTAATATAAAGTTTGTATTGTTTTAATTTGTATCTAGAGTTGTGTTGTTGTATCTTCCCGTGAGTCCCTGATCTTGATCGTACACATTTGCGTGTATGATTAGTATATGATTGAATGGGGGGCATCACACCACGTCCACCTCACAGGGGTACTGCATCTGCACCACTCCCAATGGGGCGGCTCGGGCAAACCCTAGCCGCCACCGCTACCCCCACTCATCCTTCCCTTCAATCACCTGTCACCGTCGGAGGAGGCTGGTAGGCAAAAGCCCTTCCCGGCAGATGGCGCTCGCTTGGCCCTCGTGGGAAATCTCTGGCCTGGAGCACGGTTGCGGCCCTGGACGTTGGCCGTGCATGAGGCGGAGCTTGATCCCAGGGCAACGGTCTCGAAGCGGTGGTGGGCGGACTGTCGGTGGTTGTGAGAGTAGTCGTGTGACGCCCCCGATTTAATCGTACACTAATCATGCACGCAAATGTGTACGATCAAGATCAGGGACTCACGGGAAGATATCACAACACAACTCTACAAATAAAATAAGTCATACAAGCATCATAATACAAGCCAGGGGCCTCGAGGGCTCGAATACAAGTGCTCGATCATAGACGAGTCAGCGAAGCAACAATATCTGAGTACGCACATAAGTCAAACAAGTTGCCATAAGATGGCTAGCACAAACCGGGATACAGATCGAAAGAGGAGCAGGCCTCTGCTCGGGATCCTCCTAAGCTACTCCTGGTCGTCGCCGCTGGCTGCACGTAGTAGTAGGCACCTCCAGTAGTAGTCGTCATCGACGGTGGCGTCGGCTCCAGGCTCCATCGTCTGGTTGCAGCAATCGAGTAGAGGTAGGGGAAAAGGGGAACAAGGCAAACGTGAGTACTCATCCAAAGTACTGCAAGCAAGGAGCTACACTACATATGCATGGATATATGTGTAAAGGGCCATATCAGTGGACTGAACTGCAGAATGCCAGAATAAGAGGGGGATAGCTAGTCTTAACGAAGACTACGCTTCTGGACACCTGTCTTGCAACAGGTAAGGGAGGGCAATCTGAAGTCCTCCAAGTAACATCACATAGCAATAATCCTACCCGGCGATCCCCTCCTCATATCCCCGAGAGAGCGACCACCGTTGTATCCGGCACTTGAAAGGGTGTGTTTTATCAAGTATCCGGTTCTAGTTGTCATAAGCTCAAGGTACAACTCCAAGTCGCCCCTGCTATCAAGATCACGGCTATTCGAATAGATTAACTTCCCTGCAGGGTGCACCATCTTACCCAAAGACGCTTGATCCCATTTGGCGGACACACTTTCCTGGGTCATGCCCGCCGCGGAAGATCAACACGCCGCAGCCTCTACCTAGGCTCAACAGAGAGGCCAAAGACGTCGGTCTAAACCTAAGCGCCAGGGTGCGGGCCCATCGCCCGAGCACACTGCATGTTGCGTCTGTGGCCGAAGCAGACCTAGCCTAGTGGCGTTCCAGTCCAATCCGGCGCGCCCGGCCATTGGCGTCACGAAGTGCCGGCCGATACCACGACCTGGATACCCATAACTACTCCCGCGTAGATGGTTAGTGCGTATAAGCTCAGAGCCAACTCAGATCAAATACCAAGATCTCGTTAAGCATGTTAAGTATCCGAACGCTGAACAGGCCAGCCCACCTCTCTCCTAGGCGGTCTCAACCTGCCTGCCGCTCCGCCTCAAAGATCCACTCATGGGTGCTCCATCACCGACCCGACTTTAGTCTCCACATGTATCATGTATAAAGTATATAGTATATACCCGTGATCACCTCCCGAGTGATCACGGCCCGATAGTATAGCACGGCAGCATTTAACAAGAATGTAGGACCACAGATGAAAGTACTAGCATCCTATACTAAGCATATAGGATTGCGTGTAAAGGTAACAACTTGATGGTAACAAGGACAGCTATGCAGCAAAGATAGGAGTATCTCGAAAGCAAGAATATGCTACACTACTCTAATGCAAGCGGTATAGAGAAGAGTAGGCGATATCCGGTGATCAAGGGAGGGGGCTTGCCTGGTTGCTCGGCAAGTGAGAGGGGTCACAACACCGTAGTCGAACTGGGCAGCAGCAGCGTCGGTCTCGTAGTCTACCGGAGGGAAGAGGGGGAAGAAACAATGAATAACATGTAAACAGATGCATATCGATGCATGACAAGTCAAGTAACGATGCTAGGCGTGCCCTAACGTGGTATGAGGTGATGCCGGTTAAGGGGGGAAACATCCGGGAAAATATCCCCGGGGTTTCGTGTTTTTGAGCGGAAGAGGAGGGGGAAAGTTGCGGGTTCGATAGGTTAGGGGGGTGTGGCGGACGAACGGTCTATGTATCCGGATTCGTCTCGTCGTTCTGAGCAACTTTCATGTTGAAAATATTTTAATCCGAGTTACGGATTAAAAGATATGATTTTTTTAAAGATTTTATTAATTTCTAGAATTTAGTTAATTAATTAATTCAAAAAAATGGATTTATGATGTCAGCATGAGGTCATGCTGACGTCAGCATTCAGGAGGGTTGACTTGGTCAACCTGACAGGTGGGTCCCGTTCGTCATACTCTGTTAACTAATTTCCCTAGTTTAGTTTAATTAACAGTAGTTAATTAGGTTAATTAGCCATTAGGTTAATTAATCAGGATTAATTAAATTAATTATTTACTTAATTAATTAATTAATTTTATTCATTTTTTTATTAATTATATTTATTTAATTTTAACGCTCGGGGGACCTCATGCTTGGGTGCCCGGTGCCCAACAAGATGTCGACCGGGTCAACAGCCGGGCCCCTAGGGCCCACGGTCGATGACCTGTGGGTGGCCCTGTGTCGGCCACGCCGGCGGCGGCGTTGGGGGAGCTCGAGGCGCTCCATGGCGGAGGCGCGGACCTCGCCGGATTCGCCGTCCGGCCAAAATGGTCATGGTGGTGCGTTCAACGGGGAGAGGACGGCGCGTCCATCGATGGCGAGGCACGGCCGGACTTGGTTGAAACGACGGTGGCGAGCGGAGGCGGCGGTGGGGTCCGGGCCCGCGTCGGGACCGCGCCACGGGGGGGGGGGTAGGCTGGCGCGACGCGCTGAGCACAATGGGCTCGACCCCGTGACCATTTGGTCACCGGAAGGGCGCCGGCGACGAGTTCCACGACGGGGGCGCTCGGGTGCGGCGTGCTAGCCGGGGCCGCGGTTCGGGCGAGGAGAAGAGAGCGGAGAGGGCTGGGAACGGCCAAGGGCGGCGGGAAGGGCCTCGTCCCGAGCGAGGAGGCGCGAGGGGAGGTGTCTGGGCGGCGGAACCGGCGACGGGAGCGTGGTGGCGCTGGAGGGAGACGAGGGGAGAGAGGGATCGATGGGGGAAGAGCTCATGGGGGGCGTAGGGTCTTTGTAGTGAGCCTGGGCGGTCGGGGCGACCGGGCGAGGAGGAGGGCGGGAGGCGCCGCGAGGCGGATCCGGGCGAGGTGGTCGCCTGGGGCGGCCCGAGGCGACGAGGAGGCTGGCGCCAAGGCCGGCTGGCCGGGAGGAGGAGGAGGACGGGCGGTGGGCGCCGGCGTCGGGGGCGACGGATCGGGCGGACCCGATCCAGATCAAGGGAGGAAGGAGAAGGGATCGGGGAATCGGGTGGGGGGGCGGCTAGGGTTTCCACGAATCGGGGGTAATGGGAGCGAGGGGTGGGCGGGCTGGGCTGGCCGGCTGGGCCAGTGGGCTTGGCCCGGTTTGTGATGGGGTTTTCCCCTCTCCCTTTTTTTGTTTTATTTACCTTTTCTTATTTTTCCTTTTCTGTTTTAATTTATTTATAATATCCAGACACTTTACAAAAATGTGTGCACCCCACCATAATTAACTTTGTAATATTTGACAACCCCCGAACATTTTAGTTTTAATTTTTGAAAACTTTTTATTGTCCTCATATATTTGAATTAAATTTCAAAACAGTTTTGATTCATCCCGAGATTATCTACAGTGACAGAGGTGACGTGGCACCATCAACGTGAGATTACTGTAGCATGATTACCCGGGTGTTACAAATCTCCTCCACTACAAGATATCTCGTCCCGAGATTTAGGAGGTAGAAGGGAAGAGTGCGGGGTATTCATCACGAAGACGGTCCTCGCGTTCCTGTGTGGCTTCGTCTTGAGTGATTTGACCCGGACTTTGAGGAACTTGATCGCCGACGTGTGCGGCGTTCAGCTTGGTCGAGAATGCGGACCGGATGCTCTTTATAGGAGAGGTCCTGTTGCAATTGAGCACTTCATGTTCCACTGCTCGGATTGGGTCCTTGAAGCAGCGTCGGAGTTGTGACACGTGGAACACATCGTGAACCTGTGAAAGGTTCGACGGAAGCTCGATTGATATGCCACTTTTCCACGCCTTTCCAGAATAGTGAATGGGCCAATATAGCGAGGAGCTAGCTTGCCCTTGATCCCGAAGCGGTGAGCACCCTTCATTGGTGTAACGCGAAGGTAGGCCTTTTCGCCAGGTTGATAAACCATGTCTTTATGATGACGGTCATAATTGCTCTTCTGACGTGACTGAGCAGTCTTGAGATTCTCGCGAATAATGCGGACTTGGTCTTCGGCATGTTGGATAATATCCGGACCGAAGAGTGGACGTTCCCCAGTTTCTGTCCAGTTCAGAGTGGTTCGGCACTTTAGTCCATATAACACTTCGATTGGGGCCATCTTCAGACTAGCTTGATAGCTATTATTATAAGAGAACTCATCATACGGGAGAGATTCCTCCCACTTCTTGCGAAGGAAATAACACAAGCTCGAAGCATGTCTTCGAGAACTTGGTTGACACGCTCAACTTGCCCCGCGTGACTACGGATGAAACGCAGATCGAAAGATAAATGAGTACCCATAGCTTCTTGAAAACTTGCCCGTAATCTTGAAGTGAATAAGCTGCCACGGTCCGAATCGATAACCAAAGTGGAATACCGTGAAGTGAAACAATTCTGGACATATAGAGAGTTGCAAGTCGACTAGCAGTGATCGTTTCTTTGACCGCCAGAAAATGTGCAACTTTAGAAAGTCGGTCAATGACGACAAGAATTGCATCATTACCTTTCTGCGATTTGGGAAATCCAGTGACGAATTCCATTTCAACATGGTCCCATTTCCATTCAGGAATAGAAATAGGTTGCAGAGTTCCAAAGAGGCCTTTGATGTTCTCGCTTTGATACGACGGCAAGCGTCACACTCAAAGCAACATAGCGAGCAATGTCTTGCTTCATATTAGACCACCGTAATCTCTCGATTTAATGTCTTGATACATCTTCGCATTACTACCAGGATGGATACATAGAGGCGTATCATGAGCTTCTTTCATAACCTTCGAGTCATATTCAGGTTTTCCTTCTTACATCGGCACCACTAGGGCGGCCTTTGAAGTACAAGGCGCCATCATCAATAGTGAAGAATGAGGGATTTCCTTCTTTGAGGTCGCGCTTAATCTTGTAGACTTTAGAGTCAAATCCCTGCATTGTCTTTATGGTGCCCACGAGATCGGGTTCAACAGCCAGGGTATAGAGGGAACCCTGGGAAACAACACGGAGATTCATCTTGCGGAACTCCGGAGGAGGGGGAGCGAGTGCCCCGGAGGAACAATATGGAGGTTCAGCCTTACGAATTCTTCAACAAGTGGGGGCTGAACTTTGTGAACTCAAGGTGGTTGCGATGAAGACTTGCGGCTCAAGGCATCAGCCATTACATTAGCCTTGCCCGCGATAGGAAATACCCAAATCAAAGTTCTGCAATCAGCCTCCATCCATCTCTCGCCGACGGAGGTTCAGGTCTGGCTGAGTAAACAGATACTTCAGACTTTGGTGGTCGGTGAAGATCTCGCAACGACACCGAGAAGGTAATGTCGCCATCGCTTGATGCATGAATGACAAAGAAGAAGCTCGAGGTCGTGAATCGGGTAGTTCTCTTCGTGAGGGCGCAATCGTCGAGAGGCATAAGCAACCACTTTGCGCTCTTGCATTAGGACACCGCTTAATCCTTGACGGAAGCGTCGCAAAGAAATGACGAAGTCCTTCTTAGTATCGTGAGGAGCTAACACCGGGGCAGAAGTCAACTTGTCTTTGAGTGCCCGGAAACTTTCCCCGACATTTATCTATCCATTGGAATTTGACGCCCTTATGCAACAAAGTTAGTCGAGGTTCGGCAATCTTGGAGAAGTTCTCGACGAATCGACGGCAATAGTCAAGTAGACCGAGAAAACTTCTGACTTGCTTAACGTTCTTCGGAGGAGTCCAATCGAGAATAGCCTGAACTCTTTCAGGGTTGACGGCAATACCATCCTTAGAAATGACATGCCCAAGATAGGTTACTTCGGGAAGCCAGAATTCACATTTGGAGAACTTGGCATAGAGTTGATGCTCTCGTAGCTTTTCCAGCACAAGACGAAGATGTTCAGCATGTTCTTCTTCATTCTTGGAAAATATCAGGATATCATCCAGATAAACCACGCATTTAACTTGTCGAGGTAATCCATGAATATATAGTTCATCAGCGAGAGAAGGTGGCTGGAGCATTGGTTAAGCCGAAGACATGACGGTGTACTCGTATGAACCATAACGAGTCACAAATGTGGTCTTGGGGATATCCTCCTCACGAACACGGATCTGGTGGTAACCCAACCTCAAGTCGAAGTTTCGAGAACACCGATTTAACCAGCCGCTTGATCATAAAGATCATTGATCCGAGGAAGAGGATACTTATTCGAATGGTAGCTTGATTTATGGGGCGGTAGTCTTGGACCAATCGGTTTGTCCCATCCTTCTTCTTGACAAAGAGAGAAGGTGCTCCCCAAGGAGAGCAACTTGGGCGAATGAAACCACTTTGAAGAGATTTGTCGATTTCCTCCTTTAGCTCAAGGAGTTCATGCGGCGGCATCTTGTAGGGTCGCTTGGCTATAGGAGTGGTGCCTGGTTTCAAGTCGATGACAAATTCGACAGCTCTAGCAGGGGGAATCCCTGGAAGTTCTTCAGGAAAGACGTCTTGGAAATCGCGAACGACAGGAATGTTTTCAATGCCCTCGAGGGGTGCGGCGTTCAATGCATTCAATGCATAGAGCCTTGCCTCAAAGATCTGAACTGCATTTGAGCATTGTAGCTTATTATTTCATCGAAGGGTGTAGCAGATGGACGGTCTTAGTGGCGCAAACGATTGACGCAAAGATGCGCTTTCAACCAATCCATCCCCAAAATGAGGTCGATGTTAGACGCCTTCGAGGATAATGGGTGAGGCATAGAATTCCAGCCCTTCGATTTCCACGGGGACGTCGACGCCAACCATGGAGGTTTGACATTGCCCCAAGGGGGTTTTTACCACTACCGAAGAGTTCATCTCCTCACACTTAACGTCGTGCTTGTATGCAAAGTCTTCTGACATGAATGAATGCGATGCTCCTGAATCGAATAAAACAGATGCAGGTACTGAATTTACGAGGAGTGTACCCATCACAGTAGCAGGCTGGTCTTGAGCTTCGTTCAGATCAACGTGGTTGGCCTGAACTCGACCATAAGGCTTGGCAGTGTTGTTGCGGGGCTGGGTGTTTCCTGACGTCATTTGGAAGGGCCGGTGATTACGGTTCTGGTTGCATTCTCTAGCACGGTGCCCTGGTTGTCCACACCTGAAGCACAAGCCATTATTGGGAGTGGGAACAGGAGCTTGGGGTGGTGGAGCTGGAAGCTTTGGCTGCTTGGTTGAAATAGGCAGATGAGGTGCAGCATAGCTCTGCCTTGGAGCAGGTGCATTCGGCTGGTACATGCTGTTGGGAATCCATATCTTACGCTTCTGCGAGGACAGGCCCGAAGATGAGCCCGTGTCACGGTTGCGCTGTTAGAGCTACTGGTATTCCTGCACCAGTTTCGACATTGATAGCCTTGTTCACCAAGGTGGCGAAATCAGCAAAGTCGTGCACTAGAAGTGCGAGCTTGATGTCAGCTTGAAGGCCGTCACGGAACTTCTCTTGTCTGCGTGCATCAGTTGCAATATCCTCTTCAGCATAGCGAGACAAGTCCAGGAACTCTCGCTGATAAGCTTCAACAGTCTTGTTGCCTTGGGTGAGGTTGCGGAACTCACGCTTCTTCCGGTCCATGACCCCTTGAGGGATGAAGCGGGCACGGAAGGCAGCTTGGAAGTCTGGCCAGGTGATGAGTGTTCCAACTGGCAGAGTACGCCTGTGGCTGTCCCACCATTGAGCTGCGGGTCCCTTCAGGAAGAAGGAAGCAAAAGTGACATAGCTGGCGGGGCTACATCAGCAGACTCCATCTCATAGGTGATGTCACGGAGCTACCATCAACATCCAAATGCCGGGGTTGAGCTGTGGTACACACTTGGGTTGAGGCGTATGAAATCCTGCAGAGTTGTTGTGTTTGGCTAGTGGTTCATATTGGGGCGAGGAAACTGAGCCATCATGTTTTCCATGAACTGGTGATTCATCTCAAGCTGTTGGATCATACCAGCCATGTACTCAGGCGGTGGTGGGAAGTTGCCACCACGACCACGACCAGCTGGTCTAACCATCCTGCTAATATATAACAGGGGTAGTTCAGCATTTGAGAAATTATGCAAAGGACAAGAATCACTCATGATGAAACATGCATAATGAAAGCAGCACGATAGAGACTACATAGTAGTCGGCATATCTTACAAAAGGGATCATGCATAGAGTTCGCACACGTAGTTCAAAGACATAGACTAAGACATCATAGGCGGCACGCAGTTCATGGGCGAATGCATCTAACACTAACAAGCAAGCCTACATCAGTCCCACGCAGTACTGCGGAGGTAGCTGTAGCCTGAAAGCTGGTAGTGCGGCAGCAGATAGTCCTCCACGTCAGTGACCTGTGGGCCGCGGATACTCTGGTGCTGTACCCGACGACCAAGTGGCAGAAGAGGACCAAGTGCGGGAGAGTAGCCTCCCACGTCTGGCCAACCGACACCCTGGGGCATCACGGTCCTGGCTGGGTAGATCGCAGAACGCGGCAGCTCTCTGGATCGGACAAAGGGGTGCAGTAGCGTCAGAGCACGGTAAAGGTGCTGACGGGTGATGTACAACTCGTGGCCAAGAGCTCGGTTAGCTCGATCCAGCCCATCAGCATGCAGAACAAAGTTCTGATGGTAGAAGGGCTCTCTGGTGACAGTGGAGTAGGCAGCAGTGTAGTAACCCTCCTCACCAACATCAGACGCGATAGCAATGTGCCTGAAGGGGGAGGAGTCCAACTCTCGATACTCTCCACGAAGACGTGTCAGAGCAGCATAAGCAGCATCGTGGACTGCCATATCGATAGTCACCCCAACACCATGTGCGGTGTGCAAAGACAAGAGTGGAGTCATACTCCCGAGAGTAGAGGTGGACGATGGCGCTGCATCGCCTCGGTTATAGTCCCGGTACTCCTCAAAGACGGTGTACTCAGGGTGCCAGCGATAACCCAGATAGGTCATCATCTCTGCTAGCATCGCAGTGACCCGAGGCACCAATGGCCGCCGTGGTGGCGCACGACCTGCCTCGTGGGTTCCATCTGAAAACAAAGATGTTTCAAAGGAGTCAAATGACTGTGTGGAAATTGATCAAAATACAATTCCAAGAAACAACTATGGCTTTATCCAACTTTGGGGTGAATGTGGTCACGGGATCCTAGTGTTAGTTAGTAAAATCGTTTAACCCGAGTAGAACAGAGTTCAGAGTCCCAGAGTAAAGGTCGAGGAGTAAAAGATCCTAGTACCACCCGATGGCGACGTGGGCCCGTAAGGCACACAGCCAAATTAGTAAAAGTTTTTGCAATGTCTAGACTCGACTTCGGCCAAGGAGTTGGAAGGGGGATTCCTACAAAATGCGGCTCGATACCAACTTCAGACGCCTCCGATTTAATCAGACACTAATCATGCACGCAAATGTGTACGATCAAGATCGTGGACTCACGGAAGATATCACAACACAACTCTACAAATAAAATAAGTCATACAAGCATCATAATACAAGCCAGGGGCCTCGAGGGCTCGAATACAAGTGCTCGATCATAGACGAGTCACGGAAGCAACAATATCTGAGTACGTACATAAGTCAAACAAGTTGCCATAAGATGGCTAGCACAAACTGGGATCTGAGATCGAAGAGGAGCAGGCCTCTGCTGGGATCCTCCTAAGCTACTCTTGGTCGTCGGCCGGGCTGCTGCGTAGTAGTAGGCACCTCCGCAGTAGTAGTCGCCATCGACGGTGGCGTCGCTCCTGGGCTCCATCGTCTGGTTGCAGCAATCGAGTAGAGATAGGGGGAAAAGGGGGAACAAGGCAACCGTGAGTACTCATCCAAAGTACTCGCAAGCAAGGATCTACACTACATATGCATGGATATATGTGTAAAGGGCCATATCAGTGGACTGAACTGCAGAATGCCAGAATAAGAGGGGGATAGCTAGTCTTATCGAAGACTACGCTTCTGGACACCTGTCTTGCAACAGGTAGGGGAGGGCAATCTGAAGTCCTCCAAGTAACATCACATAGCAATAATCCTACCCGGCGATCCCCTCCTCATATCCCTGAGAGAGAGCGACCACCGGTTGTATCTGGCACTTGAAAGGGTGTGTTTTATCAAGTATCCGGTTCTAGTTGTCATAAGCTCAAGGTACAACTCCAACTCGTCCTATTACCGAAGATCACGGCTATCCGAATAGATTAACTTCCCTGCAGGGTGCACCATCTTACCCAAAGACGCTTGATCCCATTTGGCGGACACACTTTCTGGGTCATGCCCGCCGCGGAAGATCAACACGTCGCAGCCCTACCTAGGCTCAACAGAGAGGCCAAAGACGCCGGTCTAAACCTAAGCTGCAGGGTCTGGGCCCATCGCCTGAGCACACCTTCACGTATGCGTCTGCCGAAGCGCACCTGGCCTAGTGGCATTCCGGTCTAATCCGTGGCGCGCCGCTCGATTGTGGCGTCACGAAGTGCCGGTGATACCACGGCGCGGGATACCCATAACTACTCCAGCGTAGATGGTTAGTGCGTATAAGCTCGTAGCCAACTCAGATCAAATACCAAGATCTCGTTAAGCGTGTTAAGTATCCGCTGAACGCCCGAACAGGCCAGCCCACCTCTCTCCTAGGCGGTCTCAACCTGCCTGCCGCTCCGCCTCAAAGATCCACTCATGGTGCTCCATCAGCCGGCCCGACTTTAGTCTCCACATGTATCATGTATAAAGTATATAGTATATACCCGTGATCACCTCCCGAGTGATCACGGCCCGATAGTATAGCACGGCAGACGGACAAGAATGTAGGGCCACAGATGAAAGTACTAGCATCCTATACTAAGCATATAGGATTGCGGTGTAAAGTTAACAACAGTGGTAACAAGGACAAAGGCTATGCAAAGAAAGATAGGAGTCTCTGAAAGCAGTAACATGCTACACTACTCTAATGCAAGCAGTATAGAGAAGAGTAGGCGATATCTGGTGATCAAGGGGGGGCTTGCCTGGTTGCTCTGGCAAGAGAGAGGGGTCGTCAACACCGTAGTCGAACTGGGCAGCAGCAGCGTCGGTCTCGTAGTCTACCGGAGGGAAGAGGGGGAAGAAACAATGAATAACAAGTAAACAGATGCATATCGATGCATGACAAGTCAAGTAACGATGCTAGGCGTGCCCTAACGTGGTATGAGGTGATGCCGGTTAAGGGGGGGAACATCCGGGAAAATATCCCCGGGGTTTCGTGTTTTCGGGCAAAGGAGCCGGAGGGGGAAAGTTGCGGGTTCGATAGGTTAGGGGGGTCTGGCGGACGAACGGTCTGCGTATCCGGATTCGTCTCGTCGTTCTGAGCAACTTTCATGTTGAAAATATTTTAATCCGAGTTACAGATTAAAAGATATGATTTTTTTTAAAGATTTTATTAATTTCTAGAATTTAGTTAATTAATTAATTAATTCAAAAAAAATGGATTTATGACGTCAGCAGTCAGCAGGGTTGACTTGGTCAACCTGACAGGTGGGTCCCGTTCGTCATACTCTGTTAACTAATTTCCCTAGTTTAGTTTAATTAACAGTAGTTAATTAGGTTAATTAGCCATTAGGTTAATTAATCAGGATTAATTAAATTAATTATTTAATTAATTAATTAATTAATTAATTAATTAATTAATTAATTTTATTCATTTTTATTTTTATTAATTATATTTATTTAATTTTAACGTTCTAGGTGGGGGGACCTCGCGGTTGATGGCACCGGGTGCCCAACAAGATGTCGACCGGGTCAACAGTCGGCCCCCTAGGGCCCACGGGTCGATGACCTGTGGTGGCCCTGTGTCGGCCACGTACGGCGGCGGCGTTGGGGGCTCGGAGCGCCCCAGCGGAGGGGCGCCGGACCTCGCCGGATTCGCCGTCCGGCGGCCAAAATGGCTGCATGGCGGGTGCGTTTCGAACGAGAGACGGGCGCAAGGCCCATTGGTGGCAGAGAGGCATGGCGGACTTGGTTGAAACGACGCCATGGCGAGCGGAGGCGGCGGTGGTCCGGGACCGGCGGGATCGGCACGGGGGGGGCTTATGCGACGCTACCGAAAGCACAACGGGCTCAACATGACCATTTGGTCACCGGAAGAAGCGCCGCGACGAGATCCACGACGGGGCGCTGGAGTGCGGCGTGCTTTCGCCGGGGCCGCGGTTCGGCGAGGAGAAGGGCCGGGCGGAACGGCGGCCAGCGGCGGCGGGGGAAGGGCCTCGTCCGAGCGGAGGAGGCGCGAGGGGAGGGGTGTACGCGGGGCGGCCGGAACCGGCGACGGGGAGCGGTGGTGGCGCTCGGGAGGGAGACGAGGGGAGAGAGGGGATCCATGGGGGGGGAAGAGCTCACGGGGGGGCGCATAGGGTCTTTGTAGTGAGCTCGGGGGCGGTCGGGGGCGACCGGCGAGGAGGAGGGCGGGGAGGCGCTCGGCGAGGCGGATCCGGCGAGGTGGTCGTCGGGGGCGGCTCCGAGGCGACGAGGAAGGCGGGCGCCTGCTTGGCCGGTCGGGAGGAGGAGGAGGTGAGACAGGCGGTGGGCGCCCGGCGTTGGGGCGACGGGATCGGGCGGACCCCGATCCAGATCGGCGGGGGAGGGAGGAGAAGGGGATCGGGGGGGAATCGGGTGGAGTGGGGGGCGGCTAGGGTTTCGGCCGACCGGGGGGGTAATGGGAGCGAGGGGGTGGGCCGGGCCAGGGGCTGGCCGGCTGGGCCAGGTGGGCTTGGCCCAGTTTGGCCAGTGGGGTTTTTCCCCCTCTCCCTTTTTTTGTTTTATTTACCTTTTCTTATTTTTCCTTTTCTGTTTTAATTTATTTATAATATCCAGACACTTTACAAAAATGTGTGCACCCCACCATAATTAACTTTGTAATATTTGACAACCCCCGAACATTTTAGTTTTAATTTTTGAAAACTTTTTATTGTCCTCATATATTTGAATTAAATTTCAAAACAGTTTTGATTCATCCCGAGATTATCTACAGTGACAGAGGTGACGTGGCACCATCAACGTGAGATTACTGTAGCATGATTACCCGGGTGTTACAAGTCGGCGATGACCCGGCGATGTGTTATGGTCACGGTGCGTCGGTGCCCTCGTTCTTCAGGTCGACAGGCCGACTGAGTGGGATCTGCTATGGCTTGAGGCTAGGAGATGATGTGTAGTGTCTACATGTGGTTGCTACTGCGTGGCAGCACGATGACCAGTAGCCAGTTAGAGGGGAGAAATTGCACGTCGTCTACTACCGGTGACAAGGAAGGGGAGGCCTAACTGCCGATCAAAACTGAGCCGCCTTCGGTCATGGAGGGCGATGGCGGCGTCTACACGCCATTACCCTGATGAAGATATCATCATTGCAAGTTTCGTCTCCTCGCTCGGGCTACTCCGGAGGAAACCCTAGACCCGGGTCTCTAGGATCGAACGGCGGCGACGCTTAGCGTCGTTTTCCCTCCTGGGAGCATTGTTTGGAGTAGCCGCTGGAGGGGTCAGGAAGCGGAGCGGTGTCATATATACCGCTTCAACGATGGGTCTCGGTGACTTGGCACAACGGAGTCTCGCCAACTAATGCATCTTGATGGATGAGCACAAGGTGGAGGCGTCATTCGGCGCCATAGTGGCGTCGATGGCTGGCTTGGCAAGGATAATGTGAATCTCTACCTTGAAGATGAGTCGATTGTTCAATGGTGGTGGTGGCTTCTGAAGTGTGTGTTGTTGTCCGCGCTTATAGTCTACTGGAACAGAAGTGTGCTCGCCATGCGGGTGGCTCGGTGATGACCACGGTTCTAGATGATGGGGTGTTGTGACGACATCCCCATTGTCGAGTTTGTAAGTGTGAAGTGGTGGCTTCGAGATGTTTAATGTATGTTTTTAGCAGGCCTTTGCTGAATAATAATTTAATAAAGATGAGTGAGTGCATCTTTTGATGCATTCCAAGGTTTCAACCTCTTTTTAAAAAAGAAAAAAGAAAAACATAACTGGACAAGGCTGGCGCAAGTAATATGGATGTTTCTTTCCCCGCATAAAGAAAATAAAATATGGATATTTCTTCCTAACATGTTATCTTCATGCTCTAGTTGTGTGACCATAATCTGCAAGCATCATTTGCAGGCGGTTCAGCATAATGGCATGGCACATCACCTAGAATAGGATTAGCGTTGCATCATTTTAGAAGCCCCTGTCCCTTTAAGCCGAAAAGTAAAGATGAACTGAAAAAACTACATCACCGAATGAATGCAGCTCTACGAACTGAAACTTTAAGAGTGACGGTCCGGTACATGCGTGCACCGGATGCACCTACGCGCTGGTCCGGGAATAAACTTGCCCCAACAAAGCTTAACTTACCAGATGTCCATTACACATTACCCTAGTTTATATAGGTTTAAATAATTTTAGAAACAAAAGCTCAGTTGGTTAGAGCATGTGGCTGTTAACCACAAGCTCGCAGGTTCGAGCCCTCCTTCTAGTGATTTTTTATTTTAATTTTAAATTTCTGGCAACCAACATCATATATGCATCAAATTTTGCCCCAAAAAAAAGAAAAACAATAATCTATATCTTTTTTGTTTCTTCTTAGCTCTTGGTGACCAACATCATATATGCATCAAATTTTGCCCCGCAAAAAAAACCATTGCAGTATCAGGTATTTTTACATAAATAACCTCTTGCCGATTTTTCATTTTTATTTTAAATTTCTGGTGACCAACATCATATATGCATCAAATTTTGCCCCAAAAAAGAAAAAAACTATACTATTTTCTGTTTCTTTTTAGCTATTGGTGACCAACATCATATATGTATCAAACTTTGCCACACACAAAAAAACCATTGCAGTATCATGTATGTTTACAGAAACGACCTCTTGGCAAGGCTAGGGTTTAAAAAGATATTTCCTTTCATCCTGAGGTAACTAGATTCGTATTTTTTACACAAGACCCTTGCAATAACAGAGCATGTTTCTCTTCAGGAGGCCAACCACTGTTCCAGACCTAATGCAAGTACCCTTCTCTTTTTTCTATCCCAACCAGTCCATGCAAAACTGCTAAGTATTTTCTGTAGTTACGTCAACTCTGTTTGAGTTTAGTATAATTCATGTCTCACATTCGTAGACAAAAATGATCAGATGGAGCTTGGCTCCAAGAGTGGCTTACCAGTGAATTGATGTTCCATATTGGATTGCGTGCTACTGCTAGGCTTCTTTAGTTCTTAGTATTTTTGGTGCGGCCCGTCACACTTTTCTGGTATACTGTGTCTCTTGGTTTGTATAAACTTGATAATCAATGGTTCGGTTGTATGCATCGGCGAAGCATAGGGTGGGATGGAGAAAGCTTTCGTTTTCTACCACATCTACAATCTCGTGGGTGGACATCAAAGTTTACAAAATTCATACCTGCACAACGTCAATTTGCAATCACTTGAGATGGAATTTGTTATGGAAGAGATCCGCGAGGTCATCACATGGAGCCGCCGCCACTGAAAGTGCATGTCCCGGTTGGACACACACTTATAACCCTCGATCATCTTTGCTGCCAAAACATTTGTTTTTTCTGAATTTTTCTACTAGTTTGTTTTAATTACTATTCAATCACATGAACATTACATGCCGCCATAGGGGGCAGCGGCATGTATTGTTCACCATCCCCGTTTTCGTCTCAGCTCGTGAAAATCGTCGCATGGATCAACAGTGAATGAACAATACTTGTCACCATCTCCTATGGTGGCAAGTGCCATGTGTCACCTAGCGCAGGTGCTGCCCGAGTAGTAGTTTTCCAATGATTTTCAAGGTGGCCCTTTCTGCCAACTCATTGGCGCGAGTGGTCCTTTACGAAAAAATTGCTTCGATGACAACACTGCCGATTTGCTAGTGGAAAATATAATGATGAAAAATGCAAGATCCTTGTTTGCACTTGACCGCACCATGTGCAATTGTGTCTGAGGAACCCATTAAGATTGAGATCCGACTACGAGTAAAGCGTGGAAAGAAGCTTGATTATAACATGCCATTGATTAGTTAGTTTTTCTCCCTTGATTGTGACTATGGACATAATCTGCGTTCAGTCTAGTTGAGAATCACCTCTGCAAGATAGAGCTATCACATCGAGCAACCGGTTTAGGGCACATCTTTGGTATCCATGTTGCGGACTCCTTGCCATTCGAACATGGACTAAGTTTTTTCTGCTTTTCGCAACCTCTTGGCTGTATCGAATATGTTGTTGAGGCTGAAGCTAGGCAGGCGGTGTTGTTCGATCAAAGTACGGAAAAATGCCCAAGGGTAAATGTGGTCACCTTAATCTATCAAGGCAAGTCATGTCTGTGGAACTGAAGGAACACTAGGAGGCCTCGTGCAAGCTTACGCACCAATAGGTTGCATCACCACACAATGCAACGTCTTCATCACACCCCAAATGTGCAATAACAGCCAACATGCATCCAACGTTGGTGGCTCTGAGATGAAGATTACAGTTGCTTGGTATTCCCTTGTCGAGACTCAAGAATACGATGTTGGTCCATATGAGTGGGTACATGGACCCTTTCATGGGCATTCCACCTCTAAATCCCTCTTTTTATTGGAGAAGATGGGGCTATCCAAGTGAATGAATAGTGTGGATCTCTGAGAAGAGAGCCATTTTTTAAAAGTGTCCTTCTGCTCCCGAGCTCAAATGAGCTCGATGAACAGTAAAATCAAAAAACTCTGAATTTTTTTAACAAACATTGACAAAAGTTTCAAGTGCTTGCAAAAATTCGTCATGGAATCACATTCATGTAAGGCTTGGCAAAGAAAAACAAAATCGGTGCTCCAAAATGCTTTTGAAAGTAGCATTTTTCAGAGTATTGATTGTTTTTGCCACACCTAGGAATGTGATTCCGTTACGAATTTTTGCAAGAACTTAAACTTTTATCAATGTTTGTCACAAATCAAATTCAGATTTTTTTTGATTTTTTTTGTTTTAACTGTTCACCCGAGCTCATTTGAGCTCGGGCTGAGAAATCTGTGTCGATTTCCACCAACCCTAGATGGCTAGGTAAACTTTTTCCTCCAGACTTTACCGGCAAGCATGTGGATTCGCCTCCCCTCTTCCTGCCGCTCTGATGGCTGGTGGTGGGCAGGAGTATCCTTGTGCTTCCACTCCGATTAGTATTTTTGGTTAGGTTTTTTTGTCCTCGCAAGTGTGGTGCTTGTGTCGATGGCTGCACTCCTTCTTCGAGTTTGTCTTCCAGGCTTCGATCCTCCTCGAGTTTGTCCGTTTGGACATGGTTGATGGAGTTCCAGCGTAGATTCATGTTGTCTCCTTGGGACGGTGAGGTTAGAGTTTCTCGTCATGTGGTGAGATTTAGTGTTAGGTGCTTCAGATCTGTGCAAGGGTACAACGGTGATGATTGCGGCTCCAAGGCACTGGAGCACGTGCAGGAAGACGTCCCGGCTATCATCGACAAGGTCAAGCCGGCTCCGGTAGGGGAACGTCTCCTCCCACTGAATGCGCATCGCCGGAAATTCTGAAATAAATCAGAAATAAATGCGAGCACCAGGATTTGAACCCTGATTGGCTGGGATACCACGGTCCCTCTAACCATCGAACCACATGTTGGTTCGCATTTAGTCTTTCAGTTGTTCCTTTAAAATGTGCATCGCGTATTTATGAGTTTATGACATGGGAAGTATCATATATCATGAAGCGCTGAAGCCTCTTACAAAGTGGCAGTCTTATTTCTGGCGTGTACTGTATCATAGGTAGATGCAAGTTTCCTTTTCTTTAAAGAGCAATTCAAATGCAAGTAGCACCAACCCTAGAATTGTGTTTATGTGTGGTTGCAGTTTTTGATTCTTTTTTTTTTAACACAGTACAGACGAAAACACTCATATATACGCACATACACTCACCCAGTGGCGGAGCTACGGTAGAAAACAAGGGCGGGCCGGTACAAAGGAAGACCCATAATTTTCAAGCTCGTGGCTGAGTTTACGCTCAATCTCCACCGTAATTGCTATGAGCTGGGCGGGCCACGGCCGATTTTATCAGCACGTAGCTCCGCTAGTGCACTCACTCCTATGAATGCATACAAGCACACCCTACTCCTATGAGCACCTCCAAAAGACTGAGCCGGCATATCATCTTGAGATTTTACGAAGTCACAATAGGCGTCTCGTAGTCGAGGGGTACGTCTCCTCCCACTGAAGGCGCATCGACAGAATTCCTGTAATAAATCCAGGATAAATGCAAGCACCAAGCCTTAAACCCTTATAGGCTGGGGATTCCACTGTCCACCTAAGCATCCAACCACAGGTTGGCTCGCAGTCCATGATCCTGTTTTACCCCATCCCATCTACCATGGAACATATTAGTTTACCATTTTGTTGGATTAGTAATAAAATTACTGAAAAAAGAAACCCTCAACCTTGGTACTCTTTGCAGCACGTTACCTGTGCATGTTAATTTTTCTCATAAAATGGCATTTGATCTTGAAGGTATCATAATGATTTGAAACATTTTAGGCAAAAGAGCTGGAATAATTAGTTGGCTAGACCGTGTGGCCCTTAACCACAAGGTTGGAGGTTCAAGCCCTCCTTCTAGTGATTTATATATTTTTTCTCAACTTTCTGATTTTATTTTTATTGTATATCTTTTTTATTTATCAGTTTTTAACAAACACATGACACACACTATCTATTTTGTTCGTCAAATCACACGACATCTTTGAACGGGTGAATATTTGATTGGGTTTTATGTACTATTTTAGGACCCCATTTTGGTATAAATCATTAGCTTTGAACTTCGAAGGATAGGGTTTTCCAATAAAAAAAGTTTTCTTGTGCTGATAGCAAAAAGAAATAGCTATCCTAGAATCAATTGAATTTCATACGGATGGAGGAAGTTAAATTCTCTCATATATGTGTGTATAGTTTCGTGTATTTTCCCTATGTGACATCCAAACACATTTTCGAAGAAAAAAAGGTTTCATATGGTTTTTCTTCCTAAAGATTTTGATTGATTTTTAAGATACGTGAAATTCAATTGTCTTTCTTTTTCTATTTGCACTCTTTTGAGTTTTCACATTCCAATTGGGGTCTACTTTTGACGTTATCCTGATATATCTATCACCTGATTTTTGTTAAAAAGAACCTTGACTTTCTTTTTTTTAATGTATATCTATTTTTATTCTTAGTTTTCAACAACCACACGAGACACACTATCTATTTTATTCATTGGTTTTAATCAAACCACACCGACATATTCGAACGGATGAATATTGATTGGGCTTCATGTACTATTTTAGGGCCCCATTTTGTAACAAATGATTATCTTTGAAGGATAGGATTTCCAATAAAAATGCTTTCTTGTGCTGGTTAGCAAAAAAGATAGCTATCCTAGAACCCATTGAATTTCATATGGATTGAGGAAATTAAATTCTCTAATATATGTGTATACAATTTCGTGTATTTTTCCTATGTGACATCCAAACACCATTTTTGATGGTTCATATGGTTTTCCTTCATTAAGATATTGATTGATTTTTAAGATACTGAAATTCAATTCCGTTGCTTTGTCCATTTGCACCTTTTTGAGTTTTCACATTCCAAATGGGGTCTACTTTTCACATAATCCTGATATATCTGTCTAGGTGTTGGACAACTTGAATAAAGAGGATGCATACCCTAAATTTCTTGAACCTTACAAGAATTGACTCTACAAATGCAATGTATATTTCCTTAGTGTATACATGTCCAGAAAAATGTACATACCTTTTTTAGCAAACATTTTTTAATAGCAGTCACAACTTTTTGCTGTAAAAGAAATTCTCAAGGAGCACTTCCCTTTAATTATTTTAATTCATTATGGTCCCTAATTTTGAAGCTCTTTCATTCAATTGAGGTATTCAATTTTTTAATTTGGTTTATGATTTTGACAGGGCCAACGATTTTCTAAATCAATCAGCAGAAATCGGACTGCAAAAACATATCAATCCCATTAATCCTCCCACCATCTAAAAAAAGAAGTGGCATTATGTGATACTGTAGCACCAATAGAGTGCATACAACCTTCTACGCGGAAATTTCCCAACATATATATAGGTTGATCGGATAACACACACCATGAAAGGCCCACCAAATCACCACATTATAAATAATAAATAAAACACAATCCACCATCTCCCTAGACCGGAAAAATAAATATTCGATCAGTTCCAAAATATAAGGTGCATTAGCTTTTGGAAAGTCAATTTTTTTATAACTTTGACCAAGTTGAGAGCAAAAGATATCGACATCCATAATATTCAACAAAAAAGTATGAAAATTCATTTCATGATGATCTGATCATACTGATTTGATATTATGGATTTTTGATATATTTCTCTATAAATTTGATCAAGCTTAAAAGGTTGACTTTTCAAAGTAATACACGTTATATTTTGAAAGAGGGCAAGTATTTTTATTTTTAAGTAACTCAACAACACCAATGGCGCAGCAAAGCGCGCCCAACCCTTCTAGTAGTAAGTTAAATCCCAACCACATGAAGCGGTATAATCAGATAGTTTGTGCGTAGGAAATCTGAAAGTTGGTTCAAGTGGAATGTCAAAATCCTTCGTTTTCCCTTCAAAATGAGTTCAAAGTTTTTTTTTTCACTTTTATTTTGCTTCATTCTTTTGAAGCAAACGGACGTTTTTTTAAGCAAAATGAAGCAAACGTTCCTATGACGAACCATGAACCAAAAGCCCACACAGAATGGGCCATGAGCCCATGAGTTACTCTCACACTGTCTAGCGACGCCAAACCCTCCCGGAGAAGAAAGGCGACGCGACGGCGCTGGAGCCGGCGGCCGCTCCCAACCCACAGCGTGCCGAAGGGACCGAGACGCATCAGTGGAGCGCCCACCCTTCCCTGCGCGGCGGGCTTCAGCGCAGAGCTTATTTCCGGCGCCGTTGCCGGCTCGCCAGGCAGCTCCGGTTCCGAACCCCGCGCGCGTTCGCCGCCGCTGGGCCTGGCTGCGCGGTGGGAGAGAAATTCGCTGCTTGTCCGTGCCGTCGCCGCCGCGGGGCTTCGGGATCGCGCCATCTGCAGCCGACTTGTAAGCGTTCTCTGGTTTCCCCTCCTCGCTTGCACTTGAATCGTCAACTGTAACGGGTGCTTTGCATTTGGGGGATTAAGTGGTGGCTAATCGAAGCCGACCGTCTGATCAGATCCATGATCTAGAGTTCAGGATCGTTTTGCAACGCAGGCGTTAGGATGAGGCCAGTGCGTGTTAGTGTTGCAGTCATGTGACCTAGAGCTGTTTGATGAAATGCTCAAGTGCCTCGGGTACTTGCATTTACTCGTTTAGTGAAACACTTCAGTGCCTCGGTTCTACTGTCGCCAGTGTGCATCGCTTCAGTGCCAAAGTGTGCTGCTTACTTCCATATGCTGTTACATTAATACTGGAAGTCATTTAGTGATGTATAATAAGATAGTATATGATGTGCACGGCTTCTGTCGCAGATATGTATGTTTCGGCCTCTTGTTTGTTGCAGCATGTCCAGTGAGCACTCAAAGAACAAATTGGTTTCCCTTGCTTTGCAGATTTTGCCATCAGGCTTTGCACTTGTGGCTGTTTACATTCCTATGATCCTGTAAATGACGCGGGGAAAGCTTTGGGTCAGACTTGCTCCCTTCCTTTCTAAGCGTTATGTCTCTTCCTCATCATCACCATCATGCTCGGCAATCCAACCATGGCTCTTTGTTGGCCTAGGTAACCCTGGTGAGAAGTACCAATCCACCAGACACAACGTAAGTTCTGCTTCTCATCTTCTGTTTGAAATTCAGGTGGTTCAGCTTTAGTGCCATAATACATTTGTGTTGTTTCACCTTGCAGGTTGGGTTTGATATGGTAGATGCATTTGCAGAGTCTCAGAACATATCCCTGACCAAAAATCACTTCAAAGCACTATTTGGTGAAGGTTTCTCTCCATCCATATGCTCCCAGAAATAACATTCCTCTTTACTTTTCGGGTAATTGATGCTCTGTTTTCAAGTACAAAGGGTTGAATTGAATTGAAGGTGCTTTCATTTCTATTGATGCAGGGATGGTTGATGGCATCCCTGTTTTGCTTGCCAAGCCTCAAACATATATAAATCTCAGCGGTGAATCTGTAAGGAAAACTTTTGAAAGATTTTTCTTTATGATTTCTACCTTGCTATACGTTTTCCTTCCCATGCACGCAATTCATTGTAACTTGCCTGACAGTGAACTGTGATGACTTGTTAAATGCTTGTGATCCTGAGACCCCTACCTTTGTTTCTTATTACAGGCTGGTGCGCTTGCTGCCTATTATAAGCTTCCACTCCACCGTGTCGTAGTGGTACGTGTTTATGATCCAATCTTGGTGACACCTTAGATTGGCTAACTGAGTTCTTTGCTATATGAGCTTCAGGCATATGATGACACAGACCTACCATGTGGAGTTCTTCGTTTACAACCTAAAGGAGGATATGGACGTCACAATGGGTCAGTAAACCTTACATTTATGTGCTTTGTGAAAGAGTTCTATTTGTGTGTCAAAAGTTTACAAAGGGAAAACCTTGTATTTCTGTGTTGTGTTTAAATAGATAAATAGAAAAGTGGTAGCTCTGGAATTTATCAGGTTAAGTTTTCAAGATTGTGATATTCGTACTTGAACCTATCCTGCCTGTGTGCCCTTAGGGGGTACCTGTCTCGTTGAGCTAGTAAACAATATGGTGCTTACCTTCGATAAAGCATATGGCAGCTTTTCTTCCATTCTGTAGCTCATTATTCCAGCAACTACATTTCTTGTTTATTGTTGTATTCCTGCATGCACCTATTTTTTTACATCTCAACATGATCCTTACTTGTTTTACTTGCCATTTCACATAGCCTGTGATGTCTAGTCAGTTACTGAAAAACAAAATCTTCTGAACATGAGCATGTAGGGCAAATAAGCCTGGCTAGGGTTTGGGCACGGCGAGCGCGTGCGTGCGTGCAGTGGCCGTGTCGGGCTCGAGCCGGAGCGAGCTTGGGTGCGTGCGTGCGCGTCCAAGTGTAGGTGTGCATGTGTGTGTGGGTCAGCGCGTGTGTGCGCGTGGCCGCATTGGTGAGTTAGCGAAGTTTAGGGGGAGTGGACCGCGTCGGGCTGGCAGCATGGCCGCGGCGATCACGTACGGGCGCGATCGGAGCGCGCGAGCCAGTGCGCAGCGGGACGTGGCGAGTGGCAAGTGGGCACGTTCGAGCGTGGCCCGACATGTCGGAGCTTGCGGGCATAAAACCCACTCCACCCCTGTGTAATCGCTGAGGAGATCGAGTTGGAGCTCGAGGTGAAATACAGTGAAACCCGTACGTGCAGGGGGGCCTTCGTGCGCCGAAAAAGTTCCTGTGGTCTTCCTCCACTCCGAGCGTGTCTCCGGTGATCGCCGTCGCGTGCCGCAGCCCGTGGCAACAACATTTGGTATCAAAGTAAGGTGAAGGAGCGCGGTGAAGGAGCTCGCCGGCAGCCATGGCGCTGGTTCCACACGGCGGCGGCGCGGGCGGATCGGTGTCCATGAGCATGCCGATGCTCTCGCCGGACAACTACACCGTGTGGGCGATCAAGGCGCAGGCGATCCTTGATGCCCACACGCTGTGGGAGGCGGTGGCGCCGGCGAACGACGCGGCGGTCAATGGCAAGTGCAAGACGGCGAGGGCGATGATCCTGTCGGGGTTGCCGGAAGATGTGCTGCTGCAGGTGGCGGCGAAGCTCACTGCAAAGGAGGTATTGGACTAGCTCAAAGTGCGCTTCGTTGGCGCCGAACGGGTGCGCGCGGCGAGGAGGGCGACGCTGCGCGGCGAGCTGGACCGGCTGAAGATGGAGGACGGCGAGTCGCTGGACGTCTACACCGGGAGGCTGGCGGGCATGACGGCGCGGTTCGCGAGCCTGGGCGAGACGTTGGGCGACACGGAGCTGGTGAAGAAGCTCCTGGACACGGTGCCGGACCGCCTCTTCCTCGTTGCCGCCCGGCATCGGCGATTCTGCGTGCTCGAGGAGCCGACGATGACGAGGTGCTTTCAGCGGTTGCGCGATTCGACGAAGCGGGTGCGGGCGCTGGCGAAAGTAGCAGCGGCGGCGGCGAACGACCAACTTCGATAGCCGGGCGCGGGAGTGGCAGCAAGGCGGAGCGCGGGACGACGACGACGCGCGCAGCGTGGCATCAGGCGGCGGCGGCAACAAGGGTGGCCGGTGCTACAAATGCGGTGAACGTGGCCATTTCAAGCGGGACTGCCCACTGCTACGCAAGGCGCCGACGGCGGAGCGTGCGTTGACGGTGGACGCCAGCGTCGAGGACGACGGCCTGCTCTGAGCCTCGGCTTAGGGGGAGAAATGTAGGGCAAATAAGCCTCGTCTAAGGTTTGGGCACGGCGAGCGCGTGCGTGCGCGCAGTGGCCATGTCGGGCTCGAGCCGGAGCGAGCTTGGGTACTTGCGTGCGCGCCCAAGTGTAGGTGTGCGTGTGTGTGTGGGTCAGCGCGTGTGTGCACGTGGCCGCGTGGGAAAAGTTTCTGTGTTCTTCCTCCACTCCGAGCGTGTCTCCGGTGATCGCCGTCGCGTGCCGCAGCCCGTGGCAACAACAGAGCACACTCTTTAATCAGTATGGTAGAATAGAATGTTTTATCTTTAAATTATTTTATGTGTGTGAGCAGACCATTAGTCTCTCAAATCTATCTGATTTCTGTAGACAAGGTGTTCATTTGATCTTGACAGGAAACAATTACCTTGTTAGTTTATCA
This sequence comes from Aegilops bicornis, assembly GCA_021605145.1. Classification (NCBI taxonomy): domain Eukaryota; kingdom Viridiplantae; phylum Streptophyta; class Magnoliopsida; order Poales; family Poaceae; genus Aegilops; species Aegilops bicornis. The sequence continues at coordinate 855,616,304 of CM038670.1, read as the reverse complement.
GGTTGAAGAGTGTGATATACCATTTTCGCAAGAACCGAGAGTTTGGCCGATTAAGGATTGGTAGGTTTGACAACTGCAGGATTCAGATTTCCTTTTCCTTTTCTGTACCAAAATTTAAAGTTCGTCTTATGTAGGGATTGGACGTCCGCCTGGTCAGATGGATCCCAAAGCTTTTGTGCTTCAGAAGTTCAACAAGACTGGTCGTGAACGGGTATAAAATCTCCATTGCTATTACCCTTTGCGTTCTAGTTTAATGTTATGCTTATTCTTATTACCCAATTTTAATTCTGGTGTAGTTCTTAATGAATTAATTTAGAAACACCTTCTTTTGTTCTATTGTTGGATGATTGTGTTCATTCACTAGGACAAGTGTGACCAAACATTAAGGACTCCAACACCCTTGGTTATATAAGCAAGCTCTGTGTTCTAATGACTTCAATATGTTTCAGTTAATTTTTAGCATATTTCTGCATGCTCCCTGCAAACCAAAATTAATCTAGGCTCCATTATGACTGCATTGCTACTATAGATAGTATGGCGAGGGAGTATTTTCTGCAACGAAACAACTTCATTATATGATTTTGTTATGGATAAACTATATATGCCTCAAGATATTGTGGGTCAAACTGAAAACAGTCTTACTGACTGGAGCTGTATTCCACAACCTGAAGATAACCGAAGGACCACTTAAGTGTTCCTTCCACATGGTAGAAGGGCAATAATTAAAAATCTGTCTTAACTCACGGACGACAGCCGGGCACTTATGTTTATCTTTTGTGTGCATCTTTTGCTCTGAACCTAGATTGATTCAGCCATAAAAGAGGGTGCTGACATCCTGAAGATGGTGGTGAGCAAGGGTTTGACAGAGGCAGCAAGAGTGGCGAACGTGGATCAGAAGTACAAGCATCTGGTATCACATGACCAGCAGCTGTTGTAAAGGTGATTTCGAACCGCTCCTCTAGAGAAATGGTCATGCATAATGTGCTCTTCCAGTATTATCTAGACTGAATGCGGAATTGACCTGATGTGTATGGCACCGCTGTGAACAGCAACTTCAGGAGTATTAATTTTCCACATCTATCTTCCCAGAAAAGAAAATCATATTCCACAACAATGTCCAATTACATCAATTGATGCAGAGGCTGGAATGATCCCCCCTTTTAAGAACAATGCCCAATTATATGATCATATTTCAACGTCCTTAATATGAAGGAAACAACACAATAACATCTGACAACTTTTCAGCGATTTGCTTCTAGAATTACATCCATGACCTTCTTGAGCGAATGCTCCTGAACAACAATATCGGAGTGTGTAGCATTAGCAATCGCCACGAACTTGAAGGGTATGTTAGCTTGTTGTTGCCTACTCAGCTCCTTCACAAACGCAAGCACGCTAAACAAATTCATGGTCCCGTCTCCATCGCCGTATACCTTCTCGGGAGCCATGTCGAAGTTACCATCCCGGTACACCACCTGCTCCGGCGTTTTGACGCCGACGCCGTTGAGGTATGTAGTCGGCACCATCGGTGGGTCAATTCTCAGCTTCATCGAAAGCACTCGTTTCACGACCTCGGTGTTCAAACCAAGTGCCGGGAGGAGGTCCTTGTAGTCATATGCCGAGTAGTTCTTGTGGTTGGTGATCACAATTGGCCTGTGACCAAATGCCATGGGAGATGGGAGGGATAAAAGGGTGCTCGCAAAGGTTCTCCACATTTGCCGCAGAAGCAGCGGCGGAACCGATGGGACGAGGAAGGACGGTCCTGAGGCGAGGTTCGTCAGCACCCCCAGGAAACCTTCCGGAGGTGTGGGCGATACGAGGACCAGGTGCTTGATGAATTTCTTCCTCCATGGCATGGGAGTCGAGTTGATGAACCCGAGGATGACCTTGCCACCAAAGCTGTGCGCAACGAGGATGACCGGCTTGTTTTGATTCTTCTCGCTCGCGCGCTCCACCAGGTCCTTGACACGAGCAAAGTAGTCGGAGTACACCTGAGATGGCTGGCCCGGCAGCGGCGGAGCGTGCCGTGGGTCGTAGGGAGCTCCGAAAAGGGTATCACCATCACGATACCCAAGCAACTCAAGCTCTTCGCGGACCCTTGCCAGACAAGTTGGGATACGGCTCCTGATTACCACGAATGCAACGCAAAGATCATCAGTTTCCAGATCCAGACCTCTAACAGTGGAGGAAGAAAACGTCATCCGTGCATATGTATGCACTACAGAGTTTTCAGCCGTGCATATGTATGCACTACCTGTAACAAATCCAATGGACGGAGTGCTTGGACACAGTGTGTACTTACGAATCGTTCTTGGAGGTGAACCCGTGGGCGGAGCCGAAGTCCGGCACGCGCGTCTCGACGCCGGGCAAGTTCCGGTAGTCGTTGAGGACGGGATCATAGACGAGGCGCATCTGCTCCTCGAAGCACGGCACGTAGTCCTGCCGGACCAGGTCCGACGTGTTTTTCCACAGCGGGAACCACCCCTTCCCCTTGAGCTCGCCGCAGCGGGGCACCGACGGCGTGTAGCCGTCGGTCAGCCGCGCCTCCAGGTTGGGGCAAGTGAAACCAGGGACCAAGATTACCGGGTGGTAGAGCTCGGCGTCATAGCGTCCTGCGCCGCAACGATGGATGAGGCAGATGAGGAAGGTGAGTAGCGCTACAAGATCAGCAGACGGCGAGACAATCGCCATCAGACTATACGGTGGTGCGTTACACAAGTGAGTGCCAGCATCTATTGGACGCTCGGCTTTATATAGACTACCCTCCGTTCCTAAATATAAGACCTTGTCGAGATTCTAATATAAACTACTAAAGAAAAATGAGTGAACCTTCACTCTAAAATATGTCTATATACATCCGTATGTAGTCCGTATTGAAATATCTAAAATGGCTTATATTTAGATTAGAAACGAAGTGAGTAGTAACTAATCATCTTTCATGTTTGGAAAGTTTTTAATACGTGCCTAAAATAATCTCTGGGCAGGTAAGACTATAGAAGGCAGTACTTCAAAGTTAAGACTTGCCTCCTAATCCAAATGAGGAAGTAAATTAAGGAGTACTATTAATGGATAACAACAAAGAAGGAAAATAATTAATGCCACAAATGTAAATTGCAGTTACAACACACTCCCTCTATTTCGAATTAATTGTTATTTCAATCTTTTACGTACTAAGTAAAACTTGTTCCAAGTCAATTTTGTATAAGTTTGTCCAAGTTTATCAAAAATAATGGACTGTGCTAACCACCAGTCGACTGGTGGTTAGCGACAGATCCGCACGATCCTCTCGTGATCCATTCCTTCCATCTGGTGTGCGATCTCCTTCCGTCCCGCGTGTGATCTCAGATTTTTCTGGCGATCCCACCACTTCTCCCGCTTCCTTTTTATTTTCTGGCGTGGTAGAAAAAACATGATAAAAATGTTATAGGTGGCAGGAGTCAAACTCACTACCTCTTGATAGATAATCACTTGTCATATCCACCTGGTCTGTTTTCGACTTGTGGTTATAAGGAAGATCGATATATATTTATACTGGTACATACACGACTAGAAAAACAAGCCAGTTTCCTTTCGTTTTATCAATTTTTCTTCCCTTTTGTACATAGTAATTCGTGCATCATATACCTGATAACTCACGCAACGTTGTAACATTTTGACTCTAGGTAAAAAATTGTTGTAACACACAGCTTATCTGTAAAAGAGTGCGATAATTATACGTCACAAACCTGATAACTCACTCACAAACACCGTGGTAACTATTGACCCGAAGAAAAAAAATGTTGTTCTAACACATCCCGATAACTTATTTGTAAAAAGAGCATGGTAATTTATACGCTATAAATCAGATAACGCACGCACAAACACTGTGGTAATGTTTTTTACCACAGGAATTTCTTTTGTAACACACCCCAATAACTCTCTATAAAGAGCATGGTAATATATACGCCACGAACCTGATAACTCACTCACAAGCACCGCGGTAACTTTGGGCCCAGAGAAAATAAGTTATTTTTTGTGGAAAAAAAGTTGTTGTTAAGAGCATGATAATTTATATGTCACGAACCTGATAACTCATGCACAAACACCGTGGTAACTCACGTACAAACACCATGGTAATTCACATGGGATCCGAACTTGCTGTAGCGACCTGACCCAAAAATCGGTCAAGTCTCTGTGTCTGTACCATCCCAAGATCATGCTGGTACTCACAGTACATCGATGAAATAATCAAAGTTCAATCACACCTGAATTTATTACACGATTCTCATATAGAGTCTTTATTACAAGGGAATAAATTCGGCTCAAGGCCAACTCATGAGAAATAAACTAAAATAAACTGCGGAAGCGTAGACGAAATAGCGAGTCCATCCGACTCCAAGGGCAATCGCCAAGCGCGGAGCGTAGCCTCACTCCTGATCGGAATAAATCTCTGCAACATAAGACATTGCAGCCGTGTAGGTCAGCTTTTTGAATAAGCTGGCAAGTCATGAAGAGAATAACAATAATAATTACTAACACTATATGCAATTTGGCTGTGGAGCTCTAAGTTTCATCATTTTGCGAAAAGCCAATTTTCTCCTACTACAGTGGACTTGCTTGCAAATTACTACAAATTGTTGGTAGTTATTGAGATGGTTTCGCCAACCAATGTCTCATTCCCCAAATTATTAAGTCATAACCCCCTCAAATTAACTTATTAGTTTTAGTGTTGAGATTTCCGAATACTTCCAAGTTCCAGAGGCTCAAATTGTCCGTAACCGGGGACACGGCTAATCGATTAGATCTTTAACTCTGCAGAGGTTTATGACTTTACCCGCAAGAATCATTCCCTCCTTTTAAGTCTTCGCACTTCATGGTGTTTGAAGACGGACGAATGAAACAGGGTCTTCCAAAGAGTTCTTCTGGCTACTGCCGGTACCCATCCAATCCTACCGTTCTTCTACATCTCGTAGTACCGTCCAGCCAACGTCACTACTAGGGTTGACCCAGCCAGAGCCCATAATGGCTTGCGGCTGCACGGGTAAGCTTCCGGTCAAAGGGGCATCCATCCGTCTCTTCGTGGCTGGGTGTAGCTTTCCGCAAGATGTCATGGCACTTCTCCATGCATCCCGGCCAACCACTGGGTTCTCCAGTGGTGCTCACAACCGTCATCCACCCAGTAGTGAATTCCGAAGTCCATCTTGATTCTTGTAGTTCATGGGGTTGTCATCATCATTGACTCTCACATCTTGCTTATGAATTTTCACTCAACCAAAACCCGTCTACGAGCATAGCAAAATAAACTACTTCGTCCCGGGGTCATGGTAACAAGGGATTGGTTCATCCTACCACATGATACTACTCAAGATTAATAACTTCAAAATTTCAACTACTGCATGCATGGTGGGGTGGTATAATTTCTAATGCACAAAATCATAGGTATTGAAAATAACATGATCAAAGACTTGCCTTGCTGACGATCTTCGTAAGCTAGGGAATCGTAGTAGCAAGCTTCGCACTCCGGAAACTCTACCGAAACAAACCATAATCACAATAAGCATATAGCATAGGATCACATAATACAATAGCATAGTAACATAACACACCAAGCAAACAAATCAAAACCCAAAGGGAAAACTCAAAGAAAACCAACTCAAGTTTTTTCCTACTTCAAGCAACAACTAAACATAGTTTTATATAACAAAATTTTTCTTAACATAACCTAAGCATGAGTTTTTGTTAACTTAACAGAAAAGGATGCATTAAGCAATTAGGAGCAAAAATAATTAACTTAAAATCTATTATGAAACTCCTATTAGGCCTAATTCAATTTCTATCAAGAAAAAATAAAATAAAAGTTTTATTTATTATAACTAAAAGTTCATCCTATAAAGTGACAGAAACTATCCTAGAATAATCAATCACATGTGAAAAATAAATTGTTTTACTAATTAAAATAATAGGAAAACAGTAGCTAGTTAATTAATTAGGATTAACAAGATTCTGCTAGAAACTAATTTTTTATTAATCCTAAAATACCCAAATTAATTCCTACGGTTAGGTAATGTCAAAACAAAGTTGGGACAAAAAGAATCATATAAAAATAATTTTCCTAACTCATTTTATGGCAGATTTACTATTCTGACTAAAATGAAAATAAAGCAATTTAACATAATTTTAACATAGCTAATAATAATTTCTACAGAAACTATAAGAAATTTGCAAACTAACAAAAAAAGAATCACTTAAAAATATTATGTAGAATAAAAGTTATGAATTTTTCAAATCTGGAACTATTCTGTTAAAACAGAAAACGAAAATAAAAGAAAAATGGCCTAATGGGCCTAACCTACGCACTGAGCGTAATATAACTAAAACGGGCCTAGGGTTAAACTGAATCGGGCCGGTCTAATAAATAAAACCCTAACTAAACTAAACCGTAATGAACCGGGCCGAACCGGTTTTTATTAATGAAACATACCCTTCTGGGGTTCTAATCTACACCGTAGATATTAGATCTGACGGGGAGAGGAGCTCGGTGACTCACCGGCGCTCGACGCCAAGTGAGGCTCGGGCGAAAGTGCGTTAGCCTCTCCGGCTGCCGGGGAGGTCGGCGGAGGCTTCAGTGGGGGCGAAGGCGGGGTGGTCTGTGGAGTGGGTGGAGTTCGGGAGGGCTAGGCGACGGTGGTGAGGTGAATGGCGGCGGCGGGTTCGGCAAGTCCGGCGAAAGGCAAGAGAGAGGAGAGGTTCCATGAGGGGCGAGGGGGAAATGGGGTGGGAGGGGTTTATATAGGGGGCCTCACCTTGGGCGGGGTGAATCGGGAGGATCGGATCCCGGATCCGTCTGGGATCCCATGAGCGGGCGGCGACGCGGCAGGCGTGGGCGAGGGGTTGAAGGAGGGTGGGGTCCGCTGGCAGAGAGAGAGGTGCGGCGCGGTCAGGCGACCGAGCCGGAAAGGTTTCGGCGAGGGGAGTGGCTCGCCATTGGTCGGCTCATTGGCCGGCCCTCTGGGCTACCCGTGGGCGGTGCGGTGGGTGGCCTCGGCTGGCTGGGCCAGTTTGGCTGGCGCTGGGGGGGTTTCTTTTTTAAAATTTTTTTTAATAAAAACAAAAACAGAGATAACTTATAAAATGTAAATATTTTATATAGGACATATATATACCAAAATGATCAGGGGAATATTCCGTATCATTTGAACATTTTTCCAAAGGCAAAATCCAAACTTTATAAAAATTCATTTTTTTCAAATTCAAATAAAACTCAAGTTTGAATTCAAAACTTTTGGCAAGGTTTTCCTCTGATATTTTTGGAGTGTCATGTTTGCTCCTCTCATACTTTTGCTCAAGTATTTATCAGGGCATAGTTTTTGAAATGATTCCCACTTGCCAAAGTTTGAAATTCAAATTCCAAAACTCAAAAACTTCAGAAACTTCAAATGGCACTCAAATTCAAACAACATGTATAGATGCTTAGCTATAATTGTAAAACATTCCAAATAGGAAATTTGGGATGTTACAAACCTACCCACCTTAAGATGAATCTCGCCCTCGAGATTCGGGTTGGCTAGCAACTCGGTGCGGATGGTCTCGAAGAAGGTCTTCTTGGCTCCCTGTGTGGCTTCTTCCTCGGAGTGATGACTCCACAAAGACCTTACAAAACTTGATGACCTTGCTGCGGGTGACTCGGGTCGCAGCCTCGAGAATTCGGACGGGTTTCTCCTTATAAGTCGATCACCGCCGAGCTGTATGGCCTCTAGGGGCACCGTGTCTCGCGAACGGAATATCGGCCATGTCGGCATGACACTTCTTCACCGAGAAACATGGAAGACATCATGAACTCGGACAATCCTTCCGCAATTCCAACTTGTAAGCAACTTCTCCATGACGCTCGAGGATTTTGTACGGGCCAATGAATCGGGTGCTAACTTTCCTTTGACACCAAACCTCTTGATTCCACGGCGGAGACACACGAAGATATGCTCGGTCTCCCGCTTCAGAAGTCACTTCCTTGCGCCATCGTCAAGATAACTCTTCTGTCTCGACTGAGCTATCTTGAGTCTATCTCGAATCATCTTGACTTTCTCTTCGGAATCTCTGATAAGATCGGAACCGAAAAGTGATCGATCTCCAACACTATCCCACAAAGAATGGTGTTCGCACCTCCTTCCGTATAGAGCTTCGAAGGGGCCATCTTGATCGGATTGATAAGCTGTTATTGTATGAGAACTCTGCGTATGGCAAATTATCATCCCAGCTAGACCCATAGTCTAGCACACAAGCTCTCAACATGTCCTCCGTAATCTGATTGACTCTCTCGGTCCGTCCATCTATCTGCGGATGAAAAGGCATCTTTGAATTCTAGCCTCGTACCCAAAGTTTCATGCAACCGCTTCCAAAACTTTGAGGTAAACTGTTCCTCTATCCGACACGATTTTCCTCGGAACTCCATGCGCATATACGATCCTGGTCATGTATATCTTGGCCAACTTAGCACCGTATAGGTAGTCTTCACGGGAATGAAGTGAGCTACCTTGGTCAAACGATCAACCACTACCCACCGGAATCATAACTCGAACGGGTCCCGAGTAACCCAAAGGTGATAAAATCCATTCCAAGTTTCTCCCATTTCCAACTGGAATCGGCAAAGGTTGAAGTAACCCTGCTGGCTTCGATGTTCTCGCTTTACTCGTTGACAAACATCGCATAATCGCTACGTACTCGGCAATATCCTTCTTCATACCCGCCCACCGTAAACTTTCCTTCAAATACAGGTACATCTTGGTGTTACCGGGGTGAATCGAGTACGGTGAATCATGAGCCTCCTGAAGAATTAGCTTCCTGAGTTCGGGATCATTGGGCACATAAATACGATCCTCGAACCATATAGTTCCGTGTTCATCCTTACGGAACCCTTTAGCTTTTCCTTCATTCATCTTTTGCTTTATCTCATCAATTTCCTTGTCCGACTTCTGGGCTTCACGAATCCTTTCGGCCAAAGTGGACTGCACTTCCAGAGTTGCCACATATCCTCTGGAACTATCTCCACCGGAGATCTCGAGGTCATCGACTAACTCCTGGGTAATCCTCCTGCTGTAAGAGTATTCACATAACTCTTACGGCTCAAAGCATCTGCTACAACATTAGCCTTACAGGGTGGTAATGCAATCTCATGTCATAGTCCTTTATCAACTCTAGCCATCTCCCCGCCTCGAGGTTCAACTCTTTCTGCGTGAAAATATACTTCAAGCTCTTTGTGATCTGTAAACATCACAACGGTTTCCGGCGAGGAAATGTCTCTGTGTCTTGAGTGCATGCACTACTACCGCTAACTCCAAATCATGTGTGGCATAATTCATCTCGTGAGGTCGTGAATCGCTCGGAGGCATAAGCTACAACTTTTCCTTCCTGCATTAGTACTCCTCCGAGTCCCTGACGAGAGGCGTCACAATATACCTGGTAATCCTTGTGTATGTCCGGCAAAATCAGTACTGGGGCTGTAACCAAACGTTTCTTCAATTCCTGAAAACTGGCTTCACATTCCTCGGTCCAAATGTACTTGGCCTCTTTCTTCAACAACTCAGTCATGGGCTTGGCAATCTTCGAGAAGTTCTCAATAAACCTCCGATAATATCCTACGAGTCCGAGAAAACTGCGGATCTCCTTGACTGAGGTGGGTGACTGCCAATCGGTGACTGACTCAACCTTGGCGGGATCAACTGCTATTCCTTCTCCTGAAATAACATGTCCGAGGAATCTGACTTCCTTCAGCCAAAATTCACATTTGCTGAACTTGGCATACAACTGATGTTCTCGAAGTTTCTCCAACTAGACGCAAATGTTCCTTATGCTCTTCCTCGCTCTTGGAGAAAATCAAGATATCATCGATGAACACCACGACAAACTTGTCCAGATATTCCATAAATACCTTGTTCATCAAATTCATGAAGTATGCGGGAGCATTAGTCAATCCAAATGACATGACGGTATACTCATATAAACCATACCGGTAGTGAATGCTGTTTTGGGTATATCCTTTTCACGGATCTTCAATCGATGATACCACGATCGAAGATCGATCTTGGAGAATACCTTGGCTCCAACTAGCTGATCAAACAGATCATTAATCATTGGCAAGAGGGTACTTGTTCTTGATGGTTACTTCGCTCAACGCATACGATAATCCACAACCATCCTCAAGCTTCCATCCTTCTTCTCTACCAAAAGAACTGGGGCTCCCCAAGGTGATGAGCTTGGCCGAATATATCCTTTCTCCAATAACTCATTAATTTGGTCCTTGATCTCTTTCAATTCGTTCGGAGGCATCCGATAAGGTCTCTTGGATATTGGGGCTGTGCCGGGCAATAACTCAATCAGAAACTCAATGTCCCTGTCCGGTGGCATTCCTGGTAATTCCTCCGGAAACACATCGGGAAAATCTTGCACCATCGGCACTTCCTCTGAACAACTCCGTGAGGGAATTCACCGATTCTTCATCCGCTACGCCCGGATACATACTTGATCCTCTTCGCTCCGGGGTGGTGAGAGAATAGACTTCTTGGGCACGATCTATGTTTCCTTCAAACTTTGTCAACCAATCCATGCCTAGGATTACATCCAAGGTCCGGGTTTCCAAAACTATGAGGTCTGCGGAAATTTATGGTTCCCGATGTTGAGGGTTGCATGACAGCCCTAAGCACGCCATCATTTCTCCTCCTGCGAACCGACGCCAAGGGGGCTTCTAAGGGTTTTGGTGGGTAACCCGTACTTTTCCACAACTACCCTTGATATGAATGAATGCGTTGCAACATAATCAAAGATTACCAAAACTGAACGTGAATTCAATAAAAACTTACCAACCACAGAGTCTGGCTGATCATAGACGACCTCCACGTCAATGCGGTTCACCTGATCACGAGGGAAAGGGTTGGGCTTCTTCGCTGAGCTTCCATTGCCGCTTCCATTCCTCCGCTTGGCCTCCGGGCAGTCGGTGGCATAGTGCCCTGTCTTATGGCACTTGAAGGTGTGATGTGACTCAGATCCTTCGAGCCGGGCGTAACGATGTCGATTGCCATTATCGCTTCCATTGCCATGGCCATTGCCCGACTTGTTGTCCTGGTTGCGGTTGTTCCCATTTCCTCCATGGTTATGTCCTCCATGGTTGTGATGGGTATGCCCTCCCGAGTATGGGGCATATCGGGCTTCTGAGCTCCCCGAGTTGTGCTTCCCTGGCTGTACTTCCGCTATGCGGCTTTCAATCTGCTGCTGCTTGCCTTCAAGTATGATGGCCTTGTCTACCAGCTCTGGTAGTTGGTGAAGGTAGCCACCATAAGCTGCATGCCCAGTTCATCATTGAGTCCCTCAAGGAACTTCTCCGCTGCGGCATCTGTGGCCACATCATCCGGGCATAGCGAGCTAGCTTGTCGAACTCATCCACGTCATCGCGCCACAAGACGGTTCCCTGGCGTAAGTTGCGAAACTCACGCTTCTTCGCACTCATGGCTCCAGCTGAAACATGAGCGGTGCGGAAGGCTCATTGAACTGATCCCACGTGATGGTGCCGATGGGATAAGTGGCGATGTAGTTCTCCTACCAAGAAGCTGCAGGTCCATCAAGTTGATGTGCGGCAAAGCGCACCTTCTCTGCATCAGTGCATCCCACAGTGATTAGCTCTCTTCCGACCTTGCGGAGCCAATCATCGGCCACAATCTGCTCAGTGCTGCTAGAGAACACTGGCGGATTCAGCCTTAGGAATCGAGTCAAGTTGTCAACAGGGGGTGGTGGCGGTGAATTGTTGTTGTTGTTGTTCTGATTCTGGATGAGTATCTGCATGAGTGCATTCTGCTGCTGGAGTAGCTGGGTGAGCTCTGGCGGAAAGCCGGTGTCACGTCTCGGAGGCATCTGGTGTTTTGGAGTGGATGAGAAATTTAGAATAGAACAATGGTCTAATGAGAAATAACACTACCCATATGAATGCACAATCATAAACACACCAATCATTTATTCATTCCACTCAAACATGGTTCAATCTCGATTACAAAAGCTCATGACTAATCGAAAATATCGCCTAACTGATCGATTTAAAAAAGTAAAATAACATGGTGGTCATTAAATGTCTTCATCAATAATCCTTGCGTCCTCTGGTGTGATGTCCTCCGGTGCGGCGCCTCCTCTTGCGGCTTTCTCCAGTGGAGCTCCCTTCAAAATCCTGATCATTGCTCACGAGAGGTCCATCATCTCCACTGTCTCCATGAAGTCCGCGATTTCTTCCTCATGGCCAAGGAAGTCTGCGCGTGCTGTCTCCTCCAGTTCCAATTCACGGAACAACAGCCTCATGTGTACCTTCGAGTTACGGCGAGTCTGGATCTCCCGTTTCCTGAGGAGACACTCCAAGTCTTGAACATAAGAGAGAATGGAGTCGTCCTCTATGGTACGGATGATATCTCCATTCCTTGCTCAAGGGAAACCATGGCGAGGTCTCGATGGATCGAGCTCGCCCTGCATACTCTTCTCAGAGATGTCCGAGTGCACGATAGATCGCCATGTCTCTTCCGATGATCCAATTGAACTCTGTAAACTCAAAGTCAATTGGCTCTGTATGCCCTCGAAGGTTCTCTCGAATGTGCACCTCGATCCTCAGAAGGGTATCCGTCGAAGTGCATTGGTTGGCTTCCCGGTGATCGAGGGCAGAGCAATCTTCAGCTTCTTCACCATCTGGACCAGCTTCCTGCCGAAGGGCATCGTCTCATTGGGCTGGCAAAACTCCGGTAGCAAAACTGGGGTGAACTCGACGGCCATCTAGAATGTTGAAAATCGGAGAGGAGTCAGAAATGAACAGGGGAGAATTACGGAATGATAAGGATATAAAGTAAATAGTCTCTTCCTATGGCTTTCCGATCCTAGGGGTTACGTCCTCACGGTCGTGTGCTCGATACCATCTCTGTAGCGACCTGACCCAAAAATCGGTCAAGTCTCTGGTCCATGCCATCCCAAGATCATCTTTGGTACTCAAAGACATCGATGAACTAATCAAAGTTCAATCACACCTGAATTTATTACACGATTCTCATATAGAGTCTTTATTACAAGGGAATAAATTCGCTCAAGGCCAACTCATGAGAAATAAACTAAAATAAACTGCGGAAGCGTAGACGAAATAGCGAGTCCATCCGACTCCAAGGGCAATCGCCAAGCGCGGAGCGTAGCCTCACACCTGATCGGAATAAATCTCTGCAACATAAGACGTTGCAGCCGTGTAGGTCAGCTTTTTGAATAAGCTGGCAAGTCATGAAGAGAATAACAATAATAATTACTAACACTATATGCAATTTGGCTGTGGAGCTCTAAGTTTCATCATTTTGCGAAAAGCCAATTTTCTCCTACTACAGTGGACTTGCTTGCAAAATACTACAAATTATTGGTAGTTATTGAGATGGTTCCGCCAACCAATGTCTCATTCCCCAAATTATTAAGTCATAACCCCCTCAAATTAACTTATTAGTTTTAGTGTTGAGATTTCCGAATACTTCCAAGTTCCAGAGGCTCAAATTGTCCGTAACCGGGGACACGGCTAATCGATTAGATCTTTAACTCTGCAGAGGTTTGCGCACTTTACCCGCAAGAATCATTCGCTCCTTTTAAGTCTTCGCACTTCATGGTGTTTGAAGGCGGACGAATGAAACAGGTCTTCCAAAGAGTTCTTACAGCTCACGCCGGTACCCATCCAATCCTACCGTTCTTCTACATCTCGTAGTACCGCCCAGCCAAATCACTACTAGGGTTGACCCAGCGAGCCCATAATGGCTTGCGGCTGCACAGGTAAGCTTCGGTCAAAGGGCATCCATCCGTCTCTTCGTGGCTGGGTGAAGCTTTCCGCAAGATGTCATGGCACTTCTCCATGCATCCCGCCAACCACTGGGTTCTCCAGGTGCCCGTCAACCGTCCTCCACCCAAGAGTGAATTCAAGTCCATCTTGATTCTTGTAGTTCATGGGGTTGTCATCATCATTGACTCTCACATCTTGCTTATGAATTTCACTCAACCAAAACCCGTCTCTGAGCATAGCAAAATAAACTACTTCGTCCGGGGTCATGGTAACAAGGGATTGGTTCATCCTACCACATGATACTACTCAAGATTAATAACTTCAAAATTTCAACTACTGCATGCATGGTGGGGTGGTATAATTTCTAATGCACAAAATCATAGGTATTGAAAATAACATGATCAAAGACTTGCCTTCTCGACGATCTTCGTAAGCTAGGAAATCGTAGTAACAAGCTTCGCACTCGGAAACTCTACCAAACAAACCATAATCACAATAAGCATATAGCATAGGATCACATAATACAATAGCATAGTAACATAACACACCAAGCAAACAAATCAAAACCCAAAGGGAAAACTCAAAGAAAACCAACTCAAGTTTTTTTTCCTACTTCAAGCAACAACTAAACATAGTTTTATATAACAAAAAATTTCTTAACATAACCTAAGCATGAGTTTTTGTTAACTTAACAGAAAAGGATGCATTAAGCAATTAGGAGCAAAAATAATTAACTTAAAATCTATTATGAAACTCCTATTAGGCCTAATTCAATTTCTATTAAGAAAAAATAAAATAAAAGTTTTATTTATTATAAATAAAAGTTCATCCTATAAAGTGACAGAAACTATCCCAGAATAATCAATCACATGTGAAAAATAAATTGTTTTCCTAATTAAAATAATAGGAAAACAGTAGCTAGTTAATTAATTAGGATTAACAAGATTCTGCTAGAAACTAATTTTTTTATTAATCCTAAAATACCCAAATTAATTCCTATGGTTAGGTAATGTCAAAACAAAGTTGGGACAAAAAGAATCATATAAAAATAATTTTCCTAACTCATTTTATGGCAGATTTACTATTCTGACTAAAATTAAAATAAAGCAATTTAAAATAATTTTAACATAGCTAATAATAATTTCTACAGAAACTATAAGAAATTTGCAAACTAACAAGAAAATAATCACTTAAAAATATTAAGTAGAATAAAAGTTATGAATTTTTTAAATCTGGAACTATTCTGTTAAAACAGAAAACGAAAATAAAAGAAAAATGGCCTAATGGGCCTAACCTACGCACTGCGCGTAATGTAACTAAAACGGGCCTAGGGTTAAACTGAATCGGGCCGGTCTAATAAATAAAACCCTAACTAAACTAAACCGTAATGAACCGGGCCGAATCGGGGGTTCTAATCTACACCGTAGATATTAGATCGGACGGGGAAGAGGAGCTCCGGTGACTCACCGGCGTTCGACGGCGGCGGAGGCTCGAGCGGCGAGTCGTTGGCCTCTTGGTCGTCGGGAGGTCGGCGGAGGCTCCGTGGTGCGGGGCGACGAGGGAGTGGTCCAGTGGAGTGGGTGGAGTTCGGGGAGGGCTAGGGCGACGGTGGTGAGGTGAATGGCGGCTGCGGGTTCGGCAAGTCCGCGAAAGGCATGTAGAGAGAGGAGAGGTTCAGGGGCGAGGGGGGTGGGGAAATAAAAGGGAGGGGTTTATATAGGCGGGGGCCTCACCTTGGGCGGGGGTGAATCGGGAGGAGGATCGGATCCCGGATCCGTCGGGATCCGGCGATCGGCGGCGGCGCGGGCGAATCGTGGGTGAGGGGTTGAAGGAGGGGTGGGGTCCGCTGGCAGAGAGGGGGGTGCGGCGCGGTCGGGCGACCGAGCCGGAAAGGTTTCGGCGAGGGTGGTGCGGCCGTTGGCTGGCTCATTGGCTGGCCCTGGGCTACTGGTGGGCGGTGCAGTGGTGGCCTCGGTCTTTGGCTGGGCGATGCTTTGGTGGCGCTGGGGGGGGTTTTCTTTTTTAAATTTTTTTTTAATAAAAACAAAAACAGAGATAACTTATAAAATATAAATATTTTATATAGGACATATATATACCAAAATGATCAGGGGAATATTCCCTATCATTTGAACATTTTTCCAAAGGCAAAATCCAAACTTTATAAAAATTCATTTTTTTAAATTCAAATAAAACTCAAGTTTGAATTCAAAACTTTTGGCAAGGTTTTCCTCTGATATTTTTGGAGTGTCATGTTTGCTCCTCTCATACTTTTGCTCAAGTATTTATCAGGCATAGTTTTTGAAATGATTCCCACTTGCCAAAGTTTGAAATTCAAATTCCAAAACTCAAAAACTTCAGAAACTTCAAATGGCACTCAAATTCAAACAACATGCATAGATGCTTAGCTATAATTGTAAAACATTCCAAATAGGAAATTTGGGATGTTACACCTGCATCGGATAGCAAGGACACGCTAAATGCCAAGACCAACAACCATTACACCAACCTACACTGTTGTTCAATACTTGAAAAAAAATCTTTTAAAACTCTTTCTCATGATTGTCAGATGACAAAAAGAAAGGTATTTTCCTTAAGTTTTTTCCACTGCATAAATGATGATGTACTATACGTGTGAATGTATAAAGGGACTCCTCTGTGACTTTTTATCAGGGTCAGGTACATAAGTTATCAGGTATGCGATGTGTGAGTTACCATGCTATTCACACAAAAGTTATCGAGGGGGTGTGTTTATCTACCCCCTGGTAGCTTATGTACAAATATCGAGGGGATATTTCATCAACCCCCCTCCCCCCGGTTGCCAAAGTTATCAAGATAGGATGCATAAGTTATCAGGTCTATGATGTGTGAGTATCATGCTATTCACACAAAAGTTCGTCAACTCCCCCACCCCACCATTCGGTCGCCAAAGTTACCAGAACATCGGTAAATAAGTTATCGGATCTTCGATCTGATAGTTATCATGCTATTCACAAAAGTTAACGGAATATTTAATCAACTCCTCAAAGAAGAAAGAAAAAGGAAGCAACATGGAATGGTCAAAAATAGTATGATGTGCATTCTTTTGCACAACAAATAGTCTAGCTGAGCTGGTTAGTGTCTGTTTCACATTAGCTGCTTGGCGTGTGTTCAAATCTCATATTTAGCATCATTTTTTTGACTAAAAATGGTGTGCCAATAGATCTAGCACCCAAATAAATGACAGGCCCAATCCAGAGAAAAAATCACGGCAGTCAATGCCATAATCTCCGGATTTCCTCCCACTAAATTCGCCATCAAGTTAGCAAGTCGTGCATTTTAAACCTTGAACAAAGAACCAGTATGCAATACATTCATAGTCTGAGCACTTTTTACAACAACGAAGTCTGGGCGAGTTGGTTACTGGGATGGTGCAACTGCAGGAGGTCGGGGGTTCAAATGCTGTCTTGGCCGCCCTTTCTTTTTCTCGCGCGGAGTCGAGCGCCTGGATGGGAATCGCACGACACACGAATCGTACGTGCCTGTCGCTAAATTCCTGCCGGCAGGAATTTAGCTTTGTCGTAAAATAATATACACCAACGTCTATGAAACCGAATTACTCACATAAGATCCATCATGAAATATATGTTGACATTGTATTTATCTAGTCTTGTAGATATTGATTCCCATAAGTATGATATATTTCCATTTTATGTTAGTTGTATAATACTCCCTCCGTCCCAAAATAACTATCTCAAGCTTAGTATAAATTTATACTAGAGCTAGTACAAAGTTAAGACACTTATTTTGGGACGAAGGGAGTATTATAGATGAAAAATTAAGGTGAAACAACTTCCTAGCGATCGGCCGCTGCAGCGAGCGATCTAATCCAAGGCAACTATGCAAAGGCTAGGGAGGGCAAGAGGGAGGCGGCCCCACCCAAATCAACACTAATCACTGCCCCTGATTTTCAGGGAGCCGCCTCTAATTAATCACCCCTAATTAATCCACGTAGTTAAGCCACTTTCCAAATTGAAGCCTATCGGAAAACGAGCATTGGAACGTTGGCGCACCAGATAAGTGCTACACGTGTGGCACAAACACATGGCAACTCCGAAAGTTTTTCATGGCAAGTTTTGATGATGCGAGGATGGCAACTTTAGTTGTCAAGCATGTCAACTTTCTGTTTGGAAGCAAGTTTTTTGTTGTTGTTGTTGTTGTTGTTGTTTTTTCTCTTTTAGATGGCAATTTTAGTTGTAAAAAACATCAGGTCCAGATTGTTTCATGCCACGCGTGTGTCACTTATCATTTGAAAAAATTAATCAATTAAGATCTTACCTTTGTGAGTTCGACCATACAATGTGCCTTTTTATTTCAATTAATATCAATTGTTTACTAATTATTGTAATTGCACAAAATCTATTTTTTACGAAAAGAGGGTATCTATTATAAAGATTCAGCGAAAATACAAAGCACCTCAATCATCATAAAAATTACATTGAGATCTATAGACCACCGAACGACCACTGCTGCTGCCAAAACAAGCAGTTGATGCGTCACTGTCATCGCTCCCATACCGAAGCCGGCCTGACCTTGTCGATAACAGTCAGGAAGTCTTCCTGCAAAAAAGAAAAGTTATGTGGACGACGATTAACATTTGGAGAGACAATTTAATCCCTTGGGAATATGGACTCCCTTGAAGTGGGTTATGATCTCCTGCTCCATGCCTGATTATTCATTCAACGATACACAAAGTACACGCAGGAGTGGTGCTTATAGGATCATATGTTTATATGAGGTAAGTGTACATGCGTATATATTTGACATATTTTTAAATACCACGCTAACTGCAAGTAGCATGCATGGGTACGTTGAGGAGCGTGTGATTGTTATTTTCTGACGAAGAAATTTGCCACGGAACAGCAGACGCTTGGTGACACTGATTCAGGCTGGGTTTCTGCCAACAAAAAGGATGTCAATAACCGCCGAACGTTCGCGGTGGAGCATGACAATTGCGAACGTTTTCTATGACAAATTCTTCACATACACATGGAAACTTCTGACCAGAGGATTTTTCCGCGAAATTTGCCGTGTTCGCATGAAAGAATTGCCATTCTCCCAGCGCATAAATTGCCGCCAAAAACATTTGTTGCACCCAGAGAACTTTCGCTGAATATTACCGGAAAAAAGAAGGCATGTAGCCGGCGTGCATGTGCACGGCTGTGAACAGCTACTTCAATCCATTGATACAACGACGCGAGTCCAGCTAAGATTGCTGAATAATATAATCACCTTAATTCCTGATATTGTTTCCGCTCAGTATGCAATTTACAACGGGCAGCTGTGCCCAATTTCACTTACCTTTAGGAAATCTTTACAATATGTTGACAATATTCCACATTGACATCTTTCCCAAAGAATAATATTCTACAATAGTATGAAATTGCATCAATTGGTGCAGGTATGGTCCACATTTTGAATCAAAAAATAATTCACAATTACGTAGTGATGTTGGAAGTCTTTAATATGAAGAGAAACAGAAATAACATATGATGACTCCTCAATGATTTGCTTCTAGAATTTCATACATGATCTTGTTGAGCGAATGCTCCTGAACAACAATGTCAGAGTGTGTAGCATTAACAATCTTGACGAACTTAAAGGGTATGTTAGCCTGTTGTTGTCTACGCAAATCAT
Source organism: Aegilops bicornis (assembly GCA_021605145.1). Classification (NCBI taxonomy): domain Eukaryota; kingdom Viridiplantae; phylum Streptophyta; class Magnoliopsida; order Poales; family Poaceae; genus Aegilops; species Aegilops bicornis. The sequence continues at coordinate 855,596,827 of CM038670.1, read as the reverse complement.
TCACGAGAGCAAAAACGCTAACCAAATTCATAACCCCGTCTCCATCGCCATATACATTCTTGGGAGCCACATCGAAGTTACCATCCCAGTATATTGCCTGCTCTGGCGTTTGCACACCGACGCCGTTGAGGTATGTTGTTGGCACCATTGGTGCATCAACTCTCAGCTGCGTCGAAAGCACTCATTCCACGACCTCGGTGTTCAAACCGATTGCCGCAAGCAAGTCCTTGTAGTCATATGCCGAGTAGTTCTTGTTTTTGGTGATCACGAGCGGCCTGTGACCAAAAATTGGGGAAGATGGGAATAAAAGGGCACTCGCGAAGGTTCTCCGCATCGGCCGCAAACTCAAGCGCGGAATTGTCGGGACAACAAGGGGTTTTGGTCCCGAGGCGAGGTTCGTGAGCGCCTCCATAAAGCCTCCCGGAAGTGCAGGCGATATGAGGACCAGGTGCTTGATGAATTTCTTCCTCCATGTTATGGAAGTCTAGTTAATAAACTTGAGGGTGGCCATGCCAGCAAAGCTGTGTGCGACGAGGATGACCGGTTTGTGCTGGTTCTTCTCGCTTGCGTGCTCCGAGAACACTTGAGATGGCTGGCCTTGCAGTGGCGGAGCATGCCGTGGGTCATAGGGAGCTCCGAAAAGGGTATCTCCATCATGATACCCAAGCAACTCAAGCTCTTCGAGGACCCTTGTCATGCAAAATCCCTTACGGCTCCTGAACACCATAAATGCAATGTAAACATCAGTTCCCAAATCCACAACTCCATACCTTGGGGACAAAAGCATTCGTCGTACTAGAGATTTTTCCAAAAGGTCATAATATATACACCGCGTGCAAATTTGCAACGTAGATCAGTAGACACATCAGCAGGTAGTAGGAAGCCAACAGATGGATTACTTGTTACATAGTGTGTACTTACGAATCGAGGTTCTTTGAGGTGAATCCATGGGTGGTGGCACATGCGTCTCGACACCGGGTTGGTCCCGGTAGTCTTTGAGGGCGGAGTCATAGACGAGGCGCATCTACTCCTCGAAGCATGACACGTAGTTGTGGCGGACCACGTCAGATGTGTTGTTCCACAACGAGAACCACCCCTTCCCCTTGAGCGCACTACAGCGAGGTAGTGACGACACGTAGGCATCGGTCAGCCGCGCCTCCAGGTTGGAGCAACTGATACCTGGGATCAAGATTATTGGGTTGTAGACCCCGACATCATATCCCGCGTCGCAACAACGGAGGAGGCAGATGAGAAAGGTGAGGAGTGCTAGAAGATCAGTAGATGGCGAGACAATCGCCATCAAACGATGCGATGATGCGCTATATAGACTAGTAACGATCGTTAATGCATGGGAAGTTTTTAATACTCCCTCTGTTCCTAAATGTAAGTCTTTTTAGAGATTTCAATAAGAGTACGGAGTAAAATGAGTGAATCTACACTTTAAAATATGTCTATATACATCCGTATGTAGTCCATAGTAGAATCTCTAAAAAGACTTATATTTAGGAATGGAGGGAGTATATTTCTAATACGTGCCTAGGATTACGTGTGGTTAGGTAATACTATAAAAGGTAGTGCTTCAAAGTTAGGACTTATCGCTTCATCCACATGAGGAAGTAAATTAATGCTGACATATTAAAGAACAATGTAAAGAAGGAACACAATTAAAAAATGAGCAAGAAGGAGAAATAATTAATGTGAGCAAATATTGCTATGTCTATTGCATTGGTTGTTTTGTTGATCTTCTGTGTGATACTTTAGCTACGTTCATTTCCGTGATCTCTTTGAATCTGTGAATCTGATGGATCGATGTTTTCCTTTGCTTATCTTTACTTTTAGTTAGTGTTTGTAACATAATGGTTTCTATTGATAGAAATCCAAGAGCAGGGCATCTTTCTTCAGTTGTATGATGCGTCCGTCGATTACAAGGTGCATGTGGTGACTTCGTCAATCTCAGGACTTACTGGCCCATTCTCTCACAGATGGTGTTTGTGTGTGTGTGTGTGTGTGTAGGGATGACCGTGTGTGCATATTATGGGCGTCTACATATGCACCATGTTTGTCAAAAAAGAAGAGGAAGGGCTCTTTAAAAAAATGAAAATAATTTTGAATTGCAATTTGAACGCACTCCCTCTATTTTTCAATTCGTTGTCATTCTAATTGTACTATGTTAAACCTGGTCCAAGTCATTTTTTTTATTACCAACATCTGCAAAACCAAGATACTGACCCTCTCCATCATAATACATATCTTCACAACGTATTTATCTAATCTCTTAGATATTATACTTTTTTTAATAAAACTTGGTTCCTTAGAGAATATTGACTTAACACAAAGCTAGAACGACAATTATTTTGAAACAGCGAAAGTATATTATTCTTCTATATAATTATAATTTTAAATGTATACTATTATAGACTGAAAATTTAGTCCATTAAGTTTTTACATTTGTTTATTCAATCATACAGATGTAGTTTTTGGGTTAATATCAATTGTTTACTCATTAGTGGAATTATATTGCAAAATCAAGTAGGTTATTCTACATTAATCTCATTTGATGGTTACATCACAATACAACATATCTTTTTATTTTTTAATTAATGTTAATTGTACTAAATGCTATAAAAATGAGAAAACAATTATGTGTTTTCCAAAGACTTTGTCCAACGGTTACATTGTGATTTTTTATTTGCATAACCTAACTAAACACCACTTATTAGAAATTGACAAAGATTAGTTGGATATTCTCTATTATCATATCTATATCTATATCTATATCTATACCTATACTACCTACTATTAAAGGGAGTAGGTATTCTTGGTTTGGTTTTGCTTTATTTCATCCCGTTTAGGTGATTTTTTTCTTTTTGGTTTCGTCCTGCCTCGAAGATTTTTATTATCCGAGGTGGTACTATTTTTTCGTCCACAGGCGCTTTTTGCAACGCAGTTCCTCTGTCGCAAAAATTAGTTGGATATTCTCTATTATCATATCTATATCTATATCTATATCTATATCTATACTACCTACTATTAAAGGGAGTAGGTATTCTTGGTTTGGTTTTGCTTTATTTCGTCCCGTTTAGGTGATTTTTTTTCTTTTTGGTTTCGTCCCGCCTCGAAGATTTTTATTATCCGAGGTGAAAACGGTGTGCAGGGAGGAATCGAACCAGAGACCTGTACATTCCAAACTCAGCGCGCCCACAACTTGGCCAACAGCAAGCTTATGTATGTTAACTATTTGCGTTCTTTTTAATCTTTCTCCAGTTCGCATTTACTTTTAATTTCTATTTTCTTCTTTTATTTTTTACTTTTCTATTTTATTTCTTTTTCTGAAATGCAAGGTTGTTAATCGGTGAACTTTTTCTTAAAAATAAATGAACTTTTTTTCAAAAATCCATGAACTTTATTCCAAATCGATGAACTTTTTTCAAAATTTGTGAACTTTTTTAAACATTCAATGAACTTTTTTCAAAACTCCATGAACTTATTTTTCAAATTTGAATATTTTTTTTTAAATTCAATGAACTTTTTCTAAAATCGATGAACTATTTTTCTAATTCGATGAACTTTTTTCAATACACGAACATTTTTCAAATTTGATGAACTGTTTTTCAAGTTGGTGAACTTTTCTTGAAAATTGACGAACTGGGTTGAAAGATCGCTTGGCTGGCCCAGTGTATGCGATCGAAGCCCATCCAAGGAAAAAACAAATACGGGCGTCCATCAATTTATGGGCTGCGAGTGGGCTCCTGAAAATCAAGTAAAAAGGAGTGGGCTTCGTAATATCAAGTAAAATATAGTTTACATTTACAAAGTGGAGAATAGAATACACCACCTCTATTTGAAAAGAACCAGCGGTAACCAACTCAGCTGACTTCTATTTGTGATTAATCCCACTTCAAGGGTTTATATTGAATCGCCCCGATATACGTTCCCTAATTGCTTGCAAGAGACTATAAAATGAATTGACCTTGAGATAGTGTGGCTGCCATGCAAAAAAAGAGAAATATTCCGGGGCATGAATTGTCGGCGAGGAGTCCCCTTGATTAAAGGGAGGGATCATGATGGAGCTGGATTTGTGTGTTCTTTAAAGGATGCGGATTGTGGGCTGCTAATGCATCCATAATTAACGGTTAACAGTTGCACAATTAAGGAAGGGTTGCTGCAAGCCGACCCCTGTTATTAGGAAGAAAAGGAAGGAATTAAAAAAAAAAGAAATATGAAGTACGTATTATTTTGGGCAGTGTGAATGTCAAGTTAACAATATTGATTTGTAGCCAATGGGAACCTTCTGGGTATAGGCTTGCCACGTGGCGCCTCCTAATTGGACAACACTTGACGGCGGCATAGGCTTGCCACATGGCGCCTCCTGGTGGGGCAGCACTTGACGGCGGCGCCGAGAGCCACCGTTACGCTAGGAACGTTGCCGACGGCCCAGGCCGTCGGCATAAATGTACGGACACCGTCAGGATATCATCTATGCCAACGGCCTTTCTATGCCGACGGCCTCCGGGGGTATGCCGATGCATATGTTGCCGACGGGGGCCGTCGGCATAGGCCTGTCCCGATGGGAATCAGGGCTATGCCGACGGCCTGGGCCGTCGGCATAGGGGGCTGATTCCGGTAGTGCAACGTTTTGCATGTTTTTTAAGACTTCATAAAAATTCAAGAAAATATTTGTAAATTGGTTCGTCAAATTGTGATCAAACCGTTGTCCTTGAGCCCATGGACTCTAAAGGACCAATAACCAACTAGGCCATAAACATTTTGTGATTTTTAATGGATTACATCCAATATTATGTGTACTCATTTGATCTAAGGTTAATTTTGAATAACTTAAATATTCTTTTTTTTGTCACGAATGAACCGATGAGATGGCGGTACAACCGGTGAGTCGCTCGTTCGTTTTTAAAACTATGATTAGATGGCCATGGCGGTAGAGCACGCCATAGTTCGCTGCCGGAAACATACCCAAGTTCATGCTAGAGATGAAGAAGGAGGACGGTGTCGACAGTGAAGTGTATGTAGTTTGTGTTGACTCAAGTAATTGATGTCCTCGTGACTTAACTTAATTTGCATCAATATTTATTATGTGTGCGCTGAGAAGAAAATGCATCGGCTGATTTATTAAGACATTTGTGTTGAAGCACATGAAGATGTATGTGACGCGCAAGGAACTACAAGCTGGTGTAGGGAGGTTTGTGAAATCGGCATAGTAGAGTGTGATGACCAAGCTTGCTGCCTTGGGATTGATGACGTTTGTTGTAATAGGTGGGCAAGTTACCACCATCATGATGCCATGGGAGAAATCGCAACGAAGATGACTCGTTAGGTCTGTGCGTGAGTTTCCCGTTGCAAAGCACGGGCATTTGTGCTAGTAAGGTCTATGGCCTGAACTGTAAAGGGTTAATTTAGGCAAAACTTATTTACTGTGCTACATGAAGGAAAGAGTGGTCTATTTCGGCCCGGTCAAAATGTGCTGACCATTGGATGGATTAGAACTAAAATCCTACTTGAAAAACAAGAAAAACCTCACTCAACGAAGGATTGATCGGTTTTTCGGTTGCACCTTGGCTGTCACCTCTCATCTCATGCATCTCCAGTTACAAACCACTATGATCCGCCGAGGACTCGCAAAGGGGCAAATGAATAGATCACCCGGACACCACCGTTGGTTCGCTGTGATGGCGCTTCTCGATCGTCTCAGCTCTTGCGTGCATGCGTGCACTGCACATGCGCCTCGATGTGACTATAAACTTCCCATGATTACAAAGCTAAACTTACCAACCGTCACGTGGGTTCGTGTGAAGGTGCAAGCAACAAGATAACCTTCTACTTTTATAGACTGCGCGACTTTTTGCAACCAATCAGCTGGAATAGCTCAATCGGAGGTTCAAGCCCTCCTTCTAGCGCATTTTTTCCATATCTTTTACTATCATGTCAGTGTCGTGGGGATCGCACGTGACTAGCATTTTTAGCAAGGAAGGATTAATCAGAGCCGATTGTCTGATCGAATCGATGATCTAGAGTTCACGATAGAGCCCGGTGCATGTGGGTGTTGCAGTCACGTGACTTAGAGCTGTTTGATGAAATGCTTAAGCTAGATGTGATGATAGTAGACGTGCTTACTGCAGTGGATACTTGCATTTACTCGCTTGGTGAGATAACAAGGTTCTACCGTACCCAGTGTGTGTCACTTCAGTGATAGAGCATGCACCATATTCAGACTCCATATTTTTTTTACTATCATGTCAATGTCGTGGGGATCGCACGTGACTAGCATTTTTAGCAAGGAAGGATTAATCAGAGCCGATTGTCTGATCGAATCGATGATCTAGAGTTCACGATAGAGCCCGGTGCATGTGGGTGTTGCAGTCACGTGACTTAGAGCTGTTTGATGAAATGCTTAAGCTAGATGCGATGATAGTAGACGTGCTTACTGCAGTGGATACTTGCATTTACTCGCTTGGTGAGATAACAAGGTTCTACCGTACCCAGTGTGTGTCACTTTAGTGATAGAGCATGCACCATATTCAGACTCCATCAACTGCATATGCTTTTACATCAAGCCCCGGCGCGCCGCCCCTCGCCGGCGCCTCCCCGCGGCGCCACCCGGAGCCCCTCCGCCCTCGCCGTCTCCAGATCCGGCGCCCTCGGTCCGGATCCGTCCCTCGCCTTGTCGCCGCCGTCCTCCGTTCGCCGGAGCGTCGGCCACGGTCGCCGCCGCCTCGCCCTGCCTCTTCCCCGATCCAGGAGGGATCGGGAGGAGGGAGACCCCACGTGCCCCCCGGCTGGCCCATCTCCTCGGCCCAGCAGCGCGCCAGCCTGCCTCACCTCCACCGACCTGGGCCTGCAGCCCACTAGGTGAGCGCCCCGCCAGCCCTATCCCCCGCCTCGGCCACATTTTAGTATCTAGCGCTCACCCTGTTTTTTCCTGAAATTGACCAAGTCCCGAGATATTTTGTCATCATCATGCCATGTTCATCGCATTGTATCTCTGCATCCTTGGCTCCGTTTTGGGCGTGTAGCATATCAAATTGTTCGTCTCAACGAGTACTTCATTTCATTCCATTGCATGATGTTCATTTGAGTTCATCTTTATGCCTGAATCATCGTTGCAAGAGTGCTATATGATGTTAATCTGCTGAAACTGTTATAACTTGCTCATTTGTCATTTTTGTCATGATTGATGTGTGCATCCTATGAGGTTGATGTCTACATGTGTTTTGTACTATGTCATGCCATCTTCACAGTGGTGCCATCCATATATTTTTGTGAGTTGTGTAGTGAGTGCATCGAGCTTGTTAAGTAGGGTACTTGCTGTTGCTGTTTTGCATGTCTGAATCTGCTATATCATGATGCTATGTTAACCTGCTTCTACAAGTCATTCTTTGCATAATCTGGAGATGTTCACTAAGGGTGTTTTGTTCTACATGTCATGCTCTATCCATCCATGCCCTTTGTTGCAATTATAGTCTGCTATAACTTGTTGTTATCTTGCCCTCAAGATTGCTAAATAATGTTGCTGTCAGCCTGTCAACATTAAGTTCAGTTTTGCCATGTGTTTTGCTAGTGATCCATGCACCCTATGAACTTGCTCTGACCATTCTTAGCTTCATAAACATGTCTTCTTGCTGTTGGTTGCCTTTTCATGCCATGTATTGCTCTGTGATGAGTGGTTCAAGCTCACCAACATGCCTACTTATTGTTGTTCCTGCCATGTATGAATCTGTCATATAACTTGCCATGTTTACATGGGTGCCATCATATTTTCTATGCCCTTTTGGCTCATGGTCAGTAAGGTACATTTGTTCTATGCAATTAGTAGATTCATTCCATGCCTTTGTTTGCCATGATAAGTTCCTGTAACATGTTGTTTGATAGCTTTAAACTTTGCAACCTGATGTTATTTCTGCTAAAGTCTGAAACTGTTATTATTTGCAATCTTGCCATGTCATTTTGAGCATGTTCTAGTGATTTCTGGAGATAGCTCAGTGCTCATGTTTTGTCATGTTTTACCTTTACATCATGTCCATGCCTTTTGTTCTCATGTTGGGGTGCTGTAGCATGTTGTTTTGATGCTTGCAATATGCCTAGTTGCTGTTTTGGACAGATTGTTGTTATGTCTTGTATAGCGTGTGTTGAACCGTTGCTCCGTTTTGAGTGTGCTCTATACGAAACTTGCTTAGAATTGCATGAAGTTTCATATTATCATGTTGCATCCTTGTTTTGATGTGTTTTCTTGATGTTTGTATGCATTTTGCATCAATGCCATGCTTATCTTGTTTTGCTCATATCTTTTAGGCCGTAGCTCCGATTTAAATGAACTTTATATGTAACTTGACTAGAATTTCGTGTAGATCATCTTGGTGCATCTTAACTTGCTGTTTAACAACTTGAACATAAGGTTTATTCAGATCTGGACCAATTTCGAAATTTGCATATGAGGACTTACCGGAATTGTTATATGTTGTTCCCGGCCTCATTTAAACTTGCCTTGATGTGTTGCTCTTGTTTGCATCATCTCTTGCCATGAGTAGCTTCATGTAGCTTTGTCATGCATCATACTTGGTTGAGCATCATGTCTTGTTTATGTGTGGTGTGTTTACCATGTTGTGTGCTTCTTCTCGATAGTTCCCGTTTCGTTGCGATCGTGAGGATTCGCTCGTCTACGGTTGGTTCGTCTTCATGGCTTCATCTTCTTCATGGACTCGTTCTTCTTCCTTGCGGGACTTCAGGCAAGATGACCGCTACCCTGGATCTCACTACTATCATTGCTATGTTAGTTGCTTCGTTCTATCGCTTTGCTGCGCTACCTAGCATTTTCTCTTCAAGCCTCCCAATTGCCATGAAACTCTGACCTTTGTTACCCTTCCTAGCAAACCGTTGTTTGGCTATGTTACCTCTTTGCTCAGCCCCTCTTATAGCGTTGCTAGTTGCAGGTGAAGATGAAGATTGCTCCATGTTGGATTATGTTTATGTTGGGATATCACAATATCTCTTATATGATTAATGCATCTATACACTTGGTAAAGGATGGAAGGCTCGGCCTTATGCCTGGTGTTTTGTTCCACTCTTGCCGCCCTAGTTTCCGTCATATCGGTATTATGTTCCCGGATTTTGCGTCCCTAACGCGGTTGGGTGATTTATGGGACCCCTTGACAGTTCGCTTTGAATAAAACTCTTCCAGCAAGGCCCAACATTGGTTTTACCATTTGCCTCACCTACCCTTTTTCCCTTGGGAGTCGCGCTCTCAAGGGTCATCTTCATTTTAGCCCCCCCCGGGCCAATGCTTGTCTAAGTGTTGGTCCAAACTAGAGCCACTTGTAGCGCCACCTCGGGGAAACTTGAGGGCTGGTTCTAGTTGTACGTCTTGCTCATCCGGTCGTGGCTCGAGAGAGATACGCCGCGCGGCTACTATCGAGGATGTCGGCACGCCGGGAGGTCTTGCTGGTCTTGTTTTATTGCTGTCGAAATGTCTTGTAGCCGGGATTCCGAGACTGATCGGGTCTTCCCGGGGAGAAAGAATATCCTTCGTTGATCGCGAGAGCTTATTATGGGCTAAGTTAGGACACCCCTGCAGGGTTTGAACTTTCGAAAGCCGTGCCCGCGGTTATGTGGCAGATGGGAATTTGTTAATGCCCGGTTGTAGTAAACTTGAAGTAAACTCTTCTAAAATACACCAACCGTGTGCGTAACCGTGAGTGTCTCTTTTCGGGGTTGATCGAGAGGAGAACACGGTTTCTGGTTATGTCCGACGAAGCGGAGTTTAGGATCACTTCTTGATCATTACTAGTTGACGACCGTTCCTTTGTTTCTCTTCTCGCTCTCATTTGCGTATGTTAGCCACCATATATGCTTAGCCGCTGCTGCAACCTCACCACTTTACCCCTTCCTTTCCCTTTAAGCTTTGCTAGTCTTGATACCCATGGTAATGGGATTCTTTGAGTCCTCGTGGCTCACGATTACTACAACAACAGTTGCAGGTACAGGTTTGCGATGATCATGACGTGAGAGCGATGTTTGCTTGTATTGGAGTTCTTCTTCCGCTTCTTCTTCGATCGTGGGATAGGTTCCGTGTCGGCACTGGGCTAGCAGGTGGATATTGTTTGAGTTTCTGTTTATGATTCATCCGTAGTCGGATGTTGATCTTGTATGTTGTATTGTTGTATTCATGTGACATTGTATGTCTTGGTTGTATCCCTATGTATTATGTAATGTTGATGTAATGATATCCACCTTGCAAAAGCGTTTCAATATGCGGGTCTATCCTTGGTGGGACCTTCGAGTTCCTTTTGGATAGGGTCGCATATTGGGCGTGACAAGTTGGTATCAGTGACTAGCATTTTTAGCAAGGAAAGATTAATCAGAGCCGATTGTCTGATCGAATCGATGATCTAGAGTTCACGATAGAGCCCGGTGCATGTGGGTGTTGCAGTCACGTGACTTAGAGCTGTTTGATGAAATGCTTAAGCTAGATGCGATGATAGTAGACGTGCTTACTGCAGTGGATACTTGCATTTACTCGCTTGGTGAGATAACAAGGTTCTACTGTACCCAGTGTGTGTCACTTCAGTGATAGAGCATGCACCATATTCAGACTCCATCAACTGCATATGCTTTTACATCAAGATTTGTTTTGGCCTCTATCATTACCTATAAGATAGTGTATTCAGACTCCATCAACTGCTCATTTCCATATGCTTTTACATCAAGGCTCTCCTCTCGAAGCTCCTTGTCCAAGGTCCATTTTCCTCAAGATTTGTTTAGGTTTGACGGTCCGTCCTATCCCGTCTCCGTCCTCACTGCCGTCGATCGCCCGCGTTGATCTTGTCACCGGCACCACCGTGGTGAGGCTCTTGATCTTATCTTCTTTCTAAAAGAAAAAAGTTCTTACTTGTATGATTTAGGTAGATGCTTGTGTAATTTTCTTACTTTTATTATTTGTTTGTTATTATATGGTGCGATGGTTTTGGTATCCGCCTCCGTCGGCCCTCGTCCTATCTATGATTCGGATGTGGTATATATTATCTTTTATAACTATTTGGTTCATTTAGTGTTTATGACAATTATGTCGATCAACGTGACAAAGATTTTTTTTATCTAGGAGGTATGTGAACCGAAAATTCCAACCGACCCTATTGTCGAGAGGTTAAATTTAGTTGAAGAAGAAAACAATTACTTGAAGGAAAAATTGAAAAAAATTGAGGAGGAGAAGATGATATTGGAGTTGCATGTTGCGGATGTCATCGATGATCACAAGATCAAGATGGATGCAATGCGCTTGAAGATTAGAAAAATTAGAAAATATGCCATTTATAATGAGGCTTGGTATCATTATGCCGTTGGATCAATTGTTACCTTAGTTGTGATTATGATCGCATTTGTTGTTGCATCGAAATGTTTTACATAGTTTCAATGTATGGTTTAATTAGATGCTTTGGAGAGCTATATGTTGTTCAAAGAGAACTATGTATGTACTTTGGTTTTAATGTGATGATGAACTTCTATTAATTTGGTCACTTATCTATTTATGATGTTCTGTAAAGGTTTTCGACACACTTAATTATATGTAATGCACACATATGAACTGACAATGGATGTACGGTAACAGACGCACCTTCGAGTACATTAAGGGCATGCATAATTTTCTCGCAGTGGTTGAGGCAAACAAGCAGAATGGTTTTATGTGTTGTCCATGCCCTATTTTATGGACATATGGGAACTTGACTATGGACATGATTTTAAGGTCCATTTGTTTCAGTGTAAATGGGTCAATCTGTCAGGAGGCAGGGTACATGTAGATCCATAGTACGGAATGAAAACAGTGGATCTAAACAATCTTGGGTACATAGATGAACCATTTGTCCTAGCCAATGATGTTGCACAGGTTTTCTATGTGAAAGACATGTCTACCAAACCGAGAAAAAGAAAAGATAAGAAAGCGAATACATCATACGATGAGCCAAAGCGCCACATAGTTCTTTCAGGAAAAAGAGACATCGCGGGATTGGAGGGCAAGACAAACATGTCTGAAGATTATGAAAATTTTCATGAAATTCCTCCCTTCAAAGTCAAGGCTGACCCAAGCACCCTGTTAAACGATGAAGATTATCCATGGTTACGACGCAATAAGCAAATGACACAAGCGAAGAATAAGTGAAGACTTTCTCTCCACAACTATTATGATGATGCCTTTGATCTAGAATATCACTGCAGTTACATGTGAAGAAATGAAATGCCTTTTGTAACAGATGAGTTTCTATCCGAAACCCTGATACTTCGAATGAGATCGTCCGTTTTGTACACGAAGTGCATCCAGTTTTTGCCGTAACCCTCTCAACTCTTTAGCGCATGCTATGTGGATGAAATGATGATACCATGCCAACTTTCAACCTTTTCACAGTTCATTTGAAGTGCTTTTCAATCTCAGGGTCGTTTAGCTAAAAAAATCAGCAAATGCATGAAAAATACCAAATGAAGTCAGAAGGAGTTGAAAATTGATGATGTGGCTTTGAATGGTGCATTTTGAACACACAAAAAGTCTGGAGTTCAAATAAGTTCAAAAAAAAATGAAATTCCTTTATAAAAGATGCGTTTTCGTCCGAAACCGTGATACTTTGAAAGAGATTGTCAATTTTGTACGAAGTGCATCCAATTTTTGCCATAACCCTCTCAACTTTTTAGCACATGCTATGTGGGTGAAATGATGATAATATGCCAACTGTCAACCTTTTCACAGTTCATTTGAAGTGCTTTTCAATTTCAGGGTCATTTAGCTCAAAGAATGAACTAATAGCAAAAGGAATCAACTAAAAACATTTTATAAACTTGTAGTATTTTTGAAACTAAAATTATAAAAAATTTATGCAACTACTATTATCAAAGTACCTTTTGTTCAAAACATTAATAGCAAAAAGAATTAACATAAACAATTTTTTGTTTGAAACTTTAATAGCAAAAAGAATTGTCATAAATAATTTTTTGTTAGAAACTAAAATAAAAAAAATCTGTTTTTGAATATAATGATAAAAGACAGTAATATTAAATAGCAGGAAAAAGAATCACTCAAAAATCTATTTTAATAATAACGTTATTCACAAACTAGTGATTCACAAAAATGTCAAAGAATTCAAATTTAAACTATTCAAATTTGAAAACTAATTGCACTAACAGAAAGTTTATAATTTTTGTGACCTAACAGCAAAAAGAATTAAAAAATAAAGCAAAAAACGAAAGAAAATAAATAATGCAAAATAAACAAAAAAATAGGAAAAAAAAAGAAAAATGCCGCCTACTGGGCCACCACGACCTGAATACGACTATAAACCCAACCAGCCAGAGTGTGATTAGGAGAAGAAGAAGAGAATATAATAGAGGAGAATAAGAAGGAATAGAGGAGAAGAAGATAAAAATAGAATAATATTTTTCTATTTTTTCTTCTTCTCCTCTATTCCTTCTTCTTCTCCTCTTTTATTTCTTCTGTTTTTTTCTTCTTCTCCTATATTCCTTCTTCTTCTCTTCTTTTTTTTCTTCTTCTTCCTCTTCTTATTTTTATCGGGAACAAGGGTGTCGAGGATCGCCGAGCGGTCGAGGGTCGGGAACTAGGGTAGAGGGTCGAGGGTCGCCGAGGGGTCGAGGTTTGAGGATCGCCGAGGGGTCGAGGGTCGAGGATCGAGGATCGTTGTGGAGTCGAGGGTCGAGGTTCGAGGATCACGGAGGGGTCGAGGGTCGAGGGTCGAGATTTATCAAGAATGCCCCCATTGCTAGGTCTATGTTTACCACTAATATATCCATCTCTCATGTTTGTATATTAATTGCCATGTTGTAATATTTGCAGAAACTATGGATCAACAAAGAGACTTGGAAAAAGAACAGTTGTTGGGGGATATAATCTTCAGCGGAGGTGATGTCTTGTCGTTTCTCAACGACACCGATGGTCTGGAAGGAGAGGATGAAGCAGGCTCCGGTGATCGAACAATGGAGGAGGAAAGTCATGATCATGATGGCTCCGGCGACCGAATGCCAGTGGAAGAAGGAGATCGTGATGACGGCTCCGGTGACCGAACAGAGTCGGGATCAGCTGTTGCAAAGTCCGATGAGGTATATATATTAATTAAGCTTGTGCTGACTAGCTATTGATGCATTAATTGTTTTGGTATGTACATATATTAACTCTTCTTTCTTCTTTTAGAGCCCTCCATATCGAGCCAAACTTCGGCAACGAGACAAGGCCCAAAGAAAAGGTTGCGCCAGGATGAAAGGTTCACGATCACAGCAATCACGGGCGATGGCCAACTGATTGAACCCAGGCAGACCAAGGAAGCATTTTCTGCTCAGTGCAGAGCTATTGTTATGGACAACATCCCGATCAGCATCCAGCTATGGAATAAGCCTAAGAACAAAGACCCTCAAGTTTTTACGTCACAGATAGACAGAAAGCTGATCTTTGGACCTCGCTGAAGGCAAATTTCACCCTACCGCCAGAGGAGGATCCGAATAAGTCAGTTATAGAGCCACTGGTCAAGGCGTGTGCTCTTAAGAAGATGACAGATCTATTCAGGAGGTGGAAAACAGGTTGAAATCAACATTTGTCGACAAAGGGAAGACTCCAGAATTCACCGGCCGATTTAAGAAGATAAGAGATCACTAACCTGCATTTGTGGCCTACAAGACATCAGACAAGAGTAAGAAAATATCATAGATAAACAAGATAAATGCTGCAAAGAAGCTGTTTCACCATCGCATGGGGCCAGGCGGCTACCTCAAAGCCCGGCCGTTGTGGGACAAAGCTGAGAATGACCTGATTGCTAAAGGTGTCAAACCAGAGACATTGAACTGGCCAGACCATTCAAGGACTTGGTTCTTCGTGGTTGGGGGAACTTTGGACCCTGAAACAGGGAAGTGCCGTTGGACGGACGAGCAACATGCAATACCCGTCAAGAATCTTCAAAAGTATATCGCTGCAGCGCAGGACGGGACATTCATTCCCGACAGAGAGAATGACGAGCTGACTAAGGCCCTTGGGAATCCTGAGCACCCTCGACGAACACGAGGCATGCCAGGCTCCGTTGCGTGGAAGGTTGGGTTTCCCAGCGCAGGCGGTCAAAAAACTCGGGAGATGAAGAGTAAACAGGAGCTGAGCGATATGCAGAAGCTCAATGCAAGAGTATTAAAGCTAGAGTAACAAGTTGAGAGCCAGCGAGCTGCCCACCAACCATCTCAGCGGCACGAAACTATCCTAGAAGCTACCCTGCCATCTCATCGTAGAAGCAGCGTGGCTTCCACGGAGCTTGTTCAGCAGCCTGACTTGACGGCTCCTAGATACCCCGTGGATGCTATCACGGAGGCTCAACATTGCCAGCTTATGATGAAATGCCAAAACCTCACCTTGAAGGCGGCTGTCGACTCTGTTGCACCTCCTCAACCCAAAGGAACTTTTCACTGCCGTCCGATTCCACATGGCTATGCTGTTGTGATGGTGGATGAAGTAATGGAGGGACTTGAAGAGATCGAGCTTGACCACCCTACAGGTGAAGGGGAGTTCAATTGGGTGACTCCATGTCTATCGCGAAAGGAGTACATCAAGCTTCCAAACTGGACGTCTCCGCCTCCTCCTCCTCCTCCTCCTCCTCCGGCGAGTCAGGGCACTCTGCCTCCTCCTCTGCCTCCTCCTCTGGCGAGTGATCAGGGCACTCCGCCTCCTCATCCGCTTCCTCCGGTGCGTGATGGCACTCCGGCTCCTTCGCCTCCTCCGGCGAGCACTCTGCCTCCTCCGGTGCGTGAGGGCACTACGGCTCCTCCTCCGCCTCCTCCGTCGAGTCAGAGCATTCCGCCTCCTCCGACGCGTCGGATCACTGATGACCCACAAGTATACGGGGTCAATTGTAGCCTTTTCGATAAGTAAGAGTGTCGAACCCAACGAGAAGCAGAAGGAAATGACAAATGGTTTTCAGCAAGGTGATGTGTGCAAGTGCTAAAATTGTAAGTAGCGGAGTAGTTTGATAGCAAGATAATTTGTAACGAGCAAGTAACGATAGTAGTAAAAAAAGTGCAGCAAAGTAGCCCAATCCTTTTGAGGCAAAGGACAGGCCAAAACGCTCTTATGATAAGCAAAGTGTTCTTGAGGGTACACAGGAATTTCATCTAGTCACTTTCATCATGTTGGCTTAATTCGTGTTCATTACTTTGATGAATTGATATGTGGGTGGACTGGTGCTTAGGTGTTGTTCTTACTTGAACAAACCTCCTACTTATGATTAACCGTCTCGCAAGCATCCAAAATTACGAGAAACGTATTAAGAATAATTTTAACCATATCATTAAACTTTTGGATCCAATCGGTCCCTTATGGAATAGCGCATAAACCGGGGTTTAAGCTTCTGTCACTCTTGCAACCCACCATCTAATAACTACTCCACAATCCATTCCCTTAGGCCCAAGGGATTTTTACATATGTGCCCCTGGTTCCTTAGCTCTACTCATTCATCCCAACGGTCTTAACTTTTGCTTAATTTTCCCCACTCCCTTGCAAGAAACCCTCATAACTGGGCACAACAGACGTTGCCGTCGGGTCAAAGGCTTGACTGTTAATGCTGACTAGTGGGGCCACACTGGACTGTGTTGTCCGTTCGACCTAACAAGTGGGGCCACGTTGGGTGGTGTTGGTGTTCGACCGTTGGGTCATCCCTTGCATTAAACGTCTGCGCGCGCCGCTAGGACAGAAGCCTGCTATGCATGCACCCAGCAAACCCTGCCTGCATGCGTCGATCGAGCCTGCATGTGCCGATGCCATGATCCCACAATGCGCCGATCGAGCCTGCATGCGCCGATGCGTCTGCCACAATGCACTGACCGAGCAGCTTTCTTGCACGCCAGCCGCCACAGATGCAGCGACGGTCACTACCGCTGGTTCCTCTCTTCTAGCTAGGTGGCTACATATTTGTGGCTTGTGTAAAAAAAGAGCCACTCCCTTGCTTAGTTGTACTCGTTCATCCCTACTATCAAAGCTTGCTTGCATGCACTAGGTGGTTACTAACAAGGGAACCCTACTAACAAGCCGAGCTCTCTAAGAAAATAATCAACAAATATGTAGTCCCAATATGTAGATAGGACCAACAAGCCCATAGCACGATCATATAGCTCAAACTAGGAAGAAGTTAATAATAGAATAGACAGAAAACTTAATAATAGAATTTAAGAAAAGGGCCAACAAGCCCATAGCAACTCCAATATAGTTCAGTTACAACTTAACATAATATAGACTAAAAAAAGATAGAGGGTTTAGAACCCTAGCCGCAACCTTATCCACCTCACTCCTCCTTCAGGCGCCCTTTTCACTGCTCCTCCGGGGCGTTGTCAATGGGGTATGGAAGAGCGTGCATGCGCGTCGCGATGGGGAAGATGTTGTTGTACTCCGTGAACCTATTGTGGGTGGTGAAAGCGATGAACACGGAGCCAAACCAAAACACCTGACCAAGGAGGTAGAAGTCGTCGAATGTGTTGGTGAAGTGGGAAAGGAGAGCAACCACCACCCGGTTTTGGATGACCTCCTCGACGTGGAACATCGTTGGGGATCCCCTCGGGAGGTGGTGGTAGCTGGACGCGAGGAAGAACTCGGTGAAGTTCCTTGCGGTCCTCAGCCTTGATATCGCCCACACACGTAGTGTGCGATCAACGTACACGCCGGTAGGGTAGAGCCTCTCCGGCACGGTGGGTGGGAAGCGGTAGGTTGGTCCGGTGTACTGCATGGCTGAGGGATGTGCAGAAGACGGAGAAGGGGTCGAAGAGCAAGAAGGGCAGATGGATGAGGGATGGCAGAGGCAGAGGGTGGCTTAAATAGCCGTAGTGCTACGTGTTATTTGGCCATGGCAATAACAGGGTCAAATGTGAAGTTAGTAGCCCGTTTTCAGACCCACCGCAACATCGGGAGTGTACACGCGTGGGAAATGGTGGTTTGAAAAGAAGAAGAAAAAGAAGCTAATTGCACGCATGGGAATCCGTGGTCAAACCCTATATTATATGAGAAAAGAGACAATTTTTGATGAGCTTGTGGCAGTTTTGCATGATAAAAATAAATTAGGCCCATAAATTTTTTGTCATTTTGCATGATAAAAAGAGATAGAGGGTTTGTGGCCATTATACAAATGCAAAATGACCGATTTTTTAATAGTTTGTGGCCATTTTGCATGATAAAAATAAATTTAGCCCTTATAAATTTGGTTATTTTACATTTGTATAGAACAAAAAGAACTAAATTTTCTACGCAATGTCAATTGTTGTGTAATTTCAAATGATGCAAAAAAAACAGAGCCAACACGTTCACAAAAAAAATGACGCGATTCAACGGCCCAACTAGAGCTTGGTTTCCTTTTGGGCCAAACACCACCATTTTTTTCGCGGAGTCAGTGGTGCGAGCAGCCGAGCACAACCAAAAAGATCGCCTCTCGCGGATCGGCCCACGATCCAACGATGCGAAGCCGTCCTTGTGATCCAACGACCCGGAGCCTGCATGCATTCTACCCACCGAATTCCTTCTAGAAGACGACATACGAGGGCTGTCGCTTGGCGCCAGGGTATGATTGGACCGCTGACGTTGGGAGCTAGGGTTAGGCGAAATCCCGCGGGGTTTAGAGGGGTTTTGATCTGGTCAACGGGGTTACGAAAGCTTTGACTGAGCACAACTAATTTAAAAAAAATCGAAAAAATATGAAACCTTCGCCGTTCGTTGTTTTATAAGACACACGAACGAGGAAAAATACTAAACTTGGTCTATGGTCATTTTCATGAAAAAACCCTAGCTGGCACGATCGAGGTCAAATGAGCACCATTAATTTTAAGAAAATCAAAAAAATATGAAACCTGCGCACAATGTTGTCTGACGTGACATGTTACCAACCAAAAATCATAAACTTGGTCTATGATCATTTTCATGAGAAAACCTTCACACATATGAGCTATCACCTACAAGATTTCATGGAGTTCAAGGAGATGAGGAAGGGTTACCTTATGTTTTTGAAAATTTTAAAAAAATCAAAAAAATCACCAAAGCTTTATTTCAAAGTGAATAAGAAGGATCTGAACTTATTTTTACATTTTCATATTTTAAACGTGTTTTTAATAGTTTTTATATTAAAGCATATTTTTCAAAAGAAAATGTAAAAATATGAAGATTAATTCAAAAAATAGTGAGACTTCGAATCTACACTATATAGATTGAATAGGTGTTAATACAAAACATTTGGCTCATTTACAGTAGGTCCAAAAAAACTTGATTCCAAATGGGCTGTTTACCCTAGCCTGTGAGGTCATTTGGAGCATATTTCTCAAATTCAAATTTTTATGACTTCCTCTAAATCACCTCAAATTTTGCACACATGATCTCCTACACAAACATAGATAGTTTGCCAAGGTTTTTTTTGCATTTTCTTGAATTTATACAAACATACATACATAATTTGCTGGTGGGAAAAAGCATGCATTTGATTTGATTAATAAACATGAGACCAATAACATGTGTGATTAGTGAAGCAGCACTGAAACAACATGTGTGATCAGTGAAGCAACACTGAAGTGATTAGTGAAGCAACACTGAAACAACATGTCTGATTAGTGAACCAACACTGAAAAAACATGTTTGATCATTGCATCACCTAAACTCTAGTTCACAACATCTAAACAGAACTAACCATACACCACAGGCAAATATAAGAACAAACAAATATAGATAAAATAATACGTTACTAGCATCACCATAGATTAAGTTCACACCATAAACTGCCACATTAAGTTTACCATAAGTAACCGGACCCTAAGTACCCAAAAGATTAAGATTCAGTTCACATCATCACACCATCACAACATCATCACATCACTTCATGCCGGAGTCAGGGCCTTCGCGGGTGCAGCATGCTGCCCCCTGATCATGTAGTCCTCCCCGCGGATCGCTACATCCTCTGCATGAGACATGTTGTGGAATTGTCATGACAGATGTCCTCTTGCAAGGACTTAATCGTGGAGCCATCACAACTAGGAAGCTTAAAGGGGTTAATCGGGACAAAGGACACGAGAGGGTTTATACTAGTTCGGCTCCTTACGGTGAAGGTAAGCCTACGTCTAGTTGGGTTGGTATTGCTTGAGGTTTCGATGACCAGGGAGCGAGATACGCTATGCCCGATTCTCGATTGGTTGTTTCTTGCCCTAAGCCGCCAACAGGTCGTCCCCTTATATACACGGGTTGATGCCCTGCGGCTTACAGAGTCCCGGCCGGCTCATAAACAGTGTCCGGCTCGGTGACTAGTTAATTCTACCTTATGATACAAGTCATGCCATTATGGCGGTTTACTACAACGGGCCTTAAACGCCCGTGGGCCTTAGGCCCTTTGTTGAGACGCCATCTTCATGCTTGGACTTGGGCTTCTGTTTGGTAACCTCTTTACGTAACCCGGCCCCTCCTGGGCGGCTTACACAAATTGTTATATCCCCAACATTAGGCCCCAGATTGATTTGAACCTGTTCATGTCAATCTTAAAATAATTTAAAACAGAAATCTTCAGTCTCTTGACTGCGCAAAAAAGACTTCCTTTAATCCGCCGTGACATCATTCTTTGGATCCGAGTTAACCCGTCATGACGTCATCTTTCCTTTTATCCCGCCGAATCGGCCCAACGGATCTCTGTCTTTATTGCTTGTTCCGAGAATCGAGGCGTCGGGGCCGCTGGATAGTAATTCTTATCTCCTCGTTTCCTGCTCCGTCTCAGTTATGCTCTCCTTATAAATAGGCGCGACCTGGGTTTCATTTTTCCCCCTTCCAGTCGTCTCCTTCCTCTTGCCTCCTCTCGAGCTCCGCCGCCGCCGCCGTCAAGCTTCTCGTCTTCTCCGACCCAGGCCGCCGCATCAACCGGAATCGGTCCAGAAACACGCTGGCGAACCTCCACAGTTCCTCTCTAGACCTATAAGTCCCTTTCCTTTCCTGTCTTAGATCTGTATCATAGCTTTCGTCGAGTTCGTCGGTGTTCATCGCCGCCCGCTACGAACCCTTGATAGATCTCACCTCCAACGCCCTTTTCTGATCGTTAGATGGCATAGAACTGCTGCGGTAACTGTTTCACCCCCATTTTATATGCAAACAGATCCCTTTACCTTTGTTCAGAAGCTTCTTTCGAGTGTATGAAGTTCTCTGCACTTTGTTTTAGGTCTAGAAATTTTTCTTTTCAGGACGACCATTTGATCCAACATAATAGTTGTAACTTATGAAACCTGTTTTTATCACCCGGAGCACTTCTTATGTTGAATGCCTTTAACATAATTGTCCAAATATCCGGTTTAAACGCATCCCACTTGATCTGTGAACCTTGGCGCCTTCTTAGGTCTGTAAAACTTTTGAACTGTTGCTAACACTGGTGGCTTCTTAAATAATATTGCCCAACTATCCTTATGTCATTAGGCCCCTTTAAGCCGCTACCTTCAGCAATTTGAATGTTTTCCTCCGGGTTAAAATTTAAACCGGAATTTCTTATTTTCAAATAGGCCAATCTGTTGTCATGGCGCCTAAGTCGACCAAAGCTCCTGTAACCTGCAACTGGGTCCCATCCACTGTCACCAAAAGCAAACTGGCTGAATTTGTGAAGTCTGGTTATTTGCCAAAGAAGGAAGTTATGTCTTATCGTGTCCCTAACCCATCTGAAGAGAAGCCTCAACCCAAAGAAGGGGAAGTAATAGTTTTCACCGATCACATGAGCCGGGGATTTGCCCCTCCCGGCTCAAAGTTCTTCAGAGAAGTTTTAAATTTCTTTGACCTTAGGCCTCAAGACATTGGGCCCAATTCCGTGTCCAATCTTTGCAATTTCCAAGTTTTCTGTGAGGTGTACCTGGGAGAGGAACCAAGCCTGCTCTTATTCAGAGAACTGTTTTACTTGAACCGGCAGAATGAGCACGCCAACGGGCCGAGTCTTGAACTTGGCGGTATCTCGATCCAGCGACGGAGAGACTGTCTGTTTCCTTATGCTGAGCTGCCGAGTCACCCCAAATATTGGAACCAGTCATGGTTCTATTGTCAGGATACTTCCCCAGCTGATGAGCCGCCTCTGCCCGGCTTTCGCGCCCTGCGACTCGAGTCTAATCACCCGCTGGCGGATAAACTTACTGCTGTTGAACGTTTGCCGCTCAACCCCGCCATTAAGAAGATTAAAGCCCTTCTAGGAAATGGCTTAAACGGCATCGACTTGGTCCGGGTCTGGGTTACTTGGCGTATACTCCCATTAACACTACTAGAAAAACCGCTACTAATGGTGCACCTAATTTGGCCATTAATGGCGCATCACTGGTGCGCCATTACTAGCACGCCATTAGTAACTTTTACTAATGGCGCACCAGTGGTGCGCCATTAGTATCTGGTATACTAATGGCGCACCACTAGTGCGCCATTAGTATAGGCTTCTGATGCGCCATTAGTATGCCTCCCGGGGCCATGTATACCAGTGCTTGGCATACTAATGGCGCATACCACGAGATGCGCCATTAGTAACCATGGCATACTAATGACGACCGACCAGTGATGCGCCATTAGTATGCTTTGTCATACTAATGGCGACTGTCATGTGATGCGCCATTAGTATGAATATTAGGTTTTTTATTTTCTGTTTTTGCACAGGTTACAAAATGTATAATTTGACAAAATATAGACAGCACACATCAACAACAGATTCATCGAATACAATAGAAGATTAGTCTTTGAATACAATTCATCATATTAGTCTCCGAATACAATTCATCATATTAGTCTCCGAATTGAAAAGACGAAACAAAGATAGAACATTATATTACAAGTCTCGAGACCGCGAGTAGCGAGTTTGTCTTCACATTACAAGTCGACATCGATCATCTAAACTACCATCACATATAAGAGAGCCGCGGTCATCACGATGAGCATCATCACGATGAAACTCGTCTTCATCCGGTTCCTCCAACGCCCCTCCCTCTCCCGCTAGATAGCGGGCATATCTAGATTCGCCTCGGCCCTAGTGGTGTACCCTTTGTAATCATACCGCTGAATCGGTGAACCTGTCTCCGACACTCCTCCCAGTCATCGTAGACTCCGGGAACCTTACCCTTGTACACGACATACGTCGGCATCGCTATGCACTAGCCAAATGAAACGTTAGTACCAATTCACAGACAATACATAAGCAATATATAAGTATGCAATGTAACGATCGGAAGAGAAAAGCAAGACATTAATAGCATCGATTACATCTAAGTTGAACGACTCTCGAAACCAAAGAGACATACTACAAGTTCATTAAAGTTTAATTACAACATGAGCCAATCGATGTTTCAGAACTAGACAACTCGACTCAAGGGACCGGAGCGTGGATGAAGCCGCCGTCTATCGTGGGAGTCATGAAAGAACAGGCGTTGTCATCCTGCATTTGTAGCATTGTGTCGATGTCACTGTTGGACGGTTGATTTCGAGGTAGAACTGCCCCGAGGTACGAAGGACATCTTGATGGATGATTTCCGCAAACTCCGATTGGATGCGAAAGAATTCTTGTCGATGTCCGCCCCTGGATTGCCGACACGCCGCGCCCAATCTTGGAGTTTACTTGGTAGCAGAAGTTGATGATGGTCCCGCACGATCGCCGCATGTGATGGATGGCGTAGTAGGCACCCTTCCGACCGCCAGCGGCTGCTTGACGCAGCGTAACGTCAGACAGGGGAGAACACGTGCTTGCCGTGATTCTGAATAGGCCTGGTGAAGGTGCCTCCAGATTTGGCGTGGCCGGGAGAACATCATCAAGAACCTTCTTGACATTTGTGTAGTCTACGTTCAATCGACGGTCCGGTCGAAATACGTGGCCATGGAATATTTGGGGCTTAGGAGGATGAGCGTGCAACGTGTGTCTCTGCAGAAAACACGGAATGTTAAAAGAAAACGATCGAAATGTAAGAATTCATATGTTACGGGCGGTTGAGGGAGGACTTACTCGGGAAGTAAGGCACGAGGAAGTTATCCTTATCTTGGTTTGCGAATGACGCCTTCGAGGTAAGAACTCGCGACTTGCCGGTCCCCAGCGCTGCCCAAGATCTTGGCACGCATGTAGAAGGGGTCGACTATCACGATGTCCGGGGTCTTGTCGCGAATGATCCGCATCTCCATACTCATGTGAATGTACTTCCTCTTCATGCACAACCAGGGGGGCAGGTTGTACATCCACACAAACACATGCCAGGTGCTATGTGTGCTTCTCTGGCTGCCAAACGGATTGACTCCATCGGTGCTCGCGCCCAGCACGATGTTCCTTGGATCATTCCCAAATTCCGAGTCTTCGAAGTTCAACGCTTGCCACTGGCTCGCATCCTTAGGGTGACTCAGCATCTTGTCTTTTTTATCTATCTCCGGATCATTTGCATCATCTTCTCGCTTCTTCTCCTCCCTATCCGCGTGCCAACGCAGGAGCTTTGCTACCTTAGGGTCCGCGAAATAGCGCTGCAGACGAGGAGTGATCGGAAAGTACCACACCACTTTTCGAGGAGCTTTCTTCCTCTTCTTGTATTGAGTGACGCCGCACACCGGACATATGGTAGACTCCGCATGCTCGTCCCGGTAAATGATGCAATTGTTCATGCACACATGGTATTTCATGTGCGGTAAATCGAGAGGACACACGATTTTCTTTGCCTCCTCCAAACTGGTCGGGCACTTGTTCCCCTTGGGAAGACGTTCGTGCCAGAATGACATGTTCTCGTCGAAGCATGCGTCGGTCATTTTGTGTTTTACCTTCATCTCCAGAGCCATGAGCGTTACTTTCAGGCGGGTATCCTCGGGCCTGCATCCTTCATACAATGGAGTAACCGCGTCTAACTCAAGTTGATCCATCTTGGCTTTCTCTCGGGCGGCAGCTCTGGCGTTATCCGTGTGCTTGAGAAGCAGCTCTTGAATATGAGGGTCCTGCACCCAGCCCATCGATGGTCCAGCGTCGTACGCTCCGCCCGGCATCATCATCTTCATGATCATGCCGCCGCCTGCTCCGGCATCTTCCTCATCATCATGTCCTGCATCTTCTACATGATGATATGTACAGCATCACCGTCGTGATCATCTCACAGGGATTCTTCGTCTTCTCGCCCGCCCGAGCCGCGGTGGTTGTCTTGCTGCCCTTCCTCATTTCTTGCCCGGCCCCCATGGACGACTTCGTAGTCATCTTCATCACCTTGCCGCCGATAGCCATCCATGAAACCACGCAAGAGCAGGTGGTGCCCACCTGCCCGAAATCCGGGTCCGTAATAAGGCTCTTCAGCTTGCATCTTTGACACGGACATCTTATCTCCGTCTCGTTCTTTTGAAGCATCTCGGCCTTCGCGGACCTCAAAACCTATTCACGATGCCTTCGGTCATCGTATGCGGACCATAATGGTCGCTGCTTGGGTAGAGCAAAAGCGATATTTTAGAACCAAACAAAAATTTGGCATTACTTTCCTAAAAATAGGACAAAAAGAATGCTTAATGCCAAAATTCTCGCCAAACGGAAATGAATCAACATTCCGCAAAATATTGGCAACTATCGCATTTCAAATACCGGTACACCTCCAAACACAAACACATATGCAACACCACAAACATATGCAACACCACGAACATACATAGATCTAGCTAGGCCATAAAAAGTGCATGTGCACATTGTTGTAGGGAGAACAACATAAATATAGCTTCCCCTTACTTACCTATTAAAACAAGGTAATTTAACCACTTAATTTGAATGAATCTATGGTGGAAATGAGGTGAAAAGAGGAGGCACCCGAGACAAGGAGGAGGTGGAGAGAATGAAGTGGGGAGAAAGTGAGTGTGGGTAGGAGAGGCTGTCCAAAATATCTAGTTGCTGCCCACTTACTAATGGCGCACTAGCAACAAATGCGCCATTAGTAATCCAGGTTACTAATGGCGCACCTTCTCGGTGCGCCATTAGTAGTTTTGCAAAAAAAATACTAATGGCGCACCCTTGGCGTGAAGGCGCCATTAGTAGTTACAACTACTAATGGCGCACTTCATCCGGATGCGCCATTAGTATGTTTGGACAGTCGCACTAGTTCAAAAAAAAATTCTATACTAATGGCGCACCCACTGCCTGGTGCGCCATTAGTAGTTACAACTACTAATGGCGCACTTAAGAAGGATGCGCCATTAGTATGTTTGGACAGGCGCACTAGTTCAATTTTTTTTTGATACTAATGGCGCACCCTTTGCATGGTGCGCCATTAGTAGTTTCAACTCTAATGGCGCATCAGAATGTGGTGCGCCATTAGTATATACTAATGGTGCACCAACTTTCTGGTGCGCCATTAGCGTGAATCCCATCTATAGCCCTTTTTCTAGTAGTGTAAGCCGCCGCTCCGGCTTAATGTGCACTTATACAGGCGAACAGAACGACCCAATGCGCCACAGTTCTGATGACTTACCAGATGACATAGCAGATGCTACAACCCAGTCATTGCTGAAGGAGGGTACTGTTATCAATAATACCTTCGGGTTACTTCCCTTCTGCAAAAAGAACCCGACCCCTGCAGTAAGTTACCAATCTTTAATAAATACTCTTAATATGTTTACATCCTTATACTTATAATTCCTTATCTTCCTCACATGCCAGCGATGATTTCTGGAAAGTCAAATATGACCACGAGGCCGCCCAACAAGCCAGAGCAGCCAAGAAAAATGAAAGGAAAAACGCCAAGACAGGGACTTCAAAGAAGAAGAAACCCAGCACCTCTGAATTACTCAAATTGGACGACTCTTCTTCAGATGAGGAAGAGGTAATCTCTTATTCTCTTTAACTCCTTTGTTACTGTTTTATTGATATTTCTGCCTTTCCGGAAGACACTGGAAACAGCCAAGCTCATGGCGAAGAGGTAACTATAATTTCCTCTGACTCAGAGCCTTTGCCAAAGCACAAAACCCGGCGGGTGACCCAGAAAGTAAGATTTTCACATCCCTTAGCTTATCAAGATCCTCAATTTCTTTTGAAGCAACAATAGCTTGAGAACCGGAGGCAAACCCGGACAAGCAAGGATGTAGAGCTTTCTTCCAGCTTACCTGACGTAAGCAGGAAGCGTCGAACTAAGGTCATCTCCGCTTTGCGTTCTGTTTATCCTTTGGCGGGTTTAATTAAATCGACCTCTCAATTCATCGACTCCAATTATCAGGATACCTCTCCTTCTTACGGCGAGTCTATGCAATCCAACATGCCGGCTTTCAAGACTGCCCCTGGGTAACATACCTTTGTTATCCTCATGCTTTACCTTACTCATATTTTATACTCATCCCTTTGTTTTATTCACAGTGTGCAGGCGAAGCCAAGAAGAATAAGCCGATTGAAGACCCGGCAACAAAGGAGCCGGAACCCGGAACCACATGCTTCTACTCATCAGCCTCCTCCTGAGCCGGCCCATGAAATTCCGACACCATCTTCCGACCCGCCTCAAGAACACACTGTTGATACCTCCGATAAACCAGAAATTCCTAGCCCGGTCCGGACGGCTGAACCGGAAGTTGAATACATGAAAAGCCAGTATGTTGAGCCGGGGCGGCCTACTGTTCTTGCCAGGTGCACCGCTAAGGAAGAACTTGTCAAAAGCCGGAAGACCAAACAGGACATCGCTGATTATGCCCACTTAAGCATTGGCGATATAGTCTCAGGCTATCTGAATCAAGTGCATAACAGCCGTGACCTGGAAATTGACATGGTGAAACAGATCTGACATAAATCTGAGGTATAACTTATATCATTTCTCCTGAATCTTACTTACTATACCAGCCCCCAAGTCTACTGCCTATATGTAAATAGGCCGTAGACATAGATACCGGCTTACCGTTAGCTCACCCGTTTTACAAGAATGCATATGGAACCCGGCTGTAATATAGCAACTTTTTAAAGAAGCAATACACATTAGCCCCCAAGTGTCAAGTATTTTTACTTGTAAAGTACTTGAGACTTTAATATGCATAATGTGACATTATGAAGTAAAATTTTCTTCAGCATACATTAGCCCCCAAGTGTCAAGGGTCTTTACTTGTAAAGTGCTTGAGACTTTAATAATACCTTACCATAACCCGGCGTGTTGCAGGTCTCCACCAGTCAATTCAAATTGCAGATTGCTGATCTGAAGACCCGGCTGGCGGCCCAAGAGCTTGAGATTCAAAATGCCGACTCCAAATTCGCCTTCAGCATCTCGGAGAAAGAAAAGTTGAAGAAGGATTTTGACGCGGAGAAGCAGGCCTGGGCGGATGAAAAATCTTCACTTGTGACCCGGGCCGAGACAGTAGAAGCAGCTCTTGCTGAAGCAACTGCCGAATTGTCCGGCTTAAAAAACCAGATATCCCAAATGGTCTCAGCAATTTTTGGTAAGTGACTATGTGTAGCTTTTGAACATCACCATGATTAATTTATTAACTGTTTCAGATATGATCTCTGGCTTAATCTTATATGCATAAACGCAGGTCCCAGGAGTACCAACCTGAAGCAGAACATGCTGATCAAGCTTAAGGCGATGTACAGTCTAGTGGAACAGCTGTACACCGGGTCACAACGTGCTTTGGCCGTTGTGGCTTTACCAAATGATACTCCTTATCTCCTGCAGGATGTACTCAAGCGGCTTGCCATGTTACCTCAACGGATTCAGGAGTTAAGGCGAGCATCTGGTAGAGCCGGGGCCATAGCCGCCTTAAGCCGGGCCAAAGCATTGGCTCCAGAGCTAGACTTAAGCGATGTTGCTCTTGGATACCCCAGCTTAAAGGAGGACGGCTCTGCATTCAGTCAATCAGACTTCACCACCTGTGTGAGAGTCGTACGTCCTGTGGCCACCATCATCGGCAACGATATTGATCTTACAAAGTACCAGCCGGGTTACGACCATGACAACCGGAGGATTCCAACTCCTCATTATGATGATGTCAGCCTGATCCCTCCAACTCGTAAGCATACCTTTGCTCCTGAAGTTGACCCGGCCAGTTTAATAGATGATGAAGCTGAATTTGAAGCCTTAAGCGGCATTGACTGGACCTCGTCAACCTTCTAGGACAAAGCAGCAGACGAAGAGGCGGAGAAGGATAACCCGGAGTCGTCAAGTCTACCAAAGGAGTAATCCGCCTGGCACTTAAATCTTTTGAAAAAACAATACTTCATTATTCAGACTCGGGGAGTCTTGTAATGGGGTAGAAAAACTTCTTAACTCTGTCATGCCTTCGTGCATGTTTTGCGGTGCTTAACAATGTCTCAAGCCGCTATCAGTGTGTACTGCTGGCTTGCTTGAATCATCCAAAAGCTTTTTGCTTTACCCTGTGTATAAAACAAAAAACTTGCTTTGGCATCTCACCACATCCGGGGTCATGTAAGATAACGTTAATCCAGAGTAGAAACCAAAACATCATAAGTATCAACCGGTTTAAGGCGTACCTTGCCGGCTTACTTGATCCCAAAAAAGCAGACAATTATACTTAACTTATGGAAATTGGCACATATAATGTTTACCTGGCCCTTAATGTTATTTACTCTTATAGAATAAAGTAAACCTGATTTTCAAAGGCCTCTGATTCGAATACGATCAGTAGAACCGTTCCAGAGGGGTTAAGCTAAGATTCGGATACGATCATATAGCCCCCAAGGGCTTTGGTGATTCCGATCAAGTGGGTATCGCCACTATGTTCTCTTTGGTTCGAATCGACCTATGTTTGAACAGGAAGCCCCAAGTGACCATGAGAGTTGTTTAATGACGCTGATTGAATCGATCCATGTCGGACCCAAAGGGTTAAGCTAAGATTCAAATATGATCAAGAAGCCCCAAGTGGGTTTGGCGGTATGCCGATCAAGTGGGTATCGACAACTATGTTCTCTTTGGTTCGAATCGACCTATGTTTGAACAGAAGCCCCCAAGTGACCATGGCTTGATTCAGATATGATCATAAGCCGGACCAAAGGGAAAACCAGATTCAGATATGATCCGCTCCCTGTTAGTCGTTTCCATCACCTGGTAAAGAAGACACATAAACCTTGTAGGACGGAAAGGAAAGAGATCCTGCTTTATTGCTTTATATAATATATACATTGCTAAAAAACAAAAATAAATATACTCTGAAAGCCGGTGGCTTAAGTATAGTAGGGCCGGAGATGCGCTATGTTCCACGGCTGGCGGGTCTCCTCCTCCGACTTACGTGAGTCTTTGTGCTCTCAAACATCGATGAGGTAATATGACCCGTTGTTGAGATTCTTGCTGACCACGAAAGGTCCTTCCCAAGGAGGGGACAACTTGTGCATATCAGATTGATCCTGGATTAACCGGAGAACTAAATCGCCTTCCTGGAAAGTTCTGCTTCTAACCTGGCGGCTGTGATAACGGCGTAGGTCTTGCTGGTAAATTGCCGAGCGGGCTATTGCCAAGTCTCGCTCTTCATCCAACAAGTCAAGTGCATCCTGATGAGCTTTTTCATTATCAGCCTCAACGTAAGCCACCACCCGTGGTGAGTCATGCCGGATGTCACTTGGCAGAACCGCCTCTGCTCCGTACACCATGAAGAAAGGTGTATAACGGTAGACACATTAGGCGTTGTGTTGATGCTCCATAGCACGAGGGTAACTCCTCCACCCAACAACCCGGAGTTCATTGTAAGGGAACTAAAAGCCGGGTTTGATACCTTTCAAGATCTCTTGATTAGCTCTTTTCGCACGACCATTAGACTGGGGGTGAGCAACAGCCGAAACATCAAGCCAGATGTGCTCTTGTTGACAGAACTCTTCCATGGCACCCTTGGAGAGATTAGTGCCATTATCAATTATAATACTGTGCGGAAAACCAAAATGAAAGATCACCTTTTTGATGAACTGAACCGCCGTGGCTGCATCACACTTCTTGACCGGCTCGCTTCAACCCACTTGGTGAATTTATCCACCGCCACTAACAGGTGTGTCTTCTTATCTTTAGACCTTTTGAAAGGTCCTATCATATCAAGCCCCTGCATCGCAAGCGGCCAAGTAATTGGAATCATCCTCAATTCTTGAGCGGCACATGAGCTCGTCGTGAGAATTTTGACATCCGTCACATTTCTTGACCAGATCCTCCGCATCAGCATGAGCCGTCAGCCAATAAAAACCATGACGAAAAGCCTTGGCTACATGAGACTTTGAACCGGCATGATGACCGCAATCACCTTCATGAATCTCACGAAGTATCTCCTGACCCTCCGTAGGTGATACACAACGCTGAAACGCCCCAGTGACGTTGCGGTGATGCAACTCGCCGTGAACAATCGTCATGGATTTGGACCGCCTGATGATTTGTCTTGCCAAGGTCTTGTCCTCAGGCAACTCTCCCCGGGTCATATAGGCTAAGTATGGAACCGTCAAGTCCGGGATGGCATGGAGAGCCGCCACCAGCTGTGCCTCCGGGTCTGGCACTGCAAGCTCTTCCTCTGTAGGCACTCTGACAGAAGGGTTATGCAAAACGTCAAGGAAAGTATTAGGCGGCACCGGCTTATGGTGAGACCCCAGCCGGCTTAAAGCATCAGCCGCCTCATTCTTCCTTCGATCAACGTGCTCTACTTGATAACCCTTGAAGTGCCCAGCCACCGCATCAACTTCACGACGATAAGCCGCCATAAGGGGATCCTTAGAATCCCACATGCCTGACACCTGTTGAGCAACGAGGTCTGAATCGCCCAAGCATCTTACCCGGCTTAAATTCATCTCCTTGGCCATCCGGAGGCCATGGAGTAAGGCCTCATATTCAGCTGCATTGTTAGTACAGGGAAACATAAGCCGGAGCACATAACAAAATTTGTCACCTCGAGGGGAAGTTAAAACAACTCCAGGCCCCGAGCCTTCCAACTGTCTGGCCCCATCGGAGTGAATGGTCCAATACGTGTTATCCGGCGTCTCCTCTGGTGCCTGCAACTCCGTCCAATCATTAATAAAGTCCACTAGGGCTTGAGACTTGATGGCTGTGCGCGGCATATACTTCAAACCGTGAGGCCCAAGCTCGATGGCCCACTTGGCAACTCGTCCTGTGGCTTCCCTGTTCTGGATGATGTCTCCCAAGGGGGCTGAACTTACCACAGTTATAGGATGACCCAGGAAGTACTGCTTTAGCTTCCGGCTCGCCATGAACACCCCATAAACCAGTTTCTGCCAATGCGGATACCTTTGCTTGGATTCTATGAGCACCTCACTGATGTAATAAACCGGCCGCTGAACCGGATGCTCCTTGCGAGTCTCCTTATCCTCCACCACAATGGCCACACTAACAGCACGTGAGTTAGCCGCAACATACAATAGCAATGGATCTTTATCAATCGGAGCTGCGAGAACCGGCGGCTCAGCCAACTGTCTCTTTAAATCTTCAAAGGCAACATCAGCAGCCTCACTCCAGACAAAGGTGTCTGTTTTCTTCATCATCTGATACAGCTGTAGAGCCTTCTCCCCTAGCCGGCTTATGAATCGGCTTAAAGCAGCAACGCGACCCGCCAGCCGCTGAACATCATTGACGCATGCCAGTTTAGCCAGAGAGGTAATCGCCTTGATCTTCTCCGGGTTAGCTTCAGTGCCCCTGTTTGAGACCAGGAATCCCAAAAGTTTGCGTGCAGGTACACCAAATACACACTTGTCCGGGTTAAGCATCATCTTGTAGACCCGGAGATTGTCAAAGGTTTCCTTTAAGTCGGAGATCAAGGTCTCCTTCTCTCTGTACTTCACCACGATGTCGTCCACATAAGCATGAACATTGCGCCCAATCTGGTTGTGGAGAAAATTCTGCACACACCGCTGATAAGTCGCCTGGGCACTCTTGAGCCCAAACGGCATAGACACATAGAAGAAGGCTCCAAATGGAGTAATGAAAGCCGTCTTCTCCTGGTCCTTAACTGCCATCTTGATCTGATGATAACCAGAGTAAGCATCCAAAAAACACAACAGTTCGCAACCCGCTGTGCTATCGATGATTTGATCAATGCGGGGTAGAGCAAAGGGATCAGCCGGACAAGCCTTATTTAAGTCCGTGTAGTCCACACACATCCGCCAGGTGCCGTTCTTCTTGAGCACAAGCACCGGGTTAGCCAACCACTCCGGGTGAAAAACTTCCACGATGAACCCGGCCGCTAAGAGCCGAGCGACCTCCTGCCCTATAGCCTTTCAGCTTTCCTCATTGAATCGCCGGAGAAACTGTCTGACCGGCTTATACTTTGGATCAATATTAAGAGTGTGCTCAGCGAGTTCTCTCGAGACACCCAGCATGTCAAAAGGTTTCCATGCAAAGATGTCCCTATTCTCACGGATGAACTCGATGAGCGCGCTTTCCTATTTGGGATCCAAATTGGTGCGATCTTTGAACTGCTTGGAAGAGTCGCTTTGGAGTGAAGTCAACCAATTTTGTCTCGGCGGCCGACTTAAATTTCAACGCCGAGTCTTGCTCGTGGTGGTCGGCTTCTTCAAAGAGGTCATATCTGCCAGGTCAACATTAGTTTGATAAAACTTCAGCTCCTCTTCAGCACAAACGGATTCGGCATAAGCCGCATCGCCTTCTTCGCACTCCAAGGCCACCTTTCGACTCCCATGCACAGTGATGGTGCCCTTGTAACCCGGCATCTTGAGCTGTAGATAAACATAACACGACCGTGCCATAAACTTGGCATAAGCCGGCCGTCCAAACAGAGCGTGATACGGGCTTCTGATCTTGACTACCTCAAAGGTCAGCTTCTCAGCCCTGGAATCATATTCATCTCCAAAAGCCACTTCCAGCTCGATCTTTCCAATGGGATATGCCGACTTACCAGGTACCACCCCATGAAAAACAGTGTTAGATGTCCTCAAGTCTTTATCAGTCAGCCCCATACGGCGAAAGGTCTCATAATAGAGAATATTGATGCTGCTTCCGCCGTCCATGAGAACCTTAGTGAATTTATATCCAACAACCTGAGGGGCCACCACCAAGGCCAACTGACCCGGGTTATCAACCCGGAGAGGGTGATCTTCCCTACTCCAAATGATAGGCTGCTCCGACCACCTCGAGATAACGGGAACCGCCGGTTCAACCGAATTTACCGCCCTTTATGAACCTTCCGGTCACGTTTACACAAGTTAGTGGTAAACACATGGTATTGCCCACCGTTTAACTGTTTTGGATGGCTCGATAACTTTGTGCTGCTTTCTTTGCTGTCCTCCTTGACCAGACTGCTGCTGATTATAGCCACCTTGACCACCTTGAAAACCGGAACTTGAGCCGCCACCCGGGCCATGGAAACCACCTACTCCTGAACCTCCGCCTGATCGGTGATTGCCATCAAACATGTTTGAATTCTTGAAAGCCTTCATGATCGCGCAGTCCTTCCATAAGTGGGTGGCAGGATTTTCTCGAGTACCGTGTCTTGGACAAGGCTCATTCAGAAGCTGCTCAAGAGATGGACCTGAGCCACCAGATCGAGGAGGCCCTCTCCCCTTACGCTTCTTGTTATTACCCTGGGCATTAGCATTGGCCACAAACGCCGGGTTACCGTCCGGCTTACGCTTGTTGCCCCCTTGACTTACTGGTTGTTGCTGCTGACCCTTTCCGTTGCCGTTCTTCTTTCCCTTCCCTGTCCTTTCCTCCTCAGACGCGGGATCATCGGTAGTATCAGAATCGGCATACTTAACCAAAGCCGCCATCAGTGTACCCATGTCATTGCAGTCACGCTTAAGGCGCCCCAGCTTCTGCTTCAGCGGCACAAAACGACAATTCTGATGGAGCATAAGTACCGCATAGTCGGCATCCATCTTATCAGATGAATGTATTATTTCCTTGACCCGGCACACCCAATGAGTTGTGGACTCACCCTCCTCCTGCTTGCAATTGGTCAAGTCCACAACGGACATAGATTGCTTGCAAGTATCCTTAAAGTTCTGGATAAACCGGGCCTTTAACTCGGCCCATGAACTGATGGAATTGGGAGGCAAACTTTTCAACCAAGATCGGGCCGTTCCATCTAACATCATGGTGAAATACTTAGCCATTGCCGCGTCGCTGACTTCCAAAAATTCCATGGCCATCTCGTAACTTTCAATCCATGCCCCCGGCTATAAGTCGGCCGTGTAATTTGGCACCTTTCGAGGACCCTTGAAATCCTTGGGCATACGCACATCCCGCAGAGCCGGCACTAGACAAGGGACACCACCGATTCTAGTGGCCACCCCTGCTCCCACAGAAGTCATTGGATACTCTGGGAAACCATCATATGCCGTCTGCTGAGCCGCTAATTGAGCCGCCCGTTCATCCTCCTGACGCAATTGATCCTGTACCGGGTTATAGCCGCCAGGTTGGTTGCGACGCTGGGCATTGCTTGACAAAGCTTCGGACTCGATGTGCCTGCTGTAACTCGGACTTCGGTTTGGACGAGGTGCTATCCAAGGTTGAGGAGTGGAATGAATCCTGTCCCTGCTGTAAGAATAGGTCTCTTGCTGTGCCAAGGCCGTCTGAAGAAGATCCCTAACCCTCCGGGTTTCCACCGCCATCGGGTCATCACCATCTACTGGAAGAGCCGCCAGTCGCGCCGATGCTGCTATCAAGTTCTCCATGGGGTTGGAAAAGTGGCCCGGAGGTGTCGGTATGTAGTGGGGCGGGGCCATGCTCCCGTGAAGTGGTGCCGTCTCTCGAGGCTGAACCGGCCCTCCTGCTCCGGGTGTCATAAATTGATTGGCTTCGGGCGGATTGCTAGGACCAGCTCCGGGTGTCGTGAAAAGATTCCGAGGATAAACCGGAGGCAGACGGGACTGGGTCTTGATGTCTCCTTCTCATCACCTCATTGGATGCATTCACACTCATGTTAAGCTGGAAAGCCTCATTTGGAGTCGCTGCGCCCGTGCATCCAAAGCCGCCCGCTCCGCAGCTAGCCTGGTGTCCTCAGCCACCAAGGCCTCCTTGGCCAAGGCTATCTCCTCACGCACTTTTGCCACCTCCGCGTTATGTTCATCTGGATTTGCAGGAATAACCGTGGTGGTTAACAGGGCCGTCAACTTGTCCATAAGATTTATTAGCACCTGAGCCGGCGGCCGCGCGGGGCCTCCTGCCCCGGCCGCTCCTGACCCGGACATTATTGCTGTTGCAGCCGTCGTGTTTTGGCCGGGTTGGGTGCCGGCCATAAAGACTCCTACCCAGCTTGGCGGCTCATAGCAATCTGGAACGCTAGAGTCGTCAGAACAGCCCCTAGCATGCCTTCTTGGA
Organism: Aegilops bicornis; assembly: GCA_021605145.1. NCBI lineage: Eukaryota > Viridiplantae > Streptophyta > Magnoliopsida > Poales > Poaceae > Aegilops > Aegilops bicornis. Next base: position 855,560,599 of record CM038670.1, on the reverse strand, counting down.
CCTGATACAGAGAATCTGTTGAACCGGAGGACGAATCATCATCTGATGGGACGGCTGTCTATTCGCCATCTTTAGATCCTTCAGAAAGCGCCTCTCCATGAACACAGCCCACAAAGGCACGCTTCATGGTAGGTTGAATCTGGCCGGGTCTCGCACGCTGAGCCGTCTCAATGAGGTCGGTGCAGCTGTCCGGTTCTGGGCCCGGCTCACCAATCCGGCCGATGAAGACATGGATTCCGCCAAAGGGGACCCGGTACCCATACTCAATTGAGTCGACGTTGGGGCCCCAGCCTTCGTTGTCGATGTAGATCTTGCCGCGACGACTCTTGGTCATCCGGCCCACTGCGTATCCCTTGAGCCCTTCGAAGCTGCCCTTCAAGAACTCAAATCCACCGTGCGCTGGCCCCACGGTGGGCACCAACAGTCGTGGAATTGTCACGGTAGATGTCCTCTTGCAAGGACTTAATCGTGGAGCCATTGCAACTAGGAAGCTTAAAGGGGTTAATCGGGACAAAGGACACGAGAGGGTTTATACTAGTTCGGCTCCTTACGGTGAAGGTAAGCCTACGTCTAGTTGGGTTGGTATTGCTTGAGGTTTCGATGACCAGGGAGCGAGATATGCTATGCCCGGTTCTCGATTGGTTGTTTCTTGCCCTAAGCCGCCAAAAGGTCGTCCCCTTATATACACGGGTTGGCGCCCTGTGGCTTACAGAGTCCCGGCCGGCTCATAAACAGTGTCCGGCTCGGTGACTAGTTAATTCTACCTTATGATACAAGTCATGCCATTATGGCGGGTTACTACAACAGGCCTTAAGTCGCCTGTGGGCCTTAGGCCCCTTGTTGAGACGCCATCTTCATGCTTGGACTTGGGCTTCTTTTTGGTAACCTCTTTACGTACCCGGCCCCTCCTAGGCAGCTTACACAAATTGTTATATCCCCAACAAGACAGAAGGTGATCGAAGCGGCCATCCTTGGGCTTTGGCTTGGTGGTGAAGTAGGGGCAGTGCCACTTCTTGAACTTGCGATTGCAGAAGGAAGCAACTCCCTTGGCCTTGATCTTCTGCACCTCCTTGGCTGTGAAGGACGCGACGTTTCCCTTGTACACATCATCTCCAGAATCATACTGCACACATGAATGAATTGCATTAATACATTATAGATTCATATACACCATGTCAAAGGAACTAAATGAACAAGGGATAGGCTTACCTCATATTCAGAATCGTCACTAAACGCCCCCTCGTACGGGCCGTATTCGGCCAGCTTCCTCTTTCTCCCACAACCATCATCCTCCTGAATATACAATTACATCCATCACTAGTAGCCAATTGAAAATTTAGATATGCACACATGACACATCGATCATAGGGCTAATATACTCCCAATATCAGAAATGTTTTAGAAGTGTTTTTTTTTATTTCTGTGCCCCTTAGCTCTATGCATTCAAAAACCACATCCATCACTAGTATATCAATGTATTAGATTTGTACGCACATTGATCAAAAACCCCAATATGACATTCAAATAACACATTGATCATTCATCATGCACACACATTGAAGAACTGAGCAAATATAACTACATATCATGGACAAATTTATATACTAATGAATCAAATATATATATTAATGAATCAAAAACCCCAATATGACAAATTTACACACATTGAATCAAATTTATAACTTCTTGATCAATGGATCTGAGTAGCATCAAAACCCCCAATCTGTGAGCACTAAAAACAAATCTAATAAGCATCGTAGCATTAAAACCCCCAATCTGTTCACTGCATCTAGCATTTTTGCAACGGATTTATCCAAATCTAAAAACCCCAATCATTGCAGCACCTAAAATCATAGTTCACAACATAGCATTTTTGCAATGAATTTATCCAACAAGCCCTAGTCCAAAACCCCCCGCCCCCAACCCACCCTACAGAAAACCCCGGCCCATCCGTCAAACCAACTACTCTAACCATCTGAACTACCGTATGAATCACAATCTAACTAATGCAACTAGGGAGCAATTAACTCTACAAGCTAAGAAAGTGCAAATACCTGCTCCTCCACGGCAGGCGGCGCAACGGGGGCATCTGGTTTAACTGCGCCGCTCGACGCCTTCACCTTCAGCAGCGATGAGGCGGAGCCCGCCACATCTGTTGCGGTTGTGAGTTTCCCCACACCACTGTGGACACCGCCGACATCTGCGGTCACTGCGCCTGGACCCTGCAGGTTCACCACATCTCCGGCCGCTGTGCCAGCATCGCCACGAGCGTCGGCCATCTTACAGATGGAGGCGATGAAGGTGAGGAAGAGGATGCGGTGGGGGAGAGCGAGACGGTGCGGTGGAGGTAGTGGAGGAGAGCGAGAAGACGACGATGGGGGAGAGGAAGACAATGCGGCAGGGAGGGGATTTGGGGGAAAATGGTAGGGGCTATGGAGGTGGTTGCCCTCTTTATATGATGGGATGTTTCGGGCATGTCCATGAACACATGCTACCCCATGACCGCGGTCTCGCATGCGCCCACGTATACGAGGCCCCACTTGTCAGCTAACGGTCAAAGGCATTGACCCGACAACAACGTCCATTATAACCTATTCTAAGAGTTTCGGGCAAGGGAGTGGGGAAAAGTGAGCAAAAGTTAACAGAGTGGGGATGAATGAGTAGAGCTAAGGATCCAGGGGCACAGAAATAAAAATCCCTAGGCCCAAATATGGTGAAGTGTTATGTAGTCGACGTTCACATGACACCACTAAGAGAATGACAACATACAAATCATCAAAATATCAAACACATATCAAGTTCACATGATTACTTGCAACATGATTTCTCCCGTGACCTCAAGAACGAAATTAACTACAAACAAATGATAATCATGCTCAAGATTACAGGGATATTAAATAGCATAATAGATCTGAACATATAATCTTCCACCAAATAAACCATATAGTAATCAACTACAAGATGTAATCAACACTACTAGTCACCGACAAGCATTAATCTATAGTTCCGGTACAAAGATTGAACACAAGAGATGAACTAGGGTTTGAGAGGAGTTGGTGCTATTGAAGATTTTGGTGAAGATAGCCCTCTCCAAGATGGGAGAGTTGTTGGTGATGATGATGGCGATGATTCCCCACCTCGGGAGGGAAGTTCCCCCGGCGGAATCGCTGAGGGAAAAAGTGCTCGTGCCCAAGTTCTGCCTCGAGGCGGCGGCGCTTCGTCCCGAAAGTTTTCCCCTCATTTTTTCTAGGTCAAAAATGACTTATATACCAGAATAGGGGCACCAGAGGTGGGCCGAGGAGGGCAGCACCCACCAGGGCTCGCTTGGGCCTCCTGGTGCACCCAGGTGGGTTGTGCCCACCTGGTGGCCCCCCTCGGTACTTATTTGATCAATAATTCTTAAATATTCCATCAAAAATCCTTGGGAAGTTTCAGCTCATTTGGGGTTGTGCAGAATACGTAGCTTGACATAGCTTTCTCAGGTCCAGATTTCCACCTGCCAGAATTCTCCCTCTTTGTGCATACCTTCCATATTATGATAGAAAAGGCATTAGAATTACTCCAAAAAAGCATTATTATACAATAAATAAACATAAATAACAGTAGGAAAACATGATCCAGAATGGACGTATCAACTCCTCCAAGCTTAGACCTCGCTTGTCCTCAAGCAAAAACCGAAATCGAAAAACATGTCGACATGCTTAGAGAGAGAGGTGTCGATAAAAACAAAAATATGGACATAGCAGCATCATGTGACTTATTATAACAACAACAAAGTTTAAAATTAAACTTTTATCATAGAACTTTTATCATAGACTTGTCATGAACAAGTGACAATTCATCACATCATCGAAGTATAAAGCATAAACTTTATTGGAAACCAACAAACTATGTTCTCAGTCAACTTTGCAACTACAATTCATCATATTTTCAGGAAGGGTCATGTATTAGAGCCTTTAGGAAAGTCCACATACTCAACCATCATTTATTCTTCTATGATTGCTAACACTCACCACGTACACATGAGCAAAATGTTTCAACCGGACACATAGAAAGATAGGGGCTTATAGTTTTGCCTCCCAACGCACTGACCTCGAGGGTGATGTCAACAATAATAACTCATGCTACCCATATTCAACTGGATATATGTGCCTACTTCTTTCCTCACCACATGATGCTTGCCAAAGGAGAAAAATAAAAGGAAAAGAGAGGAAAACTTTAACTCTTGCATGAAAGTAAATACATGAAAGTAAAAGATAGGCCCTTCACAGAGGGAAGCAGAGGTTGCCATGCGCTTTTTGTTTGTATGCTCAACCCCTTAGTGCAAGAGAACGTCATGTTATATTTCCCCTTGTGATGGTAACCTTTATTATGCAGTCTATCGCTTTTATTCTTCACCATCACAAGTTCGTACAACGCTCAATTTTCCCTGACACTAGATGATCTCACACTTCTATAAGAATTTTTTATTGCCCTTTTTGCATTGATGACAACTTACTTGAAGGATCTTACTCAATCCATAGGTAGGTATGGTGGACTCTCAAACAAGATTTGGGTTTAAGGGTTTTGGATGCACAAGTAGTATCTCTACTTAGTGCGATGTTTTTGGCTAGCAAAGATAGGGGCAAGCACCACATGTTGAAGGATCTATTACAATATAACTTCTAAGTGAATACGAACAAACATAAATCATTAAGTTGACTTCCTTGTCCAACGTCAACAATTTTGGCATATAATATTTTGATGGGTGGTCACAATCATAAAAGATTTCCAGGATAGTATATTTATATGTGAATCTTCTCTTCCCTTATTAATTCATTTATGAGTTGCATCATTGACCAATGCTATGTTTGTCAATCTACAATAAAATTTTCTACTTATACTTTTCCTTGTGTAATGCTATCACGTACCATAAGATTAGCATATGATCTTTTTCTTTTATTTCCTTTCTTTTTATCGAAACAAGAGAGTAAAGAAGGCAAAACTCTAAACTTTATTATATATCCCGCACATGATTACAAAGATTGATCAGTAAGCAAACTCACAAAAAGAAAGGATCAAACTAAACTTTTATTCATGTAATAGCAAAAGATAACCATGGATCTAACTAAGAAAGTAAAGGCAAAAGATAGTGGAGATGATACGATACCGGGGCACCTCCCCCAGGCTTGGCGAAAGCCAAGGGGAGTGCCCGTACCCGATACTCAGTTTTATTTTGGTGGTGAAGAGGAGGTGGTGGTGATGAAGTAGAAGGTTTCTTGTCCTCGGGTTTCCACGACAGAGGCTCACGATCATAAGAGGAGGAGTGAGTCTCTCGGATCCTGCACTGGTAGCCAAAATCATACCTTTAAACCTTCCCTCATATTCAAAGACTTGGCTTGGAAGGTCGTGGATCTAGCTATGGAGGAAGTTGATTTTCTCGTTGAGGGAGAAGACGATGTCCTTTATGGACTTGCCATCCACCTTGTGATTATAGTCCGCGATCATGAGGTGATTGGCATTGAGTCCACGTTCCACCATCCCCTTGCACTTGAAGATGTCCTACTCCATAGCTTCACTAGTAGAAAAGGGGGCAATGGTCCAGGCCCGGCCAGCCCATTAGTCCCGGTTCAATCCAGAACCAGGACCAATGGGGGCATTGGACCCAGTTCGTGAGCCCCGGGGGCCGGCCGGGCAACGTGGGCCATTGGTCCCGGTTCGTCTGGACCTTTTGGTCTCGGTTGGTGGGACGAACCGGGACCAATGGGCCTCGCTCCTGGCCCACCACCATTGGTCCCGGTTGGTGGAACGAACCGGGACCAAAGGCTGCCCTTTAGTCCCGGTTCAAGTCACCAACCAGGACCAATTAGTTGCCTATATATACCCCTCGCCCGCGAGCAGAGCACTCCCAGTGCTCTGTTTTTCGTGGCAGGCGAGGGGAGAGCTTTGTGGTGCTCTAGCTCACCTCCTATGCACACGAGGTGTTCGATGGAATGCCCGAGCCACACTACTTAAGCTTTCTCCTCTTCAAGCTCGACCTCCAAGCTCCATTTTCCTTAATATTTGTCTAGGTTTAGCGGTCCGTCACGTCCCGTCCCCGTCTTCACCGCCGTCGATCGCCCGCGCCGATCTCGTCGCCGGCACCACCGTGGTGAGCCTCTTGTTCTTATCTTCTTTCTGAAAGGAAAAAAAAAATTCTTACTTGTATGTTTATATAGATACTTGTATAATTTTCTTACTTTTATTATTGCATCTTATATAGTGCGATGGTTTTGGTATCCGCCCCCGTCGGCCCTCGTCCTGTCTATGATTCGGATGTGGTATATATTATCTTTTGATAACTATTGGTTCATTTATTGTTTATGACAATTATGCCGACCAACGTGACATAGATTTTATTTATCTAGGAGGTTGTCGAACCGGAAATTCCAACCGACCCTATTGTCGAGAGGTTAAATTTAGTTGAAGAAGAAAACAATTTGTTGAAGGAAAAAATTAGAAAAATTGAGGAGGAGAAGATGATATTGGAGTTGCATGTTGCAGATGTCGTCGATGATCACAATATCAAGATGGATGCAATGCGCTTGAAGATTAGAAAGATTAGAAAATATGCCATTCACACCGAGGCTTGGTATCATTATGCCGTTGAATCAGTTGTTACATTGGTTGCGATTATGATCGCATTTGTTTTCGCATTGAAATGTTTTACATAGTTTCAGTGCATGGTTTAATTAATTTAGATGCTCTGCAGAGCTTTATGTTGTTAGATGAGAACTATGTATGTACTTTGGTTTTAATGTGATGATGAACTTCTATTAATTTGTTCACTTAATTATCTATTCATGATGTTATGTAATGATTTTTGACACACTTAATTATATAAAATGCACGCAGATGAACCGGCAATGGATGTACGGTTCAAGACACACCTCCGAGTACATTAAGGGCGTGCATGATTTTCTCGAAGTGGCTGAGGCAAACAAGCAGAATGGTTTTATGTGTTGTCCATGCCCTATATGTGGGAATACGAAGTCTTACTCTGACCGGAAAATCCTCCACACCCACCTGCTTTACAAGGGTTTCATGCCACTATAATGTTTGGACGAGGCACGGAGAAATAGGGGTTATGATGGAAGACGGCGAGGAAGAAGAGTACGATGACAACTATGTGCCCCCTGAATACGGTGATGCTACTGAACATCAAGAGGAACCAGACGATGTGCACAATGATGCTGCAACGGGCGAAGCTGCTGAAGATCAAGACGAACCAGACGATGTGCCCGATGATGATGATCTCCGTCGGGTCATTGTCGATGCAAGGACGCAATGCGAAAGTCAAAAGGAGAAGCTGAAGTTCAATCGCATGTTAGCGGACCACAAAAAAGGGTTGTACCCCAATTGCGAAGATGGCAACACAAAGCTCGGAACTGTACTTGAATTGCTGCAGTGGAAGGCAGAGAATGCTGTGCCTGACAAAGGATTTGATAAGCTGCTGAAAATATTGAAGAAGAAGCATCCAAAGGATAACAAATTGCCCGACAGTACATATGCAACAAAGAAGGTCGTATGCCCTCTAGGATTGGAGGTGCAGAAGATACATGCATGCCCTAATGACTGCATCCTCTACCATGGTGCATACAAGGATCTGAACGCATGCCCGGTATGCGGTGCATTACGGTATAAGATCGACGAGATGACCGGTGATGTTGACGGCGAGCCCCCAGAAGAGGGTTCCTGCGAAGGTGATGTGGTATGCTCCTATAATACCACGGTTGAAACGTCTGCTCGTAAACGGAGAGCATGCCAAGTTGATGCGATGGCACGTTGAGGACCGTAAGAAAACGGGAAGTTGAGAGCACCACGACGGGTCGCAGTGGAGAAAAATCGAGAGAAAGTACTGGGATGAGTTTGCAAGTGAGCCAAGGAACGTATGGTTTGCTTTAAGCGCGGATGGCATTAATCTTTTCAGGGAGCAGAGCAGCAATCACAGCACCTGGCCCGTGACTCTATGTATGTATAACCTTCCTCCTTGGATGTGCATGAAGCGGAAGTTCATTATGATGCCAGTTCTCATCCAAGGCCCTAAGCAACCCGGCAACGACATTGATGTGTACCTAAGGCCATTAGTTGAAGAACTTTTACAGCTGTGGAATGGAAACGGTGTATGTACGTGGGATGAGCACAAACATGAGGAATTTAACCTAAAGGCGTTGCTGTTCGTGACCATCAACGATTGGCCCGCTCTCAGTAACCTTCAGGACAGACAAGCAAGGGATACCACGCATGCCCGCACTATTTACTTGACACCGATAGTATATACCTGGCAAGCTGCAGGAAGAATGTGTACCTGGGCCATCGTTGATTTCTTCCGACCAACCATCACTCTCGAAAGAAAGGCAAGCATTTCAAAGGCGAGGCAGATCACCAGAAGAAGCCCGCCATGCGTACCGGTGATCACGTACTTGCTATGGTCAATGATTTACACATAATCTTTGGAAAGGGTCCCGGCGGACTAGCTGTTCCGAATGACGCTGAGAATCACGCACCCATGTGGAAGAAGAAATCTATATTTGGGACCTACCCTACTGGAAAGACCTAGAGGTCCGCTCTTCGATCGACGTGATGCAGGTGACGAAGAGCCTTTGCATGAACCTGCTAGGCTTCTTGGGCGTCTATGGGAAGACAAAAGATACACCTGAGGCACGGGAGGACCTGCAACGCTTGCACGAAAAAGAAGGCATGCCTCCGAAGCAGTATGAAGGTCCTGCCAGCTACGCACTTACGAAAGAAGAGAAAGAAATCTTCTTTGAATGCCTGCTCAGTATGAAGGTCCCGACTGTATTGTCGTCTAATATAAAGGGAATAATATATATGCAAGAGAAATAGTTCAAGACCATAAAGTCTCATGACTGCCACTTGATTATGACGCAATCGCTTCCGGTTGCATTGAGCGGGCTTCTACCGAAAACGTCCGATTAGCCATTGTGAAGCTATGTGCATTCCTCAATGCAATCTCTCAGAAGGTGATCGATCCAGAAATCATACCAAGGCTAAGGAGTGATGTGGTGCAATGTCCTGTCAGTTTCAAGCTGGTGTTCCCACCATCCTTCTTCAATATCATGACACACGTCCTAGTTCATCTAGTTGACGAGATTGTCATTCTGGGCCCCGTATTTCTACACAATATGTACCCCTTTGAGAGGTTCATGGGAGTCCTGAAGAGATATGTCCTTAACCGCGCTAGGCCAGAAGGAAGCATCTCCATGGGCCATCAAATAGAGGATGTCATCGGGTTTTGTGTTGAATTCATTCCTGGCCTTAAGAAGATAGGTCTCCCTAAATCGCGGTATGAGGGGAGACTGACCGAAAAGGCACGCTTGGAAGGGACTCAATAATATGCAGGGACGGATATTCTTGGTCTCAAGCACACTACACAGTTCTCTGAGAACTCTACCTTGGTGACCCGTATGTCGATGAACACAAGAACGATCTGCGCTCCAAACACCGGAGCGGCGACGACTGGATTACAAGTGAACACATCAGGACTTTCAGCAGTTGGTTGGAAGCACGTATCAGAGGTGACAACACTGTTTGTGATGAGCTGTACTTGTTGTCCAGGGGACCATCTTTGACTGTATTGATTTGGAAAGGATACGAGATAAATGGGAATACATTTTACACGATTGACCAAGATCAAAAGAGCACCAACCAAAATAGCGGTGTCCGCTTTGATGCAACAACCGAGAGGGGAAAGGACACATATTATGGTTACATAGTGGACATATGGGAACTTGACTACGAACATGATTTTAAGGTGCCTTTGTTTAAGTGCAAATGGGTCAATTTGTCGAGGGCGGGGTAATGCAGGTAGACCCACGATGCGGAATGACAACAGTGGATCTGAAAAATCTTGGGTACACCGACGAACCGCTCGTCCTAGCCAATGATGTGGCACAGGTTATCTATGTGAAGGACATGTCTACGGACCGAGAAAGAGAAAAGATAAGGAAGCGAATACATCATACGATGAGCCAAAGCGCCACATAGTTCTTTCAGGAAAAAGGGACATCGTGGGAGTGGAGGACAAGACAGACATGTCTGAAGATTATGAAAAGTTTCATGAAATTGCTCCCTTCAAAGTCAAGGCTGACCCCAGCATCCTGATAAACGATGAAGATTATCCATGGTTACAGCGTAATAAGCAAATGACACAAGCGAAGAAAAAGTGAAGACTTTCTCCCGCAACTATTATGATGATACCATGCCAACTTTGTAACTGACGAGTATGATACCATGCCAACTTTCAACTTTTTCAGAGTTCATTTGAAATTCTTTAATGTCTTATGGTTCGGCCCTCGTAATAATTAAAAATAGCAACAATAAGTTTTTTGTTGTAAGTAGAAACAACATAAAATAAATAAAGCAAGAAAGAAAACAAAAAAACAAAAAAAGTGTTTTCAAATTTGAAAACTAATGGCACTAACAGAAAGTTTATAATTTTCCTGAAACTAAAAGCAAAAAAATTGAAAAATAAAGCAAAAAACAAAAGAAAATAAATAATGTAGAAATCAAAACAAAAAAACAACAATAAGTATTTTGTTGTAAGTAGAAACAAAATAAAATAAGTAAAGCAAGAAAGAAAACAAAAAAACAAAAAAAGTGTTTTCAAATTTAAAAAGTAATTGCACTAACAGAAAGTTTATAATTTACCTAAAACTAAAAGCAAAAAGTAAAGAAAACAAAAAACAAAAAAATGCCTCCTACTGGGCCCCCACGTCCTGAATACGACATGAAACCCTACTATGGGCCAGGATTCTGGCCCGCAGTAGGCCCAGAAGGCCCATCAGGCAAAGCAATAGCAAGTAGGCCCGAAAGCCTGCGGTGGAGAGGAGCTCGAGAGGGGTACGGCAGTGGGGCTTATAAACCACTACGCGCCCCTCTCAACTAGCCAGGTGGGACTAAACTTTGGCCCCGACGCGTGCAACACAGGGGCCTTTGGTCCCGGTTGGTGGCACCAACCGGGACTAAAGGGGGGGGGGGCATTGGTACCGGTTCGTGGCACCAACCGGTACCAAAGGCCGCCACTTCCCGCCCTTCAGGCTGCCGAAAAAGAGGCCTTTGGTCCCGGTTGGTGGCACCAATCGGGACTAAAGGGTGCATTAGTCCCGGTTGGTTTCACGAACCGGGACCAATGGCTTTGCTATATAAGCAATCAAACACTTTGCAAAAATTCAGAATCTCATCGCCAGTTGCCACCGACGACGCCGACCCTCCTCGACGCCACCAGGCTGCTCCACCTCGCCGCCGCCGCCGCCGCCGCCAAGGCCGTCGCTAACCAACCCGCCGTCCTCTTCGCTGGCCTCCCGAGCCAGCGCCGTCCTTGTCGCCCGGCCTCCCGAGCCAGCGCCCGTCCTGCGCCGCCCGAGCCCTGCGTCCCGCCCCAGCGCTTGGCGCCCTCGCCGCCCCACCGTTGCCATCGTCGTCTAGCCGCCCCCGCTGTGAGCCGCCGCGCCGCACCGGCTCAGTTTTTTTTCATTTTTATTAGTTTATTTTTTCTTCGTGTATATATATATATATGTAATGTATATGTGTATGTATGTGGCTATGTGTATGTAGATGTTCAAAATGTATAAAAAAATTGTTCAGAGCATGTTTTTCTTCATATATGTATTTTTTGTTCATATGTGTATTAATGTTTTCATATATGCAAAAGATAGATTTTTAGAAAAGTTAGGTTTTCTTTCTGTTCATAGATTTTTTGGTGATATTAATTATTGTAGAATATGCAAATGTTTGTATATTCATATGAACAATGCATTAGGCAAAAACTTTGTTTTTTTCAAATTTTCTATTTGAACATTTTTTTTAAAAACAAGCAATACTAAAAGAATGAGAGGAAAAAGGAAAATAAGAAGAGGAAGAAAGGAGAAGAAGAGGAGAGGAAGAAGAGTTGAAATAAATAAGAGGAGGAAATAAGAAGAAAAAGAAGAGGAGAAGAAGAAAGGAATAGAGGAGAAGAAGAAAAATAGAAAAATTCTATTTTTCTTCTTCTCCTCTATTCCTTTCTTATTCTCCTATTTTTTTTCTTCTTTTTTTTCTTCTTCCTTCTTCCTCTTTTCTTCCTTTTCCTTATTTTCCTTTATCGAGGGAGAAGAAGAAAAAGAAGAGTAGAAGAAGAAGAAAGGAATAGAGGAGAAAGAAGAAACTTCAACACGAAGGGGGTACGATACCCCTCCCGATAACATTATTTTCCCATGTATATGTATGTCGCGTCGTTGTCGATATAACACCCTCGAGATAACTTCGACATGAGGGCGGTCGATATATATACCCCTCTCGACCGTGATAACTTATACAACGGCAGCACCCCCTCGGCCCTCTCGCTCGACAAAAACTCTCGAGGACACCCAAACCCTAGAGAGAAAGCGATGTTGGTCTCCTACCCCTCATGGCGCCCCTACCCGACAAATTAACTCTCTCGAGGCCACCCAAATTAACCCTTGAAGCGTTGTCGAGGCGACCCCAAACCCTAGAGAAGCAGCGTCGAGGCCACTAACATGATTCCTTATTGTGATTAGCTAGCTAGTTCTCGTTTGCCACTAATATATATATATATATATATATATATATATATATATATATATATATATATATATATATCCATCTGTACCATGTTTGAATAATAATTGACATGTTGTAAATATTTGCAGAAACTATGGAGCACTCCCGACACTACTTGGAAAAGGGCTATAGATAGGATTGATACTAATGGCGCACCAGGTAAGCAGTGCGCCACTACTATATACTAATGGCGCACCAGTTGGAGGTGCGCCATTAGTAAGGAAGACACTAATGGCGCACCAGGCACACGGTGCGCCACTAGTATTGAATTTTTTTTTCATTTTTCCATACATTCTAATGGCGCATGACGCCAAAGTGCGCCATTACTAGTTCTAACAAGTAATGGCACCTTGTAAACAGTGCGCCATTAGTATATATTTTTTTTACTTTTTTGCAAAACTGCTAATGGCGCACCGTGTATATTTTCATGGACACTTTTTGATCTCGATCTCGATCCCACCCGCACCCTCCCCCGCTAGCTCCACCGCCGTCGACGACCCACCGCAACTCTCCCCGCTCCACCGCCGCCGACGAGCATCCGGCCCCCCGCACCCTCCCCCGCTCCACCGCCGCCAACGGGCACCCCCCGCACCCTCCCCCGCTAGCTCCACCGCCGCCGACGACCCACCGCAAGCCTCCCCGCTCCACCGCCGACGAGCACCCGGTCCCCGCACCCTCCCGCTCCACCGCCGCCAACGGGCACCCCCGCACCCTCCCCCGCTCCACCGCCGCCGCCGATGATATTTACAAGTAACAAATTTGAACATATTTTTTAAAAAATTATTACTGTTTTTATAAAAAATATTACTATTATGATTTAAACAAGTTTGAACATATTTAAACACAAATAAATATCAAACATGATTTAAAATGCATAAAAAAATATTGGGGAGCCTGGGAATCGAACCCAGGACCTCCTGATGTGTGTGTCTTTGCGTCTTGACCCGGTCGGGCTAGTGGGCGGGTTCTTTGATCTCGATCTCGATCCCACCCGCACCTCCCGGCTAGCTCCACCGCCACCGACGACCCACCCCAACCCTCCCCCGCTCCACCTCCGCCGACGAGCGCCCGGCCCCCGCACCCTCCCCCGCTCCACCGCCGCCAACAGGCACCCCCCGCACCTTCCCCCCGCTCCACCGCCGCCGCCGATGATATTTTCAATTAACAAATTTGAACATATTTTCTAAAAAATTATTACTGTTTTTATAAAAAATATTACTATTATGATTTAAACAAGTTTGAACATATTTAAACACTAATAAATATCAAACAGGATTTAAAATGCATAAAAACAATATTGGGGAGCCTGGGAATCGAACCCAGGACCCCCTGATGTGTGTGCTGCGTACTGACCAGTCGGGCTAGTGGGCGGGTTCTATTGTAGATAGGGTTAGGTGGTATATAAGACAAGTCGGGCTAGATTAAATTACTTATGGCGCACCCTTCTATGGTGCGCCATTGATACGGATGTACTTATGGCGCACCCCCGGGTGGTGCACCATTGCTAAGCCTCCCCCACAGTAAAATCCCCAATCCTCAATCCACACTCTAATCCCTCCCCGCCTCATCTCACCCGCCGTCCCCGGCCGTGCACCCGACCACCCTCCGCCGCCGACCACCTCCCTCACCGTCCCCCCTCCGCCCGCGCCCGCGCCCTCGCCGTCCCCCTCCACCCGCGGCCCCGCCTGCGTCCCCCTCCCTCCCGAGCGCGACAGCTAGGGTTCCTAGCCGCCGCCACCGCTGCCGGCCCGCCGCCATGGGCGCGCCCAGCCGGCCTAACCCTCCGCTGCCCCACCTCCGGTACAGGCCCCTCCAGCCCCGAAGCTGCGCCCCCGCCCGCCGCCTCCTCTCTTCTCCCGCGACCTCCCCCCTACCCCCTCTCCACCGCCCCGTCCCCTCAGCGCCACTGCCTCTCCCGAACCCTAGCTCACTTGGCGTCGGGGACGATAACCTCGTCGGCCTCACCAGGCCGCAGGCCCTCAAGCCCCACGCCGTCCTCGGCCTCGCCCTCTCCACCGGCGGCGCCCCTTCCTCCGCCCCTGCAGCGCGGCAGCAGCAGTAAACAGCCAGGTAAAACCGACTAATCTCTTGTGTATTACTGTATTAATCTTGCTACTATTGTAGATACAGTAGTTTTATGTTGTTGTAGTTTTATGTTGCAGATACAGTAGTTTTACTGTATTACTATAGTAGGAAATGTCTTATATTTCTAGTGAACGTACATGTCAGCTGCCATATCATTTGCTTTGGCCTGTATTTAGTGTTTTTATGATTTCTTGTTTTGATGTTACAATTTTGTTAGTTCCTCGATATTGCTGGTTTGTACTTAGAAAATATTCAAAGTTGATTCTGTTGTCTCTGCAGTTCAAAACGCTTTTGTATCAAGCTTCTAGGTTTTGTCACGAGATAGTAATGCTTTGCTCATGTAGTTGCTGCATGGTCAACTTGTGTCCAAGAAACTTGAGCTCCTGTTCCAGTTTATATTATTAATTAGTAATTCAAATAGATCATTATAGTTCTTTAGAAGTGGGCTTTTGTGTCCACCCGCCATGAATTTGTAGAGAGGTCAGCTGAATAAATTTGGTTACTCTGATCTCATAAGCATAATGATTAACTTTTGTATATATAGATACTCCTACAACAGGTATAAAAAAAGATACTCCTACAGTACTTATTTTAGTCAATTACAAATATAAACTGCAATTGGATCATCATTCTTTCATGCACATGATAGACTATGCCATGTAGAGTAATGAGTTTCATTTGATTCTATGCTCACAACAATTGAATGTAACTGGATCCTCTTTGTTTCATGTACATGAAGTATTTCAACTTGTTTATGCGCATAAAGCCTTGGTTTAATTTTCTAGGCTAATTCAACTTGTTGTCCATGATGTAGGAAAGTGAACCAATAAAAATTGTTTATTATTGAACCAAATGTTCTTAGTGTTTCAAAGGATTTGTAAATCTGTGGGCTTGCCCACTAATCAAATACCATTTTAGGGACCTTCATTTCTAACTTGTCCAACAAAAGCATGGAACTAGGAAACTAAACAACCCCCATTAGAAGATCCTGAAATATATGCTCCAAATTTAGTTGTCAAGTTCCCTCTTATTCTGTGTTATAGATGCAGGAGCTTAGAAGGAAAAGCAAGCCCAAATACAAGCTAACTTAATTCACTGGCTACAAAAGAGACAAAGGCAAAGAAGCAACAACACCTCCAAGGTGAGAAATATGTTCCTATTTATCTTTTTTTGCTCAAGTTCTTCAATACATCATATAATATAGAGAAGTGCAGATCAAGTGGTGCAATCATATACATCTGCCACTTAAGTCATCCTTCCCTTTAAGCAGAGTGATGCCTTTCGATGTCACACAATAATGTTTGTTGCAAGAACATTCTACTCTTAGTGTTCGTTTGTTTACTTCATAAAAATATATAGTTTTGCTGCTGTTATGCCTGTATTCACTGTTGCTGCTGCTGTACTTGTGATGATGTTGTAGGTACCCCGAGAGGCCCTTGAGTTTGCCGGAATGTCGATTAACTTCTGTTCCGGCAAATTCGGGTACTCCATATGTCCTATTTTCAGCAAAGGTAATGCTGAAATTTTTCGTGAATTTTAGCATTACTTTGCTAAAATAGGACATATGGGGTACTTGCGACTAATGCCTGTTATCATGCATGTTTTATGATCTGTTGTAAGGGTACTAATTGGTCTCTTCTGCTGCTTATCAGAGATGGCGGGAAGCAGCCACCGCCGATCTGCGACACCGCAGTACGAGTTGGATGCTTCCGAGTTCTTCACTATCATACTTGAGGCTTCAGTATCATCCATGACGCAGGTATATAAAACGAGAGATCTCCCCTTCACCCATCTCATTATGATATCTGTTGTTTGCTACATCACTCATTGTCCCAAACTGCAAAGGCTGCCTGACAGTTTTATGAACATGCTGATGGGTGAAGATCCGCCAAACAATGTGAAGCTGCGACAGGCCGGCAGCGGGTTTCGCAGGTAGTGGGATGTGCAGTTGGTGATCAAGAAGGACCACATGTACTTGTCTCGTGGGTGGGAGAAGTTCTACCATGCCTACGACCTGCGGCTAGGGTACTTCCTTCTCTTTAGGTACGACGACGACGCCAACATGCTCATCGTGAAGGTGTTCAACACGACTATGTGTCGCATGCGCTACGCTGCCGATGATGATGCCGGTACATTCTACCTCTTCTTATTCCTCTACATTTGGCTTTGTCTCACATCGATTGTTAACGGTCATTGTTGCATTTTGGACAGGTAATGGGAGTAGCAAGAATGACATCGCTACCAAAGCAAAGCGACTATGGTCAGTAGCGAAGCAAAGAAATGATTCTGGTCAGAAGCGAAAGCAGCAGCGATTCTGGCAGCAGCATAGACAACAAGAAGGATGATCCGGACTGGAGTGCGGGAGAAGAGGAGCAGAGTGAGGATGAGGAGCTACAGGATGACGATGGGCATCAGGCTGAGGATGACCTAGCGCTGGTGGTGGCTGACCAAGGACAAGAGATGGTGGTGGCTGACCATGGGCAAGAGATGGAGGTGGCTGAGGATGACCTAGCGATGGTCGTGCCTGAAGGTGGCCTCGTGATGGTGGTGGTGCCTGACAATGACCACTCACCGGTGGTGGCGCCGGTGATCCCACAGCTGGGCGACATGACCACGCCAATTGTGGTAGAAGACTACATCCCACTGCCTCCACTGCCTCCACCGCCTCGCTGCTCTAGGCGCATCAGGGAGAGGAAGGAGAAGAAGGAGAAGAACAATGCATGAGAACTGAACTTTGTCAGGTATGTCAGATCTCCAATAGGTTAGTTATCCAAAATGATATATATATATATATATACTTAGTTACCTATGTTATCTCTAATATGCTTAGTCTCCTATAGGTTAGCTTCATTTTTAGCTAAGTTGGCTCTAATATACTAACTTAGAGCTTATATGCTTAGTTTCCTATAGGTTAGCTCCAAAATAACTTATGTTAGCACAAAATGATCAAGTTTACATAATAAGCTTATAGTCTTTTTCTTATTCTTCTTCTTTTCCAAAATGACATAGGTTAGCTTCATTTTACGTAAGTTGGCTCTAATATACTAACTTAGAGCTTATATGCTTAGTTTCCTATAGGTTAGCTCCAAAATAACTTATGTTAGCAAAAAATGATCAAGTTTACATAATAATCTTATAGTCTTCTTCTTATTCTTCTTCTTTTCCAAAACTCTTCTTATTCTTCTTCTAGTGTTCTTCTTCTAGTATTCTTCTAGTCTTCTTCTTTTTCTTCTTCTAACTTCTTGTTTATCATTTTGCAGATTTGATTTAATTGACGGAAGCTTGCGTGGATGGAGTGCTTCTTTTCCATTTGTGTTTTTATTTTGTATCAATGTGAAACTTTTGTGATTTGATGGATAACGGTGTTGGATGAACAATGTGAAACTTTTGTAATATGTAACGATGGAACTATGTGTTGGCTATGTATGTATATATGATGGAACTTGTGTGTTGGCTATGTATGTATATATGATGGAAATTGTGTGTTGGCTATGTATGTATATATGATGGAACTTGTGTGTTGGCTATGATTGTTATATGGATGCTTGTTGTATATATATGTGTTGGATATCTCATAGGTGAAATAGTGACTTGAGATTAAGGAAAAAAATTAAAAAAATTGTTACTAATGGTGCACTACCATGTCATTCGCCATTAGTATATAAGACACTAATGGCGATCAGGCAAAACTAATGGCGCCTTGCCAGTGCGCCATTCGTATACCATATACTAATGGCGCACCAGTGTTGCGCCATTAGTAAAAAATTCTAGTGGCGTGATACTAATGGCGCACTGGTAATGCGCCATTAGTAGGCAAAACCAGTGCGCCATTAGTAGGCCTTTTCCTAGTAGTGAGACGAAGAAACATAAGCGATGTTGGGGCACATAGTCGCACAAGGAAGTGATGAAGTTGCGTTATTTCTCAACGACACCGATGGTCCCAAAGGACTGGGTGAAGAAGAGGGCTATGTTCATGATGGCTTCGACTCATTAATGCCGGTACAACAAGAAGAGGACTAAGTTCATGATGGCTCCGGTGACACAATGGAGGTACAAGAAGGGGACCGTGCTGACTGCTCCGGTGACCGAACCGAGTCCGGCCAGGTATATATATATTAGTTAAGCCCGTGTTGACTAGTTAATTGATGCATCCATTGTTTTGGTATATGGACACATATTAATTACTCTCATCTTTCTTCCTTATAATTTCTAGCCCTCCGGATCGAGCACAACTTCGGTAAGGAGACGAGGCCCGAAGAAAAGTTGAGCTCGGATGAAAAGTTTGAGATCATAGAAATCGCGCCCGACGGCGAACCGATTGAACCCATCCGGACAAGGAAGGCATTTTCTGCTTTCGGTCAGGGGGTTCTTGTTAGGGACAAGATCCCGATCAGCATCCGTCAATGGTATAGGCCTAAGGAGGAAGACCCTGAGGTGTCTTATGTCAATGATATGCAGAAAGAAGATCTTTGGACTCAACTGAAGGCAAATTTCACCCTACCGCCAGAGGAGGATCCGGAGAAGCCAGTTAAAGAGCAATTAATCTAGTCTTGTGCTCTTAAGAAGATGGCAACCCTAATGAGGAGGTGGAGGAAAGAGCTGAACCAGTTTGTCGAGAAAGAAAAGACACCAGAATTCATCGGCAAATATGAGAAGATCAAAGATCACTGGTCCGCATTTGTGGCCCACAAGACATCGGAAAAGAGTAAGAAGATGTCGGCGACAAACAAGCAAAATGCTGCAAAGAAGAAGCTTCACCATCGCACGGGTCAGGTGGCTACCTCAAAGCCCGCCTAAGTGGTCCAAGGCTGAGCATGATCTGCTTGAAAAGGGATCGAACCAGAGACAATGTAATCGCTGCACCGTTGCGGACTTGGTTCTTCGTGGCTGGCGGAACCTTGGACCCTCGTAATGTGGAAGTGCCGGTGGACGGACGAGCAATCGCAAATACCAGTCAAGAACCTTCGACACTATATCGATGCAGCAGCGAGGGACGTTCCTTCCAAACAGGGAGAAGGACGAGCTCACAAAGGCCCTTGGGAATCCCGAGCACCTGGATGGACACGAGGCACGCCAGGCTCCCTTCGTGGAAGGTTGGTTTTCCGGACGAGGGGGTTACAAAACCCACGAGAGGAGGAAGAAACTAGAGCAGGACCAAGCTGCAGCGCCGCTGCGAAAAGG
The DNA here is from genome assembly GCA_021605145.1 of Aegilops bicornis. NCBI lineage: Eukaryota > Viridiplantae > Streptophyta > Magnoliopsida > Poales > Poaceae > Aegilops > Aegilops bicornis. The sequence continues at coordinate 855,540,733 of CM038670.1, read as the reverse complement.
GTAATGGGGCTAGAAGAACGAGAAGCAGCAGATTGCAGCAAACAACCCGCCGAAGCTTCCCCCGAAGCTACCCCGCCATCTCAGCGGAGAAGCAGCGTGGCTTCCAACGAGCTGCTTCAGCCGGAGCATGTCTTGACGGCTCCTGCCAGCTATCCCGTGGATGGTATCACAGAGTCTCAAAATTGCCACGTTATGGCGCGATGTATGAATTTGAAGGTCAAGGCGGCTGTTGGCCAAGTTTATCCTAGTGGACCCGGCACAACTTATCACTGCCAGCCGATTCGGAAGGATATGCTAAGGTGATGGTGGATGAAATAACGGAGGGATTTGAGGACCTCCTGCTTGACCACCCTACCAAAGTGAAGGGAGACTAGGCTGGGTTCTCGCCTCAAGACTCCATGCCTATGGCGGAAGGAGCTCATCAACCTTCCGAACTGACGCCTCCGCCTCCTCCTCCTCCTTTGGCGAGTCAGGGCACTCCGCCTCCTCCACCGCCTCCTGCTCCGTGAGTGACGATCGAGAACGCAGCGTGGCGGCACTCCGCCTCCTTCTCCGGTGCGTGGCGGCACTCCGCCTCCTTCTCCGCTGCTTGGCCCGGCGCCCGAGCAGCCAGCCTCCTCCTTCTCTGCCTCGTCAGCAAGGGCGGAAGAGACCCGCCGCCGCTCCGGCTGCTCCGGCGCGTCGTAGTCCTTCTCCTCCGCCTCGTAAGCAAGCAAAGAAGACATCCGCTCCGTCTGCTCTGCCGGCGTCTAGCAGTACAACCAAAGGCAGGAGGAAATACAAATTTGGTCCTTGTCTGAAGACTCCAGAGAAGTTACCGTACTAGAGGACCGAGGAGGAAAACGCGAAGATCGCGCAGACCGAAGTGGATGACTGGTTTGCAGGGTTGAAAGCAAAGAGACATCCACCTCCGAAGGAGAAGGTAGATCCGGTGAAAGCGGAGCGCACTCTGGCTGCCTTGAGGAAACCGGCAAAGTCTCCGCCGAGAACCAACTATGAGCACATTACTGAACAGACATATCTCCAAGCGGAGCGTTCGGGAAGTACTGTCAGACATCAAAAAGCAAAAGAACGAGCAGCTGCGGAAAAAATTGACCAGCTCGGCGAACAAGCAAACCAATCGTGCCCCCCGCTCAATGTGTCTAGCGGCAACATCGTCGCTAATGTTCCGGGGATGGTGGCCGGTTATGGCAATCTACAAGATTACACGCTCGACGATGCACTTCACGGATACATGAAGGTGGAAGAACACAGAATCTGAGTACGGAAGCCTCTCCTCAAAGATGAAAAATCTCTAACAACGATGATGCGAAGATTCCATACTTGGTACATGAAAACCTGCAGAGAGTCTGGGGGGACGAATTGTTTGTATCTGAACATTAAAGAGGAGCAAGACCTCGTTGGAACTGATCTGTTGTGTGTTCCATTTGAGGATTTCTTCGCGTTCTTCAATCAAAAGGCCCTCGATAAATTAACGGTCTTTTGCTACTGCCTATAAGTACTATTTCTGTCATTAAGTCTCTATATATAGCTCGGCTCTTTCATTGCATGTATTTATAATTAATTATCCTCAATATATTATGCAGATTGAAGATCGTCGAGTGCAAAAAATGAAATCTATGATATTGGGTTCATTAACACAAATATCATAGATGTATTTCTAGTTGAAAAGCACGTCAAAGAGGCCGAGGACAACTTGCTACAATCGTTGATCAAAAATCAAAATAAAGATACCATACTCTTTCCTTACAACGGCAAGTGAGTGTTCTTGATCGTTTGCATATTCGGTTTCCCTTATTACTCGAAAGCGAGGTTATAGTAATGTAATTGATGAGTTATGCATGCGCGCAGGTTCCACTATATTCTTCTGGAGATTAAGCTTGAGAGTGGACTAGTAACCGTCTTAGACTCGAGACGGAAAGATCCCAGCACCTATGCGGACATGACTGAAATGCTCAGCAAGTAAGTTCAATTAATCGATCATTATCGCACCATAGCAGCAACTATTTGTTCATTTCCTGATATCTCAAGTAATAATAATTATTTTCTTTGTCTTGCAGGGTTTGGAAACAGTTCACCGCAAAAGCTCCGGGACTGCCGAAGGAGCTGCGATATACATACCCGAAAGTAAGTACTACTGGCTAGCTAGTTGTGCGCATCTCCCGTTGATTCTATAGCTATACTTTCATCAATGCCATTTATAATGCTTCATTATTAGTTTGATTGACCTCTATTTCTCGTAAAGTGCTTGTGGCAGGAACAAGGGAATGATTTCTGTGGATACTACGTATGCGAAGTTCATCTACAACGCGACTTTGAAAAATAAGCGGGGCTACTCTCAAAGACAATATGAAGTGCGTAAGCAATTAATAATATTCACAATTTCATTTTATTACACCATCATTTCTGTTGAGTTTCATTCATATATATGTATTAATTAACCCCCTTCTTCAAATTAGACGTGGCAGATGCGGAATGAACTCCTAGAACCAGATCGCATTAAAGCAATTCAAGAGGAATTGGCGGAATTCTTTATTGACCACGTCATCAATAAAGCCGGAGAATACCATGTGGAAGTTGATTTCAAATGCTAGGGGACTGTAATTGAGAGATCTTATATACTGTACATGTATGTAGCCAGTAGCGTCGAACGTACATGATACGAAAACTTGTTGTTCGACCAATCTCTCGGAGAAGGAGAGGTCGATCGATCATTTCTCTCGGTATGCATGACGAACTTCTGTACTCGATGGTTCCCTTCATTTTCTTACTAGCTAGCGTGTCGAGGGCTATATGTATATAGTACGTAGCTTCGACCAAGCACGGACATAAGAGAGGTCACTTATCTCTATTAATTAGCTAGCTAACACAACATATGAAACACTTAAATTAACCCCCAAAACCCCCAACCCCCCCCCCCCCCTTTCAAAAAAAACAAAAACCCCAGCCACTGGAATGCTGACGCGTGGATGCCTTTTGGTCCCGGTTGGTGCCACCAACCGGGACCAAAGGCCCCCCTGCCTGGGCTCGGCGCACCGGCCACATGGAGGACCATCTGTCCCGGTTCGTGTTAGAACCGGGACTAAAGGGGGGAGGTATTAGTAACGACCCATTAGTCCCGGTTCATGAACCGGGACTAAAGGCCCTTACGAACCGGGACTAATAGGTGTTTTTCTACTAGTGCTTCAAGCCTGGCCTCCATGGATCCAGTCCCCTTGTGTCTTTGCACATCGCGGATGTGCAACACCCCATCGCGCATATGGATAGCTTGAGGGTGCTGCATCACCTCCACAGATATGGGTTGATGACGTTGTCGAAGAACTTGTCCTTGGAGGAGCTTGAAGCGGTCATGATGGATTGGATCTGACAAAAAACAGCAAGAAAAGAAAACAAAAGATTTCTCTGTGATACGGAGGTCAACAGGTTCGGGAGGTATACAAAGATATTTTATCTTGGGGAACAAGTAGAACAGAAGAAAAACGGAGTCCGGAAAGTACCCGAGGTGGGCACAACCCACCTGGGCGCGCCTGGCATGCCAGGCGCGCCCTGATGTACCGTGCCTACCAGGGTCACTTTCTTGGAAGTTTCTTATTTTCCTAATTTTTTAAATATTCCAAAACTGACAAAAAATATTTTTGCGGATTTTTCGGAGTCCGTTTACTTACTGTATCATATACCTCCCCTTTTTCAAGATTCCGGAGTGTTCCGGAAGGTTTCCTCTATGTGTTCTTCCGTTGTAAAAGTTTGGATAATATAGCTTTCAACATTAATGGGCGTACCTGAGATATAGTGTTTTATTCGTTGCCCATTGAAAACCTTGGGGTTGTACCTTCGGCATTATTTATTTTGATAGCTCCAGACCGATAGACCTCCTCGATGACATAGGGCCCTTCCCATTTGGAGAAGAGTTTTCCTGCAAAGAATCTGAAACGAGAGTTGTACAAAAGAACATATTCTCCAACTTTGAACTCACGCTTTTGGATTCTTTTGTCATGCCATCTTTTAACTTTTTCTTTGAATAACTTTGCATTTTCATAAGCCTGGGTTCTCCATTCATCTAATGAGCAAATATCAAATAGCCTCTTTTCACCAGCAAGTTTGAAATCATAATTGAGTTCTTTAATTGCCCAATATGCTTTATATTCTAACTCAAGAGGAAAAAGACAAGCTTTTCCATAAACCATTTTATATGGAGACATACCCATAGGATTTTTATAATCTGTTCTATAAGCCCAAAGTGCATCATCTAATTTCTTAGACCAATTCTTCCGGGACGTATTGACAGTCTTTTGTAAGATTAATTTTCTTTCTCTATTGCTAAGTTCAACTTGACCACTATACTGAGGATTATAAGGTGATGTAATTCTATGGTTAACATCATACTTAGCAAGCATTTTACGGAAGGCACCATGAATAAAGTGTTAACCACCATCAGTCGTTAAATATCTAGGGACTCCAAACCTTGGGAAAATAACTTCCTTAAGCATTTTAATAGAGGTGTTGTGATCAGCTGTAGGATCGAAAGTATGTCTAGAGGGGGGGGGTGATTAGACTACTTGACCAAACAAAAACTTAACCTTTTCCCAATTTTAGTTCTTGGCAGATTTTAGCAACTTAGCACAAGTCAAGAAATCTCAATACAATTCAAGCAAGCATGCAAAGAGTATATGGGAAGGGGAAAGTAAAGCATGCAACTTGCAAAAAAGTAAATGGGAGGAGTTTGGAGGAAGCAAACGCAATGTTGACACGGGGATTTTTGGCGTGGTTCTGATAGGTGGTGATATCGCACATCCACGTTTGATGGAGACTTCAACCCACGAAGGGTAATGGTTGCACGAGTCCACGGAGGGCTCCACCCACGAAGAAGCAACCTTGTCTATCCCACCATGGCCATCGCCCACGAAGGACTTGCCTCACTAGGGTAGATCTTCACGAAGTAGGCGATCCCCTTTCCCTTACCAACTCCTTGGTTCAACTCCACAATCTTGATGGAGGCTCCCAAGTGACACCTAACCAATCTAGGAGACACCACTCTCCAAAAGGTAATAGATGGTATGTAGATGATGAACTCCTTGCTCTTGTGCTTCAAATGATAGTCTCCCAAACACTCAACTCTCTCTCACAAATTTGGCTATGGTGGAAAGATGATTTGAGTGGAAAGCAACTTGGGGCAGGCTAGAGATCAAGATTCTTGTGGTAGGATTGGAATATATTGGTGTCAACACATGAGTAGGTGGTTCTCTCTTAGAAAATGAGTAGTGGAAGTGTAGGTATGTTCTGATGGCTCTCCTCACGAATGAAGAATCGGTGGAGGGGTATATATAGCCTCCACACAAAATCTAACCTTTACACACAGATTCCCAAACTCGGTGGGACCGAATCGGCAAACTCGGTCAGACCGATCTAGGTAAAAATATGAACGTTAGAGTTTTTGATGGGACCGATATAGTAATCTTAGTGAGACCGATATGCCAGGGTTAGGGCATAACATAATGTCGGTGTGATCGATCGCATAAACTCAGCGGGACCGATTTTAGCAAATAGGCACATAGAGGGTTGGTCAGGCAAACTCGATGGGACCGATTCGCTCACTTCGTGGAACCGAAGTGTTACAAAAAGTAAATAGGGAGTTTGCAATGCAGACTCGGTGGGACCGATTTGCTCATTTAGGTGTGACCGAAATGTTACCAGAAAGGAAATAGGGAGTTTGCAATCCCATCTCGGTGAGACCGAGATCCCTATCGGTGAGACCGAAGTAACTAGGGTTTGTGGCAGTGGTTATGTCAAATGAACTCAGTGGCGCCAGATAGATCAAATCGCTGGGGCATAATTTGACTTTTAGGTTTAGGACATATGTGGATGTGAGAAAGTGGTTGAGGGTTTTGGAGCATATCATTAAGCATTTTGAGCAAGTAAGCCATTAAGCAACACCTCATCCCTTTTAATAGTATTGGCTTTCCTATGGACTCAATGTGATCTTGGATCACTAAAATGAAAATGTAGAGTCTTGAGCTTGTTGCCAATATATGTCCTTTGCATTTTGAGGGGTCCACATCTCTAGTCCATGCCATGCCAATAATTAAACTTTCTGAAATGATCATCTTGAAAGAGCATTAGTGCAATGAACTATATGTTGTTAATAATTACCAAAACCACCCAGGGATTAGTTGCACTATCATCAGCACTACTGGTTGGAATAGCTTCTACCCACTTAGTAACATAATCAACAACAACCAAAATATGTGTATACCCATTAGAGGAAGGAAAAGGTCCCATGAAATCAAATCCCCAAACATCAAATGGTTCAAGAGAAAGTCAATAATTCATAGGCATTTCTTGACGCTTACCGATATTACCTATTCTTTGGCATTCATCACAAGATGAGACAAACTTACGGGCATCTTTGAAGAGAGTAGGCCAATAAAAACCAGTTTGCAATACCTTATGAGCGGTTCTATCTCCCGCGTGATGCCCTCCATAAGCTCAAGAGTGACATTTCCATAGGATTTGTTCCTGTTCATGCTCAGGTACACAATGTCTAATAATACCATCTACTCCTTCTTTATAAAGATTTGGGTCATCCCAAAAGTAATGTCTTAAATCATATAAGAATTTTTTTCTTTTGTTGGCATGTGAAGCTAGGTGGTATGTGTTTAGCAACAATATAATTAGCATAGTCAGCATACCAAGGTCTACTATCAGAAACATTTATTGCAGCTAATTGTTCATTAGGAAAGCTATCATTAATAGTTTGTGGGTCATCAAGAATATTTTCAAGCCTAGACAAGTTATCAGCTATGGGGTTCTCTGCTCCTTTCCTATCAGTGATATGCAAATCAAATTCTTGTAGCAACAGAACCCATCTAATAAGTCTAGGTTTAGCATCTTTCTTTTCACCATAAGATATTCAATATCATCATGATCGGTGTGATCCATTACTTTAGAATTAACAAAGTAAGATCTGAATTTATCGCAAGCAAACACCACTGCTTAGAATTCTTTTTCAGTAGTAGCATAGTTTTGTTGAGCTGTCTAGAGTTTTACTAGTATAATGAATAACATTCAATTTCTTATCAACTCTTTGTCCAAGAACAACACCAATAGCATAATCACTAGCATCACACATAATCTCAAAAGGCAAGTTCCAATCAAGTGGTTGAACAACATGTGCAGTAATTAATGCTTTCTTTAGTGTTTCAAAGGCTTCCAAACAATCATCGTCAAACACAAAGGGAATATCCTTTTGCAAAAGATTCTTAAAAGGCCTAGAAATTTAATAAAAGTCTTTCATAAACCTCCTATAGAAACCAGCATGACCAAGGAAACTACGAATACCTTTGATATCTTTAGGACATGACATTTTCTCAATTGCATCAACCTTGGCTTTGTCCACCTCAATGCCTTTTTCAGAAATTTTATGGCCCAAAACAATACCTTCGTTAACCATAAAGTGACACTTCTCCAAATTCAAGACAAGATTTGTTTGTTCACATATCTGCAAAACTCGATCAAGAATGCTTAAACAATCATCAAAAGACTTCCCATAAACAGAAAAGTCATCCATGAAAACCTCAACAATCTTTTAACAAAAATCAAAGAATATAGCAGTCATACATCTTTGAAAGGTAATAGGTGCATTACATAAACGAAAAGGCATACGTCTATAAGCAAAAGTTCCAAAAGGACAAGTAAAAGTGGTCTTTTCTTGATCAGGTTGTAAAACAGGTATTTGTGAAAAACCAGAATATCCATCAAGGAAGCAAAAATGTGTGTGCTTAGATAATCTTTCTAACATTTGATTAATAAAAGGCAGAGGGTAATGATCTTTTGTAGTTGCTTTGTTTAATTTTCTGTAATCAATTACCATCCCATAGCCTGTGACAATTCTTTGTGGAATGAGCTCATTCTTATCATTAGGAACAACAGTAATACCTCCCTTCTTAGGGACACAATGAACATGACTTACCCATCTACTATCAGCTATAGGATAGATTATACCTGCTTCCAGAAGTTCGAATATTTTCGGTCTTACCACTTCTTTCATTTTAGGATTTAACCCATATTGGTGATCAACAATGGGTTTAGCGTCAGGTTCCATATTAATCTCGTGCTAACATAGAGTGGGACTAATGCCCTTAAGATCATCAAGAGTATATCCAATAGCAGCCCCGTGCTTCCTTAGAACTTTCAATAATCTTTCTTCTTCATGTTCTGAAAGGTTAGCACTAATAATAACAGGATATATCTTTTTCTCATCAAGATAAACATATTTCAAAGTGTCTGGCAATTGTTTTAATTCAAACATAGGATGACCTTTAGGTGGAGGAGGACCTCCTAGAGTTTCAATAGGCAAATTGTGTTTAAGCGGAGGTTGTTGTTCGAAAAAGATTTTATCCATTTCATTTCTTTCACGCATATGCAAATCATTTTCATGGTCTAGAAAATATTGTTCCAAAGGATTAGTAGGGGGTACAACAATAGAAGCAAGACCAATAATTTCATCCTTACTAGATAAATCTTTATTATCTGGTTGTCTACTAAACTTGGAAAATTAAATTCATGAGATTCATCACCAAAGCTAACACCGACAGTTTGTTTCTTGCAATCTATTTTGGAATTGAAGGTGCTCAAGAAAGGTCTACCAAAAATAATGGGACAGAAGTCATCTTGTGCGGAGCTAAGAACAAGAAAATCAGTAGGGTATTTTATTTTTCCACACAAGACTTCAACATCTCTAAGAATCCCAATTGGTGATATATTATCTCTATTAGCAAGTTTAATAGTGACATATATGCCTTCTATTTCAGCAGGTGCTATTTCATTCTTAATTTTTTATATAAGGAAAAAGGAATAGCACTCACACTAGCACCTAGGTCACATAACCCATGATAACAGTGATCTCCTATCTTAACTTAGACAACAGGCATGCCAACAACTGGTCTATGATTACCTTTTTCTTCAGGTTTGGCAATTCTAGAAGCTTCATCACAGAAGTAAATAACATGCCCATCAATATATAGACTAAGAGATCTTTAACCATAGCAACACTAGGTTCAACTCTAAGTTTAAGCTTTAGCATGTTCCTTCATCCTGATAGAGAAAGGTGGTTTTTCAATATAAGCAGTCAGAACAACTGGATCAACATTGTAAATGATAGTTTCTTCTTTAGCTTTTACCGGTTCTTTAACTTCTTGTTTAATTGGTGGGTGATATTTAAACCACTTCTCCTTAGGGAGATCAACATGAGTAGCAAAAGATTCATAGAAGGAAGCTATTATCTCAGAGTCAAGTCCATATTTAGTGCTAAACTTTTGAAAAGCATCGATATCATAAAAGTTTTAACACAATCAAACTTAGGTTCAATACCTGACTCTTTACCTTCGTCGAGTTCCAAATCTTCAGAGTTGCGTTTAATTCTTTCTAAAATATCCCACTGGAATTCAATAGTCTTCTTCATAAAAGAACCAGTACAAGAAGTATCGAGCATGGATTGATGATTACGTGAAAGCCGAGCATAAAAATTCTGAATAATAATTTCCCTTGAGAGCTCGTGATTGGGGAATGAATATAACATTGACTTAAGCCCCCCCCAAGCTAGAGCGATACTTTCTCCTTCATGAGGCCGAAAATTATATATATAATTCCGATCACGATGAACTAGATGCATATGATATTTTTTTTTGATGAAATTCCAATTTCAACCGATTATAGTTCCAAGATTCAATATCATCGCATAGCCTATACCATGTAAATGCTTTTCCCTTGAAAGATAAAGGGAAAACATTCTTCTTAGCTTCATCTCCGGGCAAACCTGCAAGCTTAAACAATCCACAAGTTTAATCCACATATATCAAGTGCATATTAGGATGTTCAGTTCCATCTCCTCCATAAGGATTAGCTAGCAATTGTTCTAACATACCTGAAGGAATTTCATACTCAATATTTTCAGTAGGTGCAGTAGATTTAGGGGCAACTAATTGTAGTTCCGGTCGAGGTGAAGATACCCCGAACAAACCCCTCAAAGGATTGTTTTCCATAGTAGCAAGTGACAATACATTTCAACACGTAGTAATAATGTTACCTTACCAATTTCCACTTACCAAGAGCGCTTCACTCCCCGGCAACGGCGCCATAAAATAGCCTTGATGACCCACAAGTATATGGGGTCAACTGTAGCCTTTTCGATACGTAAGAGTGTCGAACCCAATGAGGAGCAGAAGGAAATGACAAGTGGTTTTCAGCAAGGTAACGTATGCAAGTCCTAAAATTGTAAGTAGCGGAGTAGTTTGATAGTAAAATAATTTGTAACGAGCAAGTAATGATAGTAGTAACAAAAGTGCAGCAAGGTAGCCCAATCCTTTTGAGGCAAAGGACAGGCCAAAACGGTCTCTTATGATAACCAAAGTGTTCTTGAGGGTACACGGGAATTTCATCTTGTCACTTTCATCATGTTGGCTTAATTCGTGTTCACTACTTTGATGATTTGATATGTGGGTGGACCGGTGCTTATGTGCTGTTCTTACTTGAACAGACCTCCTACTTATGATTAATCCTCTCGCAAGCATCCGCAACTATGAGAAAAGTACTAAGAATAAATTCAAACCATAGCATTAAACTTTTGGATCCAATCGGTCCCTTACGGAATAGTGCATAAAATGGGGTTAAGCTTCTGTCACTCTCGCAAACCACCATCTAATAACTACTCCACAATGCATTCCCTTAGGCCCAAATATTGTGAAGTGTCATGTAGTCGACATTCACATGACAATACTAAGAGAATCACAACATACATATCATCAAAATATCGAACACATATCAAGTTCACATGATTACTTGCAACATGATTTCTCTCGTGATCTCAAGAACAAAATTAACTACTCACAAATGATAATCTTGCTCAAGATCAAAGGGGTATTAAATAGCATAATGGATCTGAACATATAATCTTCCACCAAATAAACCATACAGTAATGAACTAGAAGATATAATCAACACTACTAGTCACCCACAAGCATCAATCTATAGTTCCGGTACAAAGATTGAACACAAGAGATGAACTAGGGTTTGAGAGGAGTTGGTGCTGTTGAAGATGTTGATGAAGATAGCCTTCCCCAAGATGGGAGAGTTGTTAGTGATGATGATGGTGATGATTTCCGCCTCCGGGAGGGAAGTTTCCCCGGCGGAATCGCTCCGCCGGAGGGCAAAAGTGCTCCTGCTCAAGTTCTGCCTCGAGGCAGAGGCGCTTTGTCCCGAAAGTCCTCCCCTCATTTTTTCTAGGTCCAAATGACTTATATACCAGAAGAGGGGCACCGGAGGTGGGCCGAGGAGGGCAACACCCACCAGGGCGCGCTTGGGCCTCCTGGCGTGCCCAGGTGGGTTGTGCCCACCTAGTGGCCCCCCTCTGGTACTTATTGGCTCCAATAATTCTTAAATATTCCATAAAAAATCCTCGAGAAGTTTCAGCTCATTTGGAGTTGTGTAGAATAGGTAGCTTGACGTAGCTTTTTCAGGTCCAAATTTCCAGCTGCCAGAATTCTCCCCCTTTGTGCATACCTTGCATATTATGAGAGAAAAGGCATTAGAATTACTCCAAAGAGCATTATTATACAATAAAAAACATAAATAACAGTAGGAAAACATGATGCAAAATGGACGTATCAAGCACTCCGCCTCCTCCGCCGTGTCAGCGGACTCCGCCGCGTCAGCAACGACGGAAGAGAGAGGCCGCCAATCCGGCGGCTAGCAGTACAAGCAGAGGAGGGAAGCCATTCAAATACGGTCCATCTCTCAGGATCCAGAGAAGTTAGCATATGAGAGGACCGACAAGGAAAACGAGGACATCAGTCGTGCCCAAGTGAGGGACTTTTGTGCACGGAAACCTCCACCTCCGAAGGAAATGGTAGATTTGGTGAAAGTGAAGTGGACTATTGATGCCCTTACGTGACCACGACCGCCTCCGCCGGATTCCAACAATGTGCGCACTATTAAAAAGGCATATAAGGAAGCAGAGCGGTAGGGAAGTATTTGAAGTGATGCAAGGTTAGCAGAACGAAGAAGTGGGAAAAAAATTCCCTAGCTCGGCAAACAGGCGAAGCAATCATGCCCCCTGCTCAAGGTGTCTAGCAATATCGTTGCTAATCATCTGGGGATGGTGCCTGGTACCAATCCTGCTGATTACCTGAGTGATGATGTAGCCTTTGAAACAATGGAGGTGGACGAATTTAGTCCAGTACGGGCAGCCTCTCGCCAAACCTGATCATCCTCCTCTCACAACGATGATGCAAAGACTCCATGAATGGTACATGGAAAGATGCCGCAAGTCTGGGAAGCATACTTTGACGATGAGAATTAAAGAGGAGCACGACCTCTTTGGAATGGATATTTTGAATGTTGAATTTGACGAGTTATTCCAGTTATACAATCGAAAGACCCTCGACAAAACACTCGTGACTTGCTACTGTTTGTATTACTACTTCTGTAATAATTAAGTCTCTATATATAGATCAGCTCTTTCATTGCATGTATATATAATTATCCTCACTATATTATGCTGTCTGAAGATAATCGAATGCAGAAAAGTAGATATCTATGACATTGGGTGCATTAACCCAAATATCATACATGAATGGATGGTCAAACACAATGTCGCAGAAACCGAGGACAACTTTCTACAATCGTTGCTTAAAAATCAAAACAAAGATAAAATACTCTTTCCTTACAACTTCAACTGAGTGTTATTGTCTTGTGCATATTCGGTTTCCCTTACTTGAGGTTAATTATAGTAATGTAATTGATGAGTTATGCATGCTTGTGCAGATTCCACTTTATTTTGCTAGAGATCAAGCTTGAAGCTAGAATAGTAACCGTCTTAGACTCGAGAAAAAAAGATCCCCAGGAGTATGCGGACATGACTGATATGATCCAAAAGTAAGTTCAACCGATCATTATCGCACCATATCGCCAACTTTGTTCATTTCCTGATATCAATTAATTATTCTCTTTGTCTGGCAGGGTTTGGAAAGAGTTCACCGTAATTACGCCAGGACTGCCGATGGAGCTGCAATTTAAACACTCGAAAATAAGTACTACTAGGTAGTTCTGCGCATCTCCCATTGATTCTAGCTAGTTTCATCAATACCATTTAGCATGCTTGATGATCAGTTTGATTGAACTCTATTTCTCGTGAAGTGCTTGTGGCAGGAAGCTGGGAATGATTTTTGTGGATACTACGTTTACGAGTTCATCTACAACTCGACGACCTCTAAGCTGGGCTACTTTGGAAAACAATATAATGTACGTAAACAAAAGAATTCACAATTTTATTTTATTACCATCATTTGTGTTGAGTTTCATTCATATTTAAATTAGATGTGGCAGATTCGGGATGAACTCCTATGACATGATCACATATGAGCTATTCAAGAGGAATTGGCGGGATTATTTCTTGACCACGTCATAAATAAAGTCGGAGAATACCATGTGGAAGTTCAAATAGAGCTTAGATGTTAGGGTTTGTAAGAGATCTTATATTATATATATGTAGCTAGCAGCATCGGATAGATATACGAAAACTTGTTGTTTGACCAATCACTCGGAGAAAGAGAGGTCACTTCTCTCTATATATGTTCATGACGATCTTGTGTACTTAATGGTTCCTTCATTTGCTTACTATCTAGCGTGTCGAGTTCTCTCTATATGTATAGTAGCTAGCGTCGACCAATCACAGAGATAAAGAGAGGTCACTTCTCTCTATTAGCTAGCTAACACAATATATGAAACCCCTAAATTAACCCTCCAAAACCCCCTAACCCCTCCCCCTTTCAAAAAAAAACCCCCAGCTCCTGCCATATGCTGACGTGTGAATGCCTTTTGGTCCTGGTTGGTATTACCAACTTGGACTAAAGATCCTCCTGCCTGGGTGCCCCGCAGCGGCCACGTGGAGCCCTTTCTGTCCCGGTTCGTAAGCGAACCGGGACTAGAGGTTTTTGGCTTTAGTTCCGGTTCCTGAACCGGGGCTGGTCCTCTGGAACCGGGACATGCTTGGTAATACAACCATGGCTCTTTGTTGACAGAACCATTTCCTTGTTAACTTATCAAGTTGAAGAGTGTGATCTTCCATTTTTGCAAGAACCAAGAATTTGACCGATTAAGGATTGGTAGGTTCAACAATTGTAGGTTTCGTATTTCCTTCTCTCTCTTTTTTGTACCAAAGACTAACTAAAGTTTGTCTTATATAGGAATTGGATGTCCGCCTGGTCAGATGGAGTTTAGTTCAAGGATTCATGGCATCACAAGCAGCATGCAGGCACGCTACAAATATATACACTACACAAATTTGAAGGCTATGGTAGTCTCAAAGGAATCCACGAAATATTGACAATTGCATGTGATACATCGGGAAATCTCCACAAAAGGATCATGTGTCCCATGAACACTGAGGTGTGAAATATTAAGCTCTGGTGGTATAAGAGGACCATGTACGTGAACGTAACCTCCAACTGCAGGCCAAGCAACACCAGAGGGCATCACAGTCCTAGCAGGGTAGATCACAATTAGTGGAAGTTTCCAAGACACGACAAAAGGAAGCAGGTGCGTTAGAGCATCGTAAGGGCGCACACGAGTGGAAAACAACTCATAGCGAAGAGCTCGTGTAGGACGATCGAGACCATCAGCATGCTGGACCAAAATCCGAGAAAGGTTTGCGCGAGACAGAGGCGTATATACAAGGGTAGTATCCTACCTCACCCTCACTCGAAGCCATCAGAATGTTTCTGAAAGGGGAATCATCCAACTCTTGGTACTCCCACCAAGACGAGTCAGACAAGCATAAGCAGCATCATGGTCTACCATATCAACGGTCAATACAACACCATAAGCGATGTGCAGCACAGAGGTGGAGTTCACCTCAGAAGAAAGATATGGACATCAGCACAGTACTGCTCCTGGTTAAATTCACCATACTGCTCATACAAGGTATACTCAGGGTGCCAACAATATTCCCAAGTGAGTCAAAAGATCGATTAGCATATGGCAGGTGTTCTTGATACTCCAACAGACATTAGCTGGCGCACAATTTGTCTCATAGAAATCATTGGAAAGAGAGAGGTTCCAAAGGAATGAACCTAGAGCAACTAAAGGTATTGTGGAAACGAAGGTTGTAACTTAAAGTAGTGGGATCTCGGAATGAAATTGTTACGAGAAGCCAGACTTAGAGTTAGTAAAAAAATGACCCAAATAGAAGAGAGATTAGAATCCAAGAGTAAAGAAGCGGAACAAAATATATAATCCCATCCATAGGTGTTGTGGGCCCGTAAGCCACAAAATCACAGTTAGTACTTAGTAGTTTAGAAAATAGTTTTTCAAGTCTAGACTCGACATCGAACAATGAGATTGGAAGGGGTTTCTATAGGCAGTTGACTCTGATACCAACTTATGACACCCCTATTTATAATCTTGCACTAATCATACACGCCTCATGCATGATCATGAACGGTGACTCAAGTTAATATCACAACACAACTCCATGACACAAATTAAACACAAATCTTTATATTACAAGTCTGGGTCATGAGGACCCATAATACACCAGTCAGCAAACAACATAAGTCTGGGTACAAATGGAGTTAAACAAGTTTTGCCGTGAGAAGGCTGAGCAAAACAACAACACCTGATCGAAAGGCGAGGCATCCTACGTGGGGCCTCAGGACTACTCCTAGCCATTTGTCTCCATGTAGTACGCACCATCGGGGTAACCTGCATCCACGTTTCTACCATCTGTTGCAGCAACTAGGTCTAATGAAAAGAACAGCAAAACAACGGTGAGTACTCATCCAAAGTACTCGCAAGTCTTACATCAGAGGCATACTAGATATGCATCGGTATCGAAGGAGTTAGGTAATATCTGTGGACTAAACTGCAGAAATGCCAGAATAAGGGGGAGAAGCTCATCCTATCAAAGACATCATCTTGTAGCAATAGATGAGAGGAGCGTATATGGTATCGTCTTGTACATACAAATAGCAATAACTTGCCCGATTTGGTGGCAAGTAAACATGCAATTTCAATTTAATTTTAGAAGCAACACTAGACGGTTTTTTATTAGGCTTCATTTGTTGCTCAAATTCTTTTGCCACAATCTAATTTTCACTCTTATTTTTCTCCTGTTTTGCTTTATTAGCTCTATTAATACCATCTTTCAGAATAGAATCAGGAGACATATGAAGCAAAGTAATATGTTTATCCTTATGAACAAGAGTATACTAACTGTTTCTACCATGATGTACAGAATTTTTATCAAATTGCCATGGTCTACCAAGTAATAAGGAACATGCTTGCATAGGTACCACATCACAATCAACATAATCAACATATGTAGAGATACTAAAATGCACACGAACAGTACGCGTTACCTTAACCTTACCGCTGTTGGTGAACCATTGGATGTAATAAGGATGTGGATGTGGTCTTGTGGTGAGAGATAGCTTCTCCACCATCTCAATGCTAGACAAGTTGTTGCAATTCCATACATCAATGATGACGCAGACAGAACGTTCCTTCACAACTCCATTTGTATGGAACAAATTATGCCTCTGATTTTGCTTAGCTTGTTCCACCTGCACATTCAAAACACGTTTAGCAACTAAACATTCATACTTGTCAGCATCTTCAGCAGCCATCTTCAACTGCAGTAGTAGTAGTAGTAGTAGTAGTAGTAGTAATAGTAGTAGTAGTAGTAGTAGTAGTAGTAGTAGTAGTAGTAGTAGTAGTAGTAGTAGTAGTAGTAGTAGTAGTAGTAGTAGTAGTAGTAGTAGTAGTAGTAGTAGTAGTAGTAGTAGTAGTAGTAGTAGTAGTAGTAGTAGTAGTAGTAGTAGTAGTAGTAGTAGTAGTAGTAGTAGTAGTAGTAGTAGTAGTAGTATGACAGGTGCAGCCAGCGGTGGTTGTGGAAGACGCGCGAGCAATTCGTTAAACTTGTCATCAAACTTTGTTTCGAACGTCTTCTCAATGCCGTTGTTGTTGTTGTTGTTGTTGTTGTTTTTGTTGTTGTTGTTGTTGTTGTTGTTGTTGTTGTTGTTGTTGTTGTTGTTGTTGTTGTTGTTGTTGTTGTTGTTGTTGTTGTTGTTGTTGTTGTTGTTGTTGTTGTTGTTGTTGTTGTTGTTGTTGTTGTTGTTGTTGTTGTTGTTGTTGTTGTTGTTGTTGTTGTTGTTGTTGTTGTTGTTGTTGTTGTTGTTGTTGTTGTTGTTGTTGTTGTTGTTGTTGTTGTTGTTGTTGTTGTTGTTGTTGTTGTTGTTGTTGTTGTTGTTCTTTGTTGTTGTTCTTTGTTGTTGTTCTTTGTTGTTATTCTTTGTTGTTGTTGTTGCTGTTGTTGTTGCTGTTGTTGTTGCTGCTGCTGTTGTTGTTGTTGTTGTTGTTGTTGTTGTTGTTGTTGTTGTTGTTGTCATCGAACTTTGTTTCGAACGTCTTCTCAATGCCATCTATCTTCTCCATTGCCTCTTCAATCTCTTTAGCACATCTTGCAGATGTCCACTCATCATTTGCTGAAATTTATTATGTAGCTGTTTGTTCGTCATGTTCTCCCAATCAGTCTAATCGGCTTGTGATCCTGCCATGGTTAGAAACAATAGAAACACACAAGAATATGATCCTACAGACTACTAGGAAGTGGTGGTGGTGGTGGTGTTGTGTCACAAATCCGTCAAGCAAATCTCAAATTCTTACCTATTCTTACCCAGCAGCAGGTGTTGATTGGCAACCGTTGTAGTCAAAACTCTGATAGCTTGGATAGAGCGATTACCAGGGAGAGTCAAATGCACAACGTAGATGTATGTGGAGCTAGGAAGGCTTATAATATGGTAGCAAAAAGGGCCAGCAATAATCAATTCAGAGATGCAAAGTAATAAACGCTCAACGACGGTACTGTGCTGGTCCTAGGTCAGACCATGCTAGAGACACGAGCCTAGAACACTAACAAAATCACGGCGCTGCACGTAAACAAAGGAGGAGCACTCTATGAACTTTTTTATCTTTTTTTTGACTTTTTTCTTATTTTTATTTTGCTCCGCAATAATATTTTCAAAAAAGTCTACAAATGGTCTAAAAACTGCCTAGCCAGAATTTTTCGGACTTAGTTTTTTTTAACTGGAACTATTTTTCTTCTGCAGGTGGCGCAAAAGTAGGGAAGTCCTATTCTGTCATGACTCGGAGTATGGCGTGATCTGGAAATCTAAAATAGAGTAACAAATACTGGACTCGGACTAGGACTGGTGGCGGAGATGAATCTGATGGAACTCGGACTGCTGGCGGCGATGAATCTGGTGGAACCCGGACTGGTGGCGAATATATGTTGTAGGTGGACTTGGATTGGCGTGATGGCGGCGGATATGTAGTGGTGTACATGAACTCAAATTGGCGGTGAATATGTGGTGGTGGTATATGGCAGCGGCGATGATGATGATGCGGTGGTGATATATGGCAGCAACGATGATGATGATGCGGTGGTTATACATGGAAGCGGGGTATGATGATGATGCGGTGGTGATATATGGCAGCGGCGACGTGACAACCTGTGAATAGAACTCGAAACTCTAAAGGACTAGACGCTAAGACCAGCAACTCGACACGATGATGCAACCGCAAATTCAATAAAACAAAACTCTAAAAAGATTATGCAAAGGCTCAGATTGGTTCGGATATGACGAACTAACCCTAATTTTTTTGGCTTTTTCATGGACTGTAGGTATGAAGAATAGACTCGATCTAAACTACAAAAAACTGTAACATCTCACCGAGCAACCTGGAAATTTGATACCACTTGATAGAGGCGAAGGTGTCCCGATGTTTCGATGGAAAAGATATCCTTTTTCTTTGGGAGTCGACTTTGACGATCCGACTAGGAACGTGCGAAGACGTCTCGCCTTAGAAATTGCTAAACTAACTTTCGAGGGGTTATTGACCACGCCAGAGCACGATCAACCTGACCACGAGAGTCTATTTCCTGCGAGCGAACGAAGAACAAGCAAGAAACTGAGATTGCAATCTGAACATTGCGAATATAAGATGAAAGCTTTATTAATCAAGATGGGGTTCTGTGACGTCTTGGTCTGGTTGTTGAACTCAAACGAAGTACGCGAAGTTGCAAACTATGGCGAACTTTTAATCTAAAAAAAACCCAAAGTCTAAACGATGCCCTAAGGGTTGTATATATGGAGGAGTAGGGGGGAATTTCGTGACCCCTTGTAGGAGGGGTCCGAATCCAACCCTAACTTTGTTTCCCCACACATACAGACTCTAAAAACAGCCTATACTTATGTATTTCGAAATTACATGGGCTGGCCCGATAATAAGGTGCCGCAGCACCTATAATAGCCCCTGGACGAAATTTCTGAAGTGATATCTTGTATATTTTGTCCAAGCCTTCATACACTCATTACAGTGGCTTCAAAGTCCTGAAATCATCACTGAAACTCTGTTCTTGTTTCCCTTGCGCATGTCGTCATCTCGATGCTTGTTCTTGCTCCAATGTTCATCCTTCTCCAAGCTAGGCCCTTCATTTGTAAGAAAAACAAATGTATCCAATTTAGGCAACATCATATTCTCATGAGCATTAGAATCATTACCAATAAATGAAAGTACCTGGTAATCGAATTGGCATGCGCGAGCTCTAGTAATTGGTCCGGTATGTATAGTAGCAGGGGCTGTGGTGTAATAATGGTATTGATGTCTCCATCAGAATCTCGATCATAGTGATACACATATTCATAATATTGATTCCAAAAGATGCACAGTTGATAATGATAGTGCAACATACCTGTGGCACTGCCGTTTAGGTCATATTGGTGTAAAGCGCATGAAGAAACTCCATATTGCTGGACTTTTTGAATCACTTGATTATGAATCATTTGATATTTGCGAACCATGCCTCATGGGAAAGATAACTAAAACTCCGTTATTCGGAACAATGGAGCGAGCTAATAACTTATTGGAAATAATACATACCGATGTATGTGGTCTGATGAGTGTTGAAGCACGCAGCGAGTATCATCATTTTCTCACCTTCACTGATGATTCTAGTAGATATGGATATATCTACTTGATGAAACACAAGTGTGAAATATTTGAAAAGTTCAAAGAATTCCAGAGTGAAGTGGAGAATCATAGTAACAAGAAAATAAAGTTCCTACGATCTAATCGTGGAGGCGAATATTTGAGTTACGAGTTTGACCTTCATTTAAAACAATGTGGAATTGTTTCACAACTCACGCCACCTGGAAAACCATAGTGTAATGATGTGTTCGAACGTCGTAACCGCACTTTATTAGATATGGTACAATATATGATGTCTCTTACCGATTTACCACTATCGTTTTGGGGTTATGCATTAGAGACAGACGCATTCACGTTAAATAGGGCACCTTCTAAATCTGTTGAGACGACACCGAATGAACTTTGGTTTAGCAAGAAACCTAAGCCGTCGTTTCTTGAAATTTAGGGTTGTGACACTTATGTTAAAATGCTTTAGCCAGATAATAAGATCCAACCCAAATCGGAGAAGTGCGTCTTGATAGGATACCCTAAGGAAACAATTGGGTACACCTTCCATCACAGATCCGATGGCAAGACCTTTGTTGCTGAGAATGGGTCATTTCTAGAGAAAGAGTTTCTCTCGAAAGAAGTGAGTGGGGGGAAAGTAGAACTTGATGAGGTAAATGTACCTTCTCTTGAATTGGAAAGTAGTACATGAGAGAAAACTATTCCCGTGATGCCTACACCAAGTAGAGAGGAAGCTCACGACGATGATCATAAAACTTCAGATCAAGTTACTACTGAATTTCATAGGTCGACCAGAGCATGATCTGCACCAGAGTGGTATGGTAATCCTGTCCTGGAATTCATGTTACTAGACCAAGGCGAACCTACGAACTATGAAGAAGTTATGATGAGCCCAGATTCCGACAGATGGCTTGAGGCCATGATACCTGAGATAGGATCCATATATGAGAACAAAGTGTGGACTTTGGTGGACTTGCCCGATGATTGGCAATCCATAGAGAATAAATGGATCTTCAAGAAGAAGACTGACACTGATGGTAAGGTTACTTTCTACAAAGCTTGACTTCTCGCAAAAGGTTTTCGACAAGTTCAAGGGGTTGACTATGATGAGACTTTCTCAACCGTAGCGATGCTTTAATCCATCCGAATCATGTTCGCAATTGCCAAATTTTATGAAATCTGGCAAATGGATGCCAAAACTGCATTCCTTAAATGGATATCTCTAAGAAGAGTTGTATATGATGCAACCAGAAGGTTTTGTTGATCCTAAAGGTGCTAACAAGGTGTGCAAGCTCCAGCAATCCATCTATGGATTGGTGTAAGCATCTCGGAGTTGGAATATACGCTTTGATGAAGTGATCAAAGCATATGGTTTTATACATACTTACGGTGAAGCCTGTACTTACAAGAAAGTGAGTGGGAGCTCTGTAGCATTTCTGATATTATATGTGAATGACATATTGTTGATTGGAAATGATATAGAATTTTTGGTTAGCATAAAAGTATACTTGAATTTTCAATAAGAAGACCTCGGTAAAGCTACTTACATATTGGGCATGAAGATATATAGAGATAGATCAAGATGCTTGATAAGACTTTTGATGAATACATA
The DNA here is from genome assembly GCA_021605145.1 of Aegilops bicornis. Taxonomy (NCBI): domain Eukaryota; kingdom Viridiplantae; phylum Streptophyta; class Magnoliopsida; order Poales; family Poaceae; genus Aegilops; species Aegilops bicornis. The sequence goes on along the minus strand of CM038670.1, from coordinate 855,519,075 downwards.
CCTTGATAAGATTTTGAGTTAGTTCAACATGGACCAGTCAAAGAAGGAGTTTTTGCCTGAGTTGAGTAAGACTCAAAGGCCGACGACGGCATAAAAATATAGAGAGAATCAAAGTCATTCCCTATGCCTCAGCCATAGGTTCTATAAAACATGCCATGCTGTGTACCAGACCTAGTGTGTGCCCTGTCACGTGTTTGGCAAGGGGGTACAGGAATGATCCAGGAGTGGATCACTGGACAATAGTCAAAATTATCCTTAGAGGAATAAGGAAAATTTTCCCGGTTATGGAGGTGCTAAAGAGTTTGTCGTAAAGGGTTACACCGGTGCCAGTTTTGACACTGATTCAGATGACTCTGAGTCTCAATTTGGATACATATTGAAAGTGGGAGCGATTAGCTAGAGTAGCTCCATGCAGAACATTGTAGACATAGAAATTTGCAAAATACATACAGATCTGAATGTGGCAGACCCGTTGACTAAACTTCTCTTGCAAGAAAAACATGATCACACCTTAGTACTCTTTGGGTGTTAATCACATGGCGACGTGAACTAGATTATTGACTCTAGTAAACCTTTTGGGTGTTGGTCACATGGCCATGTGAACTTTAGGTGTTAATCATATGACGATGTGAACTATTGGTGTTAAATCAGATGGAGATGTGAACTAGATTATTGACTCTAGTGCAAGGGGGAGACTGAAGGAAATATGCCCTAGAGGCAATAATAAAGTTGTTATTTTATATTTCCTTATTTCATGATAAATGTTTATTATTCATGCTAGAATCTTATATTTACTAATTGGAGGCACCAATCGAGGCTTCATGTTAATCCTCAAAAGTAAGACAATTAACCGTTTGATCTCCCAAATAATTTTCTATGGCTATTTTTCTTTTGGCATGTAAGGAGTGAAGTCTATTCCTATTGCTCATCTTGGTGAAGCTTGATTGAGTGTCTACTGGATAGAAAACAAGATGAAGTAACCATGTTAGGTACCTCTTGAATTCAGGTATATACATTGATTATTCATCTAATTTTGTCTACTGTTTTTTTCGAAACGATGCAATGGAATTTCATTGTGTGGCTCTAACCGTGATAGTAAACTCTCATAATAGCTAGAAGAAAATGTCATATCTACTCACATAACTGAGACTAATTTCGTTTCTCATGTTATCCATGTGTGTAATGTTAGTCACAGTGAACACCACCACAACTGCTTGGCCGCTTGACTAGCTGCGTCCCGTCGTTCAACATCCTACATTCCACGCTTTACAAATTAGCAGCCTTGGTCATCGAGAGATTTGTTATTTTATTTTGCTCACCATTGTTTCTGTGTTTTTAATTGGAGAAAATATGACATAGCGCTTCTCCATACAGTGTGTGTTGCCCAGACACCGGTCTGTGATGCATGATCCTTAGTTTTCGAATGATTTGTCTCTGATGTATTTCAAATATATGGTGGCATAATTCAGATTGCTTCCAGTCCCTGTGAATTTATGATTGTTTCCAGTCCCTGTGATAGTTGATAGTGTAGGCTGCAGATATGGTGACCACGACCATAAGGCCATGACGACACCATGTGTCTTACTCTTATCTATGTTTCAGTCTAGAAGTAGATATTCCTCTGAGAAATATCATATTGCTTCGAATCTGATAAAATAGATTTCCATGCACAGAGATGACTTTTTCTTTTATTTACAGTTCAGATTTTGATTTGTATGGAAGCTAATGTAGTATTTCTTATGCAAATTGCTATAGTTTGCAGACTTGCAGTCTTACTTTCTGAGTACATATTTAACTCCTGTTTTCATATTTCGCTCTGATTGTGTAAAGCCTATTAATTTAGTGTTCAAGACAAATGTAATAGTATTCTACATATGGTTACTGATTCTCCAAAGAAAATAAAAAACCCATCATATATACTGAATGTGCTCTAATGTAACTGACCTCTGATATAGGGCCATGAGCCATATTAGATCTTCCACATGACTGCAATGGTCTTTTTAGCAGTACTTTGGAGTTTGGACATCATAGAATTTTCTGCTTAAGCACATATTCTTATGGGATAAGCTTTCATGTACGTAATCCCAAAAGTTGACTTGATGCTATATCAGGCAAACATGCCTAAAAATCTAGGTGCTATGCATATAAGAACATTCCAAGTTTCGCCGCATTATGAATATTTCTCTCCATAACCTCTTCCTCTCCATGACCTCTCCCTCTCCATGACCTCTTCCTCTCCATTGTTAGACCTAAACGCTCGAGCTCACACGAGAGAGGAAGACGAAGATGTTTGTGCTGCGTGCAAAACTTGCAGCTTTTCTGATCTTTTCTTTCCTTCTTATTCAGTCGTTACAGAAGCTAACAGAAACCGAAAAACAGGGCACAGACGGGTCGTGAGCGCTGCCATCCCAATGCTCCCCATGTGTCGCCCGTGATGCGGGCATGACCGTCTCCCTCATGCCATCCCACGATCAGATCAAGGCCGCTAAACGAGCTAACCAATCTACGCCCGAGTCGCAGCTCAGGTTATTTGCAAACTGAAGAAAAAACGATAAACTCTGACGAAACTGACACAGACTAACCTACACTAGAATCTTAAGAAACTGAAAGTGCAGCTGTCGGTGTCAAAACCGGCGGATCTCGGGTAGGGGGTCCCGAACTGTGCGTCTAGGCGGATGGTAACATGAGACAAGGGACACGATGTTTTACCCAGGTTCGGGCCCTCTTGATGGAGGTAAAACCCTACGTCCTGCTTGATTAATATTAATGATGTGTGTTACAAGAGTGGATCTACCACGAGATCAAAGAGGCTAAACCCTAGAAGCTAGCCTATGGTATGATTGTTGTTCGTCCTATGGACTACAGCCGTCCGGTTTATATAGGCACCAAAGAGGGCTAGGGTTACACAAAGTCGGTTACAATGGTAGGAGATCTACATATCCGTATCGCCAAGCTTGCCTTCCACGCCAAGGAAAGTCCCATCCGGACACGGGACTAAGTCTTCAATCTTCTATCTTCATAGTTTTGGAGTCCGGCCGATGATGATAGTTCAGCTATCCGGACACCCCCTAGTCCGGAACTCCCTCAGTAGCCCCGAACCGGGCTTCAGCGACGACGAGTCCGACGCGTATATTGTCTTCGGTGTTGCAAGGCGGGTTCTCCTTCAAACTTCATGTTCCCGTCGAGTAGTGTCCGGCTTCCTTATAAATGTTGTGCTCCTTGGCTTCTACGCCCAATAATGGCCTTCTTCCACGTGTCGTACGAATGCGAAAAGCTGGGGTATTTTTACATTTTACCCCTAGCCGTGCGAGCAGGCCGCCTATAAGAGAGGCGAGGATCTAGATCCAGCTCACACCATCCTCCATCCGCAAGTTCTCATCGAAGCACCTCTGACAAAAATCCATTCCATCATGGATAGCCGACGCGGCTCCTCCTCTCGCGCTCCCAGCCCTAAGCCAGGAGATTGGGGGAGATGCTCAGTTCCACACAGCGAGCTAGTGGCACTCCAAACCGAGGGATATCTTCCCCCAGCTTTCATGCTTCCAGTTCTAGCCGGACTAGCCACCTACAAGGGTGGAAAGCAGGCGGAGAGCGTCCCCAACCCTTCCAAAGGGGAGCGGGTATGCTTTGTCCCCTATCTAATAAGGGGACTCGGATTTCCCATACATCATTTCTCCGGGGCTCCTAGAGTTCTACACGGACTCGACTTCACCACCTCACGCCCGCCTCCATTTTGCACATCGCGGGCTTCGTAGCTCTTCTTGAGCTATTCTTGGGCATCGAGCCCCATTTTGCGCTGTGGAAGAGATTGTTTTGTCTCGTACCCCGTTCTCATGAGGGGTCGATATATCGAGTGGGCGGAGCCGAAATATGGCGCATCGCCGGGACCGGATATATATCTATCCAGCACCCCGAAGAAGGCGTCCGAAGACTGGCCTTCGGAATGGTTCTACATGGAGGACGCCCCTCTGCCGGATCCAGTTCGGATCGGCCTCCCAGAGTTCAACAATGCTCCCTTGAAGAAACGCCTGAGTTGGCGCCCGCGGAGCTCTCAACGGGAAGATGATAGGAGCGTCCATTATCTGATGGGCCGGATTAGGTTACTGGCCCACTCCGGATTGACTATGATTGGAGTCATGGCCATGTGCATTATGCGAGGGGTGCAACCACTCCAATATAGGGGCCACCCTATGTGGGATTTCAACGGGGAAGATGACGCCACCCGTCATGGCCGCAAAGGGCCAGGCTCGGCAGCCGATCTGGCAAAGATCCTGTCCGGCTTGTACAAGGGAGAGGAGGAGGACTTCCTCCGCACGAATCCGTTGAATGGATTTTCTATGACCCTCGGAGCTGGGTAAGCGGATGTTCATCTACCCGATCCTTACTTTTAAAGTCAAGTATCTTACTCTGTGATATCGACGCAGGAGCTGCGCCGGGACGTGGGGGTCATACGAAGCCTAACTCCACAGCCCGAGGATCCGGAACGATCCATTGGTCCGACCTCCGAAGAGGATCCGGACATAAAGGTGGAGCTGATTGACGGGGTGTTCCACCAACGTAGCATAGACAATGCCCTAGTGGCCATTACGGCTGACTACCCCGGTTTGTTTCCGGCCTCCCAGGTGACTACGACCGAGGTCTTGACACCATCATTTAAGGCAGGAAGGTGCCTTTAAGGCAGGAAGAGGATCCGGAATTCTGACCATCCCATACTGATGGTGCATCGCAGGAGGTGCCTTTAAGGCAGGAAGCCGAACCCGCGGCGGCCGGCCAACAAGGGTCAGTCCGGCCCAGCAGGCGGAAGAGGAGTGCGACGCGAATCAAAGCGTCGCCCGCAACGGTACGGAGCACCGCTATTTTAAGGGAAGGATCCCGAGGAGGTATATTAATGCTCATAACTTTTCCAGAAAAGCGCCACGGACAGTGTCCGGAGAGGTTGCCAATCTAGCCTCCGCCAGCCATGCTCCAACACATGGTCCGGGAGGGGAGGCGAATACAAGGCATGAGCCGGACGCTCCTCCGACGGAGGATGCCGATAGGCTGTCCACCACCCGGTCTGAGGTGGAGAGCGTCATGAATCACAGGCGTCGCCGGACAGTTCTTCGTGACGCGTGTTTCTCCCCGGAGGCGTTAAATTCCTTTGATGCGGGAAACGCGCACCTCCGTGCCGCTCAAGATCGGTTAACCAGAGCCACGAAGCAGTATGTGAAAGACATACGGGTGAGTAATTTTGGGAGTTATATATGCCAGTAGCCCCCGAGACTTAAAATAGTTGAAATAACTGATTTAAGGATCAATTATTATGCAGGATCTTACGGAGAAGAATACCCATCTGTCCCAGGAGCTCCAAGAGTGCAAGGCCCAACTTGAGGTCAAGACTGCCGCCATTGTGGGGGAGCCACAGAGACCCCCACTGGTAAGACGTACTTTGGAAAGATAATTATTTAACAAAGTGCGGCGTGAATCTGACAATAATATTGCAGAGGGCGTCGGACTAGATCCGGACAAGCAACAGCTACTGCGTCAGCTAAAGGCCGGCGAGAGGGTGCTTATGAAGGTGCAGCAGGAGAGAAACAAGCTCCAAGATGCCCACACCCAGCGAGGAGAAGAGCTGAAAGGTGTTCGGGCCCAGCTGTCTGGCTCCGTGAAGGAGAATCAGCGGCTTCGTCGCGGCATTTATAGTAAGTGCTTGAACAAATTCCTTTGAAAAGAAGAATTCGGCGAGGAAGTCGATTGACAGAAATATGTCTTTAGGTGTGCTCACAGGTCGCCCTGCGGAGGAAATGCCTGGGTCAACGGGTGACCAACTTCCCGAGCTGGTGCAATTGCTCGAACGTGTTCGGCAAAGCGACGAGTGGCGTCGTTCATGCTTTATGGCCATCCGTCTCCCTACCCGAGGGCCTTGGTGAGCTTGCTGAGAAGCTTCAGGGAGCACGGCGACGCCTCCGTTTGTGGAAGATATCGGCCTGCCGTCAGGGCGCCAGGGAGGCCTGGGCCATGGTGAAGACACGTTACCCGAAGGCTGACCCAAACCACATGGCCGAGGTCGGACCTGCGGGGCCTGATGGGAAGGAGATCCCTGTGAGCTTGATGTACGGCCAAGTAGAACTGGCCGCGAAATATTCCCAACGGGACTGTAAATTAGACAGCCTGTTAGATGGGATTGAGGAGGAGTACAATCAGTCGGTTTGACGATGTAATTTGAAATGACATGTAAAATGCCTTCTAGCCGGATTGTAGATCGTTTGTCTTTGCGGGCCGTTTCGCTTCAACCTCGGGACCCAATAGTCTGGAGTGTGTCCGAATATCCTTACGGTTATAAAAGAACCGGGGCATGCATGGACAAAAGGCGTCGGGGTCATAATTGCTTTATCAGACAAGTGCCCAACTAGTTATGTTATATTACACTAGTCATCAACCCGTGCATCAGCACGGGCTAGTTTTTCAAATGGTAAATTAATTCAATGTGTTTTGTGAACATTTGTTGTTTGCAGCCAAAAGAAGAATACATTTGTTGTTTGCAGCCAAAAGAAGAATACATTTGTTGTGTGCAGAACATTGAATGAATGACCTATATGAAAACTGATCAATAATATTTTCAAGTTTACTTGCTTAGCACACATTGGCTTGTTTTTTAAACAACCGAATTTATTTATATTTTGTTTTTGCAACAAATGCAAAAAAATATAGCTAATTTGTGTAGGCACTTGAGATATAACCCAATGTCCTATGAGTAACTTAAATTTGCGTGATAAGTATTATAAAATATAATGATTTTTTGAGTTAATATTTATCCATTCTTTCTATTAAGTTGTTGGATTAAGCATGAGGTATCTGATATTATGCTTATACTCGTCGAATAAAATAGAGCATCGTTGTTAACTTCACTTTTTCCTTAATGATATTCTTAGTTGACACACACCAAAAACCTAACCCCATACTAAAGAATCAATCGCAAGTGTATTACTTCATGGATTGTCCTTAAATTTTTGCGGTTCTCTCCTTCCAGCCTCCACATGCTGGCACGACCCATTGAGTAGTATTCCCACCATCTTGACTCATGGTTACATTTTCTTGCGGGTGATGGGTTAAAGTTTATAATAGTAATGTCTACTTCTTTTCTCATGACAGAAGTTTCAATTGCCCTTATATTTGTGTGTAATCTTTCAGCAATTAAACATACACCATCGTGCATTTAGTGCATCCGTAAATATATGGGAAAAGGCTTTCCTATCTTCAGCTACATATAACGGAACTGCGTCGGACTTAATGCCACTAATGTTAAACATGCATGTAATTATTAAAGAAAAAGTGACATGTATATAGGTTTCAAAAAGGCAGCCAAACTAACTGATAGCATTCCTCTGATCCATTGGATTTCTGGCCTTTAATATTAATAAGCCTGGTTACTTCAGGTTAATTCACTGCAGAGCATGATTATTTCTTGTTGTTAAAAGTTGCCATCCGACACATTACGTGGAATTTGCATAAAGCCAGTGTATAGACGAATCTTGCTTGTTGATAGTGATCACATTGCTACTGAATTGGCATAAACATAGAGTATCTCCAAAGAACTTCCTTTAGAGATGCCCAAACTAAAACATCAAGTGGCACATACCTTATTGACTGATTTTCTAATATAAGTTACTTAGTTCAGTTCAGAGTACTATATAATAATTCTAACACGTTAATTTTTTTCTACACAGTAATTCTATGTATTTCAACTCACTCACTGTATTCGACTTAGTAAGACCATAGTTTTATGTTTAAAAAATGGTTAAAAATCATCACATGTAGATGTCAGATAGGACATATATGTGCACTTTGACAAAATAATATGATGATTTTTCACACAAACAAATTAATATGATAATTTATGATATGTACTTACTGTAGTTTAAAAACATTTTTAGGGCATGTTACCCTATACATGTGTCGCTTAGTGCATAATAACTTAACTTTTTTTTCTTAGCTTGAAATTTACCCTGTTACCCTGTATGTATATACGGGTCTATATATGTTTTACATGCAAGCAATTTTTCACACTATAATAGAACAATATAAAATATTTCCCCTAAGTTAATTTATCATGATTCCAATTGGTGGGGGCTGATCCATGTTATTTTTTGTTCTAGTTGGAGTTCAGGTGTATGCATGGCAAGCTTGTCAACTTAAGTTTGCAAATATATTCACATGCATGTCGAATATACTCATAAAACATAACTGAATATGTAGAAACAAACCTCCCAAAACAATTTGATTTTTTTGCAAACTGTTGCATTGTTTTTTAAAATACTTGTTTGATCATTGCGAGGATTGATGTCGTGTTCTTTTGATTGGCTATATCACAATTTCTTACCAGAGAGCAAAGCAGATTTCTAGGCGGAGATTGTGGCGTCTCTTGATCGTCTACTCTAGGAGCACAAATCCTGTTCAGGTAACCGTCATGGGGGCTGAACGCAATGCGCTGGCGAGCCGTATGTGAAGAAATTCTGGAAAGAAAGAGATAGTCCCAATGCATAAATCCGGAGAAGGAAAGATGAGGCACGTTGCATATTCTCTTGAAGTCATTCATCTGCTCAAAATCCAGGCCACCGCCGGTGCCATGCGTCCATTCAAGGATCAGTCAATGTACGGATGTGAATACGTAGGCATCCAGCGGCCGGTCACTTTATCTAGGTCGTTTCTACCGGTCATCAACATATGTGAGGCCAGCTTTGAGCAGCGCAGGCTCGCCGGAAAATCCTCGCTGCTTTCATCAGCAAGATCGCCGTATGGTGCTTGCCCCAATGTTGATGGTCGTTCCATCGTGTGGTAGAGACCAAGGTCAGGACGATTACATGCGTGGATAGCAGAGGGGAGGACGTTCAGATTTCCCTTTCTAAAGAAAGGTTTTCCTTTTTTCTGTGAAATATAGAGACCCAAGGAAGGAGGACAGCCCATGTTATGTTTTACCCGACTGTTATGGATACATTATATATTAATTAAATGGTTAATATTCTTAAATTCTAAGGATAAATGTCAGGACGTTCAGACTTCCTTTTTTTAAGGAAGGTTTCTTTTTCTTCTAGGAAAGAGATATAGACCAAAGAGAAGAAGACTCACGTATGTTGTCAACACGTCATCCTTCCATCTGATGGCTATGGATGAACTATATATTAATCAAACGGTCCAAAATCTTTAATTCCAAGGATTAACGTGGTGTCTTGTATGGTGCCTCCGATTAGTAAATATAAGATGGTTAGTAAGAAACATCTTCCAGGGAGAATAGTTCCGTTAAGGGTTCCTTTCCCTGGGAGGCATGCCCTAAAGTGCAATGCCGGACTGCGAAAATAGCAGAAAAAGCATCTGGGGGCAGATAAATAAGTAAGTAATAAATCATCTTTCAAGTCACCGACCGAATATTCTATTAAGAACGCTAGCTTTCGGCTTCACCCAGTCTGAGGTGCACATCCGGCTGACCCGGCAGTAGCAATCGCAGAGGTGCTCCCTTTACCTCCTAGCCGAACAATCGGGAACGTAGGGGTAAGCACAGGAGCCAGGCAACCCAGCTTGGCCAAAACTTAAGTCATATCGATGCATACAATGGTGAATAAAAGGTACATGCGGAAGTATGACACATGTATTGGGCATGAAGCCCGTATGAATAAGCTTCTGTTGAAGAAGCCCCCAGGTATAATGAGTGCCAGGAGCACATCAAGTGTGTGCGAACAAAGCGCAAATCAGCCTATAAAAAGTATTGAAAAAAAAGTGGGAAGAAGGAGGGGGACAAGAGACAGTAAAAAATATAAAAAGGTGGGCGGGAGTGAGACGAACTCGGAGTCCGGCGTTAGGCGTAGAATCTTCGGAGACGGGCTGCGTTCCATGGGTTCGGCTCGAGTCGGTTGTCAGATGCGTTACGTAGACGGTATGCTCCGCCGGTCAGGACTTGGTCGATGATGAAAGGACCTTCCCACTTGGCCTTCAGTTTGTCCTTTTTCTTGTCCGGCAGGCGTAGAACAAGTTCGCCAACATTGTAAGTTTTGGCCCGTACTTCTCTGCTTTGATATCTTCGAGCCTGCTGCTGATAAAATGCGGAACAAGCCTTTGCCACGTCCCGCTCCTCCTCTAAGGCGTCCAAACTGTCCTGCCGATCCAACTCGGCTTCTCTTTCTTCGTACATGCGCACGTGACGTGAGTCATGAATTATATCTCAGGGCAGAACTGCCTCTGCGCCGTATACCATGAAAAATGGTGTGCATCCAGTAGTTCGGTTTGGCGTGGTCCGCAGCCCCCAGAGTACGGGGTCGAGCTCCTCTACCCAGTGCGTGTTTAGATTCCTTGAGGGACTGCACTAGTCTGGGTTTGATGCCGCTCATGATTAGACCACTTGCTCGCTCTACTTGACCGTTAGTTTGGGGGTGATAGACTGAAGCGTAATCGAGCTTGATTCCCATGTTTTTGCACCAGAGTTTAACCTCGTCGGCCGTGAAGTTCATGCCGTTATCAGTGATGATGCTGTGGGGGACGCCAAAACGGTGTACTACCCCGGATATGAAGTCTATCACCTGTGCGGATTCTGCCGTTTTAACCGGCTTCGCCTCAATCCATTTGGTGAATTTGTCCACCATGACCAATAAGTATTTGTGCTTGTGGATTTCCCCTTTAAGGGATCCAACCATGTCAAGCCCCCAGACCGCGAACGGCCAGGTAATGGGTATAGTTTTGAGGGCGGTGGGTGGCATGTGGCTCTGATTAGCAAAGAGCTGGCAACCGACGCATCGTTGGACTAAGTCCTGAGCATCTGCCCGGGCTGTCGGCCAATAAAATCCTGTACGGAAGGCCTTGCCTACAAGGGCCCGGGCTGCAGCGTGGTGCTCGCCGAGTCCGGCGTGAATTTCAGCCTGGAGATTTCGCCCTTCCTCTTCGGAGATACACCTTTGAAGGACTCCGGTTGTGCTTTTCTCATAAAGTTCTCCCTCATGGACCTTGTAGGCTTTAGATCGCCGAACTATGCAGCGGGCCTCATTTTGGTCTTTGGGAAGTTCATGCCGTATTAAGTAGGCTAGGAATGTTTCTGTCCACGGGGCAATTACTGCCATTATTTCGTGAGCTGAAGGTGTTATTTCATTGGCTGAGCCGCCGATTGTGTCAGAATGGTCTGAGTTAGGTGATGCAGCTGGCTCCGGATTGTTATTTCCGGACTCCTCTTCCCATAATACGAATGGCTTAAAGAGCCGTTCCCAGAAGATGTTTGGAGGGACGGCGTCTCGTTTCGTGCCGATGCGTGCTAACACGTCTGCTGCCTGGTTATTATCCCGGACTACATGGTGGAATTCGAGTCCTTCGAACCGAGCTGACATTTTTAGGACGGCGCTATGTAAGCTGCCATTTTGGATCTTTGGCGTCAAAGTCTCCATTTACTTGGGATATTGCGAGGTTTGAATCGCGCACCTCTAGGCGTTGAATGCCCATGGAGATTGCCATCCGGAGGCCATGTAGAAGGGCCTCAGATTCGCCGCGTTGTTGGAGTCCATGTACATTATTTGAAGTACGTATTGGATTGTGTCTCCAGTTGGGGACGTCAGTACGACGCCAGCCCCCAAGCCAGCCAACATTTTGGATCCATCGAAATGCATGATCCAGTTGGAGTACGTGCCGTACTCTTTAGGGAGTTCGGCTTCGGTCCATTCGGTGACGAAGTTCGCTGTAACTCGCGACTTTATAGCTCGCCGTGGTTTGTAGGTTATGTCAAATGGTAAGGGCTTGATAGCCATTTTGCAATCCTGCCCGTTGCGTCGCGATTGTTTATAATATCGTTGAGAGGTACTTCGGAGGCCACCGTTATTGAACACTCTTGAAAGTAGTGTCGCAGCTTCCGGGATGCCATGAACACCGCATATGCTATCTTTTGATAATGTGGGTACCGGGATTTGCATGGAGTTAGAACAGTGGATACGTAGTACACTGGTTTTTGAAGAGGGAATCTGTGCCCTTCTGTTTCTCATTCAACGACGAGTACCACGCTGACAACTTGATGTGTTGCTGCGATATATAATAACATAGGTTCGCCCAGGTTGGGCGCGGCCAGAACCGGATTTGTTGCCAGTATGGCCTTTATTTCTTCGAGTCCGGCTGTGGCAGCATCCGTCCATCTGAAATGTTCGGTGCGCCGGAGGAGGCGGTAGAGGGGCAGAGCCTTTTCTCCCAAACGGGAGATGAAGCGACTTAAGGCCGCTATGCATCCGGTTAGTTTTTGTATCTGCTTGAGGTCTTTTGGAATATCCAATTGTGACAGAGCTCGGATTTTGGCCGGGTTTGCTTCAATTCCTCTACCGGATACGATGAAGCCCAAGAGCTTTCCGGCTGGTACGCCGAAGACGCATTTTTCCGGATTGAGCTTAATGTCATATGCTCGGAGGTTGTCGAATGTCACCCTCAAGTCTTCTACTAGAGCTTCGACGTCTTTGGTCTTGACGACCACATCGTCTACGTATGCCTCTACTGTTTTGCCTATCTGGGTAGCCAGAAATGTTTGAATCATACGTTGATATGTTTGGGTGGGCGGGTGGAATTAAGTTCGGAACCCCGCCCGGTCTGAGGCTCAAAGGCCAAGAAGCTTCCGGATTCGGAAGCTTGGTTTGCTGAGCGCTTTCCAACAAATCTGGTCCGATGCCTGACTTTAGGTTCAGTATTTGATTAGCGTCCGTCCCTCCGCGGGAATCCGGCATGGAGGGATCCGGAATCCGGACATAGTTGGATTTTAACATAGAAGAAGAGTCGCCGCATTGTTCCTCTACCACGACAACGTGGTGGGTAACCTGGGGAGAGTTAATTTCTCTCAGATCGGTTTTAAGCCCAATCTGATCGTAGTCGGTAGCGACTCCCAGGGCGGCGATGCGATATAAGAGCTCGTTTACGGAGGAGAGCTCAATCGGATCTAGCTGCTCGGCGAATTCCGAGCTGACGTGAAGATCGTTTTTAATGACTTGAGAGGTCATTGTCGAGGCGGTGGCCGAACAGGCGGTCATGAGAAAACCGCCTTTCCGGATAGTCTGGCCGTCGTCCAAAGCTCCCTTGACGACGGCGCCGTCTTTAAAGACGGGAAAAGGCATCCTTCCTGATGGTGACGGCACAGAGGAACTCTCTATGAAAGCACCAATGTCGGTGTCAAAACCGGCGGATCTCGGGTAGGGGGTCCCGAACTGTGCGTTTAGGCGGATGGTAACAGGAGACAAGGGACACGATGTTTTACCCAGGTTCGGGCCCTCTTGATGGAGGTAAAACCCTACGTCCTACTTGATTAATACTAATGATGTGTGTTACAAGAGTGGATCTACCACGAGATCAAAGAGGCTAAACCCTAGAAGCTAGCCTATGGTATGATTGTTGTTCGTCCTATGGACTACAGCCGTCCGGTTTATATAGGCACCGGAGAGGGCTAGGGTTACACAGAGTCGGTTACAATGGTAGGAGATCTACATATCCGTATCGCCAAGCTTATGTTCCACGCCAAGGAAAGTCCCATCCGGACACGGGACGAAGTCTTCAATCTTCTATCTTCATAGTCTTGGAGTCCGGCCGATGATGATAGTTCGGCTATCCGGACACCCCCTAGTCCGGAACTCCCTCAGCAGCAGTAGCTGGTTAACTAACACTCTCCCCCTTAATCAGTTGCTGATGATGATCATGCCCAGCTTCTCCCGCAGCTCCTGAAACTTCACTCGAGGCAGTGCCTTGGTCATGATGTCCGCCAGCTGCTCGCCGGTGTGGATGTGGTCGACGGCGATCCTCCCATCTTGAATGCACTCGTGGATGAAATGAAACCGCGTCTCGATGTGCTTGGTCCTGTCGTGGAAAACAAGATTCTTGCAGAGTTGGATTGCCGACTTGTTGTCAATGAGCAGTGGAGTTGCAGTTCCCGGATCACCTAGTAGATCGCCAAGAATTCGCCGGAGCTAGACGCCAGTGCACGCGGCTGCAGTTGCCGCCATGTACTCGGCCTCGCAGGATGAAAGAGCGACCACCTTCTGCTTCTGGGATTGCCAACTGATCGTTCTCCCCCCAAAGATGAACACAGTCCCGGATGTGCTCTTTCTGTCATCAACATCTCCGGCGAAGTCTGCGTCACTGTACCCAACCAGCTGCGGTTCCACTTCTCCTTTCTTGTATCTACACCCAAAGTTCAGGGTGCACTGAACGCATACCTCGACTGTTTCCAGCCGCCCGATTAACTTTCTGTCATGGGCGCTTCCATGAATCTGCTGACGAAATCGACCGCGTAGGAGATGTTCGGTCGCGAGTGCACCAGATAGCGAAGGCTACCCACAATGCTGTGGTAGAGTTTTCTGTCCACTGGTGGGTTCCAGCTCTCCTTGCTCAGTTTCATCTGTGGCTCCATTGGGATCTGCACTGGGTTGCAGCCTGTTAGCCCAGCCATGTCCACGATCTTGGCTGCATAGCTTGCCTGTTTGAGGGTGATTGCGTCATCTCCCTGGTGCACTTCGATGGCAAGATAGTAACTCAGCAAACCGAGGTCACTCATGGAGAAGACAGACTTCATCTGCTGCTTGAACTGAATAATGGCCTCCAGACTTGATCCGGTAACAATGAGATCGTCGACGTAGACGCCCAACAGCAGTCGCTCACCTCCGTCGCACCATATATATACGGCATGCTCAGACAGGCTCCTCTGAAAACCAAGTGACACCAGCGTTTCGTCCAACTTGATATTCCAGGCACGCGGTGTCTGATAGAGCCCGTACAAATCCTTGGAGAGACGCAGAACCTTCTCTTCTTCGCCGGCGCGCTTGAAACCTGGTGGCTGCACGACATACACCTCCTCCTGCAGGTCTCCATTGAGGAAGGCAGACTTGACGTCGAGGTGGTGAACCTCCCAGCCTGCCTGCGTGGCGATCGCGAGCAGCAGCCGCACGGACTCGAGCCGCGCCACCGGAGCGAAAACTTCATCGTAGTTCATGCCCGGTCTCTGTGCATAGCCCTTTGCCACGAGCCTTGCCTTATGCTTGACGATCTCTCTGGTGGAGTTCTTCTTGAGTTTGAACACCCACTTCACCCCGATCGCCTGCTTGCCAGGGGGTAGTGTGGTGAGCATCCATCTCTTGTTGTCGACAATGGACTGCAACTCATCCAACATGGCTGCCCGCCAAGCTGCGTGTGGCTCCGCCTCTTCAAACGTGTTGGGCTCCTCTCCAGTCACAAGGAGCAGCTCGGCCGGGTCCAGGGTCACCGGCTCAGCTTCCTCGAGGACGGTGTCGATAGTGCGGTAGCGTCATGGTGCCTCTCGGGTGCCCAGGGCGGTGTCCGGCGTGGCTCCAGGAGGGGGTGAGATGTACCCATCGCCCACGCCCTTCCCCTTATACACCCCTGGATCGGATGTGTTGATGCGCACCGGCGTGTCCCCACGCTCTGCGGGCATAGGCGATGCGCCCCTGAAGGGAGTGTGGGCGCGCACTGGTGTGTCTGAACCCGACCCGGTCGCATGTGTTGCCCTTGTCTGCTCCGTCTGCTGCGGCAGGGCGACCGTGGGTGTGAACTCGATCACGAAAGTGCCCTCCCCCAGAGTCTCTGTTTGCCAATCCCAGCAAGCAGACTCGTCGAAGACGGTGTCGCGAGTGACATGCACTCGCTTGCCCACGGGGTCATAGACGCGCCACGCCTTGGATTGCCCGTGCTCGTACCCGATGAAGACAGTGCGGAGGCTGCGGCCGTCCAGCTTCTTGAGGCCTGGGCGTGTCACCTTGGCGTGCGCAATGCAGCCGAACATACGGAAGTAGCTCACCGCCGGCTTCTCGCCGTGCCAAGCTTCCTACGGCGTCATGCCGCGCACCACTTTCGTTGGCGCACAGTTCAGCAGGTGAATGGCGGTGGTCACCGCCTCCCCCCAGAACTTGTTTGGCACAACCTTTGCCTTCAGGAGACACCGTGCCGTCCTGACGACGGTCTAATTACGGCGCTCTACGACGCCGTTCTGCTGCGGCGAGTACGGGGCAGTAAGCTGCCGGCGTACACCACGGTCGGCGCAGTATTCCCCGAACTCTGTCGAGGTGAACTCGCCGCCCCAGTCAGTTCGGAGCGCGCGCAGCTTAACGGAGGTCTCCACCTCGACGCCGGCCTGCCAGCGCTTGATTGCCGCTGGTGCCTCGTCTTTCCTGCTCAGGAGCACGATCCACATGTAGCGAGACTTTTCATCAACGAGCAGCAGGAAGTACCTTTTCCCTCCATGCGTCGGCGGCGTGACCGGGCCACATAGATCACCGTGGACCAAGTCCAGGCGATCCCCGGCCCGGAGTTTGCCTCCGTAGGGAACGGGGCGCGACGCTGCTTGCCGACAAGGTAGCTATCGGACACCTGATCGGCGTGCTCGACCAGGGGCATGTCGCGCACCATGCCGTCCTGGGCCAGCTTCCGTAGCGCGTCGAAGTTCAGGAGGCCGTAGCGGGCGTGCCAGCGCCACGCGTCCTCACCAGCCATGGCTGTTAAGCACACCGGCCGCATGATCTCCAGCTCGACTGTGTAGAGACGATTTTTCGATCTGTACACCTTGGCGATGATGTTCTCCTGACGATCGCGCACGACCATCATGCCGCTCCGCACCAGAGCGGTGCACCCCGCCTCGTCCAGCTGCCCGACGGAGATGATCGAGGTACGCAGGCGAGGTATGTAGTATACCTTTGAGAGCACGCGGTGATGCCCTCCGTGAGCGACGAAGACCACCGTTCCGCGCCCTTCGATGTCGACCACCGACCCGTCACCAAAACGCACCGTTCCGGCGACGTGGCGATCCAGCTCCGAGAAGACGGTGGAGTTGCCCGTCATGTGGTTTGATGCACCGGTGTCCAGATGCCAGAGGGGTTCCTTGGCGTCGCCGGCGGCCCCGAGGCTGACTTCAGCGCCTCCCTCGTGAAGATGCACGCGTTGATCGACGCTCGCGACCAGTTCGGGGTCGTCAGGGAGCGGTGTCACCTGTGCCATGAGGAGCGCAGGATCCTTGTCCTCTGCCGCCGCTAGGTGCGCCTCCCCGCCGCCCTCGTCCTTCGCCTTCCTGCGGCACTCGCGAGCCCAATGGCCGCTAATACCGCAGTAGCGACAGTTGACGGAGCGCTTGGGGCCACTTTTTCCGCCGGCCGGGCGGGCGGCACCCTTGCCGCGGTCACCGTGGCCCTTTCCGTGCCCTTTCTTGCCGCCGTTGGCCCCCCCGCTGGAGGACCCGCCTTGATCACCACGCCCCATCTGCGCATTCCACTCCTCCAGAGTGAACAGAAGCTTGTTGCTGCCCTCATCCTCGGCGTCCAGCTCGTACCGCTCCACGGCCGCCTTGAAACGACCGATTATTTACTCGATCGACGTCGTGTCCAGGTCGACCAAGTTGTCGATGGAGACCGCGAGCTGCAAGTACCGCTTGGGGACGATACACAACCACTTCTGGATCACGCGCTTGTTGTTGCTCGCATCTCCGAGCTCGCCGAGGCACGCGCACAACCCCGTGAGGCGCATGGCCAGATCATCAATGGACTCACTGGGTTTGTGGCGCAGCTGATCGAACTCCCCCCGCAGGGTCTGGGCCTTTGCGTCTCGGACGCGCGCGGAACCCGCGCGCATGGCGCGGATCGCCTCCCACTGCTCCTGGGAGGTCTGGTGCTTACGCAGCATGGGAAGCATCTCAGGCGGCACCGATCGGAGGATGAACTCCATCGCGCCCTTGTCGTTGCGGTACCTGTACTCATCGTTGAGATCCTCCGCGCCTAGGATCGCGCGCTACATCCCTCTCGCCTACATCCCGACCTCCATGAGAAGGCTCCACTCGGCGTAGTTCGTGCGGGTCAATGGTGGCACGTTGGCGTGACCCGACACGACAGGAGCGAACTGCCTCGCCACCGCCAGCTCGCGCCCTTGGCCGGCTGCGGCTTTTGGCGAGCCCTTGCTGCCTTCGTCGTCGGTGTCCCCCGCCTTCTTCTTGCCATCATCACCTGCCATCACAGGACCTAGCAACCTGGCTCTGATGCCACTTGTCAGACCTAAACGCTCGAGCTCACACGAGAGAGCAAGACGAAGATGTTTGTGCTGCATGCAAAACTTGCAGCTTTTCTGATCTTTTCTTTCCTTCTTATTCAGTCGTTACAGAAGCTAACAGAAACCGAAAAATAGGGCACGAACGGGTCGTGAGTGCTGCCATCCCAACGCTCCCCGCGCGTCGCCCGTGATGCGGCCATGACTGTCTCCCTGGTGCCATCCCACGATCAGATCAAGGCCGCTAAACGAGCTAACCAATCTACGCCCCAGTCGCAGCTCAGGTTATTTGCAAACTAAAGAAAACACGATAAACTCTGACGAAACTGACAGAGACTAACCTACACTAGAATCTGACGAAACTGAAAGTGCAGCAGCAGCTGGTTAACTAACATCCATGACCTCTCCCTATCGTGCAGATTATGCCCACAAAATTTTGCTTCGGCTCCAGCCGGGAACTCAGGCGCACATCAATCGACTACTCCACTTTACAGGCTCCCTGTACTTGGCTCCGATGATACCAAGTAGAGACTCACAGCCAGACACATGAAGACCACCAGCGATTTGCCGCTAACAGGCTAGCTCCTCTACGACTGCTTGGGATCGAAGCATCCATGCAATCTGCACGTTGGATCAAACCATAAAGAGAAATTTGGTGGAATATCAAGTGTGAGTTCCCCGCATCTACTCTTCTTTTAGCTATTTCGGTGCCTTCCTGGGAGTGTATGATCTAAATGGTCTGATGCTTTGTACGAGAACAAGCCTGATATGATTTGGCTTTGTTCAATGTTTCCATTAGACTTAGTTGTTTCTCCCCTGAATTGAGACGAGACGACTCTGTTAACAATGTTGTAGCAAATAATTTGCGGCTGTTCAAGGTTTTGAATGGTTTGATTACTGGAGTTCTTATTATTTTCCTACTAGGCACGTATGGATATCCTATGCTTTTGTTTTTTTACCCCGTGCCTTGAATTGATAAAGTACAGAGCCTGGTGAGCACTAATGACCAAGGATACCACAAGAGAAAAAAGTTACAACAAGATTGTACTGCATAGCGGGAAAGTTCAGTAAGATATATACTATCTCCATGCTCATGGTTTCTTGAGCATGGTCTATACTTTGTTATTCTCTTTCCAACGAAATTAGTTTTACAAGAGCCCAAAAAAGATATATAGACTTCCATATAAATAATACATTGTCGAATTGTTGTCTGTTGATTGCGGCTTGCAGTCATTTTTTTGAAAGTTCGCCAAGAAACCGGCAAAACAACAGAGATGCGAGGTTCTGAAATCCTAACAGGGGAGCAGGAGTCAGGTGCCACACACGGCGATCTATGGCAACACGGCAAAACGCTGCAGTCATTTTATAAAAGCTAAATATACTGCAACATTCTATGTATGCATTATATATATCGTTTTAAATAATTTGTTGGCATGCATACTGCCGACATTATCTGTTCTTACGTAGTAGCCATGCATTTGTACAAACAATCCATGTAAACATGATTTTGTCCGATTGATTCTGTTTCACGACAATAAAGTATGTTTCCTTGCCGTGTAATTCTTTTCCGGCAATTGGTAACTGTTATTTTGTTTGAAGGTAACTAAATTTCTGCTCATTTCGAAAAAGGTTAAGATGAATTCTATTGTCGTGAGGGTTCATGATTGCAGGAGAAGCAATTGATATCGTAATTGTGACATACCAGTGCACTATTCTATATTGAGCTTGCTTTTCTTCATGCACAATTGTTCTACTCTCCCAAAAGTTCTGTTGGGTTGGCAAAAGTGGTACTTAGACTTGGTTTACCAAATTTTTTTAGCTGTGACTGTGAAGTTATGTTGAGAAATGAGAATTAGGCAAACAAGGAAGTGGTTATTTTCTAAATGATGTTACATATGTAGCTCTTTGATTCCCACAACAATGAGCCATAAAGGCCTTTCATACTGTTTTGACACCATTTCTTATTCCAAATATTTCGCATAAGGTGTTGACTTGAAGAACTAAAATCGTTTTTTTAATCATGTAACAATATTGGATGAAGATGCCCCAAAAATTTAATCTGTTAACAAGAAGTTTAACTTACTCTGCTCAAGATAGATAATTGAGATTCCTCCTTATAGGTGCAGGCAAAATCGCCACAACCGAATTATGAAACTCATTTGAGTTCTGAAGCTATGCCCAGACTACACGGTTTTTAATCTGAAACCTACAACTATATGGAACTTAATGTCAATAATTTCAATATCAGTTTTTTTGCATAACTTTCCTGTTCCTTGAGTAAGCTCAGTACATATATACATAAATGGTGTCACTGAACTGATTTTGTGCACCTTGGTGCATGCACACTCGCTTGATTAAAATAATCAAAACCATCATGTCTAATATTTTAAACAAAAAGGGTCAATATTATGGGATATATGAGCACAAATATTTGAGTTAAATTATTTCTAGCCCGTGCAGTTGCACGGGTTGATGACTAGTTGTATTAACCGGAAACTTGATACATGTGTGGATACATAGACAAAATACGGTGTCCCTAGTAAGCCTCTACTAAACTAGATCGTTAATCAAAGATGGTTAAGTTTCCTAACCCTAGACATGTGTTGTCATTTGATGAACGGGATCATATCATTAGGATAATGATGTGATGGACAATACCCATCCATTAGCTTAGCATTATGATCGTTCAGTTTTATTGCTATTGCTTTCTTCATGTCAAATACATATTCCTTCGACTATGAGATTATGCGACTCTCGGATACTGGAGGAATGCCTTGTGTGCTATCAAACATCACAACATAACTGGGTGATCATAAGGATGCTCTATAGGTATCTCCAAAGGTGTTTGTTGAGTTGGCATAGATCGAGATTAGTATTTGTCACTCCGCGTATCGGAGAGGTATCTCTGGGCCCTCTCGGTAATACACATCATAAGAAGCCTTGCAAGCAAAGTGACTAATGAGTTACTTGCAGGATGATGTATTACGTAACGAGTAAAGAGACTTGCCAGTAAAGATACCGACGATCGAATCTCGGGAAAGTAACATACCGATGGACAAAGGGAATAACGTATGTTGTCATAACGGTTCGACCGACAAAGATCTTCGTAGAATATGTGGCAGCCAATATGAGCATCCAAGTTCCGCTATTGGTTATTGTCCGAAGAGGTGTCTCGGTCATGTCTACATAGTTCTCGAACCCATAGAGTCCGCACGCTTAACGTTTGATGACGATATAGTATTATATGAGTTATGTGATTTGGTGACCGAATGTTCTTCAGAGTCCCGAATGTGATCACGGACATGACGAGGAGTCTCAAAATGGTCGAGAGGTAAAGATTGATATATAGGACGATGGTATTCAGAACCAGAAGTGTTCCGGAGGGTAGCGGGTACATATCGGGTCACCAGAAGGGGTTCCAGGCTGCCCTGTCAAAAGATATGGGCCTAATGGGCCAAGAGGGGAACACACCAGCCAACAGGGGCTGATGCGCCCCCATCTGGGCCGAACCAGAGGAGAAGGAAAGAGGGGAAGGGAGAAGGAAAGGGGGGGGGATTCGGCCTCCCCCTTCCTTCCGTCCTCCCTCCTTTCCTTCCCCATCCGGAAAATAAGGAAGGGGGGCGGCTGGCCTAGGAGGAACCCAAGTAGGATTCGGTCCTACTTGGGGCGCCTCTTGGCCTCTCCCCTCTCCCTCCAACCTATATATATATATAGGGATTGACTATTCGTCACCATGGGTGAGGAATAGTTATTCCTCACTGATACGTCTCCAACGTATCTACTTTTCCAAACACTTTTGCCCTTGTTTTGGACTCTAACTTGCATGATTTGAATGGAACTAACCCGGACTGACGCTGTTTTCAGCAGAACGGCCATGGTGTTATTTTTTAGTAGAAATAATAGTTTTGGAATGACCTGAAAATCCACGGAGACACGTTTTGGAATTAATAAAAAATTGTGGCGAAAGAATCAACGTCAGGGGCCCCACACCCTATCCAAAAGGGTGCAGGGCGCCCCCTCGGGGCGCGCCCCCTGCATCGTGGCTGCCCTGGAACTCCACCGACCTCAACCCCAACTCCATATAATCACTTTCGGGGAGAAAAAAATAAGAGAGAAGGATTCATCGCGTTTTACGATACGAAGCCGCCGCCAAGCCCTAATCTTCCTCGGGAGGGCTCTGGAGTCCGTTTGGGGCTGCGGAGAGGGGAATCCGTCGCCATCGTCCTCATCAACCATCATCCATCACCAATTTCATGATGCTCACCGCCGTGCGTGAGTAATCCCATCGTAGGCTTTCTGGACGGTGATGGGTTGGATGAGATTTATCATGTAATCGAGTTAGTTTTGTTAGGGTTTGCTCCATAGTATCCATTATGTTCTAAGATTGATGTTGCTATGACTTTGCTATGCTTAACGCTTGTCACTAGGGCCTGAGTGCCATTATTTCAGATCTGAACCTATTATGTTTTCATGAATATATATAAGTTCTTGGTCCTATCTTGCAAGTCAATAGTCACCTACTATGTGTTATGATCCGGCAACCCTGAAGTGACAATAATTGGGACCACTCCCGGTGATGACCGTAGTTTGAGGAGTTCATGTATTCACTAAGTGTTAATGCATTGGTCTGGTACTCTACTAAAAGGAGGCCTTAATATCCCTTAGTTTCCAATAGGACCCTGCTGCCACGGGAGGGTAGAACAAAAGACTTCATGCAAGTTCTTTTCCACAAGCACGTATGACTATATTCGGAATACATGCCTACATTACATTGATGAACTAGAGCTATCTGTGTCACCCTATGTTATAACTGTTGCATGAGGAATCACATTTGACATAATTATCCATCATTGATCCGTTGCCTATGAGCTTTTCACATATTGTTCTTTGCCTAGTTACTTTTTCGTTGCCACTGTTACGATTGCGACAAAACTGCTACTGTTACTTTTGCCACCATTACCGTTACTTCCATACTACTTTGCTACTAGATACTTTGCTACAGATATTAAGTCTTTCATGTGTGATTGAATTGACAACTTAGCTGCTAATACTTGAGAATATTCTTTGGCCCACCTTGTGTCGAATCAATAAATTTGGGTTGAATACTCTACCCTCGAAAACTGTTGCGATCCCCTATACTTGTGCGTTATCAAGACTATTTTCTGGCGCCGTTGCCGGGGATCATAGCTCTATTCTTTGAGTCTTGGGATTTATATCTGCTGATCACCATGAGGAACTTGAAAGATGAAAGAACCAAGATTTTTCCGTCAACTATGAGGGGAGGTAAGGAACTGCCATCTAGCTCTACACTTGATTCACCTTTTGTTATGAGTAAATTTGCGACACCTACACCTGCTATTGATGCTGATATGTCGCATGTTATTGATGATGCCACTTCTGCTACGCATGGTGCTTATTATGAAACTACTTCTATGCTTGATAATACTGTGCCATTAGGTTAATTTGTTGATGAACAACTTTCTAGGGTTAGAGAGAATGAAATTATTGAAACTGATAATATTGATGAAAGTGATGATGAAGATTCTCCCGCTAGATATGAATTGCCTGATGTGCTGGAGGGTTATGTTATGGATGAAGAAACTACTAGACACCTTTTTGCTTGCAAAGATAGATATGATCTTAAGAAACTGTTAGCTAAGCTAGAAGAAAAGTCTCTGAATGCTAGCATGAAATATGACCCTACTTTTGCTACTTCACGTATCTGTATTTCTGATAAGGATTATGATTTCTCTGTCGATCCTGAGTTAATTACTTTGTTTGAATCTGATCCTTTTTATGGCTATGAATCTGAAACTGTTGTGGTACATCTTACTAAGTTGAATGATATAGCCATCCTATGTACTCATTAGGAAAAAAATTCATTATTACTATATCCTTAGTTATTTTCGTTCTCATTAATTGGTGATGCTAAAATATGGTTTAATTCTCTTGCTCCTGGTGGTGTGTGTAGTCCCCAGGATATGACTTATTACTTCTCTGCTAAATATTTCCCTGCTCATAAGAAACAAGCTACCTTAAGGGAAATATATAATTTTGTGCAAATTGAAGAAGAGAGTCTCCCAGAAGCTTGGGGGAGGCTTCTCGAATTACTTAATGCTTTGCCTGATCATCCTCTCAAGAAAAATGAAATACTTTATATCTTTTATAATGGACTAACCAAGCTTCCAGAGACCACCTGGATAGTTGTGCTGGTTGTGTTTTCAGGGAAAGAACTGTTAAGCAAGCTGAGTTGCTATTATATAATATATTGAGCAATGATAATGATTTGACACTTCCTACACGAACTCCTAAGCCAACTCCGAAGAAAAGGGGTATACTATTTCTCAGTCCTGAAGATATGGAAGAGGCAAAGAAATCTATGAAATAAAGAGGTATTAAAGCTGAAGATGTTAAGAATTTACCACCTATTGAAGAAATACATGGTCTTGATAACCCGACACAGGTAGTTAATGTAAATTCTCTCTATAGATTTGATGAAGGTGATATCCCTTATTATAAGTCTGCTAGACAATGCTTGGATGAGTTTGATAATTTTATTGTTAAACAAGAAAACTTCAATGCTTATGTTGGTAGATAATTGAAACATAATGCTTATATGATTGAACACTTGAGTGATTATATGTCCAGAGTTAAAGGTGACCTTAAGCTTATTAGCAAACATGCATCCGTGGTCACCACTCAAGTAGAACAAGTACTTAAAGCACAAGATGATTTTCTCAATGAATTAAATAATAAGAACAATGACAATGCTGTTAGAGTTATGACTAGAGGTGGTAGAATGACTCAGGAACCTTTGTATCCTGAGGGCTATCCTAAGAGAGTTGAGCAAGATTCTCACAGAAATAATGTTGATGCACCTAGTCCTTCTAAGAAAAATAAAAATAAAAATAAAAATGACAAGACTTTGCATGCTTCTAGTGAACCTATTATAGACACACCTAAGAATCCCAATGATATTTATTTTTCTGATGCTGAAAGACAATCTGGTAATGAACATGAACCCAGTAATAGCGTTAATGATGATGTTCATGTTGTTACTCAACCTAGTAATAATAATGATGTAGAAATTGAACCTACTGTTGATCTTGATAACCCACAATCAAGGAATCAACGTTATGATAAGAGAGACTTTGTTGCTAGAAAGCACGATACAGAAAAAGGAGCATGGGTTCAGAAACCCATGCCTTTTCCTCCTAAACCATCCAAGAAAAAGGATGATGAGGATTTTGAGCGCTTTGCTGAAATGATTAGACCCATCTTTTTGCGTGTGCGTTTGACTGATATGCTTAAAATGAATCCTTATGCTAAGTATATGAAAGATATTGTTACAAATAAAAGAAAGATATCGGAAGCTGAAATTTCCACCATGCTTGCTAATTATACTTTTAAGGGTGGAATGCCAAAGAAACTTGGAGATCCAGGAGTACCAACTATACCATGCTCCATTAAAAGAAACTATGTTAAAACTGCTTTATGTGATCTTGGAGCCGGTGTTAGTGTTATGCCTCTCTCTTTATATCGTAGACTTGATTTGAATAAGTTGACACCTACTGAAATCTCTTTGCAAATGGCCGATAAATCAACTGCTAACCCATCGGTATTTGTGAGGTTGTGCCCGTTGTGGTTGCAAACGTTACTATTTTAACGGACTTTGTTATTCTTGATATTCCCGAGGACGACAGTATGTTGATTATCCTTGGTAGACCCTTTTTGAATACTGCAGGGGCTTTTATTGATTGCAACAAAGGCAATGTCACTTCTCATGTTAATGGTAATGAGCATATGGTACACTTTCCGAGGAAACAACCTCAAGTTCATAGTATAAATTCTACTGGAAAATTTTCAACGATTACTATTGGAGGTTTTGAATTCCCTCTTCCTACTGTCAAAAACAAATATCACATTCTTATTGTTGTGGACATGCATATCCCCGTCGAGGTAACCTAGTGTTATTCGAAAATTCGCTGGTTTTATGTTATTCGGAAGAAGTTTGTTAACAAGACTTGATCAACCTTGTTAGTGGATTCCTTTTGATGAGGATGAGATGGATGAACTTAGAAAGCACAACTCTCTATACACTCCATTTACTTTCTGTTATTTAGATGAAATAAAGCAAAAATAGTATTTTTCTGTCTATTTTATTAGTTATCCTTGCAATGAAAATATACCTCGAAAATACAAGTTCTCCAAATGCCCTGAAAATGAAGTATGATTTTTTTGTAGAATATTTAAGAATTTCTGGCACTCAGAACACACCAAGGGGACCCACCTTTTGGCCACGAGGGCACAGGGCGCGCCCACCCCCCGGGGCATGCCCCCCTGCATCATGGGCCCCACGTGGAGCCCCTCCACTTATTCCAGCACCTGCTCACTTCGTCTTCCTCCAGAAAAAATCCTCCGATAGCTCAAACCCGTGTTGTAGCTCATCTTGCTGCCGTTTTCGATCTCCTTGCTCAAAGCTCCATTCACAAAACTGTTTCAAGGGATAGTTCTTCGGTATGCGACTCCTCAAATGGAACAATTAGTTTTTGTTCTAGTGCTTTATTTATTGCAAATTTTTGCTGCTGAGGTGACCCTGTTCTTGAGCTTGCATGTCAAATTTATATGGTCCAAAGTAGTTCTAATACATGATATAGCCTCTAGGCACTTGTGGGAGTAGTTGCTATCAATCTTGTTGAGTTTGGTTCACTTTTATTTTTGAGTCACTAAAAGATTTCAGAGGAAGAAACATGTATAGGAAAATGTACCAAGGTGGTTCCTCAAGAAAGCAAGAACCAAGGCTCGCGATACGTGAGCTGGACGATGAACCACCAAGGGAAGCTCAAGTGCGGTCTTGTGAATGGCCGTCAGAAGAGTTTATGGTCCAAGCAGGCTTCAAGGATGAATTTGATGCATATGTGCGTAATGCTGATCTTGAGGACTTCGTGTCACATAAGTGCCGATAGTAGCACTACCTCACTGATTACTTTGTGAGAAGGTTTAAATTTTCATCCTCGTGCAATTCTCACACTGTTTTACTTGATCTTTATGATAAATCATATACCATGGACCTAGAAGATTATAATACTGCTTGTAAAATCCCGTAGTGGGGCAATGTTAGTGAACCTCGCAAATCTGAATATGAAGACTTTCTTGCTAGTATCACTGTCGGAGAAACTAGAGATATCGCACAAGCTACCATAGGGAGCATCCATTTCCCTTCCATACATTATTTTGCTCTCTTTATAGGTAGATGCATTAATCGTAAAGATGAGGTTTGTCACATGTGTGTTCCGGATCTCAATGTCCTCAAGAGTGCGGTATTAGGTGATAAACAATATAACTTGTGGGCCATTGTTGCACGGAGGTTGCATCTTAATGGTACAAGTGGAGATTTGTTTGGTGGAATTTATGCAACTCGTGTAGCTAATTATCTTGGTGTACCCATACATGGAAATGATACGGAGTTGCCACATGCCTACCTAGATTATAGTGCTATGGTTCGCCATCAGTTTCTTGAGAGAAATGAACAGTTCCTCCAGTACCGTTTAATCTTTGACAGACGGCGTACTGACGATGTTGCTCTCCCTGCTCCTACTTTCTTTAACTTTCAAGAAAAAAGGAGATTTTTTATAACCAGGGAGGAGGCGAACGAGTATGAGAGGAGGACAGAGGCAGCTTGCCTCCAAGCTGCAGCTCTTCAGGCAGTAGCTGCTGCATCTCAGTACAACCCCAACTACGACTTTGGATTTCCGCCAGGCCAGCCATGGCCATAGACCAAATTAAGCCAAAAGCCTGAGCTTGGAAGAGTACGTATTTCTCACTGACATTACATTCATGTTCACACACTCATTCTAGTTGTCGGTGCTCATACATTTTCATTGTACTATCCATGCTAGTTTATTTTCTTTTCTTGCTTTCTTCTTGTGTGTTTGAAAAACCTTAAGAAAAACCAAAAAAAATTAGTTATAGCTTTTAGCTAGTTTACTTTTCATGCTTGTATTAGTAATTAAAAGAAAACCCAAAAACATTTCTCGCTCTTCTTTTGCTTATTGGGATCTTTCCCGTCTAAATAGTTTTATTTCTTTTCTTTTCTTTGGGGGTCGAGAGGAGAAGACCACGGTGAAAATATTGAGTGGCTCTCATATGCAGTATTGTTGATCTAACCAAGAGCTCATATTACCTTGTCTTCTCCTTTGTATTAAATTCTTGCAGATTCCAGCTTAGTCCAATGCACATGCACTACTATTATTATTATCCACAACGTTCGGTCATGCGAGTGAAAGGCAATAATGACGATATATGATGGACTGATTGAGATGAGAGAAGCTGGTATGAACTCGACCTATTTTGTTTTTGTAAATATGATTAGTCCATCGTTCCTGATTCAACCTATTATGAATGAAACAAGTT
Organism: Aegilops bicornis; assembly: GCA_021605145.1. Lineage (NCBI taxonomy): Eukaryota > Viridiplantae > Streptophyta > Magnoliopsida > Poales > Poaceae > Aegilops > Aegilops bicornis. Next base: position 855,490,653 of record CM038670.1, on the reverse strand, counting down.
TGCAATGACAATTAGAGATTATAGTTGCTCATGCCATGCTTAATTAACTAGGAGTTTATAATGGTTTACCTTGCGTGCCAACATGCTATTAAAATGGTTGTGATGTGGTATGATAGGATGGTATCCACCTTTGAATGATTCGAGTGGCTTGACTTGGCACATGTTCATGCATAGTCTCCACGATATTTATGTTCATGGTGATTTATATCCTACTCATGCTTGCACTCATTGTTGGTTAATATTAATGCATGTTCATGAGTGTTGTCGCTCTCTAGTTGGTCACTTCCCAGTCTCTTTCTAGCCTTCACTTGTACTAAGCGGAAATATTGCTTGTGCATCCACTTCTATAAACCCCAAAGTTATTCCGTATGAGTCCACCATACCTTCCTACTGTCGTGACCGGTTTCACGGGTATTAAATTCTAGAAAATGGCCGTTGTGCTCACCAGCCCCAGGATTACTGTTAGCTGATGAGGCACCAACTTGATACAGAAATTCCAAGCAAAATTACAAAATATGCAGTACAAGACCATTCTGTCCTGTGAGTACAACAAATGGTTTCTAGTGGTTGATGGCGGAAGCGGTTTGTGGATCATCAGCGTCTATGGGACTCCATTTTCCACAGGAACAGCTGACCAGGATAACTCCTATCTTCGCGAGGCTGCTATCACCATTGCGTAGGTTCCGGGGCTGTCATCGCAAGGCTCCTCTCCACGCAAGAAATCCGGCCAAGACAATAGCCAGGGACAAGCCAGTGAGTACTTTGAATGTACTCGCAAACATTATGAACACATGTATAATATAGCAACCGATAATCATGCTCTGAAAATATTCTATGATCACAACGTCAGTCATAAAAAATAAAATCCCTGATGCGTGCAAGCAGGTTATTAATATGTAACAATGAATATGTAATAACAGAGTAGGAATAAAATGCACCATTTGGATGTCTGAAGCGACGTCTCGAATTGATGGTAAATAACAAGCATGCCTCAGTCGGGCGTCTGAGCGACACCACATAAAGGGCTTATAAGGTAAACTAAATAACAAGCATGCCACAGTCGGGCGTCTCAGCAACACCACATAAAGGGCTTATAAAGTAAATAAATCACAAGCATGCCACAGTCGGGTGTCTCAGCGACACCACATAAAGGGCTTATAAGGTAAACTAAATAACAAGCATGCCACAGTCAGGCGTCTCAGCGACACCACATAAAGGGCTTATAAATAATCGCCGTGAATATCCAGGAGGTAGAATCATCGCAGGGATACTAGAAAATTCAAATAATATAACGGGTTAGTCCATAACAAAATAATAATCATGGTCCTCACAAGTCACAAGTCATGATCCCAGTTCTGGTTTAACAGTTTCTCCTCCGAAGACCGACACTAAGACCAACCCTTGACCCATCCCAGACAATAGTCCTTTACCATGGACACGGCTATTCGAATAGGTTTAAACTGTGCAGAGGGTGTACTCTTTACCCACAAGTAACGGATTCCTTTAGGCCATCGGGACTAATTCCATCTACGGCCTTTTAGTTGAAAACACACCTAACTTGCACACACCAGCTTAACTTACCGGTGTCTGGAATCACCCACGACGCCTGTCAAGCAAAACACTAAGTGGGGAGGCTACAACCTCGCGTAGCATGGGATCAAATTTACATCGCGCACTCTAAGGGGTGGCCTCCCCTCTCGGTCTCAACCGGAAACACCCATGCCCCCGGACCAGGTGGCTCGCCACTGCTACAACCGGTATCTTCCACCATGGCCTCTACATGCGGTGTGTGCTAGAAAGGGGTTGACGACTTCTTGAACTGCACCCTACTTGTTGTAGAGACAAGTGGTAGTAGAAGCAAGTATGGGGTTCTTTGGAACAAGACTCGATCTATGGTCGACTCAGGAGGTTTAAGTATTCCCTGCATGATTAGCATAACAAATATATTTCATCCAACAGTCAGAATCACCACTCATCATACCCCTCATACCATGCTGGACACACTCGTCTCGACGAGGAACTAGGGACAAGCTTGGGTCTACCCAAGACAGAGACTTTCCCGTTTTCCTTCCGGTAGGCACGAAAGGCATACGAGGATGATCATTATCATAAGCATGTCCATGTTCAACAGCAAGAAAATTTCCAATAAGCATTCATGCAAATGATCACATCACCACATAAAATAATGAGTTCTACGTATTGAGGTGGTGTCATAATCGTGTCAAACAATGCACGCAAAATATTATGCCAGGGTTCAGAATGCTTGCCTTCAAGGTGTGGAAAGGCAGGGTGCACTCCAAAACTTTTGAAAGCTTTCTCCTCTCTCCAAAAATCCTATTTAAAAATATTTTTGAATCAATATATAGTTTCAAAAACAGTACCAAAAGTTGGCTGAATTTTTTTGAAATAAATCTTAAAATAAACTAGACAAAATTTGATGAAGGTAGGAAAAAGAATCAACTCATTTGGAATTATAATTAAAAAGTTATAGGCAGTCAAAGTTGTGGTCAAAATCTGTTTTTAAAAATTAAACAGAAAAAGAAAAACGTTTCGATTACCGACCACGTCGAAGGCGTATTTTGGATTTACGCTACCACTTACTCCAGCGTGGACGGTGCGTGGGTCACTGACAGTGGGCCCGCCTGGCCCACAGGTCAGGTTTGACTAGTCAACCTCCCCCTCTTCCTCTGCCCGAGCGAGGGGGGGGGGGCTCCGACGATGCTCGCCGGCGAACGGCGGCACCGTTCGGGAATCCGAGGCCATCTGCAGGCTCAGGGGGTCAAGGCGGTTCTATCGATGGTCGACTTGCTGGCGGGGACGGAGGGAGTGGCCGGCGGCGAGCTTCGCGGCGGCCGGTGGCTTCAGTGGCAAAGTGGATTTGGGGCTACGGTGGCTTTCCGTCATAGCTGGGGGTCTGGGCGGCTCCGCAAGATGAAGTGGAGTCGTTTGGTGGCGTTGGGAGGGCCGGGGAGGCTCTGGTTGTGCCGAACGGAGCCGGGAGGCGGCGGTGGCCGAACTGGCCGGAGTCGGGGAAGACGGCCTCTTCCTCTTCAATTGACGGCAACGGGGGCACTAGGAGGACGGTGTGAGGCTGCCCGAGTGCTCGGAGGAGCTCGGGGCTCCTTAAATAGGCGAGTCAAGGCGGTTCCGCGGCGGCCGGGGATAAGTTCACCGGCGAACCGCCTCTCTGTACGGTAGGGTGTCGTGGCGGCGATGAGAGCTACAGGACGCGCTTGTGGATGAGTCTGAGCTGCCCCAGGGGCAAGTGGCGAGCGGGAGAGGCTCGGGCAGCGCCGACCTGAGCAGGGGCTATCGGGCGGCCGTGGCGGCTAGCTCCTGGCTTGCCGGAGACGTGGCGAGGGGCTGCTTGGCGTGTTCTGGTGAGAGGGAGAGTGTGTGGCACGGCTCTGCAGTGTGGGCAAAACCAGGGGCGCTGACAGCGGCTCTCGGGCAGCACGTGCAAAACGCGTGCTCTGCTCGTGCCTAGAGCACGCACGGGACATGCTCGACAAAATGCCAGGGCATGCTAGAGGTCTCGGGTGAGGTTGGGGTTTAACAGAACTAGGTTAAAGTAATCTAGAGGCTTAGTGGACAGGTTAGTTTTCCCAGAGGTGCAAGGTCATAGTGCAATGACAAAAGTCATGTCAAAGCTGTTCATGCACTCAAGGTATTTGACAAAATGCCACAGGCACCTAGGCAGTTCTTGGAGTGGTCATAGTCTCCAGATTAGTGCCTCTTTGGGTGCAAAAGAGAGTCGTAAGGTCATTTGGGCAAAAGAAGAAACTTTGCTAGTGCAAGTTTTGCAAATCTTCAGTTCTGGACAGAAGGTAAATGGCATCAATGGATGGACCAAAAATCTCCCAATGGGTCGAATCTCCTGGACTTAAGGGTTTGGCAAGGTGTGCTACAAGTAGGAGAAAGCTCATGGGTAGAGGAGCAAGTTAGAAGATGGTTGCAGTACAAATCACCAAGTTGCACCAGAATGAAGATGAGGATGATTCACTCAAATCTTTCAAATAACACCCCTGGAATTTTGCATAAAGTTGAATAATATGCTTCCACTGACATCCCAAAATTTTGGTAGAAGTTTTAAAGAAATATTTAAATAGGCTGTAGTGCAAAAGTGAGTTTTGGCCAGATTTGAAAACTTGGTGTAGAACTCAAAATATTCAATGAAAGGAATATATTTTTGCATAAAAGTGGTTTGGTGGCATCACATGACATCTCCAAATTTTGGTGGAATTTTTGAATGAATTTATAAAAGGGTTGCAGTGCAAATGGGACCCTAAACTTATGAAAAACCAATAAAGCTCAGGAAAAAAATTATATAGATAAACCCAATGATAAAAGGATTGTTTTTATTTGAGAGGTTAAATGAGTCCAATAATGATTGAAAAGTTTTCACTAGGGGTAAAAACTCCATAAAAATAAAGGGAAGAAAGGTTCTGAAATCAAAAGAAAATCCAGAAAACCAAAGTTTAAGTTTCCTGGAAAAAATTTAATTAATAAAACAAAGTTAAATTTTTTTCGGGTGTTACACCTACATGTGTTATTTACCTGCCGTTCCAAGTAAGTTTGTATGTGTCAAATTCTAAAACTTCAAATGAAATTTTGTTTTGTATGCTTGAATAGCTCATGTATCAACTAGGGTTGTCTATATCTTCCATGCTAGGTGGGTTATTCTCACGATGAGTGGGCTCCGCTCATCATTCATGAGAAAATGGCCGGTAACTGGGATGCCCAGTCCCATGCTCAAATCAAATCAAAATAATTGCAAATAAAACTCCCCCAGGATTGTTGTTTGTTGGATGGCACCCGTTGTTTTGGGCCAGCCATGGATTGATGTTTGTTGGTGGTGGGGGAGTATAAACTTTACCATTCTGTTTGGGAACCGCCTATAATGTATGTAGCATGGAAGACATCGAGATCTCTCGGTTGTTATGTTGAAAATGAAAGTATGCCGCTCAAAATATTATTTATGTCTGTTTCAAAACTCGAGCTTTGGCGCCTCTGCAAATCCCTGCTTTCCTCTGCGAAGGACCTATCCATTTACTTTTATGTTGAGTCATCATCCTATTATTAAAAAGCACCAGTTGGAGAGCACCGCTGTCATTTGCATGCATTGCTATTAATTTACATTGAGTATGACTGTGACTAGATCTCTTTTACCATGAATTACAATGTCTAGTCAGTTCTTGATCTTCAGGGGTGCTCTGCATTTATGTTTTGTAGTCTCAGAAAGGGCTAGTGTGATACCATCTTGTTATATCACATTATGATTGTTTTGAGAAAGTGCTGTCAACCGAGTTTTATTATTATTGCTCGCTAGTTGATTATGCCATTGATATGAGTAAACATGAGACCTAAAAGTTATTCTGAATATGGTTAGTTCATAATCTTTGCTGAAAACTTGAATGCTGGCTTTACATATTTGCAACAACAAGATCAAACAGAGTTTGTAAAAGTTTTTCTTTATCACTTTCAGTTTGTCAACTTAATTGCTTGAGGACAAGCAAAGGTATAAGCTTGGGGGAGTTGATACGTCTCCAACGTATTTACTTTTCCAAACACTTTTGCCCTTGGTTTGGACACTAACTTGCATGATTTGAATGGAACTAACCCTGACTGACGCTATTTTCAGTAGAACTCCCATGGTGTTATTTTTGTTTAGAAATAAAAGTTCTCGGAATGACCAGAAAATCCACGGAGACACTTTTTGGAATTAGTAAAAAATATTGGCAAAAGAATCAACGTCAAGGGTCCCACACCCTGTCCACAAGGGTGTAGGGGGCGCGCCCCCTGGGGCGTGCCCCTGCCTCCTGGGCCCCCCTGGAACTCCACCGACCTCAATCCCAACTCCATATATTCACATTTGGAGAGAAAAAAAAATCAGGGAGAAGGATTCATCGCATTTTATGATACGGAGCCGCCGCCAAGCCCTAATCTTCCTCGGGAGGGCTGATCTGGAGTCCGTTCGGGGCTCCGGAGAGGGGAATCCATCGCCATCGTCATCATCAACCATCCTCCATCACCAGTTTCATGATGCTCACCGTCGTGCATGAGTAATTCCATCGTAGGCTTGCTGGACGATGATGGGTTGGATGAGATTTATCATGTAATCGAATTAGTTTTGTTAGGGTTTGATCCCTAGTATCCATTATGTTCTAAGATTGTTGTTGCTATGACTTTGCTATGCTTAATGCTTGTCACTAGGGCCCGAGTGCCATGATTTTAGATCTGAACCTATTGTGTTTTCATGAATATATATGAGTTCTTGATCCTATCTTGCAAGTCAATAGTCACCTAGTATGTGTCATGAAAACATCATGGCAGATGTCCTAGCGTGAGGACTTAGTCGTGAGGCCAACGCATCTATGTGGTAGCTTGAGATGGGTTGATCGGGACGAGAGATGCGAGGCGGATCAACACACAACACAAGGATTTACACAGCTTCGGGCCCCCGGAAACATCATCCGGTAATAGCCCTACATGCTGTTTGTGGATAGGTCTCATTATGCTCATGAGGGAGACGCCGCATAACCGGCTCTCCTCTAGTTGTATCTAGCCTTAACGATTATTTTCCTCCTATCTCCTCTTGGGGTGCCCCGCCCCTCCTTATATAAGTTGAAGGGGCGGGTTACATGTAGAGTCAAACTCGGATTAGGACTTAACCTATTTTGACGTCTTACAATGGGCTTCTCACCATGGGCTTCTTAACATCTTGGGCTTCTTAAGGTAAGCTGGCTTACAATACGGCTTACAATCTGACTTACAATCTATCTGGCTTAAATGCCTGGCTTAACTATCTGCTGGCTTACCATGCTTACCTGTCCGCCGGCTTAACCTGCTTAACTGTCCGCCGGGTCGCCAATGAAACACCAAGTCCCAGCCAGGTCATATCTCTGGCCGGTTCACAGCGTGGGGTATATCCCCGACATTAGCCCCCAGTTTAATTTGGATTCATCCATGTTAAAATGAACTTGTAAATCAAACACAAGAACAATTTTGACAGATTATGCTCCGGGTTAAGAACTCTTGTAAGCCGACACCTGATCATCCTTAACTCCTTGGTATTTCCTTCTTCTAGAAAGTCCGGGTCAATAGGCCAGCTTCATAATCAATTTGCTGACATTGGTTTCTCACAGAAAAAGCATTGGTCATGAAATACTCATTTGATTTTCAGCCAGCTTGAAGATGTAGAACTTGCCGGTTTATCATTGCCAAAATATCCTGGTTTGTAAATATTGATAGCAGCGGGTAATAATTGTTGTTAACATCAAACTTGAAAATGTACCTCCCTTATATGCATATCACTTGTAGCCCCCAAGTCTTAAGAAGGTAGCGTAGTAACAACTTAAGACTTGCTTCAATATAAAAGTTGCAACCTTGAAGAAACCCAAGTTGTTCATCTCAGTCAATAGTCAAAATGAATATGCCACATATGTAGCCCCCAAGTGCCGAGTTGTCATGCTTGCAGCAACCTGGGACTTGTAATTGCCTTATGCTCATAAAAACTTCAACCAGTGTAGCCCCCAAGGGCCAGGTCATTATAGAATAATGAGCAGGGACTTTGTAGATATAATCATGTAGACTTGAAAGGCAACGTGTAACCCCCAAGAGCCGGCTCAGTAAGATAATACTGAGCCGGGACTTTGTATATAATTCATTGATAATAACATCATATAATGCAATCTCCACCATGGGGCTTGAACCCACGTCCACCAGGTTAAGAGCTTTGAACTCTACCAACTGAGTAGTGGACCTTTCAATATAATGCAATCTCCACCATGGGGCTTGAACCCACGTCCACCAGGTTAAGAGCTTTGAACTCTACCAACTGAGTAGTGGACCTTTCAATATAATGCAATCTCCACCATGGGGCTTGAACCCACGTCCACAAGGTTAATAGCTTTGAATGTGTAAGCCCCAAGGGCCAACTCATTACAATGGGATGAGTCGGGTCTTCAATAAGTTGAGGAAACAATGACTTTGCATTAGCCACCAAGTGCCATGGTGCATGCTGGCAGTGACATGGGACCTGCATATTTGATGTAATTTCAACTTGAATAATGTAGCCCCCAAATGCCGTGTTGTAAGCCTGCAGCGACTCGGGACTATTCCCTCTATTGTAAAATAAATCTTATCCATTGATAAAATAATAGCCATTGCGCTGAAGCAACTTTGAAGACCTCCATCATAATATCGGTTATTGATAACCATAATAAAAATCCAGCCATGTTGGCTATTAAAGATGTGAATAAAATAATCCGGTTTCAAAACCGGTTCCTGTGATATGTGATTAAACTGCCAGCTTACCATATAAATGCAGTAAGGGTGATAACCTAAAACTTAGAAGCCAATGCTTCCAAGTATTTTAATATCATCATATACTGGTGACTTATCATCCAAAGCCAGGCCGGGTTAACAGAAGCCATGGGTATGTTTCAAATATGAGCTGTGAGATCGAAGGCTACATGATTGTGATCCGGCAACCCCGAAGTGACAATAATCGGCACCACTCCCAGTGATGACCGTAGTTTGAGGAGTTCATGTATTCGCTAAGTGTCAATGCTTTGTTCCGGTATTCTATTAAAAGGAGGCCTTAATATCCCTTAGTTTCCAATAGGACCCCGCTGCCATGGGAGGGTAGGACAAAAGACGTCATGCAAGTTCTTTTCCATAAGCACGTATGACTATATTCGGAATACATGCCTACATTACATTGATGAACTGTAGCTATCTGTATCACCCTATGTTATAACTGTTGCATGAAGAATCGCATCCGACATAATTATCCATCATTGATCCATTGCCTACGAGCTTTTCACATATTGTTCTTTGCCTAGTTACTTTTCCGTTGCCACTGTTATGATTGCTACAAAACTGCTACTGTTACTTTGGCCACCATTATCGTTACTTCCATACTACTTTGCTACTAAATACATTGTTGCAGATATTAAGTCTTTCAGGTGTGGTTGAATTGACAATTCATCTGCTCATACTTGAGAATATTCTTTGGCTCCCTTTGTGTCGAATCAATAAATTTGGGCTGAATACTCTACCCTCGAAAACTGTTGTGATCCCCTATACTTGTGGGTTATCACTCACCCCCTCTATTTTCGCATCAATGCACCATAATTTTACGTTCCGTAAATTTCGTCTTATTTCAGACGTGAAAAGAGAATGTAAGAGAATATATAATCGCCATAAAAATATTTTATGTTACGCAAAATTACAAATGTAAAACATGGTGTAAAATATACATAAAATGTTATTTTTCTTGTCTTATGACCTATATTTTTGTTTGCTTATGTCAAATTTTACGTAGTGAATCACTATGAATGTAACTATTTGTATTTCAAATATAATTTATTTATGGAACGATCATAAGGTTATCTCGGGTGAAGAACAACTTATTCTGCACCCTAGATGAATATATATATATATATATGTGTGTGTGTGTGTGTGTGTATGTATATATATATATATATATATATATATATATATATATATATGGGGGGGCGCCCCTAGCACACTCAAGACATTATCTTAGCCCCCCCTCCATAGTTTACGCTTCCAGTCATAACTTCATAGTGCCTAGGCGAAGACCTATGGAGATCACTTCACTGTCACCGTCACCACACTGTCGTGCTGATGGAACTCATCTACTACCTCGACATCTTGCTGGATGCTACCTCTTGAGCTTGCGTTGGTTTTCCCTTGTAGAGGAAAGGGTGATGCATCAAAGTAGCATAAGTATTTCTCTCAGTTTGAGAACCAAGGTATCAATCCAGTAGGAGACGATGCACAAGTCACCGAATACCTGCACAAACAATCAACAACTTGCACCCAACGCGATAAAGGGGTTGTCAATCCCTTCATGGTCACTTGCAAAAGTGAGATCTGATAGAGATAGATAAACTATAAAATAAATATTTTTGGTATCTTTGGTTTATAGATTGGAAAGTAAAGATTATAAAATAGTAGATCGGAAACTAGCAAGATGTAAACGAGATTCAATAATATGGAAAAGAGACCCAGGGCCATAGGTTTCAGTAGTGGCTTCTCTCAAGATAGAAAATATTACAGTGGGTGAACAAATTACTGCCGAGCAATTGATAGAAAAGCGCATATTATGATGATATCTAAGGCAATGATCATGAACATAGGCATCATGTCTGTGTCAAGTAGACCGACTCCTGCCTGCATCTACTACTATTACTCCACATATCGACCGCTATCCAGCATGCATCTAGAGTATTAAGTTCATAAGAACTGAGTAACACATTAAGCAAGATGACATGATGTAGAGGAATTAACTCAAGCAATATGATGAAAACCCCATCTTGTTATCCTCGATGGCAACAATACAATACGTGCCTTGCTGCCCCTGTTGTCACTGGGAAAGGACACCGCAAGATTGAACCCAAAGCTAAGCACTTCTCCCATTGCAAGAAAGACCAATCTAGTAGGCCAAAATAAACCGATAATTCGAAGATACTTGCAAAGATATCAAATCATGCATATAAGAATTCAGAGAAGAACCAAATGATATTCATAGATAATCTTGATCATAAATCCAAAATTCATCGGATCTCAGCAAACACACCGCAAAAGAATATTACATCGAATAGATCTCCAAGAACATCCAGGAGAACATGGTATTGAGAATCAAAGAGAGAGAAGAAGCCATCTAGATAATAACTATGGACCCGAAGGTGTGTGGTAAACTACTCACGCTTCATCGGAGAGGTAATGGTGTTGATGTACAAGCCCTCCGTGATCGAATCCCCCTACGGCAAGACACCGAAAAAGGTCCCTAGATGGGATCTCACGGGCACAAAAGGTTGCAGCGGTGGAAATTTGGTTTTGTGGCTCCCCCCCGATGTTTTCAGGGTATAAAAGTATATATAGGCGAAGGAACTAGGTCAGGGAAGCCACAAGGGTCCCAGGAGGGTGCAGGCGCGCCCTATCCCCCTTGGCGTGCCCTCCTGCCTCGTGGCTTCCTCGTTCCGTCTCCGACTTCATCTCCAAGTCTTCTGGTTTGCTTCCGGTCCAAGAAAGATCATCGCGAAGGTTTCATTCCGTTTGGACTCCGTTTGGCATTCCTTTTCTGCAAAACTCTAAAATAGGCACATAAAAAAAGAGAAACTAGAACTAGGCCCTCGGTTAATAAGTTAGTCCCAAAAATAATATAAAATAGCATATTAATGCCCATTAAACATCCAAAATAGATAATATAATAGCATGGAACAATAAAAAATTATAGATACGTTGGAGACGTATCAAGCATCCCCAAGCTTAATTCCTGCTCGTCCTCGAGTAGGTAAATGATAAAAACAGAATTTTTGATGTGGAATGGTACCTAACATATTTATCCATGTAATTTTCTTTATTGTGGCATGAATGTTGAGATCCGAAAGATTCATGACAAAAGTTTAATATCGACATAAAATAATAATACTTCAAGCATACTAACAAAGTAATCATGTCTTCTCAAAATAACATGGCCGAAGAAAGCTATCCCTACAAAATCATATAGTCTGGCTATGCTCTATCTTCATCACACAAAATATTTAAATCATGCACAACCCTGATGACAAGTCAATCAATTGTTTCAGACTTTTAATGTTCTCAAACTTTTTCAATCTTCACGCAATACATGAGCGTGAGCCATGGACATAGCACTATAGGTGGAATAGAATGGTGGTTGTCGAGAAGATAAAAAGGAGAAGATAGTCTCACATCAACTAGGTGTATCAACGGGCTATGGAGATGCCCATCAATAGATATCAATGTGAGTGAGTAGGGATTGCCATGCAACAGGTGCACTAGAGCTATTAAGTGTATGAAAGCTCAAAAAGAAACTAAGTGGATGTGCATCCAACTCGCTTGCTCACGAAGACCTAGGGAAATTTGAGGAAGCCCATCATTGGAATATACAAGCCAAGTTCTATAATGAAAATTCCCACTAGTATATGAAAGTGACAACATAGGAGACTCTCTATCATGAAGATCGTGGTGCTACTTTGAAGCATGAGTGTGGTAAAAGGATAGTAACATTGTCCCTTCTCTCTTTTCTCTCATTTTTTATTTGGGCCTTCTCTTTTTTATGGCTTTTTTTTCGTCCGGAGTCTCATCCCGACTTGTGGGGGAATCATAGTCTCCATCATCCTTTCCTCACATGAGACAATGCTCTAATAATGAAGATCATCACACTTTTATTTACTTACAACTCAATACTTAGAACAAAATATGACTCTATGTGAAAGCCTCTGGCGGTGTACCTTCAAGAGTGACATGTATGAAAAAATTATGAACGGTGGCCTTGCCACAAATACGATGTCAACTACATGATCATGCAAGGCAATATGACAATGATGATGTGTGTCATAATAAACGGAATGGAGGAAAGTTGCATGGCAATATATCTCGGAATGGCTATGGAAATGCCATAATAGGTAGGTATGGTGGCTGTTTTGAGGAAGGTATATGGTGGGTGTATGGGATCGGCAAAAATTGCGCGACACAAGAGAGGCTAGTAATGGTGGAAGGGTGAGAGTGCGTCTAATCCATGGACTCAACATTAGTCATAAAGAACTCACATACTTATTGCAAAAATTTATTAGTTATCGAAACAAAGTACTACACGCATGCTCCTTGGGGGGTAGATTGGTAGGAAAAATCCATCACTCATCCCCGACCACCACTCATACGGAAGACAATCAATAAATAAATCATGCTCCAACTTCATCACATAACGGTTCACCATACGTGCATGCTACGGGAATCATAAACTTTAGCACAAGTATCTCTCAAATCCACAACTACTCAAATAGCATGACTCTAATATCACTATCTTCATATCTCAAAACAATCATAAAGAATCAAACTTCTCATAGTATTCAATGCACTTCATATGAAAGTTTTTATTATATCCATCTTGGATGCCCATCATATTAGGACTAATTTTATAACCAAAGAAAATTACCATGCTGTTCTAAAAGACTCTCAAAATAATATAGGTGAAGCATGAGAGTTCAACAATTTCTATAAAATAAAACCACCGCCGTGCTCTAAAAAGATATAAGTGAAGCACTAGAGCAATATTGTCTAGCTCAAAAGATATATGTGAAGCACATAGAGTATTCTAATAAATTACGATTCATGCGTGTCTCTCCCAAAAGGTGTGTATAGCAAGGATGATTGTGGTAAAATAAAAAGCAAAGACTCAACTCATACAAGACGCTTCAAGCAAAACACATATCATGTGTTGAATAAAAGTATAGCCTCAAGTAAAGTTACCGATAGACGAAGACGAAAGAGGGGATGCCTTCCGGGGCATCCCCAAGCTTAGGCTTTTGGTTGTCCTTGAATTTTACCTTGGGGTGCCCTGGGCATCCCCAAGCTTAGGCTCTTGCCACTCCTTATTCCAAAGTCCATCAAATCCTTACCCAAAACTTGAAAACTTCACAACACAAAACTCGACAGAAAATCTCATGAACTCTGTTAATATAATAAAAGAAATCACAACTTTAAGGTACTGTTATGAACTCATTGTTTATTTATATTGGTGTAATATCTACTGTATTCCAACTTCTCTATGGTTCATACCCCCATACTACTCATAGATTCATCAAAATAAGCAAACAACACGTGAAAAACAGAATCTGTCAAAAACAGAATAGTCTGTAGTAATCTGTAACTCTCGAATACTTCTGTAACTCTAAAAATCCTACCAAATTTGGAAATCCTGAGAAATTTGTGTACCAATCCAGAGCAAAACGAATCAGTTCAAAAGCACGTTTCTGTGAATTTTCAAAAGTAATTTACTAAGCGCAAAAGTTTCTGATTTTCAGCAGAATCAGCACAACTATCACCGTAAGCTATCCTAATGGTTTAACTTGGCACAAACACTAACTAAAACATAAAAACACATCTAACCAGAGAATAGATGTATTATTTAATACTAAATAGGAGCAAAAAGCAAAGAACAAAAAATAAAATTGGGTTGCCTCCCAGCTAGCCCTATCGTTTAACACCCCTAGTGTGACGCCCCCGATTCAATCGTACACTAATCATGCACGCAAACGTGTACGATCAAGATCAGAGACTCACGGGAAGATATCACAACACAACTCTAAAACATAAATAAGTCATACAAGCATCATAATACAAGCCAGGGGCCTCGAGGGCTCGAATACAAGTGCTCGATCATAGACGAGTCAGCGGAAGCAACAATATCTGAGTACAGACATAAGTAAACAAGTTGTCATAAGATGGCTAGCACAAACTGGGATACAGATCGAAAGAGGCGCATGCCTCCTGCCTGGGATCCTCCTAAACTACTCCTCCTCGTCGTCAGCGGCCTGCACGTAGTAGTAGGCACCTCCAAAGTAGTAGTCGTCGTCGACGGTGGCGTCTGGATCCTGGGCTCCAACGTCTGGTTGCGGCATCCGAGAAGAAGAGGAAAACAGGGGAAAAGAGGGAGCAAAGCAACCGTGAGTACTCATCCAAAGTACTTGCAAGCAAGGAGCTACACTACATATGCATGGGTATATGTGTAAGGAGGCAATATGAGTGGACTGAACTGTAGAATGCAAGAATAAGAAGGGGATAGCTAGTCCTATCGAATACTACGCTTCTGGCAGCCTCCCTCTTGCAGCATGTAGAAGAGAGTAGAGTGAATTCCTCCAAGTAGCATCGCATAGCATAATCCTACCCGGCGATCCTCCCCTCGTCGCCCTGTAGAAAAGCGATCACCAGGTTGTCTGTGGAACTTGTCTGGGTGTGTTTTATAAATATGCGGTTCTATTTATCATAAGGTCAAGGTACAACTCCGGGTCGTCCTTTTACCGAGGGACACGGCTATTCGAATAGATTAACTTCCCTGCAGGGGTGCACCACATAACCCATAACGCTCGATCCCCTTTGGCCGGACACACTTTCCTGGGTCATGCCCGGCCTCGGAAGATCAACACGTCGCAGCCCTACCTAGGCACAACAGAGAGGTCAGCACGCCGGTCTAAATCCTATGCGCGCAGGGGTCTGGGCCCATCGCCCATTGCACACCTGCACGTTGCGTACGCGGCCGGTGAGCAGACCTAGGAACCTCCATTTCAAAGGAAGTTGCGTAACGCGGTCCAACCCAGCGCGCGCCGCTCAGTCGCTGATGTCAAGAAGGCTTCGGCTGATACCATGACGTCGAGTGCCCATATCTGTTCCTGCGTAGTTGGTTAGTGCGTATAGGCCAGTGGCCAGACTCAGATCAAATAACAAGATCTCGTTAAGCATGTTATTATGAAGTAACCAGGGACACCGACCAGGGCCAGGCCCACCTCTCGCCTAGGTGGTCTCAACCTGCCCTGTCGCTCCGCCACAAAGATCCACACAGAGGGCCATCGGGACAAAGTTCCTTTCATCCCCAATCCGTGAATCACTCGCGGGTACTCTTCGAGCTGACCCGACTTTAGTCACCATCTGTATAGTATGTATATATGTATAATATATACCCATGACCACCTCCCGAGTGATCACGGCCCGATAGTATAGCAAGGCAGACCGACAAGAATGTAGGGCCACAGATGATAAACTAGCATCCTATACTAACTATTTAGGATTGCTGTTAAGGTATCAACAGATGTAGCAACAATGACAGGCTATGCATCATAATAGGATTAACGGAAAGCAGTAACATGCTACACTACTCTAATGCAAGCAGTATAGAGGAGAATAGGCGATATCTGGTGATCAAGGGGGGGCTTGCCTGGTTGCTCTGGCAAGGAGGGGTCGTTAACTCCGTTGTTGAACTGGGCAGCAGCAGCGTCGGTCTCGTAGTCTACCAGAGAGAAGAGGGGTAAGAAACAGTGAATACAATGCAAATAGATGCATAACGATGCATGACATGACAAGTAACGGTGCCAAGTGTGCCCTAACGCAGTAGAAGGTGATACCGGTGAAGGGGGAAACATCCGGGAAAGTATCCCCGGAGTTTCGCGTTTTCAGACAGATGAATCGGAGGGGGAAAGTTGTGTGTTCCATATATTAGGGATGTGTGGCGGACGAACGGGCTGCGTATCCGGATTCGTCTCGTCGTTCTAAGCAACTTTCATGTAGAAAGTATTTTCATCCGAGGTACGGTTTATTTTATATGATTTTCTAAAGTTTTAATCATTTTCTAATTTTAATTATTTATTTAAATCCAACATTATCCAGAACAGTGAACGATGAAGCAAGCATGACATCAGAGTGATGTCAGCAGGTCAACTGGTCGGTTGACCAGTCAAACCAGACAGGTGGGTCCAGTGGGACCTACATGTCATTGTCACGGGCACTAACAGGGGGTTTACACTAACTAAATGGGTTAATTAGCGGGTGGGGCCCAGCAGTCAGTGAGAGACTAAGATTTTAATAAACTAATTTAACTAATTAGCAATTTATCTATTTACAAAAATGTTTTAAACAACGCGGGCCCGCATGTCAGTGGCAGTAGCTGCCACATCAGCGCAGTTGACTTCGGTCAACGTGGCCAGTTGGGGCCCCTAGGCCCACAGGCAGTGACCCAGGGGTGGCCCCAGGTGTGCCAGCTCAGCGGAGCCGCCGGAGTAGCTCTAGCAAGCTCCCGTGCAGCTGTCGAACGCCGGCGATCATCGGGATTCGCCTACGAGGCACCAAATCGAGCGTCGTCTCTTGCGTTTGAACAAGGAGAGTGCCCCGCGTCTATCTACGGCGTCGGAACACACGGGGGTGGCTGGAAACAACGCCGGCGACGAGCACGACGGACGACAGTTCTGCGCGGACGGGGATCGCACGACGGTGCGTTCGGACGATGCGTGTTTCGGACCGAACATACGAGCGCGTCGGGGCGCGTCGAACGGTGGAGGGGGCTTGGCTGGAAACGGCCGGAGACATCGGTGGCGAGCGGCGGAGCGGATGCCGGAGTTCAGGCGTCAGTGGATCTAGCGCTAGGGGGAATGGTAAGGCATGTGCGCATGCGCGTTGGGTTCCTGGAAGCACCAGGAACACGATGCCATGCTCAGGCGAGCACGACGGAGAGCATGGCCACGACGGTGAGGCGATCCGCGGCGACGGGCTCACGGAAACGGCGACGAGGTAGATACAGTGCGCGAGGGGCTTAACGAGGAGGAGTAGGAGGTGGAGAAGCTCACCGTGCAGCACGCAAGATGGCCTGTGGTGGTTTAGTAACACGAGAGGGGCGTCGCCGGAGTTGGTGAAGAGCAGCGGCGACCGAAGATGAGGAAGAAGGGGAACCGCGTAGCAGCGCCTCCAAGCTCCAACTACGGCCACCAGTCAACGAGGAAGACGATGGCGGAGGTGACAGACATGCTGGCGAGGCGAGGCGATGGCTGTGGACACGCGTTTCACGGCGGCGGGTCCATGGCAGCGGTGGCGTTCGGATGCGGTGGGATGGATCAGAGGGAAGAGGGAGAGGCGCAGGGACCGAGAGGGAGAGCGGGGGCGAGTGGGAGATGGGATCGAGGAGGCGGTGGACATGGCGATCTTATCTCCTCCGGCCGTCGGTGCCGGTGAGGCAAACGGGCGGGGACGTGCCCCTGTTCCGACCCGAGTCGGGGGAACAGGAAAGGGAGACGAGATAGGGGGGGGGGGCGGCTGTTGGTCAGCTGGGCCAGGTGGGCCGGCCTGGCTGTGAGCTAGGCCGTCTGGTCCAAGGGGGTTTTCTTTTCCTTTTGTTTTATTTTCACTTTTTCTTTTTTATTTATTTTCTTTTCTGTTTTATATCACTTAAAAATATTTAGGCACTTTCTGAAAACATGTCTTCTCCACAATAATTGCTACTGCAATATTTGGCACCCACTGAACATTTTTGTTTTGATGTTTGAAAACTTTTGTTGTTTTTCATATTTTGAATTTGATTTTTGGACCTGTATAGAACTAACCAAAGATTAGCAACAGTAACAAAGGTGACATGGCATCATTAGCCGAGTTTCACTGTAGCTTAATTATCCGGGCGTTACAAATCTCCTCAACTACAAGAAATCTCGTGCCGGGATTTCGTAGGTAGAAGGAAACAGCGCGGGGTATTCATCACGCAGGCGATCCTCGCGTTCCCATGTGGCTTCATCTTCAGAATGGTGCGACCACTGGACTTTGAGGAACTTGATCGCCTTTTGACGTGTGCGGCGTTCAGCTTGGTCGAGAATGCGGACCAGATGCTCTTTATAGGAGAGGTCCTATTGCAGTTCGAGCACTCAATGATCCACTGCTCGTATTGGGTCCTTGAAGCAACGGCGAAGCTGTGACACATGGAACACATCGTGAACCTGAGAAAGGTTCGGCGGAAGTTCCAGTTGATATGCCACCTTTCCACGTCTTTCCAGAATAGTGAATGGGCTAATATAGTGAGGAGCTAGCCTGCCCTTGATCCCGAAGCGGTGAGCAACCTTCATTGGTGTAACTCGAAGATAGGCCTTTTCGCCAGGTTGATAGACCATGTCCTTATGATGACGGTCATAATGACTCTTTTGACGCGACTGAGCAGTCTTGAGATTCTCGCGAATAATGCGAACTTGTTCTTCGGCATGTTGGATTATATCCGGACCGAAGAGTGGATGTTCCCCAGTTTCTGACCAGTTCAGAGGGGTTCGGCACTTTCGTCCATATAACACTTCGATGGGGGCCATCTTCAGACTAGCTTGATAGCTATTATTATAAGAGAACTCAGCATACGGGAGAGATTACTCCCATTTCTTGCCGAAGGAAATAACACAAGATCGAAGCATGTCTTCGAGAACTTGGTTGACATGTTCAACTTGCCCTTGCGACAGAGGATGAAAAGCGGTACTGAATGATAGATGAGTTCCCATAGCTTCTTGGAAACTTGCCCAGAATCTTGAAGTGAATAAACTGCCACAGTCTGAACTGATAACCAGTGGAATACCGTGTAATGAGACAATTCTGGACATGTAGAGGGTGGCCAGCTGACTAGTAGTGATAGTCTCCTTGACAACCAGAAAATGCGCAACTTTAGAAAGCCTGTCAATGACGACAAGAATAGCATCATTACGTTTCTGCGATTTGGGGAATCCAGTGACGAAGTCCCTTTCAGCATGGTCCCATTTCCATTCAGGAATAGAGATAGGTTGCAAAGTTCCAGCAGGCCTTTGATGTTCTGCTTTTATACAATGACAAACGTCACACTCAGCAACATAACGAGCAATATCTTGCTTCATATTAGACCACCAGAATCTCTGACGAATGTCCTGGTACATCTTGGTACTACCGGGATGAATAGACAAAGGTGTATCATGAGCTTCTTCCATAACCGCTGGAGTCATATTCAGGTTTTTCCTCTTACTTGGAACCACTAGGCGACCTTTGAAGAATAAAGTGCCTGCGTCAGCAAAAGTGAAGAATGAGGGCTTTCCTCCTGCGAGATAGCGTTTAATCCTCTCGACTTCATCGTCACATTTCTGCATCCATTTGATGGTGTCCACAAGATCTGGTCTAGCAACTATGGTATTGAGAGAACCTCGGGGAACAACGTGGAGGTTCATTTTGCGGCACTCCATAGGAGGGGAGTGAGTGCACAGGGAGGAACAATATGGAGATTCAGCTTTCTGAATTCTTCAACAAGCGAGGGCTGAAATTTGTGAACCTGGAGGTGGTTGCAGTAAGACTTGCGGCTCAAGGCATCAGCCATTACATTAGCCTTGCCTGGGGTATATGAGATACCCAAGTTAAAATCTGCAACAATCTTCATCCATCTCTGCTGACGAAGGTTCAGATCTGGTTGAGTAAACAGATACTTCATACTTTGGTGGTCGGTGAAGATCTCGCAACGGTTACCGAGAAGGTAATGTCGCCACTGTTTTAGTGCATGGATAACAGCAGCAAGCTTAAGGTCATGAACTGGATAGTTCTCTTTGTGAGGGCGCAATTGACGAGAGGCATAAGTAATCACCTTGCGCTCTTGTATTAGGACAGCGCCTAAGCCTTGACGTGAAGCATCACAATAAATGACGAAGTCCTGCTTAGTATTGGAGGAGCAAGCACTGGGGCAGAAGTTAACTTGTCTTTGAGCGCCTGGAAACTTTCCTGACACTTTTCTCTCCACTGAAACTTGACGCCCTTATGAAGCAGGTTAGTAAGAGATCTAGCAATCTTGGAGAAGTTCTCGACGAATCGACGGCAATAGCTGGCGAGTCTGAGAAAACTTCTGACTTGCTTGACATTCTTCGGAGGAGTCCAATCGAGAATAGCCTGAACTTGCTCGGGATTGACGGCAATACCATCCTTGGAGATGACATGCCCAAGATAGGTTACTTCAGGAAGCCAGAATTCACACTTGGAGAACTTGGCATATAGTTTATGCTCTCTAAGCTTTTCCAGAACAAGACGAAGATGTTCAGCATGTTCTTCTTCATTCTTGGAAAATACCAGGATATCATCCAGATAAACCACGACGAACTTGTCGAGGTAATCCATGAATATATAGTTCATCAGACGAGAGAAGGTGGCTGGAGAATTGGTTAAGCCGAAAGACATGACGGTGTACTCGTATGATCCATAGCGAGTCACAAATGCGGTCTTTGGGATATCCTCTTTGCGAACACTGATCTGGTGGTAACCCAACCTCAAGTCGAGTTTAGAGAACACTGATGAACCAGCCAGTTGATCATATGGGTCATTGATCCGAGGAAGAGGATATTTGTTCTGAATGGTAGCTTGGTTAATAGGGCAATACTCTTGAACCAATCGGTTTGTCCATCCTTCTTCTTAACAAAGAGGGAAGGTGCTCCCCAAGGAGAGCAACTTGGGTGAATGAATCCTTTACGAAGATATTTGTCGATTTCCTCCTTAAGCTCAATGAGTTCATGCGGCGGCATCTTGTAGGGTCGTTTGGCTATAGGAGTGGTGCCTGGTTTCAAGTCGATGTACAGCTCTAGCAGGGGGAATCCCTGGAAGTTCTTCAGGAAAGACGTCTTGGAAATCGCAAACGACGGGAATGTTTTCAATGCCCTCGAGGGGTGGAGCGTTCAAGGCGTTCAAGGCATAAAGCCTTGCCTCGGCATTTTGAAACAGACGAGCATTATAGCTAATTATTTCATCAGAATGGTGTAGCATATGGACGGTCTTAGTGGCGCAAACTATAGAAGCAGTATGCATTTTCAACCAATCCATACCCAGAATGAGGTCGATGTTAGGCGACTTCAGGACAACGGCAGAGGCATAGAATTCCAACCCTTCGATTTCAACAGGAATGGTGTGACTAACCATAGAGGTTTGACACTGGACGGCGGGGTTTTTTACCACTAGTGGAGTGTTTATGACCTCACATTTAAGGTCGTGCTTGTATGCAAAATCTTCTGACATGAATGAATGCGATGCACCAGTATCAAATAAAACGGATGCTAGTACTGAATTTACGAGAAGAGTACCCATCACGGTAGCAGGCTGGTCTTGAGCTTCATTGAGGTCAGCGTGGTTGGCATGAACACGACCATAAGACTTGGCAAGGTTGTTGCGGGGTTGGTTGTTTCCACGGCCAGCTGCAGGGAGGGCCAGTTGATCCTGGTTCTGAAAGCAGTTCCTGGCAAGGTAACCTGGTTGACCACACTTGTAGCACAGACCATTGTTGGGAGTGGGAACAGGAGCTCGGGGAGGTGGAGCTGGAAGCCTTGGCTGCTTAGTTGGTGGAGGCGGCAGACGAGGTGCAACATAGGACTGTCTTGGAGCAGGTGCAGTTGGACGGTACATGCTGTTCGGGATCCATATCTTATGCTTCTGCGAGGGCGGGCCCGAAGATGAGCCCGTGTCACGGTTGCGCCTATGAGAGTTCTGGTGTTCCTGCAGACCAGTTTCGACATTGATGGCCTTATTCACCAAGGTTGCGAAATCGGCAAAGTCATGCACTAGCAATGCGAGCTTGATGTCAGCTTGTAGTCCGTCACGGAATTTCTCCTGTCTACGTGCATCAGTTGCAATGTCTTCTTCAGCTTAGCGGGATAAGTCCAGAAACTCCTGCTGATAAGCTTATACAGTTTTGTTGCCCTGGGTGAGGTTGTGGAACTCACGCTTCTTCCTATCCATGATCCCCTGAGGAATGAAGCAGGCACGGAAGGCAGCTTGGAAGTCTGGCCAAGTGATGATTGTTACAGATGGCAGAGTACACCTGTGGCTGTCCCACCATTGAGCTGCGGGTCCCTTCAGAAAGAAGGAAGCAAAGGCGACATAGCGGGCAGGGGCTACATCAGCAGACTCCATCTCATAGGTGATGTCATGGAGCCAGTCGTCAGCATCCAGCGGCTGAGTTGAGCTGCGGTACACATTTGGGTTGAGGCGTATGAAATCCTGCAGAGTCACTTGGGCTGGCTACTGGTTCATATTGGGGCGAGGGAACTAAGCCATCATATTCGCCATGAACTGATGATTCATCTCGAGCTGTTGGATCATACCAGCCATGTACTCAGGAGGTGGTGGGGCATTGCCGCCACGACCACGACCACCTGGTCTAACCATCCTGCTAATATATAACAGGGGTAGTTCAGCATTGAGAAATTTGCATAGACAAGAATCATTCATGATGAAACATGCATAATGAAAGGAGCACGACACATACTACATAGTAGTCGGCATAACTTACAAAAGGGATCGGACATAGAGTTCAGTACACAGAGTTCAGTACATAGACTAAGTCATCATAGGCGGCACGCAGGCTCGCGGTGAATGCATCAAATACTAATAAGCAAGACTACATCAGTCCCAGGAGGTACTGTGAAGGTAGTCGTAGCCTGACAGCTGGTAGTGAGGCAACAGATAGTCCTCCAGGTCAGAGACCTGGGGGCCACGGATACTCTGGTGTAGAACCTGACGCTCAGGTGGCAGAAGAGGACCAAGTGCGGGAGAGTAGCCTCCCACCTCTGGCCAACCGACACCGTGGGGCATCACAGTCCTGGCTGGGTAGATCGCAGAACACGGTAGCTGTCTAGATCAGACAAAGGGGTGCAACAGTGTCAGAGCCCTGTAAAGGTGCTGACGAGTGGTGTACAACTCGTGGCGAAGAGCTCTGTTAGCTCGGTCCAGCCCATCAGCATGTAGAACCAGGTTCTGATGGTGGAAGGGCTCTCGGGTGACGGTGGAGTAGGCAGCAGTGTACTATCCCTCCGCACCAACGTCAGATGCGATAGGAATGTGCCTGAAAGGGGAAGTGTCCAACGCCCGATACTCTCCACGAAGACATGTCAGAGCAGCATGAGCAACATCGTGGACTGCCATCTCGATGGTCACTCCAACACCATGAGCGGTGTGCAGCACTATAGTGGAGTCATACTCCCGAGAGTAGAGGTGGACGATGGCACGGTACTGCTCCTGGTTAAAGTCCTGGAACTCCTCGTAGACGGTGTACTCAGGGTGCCAATGATAGCCCAGATAGGTCATCATCTCACCTAGCACAGCAGGTGATCCTGAGGCACCAATGGCCACCGTGTGGCGCACGACCTGCCTCGTGGGTTCCATATGAAAATAAAGATGTTTCAATGGAGTCAAATGACAATGTGGGCACTATTCAAAATACTATCCTATAGAATAACTATGGCTTATCCAACTTTGGGGAGAACGTGGTAACGGGATACTAATGTTAGAGTTAGTAAATTCGTTTAACCCGAGTAGGAGAGAGTTCAGAGCCCCAGAGTAAAGGTCGAGAAGTAAAAGATCCTAATACCACCTTGTGGCGATGTGGGCCCGTAAGGCACACAGCCATGTTAGTAAAAGTTTTGTAGTGACTAGACTCGACTTCGGCCAAGGAGTGTGGAAGGGGGATTCCTACAGGCAGTCGGCTCTGATACCAACTTGTGATGCCCCCGATTCAATCGTACACTAATCATGCACGCAAACGTCTACGATGAAGATCAGGGACTCACGGGAAGATATCACAACACAACTCTAAAACATAAATAAGTCATACAAGCATCATAATACAAGCCAGGGGCCTCGAGGGCTCGAATACAAGTGCTCGATCATAGACGAGTCAGCGGAAGCAACAATATCTGAGTACAGACATAAGTAAACAAGTTGCCATAACATGGCTAGCACAAACCGGGATACAGATCAAAAGAGGCACATGACTCCTGCCTAGGATCCTCCTAAACTACTCCTGGTCATCGTTAGAGGCCTGCACGTAGTAGTAGGCACCTCCAGAGTAGTAGTCATCATCGACGGTAGCGTCTGGATCCTGGGCTCCAACGCCTGGTTGCGGCATCCGAGAAGAAGAGGAAAACAGGGGAAAAGAGGGAGCAAAGCAACCGTGAGTATTCATCCAAAGTACACGCAAGCAAGAAGCTACACTACATATGCATGGGTATATGTGTAAGGAGGCAATATGAATGGACTGAACTGCAGAATGCCAGAATAAGAGGGGGATAGCTAGCCCTATCGAAAACTACGCTTCTGGCAGCCTCCGTCTTGCAGCATGTAGAAGAGAGTAGAGTGAAGTCCTCCAAGTAGCATCACATAGCATAATCCTACCCGGCGATCCTCCCCTCGTCGCCCTGTGGAAAAGCGATCACCGGGTTGTCTGTGGAACTTGTCTGGGTGTGTTTTATTAAGTATCCGGTTCTAGTTGTCATAAGGTCAAGGTACAACTCCGAGTTGTCCTTTTACCGAGGGACACGGCTATTCGAATAGATTAACTTCCCTGCAGGGGTGCACCACATAACCCAACACGCTCGATCCCCTTTGGCCGGACACACTTTCCTGGGTCATGCCCGGTCTCAGAAGATCAACACGTCGCAGCCCTACCTAGGCACAACAGAGAGGTCAGCACGCCGGTCTAAATCCTGTGCGCGCAGGGGTCTGGGCCCATCGCCCATTGCACACCTGCACGTTGCGTACGCGGCTGGTGAGCAGACCGAGCAACATCCATTTCAAAGGAAGTTGCGTTACACGGTCCAACCCGGCACACGCCGCTCAGTAGCTGACGTCAAGAAGGCTTCGGCTGATACCACGACGTCGAGTGCCCATATCTGTTCCCGCTTTGTTGGTTAGTGCGTATAGGACAGTGGCCAGACTCAGATCAAATACCAAGATCTCGTTAAGCGTGTTATTATGAAGTAACCATGGACGCCGACCAGGGCCAGGCCCACCTCTCGCCTAGGTGGTCTCTACCTGCCCTGTCGCTCCACCACAAAGATCCACACAGAGGGCCGTCGGGACAAAGGTCCTTTCAGCCCCCAATCCGTGAATCACTCGCATGTACTCTTCAAGCCGACCCGACTTTAGTCACCATCTGTATAGTATGTATATATGTATAGTATATACCCGTGACCACCTCCCGAGTGATCACGGCCCGATAGTATAGCAAGGCAGGCTGACAAGAATGTAGGGCCACAGATGATAAACTAGCATCCTATACTAAGTATTTAGGATTGCTGGTAAGGTATCAACAGATGTAGCAACAATGACAGGCTATGCATCAGAATAGGATTAACGGAAAGCAGTAACATGCTACACTACTCTAATGCAAGCAGGATAGAGGAGAATAGGCGATATCTGGTGATCAAGGGGGGCGGGGCTTGCCTGGTTGCTCCGGCAAGAAGGAGGGGTCGTCAACTCTGTAGTCGAACTGGGCAGCAGTAGCGTCCGTCTCGTAGTCTACCGGAGAGAAGAGGGGGAAGAAACAATGAATACAATGCAAATAGATGCATAACGATGCATGACATAACAAGTAACGGTGCCAGGTGTGCCCTAACGTAGTAGGAGGTGATACCGGTGAAGGGGGAAACATCCGGGAAAGTATCCCCGGAGTTTCGCGTTTTCAGACAGATGAACCGGAGGGGGAAAGTTGCGTTTTCGATATTTTAGGGATGTGTGGCGGACGAATTGGCTGCGTATCCGGATTCGTCTTGTTGTTCTGAGCAACTTTCATGTAGAAAGTATTTTCATCCGAGCTACGATTTATTTTATATGGTTTTCTAAAGTTTAAATCATTTTCTGATTTTAATTATTTATTTAAATCCAACATTATCCAGAACAGTGAACGATGAAGCAAGCATGACATCAGAGTGATGTCAACAGGCCAACTGGTCGGTTGACCAGTCAGACCAGACATGTGGGTCCAGTGGGACCTACATGTCATTGTGAAGGGCACTAACAGGGGGTTTACACTAACTAAATGGGTTAATTAGCGGGTGGGGCCCAACTGTCAGTGAGAGACTAAGATTTTAATTAACTATTTTAATTAATTAGCAATTTATCTATTTACCAAAATCTTTTAAACGACGCGGGCCCGCATGTTAGTGGCAGTAGCTGCCACATCGGTATGATTGACCTCGGTCAACGTGGCGATTAGCCCCTAGGCCTGACAAGGACCTGTGGGTGGCCCCAGATGTGTCGATTCAATGAGCAGCCGGAGTAGCTCGGCGAGCTCAAGACGCAGCAGCATTTAACACCGCGGCGTCGGGATTCGCCTACGGGGCACCAAATCGAGCGCCGTCTCTTGAGTTCGAACGAGGAGAGTGCCCCACATCAATCTACGGCGTCGGAACACACGAGGGTGGCTGGAAACAACGTCGGCGACGAGCATAGCGGACGGCAGTTCTGGCACGGACGGGGATCGCGCGATGGGGCATTCGAACGATGCGTGTTTGGGACCGAACAGATGACCGCGTCGAGGCGCGTCCAACAGTGGAGGGGGCTTGGCTGGAAATGGCCGGAGACAGCGGTGGCGAGCGGCGGAGCGGACGCCGGAGTTCGGCATCAGTGGATCCAGCGCTAGGGGGAACGTGAAGTCATGTGCGCGTGCGTGTTGGGTTCCTGGAAGCACCAGGAACACGATGCCGTGCTCAGGCGAGCACGACTGAGAGCATGGCCACGGCGGCGAGGCGATCCACGGCGATGGGCTCACGGCAACGGTGACGAGGTAGCTATGGTGCGCGAGGGGCTTAACGAGGAGGAATAAGAGGCGGAGGAGCTCACCGTGCGGCACGCAAGATGGCCCGTGGTGGTTTAGTAGGAGCAGAGGGGCGTCACAGGGGTGGTTTAGTGAAGAGCGGCAACGACCGAAGATGAGGAAGAAGGGGAACCGCATAGCAGCGCCTCCGAGCTCCAGCTGCGGCCACCGGTCGACGAGGAAGACGATAGCGAAGGCGACAGACACGCTGGCGAGGCGAGGCGATGGCTGTGGCCGCGCGTTTCACGGCGGCGGGTCCATGGCGGCAGCGGCGTTCGGATGTGGTGGGATGGATCTGAGGGAAGAGGGAGAGGCGCAGGGACCGAGAGGGAGAGCGGGGGCGAGTGGGAGAGGGGATCGAGGAGGCGGGGGGCGTGGCGATCTTATCCCCTCTGGCCGTTGGTCCCGGCGAGGCGGTGCGGCGGGGACACGCCCCTGTTCCGACCCAAGTCGGGGGAACAAGAAAGGGAGACGAGACAGGGGGGCCGGGCCAATGTTGGTCAGTGGGGCCTGGCTGTGAGCTAGGCCGTCTGGTCCATGGGGTTTTCTTTTCCTTTTGTTTTATTTTCACTTTTTCTTTTTTTATTTTCTTTTCTATTTTATATCACTTAAAAATATTTAGGCACTTTCTACAAACATGTCTTCTCCACAATAATTGCCAGTTCAATATTTGGCACCCACCGAACATTTTTTTTGATGTTTGAAAACTTTTGTTGTTTGACATATTTTGAATTTGATTTTTGGACCGGTTTTGAACTAACCAAATATTAGCAATAGTAACGAAGGTGACGTGGCATCATTAGCAGAGTTTCACTGTAGCTTAATTATCCGGGCATTACACCTAGCTAGGCATAAAAACACGAATAGATCTAAGTATTGCCATCTTTGGTATATAATCCATAAGTGGCTCTCATAATAGATTCATAAGGTAATTTAATTTTCTGCCTAGGAAAGTTTCAGTCCTTTCCTTAACGGAAATTGGAATCTAATGTTTCCTTCTTTCATATCAATAATTGCACCAATCGTTCTAAGGAAAGGTCTACTAAGAATAATAGGACATGTAGGATAGCAATCTATATTAAGAACAATGAAATCACGGGATGATATCACAACACAACTCGAAAACATAAATAAGTCATACAAGCATCATAATACAAGCCAGGGGCCTCGAGGGCTCGAATACAAGTGCTCGATCAGAGACGAGTCAGTGGAAGCAATAATATCTGAGCAAAGACATAAGTTAAACAAATTTTCCTTAAGAAGGCTAGCACAAACTGGGATACAGATCGAAAGAGGCGAAGGCCTCCTGCCTGGGATCCTCCTAAACTACTCACAGTGGTCGGTGACACCTTGCGTAGTAGTAGGCACCTCCGATGTAATGCATTAAAGTCGTCGGCAGGTGGCGTCTGGCTCCTGGGCTCCAGCATCTGGTCGCGACAACCAGGTACAAAGGAAAGGGGGGAAAGGGGGAGAAAAGCAACCCTGAGTACTCATTCAAAGTACTCGCAAGCAAGGAGCTACACTACATATGCATGGGTATATGTGTAAAGGGCCATATCGGTGGCCTGAACTGCATAATGCCAGAATAAGAGGGGGGTAGCTAATCATGTCGAAGACTACGCTTCTGGCAGCCTCCATCTTGCAGCATGTAGAAGAGAGTAGATTGAAGTCCTCCAAGTAGCATCGCATAGCATAATCCTACCCGGCGATCCTCCCCTCGCCGCCCTGTGGAAAAGCGATCACCGGGTTGTCTGTGGAACTTGTCTGGGTGTGTTTTATTAAGTATCCGGTTCTAGTTGTCATAAGGTCAAGGTACAACTCCGGTCGCCCTTTACCGAGGGACACGGCTATTCGAATAGATAAACTTCCCTGCAGGGGTGCACCACATAAACCAACACGCTCGATCCCATTTGGCCGGACACACTTTCCTGGGTCATGCCCGGCCTCGGAAGATCAACACGTCGCAGCACCACCTAGGCACAACAGAGAGGTCAGCACGCCGGTCTAAACCCTATGTTGCGAACACGGCCGAAAGCAGACCTAACCCCCTTAATACAAGTGGAGGATTACGGTCCAATCCGGCACGCGCCGCTCAGTCGCTGATGTCAAGAAGGCTTCGGCAGATACCACGACGTCGAATGCCCATATCTTTACCGCGTAGTTGGTTAGTGTGTATAGGCCAGTGGCCAGACTCAGATCAAATACCAAGATCTCATTAAGCGTGTTATTATGAAGTAACCGCGAACGCCGATCAGGGCCAGGCCCTCCTCTCGCCTGGGTGGTCTCAACCTGCCCTGTCGCTCTGGCACAAAGTAACAGTCCGGAGCCGTCGGGAACCCAGGCCCATCTCTACTGGGATGGAGCCACCTGTCCTTCCAGCCACCACATCGGAATCACTTGCGGGTACTCAACGAGCTGACCCGACTTTAGTCATCATCTGTATAGTATATGTATAGTATATACACGTGATCACCTCCCGAGTGATCACGGCCCGATAGTACAGCGTGGCAGACTGAGAAGAATGTAGGGCTACTAATGGTAAACTAGCATCCTATACTAAGCATTTAGGATTGCAGGTAAGGTATCAACAGATGTAGCAACAATGACAGGCTATGCAACAGAATAGGATTAATCGAAACAGTAACATGCTACACTAGTCTAATGCAAGCAGTAGAGGGAATAATAGGTGATATCTGGTGATCAAGGGGGGTGGGCTTGCCTGGTTGCTCTGGCAAGTAGGGGTCGTCTGTTCTGTAGTCGAACTGGGGTCGCCGGCAGTCTCGGGGTCTACCGGAAAGAAGTAACGGAGGGGGAACACAATAAATAACAGAGCCGTCAAAGCATCAAAAGGGTAACATGGCAATACGCGGTTCTAGGTGTGCCCTAACGTGGTAGTAGGTGATACCGACGAAGGGGAAAAACATCCGGGAAAGTATCCTCGGTGTTTCGCATTTGCGGACAGATGAACTGGAGGGGAAAAGTTGTGTGTTTGCGATGCTACGGATGTGTGGCGGACGAACGGGCTGCTTATTCGGGTTCGTCTCGTCGTTCTGAGCAACTTTCATGTACAAAATTTTTCCATCCGAGCTACGAGTTATTTTATATTAATTCTTAAAGATTTTAAATCATTTTCTAGAAATTAGCATAACTAAGTTAATTCAGAAATTGCAATTATGATGTCAGCATGACATCAGCATGACGTCAGCAGTACCAAAGGTTGACTCAGGTTAATTAAACATGGTTAATTTATTTAACTAAATGATTTTGTTAAATGAACATCATTAATTAATTTAATTATTTATTTATTTAATTAACTAATTATTATTATTATTATTTTTAACGTTCCACAGGGGCGGGCCCCACATGCCAGTGGCCCAGGAGGCCACTACAGCGGGCGCTAGCGGGCGCGTGGGTGCGGGCGCCCGGACTGGGCGTGGCCAGTCGATGCCATGCCGAGGGAAGGACGCCGGCGTCGGCGAGGCCACGGCGGGGCGAGGATGTGGTGATGCAGGCGGTGCCGAGGCGCCAGGACGGTGCGTCGGGGCGGACGAGGCGAGGCCGGGGCGAGGTCGTGGGTTCAGGGGAGGGGGAGCAGCGAGGGAGGCCGGTGGCCACGGCGAACTAGGCAGGTCGCGGGGGTATCCAAGCGGCGTAGTTGGGAGAGGCCACCATGGCGACGGAGCGTGCGCAACCTGACTGGTCCCTGGCGTCGGCTGGGGCGGAGGAGGGTGACAGCCAGGGCAAGGGACAGAGGCGGAGCGGGATGGCGGACGAGCGCGGGCGCCGCGACCGGGCGGCTGTGACAGGACGCGTGGGAGGGTGCGCGGTCGAGCACGACGACGGCGCGGGCATGGCCCGTTGAGGCGCGCCGAGCGCGGGATAGAGCGGAGGGGAGGAGCAAGGCGAAGGCTCACTGGGGCGGTAGGGGTTCGGGCAGCGGGGGGGGGGGGTCGAGGAGGACGTCGGGGACGACGGTGACGAAGAGGAGGCAGGCTGTTGAGGAGGAGGAGGCAGCCCGGCGGGGGAAGCTCCGGTGACGAGGTGGCCACGACGACGGCCGGCGCGGTTCGCCGAGGGGTCGGGGTGACGTGGGGTTCGTTCCCCTCGATCCCGATCTGGATCGGGGATGGGGGAGAGAGACGAGAGAGTGGGGGTGGGGATCGTGCGGGGGTGTGGGTGCGCTACGAGTTAGGGTTTCGGGGGAGTGGGGGAATATGGGCGCTGTTGGTGGGTCGGGGTGGGCCGGCCCATTCGGGCGGCTGAGGCCAGCTGGGGCACTTGGCCCAGCGGGGGGGGGGGGGGTCCTATATCCTTTTCCTTTCCTTTTGTTCAATTTCTTTTCTGTTTACTTTTACCTTTGTTTTATAAATTATAAATCTAGCCCCTAAATTAGTACTAACACTTATGACACTACCATAATTGATTTGGCACCCTAAACAATTAGTTTATATTTGTTTAGTATTTAAAAGACATTTAAATATTAGTTTTACTGCACTTTTTATTAATTTAGCGCCTTTAACTACTTTATAAAAGATGTTTTCTCCACCATAATTACCTACGCATTATTTGTCACCTCTCGAACATTTTAGTTTTAAAGTTTGAAAACTTTTGATGTTTGCCTTGATTTTAAATTTGAAGTTTGAACTGGGTTTCTAACCAACGCGAGTTCATCAACAGTAACCGAGGTGAGGTGGCATCATTAGCAGAGGTTCACTGTAGCTTAATTATCCGGGCGTCACATACCAAGATCTCGTTAAGCATGTTATTATGAAGTAACCACGGACGCTGACCAGGGCCAGGCCCACCTTTCGCTTAGGTGGTCTCAACCTGCCCTGTCGCTCCGCCACAAAGATCCACACAGAGGGCCGTCGGGACAAAGGTCCTTTCAGCCCCCAATCCGTGGATCACTCGCAGGTACTCTTCGAGCCGACCCGACTTTAGTCACCATTTGTATAGTATGTATATATTTATAGTATATACCCGTGACCACCTCCCGAGTGATCATGGCCCGGTAGTATAGCAAGGCAGGCTGACAAGAATGTAGGGCCACAGATGATAAACTAGCATCCTATACTAAGTATTTAGGATTGCTGGTAAGGTATCAACAGATGTAGCAACAATGACAGGCTATGCATCAGAATAGGATTAACGAAAAGCAGTAACATGCTACACTACTCTAATGCAAGCAGTATAGAGGAGAATAGGCGATATCTGGTGATCAAGGGGGGGGGGAGCTTGCCTGGTTGCTCTGGCAACAAGGAGGGGTCGTCAACTCCGTAGTCGAACTGAGCAGAAGTAGCGTCGGTCTGGTAGTCTACCGGAGAGAAGAGGGGGAAGAAACAATGAATACAATGCAAATAGATGCATAACGATGCATGACATAACAAGTAACGGTGCCAGGTGTGCCCTAAAGCAGTAGGAGGTGATACCAGTGAAGGGGGAAACATCTGGGAAAGTATCCCCAGAGTTTTGCGTTTTCAGACAGATGAGCCGGAGGGGGAAAGTTGCGGTTCGATATATTAGGGATGTGTGGCGGACGAACGGGCTGCCTATCCGGATTCGTCTCGTCGTTCTGAGCAACTTTCATGTAGAAAGTATTTTCATCCGAGCTACGGTTTATTTTATATGATTTTCTAAACTTTTAATCATTTTCTGATTTTAATTATTTATTTAAATCCAACATTATCCAGAATAGTGAACGATGACGCAAGCATGTCATCAGAGTGATGTCGGCAGGTCAACTGGTCGGTTGACCAGTCAAATCAGACAGGTGGGTCCAGTGGGACCTACATGTCATTGTCAGGGGCACTAACAGGGGGTTTACACTAACTAAATGGGTTAATTAGCGGGTGGGGCCCAATAGTCAGTGGGAGACTAAGATTTTAATTAACTAATTTAATTAATTAGCAATTTATCTATTTACCAAAATGTTTTAAATGACACGGGCCCGCATGTCAGTGGCAGTAGCTGCCACATCAGCGCAGTTGACCTCGGTCAACGTGGCCAGTTGGGGCCCCTAGGCCCACAGGCAGTGACCCAGGGGTGGCCCCAGGTGTGCCAGCTCAGCGGAGCCGCCGGAGTAGCTCCGGCGAGCTCGCGCGCAGTGTCGTGGTTTTGTCACGGCAGATTTCCTCATGAAAGGACTTAGTCGTGGAGCCATCGCTACGGGTTAACTTGAAGGGGTTAAAGCGGACGCAAAGACACAAGAGTTATACTCGTTCGGCCCCTTCGATGAAGGTAAAAGCCTACGTCTAGTTTGTGATGGGATTGATGTGGTCTCGGTGACTAGGGAGCAAATAAGCTTCACCTAGGCCTCGAGTTGTTGTTCTCTGTCCCTTGAACTGCCCCGGGTCGTCCCCTTATATACACGGGTGACGCCCGTCGGTTCAGAGAGTCCCAATCTTCGGTTCATATTCGTATCCGGGTTGGTCTCTCTCTATTCCTAACTTACAATACAAGTTTACATATCAGGTCGGTTTACGACTAGAGGTTCTAAACCGACTACAGGCCTTGGGCCCTTACTTTCATGCCTCTTGGGCTTTTACACCATTGAACTACTGATGAAGTTAACCCGGCCCAGATAGGCCGGTTTATGCCCAGTAGTAATATCCCCAACATTAGGCCCCAGATTGATTTGAACAGGTTCATGTCAATCCTTGATAAAAAACCTTCATCTTCAATACCTTATTGAAATCGTTGAACCGCCGTGATGTCACCTTCTCCAGTTGCTGTAAACCGGCATGACGTCCTCATAAAGATAGCGTTCACGATATCTTCTTTGTTTAATAGATCCGCAATAATCGAGGCGACAGCTCCGCTTCCTAGGTTTGTGGTTCCTTGATTCCCTTTTGACACGGTATCTTGCCTTATAAATAGGACCGAAGGGTCATTCCTTTTCTCCCCTCTGTTCTTTCTCTTCGTCTTCCTCGCGTCGCCAGCCTCGGAGATCCGCCGCCGCCGTCGACCTCTGCACCATCTTGGGCCATTTGCATCAACTTTGAGCACACCGGAGAAACACAGACTCTTCCGCATCTCCTCAACTCAGGTAGGTCCTCGGTTCCCTCGACCTAGATCCGTTCTAGGGTTTCTTGTTCTTGCCGTGCTCCATGAATCGCTCCTGCTCATACCAGACTCCTGGATGGATCTGTGACACGTTGCTCTGATTAGCGGTAGCCTTTAGCATCCGCCTGTAGTCTCGTGCTCACGTCCATAGATCTCGCACATCATCTCTTCTCATTGCATCAATACTGCTCTGCTGTATTCCTTTTTGGATATTTTTTTCTTTTCTGATCTGACTTCAGATCCTTTGTTGTAGAAAAATCTTGTGAAACATGTTTCTGCACACTTAGCCGTTCGCAACCTCAATTGTTTTCAATATTTAGACTTTAGACCAGGTGGTTTAACTTAACATAGAAAAAATTAGAGAAACCGGTATACACCATTAGTCCCCTTGTTGAACCGCCAGAACTCCTTAACCAGATACTGTCGCTTCATAGAACTCCGGTTTAGACATATTTGTCTCGATTTAGCATTGTACAATCGGTTCTCTCTTTGTCCCAACACATTTCTTGAACCGGATTTATATATTTTTGTAGATGGCCAAACAAGTATATGAGTGCAACTCGGCTCCTTCCCGTGTCACGAAACTCAATTAAACAATCTGGTCTGTTGGCGCTTTAGCCAGTAAAAATAGTATCCATTGGAGGGTTCCTGGCAAAGAATGTCCACCCACACCTCAAGAAGGAGAGGTTGTAGTTTTCGCAGATCACCTAGCCCGGGGTTTCAATCCACCCAGTTCAAAACTTTATCGAGATGTGCTAGCCAATTTTCAACTCCGTCCACAAGATACAGGCCCCAATTCTGTTACCAATATCTGTCACTTCCAAGTACTCTGTGAGGCATACTTTCAAGAAGAACCTACATTTGAACTGTTTAGAGACTGCTTCCATCTAAACCGCCGCACAGAATTCACTGACGGGCCCAACACAGAATTGGGTGGCGTGGCGATTCAAAAAAGAAAGGAGGTCACTTATCCTCATGTCAAACTGCACAGCCACCCCAAGGAATGGAATCAAACATGGTTTTATTGCAGAGACACTTCACCTGCCAATGAGAATCCCTTGCCCGGTTTTCGTCCGGAGCGACTCAGCAACACACATCCCTTTCCGCAAAGATTAACCGCCAGTGAGAGAAGTAAATATGCTCCACAACTCTCCAAGCTCAGAGCCTTCATGGCCAATGGTTTAACTAGAATTGATCTCGCGCGCTGTTGGATATCGTGGAGCATACTGCCCCTCTCCCAGCGCTCCGGTTTAATATGTGAGTACACTGTTAGTGTCGACGACCCACTCCGACATATTAATATCCAGCTTACCGATGATGAGGTCACCGAGGCGGTGAAGAAGATGTTGAACGAACCGGAAAATCTCTGTGCCCGGACCGGTCTGCTCCCCTTCTGTGCTACCAACAAACCGCCATCTGTAAGACTTCTGATTATTTTTTACTGAATATATTATTGCCATCCCGGTATAACTTTTAACATCAACTGCTGCTTAACCAGGGTGATGATCCATTCTGGAGCAAGAAACGTCCACAAGAGAAACTAGAGAAGCCAGTTAAACCGGAAAAACCACTTAGGGAAAAGACCAAAGCTGTCAAGAAGACTACTCATAAGAGGAAAACCACTTCATCTTCTGATCAGGCTGCGGATGATGATGTGGGTAATCCGGACCTTGAGGTAGAACTTGATTCACTTGGCTTACTTTTCACACGCCTAAATAATGATGATGTTTGTCAGGATGATGCTGAAACCAGTAATGCTGATGTTGTAGAGGTAACTGTTCTCTCCTCCGACTCAAATCCTTTGCCTTCACTAAAAAACCGTCAGGCAAACCGGAAAATTAAATTTTCTCATCCCCTTGCTTACTTGGATCCCAAATTTCTTATGAAGACTCAACAACATGAAGCTCGCCGCACAACTCGGCACATCGGCCAGGTAGTTACCTCCACCGGTTTACCGAACAGTCCGGTTCGGAAACGTCGTTCAGAGGTCTCTAATTTGCTTGTCAGGGCTTATCCTAAAGCAGGCTGGTTTCGTCAACCCCTTAATCCGTTTGATTCCGATTATCAGGTCACTTCCCACTCCTCATCTGGCGAGTCATCAGCCACTCGGTACCGCCGCTAAAAACGGTGCTTGGGTAAGTTATACCTTTCATATTGTTTCTCTTGCATCATTGTGTAGTATATGCCGTATTTAATCGTTGTTGTGCCTTTTCAGGCCAAGCCTAGGCCGAGCAAAAGGCTCGTGCGGATAAAGCAACCGACGAAGAGATCGCCTGAACAGGCGGCGCCCCAAATCTCGGAGCGCCATCCGTGAAGACACGCCCAATGATCCGCCACAGCAAGATGACGATTTTTTGCTGAAGAAAGGCCTGTTGACACCGCCCTTCCGCCGACCAGCCCAGAAGCCCGACCCGGATTGAAAAATCCACCAGTCCAATCCGGCCTGCTGACAAACCGACGGCCCCTGGTCAAACCGGTGACTCCAAGGACGATGATGTCGTAATTACTGGTTTTGTCCACAACGAACCGGGTAATCCAGTCGCTTTATCCAACCATTCTGCCAAAGAAGAGTTTGCCACTATGAGCAAGGGCAAGTGGGATGTTGATCTGGCAACTTATGCCTCTCTGAACCCCCAAGACCTTCATTCTGGCTACTTGAACCGGCTGTATACCAGCCGTGACTATGAAGCTGGCATGGTGAAGATGATGAAAGAGAAATTCGAGGTAACCTCCATGTTCTTTTCTCGCCTGAATATTTCAATTTTTGTTAACTCTCCTAGTCCCCAAGGGCCGGTTCAACTTAGCATAGTTAAACCGGGACTTAGTATAAACTCAATGCTTCAGAATCCACCGATGTAGCCCCCAAGGGCCGGTTCAACTTAGCATAGTTAAACCGGGATTGTATTTTATATCGCCGCATCAGAACCTGTTCGAGCAAATAGCCATTAGCCCCCAAGTGCCAAGTTGAATACTTGTATTGAGCTTGGGCTTTGTGATTTTATTGATAGATGAAGATCAAATATGCATTAGCCCCCAAGTGCCAAGTGTATAACTGGTTATGCACTGGTGACTTTGAAATGACGATATTTAACATGCTCCCTTTTTGTTGCAGAGTGAGATACGTCAACAAGCCTCACAAATCCATGACCTTCAAGAAAATCTAAAATCTCAACAACCAGAAACCTCCAAGGCCAAGGATGAACTGAAAACCGCTTTAACTACTATGGAGCAATGCAAGGAGTGGTTCAAGTCTGAGCGGGCCTACTGGGACACTGAAAAGGCCGCTTTAACCAAAAAGGTTGAAAATGCTGAGGCTGCCCTTAAACCGGTGGTAGATGAGCTGACCAGCGCGAAGGGGCAAGTGCATTCCATGACTGCTGCCATCTTTGGTAAGTTTCCTTTGGCTTCTATGATAATCTTGACCTTCTTATGATAAATCCAGTTTGTGATTTCTCTTGCAATGCTGTACGCACATGCATTGGTCACATGGGGTCAGATGTTCGGAAGAAATTGAAGGCTGCCTATACCTTAATAGAGCAGTCAGATATCTTTGGAGCGCAGTGGATCATCTCCACTGCATCACATAACAACCCAGCACCTTCCTTAATTCAAGATACTCTTAGGAGGTTGTCCATGCTTCCCGCCCGGATTGAAGAGCTGAAGAAATCTGCTGCTCGAACCGGCGCCATCAACGCCTTAATCCGGGCCAAAGCATGGGTGCCGGATTTCGATCCCGTTGAAGCAGCTCAGGGCTATCCCAGTCTGAAGGAAGACGGCTCAGAGTTCAACGAAGCTGATTTGAGAGCGATAAACCGGGCAGTGCGCCCTCTGGCTTGCCAATTAGCTGAAGAAGGAAACTTGTCGCATTATCAAGCTCAGTATGACGATCAGATCAAGCGAGTAGCTGCACCTATTCCTGAAGCGGAGAACCTGATCACTCCGATCCGTAAGCAGACTTACGCTCCTGATATTGACCCAACTTCCTTGATCCATGAGGAGGCTGTCTTTCAAGCTTTAATGGGAATCGACTAGACCACTGTTGACTTCCAGCAGCTGGGTAGAGATGAAGAAGCTGAAGCGGCGCAGGACGACCCACAACCATCAAACCGGGGCGGCAAGCAAGCATGAGCCGGAAGCCGGTTTGAAGAGCTGCTTCATTACATTCCGCCAAGAAACAATGACCTTATTTGGGTACCATGTTGCCTTGTAATAGGGTAGCCAACACTCTTGCTTTGAATATGCCTTCGTGCATAGGTGCTGATACTCTTGCTTGAATGATCGAAACTTTCAACCTTATATTGCCTGTAGTCACAAAATCTTAAACCGCCACGGCGGTTTGTGCCGCCAGCCGGCTTGTGACGTTCATATATATATGAGATGAAATATTAAGGTATATAATCGAAATTTATGATACCAAATACCTTCCATCGCTGGGCATAAAGTTGGCTTAGCCAATCTTGAAGCGGAGGTCGTATAAACCCTTACCATCAAAGGAGAAAACAGCTCCTGCTATTTATAATGTCGGTTTACCACGTAAACCATGTCGGGTCATGATAAGCCCCCTGTTACTCCATAATAGGATGTTAACAGAAAAAACATCAAACCGGTGAGATTATCTCCGGATTAAAAAATTGATCAAATTCCGTCAACTGACAGTTTTGAAACCGGTTTAAAAATGTTGTCGGTTTAAGAAACACAACAAAAATCAAATAATAGTTAGGACAAACATGAAAGCAAAGGCAATGATAAACCATTTGCAAAAAATAAGGCTTTATTGAGCCGATCAGATGGTGTTACCATGGTCGGACACGACCAAGCTCCCTATAAGGTGTAGCCATGGTTCAAGTCAGCCAGGTCCCCAACTGAAACCGTGGCATTATGCCGATCAAGTGGCGTGGCAATGGTTCGGGTTCGACCAAGCCCCCAAGTGACTCTATGGCCTTAGGCCGATCAAGAGGCATGACTGGTTCAGACTTGACCATGTCCCCAAGTGATCTGGTGGCTTTCGCCTATCAAAAGGTGTTGCATTGGTTCGGACACGCCCAAGCCCCCAAGTGACATCACAAAGCTTTTGAAAAGCAAACTCAGGGGGTAAACCGGAGGCCGCTTTAAGACAGAACAACTCCATGTAACCACGCATGATGTAACAGAACAGATACCCCGCTTTAGCTGAGGCTCCGGTTTATTACTTTATTCATAATATATACACTGTCATAATATGTACATAAGTAGAGCCGATGGCTCAGGTATAATAAGGCCGAAGATGAGCTATGTTCCACGGCCTGTTGGTCTCCTCTTCCGACGTGCGTGAGTCTTTATGCTCTCGAACATCGATCAGATAGTACGACCCGTTGTGCAGATTCTTGCTGACCACGAAAGGTCCCTCCCAAGGTGGGGATAGCTTGTGCATATCAGTCTGGTCTTGGATGAGCCGAAGCACCAAATCTCCTTCTTGAAAAGTTCTGGTTCTGACCCGGCGACTATGATAACGACGAAGATCCTGTTGGTAAATCGCCGAGCGGGCAGCTGCTATGTCATGCTCTTCATCCAACCGATCCAAAGCGTCCTGCCGTGCCGTCTTGTTATCCGCTTCAACATAAGCTGCCACACGAGGTGAGTCATGACGGATATCACTCGGGAGAACCGCCTCCGCTCCATAAACCATAAAGAACGGCGTGTATCCCGTGGATCTTTTAGGCGTAGTATTTATACTCCATAACACAGACGGTAGCTCTTCTACCCAACAACCCGGTGTCCTCTCAGAAGGGACCATAAGCGGGCATGATGCCTCTCAAGATCTCTTGATTGGCTCTTTCCGCTGACCACCGGACTGTGGGTGAGCTATCAAGAAACGCGTCAAGCCGGATGTGCTCACGTTCGCAGAACTCCTTCATGGCACCTTTGGACAAATTGGTACCATTATCTGTGATGATACTGTGTGGAAAGCCAAACCGGAAAATCACCTTTTTGATGAACTGAACCGTCGTGGCCGCATCACACTTGCTAACAGGTTCTGCCTCTACCCACTTTGTAAACTTGTCGACCGCCACCAGCAGGTGGGTCTTCTTGTCCTTGGACCTTTTGGAAGGTCCAACCATATCTAGCCCCCAAGTCGCAAACGGCCAAGTAATTGGAATCATCCTCAATTCTTGGGCCGGTAGATGAGCACGTCTGGAAAACTTTTGGCAACCATCACATCGTCTGACCAGATCTTCCGCATCAGCACGGGCAGTCAACCAATAGAAACCGTGGCGGAACGCTTTAGCCACCAAGGATTTTGAACCGGCGTAGTGACCACAATCTCCTTCGTGGATCTCACGTAATATTTCACAGCCTTCCTCAGGGGACACACAGCGTTGAAACGCCCCTGACACACTGCAATGATGCAATTCACCATTAACAATGGTCATAGACTTAGATCGCCGAACTATCTGCCGGGCCAACATCTCATCTTCTGGTAACTCGCCCCGGTTCATGTACGCCAGATAAGGAAGTGACGTGAAGAGCTGCCACCAACTGAGCCTCCGGATCAGGAATAGCCAAATCCACTTCACCAGGGAGCTTGACTGACGGGTTGTGCAGCACGTCCAGGAAAACATTGGGCGGGAGCGGTTTGCGTTGAGAGCCCAACCGGCTTAAATCGTCCGCCGCTTCATTTTTCTGACGGTCCACGTGGTCCACCTGATAGCCCTTGAAATGACGGCAACAATATCCACCTCACGCATTTATATGCAGCCATGAGTGGGTCCTTTGAATCCCAAGTGCCAGACACCTGTTGAGCCACTAGGTCCGAGTCACCGAAGTACTTAACCCGGCTTAAATTGATCTCCTTAGCCATCCGGAGACCATGGAGCAAGGCTTCATACTCAGCTGCATTGTTAGTACAAGGGAACATTAAGCGGAGAACGTAACAAAACTTGTCACCTCGTGGGGAAGTTAGTACGACTCCAGCCCTCGAGCCCTCCAATTGCTTGGATCCGTCAAAATGAATGGTCCAATATGTATGATCCGGCTTTTCTTCAGGTGCTTGCAACTCCGTCCAATCGTTAATGAAATCCGCAAGTGCTTGAGACTTCACCGCCATCCGAGGCACGTATTTCAGACCGTGCGGCCCAAGCTCTATAGCCCACTTGGAAATCCGGCCAGTCGCTTCCCGGTTCTGTATGATATCACCTAAGGGAGCAGAACTGACCACCGTGATGGGGTGCCCTTGGAAATACTGCTTCAGCTTTCGGCTTGCCATAAAAACCCCATACACCAGCTTCTGCCAATGCGGATACCTTTCCTTAGATTCAATAAGCATCTCGCTGATATAATAAACCGGACGTTGAACCGGATGCTCCTGCCCTGCCTCCTTCCGCTCCACCACAATGGCCACGCTGACCGCCCTGGTATTAGCAGCAACATATAGCAGAAGCGGCTCCTTGTCAATGGGAGCGGCGAGCACAGGCGGGTTGGCCAATTGCCGCTTTAAGTCCTCCAATGCTTCATCGGCGGCTGAACTCCAAATAAACTGATCGCTTTTTTTCAAAGATTGGTACAAAGGGATGGCCTTCTCTCCGAGCGGCTGATAAACCGGCTCAGCGCGGCAATCCGGCCTGCCAAACGCTGGACATCATTAATACACTCCGGCTTTGCCAGGGAGGTGATAGCCGTAATCTTCTACGGATTAGCTTCAATTCCCCTGTTGGACACGAGAAAACCCAATAACTTGCCTGCCGGAACACCAAAAACACATTTGGCCGGGTTGAGCATCATCTTGTAAACCCGCAGGTTGTCAAAGGTTTCCTTCAAATCGTCAATCAGTGTTTCCTTCTTCCTTGACTTGACCACAATATCATCCACATAGGCGTGCACATTACGGCTTATCTGTTTATGCAAGCAATTGCATACAAATACCGATAAGTTGCTTGGGCTCTTGAGCCCAAAAGGCATAGACACATAGCGAGAAGGCTCCAAAGGGAGTGATAAGCGCCGTCTTCTCCTGGTCCTTAACTGCCATCTTGATCCGATGATACCCAGAATACGCATCCAAAAAGCTCAACGCTCACAACCCGCAGTGGCATCAATAATCTGGTCAATGCGGGAGGGCAAAGGATCGGCCGGGCAAGCCTTGTTAAGATCTGTGTAATCTACACACATGCGCCAAGTGCCGTTTTCTTAAGAACCAGCACCGGATTAGCAAGCCACCGATGGAAAACTTCAACAATAAAGCCAGCCGCTAAGAGCCCGCCACCTCCTCTCCAATGGCCTTTACGCTTTTCTTCGTTAAACCGCGGAGAAACCGCTTCACCGGTTTGTACTTGGGATCAACATTAAGAGTGTGCTCAGCGAGCTCCCTCGGTACACCGGCATGTCGGAAGGCTTCCATGCAAAATGTCCCGATTCTCACGGATGAACTCGATGAGCGCGCTTTCCTATTTCGGATCCAAGTTGGCACTGATGCTG
Organism: Aegilops bicornis; assembly: GCA_021605145.1. NCBI lineage: Eukaryota > Viridiplantae > Streptophyta > Magnoliopsida > Poales > Poaceae > Aegilops > Aegilops bicornis. The sequence continues at coordinate 855,448,217 of CM038670.1, read as the reverse complement.
AACTGCTTGGACGAATCGCCAGGCACGAAGTCAACAAGCTTAGTCTCAGCTGCCGATTTGAATTTCAGGGCCAGATCATGCTCTGTAGTTGGCTTCTTCAACGGAGTCATGTCCGCCGGATCAACATTGTCCTTATAATACTTCAGCTCCTCGGTGGCACAAACCGACTCTGCGTAAGCCGCATCACCTTCCTCACATTCCAAAGCGATCTTGCGGCTCCCATGAACCGTTATTGTCCCCTTGTGACTCGGCATCTTGAGCTGCAAATATATATAACAAGGTCGTGCCATGAACTTGGCATAAGCCGGCCGGCCAAACAGGGCGTGATATGGACTTTGGATTTTCACCACGTCAAACGTCAATGTTTCCGATCTGGAGTCATATTCTTCTCCAAAGGGCACCTCCAGAGCTATTTTACCAACCGGATATGATGACTTGCCAGGTACCACACCATGGAACACTGTATTGGACGGTTTGAGATGTTTATCTGTTAACCCCATACGACGGAAGGTCTCATAGTACAGGATGTTGATGCTGCTCCCTCCATCCATAAGCACCCTGGTGAACTTATAACCTCCCACCTGAGGTGCCACCACCAGGGCTAGCTGACCCGAATGAGGCACGGCCGGTTCAACAGCGTTAACTGCCCGCTTCTGAAGCTTCCGGTCTCGCTTGTCTAAGCTAGTGGTGAAGACGTGGTACTGCCCACTATTCAACTGCTTTGGGTTGCTCTGATAACCCGATCGCTGCTTTCGCCGATTATAACCACCTTGGTTATTCTGATTGTTCTGATTGTTATGTCCGCCCGGATTACCATTAAATCATGAGCCGGAATTTCCTCCACCGTAACCCGGCCCGGATCCCGAACCACCGCCGGAGCCTTGATCATACCGGAAAGCATTAGAACTTTTGAACTCCTGCATAATGTAACAATCCTTCCAGAGGTGATTTCTTGGCGCCTCCTTCGTCCCATGCTTGGACAGGGTTGATTCAACAGATAGTTCAAGCGGTCCGGATTGGGATTAGGCGCCCACCTCGATTTGGCTGTTTACCCTTGCGCGCTGGCCCTTGTCCTGCGCGTTGGTGTTGGCTACGAAGTCCATGTTGCCATTCGCTTTACGCTTGCCTCCACCATTACCTGCCGAGTGATGTTGCTGGCGTTTGGAGTTGCTGTTCTTCTTTCCCTTCCCTGTCTTGTCATCATCAGACTCGGGATCCTTGGTACTATCAGAATCAGCATACTTCACTAAAGCGCCCATGAGAGTGCCCATGTCATTACAAAACCGCTTCATACGCCCCAACTTCTACTCCAAAGGCTTAAACCGGCAACTGCCCTCCAGGGTCAAGATCGCAGAGTCAGCGTTGATCCAGTCTGACGAGTGCAAGATTTCCGAAATGCGGCGTACCGAATGGGTTGTTGACTCTCCTTCCCCCTGGACACAAGCCGCCAAGTCCACTACGGACATGGGCTTCTTACAGGTATCTTTGAAATTCTGGATAAACCGGGTCCGCAACTGGGCCCATGAGCTGATAGAATTGGGTGGCAAGCTCTTCAACCAAGTACGGGTCGTGCCTTCGAGCATCATGGTGAAGTACTTTGCACACGCGGCCTCATCCACATCTAGCATCTCCATGGCCATCTCATAACTTTCTATCCATGCTTCTGGAGCTAAATCGGCGGTGTAATTTGGCACCTTGCGCGGACCCTTGAAATCCTTGGGCAAGCGCACATTGCGTAAAGCGGGGACGAGGCAAGGCACCCCCAAAGAGCTAGAGGTAACCCCAGGCTCGACCGAGATGGTCGGACGAACCGGCGTAAGCTGATAATCCTGATGCTGCGCTGCTAACTCGGCCTCCCTGCGTGCTCTGGCCCGGTCCACCACCTCCTGAGCGTTGTCGAAACCACCTGCCGGGTTGTTGCCACGGGGCGCACCACGCCGTGCATTACTTGATACGGCCGGTTCATCCACGTGCCTGCTATAGCTCCGGCTTGGGCGGGGGTAGAGTGGATCCGGTCACGGCTGTACGAATATGCTTCATGTTGGACCAAAGCTGTCCTAAGGAGCTCCTTGACCCGGCGCGTCTCTACTGCCTGTGGTGAATCGCCTTCAATTGGAATTGCCTCCAGCCGTGCCGCAGCTGCAACAAGGTTATCCATCGGGTTGGAGTAGTGACCTGGAGGTGTTTGCATAGCCTGAGGCATACTGGCATTATGGCGAGGTAGATCTATTACACGGGGCTGAACTGCGCGCCTGGCCCCAGTGCTTCGCCCGGTTTACCACCGGCGGATTATCGGTTCCCGCTCCTAGGGTGTTGAAGAGATCTCTTCCTCAAGACTGAAGGCAAACGGGATCTGTATTTCCTCTTCATGACTTCATGCGACGCGCTCGATCCAAAGATGAGCCTATAAGCCTGCGCATCCAAAGCGGCCCGCTCTGCCATCATCCTGGCGTCTGCAGCTGCCAGATCCGCTTTAGCCTGAGTGATTTGTTCCTTTACCTTCGCGATCTCCGTGTTATGAGCGTCCTGGTCCGCCGGGTTAACCTCTGCCATGAGCACAGCCAACGTATCGAATAGGTCTGATAAAACTTGAGCCGGCGGGCGCACAGGGCCTCCTGCCCCGGTAGCCGTCGCCGCTGTTGAACCGGCAACCATTGTCGCAGCGGTCAAAGAGTGAAGCACTTCTTGTGTACCGGCCATGAATATTCCAACCCGGTAGGGCAGATCATAGGGGTCCGGAATACTGTCACCATCGGAACAGCCCCCAATCCGGCCATCTTGTAGCTGATATAGAGATTCGGTTTCTCCGGTCGACGACTCGTCGTCAGAATAGACGACGGTTTCGCCACCAGATTCTGATCCGCCCTCGTAACTTCCTCCGTGGATGACTCCCACAAAGGCACGCTTCACAACCGGTTTAGCCTGGGCAGCTCTCGTACGCTGAGCCGTATCGACGAGGTCGGTGCAAATGTCTGGATCAGGCCCTGGCTCACCGATCTTGCCGATGAAAACGTGTATGCCACCAAAGGGGGCCCGGTACCCGTACTCAATCGAGCCGGCCTCGGGGCCCCAGCCTGCATCGTCGATGTAGAGATAGCCGCGACGACTCTAGGTCATACGGCCCACAGCGAAGCCATAGAGACCTTCGAACTTGCCCTCCAAGATCAACAAACCAACGAGCGATGGCCCCACCGTGGGCGCCAACTGTCGTGGTTTTGTCACGGCAGATGTCCTCATGAAAGGACTTAGTCGTGGAGCCACCGCTATGGGTTAACTTGAAGGGGTTAAAGCGGACGCAAAGACACAAGAGTTATACTAGTTCGGCCCCATCGATGAAGGTAAAAGCCTACGTCTAGTTTGTGATGGAATTGATGTGGTCTCGATGACTAGGGAGCAAATAAGCTTCGCCTAGGCCTCGAGTTGTTGTTCTCTGTCCCTTGAACCGCCCCGGGTCGTCCCCTTATATACATGGGTGACGCCCGTCGGTTCAGAGAGTCCCAATCTCCGGTTCATATTCGTATCCGGGTTGGTCTCTCTCTATTCCTAACTTACAATACAAGTTTACATATCAGGCCGGTTTACGGCTACAGGTTCTAAACCGACTACAGGCCTTGGGCCCTTGCTTTCATGCCTCTTGGGCTTTTACACCATTGAACTACTGATGAAGTTAACCCGGCCCAGATAGGCCGGTTTACGCCCAGTAGTAATATCCCCAACACGCAGCAGACGAACACCGGCGAGCGTCGGGATTCGCCTACGGGGCACCAAATCGAGCGCTGTCTCTTGCGTTCGAACAAGGAGAGTGCCCCGCGTCTATCTACGGCGTGGGAACACACAGGGGTGGCCGGAAACAACGCCGGCGACGAGCATGGTGGACGATAGTTCTGGCACGGACGGGGATCGCGTGACGGGGCATTCGAACGATGCGTCTTTGGGACCGAACAAACGAGCACGTCGAGGCGCGTACAACAGTGGAGGGGGCTTGGCTGGAAACGGCCGGAGACAGTGGTGGCGAGCGACGCAGCGGACGCCGGAGTTCGGGCATCAGTGGATCCAGCGCTAGGGGCAACAGGAAGGCATGTGCGTGTGCGCGTTGGGTTCCTAGAAGCACCAGGAACACGATGCCGTGCTCAGGCGAGCACGATCGAGAGCATGGCCACGGCAGCGAGGCGATCCGCGGCGACGGGCTCGCGGCAACAATGACGAGGTAGCTACGGTGCGCGAGGGGCTTAACGAGGAGGAGTAGGAGGCGAAGGAGCTCACCGTGCGTCACACAAGATGGCCCGTGGTGGTTTTGTAGCAGAAGAGAGGCGTCGCCGGAGTTGGTGAAGAGCGGCGGCGACCGAAGATGAGGAAGAAGGGGAACCGCGTAGCAGTGCCTCCGAGCTCCAGCTGCGACCATCGGTCGACGAGGAAGACGATGGCGGAGGCGACAGACACGCTGGCGAGGCGAGGCGATGGTTGTGGCTGCGCGTTTCACGGCGGCTGGTCCATGGCGGCGGTGGCGTTTGGATGCGGTGGGATGGATCTGAGGGAAGAGGGAGAGGCGCAGGGACCGAGAGGGAGACCGGGGGCGAGTGGGAGAGGGGATCGAGGAGGAGGGGGTCGTGGCGATCTTATCTCCTCTGTCCGTCGGTTCCGGCGAGGCGGTCGGGCAGGGACACGCCCCTGTTCCAACCCGAGTCGGGGGAACAGGAAAGGGAGACGAGACAGGGGGGCCGGGCCGGCTGTTGGTCAGCTGGGCCAGGTGGGCCGGCCTGGCTGTGAGCTAGGCCGTCTGGTCCAGGGGGTTTTCTTTTCCTTTTGTTTTATTTTCACTTTTTCTTTTTTATTTTCTTTTCTGTTTTATATCACTTAAAAATATTTAGGCACTTGCTACAAACATGTCTTCTCCACAATAATTGCCAGTGCAATATTTGGCACCCACCGAACATTTTTGTTTTGATGTTTGAAAACTTTTGTTGTTTGTCATATTTTGAATTTGATTTTTGGACCGGTTTTGAACTAACCAAATATTAGCAACAGTAACGAAGGTGACGTGGCATCATTAGCAGAGTTCCACTGTAGCTTAATTATCCGGGCGTTACACCTAGCTAGGCATAAAAACACGAATAGATCTAAGTATTGCCATCTTTGGTATGCAATCCATAAGTGGCTCTCATAATAGATTCATAAGGTAATTTAATTTTCTGCGTAGGAAAGTTTTCCATGCCTTTCCTTAACGGAAATTGGAATCTAATGTTTCCTTCTTTCATATCAATAATTGCACCAATCGTTCTAAGGAAAGGTCTACTCATAATAATAGGACATGTAGGATTGCAATCTATATTAAGAACAATGAAATCTATGGGCACATAATTCCTATTTGCAACAATAAGAACATCATTAATCCTTCCCATGGGTTTCTTAATAGTGGAATCCGCAAGATGCAAATTTAAGGAACAATCATCAAATTCACGGAAACCTAACACATCACACAAAGTTTTTGGAATCGTGGAAACACTAGCACTCAAATCACACAAAGCATACCATTCATAATCTTTAATCTTAATCTTAATAGTAGGTTCCCACTCATCATAAAGTTTTCTAGGGATAGAAACTTCTAGTTCAAGCTTTTCTTCAAAATATTGCATCATAGCATCAACGATATGTTTAGTAAAAGCTTTGTTTGATTATAAGCATGAGGGGAATTTAAAACGGATTGCAACAAGCAAATAAAATCTATTAAAGAAAAATTTTCGTAATTAAATTTCCATGAAATCCAAAATAGTGGGTTCATTGCTACTTAAAGTCTTGACCTCTTCAATCCCACTTTTATCAATTTTTGCATCTAGATCTAAAAAATCCGAATCATTGGGACGCCATTTAACTAAAGTTGACTCATCTCCAGTCCCATCTTTATCAAGATTCATATTGAAAAACAAAGATTTAATAGGAGTCACATCAATCACTTTTAGATCTTCATCATTATTATCATGAAATCTAGAAGAACACACTTTTACAAACCAATTTTCTTAGCGCGCATCTTTGCGGTTCTTTCTTTGCACTCATCAATGGAAATTCTCATGGCACAGAGAGACTCATTGATATCATGCTTAGGTGGGATAGAACTAAGTTTCAAAGAATCAACATCAAGAGAAATTCTATCCACGTTCCTAGCCAACTCATCAATCTTAAGCAATTTTTCTTCAATCAAAGCATTGAAATTCTTTTGCGAACTCATAAATTCTTTAACGCTATTCTCAAAATCAGAGGGCAACTTATTAAAATTTCCATAAGAGTTGTTGTAGGAATTACCATAATTATTGGAGGAATTACTAGGCAATGGCCTAGGATTAAAATTTCCTCTATATGCGTTGTTACCAAAATTGTTCCTACCAACAATATTCACATCCATAGATTCATTATTATTCTCAATCAAAGTGGGCAAAGGCATATCATTAGGATCAGAAGAAACACTTTTATTGGCAAATAATTTCATAAGTTCATCCATCTTTCCACTCAAAACATTAATCTCTTCAATCGCATGAACCTTTTTACTAGTGGATCTTTCGGTGTGCCATTGAGAATAATTAACAATAATATTATCTAGGAGCTTAGTAGCCTCTCCTAAAGTAATTTCCATAAAAGTGCCTTACGCGACCGAAGCTAAAAGATTTCTATAAGCAAAATTCAATCCAGAATAATTTTTTTGTATAATCATCCACAAATTCAAACATGTGTAGGGAAATTATGTATCATTAATTTCATACTCTCCCAAGATTGTGCAACCTGATCATGATCAATTTGCTTAAAATTCATAATATCGTTCCTAAGGGAGATGATCTTAGCGGGAGGAAAATACTTAGAGATGAAAGCATCATTACACTTATTGCATGACTCAATACTATTTTTAGGAAAATATGAGAACCAAGTTTTAGCATGATCTCTAACTGAAAATAGAAATAGCTTCAATTTAACAATATCATTATCCACATCTTTCTTCTTTTGCATACCGCACAAATCAACTAAATTGTTTTGATGGGATGCGGCATCTTCACTAGGAAGGCCAGAAAATTGTTCTTTCATAACAAGATTCAACAAAGAAACATTAATTTCACAAGATTCAGCATTAGTAGTAGGAGCAATCGGAGTGCTAATAAAATCATTGTTGTTGGTATTGGAAAAGTCATACAATTTGGTATTATCTTGAGCCATCGTGACAAAGCAATCAATCCAACACACAAGCACACAAGAAGCAAGCGAAAAAAGACGAACGAAAGAGGGGCAAAGAAATGACAAAGGTTTTCAAAAATCGTTTTAGAAGTGGGGGAGAGGAAAAGGAGAGGAGAATGGCGAATAATGTAATGCAAGGAAGAAGAGTTTATGACGGGTACATGGTATCGCTTGACTTGACGTAGATCTCCCCGACAACGGCGCCAGAAATCCTTCTTGCTGCCTCTTGAGCTTGCGATGGTTTTCCCTTGCAGAGGAAAGGTTGATGCAGCAAAGTAGCGTAAGTATTTCCCTCAGTTTTGAGAACCAAGGTATCAATCCTGTAGGAGACGACGCACAAGTGACCGAATACCTGCACAAACAATCAACAACTTGCACCCAACGCGATAAAGGGGTTGTCAATCCCTTCACGGTCACTTGCAAAAGTGAGATCTGATAGAGATAGATAAACGGTAAAATGAATATTTTGGGTATTTCCAGTTTATAGATTGGAACGTAAATATTGGAAAATAGTAGATTGGAAACTAGCAAGATGTAAACGAGATTCAATAATATGGAAAAGAGACTCGGGAGCCATATGTTTCACTAGTGGCTTCTCTCAAGATAGAAAATATTACGGTGGGTGAAAAAATTACTGACGAGCAATTGATAGAAAAGCACATAATTATGATGACTAGTCGCAAACCCGTGCGAACCACGGGCTAGTTGTCATATACTTTCCTCGTTCTAAAATAAGTTCATTTTGCAATGGTGGGAGTATTATTTTGCAGTCTACATTGACCATACAATGAGTTGTGATTTTGTAGGGATATGTGTGCAGTCATATAGCTTTGGAGGCATGGGAGTTCATATATAGGAGAATTTTGGATGGTAAACCAAATGAAATTAGTATAAATAACATTGCCAAACTCATGAGTCTTGTGAGAACTTACTATTAAAATATTGTTCTGGGGGTCATCGTTTAAAGAATTTTGAAAATGGTTGAAGCAGTTATGCTTCACAATTTACCAAGAAGTATGCTTGTTGGACATATTTGGGAAGCTGTAGAGCTACCAAATACCCTAATAATATTTAGATAAACAAAGGGATGTGATGTTTTCTACATGTAACTACCTCAAAATATGCTTCAACAACATAAAAGATGTTAAGCAATTTTTTTTTGCTAACTGGTTTTTATGTCTGTGCTATTTTATGTTGAAAGATATACGATGTTGCATCTTTGCAAATCCAAATATAACATAGTAATATTTTGTGCAACATCTGAATGTCAGTGGATGGTGCAGTCCGAAGCATACGAACAACCTTCTCTAATTCTGGTCATATTATGTTTGGTTCACATATAATACTATCACTCAATATTTATAGAAAATAGTTTCACAACATCATATATGATTACAATGATTTATCATCATATGAAATGAAAATTAAAACTCAAAGTAAAATGTTACTACCGTTCTATGTCCAAATTGTCTTAAATTCAAAAAATATGGAGTAATTGACTTAGGGAAAATCTCTTGTATGTATAGTACATGAAAGATGATATTTATTACATTACATCTATACCTATAATTGGGAAAGTAGTAGCTGACCCCAACTCGATGCACCCACGCTACATCCACAAAAGATAACATATAAAAACAATTAAAAATATCTAAAACTTTCTGGAAGATATTGTGAACAAATGTTATAGATGCTTGCAAAGTTTGGTGGTCAAATGACCTCCAAGGAGCTCTGTACAAAATAAAATAAAATTACAAATTGTGCTCAAACTTATATTTTCAGTAATTCTTAGTAATTTTGTTTTTCTGTGCAGATCTCCTCGGATGTCATTTGACCACCGAACTTTGCAAGAATCTGTAACATTTGTTCATAATCATTCTCAAAAAATTTTAGATTTTTCCAAATATGTTTTTATGTTTTCTTGCGTGGATGCACAAAGTTGGGGTGTAGAATCTACTCTCATACTAATTAGCCTGGTTGAAATTCTCCAAAGTATGTAAGTATAGAATTGATATATGCCCATTTTCCTTAAAAAAACAGAACATTCCCAATTTAAAAATAAAATAAAAATACAAAATAGTTAATTAATTAGTTCCATAAACCTATACCGAATAAAAGCTGAGAATTTGACAATTGTTCTGACAATATATAAAGATAATAAGAATGTACCAGAATCAACAATTCAACATGTACATAGTTAGAAAATGAATACATTATAAATACTAATACTGATAGAAAAACATCACGATCAAGCAAACATACAACACCGTTACACAATGTATTGGCACCAATTTGACCTGAAATAGTATCGCAAGAAGAAAACAGTTTAGAAGTTGATGATATATATGACCAGAGTGAAAAATTATGACATTTTAATATCTTTAGAATTCTATGTTTAAAGTTTGGACAAAGATAATGCATTGGTAGTGAGAAAAGGTTCCACTGAGCAAGGAGAATGGAGATATTTAGAGATCTCAAAAACGTTGGCCAAGCAATGCACTATTATAGGAAAATATATATTGATACTATAATGGAAAAAGTGAGACACGAATAATCTCTTTTACATGAGCTGCTCATTATCCATGTACAAAATTTGCAACTAATTGCATTCAGTTAACAAATAAATCTATTTGAAGATGTAATGCAAACAGAATGTCATTTGTTCTAAATATCCAAACCATGGCGCAGTAACACAAACCTCTGGATGGTCGAGCAGTTTAATGAGTGAGGGTATCTATTGGTGCCAAATTTTAGAACCCAACCAATGCCATGAATACGAAGAAAGCACAAAGCGAAAGCAACTTCTTGTATTTATGTCAGGTAACAATCTTGTAAAGACCACTTCAAGAAAAATCAGCCACTCGATGATTAGCTTGACAGGGTACTCCATCATTGCCAATGGAGACAACCGCAACCAAGCAGCAGAGATAAGCCAACGGCTGGGAGGCTTTACGTCAAATGAACATCTTGAAGAATAGTCAGTCACTGGATGATTGGATGGGAAGGGCATTTAATTATTGCTCATTGATATAACTCCATCAGAAGGGCAGAGATTATCTGGACTCTATAGAGGCTTGGTGCACAAATCATGGCACCATGCCACAATTGCAGCGACCATATGGCTAGGAGGGGAACCTGAAGAAGAGGCAAACATGAGAGCTTGCATGGATGCAAGCATATGCTACACGTACACCCAGAAGTGCAGTATCGGCGATGTCATAGCCATTGCCTATGACAGCCATAACCTTAGTTAATCTATTTCATGTATATGATACAATGCGAATGTTCCTTGATATTAACAGTAGGAACTTATGTGGCAACATGGGGTTCCCAATATTTTCTTGTCTCTACCTTTTGAAGTCCATGTAATCAGTCTAGTTCCTTTGCTCTCATCATTTATTTGTGGAATCCAGTCATTTACATGAAAGATGACAACTACATGAGACACTCTAACCTTTGAGAAAACCAAAATTTTAAGGGACTCAACTTGTTGTGAATCTAAGACTAGATGAATGAATGAACTTGTCCAACAAAACATGCCTAAACCTACAAAATCTGAAAGAACTTGTCCTTAAAAGCTGCAGAAACCTACAAATCTGATGCGTAATATATAAGTGCTGCAGAGGAGAACTAAAACAATGAATCTAATATGGGCGAAGATAGAACCAAATTGTTGACTGCGAATAATTAGTCCATCTCTAAACTAACATTGTTCTGAACTATAATCTAAATTATTGATAAATTTTCTGTGAATGTGACTATAACTAAGGAAGGAATTTAGCCAATCGAACTATATTTTAGTGTGTTCTTATGTACCATAGGGGATATAATTTGAAAGCACATTCAACTTGCTAGTAGAGGTTAGAGTAATTATAAGAGTACATAATGCATACGTGCATTATGTAACTTTACGAAAAAGATATTAGGGAGCAGTACACTCACCACCGTACCAACTTGCTTCCGAATTTTTTTTCTCATCAATTTGTCTCACCGAGAAGAGGACGCCTAGAACCGTCTCAAGCATCTCTGTCCTGATCTTCTGATTTCTTGAGTCTGCAGCTAATGGGAGCCCCCAGATCTTGTGCACCTGTTTATTGTGCATCTGCTCTTGCGCACCTGTGCATCGTGCGACGTAGCTGTGTAGCATGAGTTCGCCCACAAAAGCACTCAGCAGCAGAATCCTGCACTCGCCATCATTGGGAAAGCACCCTCAAAAGCACCCAGTAGCATCACCTATGATAAGCAGAGGAGAGCATAATGAAATCTGCTCTTGTGGTCATGGAAGAACAGTACAGGAAAACAGCGACCATGTGTAATCGAGGGGCGTCTTTTTTCGGATATAGAGGAAGGAAAGGAATCAGCAGTTATTTTAGGGCAGAAATTTCTGAAACCTAGATGAAGGAGAGGAGTCACTGCAGGGTTTTTTAGAGTAGGAGTAGTGAGGGGTTGGGAGAGGAGCGATTGAGGGAGGAGTCATCCAGAGAGAGATGTGGGAGAGATGGATACGAATTATTTTTTATTTTTTTAGGAGGCGTGAGAGATTGAGAGAGAGATGGATACCTGAGCTTCGTTTTTTTAGGTTTTTTTCTGTTACCGTTGAGAAAATTTTTACAATAGAATTTATGAGTCGATCTACACCATAATAATTCGGTCCCACTAGATTAACGGCTCGTAAAATCTAATTTACATGACAATTTCTAGGGAGTCTAGAATTAGTATAGGTATAGATATCTAAGGCAATGATCATGAACATAGGCATCACGTCCGTGTCAAGTAAACCGACTCCTGCCTGCATCTACTACTATTACTCCACACATCGACCGCTATCTAGCATGCATCTAGAGTATTAAGTTCATAAGAACGGAGTAACACATTAAGCAAGATGACATGATGTAGAGGAATTAACTCAAGCAATATGATGAAAACCCCATCTTGTTATCCTCGATGGCAACAATACAATACGTGCCTTGCTGCCCCTGCTAACACTTGGAAAGGACACTGCAAGATAGAACCCAAAGCTAAGCACTTCTCACATTGCAAGCAACATCAATCTAGTAGGCCAAACTAAACCGATAATTCGAAGAGACTTGCAAAGATATCAAATCATGCATATAAGAATTCAGAGAAGAACCAAATAATATTCATAGATAATCTTGATCATAAATCCACAATTCATTTGATCTCGGCAAACTCACCGCAAAAGAATATTACATTGAATATATCTCAAAGAACATTGAGGAGAACATGGTATTGAGAATCAAAGAGAGAGAAGAAGCCATCTAGGTAATAACTATGGACCCAAAGGTCTGTGGTAAACTACTCACGCTTCATCAGAGAGGTAATGGTGTTGATGTAGAAGCCCTCTATGATCGGATCCCCCTCAAGACGGGGCCTTGAGAAAAAGGTCCCTAGATGGGATCTCACAGGTCTGAGAAGGTTGCGGCGGTGGAAAAGTGGTTTCGTGGCTCCCCCCGATGTTTTTAGGGTATAAGAGTATATATAGGCGAAGGAACTAGGTCAGGGGAGCCACGAGGGCCCATGAGGGTTGGGGGTGCGCCCTACACCCCTGGGCGCGCCCTCCTACCCCGTGGCTTCCTCGTTGAGTCTCCGACTTCATCTCCAAGTCTTCTGGTTTGCTTTCAGTCCAAGAAAGATCATCATGAATGTTTCATTCCGTTTGGACTCCGTTTGGTATTCCTTTTCTGCAACACTCTAAAATAGGCAAAACAACAGAAACTGGCACTGGGCCCTCGGTTAATAGGTTAGTCCCGAAAATAGTATAAAATAGCATATTAATGCCCATTAAACCTCCAAAACAGATAATATAACAGCATGGAACAATAAAAAATTATAGATACATTGGAGATGTATCACTGAATCAAGAAGGCGAGGGACATCACCGAGCTAAACATGTGTAGAACTCGGAGGTGTCGTACGTTCGGTACTCGATCGGTGGATCACGAAGAAAGTTCGACTACATCAACCACAGTGTGAAACGCTTTCGCTTACGGTCTATGAGGGTACGTAGATACACTCTCCCCCTCGTTGCTATGCATCTCCAAGATATATCTTGCATGAGCGTAGGAAATTTTTGAAATTGCATGCTACGTTCTCCAATAATAGATTACCCTAATGTCACCTCAGGAATCCACAAGTTTATAACCGAAACATACATCAAGTGAATCAATAGAATATTCCATTGTCACCACGGATATCCCATCACAAGACATATATCAAGTGCGCTGCCATCCAAAAGATTCAATCCGACATAACAAAACCTCAAGGGAAAAGCTTTAATTCATCTCAAGAAGGTAGAGATGGAAGAACACTATAATATCCAACAATATTAACAAAGATCGCGGTACATCAAGATCGTGCCAAATCAAGAACATGTGAGAGAGATCAAACACATAGCTACTGGTACATACCCTCAGCCCTGAGGGTGAACTACTCCTTCCTCATCATGGAGACCGCCAGAATGATGAAGATGGCCTCCGGTGATGATTCCTCCCTCTGGTAGGGTTCCAGAATAGGGTCTCGATTGAGTTTTCGTGGATACAAAGGCTTGCAGCGATAAAACTTCTCATGTAGGGTTCTATCTGGGGTTTGGGTATTGATAGGAATTTTTAGCGCCGGTCTCACATCAAGGGGGTGCCCAAGGAGCCCACAAGCTCAGGGGGCGCGCCCCCCAGTCTTCTGGCTCCCTCGTCCACTTCCTGACCCAACTCTTGTTCTTCGGGGGTCTCTTTTGGTCCATAAAAAATCACCGTAAATTTTTAGCCCATTCCGAGAAGTTTTGTTTCTACACAAAAAATGACACCACGGTAGTTCTGCTGAAAACAACATCAGTCCGGGTTAGTTCTAATCAAATCATACCAAAACCATATAAATTTGTTGTAAACATGGCATGAATACTTCATAAATTATAGATACGTTGGAGACGTATCAGCATTCCCAAGCTTAATTCCTGCTCATCCTTGAGTAGGTAAATGATAATAGAAATAACTTATGAAGTGTGAATGCTAGCAAGTGCACAAGTTTGATCAATAATAATTTCAATTACTTTTCCTAGCATCATTGCATATCATAAATAGTAGCTCATCTCATAAAACTTCTCATGATCAAGTAGCAAGCTATTCACATGTTAAAGTATAGATCATAATATTTCTTGAAAACTAACAAACTAAGTTCTCAGTCATCAAACAATTGTAGTTCATCTTATTTTCAGGAAGGGTCTATGTAAGAGCCTTGAATTAGCAAATTCCACATACTCAACTATCACATAGTATTCCATGATTGCTGACACTCAAAGCATATTTTTAGGACAAATATCGTCCACAACATAAAGAAAGATAAGGGCTTAATGTTTCGCCTCCCAACTTATTTATCATAGAGATAATTGTTAACAATAGTAACTCATGATCACCTATATTCAACTGGATATATGTGCCTAGATCTTTCCCCAGCACATGATGCTTGCAAAAAGAAAAAAATCAAAATGGAATAGAGAAGAACACTATTAAATCTTTTCCCGGCACATGACTCTTTGCATAAAATTAAATACATAAAGTAAAAGTTAGGCCATTCACAGAGGGAAGCAGAGGTTGTTTTTGCGCTTTTTATTTTTGTATGTGCAAGCTCTTAATGCAAAGGAACGTCACTTTATATTGCCCCTGTGATAGATACCTTTATTATGCAGTCCATCGCTTTTATTTCTTCACCATCACAAGTTCGTGCAAAGCTTATTCTCCATTACAATAAAAGATCATACATATTTAGGAGCAATTTTTATTGCTTTTTGCACCAATGACAACTTACTTGAAGGATCTTATTCAATCCATAGGTAGATATAGTGGACTCTCATGGCAAGAAACTGGGTTTAAGGGTTTTTGGATGCACAAGTAGCATTTCTACTTAGTACGAAATTTTGGCTAGCAAAAGATATGTGCAAGCACCACATGTTAGAATATCCATGACAATATAACTTCTATGTGAATATAAACAAACATAATTCATTACATTGTCTTCCTTCTCCAACATCAGTTACTTGATCAAGTTTGAAAATAATTAATGGGGGCTCAGAATAATAGAAGATATCCAAGATAGTATATTTATATGTGAAATCTCTCTTCCTTCAATATTCTTTCATGAATTGTTCAAGGGACCAATGTTGTGTTTGCTAACTTTCAATAAGTTTTACCACCTATACCTCTTATATGTGAAGTCAATACTCCCCATGGGACAAGCATATGAAACATATAAATTGGGATTGATGATATTCAATTTATTAAAAAATTCACTCTTAGGATATAGTTGAAGCACACGAGTAAATGGCAAACTACTCCAAAAAGATATAAGTGAGGATCAAATGAGTAGTTAAGTAAGTAGGTAGCCATGTGAAGACTCTCTCTCATTTCAAAATTTCAGATCTTGGGATTTTATTAAGAAATCAAGAAAACTAAAAATAAAAGAACTCATCAAGGATAGCACACATCATGTGAAAAAGCAAAAACTTAGGCTCAACAAAAATTGACCGATAATTGTTGAAGAAGAAAGGTGGGATGGCAACCGGGGCATCCCCAAGCTTAGATGCTTGAGACTTATTGAAATATTAACTAGGGATGGCTTGGTGATCCCCAATATTGAGCTCTTACGTCTCCTTAATTACTCTAATATCACGGTTTCCTTAAATCATAAGAACCTCATCCACACAAAACTCAACAGGAACTCGTGAGATAAGTTAGTATAAATCAATGTAAAACCTTATCATTACCTACTGTAACAAATTACTAAAATTATAATATAACATCGCATACTATACTCCTCTGCATATTTAATACCCCTATTCTCAAATAGAATCATTAAACAAGCAAACATATGCAAACAATGCAATCATAACAACAATCTATCTAAACATGACAGTCTGTAAGGATAAAGAAGGATCCATACTTATTTAACTCAAAAAATTCTGAAAATTTACCAAAGTGTATAAACTTTATCATAGCTTACTGTGTCATAATTTCAACATTTTCTCACATTCTGAGTTTTCTAGAGAATTCACGCAAGAGCGAAAAACTTTCTGTATTGAAACATCAACTCATAGACTTGCAAATTGGGCATGGTAAAGGCTATACTCGATATTTTTATAAAGATACAAAACATTATTCTAAATAATATTAAGAAAATCTCAACAAAATAAACTGATGCTCCAAGCAAAACACATATCATGTGACGAATAAAAATATAGCTCCAACTGAGGTTGCCGATAATGTTGAAGACAAAAGAGGTGATGCCTTCCGGGGCATCCCCAAGCTTAGTTGCCTGGATCTTCCTTGAATATTACGTTGGGGGTGCCTTGGGAATCCCCAAGCTTAGTGTTTTGCCACTCCTTATTCTCCTCATATCGATATCTCATCCAAAACTTGAAAACTTCAATCACCGATCTTCGTGAGGTAGGTTAGTATGATAAAGAGCAAATCATTCACTTGGGTACTATCAAAGATAAGATTCATAATTGTTTACACATAATTCCTACTGTACCTTATCATTTTCACAATTTATATCACTTAATATAAGCTACGGAAACTATAAAACAAGCAAACTATGCATTGAAAATAGAATCTGTCAAAAAGTGAACAGTTTGTAATGATCTGAACAATGACCATACTTCTTCAACTCTCAAAATTCTGAAAATTAGGAAAACGTAGGCAATTTGTATATCAATCATGTGTAAAATTTTAGCTAAATATCACGTTCCAGGGTTTTATAGAATTTTCTGCACTGGACGCAAAACTTTGTGTTTTTGCACAGAATCAAATCAACTATCATCCACACTATCCCAAAGGATTTACTTGGCAGTTTATTGAAACAAAAACTATAAAATATGATTAATACACTAGCTCAATCATGTGAACTCACAAAAACAATAAGTAGAAATATTGGGTTGTCTCCCAACAAGTGCTTTTATTTAATGCCTTTTAAGCTAGGCATGATGATTTCAATGATGCTCATGGAAAGATAAGAGTTGCAACACAAAGAGAGCATCATGAATCACATGACTAGAAAATTTAAGCCTAACACACTTCCTATGCATAGGGATTTTGTGAGCAAACAATTTATTGGAACAAGAATCAACTAGCATAGGAAGGCAAAACATGCACAACTTCAAGATTTTCAACACATAGAGAGTAAATTTGATATTCTTACAATTCCTACAGGCCTATGTTCCTCTCTCGTAATAATTTTCAGAAGCATCATGAATGAATTCAACAATATAACTATCACATAAAGCATTTGTTTCATGATCTAAAAGCATAGAATTTTTATTACTCCCCACAAAAGCAAATTTCTTCTCATTCGGAATAGTCGGAGTATCATATGAAACTTGAATACTATAAATTATTTCCACATTAAAAGAGTAAAGTTTAGAAAAGGCATATTCATAATTATGACAAGTTTTATAAGAATATTTGTCCCTACTTTTGATAATATAAGTATTGTCACAATAATCATCATACGTAGCAACTTTGTTCTCATCATAATCAATTGGAACCTCTTCCAAGATAGAGGAATCATTACTAAATAAATCATGACCTCTCCAAATCCACTTTTATCATTATAATAAGATTCAACACCCTCCAAAATAGTGGGATTATTATCTAAATTTTACACTCTTCCAAATTGATTTTCATAAATATTGCAATCGTCAAAAATAGGAGGCATGCAATCATGATAACAAATTTGATCATTCAAAGTAGGGGGACTAAAAAGCTCATCTTCATTAAGCGTAGCATCCCCTAGCATAGGACAAACATTAAATATCAACAAATTCTCAAACATGTCATTCTCATCAAACATAGCATCCCCAAGCTTGAGGCTTTGCATATCATAATCATAATCACTCTCATCATTAATAGTATTAATAGCTCCAATAATATAGCAATTACTATCATCATAGGTTTCCAAGTTGTTGACAAAAAGATTCTCAAGATTATAGGAAGTATCATTATATTCCCTATCATAATCATCACAACAAGTAACAGGCATAACAAAATCATGATCAACCGTATCATCTTCCACAATTATATTTGATTCATTCTCAAGAGGCACAACAATAATATGAGCAACATTATTTGGGATAGATACATTCTTACCTTTAACTAGCAGGTCCACCCGCGCATTTGCGTGGCTAGATCTTTATTATTTACTATTTATGTATTTCATACAACCATTTGTTGGCATTTGAGTATTTATTTTTTCTGCATGTTGAAACCGTCATAGCACACCACAAAATGTTGATTACTTGCATGCCACTAAAAGTTGGTTCAACAATTATGGGCCCTAGATTGTGTAATGATAACTGCAAATTGGAATTTACGTATGATATTTTGAAGAGAAGAAGCACATGCATTGCTAATAATTTAATATTGCCGCAATGTATTCATTCTGGGGCTACTTCTGTGTAGTTACACTGCTTCAATATATGTATGTTGTTTTTTGGCTTCTTTTCTCTTCGCCATTCCTCTTTTGCCATGAAGCCATGATATTCTCTTAGACTGACAGATTTCAACCGTAACCATCACTATGACACAGTTGTAGTTTTAGTCTCTGGTCACATGCTTTTCTTCTGCTTAGCCATTTTCTTTCCGCCTTCAAAAAACCAAACCTGATTTTATGGTATTACTTTGTTTGATTCTCCAAACTCAATTGTGATTGAAGTAGGTGGGCGTTGAGTATGGTTTGGGTACATCTTACAAAAGAAGTTGATTGATGGATATTATACTATGCATGCCACTACAACCTCATTAATTTTATAAAACAAATTATTTATTGTTCCATTATGTACAAACCCCTTGTAATTTTTATGTGTGATGTAAGCATGGTAGTGTAACTACGGTTTTATCGGCTATTTCTGAGCAGCAAGCCATCTAGATTTTATTTTCTTCAAGTATGTACGTCTGGTAGTCAACATGGATGTTGCTTGGGGACCTTTGAATTGATCAAGCATCTCCAGGTATTAAACTTTGATTTGATCAGGCGTCTCCATGTATTCCTACCTTAGTATCCTCCCCTACTTAATCCTCATGTTTCGTCCATTTCTGGCATGGTTCCTCTCCTACCATCGCGTCCAGTTGGTCCAACATGTAGTGTTGCCCGATTAAGGGTAATATTCTCATGGAGTGGCATGTTTCATCGGTAACCGTGACCATGAAACAATTATAGTGTGGTCTTGGGTCACTTATGTTTCTTCTATTTGTACAAAAAAAGTGTTTAATCAATACATCAAATCCGGTTTTACGATATTACTTTACTTGATTCTTCAAACCCAAACTCCTATTTCATTGATGTAGGTGTGTGGTGACTATGGTTTTGGTACACTGGTAGAGAGGTGGTGATCATCTTATGAAAATAATTAGTTACTTTTATCCAGATTTTTTGCTCCATTATGTGCAAACCACTTGTAATTATTGTGGTTGATTTAAGCATGGTAGTGTAACTGTGATATTTATTGGTCATATTGACCAGCATCCCTTCTTTTTTTATTGCCATATGGTTGTGCATCACCACTTGCTTACAATATGATTTCGTATTGCCAGTTTGTCTAAACATCTTTGATTTTTGAGCTCGTATGTCTCTGGTGGTGTGTATTGATTTTAGCAAGTGTCTTCGAGTATTTATATCTTGTGGTCCACATTAATGTTGGTTGGTAACCTTTGGTTTGATCGAGCGTCGCTCGGTATTCATGCGTCATCACCAATCTATTTTTGGACATCCTTCCCTCCATAATCATCAAGTTTTGGTCGAGTTTCTAGCACGGTTCCTCTTCAACCATCGTGTCCAATTCACACAGCATGTCGAAAACAGATAGGTTTACCCGATTAATGTCTCCATGTAGTAGCTATTAAGGGAAGGGAAATGTGTTTCTATAAATTCACAGAAAGATTGATAGTGCCAAATGGACTGTTTGCAAGTGTGTACCTATTCATGCTTCAAACACATGTAATTTTGTTTAGAAAAGAATATTTCTTATGCCTGAAAAGGTAAATAATGTTCCAGAAAAAATCCGTAATAATTAAAAGCACAGAAACATGAATGTGTACAATTGTACATGACAAAAAAATTCAAAAGGTTTGACTTGTAAAAATACGTTATTATTTTCTGGGTGCTTGTCCATCTTTTAATATTTTTTTCACTAACACTAGTAGAAAAGGGGGCAATGGTCCAGGCCGGGTCAGCCCATTAGTGCCGGTTCAGTCCAGAACCGGGACCAATGGTGGCATTGGACCCGGTTCGTGAGCCCCGGGGGCCGGCTGGGCCACGTGGGCCATTGGTCCCGGTTCGTCTGGACCTTTTGGTCCCGGTTGGTGAGACGAACCGGGACCAATGGGCCTCGCTCCTGGCCCACCACTATTGGTCCCGGTTGGTGGATTGAACCGGGACCAAAGGCTGACCTTTAGTCCCGGTTCATGCCACCAACCAGGACCAATGAGGTGCCTATATATACCCCCTCGCGTAAGAGCAGAGCACACTTCTCTGTTTTTTCTGGCAGCCGAGGGGGAGAGGGCTTGGTGGTGCTCTAGCTCACCTCCTATGCACACAAGGTGTTCGATGGAATGCCCGAGCCACACTACTTAAGCTTTCTCCTCTCCAAGCTCGACCTCCAAGCTCCATTTTCCTCAATATTTGTCTAGGTTTAGCGGTCTGTCACGCCCGTCCCCGTCTTCACCGCCGTCGATCACCTTGGCCGATCTCATCATTTGGCACCACCGTGGTGAGCCTCTTGTTCTTAACTTCTTTACGAAAGGAAAAATATTCTTACTTGTATTATTTTCTTACTTTTATTATTGCATCTTATATAGTGCGATGGTTTTGGTATCCGCCCGTCGGCCCTAAATCACATCTATGATTCGGATGTGGTATATATTATCTTTTCATAACTATTGGTTCATTTGTTGTTTATGAAAATTATGCCGACCAACATGACATAGATTTTATTTATCTAGGAGGTTGTTGAACCGGAAATTCCAACTGACCCTATTGTCGAGAGGTTAAATTGAGTTGAAGAAGAAGACAATTTCTTGAAGGAAAAAATAAGCAAAAATTGAGGAGGAGAAGATGATATTGGAGTTGCATGTTGCGGATGTCGTTGATGATCACAACATCAAGATGGATGCAATGCGCTTGAAGATTAGAAAGATTAGAAAATATGCCATTCATACGGACGCTTGGTATCATTATGTCGTTGGATCAGTTGTTACCTTGGTTGCGATTATGATCGCATTTGTTTTCGCATTGAAATGTTTTACCTAGTTTCAATGTATGGTTTAATTAATTTAGATGCTTTGCAGAGCTTTATGTTGTTCTGTAATGATTTTCGCTTGAAGATGAGAACTATGTATGTACTTTGGTTTTAATGTGATGATGAACTTCTATTGATTTGGTCACTTAATTATCTATTCATGATGTTCTGTAATGATTTTGACACACTTAATTATATATAATGCACGCAGATGAACCGCAATGGATATGCAGTATGAGACACACCTCCGAGTACATTAAGGGCGTGCATGATTTTCTCAAGTGGCTGAGGCAAATAAGAAGAATGGTTTTATGTGTTGTCCATGCCCTATATGTGGGAATACGAAGTCTTACTCTGACCGGAAAATCCTTCACACCCACCTGCTTTACAAGGGTTTCATGCCACACTATAATGTTTGGGCGAGGCATGGAGAATGGAAGACGGCGAAGAAGAAGAGTACGATGACAACTATGTGCCCCCTGAATACGGTGATGCTACTGAACATCAAGAGGAACCAGACGATGTGCACGATGATGCTGCAAGGGGCGAAGCTGCTGAAGATCAAGAGGAACCAGACGATGTGCCCGATGATGATGATCTCCATCGGGTCATTGTCGATGCAAGGACGCAATGCGAAAGTCAAAAGGAGAAGCTGAAGTTCGATCGCATGTTAGAGGATCACAAAAAAGGGTTGTGCCCCAATTGCGAAGATGGCAACACAAAGCTCGGTACCGTACTGGAATTGCTGCAGTGGAAGGTAGAGAATGCTGTGTCACACAAAGGATTTGAGAAGCTACTGAAAATATTGAAGAAGAAGCTTCCAAAGGATAACAAATTTCCCGACAGTACATACGCAACAAAGAAGGTCGTATGCCCTCTAGGATTGGAGGTGCAGAATATACATGCATGCCCTAATGACTGCATCCTCTACCATGGTCGCGTACAAGGATCTGAACGCATGCCCGGTATGCGGCACATTACGGTATAAGATCAGACGAGATGACCCTAGTGATGTTGTGGCGAGCCCCTGTGAAGAGGGTTCTGCGAAGGTGATGTGGTATGCTCCTATAATACCACGGTTGAAACGTCTGTTCAGAAACGGAGAGCATGCCAAGTTGATGCGATGGCACAGTGAGGACTGTAAGAAAGACGGGAAGTTGAGAGCACCCGCTGACGGGTCGCAGTGGAGAAAAATCGAGAGAAACTACTGGGTTGAGTTTTCACGTGACCCAAGGAACGTATGGTTTGCTTTAAGCGCGGATGGCATTAATCCTTTCGGGGATCAGAGCAGCAATCACAGCACCTGGCCGTGACTCTATGTATGTATAACCTTCCTCCTTGGATGTGCATGAAGCGGAAGTTCATTATGATGCAAGTTCTCATCCAAGGCCCTAAGCAACCCGGCAACGACATTGATGTGTACCTAAGGCCATTAGTTGAAGAACTTTTACAGCTGTGGAATGGAAACGGTGTACGTACGTGGGATGAGCACAAACAGGAGGAATTTGACCTAAAGGCGTTGCTGTTCGTGACCATCAATGATTGGCCCGCTCTCAGTAACCTTTCAGGACAGACAAACAAGGGATACCACGCATGCACGCACTGTTTACTTGACACCAAAAGTATATACCTGGGAAGCTGCAGGAAGAATGTGTACCTGGGCCATTGTCGATTTCTTCCGACCAACCATCAATGTCGAAAGAAAGGCAAGCATTTCAAAGGCGAGGCAGATCACCGGAAGAAGCCCGCCATGCGTACCGGTGATCACGTACTTGCTATGATCAATTATTTACACGTAATCTTTGGAAAGGGTCCGGCGGACTAGCTGTTCCGACTAACGCTGGGGGACACCCACCCATGTGGAAGAAGAAATCTATATTTTGGGACCTACCCTACTAGAAAGACCTAGAGGTCCGCTCTTCGATCGACGTGATGCACGTGACGAAGAACCTTTGCGTGAACCTGCTAGGCTTCTTGGGCGTGTATGGGAAGACAAAAGATACACCTGAGGCACGGGAGGACCTGCAACATGTGCACGAAAAAGACGGCATGCCTCCGAAGCAGTATGAAGGTCCTGCCAGCTACGCTCTTACCAAAGAAGAGAAGGAAATATTCTTTGAATGCCTGCTTAGTATGAAGGTCCCGACTGGCTTCTCGTCGAGTATAAAGGGAATAATAAATATGGCTGAGAAAAAGTTTCAGAACCTAAAATCTCATGACTGCCACGTGATTATGACGCAACTGCTTCCGGTTGCATTGAGGGGGCTTCTACCGAAAAACGTCCGATTAGCCATTGTGAATCTATGTGCATTCCTCAATGCAATCTCTCAGAAGGTGATCGATCCAGAAATCGTACCAAGGCTAAGGAGTGATGTGGCGCAATGTCTTGTCAGTTTCGAGCTGGTGTTCCCACCATCCTTCTTCAATATCATGACGCACGTCCTACTTCATCTATTCGACGAGATTGTCATTCTGGGGCCCGTATTTCTACACAATATGTTCCCCTTTGAGAGGTTCATGGGAGTCCTAAAGAAATATTTCCATAACCATTCTAGGCCAGAAGGAAGCATCTCCAAGGGCCATGAAACTGAGGATGTCATCGGGTTTTGTGTTGACTTCATTCCTGGCCTTAAGAAGATAGGTCTCCCTAAATCGCGGTATGAGGGGAGACCCATTTGGAAAAACACGCTTGGAAGGGACTCAATAATATGCAGGGATGGATATTCTTGGTCTCAAGCACACTGCACAGTTCTACATAACTCTACCTTGGTGACCCCATATGTCGATGAACACAAGAACAGCCTGCGCTCCAAACACCCGGAGCAGTGCGACGACTAGATTACATGTGAACACATCAGGACTTTCAACAGTTGGTTGGAAACACGTCTCAGAGGTGACAACACTGTTTGTGATGAGCTGTACTTGTTGTCTAGGGGACCATCTTCGACTGTTACGATTTGGAAAGGATACGAGATAAATGGGAATACATTTTACACGACTGACCAAGATCAAAAGAGCACCAACCAAAACAGCGGTTTCCGCTTTGATGCAGCCACCGAGAGGGGAAATGACGCATATTATGGTTACATAGTGGACATATGGGAACTTGACTACGGACATGATTTTTGGGTCCCTTTGTTTAAGTGCAAATGGGTCAATCTGTCAGGAGGCGGGGTACAGGTAGACCCACAGTACGAAATGACAACAGTGGATCTGAAAAATCTTGGGTACACTGACGAACCGTTCGTCCTAGCCAATGATGTGGCACAGGTTATCTATGTGAAGGACATGTCTACCAAACCGAGAAAAAGAAAAGATAAGGAAGCGAATACATCATACGATGAGCCAAAGCGCCACATAGTTCTTTTAGGAAAAAGGGACATCATGGGAGTGGAGGGCAAGACAGACATGTCTGAAGATTATGAGAAGTTTCATGAAGTTCCTCCATTCAAAGTCAAGGCTGACCCAAGCATCCTGATAAACGATGAAGATTATCCATGGTTATGGTGCAATAAGAAAATGACACAAGCGAAGAAAAAGTGAAGACTTTCTCCCACAACTATTATGATGATACCATGCCAACTTTGTAATGCATTTGAGTATGATACCATTGTCCGTTTTGTACATGCACATGCTATGTGGGTGAAATTATGATACCATGCCAACTTTCAACTTTTTCAGAGTTCATTTTAAATTCTTTAATGTCTTATGGTTCGGCCCTCGTAATACCATTAATCCCGGTTCACTCCTTGTCAACTATGTTCTCACAAAGATCAATCAAGAGGGCAGCCACGTGGGCCATTGGTCCCGGTTCTTCTGGACCTTTTGGTCCCGGTTCCACACACGAACCGGGACCAATGCGCCTCGCCCCTGGCCCATGACCATTAGTCCAGGTTTGTGCCACAAACCGGGACTAAAGGGTTGGCCCTCGTTGCGGTCAGAGTTTAGTCCCACCTCGCCAACCGAAGGGCGCTCACACCGGTTTATAAGCCCCTCCCTCTCTACCTTGTTGAGCTCCTCTCAAAGTGAAAATAGATGCCCTTATACAGGGAATTTGACCTAAATTCATACTGAATTTCTCTGAAATTCATAGAAATTTATTATGAATTTAGGTTGAATTCTCTCTATAGGCGCATCTATGCTCATTTTTTTAGTAAAGTTAATCACAAACTTGTGATTCACACAAATTTCAAAGAATTCAAATTTTAACTATTCAAATTTGAAAACTAATGGCACTAAAAGAAAGTTTATAATTTTTCTGATCTAAAAGCAAAAATAATTAAAAAATAAAGCAAAAAACAATAGAAAATTAATAATGCAAAAAACAAAACAAAAAACTGGAAAAAAAACTAAAAAAACTGCCACCTATTGGGCCACCACGGCCTGAATACGACTAGAAACCCAACCTGGGCCAGGATTCAGGCCCACAGAAGGCCCAATAGGCCCACAACAGCATAGTGTGAGATTACGCCCGAAAGCCTGCAGTTGAGAGGAGCTCGAGAGGGTGAGCGCAGCAGCGCTTATAAACCACTCTCGAGCTCTCTCAACTAGCGAGATGGGACTAAACTTTGGCCGCGACGCGGGCAGCATAGGGGCCTTTGGTCCCGGTTGGTGGCACCAACCGGGACTAAAGACATTAATGCGGTTGGGGCACCAACTGGGACCAATGCCCCACCTTTCGTCCCAGTTGGTGCCATCAACCGGGACCAAAGGCCGCCGCTTCCCGCCCTTTGGGCTGCCGAAAACTGGCCTTTGGTCCCGGTTGGTGGCACAAACCGGGACTAAAGGGGGGCATTGGTCCCGGTTGGTGCCACGAACCAGGACCAATGCTTCGACTATATAAGAAACACTTGTGAAAAATTCTCAGTTGTCATGACCAGTTGCCCCCATCCCCCGACGACGCCGAGCCCATCGACGCCGTCAGGCTGCTCCACCTCGTCGTCGCTGCCGCCGTCGCCAAGGCCGTCACCTCCACGAGCCCGCATCGTCCAAGTCGCAGGCCTCCCCGAGCCCGCGTCGTCCTCGTCGCTGGCCTCCCCGAGCCCGTGCCGTCCAAGTCGCCGGCCTCCCTGAGCCCGCGCCGTCCTCGTCGCCGGCCTCCCCGAGCCCGCACCGTCCTTGTCGCCAGCCTCCCGAGCCCGCCGTCCTCGTCCCGTCGCCGCTTTGCCTCCTCGAGCCCACCCTCCTCGTCCACATCGCCATCGTCCGCCCGAGACCGCCGTCCCGTCACCGTGTGCCGCCTCGAGCCCCTGCCCGTCCGCCCCAGCGTCGGCGCCCTCGCCGCCGTCCGCCATCGTCATCGCTAGCCGCCCACGCTGTGAGCCACCGCGCCGCCCCGGCTCTGTTTTTTTTTCATTTTTATTAGTTTAATTATTTGTTCATATACATATATAATGTATATGTGTATGTATGTGGCTATGCGGCTCTGTTTTTTTCATTTTTATTAGTTTAGTTAGCCCTCCAGATCGAGCACAACTTCGGTAAGTAGACGAGGCCCAAAGAAAAAGTTGAGCTCGGATGAAAGGTTTGAGATCACAGCAATCGCGCGCGATGGTGAATCGATTGGACCCATCCGGACAAAGAACGCATTTACTGCTCAATGCGGGGTTCTTGTTAGGGACAAGATCCCGATCAGCATCCACCAATGGTATAAGCCTAAGGAGGAGGACCCTCAGGTGTCTTATGTCAATGATATGCAGAAAGATGATCTTTGCACTGAGCTGAAGGCAAATTTCACCCTACCGCCAGAGGAGGATCCGGAGAAGCCAGTTAAAGAGCAATTAATCATGTCTTGTGCTCTTAAGAAGATGGCAGGCCTTCAGGAGGTGGAGGAAAGAGCTGAAAAAGTTTGTCGACAAAGAAGAGACACCAGAATTCATCGGCAAATATGAGAAGATCAGAGATCACTGGCCCACATTTGTGGCACACACGACATCGGAAAAGAGTAAGAAGTTGTCGGCGACAAACAAGCAAAATGCTACGAAGAAGAAGTTTCACCATCGCATGGGGTCAGGTGGCTACCTCAAAGCCCGGCCTAAGTGGTCCAAGGCTGAGAATGATCTGCTTGATAAAGGGATCGAACCAGAGACAATGAGATGGCCAGACCGTTGCCGGATTTGGTTCTTCGGGGCTGGCGGAACCTTGGACCCTGTATCAGGGAAGTGCCGTTAGACGGACGAGCAACTGAAAACACCAGTCACAAGGCTTTGGCAGTATATCGATGCAGCGCAGCAAGGGACGTTCGTTCGAGACAGGGAAAAGGACGAGCTCACAATGGCCCTCGGGAATCCTGAGCACCCTGGACGGACACAAGGCACGCCAGGCTCCATTCAGGGGAAGGTTGGATTTCCGGACGCAGGGGGTTACAAAACCCACGAGAGGAGGAAGAAACTGGAGCAAAGCCAACTGCAGACACTGTACGAAAGGGTACAAGGGCTAAAGGAACAAGAAGCAGATCGCAGCAAACGACCTGCCGAAGCTTCCCCTGAAGCTACCCCGCCATCTCAGCAGAGAAGCAGCATAGCTGCCACCGAGTTGCTTCAGCCGGAGCATGTCTTGAGGGCTCCTCCCGTGTATTTTATCACGGAGGCTCAAAATTGCCACCTTATGACACAATGGCAGAACTTAAAAGTCAAGGCAGCTGTCGGCCAAGTTCGACCTTCTGAACCCGGCGCAACTTTTCACTGTCATTTGATTCCAGAAGGATATGCTAGAGTGACGGTGGACGAAATAACGGAGGGACTTGAGGACCTCTAGCTTGACCACCCTACCGGTGAAGGGGAGACTCAGCTGGGTTCTGCTCTGAACACTCCATGCCTATGGCGGAAGGAGTTCATCAAGCTTCCGAACTGGACGCCTCCTCCTCCTCCTCCGGCGAGTCAGGGCACTCCGCCTCCTCCACCGCCTCCTCCTCCGGTGAGTGACGATCAGGGAACTCGGCCTCCTTCTCCGGCGCGTGGCGGCACTCCGCCTCCTTCTCCGCCTGCGCTGGCGCGCCCGAGCAGCCAGCAGCCTCCTCCTTCTCCGCCTCGCCAGCAAGGGCGGAAGAGACCCGTCGCCGCCTCGGCTGCTCCGGCGCGTCGTAGTCCTTGTCCTCCGCCTCGTAAGCAAGCACGAAAGAAGACAGGCGCCGCAGCCGCTCCGTCTGCTCCGGCGCCTAGCAGTACAACCAGCAGAGGCGGGAGGCAATACAGATACGGTCCTTCTCTCAAGCCTCTAGAGAAGTTACCGTACGAGAGGACCAAGGAGGAAAATGCGAAGATCGTGCAGGCCGAAGTGGAAGACTTCTTTGAAGGGTTGAAAGCAAAGAGACATCCACCTCCGGAGGAGAAGGTAGATCCGGTGAAAGCAAAGCGCACTATTGATGCCCTGAGGAAACCACCAAAGTCTCCGCCGAGAACCAACTATGAGCGCATTACTGAACAGACATATCTCGAAGCGGAGCGGTCGGGAAGTACTGTCAGTGATAAAAGGTTAAAAGAACGAGCAGCTGGGAAAAAATTGCCCAGCTCAGCGAACAAGCAAAGCAATCGTGCCCCCCGCTCAATGTGTCTAGCGGCGACATCGTCGCTAATGCTCCGGGGACGGTGGCCGGTTATGGCAATCTTGCAGATTACACCTTGACGATCAACTTCCTGATTTCTTGGAGGTGGGCGAACACAGATACGATGCACGGGAAGCCTCTCGTCAAAGATGAAAAATCTCTAACAACTATGATGCGAAGATTCCATAATTTGTACATGAAAACCTGCAGAGAGTCTGGGGGGATGAATGCTTTGTATCTGAATATTAAAGAGGAGCACGACCTCGTTGGAACTGATCTGTTGAATGTTCCATTTGAGGAGTTCTTCGAGTTCTTCAATCAAAGGCCCTCGATAAATTAACGGTCTTTTGCTATTGTCCTGTAAGTACTATTTCTGTCATTAAGTCTCTATATATAGCTCGGCTCTTTCATTGCATGTATTTATAATTAATTATCCTCACTATATTATGCAGATTGAAGATCGTCGAGTGCAAAAAACAAGAAATGTATGATATTGGGTTCATTAACACAAATATGATAGATGAAATTCAGGTTACAAAGCACGCCGAAGAGGCCGAGGCCAACTTGCTACAATCGTTGATCAAAAATCAAAACAAAGATTTAATACTCTTTCCTTACAACTTGCAGTGAGTGTTACTGTCGTGTGCATATTTGGTTTCCCTTATTACTTGAGCGAGGTTATAGTAATGTAATTGATGAGTTATGCATGCGTGGGCAGATTCCACTATGTTCTTCTGGAGATTAAGCTTGAGCGGGGAGTAGTAAACGTCTTAGACTCGAGATGAAAAGATCCGGCAACCTATGCGGACTTGACTAATTTGCTCAACAAGTAAGTTCAATTGATCATTATCGCACCATATCGGCAACTTTTTATTCATTTCCTGATATCTCAAGTAATAATAATTATTTTGTTTGTCTTGCAGGGTTTTGAAACAGTTCACCGAAGAAGTTCCGGGACTGCCGAAGGAGCTACGATATACATACCCAAAAGTAAGTACTACTATATGTATGTAGCCAATAGCGTCGGGTAGATAATACGAAAACTTGTTGTTCGACCAATCTCTCGGAGAAGGAGAGGTCGATCGGTCACTTCTCTCGGTATGCATGACGAATTTCTGTACTTAATGGTTCCCTTCATTTTCTTACTAGCTAGCGTGTCGAGGGCCTCTCTATGTACAGAACGTAGCGTCGACCAAGCACGGACATAAGAGAGGACACTTCTCTCTATTAATTAGCTAGCTAACACAATATATGAAACACCTAAATTAACCCCCCAACCCCCCCCCCCCCCTTTCAAAAAAAATAACAAAAACCCCAGCCACAGAAATGCTGGCCTTTGGATGCCTTTTGGTCCCGGTTGGTGCCACCAACGGGACCACAGGCTCCTCCTGCCTGGGCTCGGCGACCACGCGATGGAGCACATCTGTCCCGGTTCGTGTTAGAACCGGGACTAAAGGGGGGAGGCATTAGAAACGATCCTTTAGTCCCGGTTTAAGAACCGGGACTAAAAGCTCTTACGAACATGAACAAATGCCCTGTTTTCTACTCCCTCCGTTCCTAAATAATTGTCTTTCTAGCCATCTCAAATGAACTACAACATACGGATGTATGTAGACATGCTTTAGAATGTAGATTCACTTATTTTGCTCTGTATGTAGTCACTTGTTAAAATCTTTAGAAAGACAATTATTTAGGAACGGAGAGAGTACTAGTGTAGTGTGTACCAGAAAAAGGCGAAGGCAACCTGATTTGCAAAAAAAAAAAAAAAAAAAAATCATGCGGCAGATGCTTTCCATCTTACTGTGCACTCTTTGTTGACCGGAACCGCTCCCACTTGAAATGCAGTTGCCACAGCTGTTACTCGCGGTGCCCGCACGCCACCTATTGCTCCTCCAGCTCACCATGCATGAGCGTCGACCGCCAGTGTTGCCAGCTCGCTCTACAAGACCCCTCCATGCTTACTCGCGGCCTCCTAGGTGCTCACTTGTTCCAATCTTGATCTTCGCCTTCTCAGGATGCTCTTTCCTGACACTGCTTGTGGTATGTACAGTTGTCGTTCTCGACGTGATTGTTGATCGAGCTGGTGGTGCCGCAGTCCCATCAGACTCGGGTTTGTTACCATCCACAGGATCTCGGCATCTTGTCCGGGATGCCGAGTATATTCTTCGTCTTATGGAGATGGAAAACTTTCAATGTGAAGTCGGTGTGATCGTGATCGAGCTTTGCGGACTTGTAGCTGGTCGACTCATGGGTCTGTGTATATATTCCGATCATCCATGACTATACTTGACTTTCTTTCTAAAACTTAATTTTTTAAATTTGGGATATTTTTATTCCTACTTTTGCTCCAAAGAAACTTATACGGTAGTTTGACCATTGGAGATAGTAAACTACACAGGAATTTCATTCAAAACCGGGAGAAAATATGATTTATTTTTTTCAAAAAAATTGGGAGCTTTTATTTTTCCTGCTGCAAATATTTATTTTCAAAACAATTTATTTTACTTGGTAGTATATTTGTGAAGAAAGAAGAAACACGCATATATATCGTAGAAAATTGCAATGGCCAGAGCAAGGATATATAAATGGATATATGCAGAAGCATATGTACCATTGTTGGACTCTTAACTACGTGGTTACCTAGTCAATGTTGAATCGGATTTGGCTACCTTTTTTTTTTGAGTGGCCGCTTGGCTATGTAGCTAAATGTTCCCTGTGCCCAATGACGTCTTTTTTTTACCAGCTCGTACATGTGACAGGTTAGTGTGTAACTTTTCATTAGTGTTTTTTCTAGAAACGTGTCCAAGAGTTGTACATGTCGGTTAGAGTTTTCTTTAAAAGGAACGTGTCCTAGAGTTTATCTTGCAACTTCTTATGTGTCGGATCAACGTATGTAACGTAATAATTTTAAATCTCATCTGTAAATATTATTGATCAACGGTGTATATTATTTCAACTTATGTGGAAGAATGTGGTGTCTTATTTTGCTTCTGTTTTATAAGTATATAATAGATAGATAGATAGATAGATAGATTTTTCTTCTTTTATTCCTCTTCACCAAATCATGTGAGGATTTGTTTAATTTTTCCAAGCTTCTTATTGAAGAGATTGGTTGGATAGGAAGCTCATTCTCGTAACCTGTCTCATCATGAGAGACAATAGGAGGGAAAGTGGAGAGCTTTACCCTTTCATTAGTTTTCCTCTTATATTATATTGGTTTTCCCGTCTTCCTATAGTTGGCAATATGAGGATTCTCATTGCAATTTACCACACAAAACATATAGATTTCATTCAGAGTAGTTTCAGCATGGTCTGTGAATATGAATGCTTCGAACCAACTATTTTTATGTGACAATTCTTCACACCCCAAAAATAAACAAAGTTCATTTTAAAGTTTAAGGATGATCAAGTTATTGCAATATTTGGCCATGATTCTATCATGAAAAAATATGCAATGGAAGTTAAGATGACCAACTCTATTGCAAATTTCACAAGTAATGGGATGAACAGAGCATAATTTTGTACCA
This sequence comes from Aegilops bicornis, assembly GCA_021605145.1. Lineage (NCBI taxonomy): Eukaryota > Viridiplantae > Streptophyta > Magnoliopsida > Poales > Poaceae > Aegilops > Aegilops bicornis. The sequence continues at coordinate 855,415,633 of CM038670.1, read as the reverse complement.
AATTGATCTATCACTTTAAGCCACCAATTGGTTTTACCATGTTTATGCTTCTTACAAAATCTATCCTCCCTATATGGCATGTCTTCGCAAACTCTATGCACTCCACAAAAATTGACATGCTTATAAGAAACATCTTTATCATGACTAGTGCAATCATCATTGGTATCTGATACGTCTCCAACATATCTATAATTTTTGATTGTTGGTAGCTGTTACGTCATCCACGGGAAGCTTCCTGACCTACCTCCGACTCTATAAATACTCTAAAATCACAAAAACCCTAGGGGAGACGACAAAAGAGAATTTTCGCCGCCGCAAGTTCCAGAACACGAGATCCAATCTAGAGGCCTTTTCTGGCACTCTGCCGGAATGGGAAACGATCACAGAGGGGTTCTTCATCATCCTTGCCCCTCGGATCCGTAGTTAGTAGCTAGATGGCTTATTCTCTCTTTTTGATCTTCAATACAATGTTCTCCTCGATGTTCTTGGAGATCTATTCGATGTAACTCTTTTTTGCTGTGTGCTTGTTGGGATCCGATGAATTGTGAATTTGTGATCCATGAATATTATTTGAGTTTTCTCTGAACTCTTTTATGCATGATTGTTATAGCCTCATATTTCTTATCTAATTTATTAGTTTGGTTTGGCCAACTAGATTGATTTATCTTGCCATGGAAAGAGGTGATATGTGATGGGTTCGATCTTATGTTGCTCAATCTCAGTGCCAGAAAGAGACATTACACGCATGTATTATTGCTATTAAGGATAAGAAGACGGGGTTTGTTCCTACATGAGCTTGCCTTGTCTACGTCATGTCATCGTTCTTATTGCATTACTCTGTTTTCCATGAATTTAATACACTAGATGCATGCTGGATAGCGGTTGATGTGCAGAGTAATAGTAGTAGATGCAGAATCGTTTCAGTCTACAAATCTTGGAAGTGATGCCTATGCATATGATCATTGCCTTGGATATCGTTGTAATTATTAGCTTTCCTATCAATTTCCCAACAACATTTTCTTTACCCACCGTATGCTATTTTCTTGAGAGAAGCCACTAGTGAAATCTACGGCCCTGGGCCAATTTCCTATCATATTATTTTTAGATCAACGAAAATACCTTGCTGCATTTTATTTGCTTTTATTTTATTTACATCTATCAATCTATCTATTTATCAAATCTCAATACCGTCGAGGGATTGACAACCCCTCTACGCGTTGGGTTGCAAGTATTTGTTGTTTGTGTGCAGGTGTTGTGTTTACATAGTGTTGCTTGGTTCTCATACTGTATTGGTAACCTTTGTTTCATAACTGAGGGAAATACATACCTCCGTTGTGCTGCATCATCCCCTCCTCTTCGGGGAAATACCATAGCGGATCACAAGTAGCAGTATCATGAATATTGATCATAGAAAGCACACTAACAACATTGCAATCATGCTCATCATTCAAAGATTTAATGCCAAACACTTATTGACTTCTTCTTCTAATACTTTGGCATAATTTTCTGATCCATCATTTTCAATAAAGACATTATATAGATGAATTATATGTGGCAAGCTCAATTCCATTTTTTGTAGTTTTCTTTTATAAACCAAACTAGTGATAAAACAAGAAACGGAAAAATTCAATTGCAAGATCTAAATATATACCTTCAAGCACTCACCTCCCTGGCAACGGCACCTGAAAAGAGCTTGATGTCTACTACGCAACCTTTATTCTTGTAGACTCGTGTTGGGCCTCCAAGCACAGAGTTTGTTAGGACATTAGCAATTTTCCCTCAAGTGGATGACCTAAGGTTTATCAATCCGTGGGAGGCGTAGGATGAAGATGGTCTCTGAGGGAGTCCTGGATAAGGGAGTCCTCGAGTTGCCGGCTTATCTCTGATGGGACAGCCTGGTGGGCCACCCTGGATTCTGCTAAGGAAGGTCGAGCCTCAGATGACTCCGTGCTATTGAACGAAATCTCCGAAGACTTAGCATGCACTCCAAGACAAGATAACGATGTAGGCATGTTTATCCCCTAATGAAAACTGACTCATCTAGGGTTTAGTTCATCGGGTCTCATGGTAGAACTACTCTGTAACCATCCTTCATGCACATCAATATAATTAAGTAGGACGTAGAGTTTTACATCTTAGAGAGGGACCGTACCTGGGTAAATACTATCCATGTGTTTCCTTGTTACCTACTGATCCAAGATCCACAGCTCGGGACCCCCTACCCTAGATCCGTCGGTTTTGACATCAACATTAGGGCTTTCATTGCCAGTTCCGTCGTTGGGTCGCTAGAAGGATCAATGGCTGGCCTTGTCATCAGCGACAACATCTGCGCTTGGACACCTTTGTACTCGGACAACTCTTTGCATTTGCAGCATTGTTTTGCATGCCAATTCAATCGGTCGTCACGTCTAGATCAACAGTTTTGCCCCCGGGCAGGAGATCCGATTCGGCGCCTGTAGTATGTCACCAATGCCCGGGGCGACCTGATCTTCATCGGGCTCTCGTCATCAACTGTGAAACCTAGAAGCGCCAGAGCCTTATCTCCGGACACTCTTCCCGAGCCTATCCTCGGATCAGCTTCCATCTTGGATCCAACTTTGAGTTCGAATCCGGTCTCAATGTTCGGGAACTAGGAGCCAACCCTGACCGAACAAGCCTCCTATGGTGACATGTCAGGGGTCAACCCTGAGAATCGCCAAAAGGAGGATCCGGTGGACTTCTCTCTTTTAAACGAGATGTTAGATCGGATCCAAACAATGAGCCTTATAGATGAACCCTCTTCTGTCTATGGTTAGATCGGATCTAAGGTCGATCACAAGGAATTTTGTGTCCCACCCACCACCGAGCAAAGACTTGATCTTTGGCAACGTAGGAACGAGGCAAGGTCCCTCTTAGCGATGATGAGGACGAACCTCGCAGGCCAAACAATGGAAGCCAAAAATAGTTCCCTCCTGAGGTAAAATCTGTGAATATGATCTATGTCACGCACATACCCAAGAAGAAGAGGAAGAGTGCACTTTGGGATGTCTAAGGATGTCGGCTGCCTAGTTACTGTCTCGAGCGACATGATGAAACTCAAGTCCCTCCAACCGAGCTGATATGTTTCTTACAGTGTTTCGATATGCTGCCATTTGTGGGTCCTTTGCATCTAACTCTCCATTGACCTGGGATATTGCGAGGTTTGAATCACCATGCACCTCCAGGCGTTGTATACCCATGGAGACAGCCATGCGAAGACCATGCAGAAGTGCCTCATATTCGGCTGCATTGTTGGAGTCTGTATACATAATTTGTAATACATAGCGGACTGTATCCCCAATAGGAGATGTTAGGATGACGCCAGCCCCTAGTCCGACCAGCATTTTGGAGCCATCGAAGTACATAATCCAATTGGAGTATGAACTATACTCTTTAGGGAGTTCGGCTTCCGTCCATTCAGCGACAAAGTCGGCCAACACCTGGGATTTAATAGCCCGGCGTGGCTTGTATATTATTTCGAATGGTAGAAGCTCGATGGCCCATTTAGCTATGCGGCCAGTGGCGTCCCTGTTGTTGATAATATTGCTAAGTGGTACTTCTGATGCCACCGTGATTGAACTCTCTTGAAAATAGTGTCCCAGTTTTCGGGACGCCATGAAGACCGCATAGGCTATCTTTTGGTAGTGGGGGTAATGGGATTTGCAAGGTGTGAGGACCACCGATACATAATAGACTAGCTTTTGGGAGGGGAATTTATGTCCCTCTTCCCCTCGCTTGACGATGAGCACGGCACTAACTACTTGGTTAGTTGCCGAAATGTATATTAACATAGGCTCGCCAACACCTGGGACAGCTAGAATTGGGTTGCTTGCGAGTAGGGCCTTGATTTCTTCCAATCCGGCTGTGGCAGCGTCCGTCCATCAAAGCTATCAGTGCGTCGTAGTAGCTTGTAGAGTGGTAATGCTTTTTCTCCCAATTTGGAGATGAAGCGGCTTAAGGCCGCGACGCACCCTGCTAGTTTTTGGACTTGCTTTAGGTATGTTGGTATAGCCAATTATGACAGAGCTTGGATCTTGGCTGGGTTTGCTTCAATTCCTCTATGGGAAACAATGAACCCTAGCAATTTTCCAGCTGGCACTCCGAAGGCACATTTTTCCGGATTGAGCCGTATGTCGTATGTCCAAAGGTTGTCGAAGGTGAGGCGAAGATTGTCCACCAGTGTTTCGACGTGTTTTGTCTTGATTACCACATCGTCCACGTATGCTTCGACTATTTTGCCGATTTGTTTTTGCAAGCATGTTTGAATCATACGCTGGTAGGTAGCCCCAGCATTTTCAAGCCCAAAGGGCATAGTGTTGAAGCAGAAAGGACCGTAAGGGGTGATGAACGTTGTTGCGGCCTGATCCAATTCCTTAATTTTAATCTGATAGTATCTGGAATAGGCGTCAAGGAAACATAAAGAATCGTCAGTCGTTTCAATGATTTGGTCAATGCGAGGCAATGGGAAAGGGTCTTTAGGGCAAGCCTTGTTGAGGTCTTTGAAATCGACGCACAGCGCCAGGATTTGTCCTTCTTTGGTACCATGACCAAGTTGGCTAACCAATCCAAATGTTTTATTTTCCTAATAAACCCGGCTTCTAGTAGCTTGGCTAGCTCTTCTCCAATGGCTTGACGCTTGGGTTCGGAGAATCGTTGCGGCGTCTGCTTAATGGGTTTGAATCCCTTGATTATATTGAGACTGTGTTCGGCCAGCCCACGTGGGATGTCGGGCATGTATGAAGGTGCTAGGCGAAAATATCCCAATTCTCTCGCAAGAATGTTCATAGAGCGGCGTCCACTGCCAGATCCAGCTGTGCTCCGATAGACGATGTCTTGTTAGGGTCCATCGGGTGCACTTGAAATTTAACTATTTCCTCAGCTGTCTTAAAAGAGGTGGATTTAGATCTCCTATCGAGGATCACATCATCCCTATCCACCATGGATTTTAGCATGGTTAGTTCTTCGGCATCTAGGGCTTCGGATAAGGCCTCGAGGGCCAGGGATGCGGTTTCGTTTTCGGCACGAAGGGCTTTGTCCGGGTCGCTCAAAATTGTGATTATTCCGTTGTTTCCGGTCATTTTAAGCTTCATATACCCATAATGAGTTATAGCTTGGAAGCGTGAGAAGGCGTCCCATACGAGGTTGGCATGATACCCACTGCCGAAGGGGACCACATGGAAGAGCAACTCTTCGAATCTGTAGTATTCGGCGTGTCGAATACCACATCCAGTTTAATTCTCCCATAGCATCGTGCTTCTCGACCGGGGATAATGTCTCGAAAGGTGGTATTGCTTTGCTCGATGCATGATATGTCCATCTGCATTTTATCGAGCGTGTCTTCATAAATGAGGTTAAGCCCACTATCGAGCGTGTCTGCATTTTATCGACCGTCCATGGGCACTTTAGTAAGCCGAAAATCGTCCATAGTGGGGTTTAGTACTAGGGCAGCGGGTGCTCGGACTGACCGAGCCTTTGGTTCGTCCGCAGCTGTAAAGGTTATTGCCGTGTTGTTCCATGAGCTCATTGTGGTAACTTGGTGGACTTCGGTGAGGTCGCGGAGTGCCCTTTTGCGCTGATTATTTGAAGAAAAGGTCTCAAGGACCATGAGGATGTTAAAGACATCCCTCTCCAGAGAGTATTTCTCAGGAGTGGTGGTCAGGATGGCCTCTCCACTTTTTGCTACGTGTCGGAGTACCCAACATGCTCGAAGGCTATGGGTTGGGTCTGTGCTTGGGGTGGCATGTATCGGACAGGGCTTGTCAAGGAGTTCGTCAAGAATGGACCTATGTCCCATGAAGGGTTTATTTTTTCCGGCGTTCGACTGGTGGCCGCGTGACCTGCTAGGGTGTATCCGTTTAGTCCGGGCCGCACACTGCTTGAAGGTAGCGGGCTCGAGTTGAGTTTTCTTAGCCCTCCATGTGCTTTCCATCGCACAGTACGTTTGTACTACCTATGATAGTTCCGTGAAGCTCTGTATGTTACGACGGTCGAGGGCATTCAATATTCCCTCGTCGGTGCAATTGCGATGAAACACCGAAACTACGTCGTCGTCGTGGCACTCTTCGATCTTGTTTTTAACAAGCAGGAATATGGTCCAAAAGTGAAGGACCGTTTCCTGAGGTTGCTACCGCACATACATCAGGTCGTATATATCTGGAGGACCTGATTTGCTTGGAGAATATTGATAGTGGTGAGTGGGTGGTTTAAATTTTGGATCCTGTCCCACATCTATATTTGGAGCTTGTAGGGTCTCCAGGTTGACCGATTCGGGTCCTTGGAGATCAAAGGGCTCCACCGATCCTACATTTGAGCCAGAGTTCGGAAGATTTGAAGTCCCGTGTGAAGGAAGAGTATCCGGCTCGAGGAATTTAGAGACCCGAACATACTTGGTCTTCAATATAAGGATGGAAGTGTCTTCGGCCTGTTCCTCAACAAACGCTACGAGGTGGGTGATCGGCGGGTGAAAAATTTCCCTCTGGTCAGGTTGTGCCCGATCCGATCATAGTCTGTAGATACCCCCAGGGCGGCGATGTGATCCAGGAGCTCGTTTAGAGATGAGATATCCGTTGGATCCATGTTTTCGGAGTACTCGAGGCCGATGTGAAGACGGTGTTTGAACTCTGCGAAGCATCCGGACTCTCTTTGGCCCCTTGAGTGTGAAGCTCCCAAGCTGTATTGTGGCATGATAGCCGGATTAACAGGTAGTACTCCGCTTTGTCAGCTGAAGCCCCCATGTAACTCAAAGGATATTTGAGAAAAAAATAGCAGAGGCGCTGCTTATAGCAAGGATGCTGGTTTATTTTATTGATCATAATATATACATTGTCAAAATATGTACATAAGAAAAGCCTATGGCTCAAGTGTAGTAAGGCCGTAGGAGAGCTACGTTCCATGGCCGGCGGGTCTCCTCCTCAGAAGTGTGTGAGTTGTCTCGAATGTCAATGAGGTAGTATGATCCGTTGTGCAAATTTTTGCTGACCACAAAGGGCCCTTCCCAAGGTGGGGATAACTTGTGCATGTCGGTTTGATCCTGGATGAGCCGGAGCACCAAATCGCCTTCTTGAAAGGTCCGTTCTGACCCGGCAGCTGTGATAACGCCGCAGGTCTTGCTGATAAACCACCGAACGGGCTAAAGCCATATCCCGTTTTTCATCTAACAGGTCCAACGCCTCCTGGCGTGCTTGCTCATTGTCTGCTTCAACATAATTAGCAACCCGGGGCGAATCGTGACGAATATCACTTGGGAGGACCGCCTCTGCCCCGTACACCATGAAGAAAGGCATGTAACCCGTCGATCTGTTGGTAGTGGTGTTGATGCTCCATAACACAGAAGGCAATTCCTCCACCCAACAACCCGGCGTCCGCTTTAGAGGGACCATAAGCCGGGGTTTAATACCTTTCAAGATTTCTTGATTAGCTCTCTCCGCTTGACCATTGGTCTGAGGGTGCGTCACTGATGCTAAGTCAAGCCGTATGTGTTCTCTCTGACAAAAATCTTCCATCTCACCTTTAGAGAGATTTGTGCCTCCGTGATGATGTTGTGTGGAAAACCAAAGCGGAAGATAATCTTTTTGAGAAATTGAACCGCCGTAGCCGCATCACACTTGCTGACAGGCTCCGCTTCAACCCACTTGGTAAACTTGTCAACCGCCACCAGCAGGTGGGTCTTCTTATCCTTGGAGCGTTTAAAGGGTCCCACCATGTCAAGCCCCGAAGTGGCAAACGACCAAGTGATCGGAATCATCCTTAATTCTTGAGCCGGAACATGAGCTCTGCGTGAAAACTTTTGACAAGCGTCACATCGCTTTACCAGATCCTCCGCATCAGCATGAGCTATCAACCAGTAGAATCCATGACGAAAAGCTTTTGCAACCAAGGACTTTGAACCAGCGTGATGACCACAATCCCCTTCATGAATTTCCCGTAGGATCTCTTGGCCTTCTTCCGGAGAAACACAACACTGAAATACACCTGAAACGCTGCAGCGGTATAACTCGCCATTGTGAATAACCATGGACTTGGACCGCCGGACTATATGCCGAGCCAGGACTTCATCATCTGGTAACTCGCCCCGGTTCATATACGCCAAATATGGAACCGTCCAATCCGGCACAACATGTAAAGCGGCCACTAATTGAGCCTCCGGATCAAGAACAGCCAAATCCTCCTCTGTAGGCAACTTAACAGACGGGTTATGCAAAATATCTAAAAAGGTATTGGGAGGTACCGGTTTACGCTGAGATCTAAGCCGGCTTAAAGCATCTGCTGCTTCGTTTTTGCGCCGATCGATATGCTCAACCTGATACCCTTTGAAATAACCCGCCACAATATCTACCTCACGTCTGTAAGCCGCCATGAGTGGATCCTTAGAATCCCAAGTGCCAGAAACTTGCTGAGCCACCAGATCAGAGTCTCTGAAGCATCGTACCCGGCTTAAGTTCATCTCCTTGGCCACGCGGAGCCCATGGAGCAGAGCCTCGTACTCAGCTGCATTGTTAGTACAGGGGAACATTAAACGGAGGACATAACGAATCTTATCACCTCGAGGGGAAGTAAGAACAACTCCAGCCACCGAGCCCTCCAATTGCCTGGATCCATCGAAGTGAATAGTCCAGTATGTATTATCCGGTTTTTCCTCTGGCGCTTGTAACTCGGTCCAGTCATTGATGAAGTCCACAAGTGCCTGAGATTTTATGGTTATTCGGGGCACATACTTCAGACCATGTGGACCAAGTTCAATTGCCCATTTTGCAACCCGGCCAGTTGCTTCCCTGTTCTGAATTATATCACCCGACGGAGCTGAACTGACAACCGTAATGGGATGGCCTTGGAAATATTGTTGGAGCTTCCGACTTGCCATAAAAACCCCATATACGAGCTTCTGCCAATGCGAATATCGCTGCTTCGACTCGATAAGCACCTCACTGATATAGTAAACTGGCCGTTGAACCGGGTACTCCTTACCAACCTCCTTGCGCTCCACCACAATTTCCACACTGGTAGCACGGGCATTAGCAGCCACATACAACAACAAGGGCTCCCTGTCAACCGGAGCAGCATGGACTGGCGGTTCAGCCAACTGCCGCTTCAAGTCTTCAAACGATGCATTAGCCGCATCACTCCAGACAAAGGTGTCTGTTTTCTTCAACATCTGACATAGAGGGATCGCCTTCTCTCCCAAACGGCTGATAAATCGGCTTAAGGCTGCAATCCGCCCTGCTAGACGATGAATATCATTGATGCACGCCGGTTTAGCCAAAGTTGTAATCGCTTTGATCTTCTCCGGATTAGCCTCAATGCCTCTGTTGGACACCAGAAGGCCTAGAAGCTTGCCTGCCGGAACACCAAAGACACACTTGTCCGGATTGACCATCATCTTGTAAACCCGCAGATTGTCAAAGGTCTCCTTGAGATCATCTATCAGTGTCTCCTTCTTCCTGGATTTTACCACAATGTCATCAACATAGGCATGAACAGTGCACCCAATCAGAGTATGAAGACAATTCTGCACAAATACCGATAAGTTGCTCAGGCACTCTTGAGCCCAAAGGGCATAGAAACATAGCAGAAGGCTCCAAAGGGAGTGATGAAGGTGGTCTTCTCCTGGTCCTTAACTGCCATTTTGATCTGATGATAGCCTGAATAAGCATCCAAAAAACTCAAACGCTCACAACCCGCCGTCGCATCAATGATCTGATCAATACGCGGGAGAGCGAAAGGATCGGCCGGAAAAGCTTTGTTCAAATCTGTGTAATCCATACACATGCGCCAAGTGCCGTTTTTCTTAAGAACAAGCACCAGATTAGCCAACCACTCAGGGTGAAACACTTCAAAGATAAACCCAGCAGCCAACAGCCGGGTTACCTCTTCACCAATTGCCTTGCATCTTTCCTCGTTAAAGCGACGAAGAAATTGCTTGACCGGTTTAAACTTGCGATCAATATTGAGAGTGTGCTCAGCAAGTTCCCTCGGTACACCTGGCATGTCAGAAGGCTTCCATGCAAAAATGTCCCGGTTCTCACGGATGAACTCGATGAGCGCGCTTTCCTATTTCGGATCCAAATTTGTGCTGATGCTAAACTGCTTAGATGAATCGCCAGGAACAAAATCAACAACTTTAGTCTCATCAGCTGGTTTGAAATGCAGGGTTGGGTCATGCTCAGTGGTAGGCTTCTTCAGAGGGGTCATGTCTGCCGGATCAACATTTTCCTTATAAAACTTCAGCTCCTCTGTAGCACAAACCGACTCAGCATAGGCCGCATCACCTTCCTCGCAGTCCAAAGCGATTTTACAACTTCCGTGAACCGTAATGGTCCCTTTATGACCGGGCATCTTTAGCTGCAAGTAAATATAACAAGGCCTCGCCATGAACTTCGCATAAGACGGTCGCCCAAACAGTGCGTGGTACGGGCTCTGGATCCTCACCACTTCAAAGGTCAATGTCTCAGACCAGGAATCATGTTCGTCACCAAACACAATTTCCAAAGCGATCTTACCAACAGGATACGCCTATTTACCTGGTACCACACCATGGAAAACTGTATTGGACAGTTTAAGACTCTTGTCTGTCAACCCCATGTGACGGAAGGTCTCACAATACAGAATGTTGATACTGCCCCCTCCATCCATGAGTACCTTGGTGAACTTATAACCTCCCACCTGAGGTGCCACTACCAACGCCAGGTGACCCGGATTGTCAACCCTGGGCGGATGATCCTCTTTGCTCCATACAATAGGTTGCTCGGACCACCGCAGGTAGCGCGGTACCGCCGGTTCAACAGCATTAACAACCCTCTTGTGAAGCTTCTGATCACGCTTGCACAAACTAGTGGTGAACACATGATACTGCCCACCATTCAACTGCTTCGGGTGACTCTGGTAGCCCGACTGATGCTGATTTCCTTGATTACTCTGTTGGTTATTACCACCTTGGTTCTTCTGATTGCCCTGATTATTCTGAAATCCAGAGTTTGAACCGCTGCCACCATGAAAACCTGGGCCTGAACCGCCCGATGGACCCTGATCATACCGGAAAAGATCAGAGTTTTTGAACTCCTTCATAATGTGACAATCTTTCCAGAGATACGTTGCGGGAACCTCCTTGGTCCCATGCTTTGGGCAGGGATGAATCAACAAACGCTCCAGATTCATTCTGCCGCCGCGCTGGGGCTGTTTACCCTTACGACGCTGCACATTAGCATTAGCTACAAAATCTGAATCCGCTTTACGCTTACCATTATTCCCATGGTCTCCTTGGTTGTGCTACTATCCCTTTGCACCACCGTTCTTCTTTCCCTTCTCCGGTTTCTCCTCATCAGAATCGGGATCCTTGGTATTATCAGAATCGACATACTTGACCAAGGCGGCCATAAGGGTGCCCATTTCATTGCAGTGACGCTTGAGCCGTCCCAACTTCATCTTCAGTGACTTAAACCGGCAATTACGCTCCAAGGTGATGATTGCCGAGCCAGCATTAATACGGTCCGATGAATGCAAGACTTCTGAAACCCGGCACACCCAATGAGTTGTGACTGATTCTCCCCTTGCACACAGGCATCGGGATCCACAATGGACATAGGCTGCTTACATGTGTCCTTGAAATTGGCTATAAACCGGGCCTTCAACTGGTCCCATGACTCGATGGAGTTAGGTGGTAAGTTTTTCAACCAAGTGCGGGCTGTCCCCTCCAACATCATCGTGAAGTACTTTGCACAAGCCGCTTTCATCAACGTCCAGCATCTCCATTGACATCTCATAACTTTCCACCCACGCCTCGGGTGGCTGATCAGCGGTGTAATTCGGCACCTTACGTGGACCCTTGAAGTCCTTAGGCAATCCTACATTTCGGAGAGCCGGAATAAGGAACGACACTCCCCACAAACTGAAAGCAACTCTGACGCCTCGGTCCACTGATGCTGCTGGCTGAACCGGGACGGGTTGGTATCGGCCCGTATGTTGTGCTGCTAAAGCGGCCTCCCTTCAAGCTCTGCCATTATCCACCACGTCCCGAGCGTTCATATCACCATGCACCGGATTAGGCCCTTGAGGGACAATGCGGCGACGTGCACTGCTAGACACCTCCGGTTCGTCTATATGCCTGCTATAGCTTTTGCTTGGTCGTGGGGTTGAGTGAACCCTGTGTTGGCTATATGAGTAGGCTTGCTGCTGTGTCAAAGCTGTTTGAAGAAGATCCCTGGCGCGCCGTGTCTCAACCGCTGCCGGCGATTCACCTTCAATCGGAATAGCGGCCAACCGGGATGCTGCCGCTATCATATTGTCCAAAGGGGTAGAGAGGTGACCTGGCGGTGGTGTGGTATACCGCGGCGGGTTGTCCGTACACTGAGGTGGACCCATCACCTGAGGTTGATCCGGTGCCATGGTCCTTGGATCGGTATTCCGGTTTACTGCTGGCGGGTTACTAGTTCCTGCACCTGGCGTTCCAAAGAGATTCCTCGCATTGTAATCCACCGGCAAGCGAGATTGATGTTTCTTCCTGGATACTTGATTTAAAGCGTTCTGATCCATCAAAAGTCGATAATTCTCAGCTTGAATCCTTTGCTCCTGGGCATCTAAAGCGGCCCGTTCCTCCGCCATCATGGTTTCCTCAGCCGCTAAGTCCGCTTTGGCTTGCGTTATCTGATCTTTTAGACTCGCAATGTCTGCATTGTGTTGATCCTGCGTCACTGGTGTAACTGTCGTGGTCAACAAGGCCGCCCAGGCATCCATCAAACCGGAGAGAACTTGAGCCGGCCGGCGCACGGAGCCTCCTGCCCCTCCTACAGGTCTAGACGCCGCCGCCGTAGAGTTTTGCAAAGTTGACTATGTTCCGGCCATGAAGATAGCAACGTGGTTCGGCGTTTCAAGAAATTCCGGAATACTGGTGCCACATACCCTTCAAACACGCCATCCTGAACTTGGTACAAGGATTCGGTTTCACCAGCGGATGATTCACGGTCGAAATAAGAGACCGTCTCGTCCTCAGACACCAGTTTAGATCCGATCCCGTGGACACATCCCACGAACGCACGCTTCATGGCAGGCTGAATCCGGGCGGGACTTGCACGCTGAGCCGTTTCGACGAGGTCGGTGCAGATGTCCGGCTTAGGGCCCGGTTCGCCGATCTTGCCTATGAAGACGTGAATTCCGCCGAAGGGGACCCGGTACCCGTACTCGATTGAGCCGGCCTAGGGGCCCCAGCCTGCATCGTCGATGTAGAGCTTGCCACGATGACTCTTGGTCATCCGGCTCGCCACGTATCCTTTGAGTCCTTCAAATCTGCCCTTCAAGAACTCGAAACCATCGTGCGATAACCCCACGGTGGGCGCCAACTGTCGTGGAATTGTCACGTCAGATGTCCTCGGTGTGAGGACTTAGTCGCGCGGCCAACGCATCTATGTGGTAGCTTGAGAGGGGTTGGGCGGAATCGAGAGACGCAACACAAGACAAGGGGTTAGACAGCTTCGGGCCCCGGGAAACATCATCCAGTAATAGCCCTACATGCTGTTTGTGGCTAGGTCTCATTATGTTCATGAGGGAGTCGCCGGTAAACCGGTTCTTTGTGTCTAGCCCTAGAGATTGTTTCTTTTTGCCTGTCCCTCTTTTGGGAGCCCTGCCCCTCCTTATATATGTTGATGGGGCGGGTTACATGTGGAGTCCTATTAGGATTAGGACTAGTCTACCTTCTAATACAAACCGGATACAAATCCGGGTCTTGATTCCTTGTAAGGGAAATATTCCTCACGCCTTTCCTCTTAAACCGGCCCACCATAGTATGAACCGGCTTTTCATGAACCGCCCATTGGGCCACCGGGTCTTGTCGCTCCTCTGACCCGCCTGCCGGATTACCAATGAATCGTAAACCGCCATGTCCAAGCGGGTCGCCAGTTAATCGTTAAGTCCGGCCAGGTTATACTTCCGGTCGGGTTACACCGTGGGGTATATCCCTGACAGCGATCATAGGGGGTGTTGTGGGCTTGAAGACCGTACAAGCTCCTACGATGAAACCACCAAGCTGGAGGGTCTGCCTAGAAGTCAGGGTCCTCCCAGAAGTGATATTGTCGTTGATGACTAGGAGAGCCATAGATCGCTTTTGTAGACAGCACGACAGAGCTCTCAATGAAAGCACCAATGTCGGTGTCAAAACCGGCAGATCTCGGGTAGGGGGGCCAAGCTGTGTGTGTAAGGATCGATGGTAACAATGGGCAAAGAGACACAATGTTTACCCAGGTTCGGGCCCTCTTAAAGGAGGTAAAACCCTACTCCTGTTTGATTATATTCGAAGAGTATAGAGGTTACAAGAGTTGATCTACCTCGAGATCTTGGTGTATAAACCCTAGACGTCTAGCCTGTGAATATTGCGATGATGGTAATGATGATAGCCTCTACGGACTAAACACTATGATTTATATACACACCGGAGGGACCTCAGGTTTGTACAAGGTCGGTTCACAAGGAAATAATACACCCGGACTCTAATCTTGCGGTTCACGCATGGAGGAGTCCCACCCAGACACGGAGGATGGTCTTTAGCTTGATCTTTACGGCCCATCACTACTAGGGAAAAGCCTATACACAGAAAGTTACTAGTAGCGAGGGTTAAAAACCTCAAGAATCGCTATTTACGATGAGCGCAGGTTTTTAAACCTCGCTACTACTAAGTTGATAGTAGTAGCGCGGGGTTTTAACGCTCGCTACTACTAAGCGGTCTCTACCGTGCCCCCCGGGCCATGCCAAAGTAGTAGCGCGGGGGTTGAAAACCTCGCTACTACTAAGTTTGATAGCAGTAGCGTTGGTTTTTAGCCCTCGCTACTACTAAGTGGTGCCATAGTAGTAGCGAGGGGGTAAAAAACCGCGCTACTACTAAAGGTCCCATTTTCAAACTCTACCCCCCCCCCCCCCCCCGTGGATCGCCTTTTCAGTTAAAAAAAATAAAAGAAAATGATGAAAATGTCAAAAAAAAAGAAAATAAGTTTCCCATGTGATATGCTAGTTGTTGGGAAAATTTGCAAATATGAATTTCGACTTTATTTGCAAAATCTCTCGAGAATTTGTAAAAATGGGCATAACTTTTGCATACTAACTCGGATGAAAAAGTTTTTTATATGAAAAATCATCTACTCGAAAAGTTACATCGGGGGAAACCCGTTAAACATTTTCAAAATCCTCAAAAACCAAACAGAAAAAAGTTACGGGGTTTTTAAGATCTAGAGTGGAAAAAATCGAAAAAATTTCAAACTGTGTGGTCAAACTAATTATTCTAGAATATTAGTGTTACTAAATAATTATTTTAGTTTTTTTTGAATTTTGGTCAAATCTGGTCAAACTATGGCCAAACTGTGGTCAAACTAATTATTCAAGAAATATTAGTGTTACTAATTTTTTAGAACAATAGTTTCAAACTCAAATAGTGAAATGTGTGACTTCATGCTCAAGCTAAATTCACGAGGTTAATAGGATTGACATCTTACTATTGTCAGGAAAACAACAAGTGCAGACTTGGAAACGAGGGAGAATAGAACCCGAAAGTTAAGCGTGCTCAGGCTGGAGTAGTGAGAGGATGGGTGACCGTCCGGGAAGTTAGATGATTTGGAATGATGAGGGGTGATTAGAGATTAAATTGAGCAGCGATGAGGGGTGATTAGAGATTTGAGGTTAAAATAATTCAGAAATTTGAAAATTAGGAAAAACCAAATATTTTTTCAAAAAATTAAAAAAACCCATGTTGGTAGTAGTAGCGGGTTTTACCCACGCTACTACTAAAGGATTTAGTAGTAGCGCTGGTGGCACCAGCCATCGCTATACTTAGCTGTAGCGCCTAATTAGTAGCGCCGGCCCCCGCGCTACTAATAGGCCCAAAACCCGCGCTGCTGCTAGGCTTTTCCCTAGTAGTGCATTCAACCCGGAACATATTCCTGTGCTGGACACTTGAGAACCTTTGTATCCCGAGGGCCATCCTAAGAGAGTTGAGCAAGATTCTCAGAGAACTACTAGCGATACACCTATTCCTTCTAATAAAAAGAAAAAGAATAATGATAGGACTTTGCATGCTTCTAGTGAACCTGTTATTGATACACCTGAGAATCCCAATGATATTTCTATTTTTGATGCTGAAACACAATCTGGTGATGAACATGAGCCTGGTGATAATGTTAATGATGAGGTTCATGTTGATGCTCAACCTAGTAATGATAATGATGTAGAGATTGAACCTGTTGTTGATCTCGGTAACCAACAATCAAAGAATCAATGTTATGATAAGAGACTCTTTGTTGCTAGGAAGCACGGTAATGAAAGAGAACCATCGGTTCAGAAACCCGTGCCTTTTCCTCCTAATCCATCTAAGAAAAAGGATGACGAGGATTTTGAGTGCTTTTCTGAAATGATTAGACCTATTGTTTTGTGTATGCGTTTGACTGATATGATGAAAATGCATCCTTATGCTAAGTATATGAAAGATATTGTTACAAATAGAAGAAAGATACCGGAAGCTGAAATTTCCACCATGCTTGCTAATTATACTTTTAAGGGTGGAATACCAAAGAAACTAGGAGATCCAGGTGTACCAACTAAACCATGGTGCATTAAAAGAAACTATGTTAAAACTGCTCTATGTGATCTTGGAGCCGGTGTTAGTGTTATGCCTTTATCTTTATATCGTAGACTTGATTTGAATAAGTTGACACCTACTGAAATATCTTTACAAATGACTGATAAATCAACTGCTTTACCCATCAATATTTTTGAGTATGTGCCTGTTGTGGTTGCAAATGTTACTATCTTAACGTACTTTGTTTTTCTTGATATTCCCGAGGATGACAGTATGTCGATCATCCTTGGTAGACCCTTTTTGAATACTACATAGGCTGTTATTGATTGCAACAAAGGAAATGTCACTTTTTATGTTAATGGTAATGAGCATACGGTACACCAAAGAAATAACCTCGAGTTGATAGTATCAATTCTATTGGAAAATTTTCAACTATTACTATTGGAGGTTTTGAATTCCCTCTTCCTACTTTCATATTGTTGGGGACATGCATATCCCCGTTGAGGTAACCTAGTATTATTCAAAAATTCTCCGGTTTCATGTTATTCGAAAGAGGTTTGTTAATAAGACTTGATCAACCTTTTTAATTGACTCCTTTGGATGAGCATGAGATGGATGAATTTAGAAAGAACAACTTTCTGTACCCTCCTTTCACTTTCTGTTATTCAGTATAAATAAAGCAAAAATAGTATTTTCTATCCATTTTCTGAATTATCCTTGCAATAAAAAATACCCCGAAAATAAAAGTTCTCCAGATACCCTGAAAATTTAATATGATTTTTATAGAATATTTGAGAATTTCTGGCACTTAGAACACACCAGGGGGCCACACCAGTGAGCCACGAGTGTGGAGGGCGCGCCCTACCCCCCTGGGTGCGCCCTGCCTCGTGGGCCCCACGTGGTCCCCATCCACTTATTCCAGCACCCATCCACTTCGTCTTCCTCCAGAAAAAATCATCCCGTAGCTCAAACTCGTGTTCTTGCTCATTTTGCTACCATTTCCGATCTCTTTGCTCAAAGCTCCATTCACAAAACTGCTTTGGGGGATTGTTCTTCGGTATGTGACTCCTCCAATGGTCCAATTAGTTTTTATTTTGTTGGGGATTATTCTTCTAGTGCTTTATTTATTGCAAATTTTTGCTGCTATGGTGACCCTATTCTTGAGCTTGCATGTCAAATTTACATGGTCCAAGGTAGTTTTAGTGTATGATATAGTCTCTAGGCACTTGTGGGAGTAGTTGCTATCAATCTTGTTGAGTTTGGTTCACTTCCATTTTGAGTCACTAAAAGTTTTAGAAATTTTGAGGAGATTGTTGAGAGGCTCCTCGAGCTGGGGTTCGAAGGAAAAGGAGAATGAAGAGAATGAAAAGCCCAAGTACAACCTTCCTCGCACCGCGGAGGTCTGACCGTGTGAATGACCTTGTGATGCATTCTTGAAGTACGCTAGAATTTATGAAGACTTCTATTACTTCACTGAGAATGCAGGCATCACCGACTTCATCCATGATAAGTGTGGTCAGTATCTCCTATTCACTAATATTGTCGTGCAAAATTCTCAATTTCATGCTAGAAGATCACCACCTTCGGTAGAATTTTATTTATATGATGAGTTTAAGGAGATGTCACTCTATGATTTTTTGAGGTTTGCAAATTGCCTTTGAGGGCAGCGTCGAGGAACCACATCCTAGTGATGTGGGAGATTTTATTGATGAAATTACCATAGGGGAAAGGAGAAGAGTGTCGGATGCAAGAACTACTGGTATACCATTTCCTGTTCTACGCTACTATGCAATATTTGCTAGTAGATGTTTAATTAGTCGCGGGAACAGTAGGGGGCCTCAGTGCTCCTGACCATGCCATTTTGCGCCATACTTTACTTCGTGATAAAACTTTCAGTTTAGGCGCTGTGATTGCTAAACGGTTGAGTCTAAACCGTACAAAGGGCCCCATTTTTGGAGGTATCTTCGCTACGCGTCTAGCTAAATATTTTGAGATACCTATTAGACACTATAAGAAAGAAGATAAGGTGTTGCCCACTGTTTACTTAGATTATAAAAGTATGGTAGCAAATGATTTTCTTTGTTATGATAAGGAAAAGATACTCATTTATAACATGGTATTTAGTGAAGATACTTGTCAGATTATTACCTTGCTTGCACCCTCTTTGTTTATTATTCATTCAGGCACATACCTTCACTACAAAAAATATACACTTCCGTGATGATACGTGTTTGTCACAGTAGGTCACATTTTTTGTCATGCATGTACATCCACGACGATTTTATGAAAGAATCAAGATAGTCATACATGTGCTGTCGTAGAAGTGTTTCATGACACTACCAAAATTATCATCATGGAAATGTCCACTTCCATGACGATAAATCGCGCGTCAAGAAGTGCTTTCGTCAAGGGTGACCGACACGTGGCATCCACTGTAACGGAACGTCGTTAAGCTATCGGGTCCGGTTTTGGATCCGATAAACCGTTAATAGCCCAGACCAATGGGGATATTCCACGTGTAAAATCATCATTGGCTGGAGGAAACACGTCTGGGCTCACCGTTGGGACAGATGTCATCCACTCATTGGACCAAAGGCGCCTATGATACGTCGACATATGGCACGGCCCAACAGAGGCCCATTCCTGTGAAAAGGCCGGCCATTTGACTTGGTCAAAAGGTGGCGGGCTGGCCCACGAAAAGCCTATTAAGGGCTTGTTCGCATATAGCCCATTTACAGCCCGCTAAACCAGGGCCCGTTACGACCTATCCGAATTAGGCCCAGTAGCATCATCTAGGACGTCCAATATGATTCCAGCCCGTTTTAATTTCCATCCCATGTATGACCCATGACGTCTTTCGGCCCATATGAGGCCCTTTGTAACTCTTAGCCCATTACCGGCTCGTGGTGAAACTGGCCCGTAAAGAACAGTGTATCACTTTATACCCATTAACAGCCCATTATTCCATTGGGCCATTTCCAGCCCTTGTTATCTTTCGGCCTTCCCAGGGCCCATTTATTCTTGGGCTCATTTCCAGCATTCAGTTACGTACGGCCCGTTACTGTCAGTTTCTTCTTGTGGGCCAAATTCAGCCCGTCGTTACAGTCGGCCCATTTGTGGCCCATTAATACATTGGGCCGTTTTCATGTAAAAAAACCTGTTGGACTGTTTTCATAGAGTTATCAAATATGGCCTACTAATGGCCTCTTGTGATCCATGAATAGTACAACCCATGATTGGCGAAATGATTATACGCCCCGTAGAAGGCCCATGAATCCTACGACCCGTAGAAGGCCCATGGATCCTACGGCCTTTAGAAGGCCCATGATCCTATGGCCCGTATAGAAGACCAATGGATCCTACGGCCCGTAGAAGGCCCATGGATCATACGGCCCGCGGGAGGCCCATGGTTACAACAGTCTATGTGTTGCCATGATTTTTGTGGCCTAGTTACCGAAAATAGGTTACTCTGGCCACTAGAAAAACACGGAAAAAGAACTGCAGTGACTACAAGCAAACAACTAAACAAGAAAATAAGGAAATAAATAAGCAAGCAACTAACGCTAGCCTATTCCCGCTATTACATATATTACATCCACTGGGCATCAAAGTTTGCCACCAGTGCAAATATAGGGAACAAAGCAGCATATTACATACCCTGGCCGTCAAAATTGGCCACCAGTGCAAATAAACGCGGCAACAAAACAAGAGTATAACTGAAACAACTTCAGAAGAGATCAATAAATATTATCCTGGGTATCCACCATGCTGGCAATAAGCTTAGCAAGCTTATTAGCTTTGTCCTATTTGGCGCTAAAATCCTCGAACGCTTGCGGTTGCACTAGAAAGTATGCATCTGAATGCTCCAGGGACTTCCGCAGTCCTTCCGCTTCTTGTCGCAACACAGCTTATCGATGTCTTCCAGCTTGTAGTTGAGACTCAAGAAACCGAACTGATTCAGACATTGAGTTTGAATAGCTTGTGCAAGCGGTAGTAGCTAGTAACTCGAACACTAAACCAAGACAGGACTTTGGGTTTGTCTCACTGTCTTCAAGATAGTCTTCCTTAGCTGTTTTATCAGCTTTGTTGGAGACCAACAAGGATGTCTCACTATCCTGAACCTTATCTGCATTACTTCCTTTACCATTGCTTAATAAGGCACTCTTCCCCAATATTCTGTCAGCAACAAAAAGAAGAAACAAGCAGGCACATAACAGGTTTAGCATGTACTAGTATATGAAACTCATTTCGGTGAACCATTTCATTAGTTAGGTGGACATGATTAAACTACCAAGTCTTCTATTGCTGCCTCGTGGAGGCGTTTAAACTTGTGTCTGGTATTGTGAAGACAATTATGGTTTGTAATATTTGCTCCAGAATTTGCTTCGGGATTTTGCGGTTTCCTTCCTATTTGCTTTACGTTTTACGTCGGCAGAGCCCGGCCCCGCGCATACCTCAACCGCAGTTGGCCCAGACCGGATCACCAGGACGGGACCAAGGAGTGAGGGGCTACGTGACAAGTTAGGCTCCTGAGTCGCGATGCTCAGGAGTCCCCCTTGACGTGCAAACAACAAATTGGGAGGGAATGTAGGGGTAGGTCTAGTGTTCTACGTCGACAGAACCCGGCCCCGCGCATACCTCAACCGTCGTTAGCCCCGACCGGATCACCAGGACGGGACCAAGGAGTGAGGGGCGACGTGACCAGTTAGGCTCCTGAGTCGCGATGCTTAGGAGTCCCCCTTGACGTTCAAACGACCTTCATACCTTGGCTCCGCTCGGGGAGGGACGCATGACGACCAGGTCCGGAGGACCTGGCTAGGTGGTGTACGCTCGGGCGTGACCCGGGCGCAGCCCCCGTGCCCAGCCCCCTCGCGCGGCACTCCCGAGGGGAGGTGTTGCGATGAGGCCAGACACTAAGCTCTGGGCTCCCTGAGGTTGATACGGCCGTGGGGCCGCCCTCAGTTGTTTATCACAAGAGCGGAGCATAGTGCTTCCGCATGTGTACCTACATAGCCACTCCTCGGCACTATTGACGGCCAGCGCGGAGCATGGTGCTTCCATTGGTGCGTGGGAGGGGGCTCCCTCCGGGATGAGCCCCCCGGGGCATGTACAGCCCCGCCCTGACACGTGGCTTGCACGACAGGGCTAGACGAGGTGTATCTGGGCACTCGTGAGCCAGCGCAGGACTCACAAGGACCTACCTCAAGGCGGGTTGCGCCTGGTCTTGGATCTTGGGCAGCTATGTGTTCCTGCGAGATGGTTAGGTACAAATGCTCTGCGTCCTCAGTTCTCGGCCCTCGAGCGAGCTCAGGCGCCACTGGTATGTCAGGTCGTGATGGCGTGGTCAAGGCCAGGGGGTGAGGGCTAGAGAGCCAGTAAGAGCTCCTGAGTCGCGATGCTCAGGAGCCCCGTTTTAAGGCGCAACCGATTTGCATGAAGGAGAGAGAGGCCCGTGGTAGGCAGTAACCGAGCAAGTAAGAATTGCAAGTAGATTAGGCATGAAAGGCAAACCAACTTAGGTAAAAGCAGAACGGATACATACCACTGGGACAGACCCAAGCGGCTTGGGGATGATGCAGCTTGAGGGGCGCCCCCAGCAAGGTAATCTAAAAACATAAGAAAAAGGGGTACATGCCACAGGGACGGACCCACGCGGCCTGGGAATGATGCAGCCCTGAAGGCACTCCCAGGTGAAATTGAACTTGGGGGACGTCACCTGGTTCTGTTGTAGATGGGGGGGGGTGTTGGAGTAGCTGAAGATGCGCGGTGAAGAGGCCGTTCCTCATGAGCCACCGGGGCGCCGAGCCTCGGGAGGCTCTGGGAGTCTAGGCGGTTCCTTGAGGACCGTCTCCATCTCCGCTAGGACCGCGTGGTGCCTGGTCTCCTGAGCCGCCAAAATGCTCCACGGGTGTCATTGGTGGATGGTAGCCGCGATCGGTAGGCCAAAAGGCATGCGAACATAGCTGTGTGGTGGATCCTTGCAACGTCCCACGCGTGAAGACCAAAAACGCTCCTGAGATGCGGCTCGGTTGAGCCCTGGGATGTCGATGCAGACGCACAACCCGCCATCCTCGCCTAGATGGGGAGCCACGCCAGGCATGCTACGATCACCATGCATGGCCCTTGCTTCGTGAAGCTCCTGAGTGGTCTTGGTGATGAATTCCTGAATGTTGGGCTTTCCTGAGGGAAACATGTCACGAAGCACGCCTCCAAGTGGTGCCCGAGTGCCTCCCTCGTGATGTTGGCAAGGTCTGAGGCCCTCCAGAAGAGAGCCCCGAGCCCTGCCCGCGAGGGCTCTGGGCGCGCCTTCCTATGCGATGGAAGGAGGCGCCCCATGCACGGGCGCTGATCCTGACGCGGCACTACCCGAGATGCCGACCTCCCGAGGCCTCGGGTGAAGCGGTTGCTTCTTCTTCTTGAGGATGGCCTCCTGAGGGTTCTCGCCTTTGCTGCCCGGGTCCTCGATTGATGCAGCTTGGAAGACACGCTCGAGGGAGCACACCACATCTCTCTCTTCGCAGGGAACCGTGATGATTCCGCCGCTTCCTGGCATCTTGAGGACGTTGTAGCCATGATGGGTCACTACCATGAACTTGGCCAGGGCTGGATACCCTAGGATGGCTTTGTATGGAAGGTGGATGTGGGCGACGTCGAAGTCGATGAGCTTGGTGCGGTAGTTGTCGCATTGTCCGAAGGTGACAGGGGGGCGGACCTGCCCTATCGGGGTGGTGGAGCCGTCAGTAACTCCTGAAAAAGGCTTGGTAGGCTGTAGTTGATCATATGGCACTTGAAGGTTGTCGAACATCTCGACAGAAAGGACATTAAGGCCTGCACCACCATCAATGAGGGTCCTGGTGACATGCACGTTGCTGATGACTGGGGAACAGAGCATCAGGAGGATGCCGGCAGTAGCCGCGCACTTGAGTTGATCTGCTGAACTGAAGGTGATGGCGCACTTGGACCACCTGAGCGGGCGCGTGGCCTCGAGCTTGGGGAGGACTGCGTTCACCTTGCGAGCGAACTGCTTGAAGGTGCGTTGAGAGGCTGGGACCTGAGCTCCGCCCAAGATGCAAGCGATATCACGTGGCTCCTGGAAGCCCTCGACCCCCTCGTCCTGATGATGGTCATCATTCCTTCTCGGCGGTGGCGGCAGCGGAGGAAGGCATGTGTTTCCCTGCGGGCGGTCCTCGCGAGGCTGATCCCTCCAGGCGCCCTCGCGAGGCTAGTCCTGCTAGCGATCCTCACGAGGTCGGTCACACCACTCCTAGCGAGGGCCACGGTCGTCCCATCGTCCTCCGCCATGTCCTCCTCCTGGTCAGATCCCGGCTGCTGCGCCGGGAGTCTAGCTGGCGTCCCTTCTCGAACGGCTCGAGCTCCCCGCTACCATTGGTGTTGTGGGTGTGGAGGTTCTGGTGGGCGCAGAACGGTCGGCTGCCCTTGGACGATTCCGGCTGGTCCCTTCCATGCTTCGTGTCTGGCTCCGCCGCGAGCACGGCTACTCCCTTGCGCTTCATGTCCTGGGCCTTGGTCTTCTTTTCTTCTGGGTCAGCACTTGGGAGCTCGAGGAGGGAGAGGCGTCCCTCCTCAGCTCTTGCGCACTTGGTTGCCAGGTTGAACAGCTCCAGGGAAGTGCACAACTCCTCGTGAATGGCGAGCTCCTCCTTCATCTTGACGTCACGGACGCCATCGGAGAACGCTGAGATGATGGCCTTGTCTGTCACCTTGGGGATCTTGAGGCGGACGCTGTTGAAGTGCTGGATGTATTTCTGGAGGGTCTCCCCGTGCTGCTGCTTGATGTGGCGTAGGTCACCCGCGGCCGGGGGGCGGTCGCAAGTGCCCTGGAAGTTGGCGATGAAGCGGTTGCGCATCTCTTCCTAGGAGGAGGTCGAGCCAGGAGGCAGGTTCAAGAGCCACGAGCGGGCACCGTCCTTGAGCGCCATGGGAAACCAGTTTGCCATGACTTTCTCGTCGCCGTTGGCCGCCTCGATGCTCAGCTCGTAGAACTGCAAGAACTCCGTGGGGTCAGGGGGTGCCGTTGTAGCGAGGAGGTAGGTCCGGCTTGAACTTGCCCGGCCAGGCGACGCTACGCAGCTCGGGGGTGAAGGCGCGGCAGCCTGCTGTGGTCACCGGGGCCCTTTGCTGACGTGGGGCTTGCTCTTGATGGCGCTCGCGCACCGCCGCCAGAGGCAGCATGCGATCTTGCTATGCTGGTGCAGGGGGCACGGGGGCGCCTTCTTGAGGTCGAGGGATTTCTTGACAACTTCTTTCTTGTTGCGCGGGCACTGGATGCGGCGGGTCACGTCCAGGGGCCTCGCGCCTTGGAGCCAGGGAGCCGTCTTGGGGATGAGGTGGTGGAGGCGCTCCTTGAGCCGTGCCGCCCGTACTCGACGGCGGGTGAGGCAGCGAGTGGGACAGCGCGGGAAAGCCCCTTGCGGCACTCATGAGCTCGGTGATGCGGGCGAGCCAATCCTCTTAGAGGTCGTCGACGGGGCGTTAATGTAGGAGCTCGCGTGCCGTAAGAAGTGCGGCCTGCGCGTCCGTGGGAGTGCGTTGAGCGTGGGACGACGATCCGGCTAGAGTCAGCAATGGAGTGGCGGTGTGGCCGTCCCTTCGCACTGATGGGTGCAGCGAGGATGCTTGCTGCTCGTGCCCTGCCGGTCCGGTGGCGGTGTTGGCGCGCCAAATGTCGGATATCGGGTTCCGGCAAAACCCTTGAGGTTCAAACACTTTCTAGCAAAACCCTTGAGGTTCGAACACTGGGGTGCGCACGAAGATTTCCCCCTACCGAATCTCGCCCTCAGCAGCGTCGCGATCCCTAAGCTTAACTAGACAAAATCACAACACAAGAGACATAAGATTTATACTGGTTTGGGCCACCGTTGTGGTGTAATACCTTACTCCAGTGTGGTGTGGTGGGTTGCCTCCTGGGCTGATGATGAACAGTACAAGGGGAAGAACAACCTCCTGAGGCGAGGTGTTCTTGTGTTCGGTGGGTGGTTCTGCTCAAGGTTCGATCGGTTCCTCCCCTTTTCCTTGAGGGTGGCTAGCCCTATTTATAGAGGCCCTTGTCCTGTTCCCAAATTTGAGCGGGAAGGGATCCAACAACGACCATTTTGAAAGGGGACAACTAGTACAAGCTATCCTGACTAAAGGTGGTCTTCGCCTGCCAAAGGCTCTGGTGATGACGCCGTCTTGGGATCCACAATGACCTCCGTCTTGCCGTCCTGCTAGTCTTGGTCTTGTTGCATCGATATGAAAACCTTTGCCTGATGCCTCGGTACTCCGCGCCTGTGCTTGCCCCCTTAGCACCAAAGGGGAAACGAGGACACTGCGCACGGTGGCACCCGCCTGGCGCCCGCCTGGCCTTGGTCGTCATGGCTTGCATCACGGGAACCTCGCGAGGTGCCCCTTTCCTTGATCTCTCTGCCTCCCTCGTGAGCCTGCCGGATGAGGACGGTCCTGAGGAGGTCTCGAGTCGTCCGCCCCGCGAGGCTTGGCCCCTCACGAAGGTCTTGAATGTTTGGTTGATGAAGACGGGCTGCACTGGGCCGCTGGCGAAGCCACGCCGTAGGCCGCAGGCAGGCAGTTCTGGGGACCCCCGTTCCTAGAACGCCGACATGAACCTGCAGCGACGATGAGAAACGGGGTGCCTAGTCCCAGCGCTGGACCTCCACCCTCTCGATTCCGTCGACACGGCTGATGATGGGCTTGATGCGCTCCCTGAGTGGCACACGGTCTACATCCTCCGGCAAGCTCTCCTGCGCGGCGTCGAAGTCGAGGTTGGGGTACCAGTACGCCAGCTTGGTGAGGACCTTGGTCATGGCTCCGCGGGAAAGTTGTCGGGCCTCATTGGCCAGAGAGCTCGCTCGGTTAAAGCGAAACTGCTCCAAGGCTCCAAGAACACCCTCGAAGAATAGGGTCAGCTTGGCGTTGGAGCTCACTTTCGGCTCTGGGGTGTACCTCACGCTCGACATCCCCATGTCAGCCAGCTTCTCGGTGATCATGTTGGCGACGTCGGCGAGGCGGCTGATCCAGAGGTTCTCGCCCTTCACGAAATCCTCATGGTTGGCGGCGTCGTTCTTCCGCAGCTGCCTCTCCTTCTCCAGATTCTTGGTCAGGGTCTCTTCCCAGGCCCTCACCTCTGAAAGTGTCTCCTTGAGGCTCTCTAGCTTCAGCTTCAGGTCCTTGATGGAGTCGTTGGCACGGGAGAGCAGCTCGGCCTTGTCGAGGACTTCGTCCTGCGCCACCGTCAAGGCGCAGTTGACCGTAACCTTCTCCTTTGCCAGCTCCTCGGCCCTGTTCTTCAGGCCGTCCCGCTCCACCTCCAGCTCCTTCACCTTGTCGCCGTGGGCTAGAGCTTGAGCATTGAGTGCTTCCTGGTGTTTCTACTACAGCTTCCGGGTCCGTTGCGCGACGAGCCCTTCGACCTCCTCGTCCTTGCCACGGAGGGTGGCGGTGAGCACCGCCTCACAGGCGACAAGGTCCTCCTCCTGGGAGTTCAGCTCGGCCTGGTGCTGGGACCGGGCGGCCTCGGCCCGGGCGTCCTCTTCCCTCGCTGCCTCCTGGACCTTCTCAATGTCAGCCTGCTTTAGGAGGAGCTCCTGCTTGCACTCGGCCAGCTGGTCCTGGGCAGCCTTCAGCTCTTCGTGGGCCTGGCGGAACCAGGCTTGTGCCTCGGTGATGCGCTCCATGAGATCCGCTTTCGCCTTTCCCGCCCTGGACTTCGCCTTGTGCAGATGGGTGCGGTGGAGCACCTGGAGTTTCCAGAAGCTGGTGCCCATGGCCCGAAGAAGCTGCTCCTCCTTGGTACAGCCGCCACTGACGCTCGGTTCATCGACAACCTCGAGTCCGGCGGCGGCGAGCACCTCGTCGTCAAACACCTCCCCCTCGGCCGGCGCCCTGGTGCCCGCCGTCCCTAGAAGGTGGACGAACAGTTCGTCACCCCTCTTCAAGTAACTGCCCGAGCCAGAGGCGACAGAAGAGGAGGGTTGGTCGTCGACCTCCTCCTCCCCGGCAGCAGCCCTACCGGCCTCCCCAACAGGCCCCTTGCCGGCCTCCTCAGCAGCGCCTTTCCCGGCCTCCTCTGCAGCAGCTGCACCGATCCCTCTGGCAGGCCCCTTGGCAGCATCCTCGGTCGTGGTCTCGTCGACCTCCTCGGCGGGGATCTTGTCGGCCTCGGCCTCGACGTCCTTGGCAACCTCCGTGATGACGGTGTCGATGTCCTCCTGGTCCGCCAAGGGAGGATCTGCTTGCCGGGAAGGAAAGCGAGGCGAGGCCAAGATCAAGGTTCAAAAAAAGAGGGAAGAAAAAAAAGAAAGAAGGAAAAGCAGGAACAAAATGCAGGCGACCTATCCATGTGGAGCTGAGAAGGAGTGGCCCCCTCCCCGCCAACATCTGTTGCCGGGACGAGGCCACCAGTGCCCAAGTCCACCTCTTCCTCCTCCGTGCGCATGGGCTCGGTGCTTGGTGCCCTTGCCGGGGACGCCCCTCGGGGCGGTGTGGTCGATGGGGGCGGCATGTTGGGGGTGGCCCTTGGTGGCTCCTCTTGCTGCCGTCCTCCTCCTGCAGCCACGACAAGGTCAGTGCCAAAAGATCGTACCCCGACACACGTGGATGAGGACTAGGTGGTGGACGCACGCTGGGGGATGAGCCGGGGGCTGCGCCGGGGAATGCTGTCCGGTCTAATCTCCAACTCCGGCATGCCCGAAGCACCCGCCGCAGGCTGGCCGTCCGCCGACGCCTTGGCCCTCTTTGCCACCCTCTGGGCCAGCGTCTCCCTGTTCCTGCAAAGACAAAGACAAGTCACAAAAAGTGGCGTAGTCTGAAAGAGCGGAGGCGAAGAAGGGCGTGCACTTACTCGTCCTCCGCCTCCTCTTCCGCTGCCTTCATTTTCCTGCTCGGGCTGAGAGACCCGAAATCGAAGGCGATCTTTTGGTCGACATCTGCGGGAGGAGGGGAAGGGGATGGAGACCGGCGACGCTTGGATGAAGAAGAGGCGGTCGCCTTCTTCTTCGCCACCGCGGTCTTCACCGTCTTCTTCGCCGTCGCGGCAATCGTCTGGCACATGGACTCCTCGACGACCCCTTGTCGCGATTTGGTCCTCCTGGGCCAGACCGGCTCGCCAGAGCTGGCCCGCCGCAGGATGCGTCCTCTTCCCGTGGCCGGAGGGTCGTCGGCCTCGGCCTCTTCCTCACTCGACTCCTCGACCACCTCCTCAACAAGGGAGCCCCGGTGTTCGCACCGCTAGCCTCCCTGGAAGACCCCGCTCACTGGGCGAGCTCCCTATCCTCCGCGGCAGGGCTGGCCTCGCCCTCCATGCCGCCAGCGCTGCCGGCCTCCATGGCGAGCTGCACCTCCGCCACCCTCGCGGCGATGTAGTCGATCTCCGCCTGGGGTCATAGCCCTCCAACAAGTTGTCGAAGAACTCCTGCACCTCGCGTGCCGGGGGCTTGACCCAGGACAGGACAAGGCTGTGCGCCTTGAAGGCCGGCATGATGTTGAGGATGACGGACTGGCACATGTTGTTGCTCAGCGGGAACACACCCGGCGACAACCCAAACAGGGGCCCCTTGAGGACCTTGCCGGCCTTCGCGGCCCTGCAGGTCCTCTCCACCTTGCCGTTGGCGAACACGTCGAGCTGAAAGAGCCTCTGGGAAAAATGGGTGTGTCCCATCATCATGAAATTGTGCTTCAGGATGGGGCGGAGCCTCATGATGTCGGCCACATTCCTGAAATCCCAAGACGGCTCCCCTTGTTGTGCAGCGGGGCAATTCGGCGGCGGATGAAGTCCGCTCCAATCATCTCCAGGGTGAGCTCGGCCATGGTGAGGTGGTGGATCCTGGTGGTGGCGATCGAGAGCTTCGCGTCGTCGAGGTCGAGGTCGCTCTAGTCCTCACCGCGGGCGGCGGGCTCTGACGAACTCGGCAAAACTCCGACGGGTTCTTCTCCTTGATCCAGCACCATCGGCCCCGCCACTCCTCCCACCTCTCCTTTTGGGAACCCTCCGGATATGTGCCTCTCCCTTGGACCCTTGGGATCCAGGAGATGGTCTCGGAGAGGGCGCCCCCTGGTTGGAGGCGAGGGGAGAAGTAGTGGCAAAAGAGCACCTTGCTGGGAAGCACCCCGGCAAAACCTTCACATAGGTGGGCAAAGAACGCCATGCACGCCATGGCATTCGGCGTGAGGTCCAAAAGGCGGAAGCCGAAGGTGCGCATGACGTCGTTGAAGAAATCCGAGAAAGGGGGTCAAGCCCGTAGGAGAAGAAATCAACAAAAAAACATTACCGATTTGGACCGGCCTTGGCGCAGTTGGCGGGGATGACGCGCGTGGCAAGGTGCCATGTCGTCTCCGCCACCCACAGAGGCCTGAAGAAGTCCTTGAGCTGGAATACATCGACGGACGACAGGGGGAAAGTAGGCGAACTGCGCCTGCCGCACCGCCGCCTCGTTCTCCGGCGCCTTCTTCTCCACGACATCCTTGGCTGCCCCCTTGCCCTTGCCAGTCTTGGGCGCCATGGCGGCTGGGAGGAGGCAAAGGATCGAAAGCAATTCGGGTGCAACAGAGGCAAGCAGAAGCGGAAGCTCGAGGAATAAGAAGATGGGGACGACGGTTCCGAGATTGGACAAGACACGGAGGGTAAAATGAGCAGCGCGCCTGCGGTTATTCCTTTTTGTGGGGAAGGCGCAGGCCGCCTCTTTAGCATTTACTACGACGTGATGCATGCGTGCAGCGGACGCCCCACGCATGCCCCCCCACGTCACGCACGGCCCTCCACGTCGCGCATTCAACGCGGGTCATGGGGAAGCTCAGTGGATGAAAGTTTCCGGAGTAAAAATTGGCCCCGCCTGCCTGTGCACCATTCTGGGCCTAGCCCAACAACATGTCGTGCTTATGTGTGGCCCAGGCCTGGGGGCTCATGTCGGTGTACAGAAGTAAGGGCTCTACTTCGTAACCCTTTACCTGTGCACGGGCAGTCAGAGCCGCGCCCACAGCCACACTTAATAGGGCGGAGGAGGGAAGCCGAAACCACGAGATCAATCAACCAACGCCAAGGCCAGAAGCACAAAGAGCAAGAGGGCGAGGCAGACTCCCCGGGCAAGACCCTTACCGGGGCGGCTTCCATAGCCCCGGCATGAGCCTTGCCGGGGCAACTTGCCCAAACGCCAGCAGAGCACGCAACCCTTGAGCCCTAGGGTTTCCAATACCATCAATCACGTTGGAACCAAGGCTCGGGAGGCACCTCCACGATGGCATGCAGATCTTTGTGAAGATCATGAATACCCAAGATTGGATAAAGACCAGAAGACGACAGTCCTCGGCAATATCCTTGCCGAGGAAATCCACGAGACCTCCGGAAAGTTCCTTGCCGGGGACGACCATGACGCCACGGCAAGACCCTTGCCGGGGCCCCGGCAAGACCCTTACCGAGGACATCAGCGGGGCCGTGGCCAGGCCCTCACCCATCAAGACTCCACCACCGCTCCCATGCAGCTACCAGCCCAGCCAGCCAGGCTGGCACCTGCGTGGCAACATGTGGCCTTCAGACCAACTCAGCAAGCACCTGCGTGGTGGCATGAGATCTTCGTCAAGATGCTTCCACCGCGCCACCTCAGCAGCCTGCTAGCCTACATGGCGTTGCCCGCCTTGCTGGCCTGGACGCGTGTCGAAGCAAGGTGAGGTGGCAACAAATCGTGGGACACCTAAGGGGGCGCATTGAATGCATCTTGTCCAGTAATGACAAGCGATAAGCTTGTACACTGTACCATTTCCACCTCTTGTGTGCCACTTTGGCATCCCCTTTTTCTATAAAAGGAGGCCCGAGGCGTACTGGAGAGGGATTCGGCTCTTTTGAGCAAGTCACGCACCATAGCTAGCTCAAGAACATTCAAATACACACCAAAGCAGGACTAGGGTATTACGCACTCTCGCGACCCGAACCTGGATAAATGATCCTTGTGCTGGCTCCTGGACCCGCTCCTCTCACATCCTCCGCGCCCGCCGACCGTAGTAGGGATTCCCGTGATCCCATAGGTGTCGTTCCCACCAACACTCGATCTTCCATGCTACTTTCTTCTTCGAGTGTAAAGAAGTGGACGTTGCTTCCTCGCATCTAGTCTCATGTCTAGCCTCTATTCTATCAACAAGTGCACTAGTCTGATCTCTAGCCTCTATGCTAGCTAAAAGTGCTAGAACATCTACTAAATTGCGTTCTATCAATATATCGATGTACTCTTCTTCCCAATACCAAAACTTGCATCCATTCTACACAATAAAATTTGAAGTTAGCACAACTAGTCTAATCCGAGAGCACAACCGAAGATTTGGTCGAGTTCTTCCTCCTTTTGCTGGCACGTGGGACATCCAGCATCCAGGTCATGTCATGCAAGAAAATAGAGTGGTAGTTGAGGCCACGTGATGTGCATATTGGGTTAAACTGTAAATAGAATCTTACTACTCTTGAGTAACTCCAAAAGTGGCCACTGAAGATGTTCATTGGATTTGTTTTTCATCACCAGCACGTCGAGGTGAAAGATGTGCAGGTTCAGTGGGTCATCTTGCGTTTTCACTAACATGTGGGATCGCATATGAGCAAACAGTTGATGGGCTCCGCGCGTCTGCTGGCTGGCTGAGAAGAGAGATAGAGGAGGGCTGAGCACAGACTCTAGGAAATTTGTTCTACGTAATCAGCACCTCGATATAGGCTCGATATAGTGGGGTGGCATGGGCCATAACTAGCATTCACGTCTAGCAGTACGACACACGCCACCCACACGAGTCCCATCTGACACCAATTTTCTTGGAGTCCGTGCTACAACCATCTCTTCTCCCTCCTGTTTTCTCAGCCATCGCGCGGTGGGCGGGGTGGGGGTTTGCCGATAGTCGGTTTGCTCAACTGCGGTCCCACTTGTAAGTGAAAATGCAACACCGCACGCATTCCCCCTTGAGCGGCGTGCCAGACCAACCGTGTGGGGGTGGGACACGAACACGGAAGGCTTTTCCTTTTGAACATGTAACTTGTAAAATTTGGTTCTGCTCCATGGCGCGACCGATAGATAGAAATAACGATTTTCCCTAGAGTAATGAGAAGTTTGGTTCTGGCGTGGTTCATGCAAGGAGTACGTACAAAAATTATGAAGTTGATATGAAAGGTAAGATAATTACTAGTAGAAACATATACCACTACATGGATTTGACGGAAAGATAAAAATACATATTGATCCATCAACGACATCCTCACGCCGTAGTGCGTCGGGTCACCAACCGACGTGTGAGGAGCAGCGGTGTTGGCGGCGAGCTCAACATGCTTCTGAACAATGTCGTCCAAGGTTGCCCCGCGTTCCAGGAAGACCAACGTCCTATCGTCCTCCTCTTTCATGTAGCAGTACTTGTGGACGATTTGCTCGTAGACGTGGGTGATTATGTCGATGGTGTCTTGCTGCACCAGGTGCTGCGCGGCAACCGTGACCTCGAGGTGGGCATTCTTAGGCGCGACGGCAGGCAGTCGCAGGATCACCAGTGCGTCGAAGAAGTTGTCACCATAGTGGCCGTTGAGAGTTGCGGGCATCACAGAGCCTAGGCGCGTCGGCTGGAGGCATACTTCAAGGTCATCCGCGAGCTTCTTGACGATGGTGAACTTGTCTAGGAAGCCAACGAGGACCTCGTCGAACAAGGAGACGAAGCTATCATCCAAGCGGCCCCTTGACCTGGCGGCCTCAAGCACTACTTGGAGACGTTCCTCGGTGCCGGGCCGTAGGCCGGAGTCCTGGACCATCTAGCACAGCCGGCTGATGCTCGCGCTCATCGCCTCCATGGGTCTCGCTTAGCTTCTAGTCAACTGATCTTGCGATTGGAGTGATCACTCTTTCCCTTGGTTAGCGTGCGTAGGTGCGTAGGATTGCGCGTACTAGATTAAACTGGCGGGGAGCCTTTATATGAGAAGTGCAGATTGCGTTGAATTCATGTGCGTGTTGGCCATCTACTCCTCTGCCCTCTACTGCACCTGCCTTTGGTTGTACGATAGGTGGGCCAGCCACCTGTTGGGCCCACACACTACAAGAAATTGGTTAATACATGACGGATTTCTGGTGACGTTCTGGGAATCCGTCATGAACCGGCCTAGCACGGCCCCAAAGCCCGCCCAAGCCCGCTGGAGCCCGCCTAACCCATTCCTCGTATAAAATCTAACCCTAAGCCTCTCGCTGCCCTCATCTCGTTCTCCCTCACCGCCGCCTTCATCTTCTTCCTTCTCCCAGATCCACTCCTTTCCGTCCGCCGCACACCCACCGCTCCGACGTTCTCTCGTTCCTCGACCCAGTCCCCACCTCATCATCCTCTCTCGTCCTTCCACCACCCGCACCTAGTGGCAACTATCCCCTCACCCTCTGCCCTGTCTTCACGTTGCATCCATAGCATGCGCACTGTTCTGCCGAGTTTGACGGGCGGCAGCAGCTCGAGTGATGAGATCCGCGTCTTAGGCGCTTGAGATCCGGCATGGGCTCATCCCCGATGTTGGCCTGGTCGGAGCAGAGAGTCTTGCCGACCACAGTGTCAGGGTTAATTTGCCTAAGCTGGTAGTTGTAACATCCGTTCGTGGGCAGTGTGGGAAGGCTAAGGCTGGTGCATGGCCTCCCTCTTCAATCGATTGCTTAAGCAGCTCTTGCCTTCTCCAAATCTTAGGGTGTTGTGTGTGCGTCTTGACATGGTGGCGGCAGTGGCTATCGAGGGCTAGTGCATGTATCTGAGTGAGATGTGTGTGCGTCAGATAGACGCTGAGTTGTGTTTGGGGTTTCCTCTCTGGATCTTTAACACTGAATTTTCTTTTGTATCTTTACACCGCAGGTACCCAGTAAAGACAAAAGGCACATGTTAGATCAACCGGCTGCCCGTGCTATGTGGGCTTCTATCAAGATCAAATTTTGTTTAATTTTCTACCAAGATCTAATTCAGTTTAGATTTTTCTGACAGTTTTATGTATCTTTGTTCTCTAAATCAATATAGTTAAGTGTTCTATATGCATTCAGTTTAGTTTTCTATCAAAATATAATTCAGTATGAATCAATGTAATCAAGTGGTGAATAATTTCATCAAATAGGAGACATGATTTATATTCTTGTATTAATATGGTGACATGTTACGATAAGAGTTTTCTCCATACACTTACATCCATATTGTCAACTGCAGCTTGGTGAGTATATATAACCAGAATTAAGTTTAATCTGAATCTAAGAAGAAAATACATTGGTACAGTGTGGCGATCTTGCAGTTATAATCTGAGAGGTTTAAACCTGTTCGTTTGTGTACTAAGAAATGTAGTACTGCTACCATTAGTTGTGCGCCCACTAGTACAAGAACCAATGCCATGTTAGTTCACTCTCCCTCAACTTGGAGGTACACACCAAGCTAGCACTTGCCAACACAGTGACACACATTTCTTTTTCAACTCATGTGCTCCCTGCCTCCAAGCCAGGTTGCCCTCCGCAATAGTTTTGCCGAGAAGTAGGGGTTGATGTCTACCGCCCCGATCCTAAATCTTTTCCCTGATGTTTTCCCTTTTTTACGATCAAGTAACACTGTAATCTCCCTGATTATGATCTCTGCTTTTTTGGGATGTAGGTCTAGGTGGTGTTGTAGCAGCCGTACTGCTGCATGGCGCACAATAGAGCTCGAGAGGGCGGACGATAACTGTTTGGTGGAGCTGCTTCGTGATCAACCAGGGGTTGGTTCTCTACTGCCACTCCTATGATTTCCCCAGTATTTCCGTTCCCTAGCTCAATTGCTACTGAGCTACACCTATTTAGTTGATCTAGTTCTGAGTTAGGCATTTTTCAAAATGGTGTGGTTTTCTACTAATTTGTTTGTGCCCCTTGGATCTTGTGATGAACTTCTCATGCACTTGAATTAAAAGTAACCATAGCATGCATGTTGTTAAGAGCAATAACTGATACATCCTATCCAGTATCTCTTCAGAGAACCATTTGCCACTTAGTTGTATAGATTTAATAGTGGCCACAGCTCATAGTTATTTTGCATGCCATTTGAAGTTTACTTGTCAAGCAATTGTGTTTTACTACTGTAAGTGTCTTAGATAAACATTTAGTTTCATGAGTATGCTTGTTGACACATGAAAATTTTGAAGCTTACGCTCGCGAGGTCGATGAGGAGCCAATGAGTAGCGGCTCTGCTTCATTGATATTGTTTGTTAGTGATGCCAATTTCTCGACGGGTTTATATGGCCTTAATTGTTGTTGAGTACTTGTGTTCTCCGATGTATGTTCTATTACATTGTCACTTATATGTCAACTTGATTAGACTTTCATTTGACCCACTTTTATTTGGATTAATTTTAGGCAACCTCATGTTTATTTTTGTTTTAAAGTATACTTTGTTATTCTCATATGTAGGCTTGTTAAAATTTAAGAATTTTGGACAACACGTAATTTATTTTTGAAGTTTGTTCTTATTCTTTTATTTCTACTATCTACTATCTAATGTTGTAAATATGTTAGGTATGAGGCTTCTTGGTGCTGGCCAACACAATCCGCCATGACATGATACTTACCATCGTGAGGGGCGTATTGACAAGAACCTAAATAGCAGCCTCAATAGTATCATATTTTACATTGTTGTAATTGGATTGTACTTGTTCCTAGCGTTGTTGTGTGATATATTTTGTCAATATATTCTGTAAATTACCATTTCATGGAAGATTTTGTAAACTAATGTGGTGTAGATACCAATGGATGGTTGCATATTGAATATCCATGTAATGTATGATCACACTTTGGAAATGCTTCGTCTTGGCCTAGAGTTGGTATTATGATTTGTGTAATGCATCATGCGAAAAAATGTACTGGTTCAAAATTGGTGCGGTAGATGTGTGCTAGACAAAATTTAATTTGTTCCTAAATCCATGACGATTTTTGTGACGAAAAATAATGTCCATGTAGGCATCCACGTCATTCCAAGTGGTCGACTGAAAATCCTACATGGCGTTGGTCGTGTGACAGTTTTTTCCGTCATGAATGGTTGGGCCTAATTTGGGCTTGGGGCAGATCCATGACGGTCAAGGACTGTCATGGAAAGCTTGATGTCAAATTGTGACGCGATATACATGATGGATTCCAAATCCGTCATCGATGAGCACCCATGACAGTTTTTCACAGATGCATGACGGACGAGGACCGTCACGTATTAACAGGTTTCTTGTAGTGACATGTCATGCACCCAAAGGCAGGTGCAGTAAGTCAATGAAGCTGCGTCCCCCTCCGTGCCAGTGTAGTATAGTCATCTCGCCGAACCTCTAGTTGGGGCCAAACGAGAGAAGTTTGATGTTTGCTGATTTATTGGTCCCCTTTGCATTTTGCGCCAAGTTTTGACCTTTGATTTAACTAATAAACTATTAATGCATGTAACCAAAAATATTGTGTAAGTCACCTTACGAAAACCAAATAATCCCAAAACAATTTTTTAAGGGTATTACCAAATCACTTAGGCACGGTACATTAACTCCCTCCTCGTTTCTTATTTCGTGACATATCAACCAATGAGAGATGTGGGCCGTACATGCTTTCAATGACTTGAGACTACCAAACATGACATGCAGTGGTTAGTTCATTGCATGTAATCCTATTAATTAGCAAAAAGACATTAAGTTCTCTCGCTGATAGGAATAAAACAATAGACCATGTATTTATTTATATAGGGAGTAGTACATTTTTTGTGACATGCATTACTAGATAATTCTAGTCAAATACTAAAATCCAGATGGACGTGGTAGTACTACTAAATCCCGATGGTGGTGCTAGTACTAGTAGTAGTACTACTAATGTAGTAGCACTGTACTACCCGTTGGTAAAATTATTCCGTGCTGCTCCTCACAGTGAAGTGACAAGACCCTGCGCCGGAGATGACACCTGAGTATAGGCGCCGTGTTCGGCATACCATAGTCAGCCTCAC
The DNA here is from genome assembly GCA_021605145.1 of Aegilops bicornis. Lineage (NCBI taxonomy): Eukaryota > Viridiplantae > Streptophyta > Magnoliopsida > Poales > Poaceae > Aegilops > Aegilops bicornis. The sequence continues at coordinate 855,378,114 of CM038670.1, read as the reverse complement.
CGTCAGCAGTCACTATCATCATGGCTGTAGAGCTAGCCTGCTTACAACTAGCCATGTTTGACATAATTTCCCGTGCATAGATGCCTGTGCATTGCACAGAACACAAGATTGGGGGGTGGACGGCGCCGGCAGCGGCCATCGCGCTAGATTTTTCCATGGCCTTCTTGGGGAGAAGATAAGGCTGATTGTGAGAGACAAGGAGTTGTTTGTAAATAGGGAACAAGTGCAGGCATCTTTTTGCAAAATTGGAGAAGTTTGGTTTGTATGCGTCAGATCTAGATCCGACGGCTATTGGTGAAAGATGGCAGGCACAACATCATCACCAACTTAGGACCTGTTTGATTCACATGATTTTGAAAACGCAGGAATAGGACATGGCAATATTACAAGTTTCAAACTGATATTACAAATGTTAGAAGTAATGTTGCACCTACGAAGAGGGAATTACTAGGAAGTTTACGTAAGAACTTTTGTTACTTTAGGTGGATGCAGCATTATCGTACAAAATAAAATCCACCGCCCTGACAAGTCACTAATGGGAAAATAAGTTTTCGAGTCTCTGGCCACTTGATGTTTCAAAAACAAATTCAGCTTCTACGAAGAATTTGTCATTTAGGCTTAGACGCTTGCGGTGATCAGCACACCATTCATTGTTGCGCCAGAGAACACCAAACCTAATTACCTTGAGCACACTTGCCTCCAGAACAGAGAACCTGGCCAATTTAATCTCAGATGTGCTGCCTCGGTAGTCGATCAAATCAATCTCTGAATGATGGAGATCAAGGCATTTGATGACATTGTTATAGTGTAGCACATTTTTCACTTTCTGATATTTTTTATCTGCAAAAGAAGAGAACATATTAGAGCAGCTGGTTGTATAAGATTGCCATGTCATAAAGAGGTACCAATATCATTCTCTCATACGATAGGGTTGGCTGGCTAGTGATATTTTTCCTCTCTCTCTCTCTCTGTCTCTCTCTCTCTTTCTCTTTCCTCTCATTTACCTAGGAGCACGTGAAGAGCTTGGGCATTTGTTTCCTTCCACTATGTGGCCGATGCCATATTTCTCAAAAGTATGCCACATAATACGCATCGATGTCAAATCAAAAGATTTTGGCACCGCTCTCGCGATGTGAGAGAGTTGGCACCGCTGTGCACATAGACCCACATGTATAAACAAATCAATCAAACCAACTACACTAGCCTCTCACTCTCCCAAACAAGTGTTTTTATTGCCTCAATCCCCTCTCTCTCTCTCTCCCACGCAAGTGTTTTTTCATTGCGTGAGTTAATTTGGCACCGGAGCAAAGTAGGTGATCCAGATTTGGGCACCAGGTGAGCAATGGAGGGGCATCGATGCCAAATGCATCACAAGTGAATTTGGCACGTGTTTTGGCCTACATAGTGGAGGGCCGTTATAGCCCACTTTTGTACTACCTCCTATTTAGTATAAAATTTTGACCATAGATTTACCTATGAAAATGCCAATGCATGTCACTAAAAATTATACCATTTGCAATTATATTCAAATACGAATCCAACGATATAGTTCTTATTGACATGCATTAACATTTTGTCAGTTAAATCTATAGTCAACTTTTGACACTACAAAATAGGAAGAGTAAACCAGGCCGGAGGTAGTACTTGCTCTTACACTAGTAGAAAAAGGGACATTCGTCCCAGTTCGTGAGGCCCATTTGTCCCAGTTCGGGAACCGGGACTAAAGAGTCGGCACTAAAGCTCAACACCTTTAGTCCCGGTTCTTATACCAACCGGGACAGATGGGGCTCCACGTGGCCACCAACCGGGACCAAAAGGCTTCCACGCGTCAGCAGTTCATGGGCTGGGGTTTTTGTTTTTATTCTGAAGGGGGGGGGGGGGTTGGGGGTTTTGTAGGGTTAATTTAGGGATTTCATATATTGTGTTAGCTAGCTAATAGAGAGAAGTGTCCTCTCTTATCTTAGGTGCTTGGCCGGCCTTCGTACTATCACATTATAGAGAGGACTCGACACGCTAGCTAGCTAGTAAGCAAATGAAGGAAACCATTAAGTACAGAAGATCGTCCTGAACATATACAAAGAGAAGTGACCGACCTCTCCTTCTCTGAGAGATTGGTCGAAAAACAAGTTTTCATATATCTTACCGAGGCTACTGGCTACACATATATATACAATGAGTAGGATCTCTTACAATACCCTAACATATGAACTCAACTTCCACATGCATGGTATTCTCTGGCTTTATTGATGACGTGGTCAAGAAAGAATCCAGCCAATTCTTCTTGAATTGCTCGCATGCGATCTTGCGGTAGGAGTTCATTTCGCATCTACCACATCTAATTTGAATAACGGGGTCAATACATATATATGAATGAAACTCAACAGAAATGATGGTAATAAAATAAACTTGTGAATATTTTCACTTACGCACTTCATATTGTCTTTTAGAGTAGCCCCGCCTATTCTTGGCCGTCGCGTTGTTGATGAACTCGTAGACGTAGTATCCACAGTAATTATTCCTGGCTTCCTGCCACAAGCACTTTGCAAGAAATAGAGGTCAATCAAACTGATAATGAAGAATTATAAATGGCATTGATGAAAGTAGCTAGAATCAACGGGAGATGCGCGGAACTAGCTAGCTAGTAGTACTGACTTTCGGGTATTTCCATCGTAGATCCCGTGGCAGTCCTGGAACTTGTGCAGTGAATACTTTACAAACCCTGCGAGACAAAGAAAACAATTACTTGATATCATGAAATGAACAAAGTTGCCGATATGGTGCGATAATGATCGATTCAACTTACTTGTCGAGCATTTTAGACATGTCCGCATAGTCCTCGGGATCTTTTCGTCTCGAGTCTAAGACGTTTACTAGTCTATGGTCAAGCTTAATCTCGAGGAGAATATAGTGGAACCTGCGCACGCATGCATAACTCATAAATTACATTAATTACTATAACCTTGAGTAATAATTAAGGGGAACCGAATATGCATAAGATAGTAACACTCACTTGAAGTTGTAAGGAAAGAGTATTGAATCTTTTTTTTGATTTATTACGAACGGTCGTAGCAAGTTGTCCTCGGTTTCTTTGGCATGAAATGTAACCGTATATTCATCTATTAGATTTGTGTTAATGAACCCAATATCATACATTTCAGCTTTTCTGCATTCGACGATCTTCAATCTGCATAATATAGTAAGGATAATTATATATACATGCAATGAAAGAGCTGAGCTATATATAGAGACTTAATGACAGAAGTAGTACTTACAGACAGTACCAAGTGACCGTTGATTTATCAAGGGCCTTTTGATTAAAAAACTGGAAGAACTCCTCAAATGGAACAGACAATTGCTCAATTCCAACGAGGTCGTGCTGATCCTCTTTAACTTCCAGCGTCAAAGTATCAATTTTCTTCCCAGACATTCTGCAGGTTTCCATGTACCAATCATGGAATCTTCGCATCATCATTGTTGGAGTAGTTCCATCTTTGATGAGAGGCTTCCCATACTCGTATTTGAATTCGTCCACCTCCATTATATCAAAATGTGTATCGTCGTCGTGCATGTAATCTGCGTGATTGGTACCAGGCAAGATCCCCGTATGATTAGCGATGATATGTGTAGACACCTTGAGAGGGGGCACGATTGGTTCGCTTGTTCGCCGAGCTGGGGAAGTTTTTCCCACTTCTAACCTTTTGTCACTGCAAGTACTTCCCGACCGCTTCGCCTCCTTACATGTCCTTCCAGTAATGCGCTCATAGTTGGTTTGCGGCAGAGATGGTGGTGGTCGCTGCAGGGCATCCAAAGTGCGCTTTGCTTTCACCGGATCAATCTTCTCCTCCGAAGGTGGATGTTTCTTAGCTCTTTGTGTTTCGAAGTAGTACTTCACTTGGGCTTGACAGAACTTCGCGTGTTCCTGTTCGGCCATCTCGTATGGTAACTTCTCTGGAGTCTTGAGAGATGGACCGAATCTGTATCGCCTCCCGCCTCTAGCTATACTGCTAGACGCCGGAGCCGGCCGAGTGGCTGTGGCTGTCTTCTTTCGTTGCTTACGAGGCGGAGGAGAAGGACTATGACACGCCGGAGTAGTCGGAGCGGCAGCGGGTCTCTTCGGCCCTTGCAGATGAGGCGGAGACGGAGGCTGGCTGCTCGGGCGCGCCGGTGCAGGCGGAGAAGGAGGTGGAGTGCCGCCACGTGCCGGAGAAGGAGGCGGAGTGCCCTGATCACTCACCTGAGGAGCGGGAGGAGGAGGAGGCGGAGTGCCCTGACTCGCCGGAGGAGGAGGAGGCGGAGGCGTCCAGTTTGGAAGGTTGATGAGCTCCTTCCACCATAGGCATGGAGTCTTCAGAGCAGAACTCAGCCGAGTCTCCCCTTCACCGGTAGGGTGGTCAAGCACGAGCTCCTCAAATCCCTCCGTTATTTCGCCCACCGTCACCCTAGCATATCCTTCTGGAATTGGACGGCAGTGAAAAGTTGCGCCGGGTTCAGGAGGTCGAACAGAGCCGACAGTTGCCTTGACTTTGTAGTTCTGCCATTGCATCATAATGTGGCAATGTTGAGACTCCATGATAGCATCCACGGGGTAGCTAGCAGGAGCCGTGAAGACAGGCTGCACCTGAAGCAGCTTGGTGGAATCCTCACTGCTTCTCCGCTGAGATGGTAGGGTATCTTCGGGGGTAGCTTCGGCAGGTCGCTTGCTTCGAACTGCTTCTCGTTCCTCTAGCGCTTGTACCCTTGCGTGCAGCTTCTGCAGTTCGGTATGGTCCACTTTCCACCTCCTCTCTTGCCATTTGTAACCGCCTACGTCCGGAAACCCAGCCTTCCACGAAAAGGATCCTGACGTGCCTCGTGTCCGTCCAGGGTGCTCAGGATTCCCGAGGGCCATTGTGAGATCTTCCTTCTCTCTGTCTGAAACGCCCCTTCCTGCACTGCGTTAATATAGTCTTGAAGCTTCGTGATGGGTATTCGCAGTAGCTCGCTCGTCCAAACGCACTTCCCTGTTACAGGGTCCAAGGTTCTGCCAACCCCGAAGAACCAAGTCCTTGAACGGTCTGGGCAGTTTAATGTCTCTGGTTCGACCCCTTTATCAAGCAAGTCATTCTCAGCCTTGGCCCACAACGGCCGGGCTTTGAGGTAGCCACCTGACCCCGTGCGAGGGTGATGCTCCTTCTTTGCATCATTTATCTTCTTTGTCGCTGACATCTTCTTACTCCTCTCCGATGTCTTGTTGGCCACAAATGCGCACCATTGATCTCTAAGCTTCTCATACTGGCCGATGAATTCTGGTGTCTTTTCTTTGTCGACAACCTTTGCTTTTAGCTCATTATTCCACCTCCTGAATAGATCTGCCATCTTCTTGAGAGCACATGGCTTGACCAATGGCTCTATAATTGGATTCTCCGGATCCCCCTCTTGCGGTAGGGTGAAATTTACCTTCAACGCTTTCCAAAGATCCTCTTTCTGTCTATCTTTGACAAAAGAAACTTGAAGCTCTTCCTTCTTTGGATGATTCCATAGCTCGATGCTGATGGGGATCATGTCCCTAACAAGAACCCCGCATTGAGCAGAAAATGCTTTCTTGGTCCAGATGGGTTCAATCGGTTGGCCATTGCGCGTCATTGTTGTGATCGTGAACCTATCATCCGAGCGCAACTATTTCTTCGGGCCTCGTCTCTTTATCGAAGTTGTGCTCGATCCGGAGGGCTAGAAAAGAGAAGAAAGACGAGAGTTAATATGTGTACATACCAAAACAATGAATGCATCAATCATCTAGTCAGCACAAGCTTAATTATTATATATACCTGGTCGGACTCCGTTTGGTCACCGGAGCCGTCATCACGGTCTCCTTCTTGCACCGGCATTCGGTCACCGGAGCCATCATAATCATGTCCATCCTCCTCTATTGTTCGGTAACCGTAGCCTGCTTCACCCTCTTCTTCCAGACCATCGGTTTGGTTGAGATACGACATGACATCACCTCTGGCTGCGATTATGTCCCCCAAAGTCTGTTCTGCTTCCTTATCTCGGCCGTGCTCCATAATTTCTGCAAATACTACAACATGGCAATTATATACAAATATGACAGATGGATATATTAGTGGCAAACGTAGACCTAGCTAGCTAATCATAACAAGGAATTATATTAATTAATGGCCTCGGCAATGCTTCAAGGGTTTAGGGTGGCCTCGACGAGAACGCTCTTTTAACTTGGTAAATTTGGGTGGCCTCGGCATCGCTTCTAGGGTTTGGGCCGGACCGCCTCTCTCATGATTGTCCGACATTTGTTTAGTGTCAAAGGATTAAACAAAACCATGTCTTGATCATTAGGCGAAAGTAACAGGCGCATGATGCTACGAAGCTCTCCAAAGTTATTTTTGAACGGAATCCAAGATAGGATAATTCGCTTTTTGATACAAAGTTCAGCAAGAGCCTTCTGAATATCGCTATTTGGAATGCCTTTGCTAAAATTTGTACCAAAAGGCGGATTATCTTATCCGGGACTCCGTTCCAGAATAACTTTGGAGAACTTCGTACCATCATGCCCCGGTTACTTCCGGCTAATGATGAAGCCATGGATTTCTTCAATACTTTGACTCTAGGCAACCTCTCGACCCCTCGGTGATCCTCGAGCCCTCGACAACGGTCGGTGTCAAAATCGGCAGATCTCGGGTAGGGGGTTCCGAACTATGCGTCTAAGGCTAAAGGAAAAGGAGACAGGGGACACAATGTTTACCCAGGTTCGGGCCCTCTCTATGGAGGTAATACCCTACTTCCTGCTCGATTGATCTTGATGAATATGAGTATTACAAGAGGTGATCTACCACGAGATCATAATGGCTAAACCCTAGAAGCTAGCCTATGAGATTATGATTGTTGTCCTACGGACTAAACCCTCTGGTTTATATAGACACCGGAGGGGGCCAGGGTTACGTAAGGTCGGTTACAGAGAAAGGAATCTACATATCCGAATCGACAAGCTTTCCTTCCACGCAAAGGAGAGTCCCATCCGGACATGGGATGAAGTCTTCTATCTTGTATCTTCATTGTCCAACAGTCTGGCCAAAGTATATAGTCCGGCTGTCCAAGGACCCCTTAGTCCAGGACTCCCTCAGTAGCCCCTGAACCAGGCTTCAATGACGATGAGTCCGGCGTGCAGATTGTCTTCGGCATTGCAAGGCGGGTTCCTTCTTCGAATACTCCAACATGGTTTTCCGAACATAAGAAACGTGTCCGGCTCTTCAAAACAAGTACCACACACAACCGTAGAGAGTATAATATTTCACGAGTGTAATCTGCTGAAAACTTTTCATAGCGTGACATCATGCCACTGTCCAATCATTATTCGACCCGTCTTTTAGCCTGCCGCCCCATATTTTGAGGTGCGGTTTCATTGGCACTTTTTTTCAAAGCAGAGATCGTGTCCCCTTATGACGGGATTCTCGTCAACACGGGTGTGGGTAACCCAACCGTTCCGTTGGTATGATTCCTCGGGAATAGGCATATTTTAAGGCCACGTAGGGGACGTTTGATCCGTCACTTCTATAAAGAGGCCAGGACCATTCCTTTTTTCTTCTACGCTAGTCCCTTCCTCCCCCTCCTACCTCGAGTTCCAACACCCTAGAGTCAATCTGGTCTCTTTGAGCTTCCAGCCATGTCCGAACACGGCCTTCATGGCTGGTGGATGGCCTCTTGTGTTACAGAGGAAGACATCTCGAAGCTCAGGGAGGCAAGATACTTGACTGTAGAGATCTACCACAGGCTTCCTGCTCAAGGGTAGGTTATTCCTACTCCCAGGTCCAATGAGAGGGTCGTGTTTATCTCGCACTTGCTTCGAGAGCTTGGGTTTGCACTCCATCCCTTTGGTCGAGGGGTCATGTTTTATTACGGGCTAGATTTCCATGATTTAGCCCCGGACTCCTTCCTCCACATCTCGGCGTTCATCACCACATGCGAGGCATTCTTCCGTACTTTCCCACACTTCGGGTTATGGCTCAAGACCTTTAGCGTGAAACGAAAGGTAATCAATGGGGAACAAGCGAAATGTGGAGCTGCTTCAATAAGAAAGCTTATCAACTCCACTTGGCCAAAGGGCTCCTTTGCAGAATCTTCTGACTTATGGCAATGGGAGTGGTTTTACATCACTGAACCCTGCGGTACGAAGCAGGTAGCCGCTCCTGCGTTTCGGTCCGGTCCTCCGACACAACTCGCATCATGGATGAACAAGGGGCTGGACGGGGGATCTACAGATTAAGTGCAGACACTGCAAAGCCACATCTCGAACGTTATCGAGAAGGACACCTGTCTCATCGATGTAATCCAAGTGATGCTAGTCCACCAGAGCCTACCCTGCCAGCGACGCCCTCACTAGTAGAAAAAGGACGTAATGTGGGACACATTAGTCTCGGTTCAATTCCGGCCTGGTACTAATGGTACCATTAGTCCCGGTTCGTACGGCTATGCATTAATGCCGGTTCGTGTTGAACCTTTAGTACCGGTTCGTGCCACGAACCGATACTAAAGGGGTAGTGGCAGGCTGGCGTCAGGCCGGGGCCCCACGAGCCCCTTTAGTCCCAGTTCGTGGCACAAACCGGTACTACAGGGCTAACCTTTAGTACCAATTTTTGCCACGAACCGAGACTAAAGGGGTCTAGCCTGTAGTCCCGATTGGAGACACAAACCGGGACTAAAGGGCCCATTTTCAAACTCTACCCCACTGGTGGATTGCCTTTTCAGTTTTGTAAAAAGCAAAATAAAATGATAAAAATTTCAAAAATTAAAATCCTTCAAGATGTAGTTATGTTACTGCACCCACTAGTTAGGAAAATTAAAAAACTTAAATTTGGACATGTTTGTCAAAAAAGTGTTATGAAAATGTAAAACGGCCATATCTTTTGCATACGATGTCGAAAAAAACGCATAATATATCAAAAAATCAGCACGAAAATCCGCATCCGATTTGAACCGCCCACGGCCTGTTTGCAATTTTTTAGAATCCTCAAAATCTAAAAGGAAAAAAGATATGCTCAAATTTCAGTTTTTTTATTTTCGTTAAATCTGGTCAAATTGTGGTCAAAGTATGGTCAAACTAATTATTCAAGAAATATTAGTGTTAATAAATAATTATTTTAGTTTTTTTGACTTTAGGTCAAACTATGGTCAAACTATGGTCAGATCTGATCAAACTGTGGTCAAACTATGGTCAAACTACTTATTCAAGAAATATTTCGGTTACTAAATAATTTTTTTTTGGAATAATAGTTTCAAACTAAAATGGTGAAAACATGTGACTTCATGCTAAAACTAAATTCCTGAGGGTTAATAGGATTGACAGCTTACTATTGTCAGGTAAACAACATGTGCAGACTTGGAAACTAGGGGGATAGAACTCGGAAGTTAAGCGTTCTCAGGCTAGAGTAGTGAGAGGATGGGTGACCGACCGGGAAGTTAGAGAATTTGGAATGATGAGCGGTGATTAGAGCAATGATGAGCGGTGATTAGAGACAAAATCATCAAATAATTCAGAAATTTGAAAATCGGGGAAAATCAAAATAAAATATAAAAAATATATATCCTTTAGTACCGGTTGGTGTTACCAACCGGTACTAAAGGTCCCCGAGACCAGCGCGTAGGCTCGTGCCACGTGGTGGGCCTTTGGTCCCGGTTCGTGCAGAACTGGTACTAAAGGGGGGGGGACCTTTAGTCTCCACCCTTTAGTGCCGGTTACAGAACCGACACTAAAGGCCCTTACGAACCGGTGCTATAGCCCGGTTCTGCACTAGTGCCTCTCCGTATGTTGGAATTTAATCTGGAAGGTCCACGGACTCTTCAACACCTCTCCGGCACAATGCTCAGGGAGATGTGGAAATTGTTCTTCGGCGCACGGAAACAGTGGTCGGATACTACATAAGACATCGGTCTTGACTGCAACCATCCGGATTCCCCGGTAAGTACTCACCTCCCGAACACGATCTAGTCAATTTATTCATGACAATGTATTGATAGAACTTTATCTGGCCAGGGCTGGCTAAAGAAGGCGGAAAGAATCAGGTGTTCGGCTCCACTTCCCGAAGATATTATCAACCCATTATTAACAAGGATGCTGGCTCTGGTGCCGTATCAAGTGCCGGCGGGGCAAGATAAGGAGGAGGACGAAAAGGCCCAAGACAGCCCCCCTTCTGGAAGCACACCACGCAATCTGTCCGGGGAGATTGGGATTTCCACTTCCAAAACTGGAAGGGAAGGACGGACTGACATCCCTTCTTCTCAAGGGAAGAAGAGGGCCGCCCCAGAAGACTCAGAAAGAGAAGCTTCTAAGCGGGGGAAGGTATCCCAGTCAGGGGGTGATATTGACACGCAATCACCCCACAAAGATAGGCCCTCAGCCGCATCGCATGAGAATCCGGGTGTTTTAAACATGTGTCGTTCTTTGCCGGCAATAAGGGTAATGTTTTAAACTCATTTTTGCAGTCCGGCCTGCAGCTTTCCTCAACAGTCCTCCTCTTCGGGGTATCTACTTCCAAAGATGATGGAGAGCGAGACGCCTCCAAAGATCTCCCTGCCTGATAAGGCAGACGATGCCGAAGTATCGTCCTGGAGGATCATTCCCTATCTGCATGTGGTGCAAGGGAGAGTGCGGACCGGGGCCAAAGGTAATACTTCGGCCGCCCAGGGACCGGGATGTGCGGCTCCTACAGGGAACACCAAAAGTCCCGGACTATCAGATGTCCAGGGGATGCCAGATGCATTGATGGACATTTTGCAACATGTCTCTATCTCAGAGGAGCGTCATACCTTGATGGGTACGGTGTTAGAAAGAGTTCGGTCCGCAAAAAGTGGATTGAATGAAGCCTTTTCTAGCCTACTAAGAGGCTTTGAGGTACGTAGTGTAATTTCAATTCTATTGTAAGTGCGAAATGCACCTGTGTATAGATAGTAGCCCCTGAGACTCTGGTTGACATCCAAAGGAATGCGATCAGGGGATCAAAAATACATGCCCAGGAAATGATGTGGCTATTTGAAACACAGGTTATTACATCCGTGGGGAATGCCCAAGCTATCGAGGTAGCACATTTGAAGCAGAAAGTTGATGTGGCGGATGATGATATCACAATTATGAACAGACATGCTGACATTGTGAAATGAGCGTGACACTGAAAATTTGTATATGCGTGACTGCTGATAGTGCTGCCGTAGTGGAGACCCTTCGGGCGGAACTTGCCCATGCTAAGGAGCACACGAGGATAAGCAATGCGCCTGCTGAAAACGCAGCCGCCGATTGTAAAGCAGAGCGGACCGCTCGGCTTCAGTGCGAGGAGAGGATATCTACCATGGCACTTGAGATGAAGAATGACACTGACCGATGCCAAGATCTTGAGAAAGATAACAAAGCCAAGGTAGCCGATCTAGACAAGGCCTTACAAGAGCCGGAATCTCGGTCTGAGTCTAGAGCAGCTCGGGAAGAAATCCGACAAGCTGGGGAGATCGCGGCTGGGAAGCCCTTTTTATTGCAAACTAAGTTTGGCGATCCAAAGTATGCGTCATTGAATATACTGTGGAGTTCTCCGGATGCCTTTATGGACTTGCCAGAGAGTGTTGCCGATGTGAATCAGTTTTTCCACGAGCAAGAAGCACATGAGACGGAAAAGCTTTTTTGGTCGCAATTTAACACGCTGAAGCGTCCACTGTTGAACGAACAGATGGCCCAGTTGGCCGAGCTCCACAGGATGTCCGATGCTGCCATGAAAGACGGCATAGCCCGGCTGTGGCCAAATGAACCCATTCTGAATAGTTATTTCAGTTTGGTGTGGCAACTTGTTAATGCGGTGCCGCGTATCGATGCTGTGAAGCGGTCAACGTGCATAGAAGGTGCATGGATGGCCCTTGCCCGTGTCAAGATATACTAGGCGAAGATGACGACCACTGATGTTGCAGCACAGAGTCCACCCGAAGGCAAGGACCTTAACATGCCAGAACACTACTTTGAAGATGTCCTAGAGGGCGCCAGCTTGATAGAGGGTCAGTGCTCGAAGAATATTATGTTCGAGTAAGGTGTATCAAAATTGTAAAAACAATATTATGATATGTTTGAGGCTAAGTTTTTATACTTTTTCCTGAAAAGTTTTAGTGCCTCATGTGTAGCCGTTTATATATGTGCACAATCTGAAAGTTTGCAGTCGTCGGCTTCAGCCCCCTCGAGTATAAAGCGGGGGTGTTCGGAAAATCACTTGATCACACTTGACCCAACGTCTTGGTCTGTTAAGGAGGTGTTAGTGCGGCGAACTAGGCAATCGGACTATGGAGCTTTAACACTTTCACTTAGCCATAGGAGTTTGACGGTGGGGCTACTATATAGCCCCTAGTATGTCCGCGGTTATCCGAATACGGTGCGTATACATACATGACCAGAAGGATGGTCCTTCGTTTAACACAGATGGAATCGTGAAGATTCCGATGAGTCATCGAGTGGTTGACCTGCTCTCGCTGCATCATGGCAGTCAGTTTTCGGCTTTCTCTACTGTGGTGCTCGTCCAGGCTAGCCGGGACACTATATCAGTAGTTCTCCCCTTACTACCTTAACCGATAGAGTGGAACGTAAGGTACCATGCACTGGAGCCGGGCAACCCAACTATTGACCAAAGACATGATTCGGAGCTGATGCATATAAGGCCAAACTCACGATGTCAAGAACTCCCTAAGGTATTCGGACTTTACAATATACACCCGGCTGAATATAGCCACTGGTGATAAACCCATTGTATCAAGGCACATGTGGCGATATAACTTGGGGAAAGAGCGCGGATGGTCAGAGCATATATCTCAAAACACAATACTAACCAGGCTGCTTCTATAACATCCACTTTAGTACAACGAGCCGTATGTTTACAGATAATGCCGGTTTCTTTCTTGGACATTTTACATGCCAGGAAAGTATAGAACAACAAGAGATAAAAAAAGGTTTACACACGGTCTTAATCTAAACAAGAAACCTTAATGCGGGGCCCTGCTGCACGTCTGCGCCTTTGTCTCCGTTGTGAAGTGTCCTTGAAGGGTATGGTATGATGGACATCTGTAAAAAAAAAGAAGAAAAGGAAAAAGGAATACCAGGTAAAAGATTCTGGTGTGGCTGTTAGTAGAGTCGGTCCGTTGTAATGAACCGTGAAGGATAACTTCTATGGTCCGAATAGGGTCAAGCCGAACTATGAACCTTTTGTGTGCAGAGTGCCCCTTGGAGCCGCGCGAGGAATTTTGTATGCATCTCTTTATGGGACGGTTGGTGGGGGCGTAGCTGCTAATCGAGCTCAGGTTTATCTGAGCTGCCGCACTGGGGTGTCCGCCGGACACGTTTAGATGTGTCTGCGGTCTTGACGACCGATGAGCTGTTCGGCTTGAATAGTCGTTTTGTGCTTCGACTGCTAAAGCCGCCGTGTATTCCTCTATGCAAAGAGAGCGCTCTGTATATCCGCTGACCGTAATGACGCCGTGAGGTCCAGGCATTTTGAGTTTTACATAAGCATAATGCGGGACTACATTAAAACAGGCCAAGGTCCTTCTTCCGAGTAGTGCATGATAGCCACTTTGGAACTCAGCAATGTCGAAGATTAATTCTTCGCTTCGGAAGTTGTTTGGAGAGCCGAACACAATGTCCAATGTGAGAGAGCCCGTGCAACGGGCTTCTACGCCCGGTATAACTCCAATGTGAGAGAGCCCGTGCTGCTTGGCTTGATTCTTGACGGGTCTATCCCCATCTTGCGGACAATGTCCTGATATATATCAGATTGAGACTGCTGCCGCCGTCCATGAGGACTCGAGTGAGGTGGTATCCGTCAATTATTGGGTCGAGCACTAGGGCGGTTAAACCCCCGTGACGAATACTAGTCGGATGATCCCGGCGATCAAAGGTGATCGGACAGGCCGAACATGGGTTGAACTTTGGGGCGAGGGCTCGAGGATGTAGACATCTCGGAGTGCGCGCTTGCGCTCCGGCTTCGGGATATGAGTTACATAGATCATGTTCACTGTTTTGATCTCTAGTGGAAATTTCTTCTGTTCCCCCGTGTTCGGCTGGCGAGGTTCGTCCTCATCTTTGCTCTGAGGTCCTTTCCCTTTTTTTTTCGGCGTTGAGTTTGTCGGCCTGCTTGGAGACCCAACATTCTCTATTGGTGTGATTGTTTGGTTTGTCGGGAGTGCCATGAATCTGGCAGGGCCTATCTAGAATTTTGTCAAGGTTGGATGGACTGTCTTTGTTGCCTTTAAATGGCTTTTTCTATTGACCGGGTATGGAGCCCCTGGATCCGGCGTTGACCGTTGTATTGTTTGGTCTTTCTTCGTTATTCCGACATTTATTTTTGTTGCGTCATGGTTTTCCATTACCGTCCCAGACTTCAGATGTGTCGGGGTCGCTGGTGCTACTACGGGCTAACCAGCTCTCTTCGCCTGTGCAAAAGCGGGTCATAAGTGTAGTTAAGGCGGCCATTGTCCTTGGCTTTTCTTGCTAGCCATTCGACCCAGACACTGTGTTTGAAGGCCGCTAAAGCTTCGGGGTCCGGACAGTCTACGATTTGGTTCTTCTTAGTGAGAAACCGGTTCCAAAGTTTACGGGCCGATTCTCCGGATTCCTGGATTATATGACTTAGATCGTCTGCATCCGGGGGGCGGACATAGGTCCCTTGGAAATTGGCCCGAAAAGCATCCTCAAGATCCTCCCAGCTTCCTATAGAATTTTCAGGGAGGCTTTTTAGCCATTGCCGACTGGTCCTTTTAGCTTGAGGGGTAAATATTTAATGGCGTGGAGATCATCTCCGCGTACCATGTGGATGTGAAGAATAAAGTCTTCTATCCAAACCGACGGGTCCATCGTTTCATCATACGCCTCGATGTTTACTAGGTTTGAACCCCTCTAGAAAGTCGTGTTCCAGTACCTCATCGGTGAAGCACAGGGGGTACATGGCGCCGCTGTATCTGGCTGTGTCGGGGGTTGATTTCGACGGTTGCGATGTGCGTTATTGGTTCCCAGCTGGTAAGTGGCCTGCGTATTTATTTTTGATAACCGTGATTCCGTGTAGGAGCACGTTCCCTAGATCCATAGATGGACCTGGTTTTGCTAACTTTTTTGTCCAGGTCCTCACGTAGCTCGTGCTTCTGGTCCTGGGCCGCAGCCTTCCTCCCTCTGCTGGGAGGGGGCGCGGGCTTGTGTACGGCATTGCTTGCGGCTCTGTCGCGACCTCAAGGTAGTCAGTCTGGCCGGTCGGCCGTATTGTTCTATGGTGGTATAGGCACGATAGCCTCGTCGTCGAATTCAGGCAGCAGTTTGCGTTTAGGATAGCTCTTTGTCTGGCGGTTACCACCGTATTTTTCCTCAGCGTCTATCACTTCGTTCCATTTGTCATTGAGCGTATCATGTGCGTCTTTAAGCCGTTGTTTCTGCTTCTTAAGGCTCCTTTCAGTGGTAATGATCCTCTGGTGGAGGCGTTCTTGTTCTGATGGTTCTTTTGGGATGACGAACTCGTCGTCGCCCAGGCTGACCTCCTCTTCAGAGGCGGTTGGTAATTGCTATAATCGGTGTCGCCGTGGTCGGATGGTGTCTCCGGACTTTGTTAGTCGTCCTCTCGCACGCCCTGCTCCAACGCTGGGTCCGCGGGGTCCTCGGCTCGGTTTAGATTACCCTCATCATCTGTGACAATGTTGCTGTTTTTCCGTTTGCCGGATTGAGGTCGACGTTTTGGACGTTGGTGTTTGGGAGATTCATCGACAGGCTTGCTATTATGGTCGTCGGCCTCATTATCCTTAGGTGTGTCCACCATGTAAATGTCGTATGACGATGTAGCTGTCCAACACCCTGTAGGCGGTTGTTCCAGATCCTCTCCGGCATTGTCGTCCATACTCGTAGTCAAGCATGTCGGTTAAGTCATCGACAGTGGCTATAAAATGGTTGGTGGGTGGGACACAAAATTCTTCGTCGTCCGCTTCCCACTTGAGCCGGACATAGTTCGGCTGAGAGTCTCTTGACAAGGAGAGGGATTTCAATGAGTTTAGCACATCCCCTAGAGGCGAGTGTTGGAAGATATCCACGGAGCTAAACTCCAAGACCGGCACCCAATCAGGTTCGATGGATGCGGATGCACGTGGTCCGGAACCCATAGTCGGAAACGAGTCTGAGGTTCCGCTAACACAAGCCCAGCCAAATGTTGGGTCTATGTGTGGCTCGAGCGCCGCCGAGGCTGCGACCTTCGTGACGGGGTTTAGCTTCCTGTCTTCGGGCGACGCGGTCCGCTCTAGCTCTTGGGCCAGGGCGGTCATATGCGCTATATCCTGTGTGTGGCCCGATGACAGATCTAGGTCATGTTCATTGTGGTGGCCGGGGACAGCCTCATGGGCTCAAACCCATCGAAGATCAAGTCTCCATGGATATCGGCCACAAAATTCAGGCTTTCGAATCCGACCTGATGGCCAGGGGCGTAGCTATTGATCTGCTCTAGATGGCCAAGCGAGTTGGCCAGTAGTGCGATGCCCCCAAATACAAAGATCTGTCCGGGGAGAAAAATCTCCCCATGGACTGCGTTGTTGTGGATGATTTATGGAGACATCGAGCCTATCTTTGACGACACGGCGGAACTCTCAATGAAAGCACTAGTGTCGGTGTCAAAATCGGCGGATCTCGGGTAGGGGTTCCCGAACTGTGCTTCTAAGGCTAATGGTAACATGAGACAGGGGACACAATGTTTACCCAGGTTCGGGCCCTCTCTATGGAGGTAATACCCTACTTCCTTCTCGATTGATCTTGATGAATATGAGTATTACAAGAGGTGATATACCACGAGATCATAATGGCAAAACCCTAGAAGCTAGCCTATGAGATTATGATTGTTGTCCTACGGACTAAACCCTCCGGTTTATATAGACACCGGAGGGGGCCAGGGTTACATAAGGTCGGTTACAGAGAAAGGAATCTACATATTCGAATTGCCAAGATTACCTTCCACGCAAAGGAGAGTCCCATCCGGACACGGGACGGAGTCTTCTATCTTGTATCTTCATAGTCAAACAGTCCGGCCAAAGTATATAGTCCGGCTGTCCGAGGACCCCTTAGTCCAGGACTCCCTCAACGGCCCTCGACGATCGAACCCTCGGCCCCTCGACGACCCTCAAACTCTCAAACCCTCGACCCTTGAACCCTCGACCATCAACCCTAGAACCCTCAACCCTCGACCCCTCGACGACCCTCGACCCTCGAACCCTCGGCCCCTCGACGACCCTCGAACCTAGAACCCTAGAACCCTCGAACCCTCGACCCCTCGACCCCTCGACCCTTGAACCCTTGACCCTCAAATCCTCGACCCTAGAACCCTCGAACACTCGACCCTCAAACCCTTGACCCTCGACCGGCCTCGACGACCCTCGACCCCTCTGTGACCCTCGACCCTCTCGCCTAGTTCCCAACCCTAGACCCCTTGGCGATCCTCGACACCCTCGTTCCCGATAGAAAGAAGAAGAAGAATAAGAATAAAAGAGGAGAAGAATAAAAAAAAGAGAAGAAGAAGAAGAAGAAAAATAGAAGAAAAAAAAGAGGAGAAGAAGGAAAATTTCTATTTTTGCTTCTTAACCTCTATTCCTTCGTCTTCTCCTATTTTTCTTCTACTTCATCTTCTTATTATTTTTCTCCTCTTCTTCTCCTTCTTCTTCTCCTTCTTCCTTCTTCCTCTTTTATGCTTTTTCCTTATTTTCCTTCTTACTCGACGACCCAAACCCTAAACAGTAAAACTTCCTCGACGTCCCCGCCTCTCTCATGAATAAAAAAATCTATGAATAAAAAAAATCATATTGCATCCACATCCATGCATACATCATATATATGATCATCTATGAACAAAAAACATCATATTCTACAAAAAAACATCATCATATATATGAACAAAAAACAATTATGATAACAAGCATATATATCATCATATATATGAAAAACACAAGGCCATGGAGGGCGCCGGCAGGACCGAGGTGAGGAGGGGCCGGGGCGCGGGGTCAGCGGCGAGGACGGTGATAGCGAGGACGTCGACGGGGCAATGGCGCGCGCTCGGGGTAGGGGGTGACAGCGACGAAGGGGGCGGGGCAGGGTGACGACGACGACGGGTGGGTCGGGCGACGTGCGTCGGGGCAGGGCCGGGACGGCGCGCGTTTGGGCAGGGGCGGCGAGCGGCGATGGAGTCGAGCGAGGGCACGGGTGACGGCGAGGGCGCGAGCGATGGCTACGATAGGCACGGGCGACGGCGACGGCGACAACGGGGGAGGCGCGCGGCGTTGGGGCAGTCTGGCGGCATCGATGTCGTCGGGGTCGGCGGGGTCGGTGGACAGCGTCGGGGCAGCCTGGTGGCGTCGATGTCGTCGGCGTCGTCGGGGAGGAACTGAATGAAAATTTTGACAAGTGTTGTAAATATAGCCAGAGCTTTGGTCCCGATTGGTGGCACCAACCGGGACTAATGCCACCCTTTATCCCGGTTGGTGCCACCAACCGGGACCAAAGGTCTCTTTTCAGCAGCCCAAAGGGCGGGAAGCGGAAGCCTTTGGTCCCGGTTGGCAGCACCAACCGTGACTAAAGTGGGGGCATTGGTGGCACGAACCGGGACCAATGCCCCCACTTTAGTCCCGGTTGGTGTCACCAACCGGGACAAAAGGCCTCGCGTTGCCCGTGTCGCTGCCAAAAGTTTAGTCCCACCTCGCTAGTTGAGAGAGCTCGGGAGTGGTTTATAAGCGCTGATGAGCCCACCCTCTCGAGCTCCTCTCAACTGCAGACTTTCGGGCCTAATCTCTGTCATGTTGTGCCTGTGGGCCTACTGGGCTTGCTGCGGGCCTGAATCCTGGCCGTGGTTGGGTTTTTAGTCGTATTCTGGCCTTGGTGGCCGAGTAGGTGGCACTTTTTTTAATTTTTGTCTTCTTTTTTGCTTTATTTATTTTATTTTGTTTCTACTTACTTTTGCTATTTTTATTTATTTTATTAAAGTTTATTTATTTTACTTTATTAAAGTTTATTTTGTTTCTACTTATTTATTAAACTTTATTTTGTTTCTACTTATTTATTTTATTTGTTTCTACTTATTTATTTTATTTTCTTTTTTGCTTATTTATTTATTTTTTGAAAATTATTTTTGCTTTTAATGTTTTGAATAGAAAATACTTTGATAATTTTAGTTGCTTAAATCTTATATATTTACTAATCGGAGGCACCATACAAGACACCACGTTAATCCTTGGAATTAAAGATTTTGGACCGTTTGATTAATATATAGTTCATCCATAGCCATCAGATGGAAGGATGACGTGTTGACAACATACGTGAGTTTTCTTCTCTTTGGTCTATATCTCTTTCCTAGAAGAAAAAGAAACCTTCCTTAAAAAAAGGAAGTCTGAACGTCCTGACATTTATCCTTAGAATTTAAGAATATTAACCATTTAATTAATATATAATGTATCCATAACAGTCGGGTAAAACATAACATGGGCTGTCCTCCTTCCTTGGGTCTCTATATTTCATAGAAAAAAGGAAAACCTTTCTTTAGAAAGAGAAATCTGAACGTCCTCCCCTCTACTATCCACGCATGTAATCGTCCTGACCTTGGTCTCTACCACACGATGGAACGACCAGCAACATTGGGGCAAGCACCATACGGCGATCTTGCCGATGAAAGCAGCGAGGATTTTCCGGCGAGCCTGCGCTGCCCAAAGCTGGCCTCACATGTGTTGATGACCGGTAGAAACGACCTAGATAACGTGGCCGGCCGCTGGATGCCTACGTATTCACATCCGTACATTGACTGATCCTTGAATGGACGCATGGCACCGGCGGTGGCCTGGATTTTGAGCAGATGAATGACTTCAAGAGAATATGCAACGTGCCTCATCTTTCCTTCTCCGGATTTATGCATTGAGACTATCTCTTTCTTTCCAGAATTTCTTCACATACGGCTCGCCAGCGCATTGCGTTCAGCCCCCATGACGGTTACCTGAACAGAATTTGTGCTCCTAGAGTAGACGATCAAGAGACGCCACAATCTCCGCCTAGAAATCTGCTTTGCTCTCCGGTAAGAAATTGTGATATAGCCAATCAAAAGAACACGAAATCAATCCTCGCAATGATCAAAAAAGTATTTTAAAAAACAATGCAACAGTTTGCAAAAAAATCAAATTGTTTTGGGAGGTTTGTTTCTACATATTCAGTTATGTTTTATGAGTATATTCGACATGCATGTGAATATATTTGCAAACTTAAGTTGACAAGCTTGCCATGCATACACCTGAACTCCAACTAGAACGAAAAATAGCATGGATCAGCCCCCACCAATTGGAATCATGATAAATTAACTTAGGGGAAATATTTTATATTGTTCTATTATAGTGTGAAAAATTGCTTGCATGTAAAACATATATAGACCCGTATATACATACAGGGTAACAGGGTAAATTTCAAGCTAAGAAAAAAAGTTAAGTTATTATGCACTAAGCGACACATGTATAGGGTAACATGCCCTAAAAATGTTTTTAAACTACAGTAAGTACATATCATAAATTATCATATTAATTTGTTTGTGTGAAAAATCATCATATTATTTTGTCAAAGTGCACATATATGTCCTATCTGACATCTACATGTGATGATTTTTAACCATTTTTTAAACATAAAACTATGGTCTTACTAAGTCGAATACAGTGAGTGAGTTGAAATACATAGAATTACTGTGTAGAAAAAATTAACGTGTTAGAATTATTATATAGTACTCTGAACTGAACTAAGTAACTTATATTAGAAAATCAGTCAATAAGGTATGTGCCACTTGATGTTTTAGTTTGGGCATCTCTAAAGGAAGTTCTTTGGAGATACTCTATGTTTATGCCAATTCAGTAGCAATGTGATCACTATCAACAAACAAGATTCGTCTATACACTGGCTTTATGCAAATTCCACGTAATGTGTCGGATGGCAACTTTTAACAACAAGAAATAATCATGCTCTGCAGTGAATTAACCTGAAGTAACCAGGCTTATTAATATTAAAGGCCAGAAATCCAATGGATCAGAGGAATGCTATCAGTTAGTTTGGCTGCCTTTTTCAAACCTATATACATGTCACTTTTCCTTTAATAATTACATGCATGTTTAACATTAGTGGCATTAAGTCCGACGCAGTTCCGTTATATGTAGCTGAAGATAGGAAAGCCTTTTCCCATATATTTACGGATGCACTAAATGCACGATGGTGTATGTTTAATTGCTGAAAGATTACACACAAATATAAGGGCAATCGAAACTTCTGTCATGAGAAAAGAAGTAGACATTACTATTATAAACTTTAACCCATCACCCGCAAGAAAATGTAACCATGAGTCAAGATGGTGGGAATACTACTCAATGGGTCGTGCCAGCATGTGGAGGCTGGAAGGAGAGAACCGCAAAAATTTAAGGACAATCGATGAAGTAATACACTTGCGATTGATTCTTTAGTATGGGGTTAGGTTTTTGGTGTGTGTCAACTAAGAATATCATTAAGGAAAAAGTGAAGTTAACAACGATGCTTTATTTTATTCGACGAGTATAAGCATAATATCAGATACCTCATGCTTAATCCAACAACTTAATAGAAGGAATGGATAAATATTAACTCAAAAAATCATTATATTTTATAATACTTATCACGCAAATTTAAGTTACTCATAGGACATTGGGTTATATCTCAAGTGCCTACACAAATTAGCTATATTTTTTTGCATTTGTTGCAAAAACAAAATATAAATAAATTCGGTTGTTTAAAAAACAAGCCAATGTGTGCTAAGCAAGTAAACTTGAAAATATTATTGATCAGTTTTCATATAGATCATTCATTCAATGTTCTGCACACAACAAATGTATTCTTCTTTTGGCTGCAAACAACAAATGTTCACAAAACACATTGAATTAATTTACCATTTGAAAAACTAGCCCGTGCTGATGCACGGGTTGATGACTAGTTTTATATAATTTTAGTTGCATAAATTTTATATAATTTTAGTTTCAATAATACTAGAGGTTTATAAAAGCTTTTTGGTTGATTCCTTTAGCTATTAGAGTTTCATTAAAGTTTTGTAATTTATTCTTTTTGCTACTAGAGTTTCATTAAAGTTTTCTAGTTCATTCTTTTAGTTTACTATTTTTCCTATTAGAGTTTCATAAAAGTTTTCCAGTTCATTCTTTTTTATATCAGTTCATTCTTTGAGCTAAATGACCCTGAAATTGAAAAGCATTTCAAATGAACTCTGAAAGGTTGAAAGTTGGCATGGCATCATCATTTCACCCACATAGCATGTGCTAAAAAGATTAGAGGGTTATGACAAAAACTTGATGCACTTTGTGTACAAAACGGACTATTTGCTTCGAGGTATCAGGGTTTCGGACAAAAACTCGTCTGTTACGACATGCATTTCATTTCTTCAGATGTAGATCAAAGGCATCATCATAATAGTCGTGGAGAGAAAGTATTAACTTTTTTTTTGCTTCTGTCCTTTGCTTATTGCGCCGTCGTAACCATGGATAATCTTCATCATTTAATAGGGTGCTTGGGTGAGCCTTGACTTTGAAGGGAGGAATTTCATGAAACTTTTCATAATCTTCGGATATGCCTGTCTTGCCCTCCACTCCCGCGATGTCTCTTTTTCCTGAAAGAACTATGTGGCGCTTTGGCTCATCGTATGATGTGTTCGCTTCCTTATATTTTATTTTTCTCGGTTTGGTAGATATGTCCTTCACATAGAAAACCTGCGCCACATCATTGGCTAGGACGAATAGTTCGTCTGTGTACCCAAGATTGTTCAGATCCACTGTTTTCATTCTGTACTATGGGTCTACCTGTACCCCGCCTCCTGACAGATTGACCCATTTGCACTTGAACAAAGCTACCTTAAAATCATGTCCATAGTCAAGTTCCCATATGTCCACAGGTAACCATAATATGTGTCCTTTCCCCTCTTGGTAACTGCATCAAAGCGGGCACCGCTGTTTTGGTTAGTGCTCATTTGATCTTTGGAGATCGTGTAAAATGTATTCACATTTATCTTGTATCCTTTGTAAGCCAATATCGTCGAAGATGGTCCCCTAGACAACGAGTACAACTCATCACAAACATTCTGGGCCATCTTCGACGGAAAAGATAGTTCACAAAATATAGATTTCTTCTTCCACATGGGTGTGTGTCCCCCAGCGTCACTCGGAACAGCTAGTCCGCCGGGACCCTTTCCAAAGATTGCGTGTAACTCATTGACCATAGCAAGTACGTGATCACCGGTACGCATTGAGGGCTTCTTCCAGTGATCGGCCTCGCCTTTGAAATGCTTGCCTTTATTTCGACATTGATGGTTGGTCGGAAGAAATTGATGATGGCCCAGGTACACATTCTTCCTACATTTGTCTAGGTATATACTTTTGGTATCAGCTAAACAGTGTGTGCAAGCATGGTATCCCTTGTTTGTCTGTCCTGAAAGGTTATTGAGAGCGGGACAATCATTGATGGTTACAAACAGCAATGCGTGCAGGTTAAATTCCACCTGTTTGTGCCCATCCCACACACGTACACCGTTTCCATTCCACAGCTATAAAAGTTCTTCAACTAATGGCCTTAGGTGCACATCAATGTCGTTCTCGGGTTGCTTAGGGCCTTGGATGAGAACTGGCATCATAATGAACTTCCGCTTCATGCACATCCAAGGAGGAAGGTTATACATACATAGAGTCACGGGCCAGCTGTTGTGATTGTTGCTCTGCTCCCTGAAAGTATTAATGCCATCCACGCTTAAACCAAACCATACATTCCTTGGGTCACCTGCAAACTCAGCCCGGTACTTTCCCTCGATTTTTCTCCACTGTGATCCGTCAGTGGGTGCTCTGAACTTCATGTCTTTCTTATGGTCCTCACTGTGCCATCACATCAATTTGGCATGCTCTTTGTTTCTAAACAGGTGTTTCAACCATGGTATTATAGGAGCATACAACATCACCTTGGCAGGAACCCTCTTCCTAGGGCGCTCACTGTCAACATCAATAGGGTCATCTCGCCTGATCTTATACCGTAATGCACCGCATACCGGGCATGCGTTCAAATCCTCATACGCACCACGGTACAGGATGCAGTCATTAGGGCATGCATGTATCTTCTGCACCTCCAATCCTAGAGGGCACACAACCTTCTTTGTTGCATACGTACTGTCGGGCAATTCGTTATCCTTTGGAAGCTTCTTCTTCAATATTTTCAGTAGCTTCTCAAATCCTTTGTCACGCACACCATTCTCTGCCTTCCACTGCAGCAATTCTAGTATGGTACCGAGCTTGGTGTTGACATCTTCGCAATTGGGGTACAAACCTTTTTTGTGATCCTATAACATGTGATCGAACTTCAGCTTGTCCTTTTGACTTTCGCACTGTCTCCTGGCATCAACAATGACCCGGTGGAGATCATCATCGGGCACATCGTCTGGTTCCTCTTGATCTTCAGCAGTTTCCCCAGTTGCAGCATCACCGTATTCAGGGGGCACATAGTTGTCTTCGTCCTCTTCTTGTTTGTTGTCTTCCATCATAACACCTATTTCTCCGTGCTTGGTCCAAACATTATAGTGTGGCATGAAACCCTTATAAAGCAGGTGGGTGTGAAGGGTTTTCGAGTCAGAGTAAGACTTTGTATTCCCACATATAGGGCATGGACAACACATAAAACCATTCTGCTTGTTTGCCTCAGCCACTTCAAGAAAATTATGCACGCCCTTAATGTACTCGGAGGTTAGTCTGTCACCGTACATCCATTGCCAGTTCATCTGTGTGCATTATTGAAAGTGCAACTATCCCTAGGTGGTTCTGGTAATTCCTAACAACATATAGCACATTGAGCTAATACTATTCCAAGACAAATATTTCAGGAAAGCTCAATGAATGGCATGGCATGGATGAGGAAAGTGGATCCCTCAAAATACTAAGGATAGAAGGATTGGCTCAAGATCAAAAGCTCAAGACTCTTCATTTTATATTTTAGTGATCCAAGATCACATTGAGACTATAGGAAAAGCCAATACTATCAAGGAGGGATGAGGTGTTGCTTGATGAGTTTCTTGCTTCAAGTTGCTTAGTGATATGCTCCAAAAACCCTCAACTACTTTCTCATATCCACATATGACCTAAACCTAAAGTCAAACTCGGCCTCACCGATTCTTTCTATCCGGCGCCACCGAGTTTAGATGTCATAGCCACTGCCACAAACCCTAGGAAAATCGGTCTCACCGATAGGGATCTCGGTCTCACCGAGATGGGATTGTAATCTCTCTGTTTCCCTTCGTAATGTTTTGGTCTAACTGAAGTGAGCGATCGGTCCCACCGAGATTGCAATGTAAACTCTCTGTTTCCTTTTTGTAACATTTCGGTCTCACCGAAATGAGCGAATCAGTCCCACCGAGTTTACCTGACCAACTCTCTGCTTAGCTTATTACCAAAATCGGTCTCACCGAGTTTGTGTAATCGGTCTCACTGAGATTACGTTATGCCCTAACCCTAACCATATCAGTCCTACTGAGTTGCATGTCGGTCCCACCCAAAACCCTAACGGTCACTAGGTTTACTCAATCGGTCTGACCGAGTTTGTTGATTCGGTCCCACCGAGATTGGTAAATTGTGTGTAACAGTTAGATTTTGTGTGGAGGCTATATATACCCCTCCACCTCCTCTTCATTCGTGGAGAGAGCCATCAGAACAAACCTACACTTCCAACTTACCATTTCTGAGAGAGAACCACATACTCATGTGTTGAGGCCAAGATATTCCATTCCTACCATATGAATCTTGATCTCTAGCCTTCCCCAAGTTACTTTCCACTCAAATCTTCTTTCCACCACATCCAAATCCCGTGAGAGAGAGTTGAGTGTTGGGGAGACTATCATTTGAAGCACAAGAGCAATGAGTTCATCATCAGCACACCATTTGTTACTTCTTGGAGAGTGGTGTCTCCTAGATTGGCTAGGTGTCACTTGGGAGCCTCCGACAAGGTTGTGGAGTTGAACCAAGGAGTTTGTAAGGACAAGGAGATCGCCTACTTCATGGAGATCTACCGCTAGGGAGGCAAGTCCTTCGTCGGCGACGACCATGGTGGGATAGACAAGGTTGCTTCTTCGTGGAACCTTCTTGGGTGGAGCCCTCCGTGGACTCGCGCAACCGTTACCCTTCGTGGGTTCACTAGTAGAAAAAGGGGCTATCGTCCACCCCGGTTTAGCCCATTAGTCCCGGTTCAATCCAGAACCGGGACTAATGTGAGCATTTATCCCGGTTCGAGCGGATAAGGCATTAGTCCCGGTTCAATTGTGCCCTTTAGTCCAGGTTTGTGCCTCAAACCGGGACTAAAGGGTGCGATACCATTAGTCGGTTCATGCCTCAAACCGGGACTAAAGAGTAGACCTTTAGTCCCGGTTTGAGGCACGAACCGAACCCCGTTAAACAATTTCAAAATCCTCAAAAACCTAATGAAAAAAAAAGTTACGGGGCTTTTAATATCTAGAGTGGAAAAATCGAAAAAATTTCAAACTGTGGTCAAACAATGGTCAAACCATGGTCAAACTGATTATTCTAGAATATTAGTGTTACTAAATAATTTATTCATTATTTTGAATTTGGTCAATCTGGTCAACCTGTGGCCAAACTATGGTCAAACTATGGTCAAAACATGGTCAAAACATGGTCAAACCATGGTCAAACTAATTATTCTAGAATATTAGTGTTACTAAATAATTTGTTCAGTTATTTTGAATTTTGGTCAAATCTGGTCAAACTGTGGTCAAACTGTGGTCAAACTATGGTCAAACCATGGTCAAACTAATTATTTAAAATAACTATCATTTTCTAAATAATTATTGTTTTGAAAACAATAGTTTGAAACTCAAACAGTGAAATGTGTCAATTCATGCTCAAGCAAAATTCACGAGGGTTAATAGGATTGACATCTTACTATTGTCGGGAAAACACCAAGTGCAGACTTGGAAGCGAGGGAGAATAGAACCCGGAAGTTAAGCGTGCTCAGGTGGGAGTGGGAGGATGGGTGACCGTTCGGGAAGTTAGATGATTTGGAATGATGAGGGTGATTAGAGAAGAGGATAAATTGAGCAGTGATGAGGGGTGCTGATTAGAGATTAGGGATTAAAATAATTCAGAAATTTGAAAATAAAAATTATTCAAAAAAAATTTCAAAAAAAAATTTCAAAAAAAATTTCAAAAAAAAAATCATAAAATTTCCATTAGTCCCGGAGCCTTGGTCTCCATTTGTTTTGATTTCAATAGCTTTTGGTGGTCATAGCCTTGGGGACACAACCTAGGGGAGTATGGCGTCTAGCGAGGGAAATTATCACCGTAGAGGTCATTACTTTGATGGCACTAATTTTGCTAGTTGGAAGCATAAGATGAAAATCCATATTCTCGGACATAACCCCGCCGTTTGGGCTATTGTGTGTATTGGCTTGCAAGGTGAATTATTTGATGGGACAGATGAAGCTAGTGCGGATGAATTGAAGATGCTGCAATACAACGCTCAAGCTTTTGATATACTCTTCAATGGATTGTGCCCCGAAGAATTCAACAAAATGAGTCGTCTTGAGAATGCAAAGGAAATTTGGGATACTTTGATTGATCTGCACGAAGGTACCGACTCCGTCAAAGAATCCAAGTTGGATGTGCTCCAAAGTCAACTTGACAAGTTCAAAATGAAGGATGGTGAAGGTGTCGCTGAAATGTACTCTAGGCTTGCTCTTATCACAAATGAGATTGCGGGCTTAGGAAGTGAAGAGATGACCGGCAGATTCATTATCAAGAAGATCCTAAGAGCATTGGATGGAAAATATGATACCGTGTGCACATTGATCCAAATGATGCCCAACTACAAGAATCTCAAGCCAACGAAGGTCATTGGAAGAATTGTTGCTCATGAGATGTCACTCAAGGATAAGGAGGAACTTCACAACAAGTCAAGTGGTGCTTACAATGCCTCATGTGAAGCCCCTACATCATCAAGTGAGAAACAAACCTTCAATGAAGAATTGAGCTTAATGGTGAAGAACTTCAACAAATTCTACAAGAATAAAAGCAAACAAAGAAGCTCCAGATCAAGTTCCTACAATGACAAAAGATCTTCCAGTCGAGAGCGCAATTGCTATAATTGTGGGAGACCCGGACACTATTCCAATGAGTGTACGGCACCCTACAAAAGAAGAGAAGATTCTCCCAAGAGAAGGAGTAGAAGAAAAGAATCACCGCCAAGAGAGAGAAGGAGTAGAGATGATCGTTATGAACGAAGAACATCCCGGAGAAGCAAGGATTTGGAAAGGAAGGATAAGTCATCAAAGAGCTACACAAAACAAAGACATCAAGCTCATGTTGGTGAATGGGTATCCTGTTCCGACTCTGAACATCACTCCGAGAGAAGCTATCACTCCGACTCCTAACATACTCAAGATGAAGGTGTTGCCGGTCTAGCACTTGTGTCGACCAACTCCTACGACATATTTGATTCACCAAATGAAGGAATTGGAAGATGCTTCATGGCTAAAGGCCCTAAGGTAACACACCCCGAGTATGTTGATTTCAATAGTGATGAAGATGACTTGTTAGGTGATGATGATTTACTTGTTGACAACTCTAGTAATGAATACTATGATGAAACGTCAATTAATCATGCTAATCAAGATAAAACGAATGACAATGATAAGGAGAAGATTGAGCTTCTAACTAAAGAACTAAACACTCTTAAGTTAGCTCAATAAACTATCTTAGAAGATCATCGAGAACTTTTAAGGGCTCATGAGAAGTTACGCTTTGAAAAGCTCAACCTTGAGCAAGAGCATGAGTTCTTAAAAGCAATCAATGATGATCTTCGCAAGAAAAGTTCTTCTTACATTGCCAAGCGTTTACTCTTATCTACTTACATGCCTCAAGTCAAGTCCACTAACAAGAACAAGAAAGATTCTTCCTCTAGTAGTAACAATAATCATGCTAAATCCAATATTGTTGCTTCTAGTAGTTCTCTTGATTCCACTAATGATTCTCTTAGCCAAGTTACAGTTGAGCAAGAAAATAGCTTATTGAAGGGAATTATAGAGAAAGGTGTTTACAAGAGCCTTGCCGGGAGTAAGCAATTCGAGGAAATTGTACGCAAGCAAGGAAGACACCGGAAGAACCAAGGTGTTGGTTTGAACGAAAGTTCAATGCCAATGGAGTTGAGTGGGAAGAAGATCAATACCCCAAGATGAAGTTTGTTCCTCAACAAGAGAAGTATGATCCTACTTCCTTCAAGGGAATACAAGCTCAAGATGATCTTCCACCACAAGACCACAAGCAAAAAGGCAAGGACAAGCTTCAAGAGGAGATTGATGCATTTGAAGAAGCACCTAAAGCCTTGGTCAAGTGGGTTCCCAAGACTACGTCAAGTTCTACTTCATCAAGCACGACTACAACTCCAAGGATTCCCATCAAGATGATGTGGATCCCGAAGAAGAAGAACTAGAGAGTTCTTTTTTTTTGACTGAAAACTAGAGAGTTCTTGAGGGTGACTCCGCCAACATTCTTCACTCATATCATTATGGCAAGGACAAGTGCAATCAACTTCCACATCTTGCACTAGTTCAAGGAGTCACAAACCCTCTTGTTGGTAAGGCAAGGGACAAGGTAACCTAATGCTTTCATGGACATCATATTGTGTGTGCATCACTCTATGTCTATGGATATACTTGTTTGTTCCTTGTGGGACTAACCTGTGTAGATATTGAAAGTGCAACTCACTCCAAAGAATTGCTCCAAATGATCTTCATCAACATTGAGCATCTATATCTTCAACACCTACATGAAGTCATCATCGACAAAACCCAAGGTTATTTCATCCCCCTTAGGGGGGATCTCACATCTAGGGGGAGCTTAACTCTAAGAATTGAGTCAAAGCAACTCTAATGGTGTGAACACATCAATGCATTATGTAAAAGTGGTAACCCCACTTGAGCTTAAGCGATGAGTATGACCTATGATCAAATGTTCTCATTTGACTCCTAAGTCAATATACTCATATATAGATGACCTAGTCATCGCCAATTGTTTGATAGATGCTAGAATTGGTTGTGCATGCTTTGCCACATATTTCATTCGCCATTCTATTGTGTGAGCATGTTGGTTACATATATTACTCATTCGATTGGCTTCTTTTTATTTTGCCAAGTGGATGAACAAGAATGCCTAAGAACCTTCTCTAGCTATCTATGATTTTCTTGTCTCAAACTCTATTCATGCTACATCACAAAATTTGATCAAGTCAGATTCGAACCACTCTGTGTGAGGAGCACTCGGAGTACCTGATTCGTCATGGACTTAAACTTCCAAAACTTCTTTGTGTCTTTCGGTCTAACCGATTCTTCCATTTTGGTCATACCGAGATCACTAAGTCGATCTAGGTTTTCAATCTCGGTGCAACCGATTTGAACTTTTCGGTCTCACCGAGTTGCTGTAACTGTCAACAGTTATGCATCTCGGTGCCACCGAGTTGTTCCACTCGGTCACACCGACAGGGTCGGGCTATATATACACATGGGCAAAAAATTGGAAAACTTCTCCAAACCCCTTCGCCCGCGCATAGCTCGCTCAGCCTCCAAGGTCTCTTGATCGTCGACTTCGTCACCAGCCGCCTCCAGTCGCTGGTCTCTGCCGCCGTCAACGGAATTCATCCCCGTCGTTGCCGCCGTAGCAAGTTCATCGCCGAACTAGGGTATGGACTCGATCACAGTGCTATCCCCGTCCAATTCCTAGCACATTGTGTTCATTATGATTCTTGCCACTATTGAAACGCATCCATCCAGTCAAAACAATCCTTGGATTAGATGAGATTTGAAAATTTAGGGTTAGGTTTCCGCCGAAACCATCTCGGACCCACCGAGTTGAAAAACTCGGTTCCACCGATTCGGCTAACGCCATTGCACAAGTGATTCTCGGTCTGACCGAGAATTGTGAATCGGTGTGACCGATTTTAAAACTTTGTGAAACCCTAGCAGTCTCGGTGCCACCGAACTGTGACTCGGTCTGACCGAGTTCACTAGTTTAGGTTCCAAAAGCTGCTTCAGTATCACGGAGTTTGCAAATCGGTTGATCCAAAATGCTTTCTGTGGAAAACTAAAACTAAGTTTTTGAATCATTCTTTTGAAAAAATCTCTGCATTTTGTGATGCTCATCCATTCTATCTCAACTACAACTATTCACAGGGTCAACAGTCAGAGCTTGCAGCATGTCGGACCAAAGTGACAGCCATAACAGGGAAGAGGAGCAGATTCACATGAGTGAGGGCACTAGTCCCTCTAGTACCTCAGATGATGGCAGCAGGAGCACTCCTAGAAATTTGCCCAAAGCAGCCACAAGGGCCAGAAGGAAGAGAACCTCAGACTTTGAGGATGAGGACTATGTGGCAGCTGAAGATGAGGCTACTTCCAAGAAGATAGTGCTCAAAAAGGAGTATGGCTCAGCTAAGACTACAAAGCCTGGACTAAACAGAAAAGTCCCTGCCAAGAGGACTCCTATGCTGAAAGTCAGAGCTTCAACTCAAGAACCTGAGAAACCTGATCCCAAAGAGCCAGCTACAGAAGGGAAGAAGAGGAAGGAAAGGGTCAAGAAGACCATGGCCAGAGTTGTTGGACAACCTTCCATGATGGAAGAGGAGGAGGAAGAAGAGGTTGCTGCACCAGCACCCAAGGCACAAAAGCTGATGGGTGATGCTATAAGGTCAGGGGCTGCATCATCAAAGCCCAAAGAAGCACCCAAAGCTACCTCCAAGGCCAAGTCTGCACCTAAGAGGAATACCAGGAGCATACCAGCTGCTGAGAAGAATAAGGCCCCAGTGCCTGATGTTGCTGAGGAAGAAGAAGATGAAGGACAAGTTCTGAGGAAGCTCAAACCCAAGATTCCAGACCACAATGATGCTCATCCAGTGGCTGAGAATATGAAGCTGAGGAAGGATGCAGGGCTCAGGCAGTGGAGATTGTCTGATCCCTATGCAATCAGAAGAAGGACTGCTGTTGATTACAGGTTCCACACTAAGGAACAGCAGGACTTTTATGAGATTGTGTTGTTGGACAAGAAACCCATAGTTTGTGATATGAGGTGGGTAGATTGGAAATACATGAAGGAAAATGAGGATCATTACCTAGGAGTATTTGACAGCTTTAAGGCTTGTGGAGTTGATGAGTTTGTTGGACAGAAGTTCACAAACTGGAATGATGAGCTTGTAATGCAATTCTACTCCACAACTCACTTTTCCTGATGGCGGAATAGTCTGGATGTCTGAAGGTACAAGGTACCAATCAACTATTGAGGAATGGGCAAATCTGATAAATGCCCCAGAGGAGAATGAATATGACTTGGATGTCTACTCCAAGAAGAAGAAGGATCACAATTCAATGTCACACATGTACAAGGAGATCCCAGACAAGGCACTCGAGACTTTCAAGTTTGGGTTTGTCCATTTTCTTCTGTCAGGGCTGCCAATGATCAACTGGATCCTAAGGCACACTCTATTACCCAAGTCAGGTGACCACAACATGATCAGAGCGCATGAAATTAATTTGCTACACATATTTGATGTGCCACAGAAATTCAAGGTCATGAGCCTCATAGTTGAAACTATCAAGAGGACAACAGCATACCAAAAGAGAAGTTGTGGATATGCCCCACAAATCCAGGAGTTGATAAATTCCAAGATGGGCACAGGCAAATACTTGTTGGATAAGGAACACTTTGCCATCTATCCAGATTTTGAGGACAATCAAGTTGTCATGAATGAGAATGAACCATCATCAGTGCAAGCTTAAGAGAAAAAGGAGAAGGCAAAGAAAGAGAAGGCTGCCAAGATGCCAACTTTAGAGGAGGCATCTGAGTACTTTTTGAAGAGCAAGCAGGACCAGCTTGGTTACTTAATAGCATCAACTCTGAGGATTGAGAAGGGGTTGGCCACCCTAACACAAAACCAGGAGAGTCTGGAAAGAATCATGGAACAAAAATTCTATGACCTCGATGTTAAAGTAACTGAGATTCAGTCAGTTGTGGAGCAGCTACAGGATGACATGCAGGAGAGGAAGGGCAGGACAACCACTGATGCATTTGCCAGAGTGCCTCGAGCTCAGAGATCAGTTCCAGAGCCTGTGACAGATACCAGAGCCACTTCATCTGCACCAGCTACAGCTCCAGTGCAACCAGCTCCAGCACCAACTCCTTCAGCTCCATCCACATCAACTGAACACTACTAGAAAAAGGGCTATAGATGGGATTGAGTTGAAACTACTAATGGCGCACCAGGAAAAGGGTGCGCCATTAGTATCAAAAATTTTTTTCTTAACTAGTGCGCCTGTCCAAACATACTAATGGCGCATCCAGATTGAGTGCGCCATTAGTACTTGTAACTACTAATGGCGCACCAGGCAAAGGGTGCGCCATTAGTATCAATTTTTTTTTCCAACTAGTGCGCCTGTCCAAACATACTAATCGCGCATCCAGACGAAGTGCGCCATTAGTAGTTATAACTACTAATGGCGCACTATGCAAAGGGTGCGCCATTAGTATTAAAAAAAAATTTAACTAGTGCGCCTGTCCAAACATACTAATGGCGCATCCGGATGTAGTGCGCCATTAGTAGTTTAAACTAGTAATGGCGCACTGCGGATCAGTGCGCCATTAGTATTTTTTTTTGCAAAACTACTAATGGCGCACCGCCAGTAGGTGCGCCATTAGTTACCTAGATTACTAATGGCGCATTTAGTGCTGGTGCGCCATTAGTAAGTGGGCAGCAACAAGATATTTTGGACAGCCTCTCCTACCCACACTCACTCTCTCCCCACTTCATTCTCTCCACCTCCTCCTTGTCTCGGGTGCCTCCTCTTTTCACCTCATTTCCACCATAGATTCATTCAAATTAAGTGGTTAAATTACCTTGTTTTAATAGGTAAGTAAGGGGGGAAGCTATATTTATGTTGTTCTCCCTACAACAATGTGCACATGCACTTTTTACGGCCTAGCTAGATCTATGTATGTTCGTAGTGTTGCATATGTTTGTGGTGTTGCATATGTGTTTGTGTTTGGAGGTGTACCGGTATTTGAAATGCGATAGTTGCCAATATTTTGCCGGAATGTTGATTCATTTCCGTTTTGGCGAGAATTTTGGCATTAAGCATTCTTTTGGTCCTATTTTTAGGGAAAGTCATGCCAAATTTTTGTTTGGTTCTAAAATATCGCTTTTGCTCTACCCTCGGCGACCATGGTCCACCACGATGACCGAAGGCATCGTGAATAGGTTTTTGAGGTCCGCGAAGGCCGAGATGCTTCAAAAGAACGAGACGGAGATAAGATGTCCGTGTCGAAGATGCAAGCTGAAGAGCCTTATTGCGGACCCGGATTCCAGGCAGGTGCGGGACCACCTGCTCTTGCGTGGTTTCATGGATGGCTATCGGTGGCAAGGTGATGAAGATGACTACGAATTCGTCCATGGGGGCCGGGCAAGAAATGAGGAAGGGCAGCAAGACAACCACCGCGGCTCGGGCGGGCGAGAAGACGAAGAATCCCCAGGAGATGATCACGACGGTGATGCTATACATAGTCATCATGTAGAAGATGCAGGACATGATGACGAGGAAGATGTCGGAGCAGGCGACGGGCATGATCATGAAGATGATGATGCCGGCGGAGCAGACGACGTTGGACCATCGATGGGCTGGGTGCAGGACCCTCATATTCAAGAGCTGCTTCTCAAGCAGACGGATAACGCCAGAGCTGCCGCCCGAGAGAAAGCCAAGATGGATCAACTTGAGTTAGACGCGATTACTCCATTGTATGAAGGATGCAGGCCGAGGATACCCGCTGAAAGTAACGCTCATGGCTCGGAGATGAAGGTAAAACACAAAATGACCGATGCATGCTTCGGCGAGAACATGTCATTACAGCGCGAACGTGTTCCCAAAGGGAACAAGTGCCCGACCAGTTTAAGCGGAGGCGAAGAAAATCGTGTGTCCTCTCGATTTACCGCACGTGAAATACCATGTGTGCATGAACAATTGCATCATTTATCGGGACGAGCACGCTGAGTCTACCATATGTCCGGTCTTGGCGTCACTCGATACAAGAAGAGGAAGAAAGCTCCTCGAAAAGTGGTGTGGTACTTTCCGATCACTCCTCGTCTGCAGCGCTATTTCGCGGACCCTAAGGTAGCAAAGCTCCTGCGTTGGCACGCGGATAGGGAGGAGAAGAAGCGAAGATGACGCAAATGATCCGGAGATAGATAAAAAGACAAGATGCTCGAGTCACCCTAAGGATGCGAGCGGTGGCAAGCGTTGAACCGAAGACTCGGAATTTGGGAACGATCCAAGGAACATCGTGCTGGGCACGAGCAGCGATGGAGTCAATCCGTTTGGCAGCGGAGAAGCACACATAGCACTTGGCATGTGTTTGTGTGGATGTACAACCTTCCCCCCTGGTTGTGCATGAAGAGGAAGTACATTCACATGAGTATGCTAATTGAAGGGCCGAAACAACCAGGGAACGACATCAATCTGTATCTAGGGCTGCTGAAAGAGGAGCTTGAACGCTGTGGAAAACGCCAGCCAATACGTGGGACGCCGCAGAGAAAGAATATTTCCCTATGAGAGCCGCCTTTGCTCACGACGGTGCCACGACTATCTCGATTACGGATATCTCGCGGGCAGGTAGTCCACGGATTTTACGGATGCGTAAGGTGCATGGATGACACAATGTATCGCCAGCTAGATAGAGATCCGGGTCTTCAAAAGCGGTGTTCATGGGACATCGAAGGTGGCTCATGACGATGACCCGTGGAGGAAATGCAAGGATCTGTTCGATGGTGAAACCGAACCCAAAACGCCCGTGTACGAGGAGCGGCGAGGAAATAGACAAGCTGTTGAAAAATTGGAAAGACTGCCCTTGCCGGGAAAGAAGCAAAAGGCGCCAGAGCCGGAAAGAAGCGAAAAGGCGCCAAAGTCTTTGAAGGTATGGAAAACGAGGTCTGTTTTACGGGACTTGCCGTCTTGGAAGATCCACCGTGTGCCTCACAGCCTTGATGTCATGCATAGCACGAAGAACGTGTGCGAGAGTCTGCTTGGTACCCTGCTCAACATGCCGAGAGGACCAAAGATGGGCGAAAGCAAGGGCAGACTTGAAATCAATGGGCATCGGCAGGAGCTTCACGCTAATGATGATGATGATGATGATGATGAGGCGAAGCAGGACACGAAGAAGTCGTCGCCAAAGGCAAAAAGGCCAAGAAGACCGGAAATGACTACCCTCGCGTGCTTCACTCTAAGTCGGGAGGAGATCAAGCAGTTTTCACCTGCCTCCTAGGAGTAAAACTTCCTTTCGATTCTGTGGGAAGATAAGCAGATACCTAGACCCAGTGAAGCGAAGTTCAGCGGGATGAAGTCTCACGGTATCACGTGCTGATGACGCAGATTCTTCCAGTTGTAATCCGTGGGATCATGGACACGCACGTCCGTGAAACTCTATTTGTCCTATGCAACTTCTTCGACGTCATCTATCGAAAGTCGATTGGCGTGAGGCAACTCAGAAGGCTACAGGAAGAGATCGTGCGATACTATGCGAGCTTGAGATGTACTTCCGCCCGCATTCTTGACGTTATGGTGCATCTGCTGGTCCATATAGTGGAGGATATCATCCAACTCGGACCGGCGTTCCTGCACAGCATGATGCCGTTCGAAAGGATGAATGGTGTCATCAAAGGATACGTTCGCAACATGTCACATCGAAGGAAGCATAGCCAGGGCTTTTCGATCAAGAGTGCATTTCCTACTGCACGAATTATCTAGGCATCGAGAACCCCGTTGGTCTGCCCGTCAACAGGCACCTCGGCAGGCTCGCTGGATGGGGTTACCGCGAGGGTCGCCGCGAAATGCATGTCGACTTCGAGGGTCGACTTGCCGACTTTGAAAGAGCAAACCTAGTCACGCTACAACACATAGACGTGGTCGATCCTTGGGTGGTAGAGCACAAAACCTTTATTAAGAAGACGTACAATGACCGAGGCCAACAGAGGACGGACGGAGACATACTCAAAGAGCACAACTCATGTTTCACGCGTTGGTTCAAGTAGAAGCTTCTGTCGTACCCTTTACATGAGGATTCTTCCGCGGAAGAACAACTCATATTCGCCTTGTCACAGGGCGCCGAGCACAACCTCATGACCTATGAGGCGTACGATATCAACGGCTACACATTCTACACCGAGGCCAAGGACATGAAGAGCGATGGTTATCAGAACTCTGTGGTAACGATGGAATCCTACACCGGTAAGGACAAGGACAGATACTACGGAAGGATCGAGGAGATCTGGGAGCTGAGCTACGCTGGAGAGAAGGTGCCGATGTTATACCCGAAGCCAAATCCAAGACCGCGGGCGCAAACGTCACCGCGAAAAATGAGCCATGGGTACTGGCTTCCCAAGTGGACCAATGCTTCTTCATTACCGACCCACCAAAGCCTAGTCGTGTTGTCGTGAGGAGAGGCAAAAGGAAGATCATCGGAATGGATGGAGTAGCCAATGAGCAAGACTTCGACCAGTACGGCGACCGAGGATCGAACATGACGGCGATGATGAAGTAGCAGCATACACCACAAGAAGAAGCAGGACCACCCTACCTAAAGAACGTCCGTTCCATAGAAGAACTCCATTTGCGAAAAAGAAGGGCAAGAAGATTGTGAAGAGATAGCTAGCTAAGATCGATTGTATTTAAATCGTAGACTTCATTTCTCGATTGTATTTCATGGGCACTTTTTGAACTATCATGAATATTTTTAATTTCATGGACACTCGATCCCCTCCATCTCGATCCCTCCATCTCGATCACTATCCCACCTCGCCAGATCCGGTCCACCGCCGCCGCCAAACCGCCCGCACCCTCGATTCCCCTACTCAACCGCCGCCGCCGACCCCCGCACCCCTCCGCTACTCAACCGCCGCCGCCGACCCCCGCACCCCTCCGCTACTCAACCGCCGCCGCCGACCCCCCGCACCCCCCGCACCCTCCCCCGCTCCACCGGCATTACTGTTTGATGATTTTTTTTAAAAAAATATTACTATCTTATAAAAAAATATTACTGTTATGATTTCAACAAGTTTGAACATATTTAAACACAAGTAAGTATCAAACAACATTTTTAATGCATAAAAAATGTGTGGAGCACGGGAATCGAACCAGGACCTCCTGGTGTGAGGCCAGCTCTTGACCAGTCTAGCTAGTAGAGGGAACTTGATGTGGATCAGGTTAGGTGGGAGATAACCTGTTGGCTCGAGCAGAAATCAAAAAAAATACTAATGGCGCACCAGGGTGAGGTGCGCCATTAGTATGGATGTACTTATGGCTCACCGAGGTGTGGTGCGCATTAGTATTGTGCCGCCCCCCATCCATACTTCCTCCCGGGCCCACACCTATCCCTCTCCTCGCCTCGCCCTCGACCCCCTTCCCCTCTCCTCTCCCAACGCCGCTGCCCCGCCGCCTCGACGCCGCCTCACCGCCTCGACGCCGCCCCGCCGCCTTGCCCCTGCGCCCATCGCCGGCAACCCGTCGTCCACTGCCGCCCGTCTCCAACCACCGCCTTTGAGGCCCGGCGTCGGCGCCGCTCTCCCGTCGCCCCACCTCGTTGGGCGCCATCGCCCGTCGCCCTCGTCGCCCGGCCGCCAGACGCCGCCCGTCCACACCACCGTCGTCGGAGCACCACCACCACCCGGACCTCATCGCCTCCTCCCCAGCGTCATCGCTGCGTCCCCGACATCCTCCCCGCGCCCCACTGCCCCCGTGAGCTCCCCCTCCTCCTCTCCCCCTCTCCCCCTCCTCCTGCCCCCGTGAATATATATTAGCTCTCACAATTTTTCACATTTTTCTTCCTGGTTCATTAGTTTTAGATATTGTACATCTAGAAAAACCAAATGCAACCAATGAAGGAAATATGCCCTAGAGGCAATAATAAAGTTATTATTTATTTCCTTATTTTATGATAAATGTTTATTATTCATGCTAGAATTGTATTAACCGGAAACATAATACATGTGTGAATACATAGACAAACAGAGTGTCACTAGTATGCCTCTACTTGACTAGCTCGTTAATCGAAGATGGTTATGTTTCCTAACCATAGACATGAGTTGTCATTTGATTAACGGGATCACATCATTGGTTGAATGATCTGATTGACATGACCCATTCCATTAGCATAGCACCTGATCGTATAGTTTGTTGCTAGTGCTTTTCTTCATGACTTATACATGTTCCTATGACTATGAGATTATGCAACTCCGTATGCCTGAGGAACACTTTGGGTGCTACCAAAGCGTCACAACGTAACTGGGTGATTATAAAGGTACATTACAGGTGTCTCCGAAGGTACATGTTGGGTTGGCATATTTCGAGATTAGGATTTGTCACTCCGATTGTCGGAGAGGTATCTCTGGGCCCTCTCGGTAATGCACATCACATAAGCCTTGCAAGCATTGCAACTAATGAGTTAGTTGTGAGATGATGTATTACGGAACGAGTAAAGAGACTTGCCGGTAACGAGATTGAACTAGGTATTGGATACCGACGGTGATCGAATCTCGGGCAAGTAACATACCGATGACAAAGGGAACAACGTATGTTGTTATGCGGTCTGACCGATAAAGATCTTCGTAGAATATGTAGGAGCCAATATGGGCATCCAGGTCCCGCTATTGGTTATTGACCGGAGAGGTGTCTCGGTCATGTCTACATAGTTCTCGAACCCGTAGGGTCCGCACGCTTAACGTTTCGATGACAGTTACTATGAGTTGTTATGATGTTTCTGTACGAAGGTTGTTCGAGTCCCGGATGAGATCACGGACGTGACGAGGAGTCTCGAAATGGTCGAGACATAAAAATTCATATATTGGAAGTCTATGTTTGGACATCGGAAGTGTTCCGGTGAAATTGGGAATTTTACCAAGTACCGGAGGTTACGGAACCCCCGGAATACTAATGGGCCAACATGGGCCTTAGTGGAAAGGAGAGAAGGGGCCCAAGTGCTGGCGCACCTTCCCCCTTCCCTAGTCCTATTAGGACTAGGAGAAGGGGCGCCTCTCTCTCCCTTCCCACTTGGGGAAACCTAGTTGGACTAGGATTGGGGGGAATCCTACTCCTAGTAGGAGTAGGACACCCTGGCGCACCTCCCTTGGCCGGCCAGCCCCTCCTCCTTCCCTCCTTTATATTCTGGGGCAGAGGGCACCCCATGACACACAAGTTGATCCTTGAGATCTTTCCTTAGCCGTGTGCGGTGCCCCCTTCCACCATATTACACCTCGAGAATACCGTAGCGGAGCTTAGGCGAAGCTCTGCGCCGGTGGAACATCATCATCGTCACCACGCCGTCGTACTGACGAAACTCTCCCTCAACACTCGGCTGGATCGGAGTTCGAGGGGCGTCATCGAGCTGAGCGTGTGCAGAACTCGGAGGTGCTATGCGTTCGGTACTTGGATCGGTTGGATCGTGAAGAAGTACGACTACTTCCTCTACGTTGCGTCAACGCTTCCGCTGTGGGTCTACGAGTGCGTGGCGACACTCTCATCTCGTTGCTATGCATCACCATGATCTTGCGTGATCGTAGGAAAATTTTTGAAATTACTACGTTCCCCAACAGTGGCATCCGAGCCTGGTTTTATGCGTAGATGTCATATGCACGAGTAGAACACAAGTGAGTTGTGGACGATACAAGTCATACGCCTACCAGCATGTCATACTTTGGTTCAGCGGTATTGTTGGAAAGACGATCCAG
Organism: Aegilops bicornis; assembly: GCA_021605145.1. Lineage (NCBI taxonomy): Eukaryota > Viridiplantae > Streptophyta > Magnoliopsida > Poales > Poaceae > Aegilops > Aegilops bicornis. The sequence goes on along the minus strand of CM038670.1, from coordinate 855,337,256 downwards.
ACCAACCTTACGCGTACTCTTACGCGAGACCGGTTCCCTCGTCGTGCTTTGCACATAGATGGCTTGTGGAAGACTGTCTCTCCAACTTTAGTTGAACTGAGTGTGGCTACGCCCGGTCCTTGAGAAGGTTAAACGGAGTCTATTTGACGAACTATCGTTGTGGTTTTGATGCGTAGGTAAGAACGGTTCTTGCTCAGCCCGTAGCAGCCACGTAAAACTTGCAACAACAAAGTAGAGGACGTCTAACTTGTTTTTGCAGGGCATGTTGTGATGTGATATGGTCAAGACGTGATGCTATATTTTATTGTATGAGATGATCATGTTTTGTAACCGAGTTATCGGCAATGGCGAGCCATATGGTTGTCGCTTTATTGTATGCAATGCAATCGCCCTGTAATGCTTTACTTCATCACTAAGCGGTAGCGATAGTCGTAGAAGCATAAGTTTGGCGAGACGACAAAGATGCTACGATGGAGATCAAGGTGTCGCGCCGGTGACAATGGTGATCATGACGGTGCTTCGGAGATGGAGATCACAAGCACAAGATGATGATGGCCATATCATATCACTTATATTGATTGCATGTGATGTTAATCCTTTATGCATCTTATCTTGCTTTGATTAACGGTAGCATTATAAGATGATCTCTCACTAATTATCAAGAAGTGTTCTCCCTGAGTATGCACCGTTGCGAAAGTTCTTCGTGCTGAGACACCACGTGATGATCGGGTGTGATATGCTCTACGTTCAAATACAACGGGTGCAAAACAGTTGCAAACGCAGAATACTCATGTTATACTTGACGAGCTATGCATATAAGATATGACCTCGGAACACGGAGACCGAAAGGTCGGCGTGAATCATATAGTAGATATGATCAACATATTGATGTTCACCATTGAAACTACTCCATCACACGTGATGATCGGTCATGGTGTAGTTGATATGGATCACGCAATCACTTAGAGAATTGGAGGGATATTTTTCTAAGTGGGAGTTCTTAAGTAATATGATTAATTGAACTTTAATTTATCATGAACTTAGTCCTGGTAGTATTTTGCAAATTATGTTGTAGATCAATAGCTCGCGTTGTTGCTTCCCTATGTTTTTATATGTGTTCCTAGAGAAAATTGTATTGAAAAATGTTAGTAGCAATGATGCGGATTGGATCCGTGATCTGAGGTTTATCCTCGTTGCTGCACAGAAGAATTATGTCCTTGATGCACCGCTAGGTGACAGACCTATTGCAGGAGCAGATGCAGACGTTATGAACGTTTGGCTAGCTCAATATGATGACTACTTGATAGTTTAGTGCACCATGCTTAAACGGCTTAGAATCGGGACTTCAAAGGCGTTTTGAACGTCATGGACCATATGAGATGTTCCAGGAGTTGAAGTTAATATTTCCAGCAAATACCCGAGTTGAGAGATATGAAGTCTCCAACAAAAGTTCTAAAGCTAAAAGATGGAGGAGAATCGCTCAACTAGTGAGCATATGCTCAGATTATGCAGGTACTTCAATCGCTTGAATCAAGTGGGAGTTAATCTTCCAGATAAGATAGTGATTGACAGAATTCTCTAGACACCATCACTAAGTTAGTAGAACTTCGTGATGAACTATAGTATGCAAGGGATGACGAAAGCGATTCCCGAGCTCTTCGTGATGTTGAAATCGACGAAGGTAGAAATCAAGAAAGAGCATCAAGTGTTGATGATTGACAAGACCACTAGTCTCAAGGAAAAGGGCAAAGGGAAGAAGGGGAACTTCAAGAAGAACGGCAAGCAAGTTGCTGCTCGAGTGAAGAAGCCCAAGTCTGGACCTAAGCACGAGACTAAGTGCTTTGCTGCAATAGAACTGGTCCTTTGAGCGGAAACTACCCCAAGTATTTGGTGGATAAGAAGGATGGCAAAGTGAAACAAAGGTATATTTGATATACAGATTATTGATGTGTATTTTACTAGTGTTCGTAGCAACCCCTCGGTATTTGATACTTGGTTCGATTCTTTGAGTAGTAACTTGAAACGGAGTTGCGGAAGAACAGAAACTAGTTGAAGGGAAGTGACGATGAGTGTTGGAAGTAGTTCCAAGATTGATATGATCATCATCACACACTCCCTATATTTACATGAATAAAACCTTATATGGTTACACACCCAATGAAAATGGTTCATTGGATCTCGATCATAGTGATACACATATTCATAATATTGAAACCAAAAGATACAAAGTTAATAATGATAGTGCAACTTATTTGTGGCCTTGCCGTTTAGGTCATATCGGTGTAAAGCGCATGAAGAAAACTCCATCCGATGGACTTTCGGAATCACTTGGTTATGAATCATTTGATGCTTGCGAACCGTGCCTTTTGGGCAAGATGACTAAAACTCCGTTCTCCGGAACAATGGAACAAGCTCTTGACTTATTGGAAATAATACATACCGATGTATGAGATTCAATGAGTGTTAATGCTTCGTGGCAAGTATCATTATTTTCGACCTTCACAGATGATTTGAGCAGATATGCGTATATCTTCTTGATGAAACATAAGTCTGAAATAGTTGAAAAGTTCAAAAGAATTTCAGAGTGAAGTAGAAAATCATCGTAACAAGAAAATAAAGTTTACGTGATCTGATCGTGGAGATGAATATTTGAGATTCTGAGTTTGGTCTTCAATTAAAACAAAGTGGAATAGTTTCACAGCTCACGCCACCTGGAACACCACAAGGTTATGGTGTGTCCGAACGTCATAACCGTACTTTATTTTGATATGGTGCGATCAATGATGTCTCTTACCGATTTACCACTATCGTTTTGGGGTTATGCATTAGAGACAGCTGCATTCACGTTTAAAAGGGCACCATCTAAATCCGTTGAGATGACACCGTATGAACTATGGTTTAACAGTAAACCTAAGCTGTCGTTTCTTAAAATTTGGAGTTGTGATGCTCATGTGAAAAAGGTTTCACCTGATAAAGCTCGAACCCAAATCGGAGAAATGCGTCTTCATAGAATACCCAAAGGTAACTATTGGGTACACCTTCTATCACAGATCCGAAGGCAAGTTTTTCGTTGCTAAGATGGATCCTTTCTAGAGAAGAAGTTTCTCTCGAAAGAAGTGAGTGGGAGGAAAGTAGAACTTGATGAGGTAATTGTACCTTCTCCCTTATTGGAAAGTAGTTCATCACAGAAATCAGTTCCAAAGTGATTCCTACACCAATAAAGTGAGGAAGTTAATGATGATGATCATGAAACTTCAAATCAAGTTGCTACCAAACCTCGTAGGTCTTCCAGAGCAAAATCCGCACCAGTGTGGTATGGTAATCATGTTCTGGAAGTCATGGTACTAGACCATGATGAACCTACGAACTATGAGGAAGCAATGATGAGCCCAGATTCCGCGAAATGGCTTGAGGCCATGAAATCTGAGATAGGATCCATGTATGAGAAACAAAGTATGGACTTTGATTGACTTGCTCTATGATCAGCAAGCCATGTTAAATAAATGGATCTTCAAGAGGAAGACGGACACTGATAGTAGTGTTACTATCTACAAAGCTCGACTTGTCGCAAAAAGGTTTTCGACAAATTCAAGGTGTTTACAATGAGATTTTCTCAACTGTAGCGATGCTTAAGTCTGTCCGAATCATGTTAGCAATTGCCACATTTTATGAAATCTGGCAAATGGATGTCAAAACTACATTCTTTAATGGATTTATTAAAGAAGAGTTGTATATGATGCAACCAGAAGGTTTTGTCAATCCTAAAGGAGCTAACAAAATGTGCAAGCTCCAGCGATCCATCAATGGACTGGTGCAAGCATCTCGGAGTTGGAATATACGCTTTGATGTGTTGATCAAAGCATATGATTTTCTGAGACTTTTGGAAAGGCCTGTATTTACAAGAAAGTGAGTGGGAGCACTACAGCCTTTCTGATAAAGTATATGTGAATGACATATTGTTGATCGGAAATAATGTAGAAATATTCTGCAAAGCATAAAGGAGTGTTTGAAAGGAGTTTTTTCAAAGAAAGACCTCGGCAAAGCTGCTTACATATTGAGCATCAAAATCTATAGAAATAGATCAAGACGCTTGATAAGTTTTTCAATAAGTACATACCTTGTCAAGATTTTGAAGTAGTTCAAAATGGAACAGTCAAAGAAAAGTTCTTGCCTGTGTTGCAAAACGTATGAAATTGAGTAAGACTCAAATCCCGACCACGGCAGAAAATAGAAAAGAGAATGAAAGTCATTCCCTATGCCTCGATCATAGGTTCTATGAAGTATGCTATGCTATGTACCGGACCTATTGTATACCTTGCTCTGAATTTGGCAAGGAGGCAATAGTGATCTAGGAGTAGATCACTGGACATTGGTCAAGAACATCCTTAGTGAGGACTAAGGAAATATTTCTCGATTATGGAGGTGATAAAAGAGCCCGTCGTAAAGAGTTACATCGGTGCAAACTTTTACACTGATCCAGATGACTCTAAGTCTCAATCTGGATACATATTGAAAGTGGGAGCAATTAGCTAGAGTAGCTCCGTGCAGAGCATTGTAGACATAGAATATTTGCAAAATACATACGGCTCTGAATATGACAGACCCGTTGACTAAGCTTCTCTCACGAGCAAAACATGATCATCCCTTAGTACTCTTTGGGTGTTAATCACATAATGATGTGAACTAGATTACTGAATCTAGTAAACCCTTTGGGTGTTGGTCACATGGCGATGTGAACTATGGGTGTTAATCACATGATGATGTGAACTATCGATGTTAATCACATGATGATGTGATCTAGATTATTGACTCTAGTGCAAGTGGGAGACTGAAGGAAATATGCCCTAGAGGCAATAATAAAGTTATTATTTATTTCCTTATTTTATGATAAATGTTTATTATTCATGCTAGAATTGTATTAACCGGAAACATAATACATGTGTGAATACATAGACAAACAGAGTGTCACTAGTATGCCTCTACTTGACTAGCTCGTTAATCGAAGATGGTTATGTTTCCTAACCATAGACATGAGTTGTCATTTGATTAACGGGATCACATCATTGGTTGAATGATCTGATTGACATGACCCATTCCATTAGCATAGCACCTGATCGTATAGTTTGTTGCTAGTGCTTTTCTTCATGACTTATACATGTTCCTATGACTATGAGATTATGCAACTCCCGTATGCCTGAGGAACACTTTGGGTGCTACCAAACGTCACAACGTAACTGGGTGATTATAAAGGTACATTACAGGTGTCTCCGAAGGTACATGTTGGGTTGGCATATTTCGAGATTAGGATTTGTCACTCCGATTGTCGGAGAGGTATCTCTGGTCCCTCTCGGTAATGCACATCACATAAGCCTTGCAAGCATTGCAACTAATGAGTTAGTTGTGAGATGATGTATTACGGAACGAGTAAAGAGACTTGCCGGTAACGAGATTGAACTAGGTATTGGATACCGACGATCGAATCTCGGGCAAGTAACATACCGATGACAAAGGGAACAACGATGTTGTTATGCTTGGTCCGACCGATAAAGATCTTCGTAGAATATGTAGGAGCCAATATGGGCATCCAGGTCCCGCTATTGGTTATTGACCGGAGAGGTGTCTCGGTCATGTCTACATAGTTCTCGAACCCGTAGGGTCCGCACGCTTAAACGTTTCGATGACAGTTACTATGAGTTGTTATGATGTTTCTGTACCGAAGGTTGTTCGGAGTCCCGGATGAGATCACGGACGTGACGAGGAGTCTCGAAATGGTCGAGACATAAAAATTCATATATTGGAAGTCTATGTTTGGACATCGGAAGTGTTCCGGTGAAATTGGGAATTTTACCAAGCACCGGAGGTTACTGAACCCCCGGAATACTAATGGGCCAACATGGGCCTTAGTGGAAAGGAGAGAAGGGGCCCAAGTGCTGGCCGCACCTTCCCCTTCCCTAGTCCTATTAGGACTAGGAGAAGGCGCCTCTCTCTCCCTTCCCACTTGGGGAAACCTAGTTGGACTAGGATTGGGGGGGGGGAATCCTACTCCTAGTAGGAGTAGGACACCCCTGGCGCACCTCCCTTGGCCGGCCAGCCCCTCCTCCTTCCCTCCTTTATATACGGGGGCAGAGGGCACCCCATGACACACAAGTTGATCCTTGAGATCTTTCCTTAGCCGTGTGCGGTGCCCCCTTCCACCATATTACACCTCGAGAATACCGTAGCGGAGCTTAGGCGAAGCTCTGCGCCGGTGGAACATCATCATCGTCACCACGCCGTCAGATCGACGAAACTCTCCCTCAACACTCGGCTGGATCGGAGTTCGAGGGACGCCATCGAGCTGAACGCGTGTGCAGAACTTCGGAGGTGCTGTACGCTCGGTACTTGGATCGGTTGGATCGTGAAGAAGTACGACTACTTCCTCTACGTTGCGTCAACGCTTCCGCTGTGGGTCTACGAGGGTACGTAGACGACACTCTCATCTCGTTGCTATGCATCACCATGATCTTGCGTGATCGTAGGAAAATTTTTGAAATTACTACGTTCCCCAACAACCAAAACTAATTTATTCAGTGAAAATGGGACTGGTGCCACAGCAAGCAGACTAGAGCTGATTAACAGTGCTTTTTACCACAAGAAGAAGTAATTTTCGCTGCTATCAAGTTAGTTTTTCATCACGTGGCCACTCTGTATAGTTTTTTAGTGTGGAAGAGATGCACTATTCTATTCCTACCTAGACTTAATAGTCTTTTTCAAGACTGTCAAAACACTTTTGTTGTGTACATTTCTTTGATGGGAATCGATTACCTCCTCCTGGACCCGTTTTGGCAAATATACAAGATATCTGATGTATTTGCCCGTAGTGGCAAATATATAATCAACTACCTAGAGTTAATAGTCATTTTGCCTGGTAGCTACTGTTTTTTGGAAGGAATTTGTTCCAGTGATTGAATGGAAGAATCATACGATTGCATTTTTGGTACAACTCGTCTCTTTTTAGTTACTGTGGTGCTTTGTAGATTTTTAGTTTTTTTAAGAATCCATTGTCAACAATTGTTGTTTACTTCCTCCAGATATAGTTTTTCGCTACCTACAGATACACACTAGGGAAAGCAGAGTGCTCTGTGTTTGACAAAGCAGAGTGCTTTGTGATACGAAAGTATCAAACTGCTCCATGTGTTCAAGAAAGCAGAGTGCTCTGTGACAGTCAGTTATAGCGTTGTTTGTCTTGGCTAGACTTTGCTTATAATAATCATCAACTTGTTGTCTTTTCCTCTCAAGGTTCTTGAACAGAAACAAGAAAGGAACGCCCTGTGACTCTATATGTTTCCACGAGTAGGTAGAATTTGCACGCAACCACCGTTGTAATGCGTGGAGGTCGGAACATAGGGAGTTGAGCAAGCTAGCGGTAGTTTGACTCCAAGTCTCCTCCGGCTGTCATGAGACGTCCATGTTGTTCTTTCTGTAGTGTACTAGAAAGGTTACATCTTACAAGTTTAGAAGTGCATAGAGGAATGTATGGCATCGTGCAGCCCAACATAATGTAACAGTAGAAGTCCAGAATTCAAAAATAAAAACAGTAGAAGTCACGAGACGTTAGTTGATGATGACAATTTTTTTTGGAAAAGGAACTTGGTTAGATGGTATATACATACCATGTGACTGTGCGGGAACTGATCATATATGCATACCCAATGCATTTGCAACGCTCACCTCCATTGTCCACCCTTCTACCAAGTTCGTATCCCTCATACCTTCATAAACTCACCATTCTTCCTAGACTTCTGCATTTCACTTCAGTTGCATCACATATTAGATCTAACTGAGTCGCCCACTTCCTACATGCCCGCTGGTTCCCTCATCTGATCCTATTCTTGTATCATGATACTAGTGATAGGGGGAAAAGACAACACACAAGAAAAGACAACACACATATTCTTGCTGCCCGACCACCACCACCACCACCTTGCCTCCAGCCCTCGTCCAGCCTTGACTCCAGATTTTGGCTCAACTTGCAGTTTTCTGAACTCTACTTCAGAATGTTATTGTTATACATGCGATGCTTTTTCTTTCTGAATGGCATGTGCAATTTCTGCGAGGGAAGATCCTTGGTTAATATCTGAAACTTGGTTAATCTATTAGATAAAACTTGGTTCTATCTGAAACAAAGAAACTATACACTAGATAAAATGGTTAGTATCTGAAGGGTTAAGCTTATTTTTGGTTAATCTACTGCTTCAAGTTTGCTTCATCAAATGATGCCTTTTTTGGCCATTTTAATATTTATTGAAATGGTTAGTATCTGGTACTTTAATCTTCCACAGTTCACCAAGAATCACTAGGAGTACTGTGCAATACATCAAAAAATAAAATAAATAAATAACTTTCGCATCCAGTCGCATCCAGTCGGAGTTTGCGGAAATCATCCATCAAGATGTCCTTCGTACCTCGGGGCAGTTCTACCTCAGAAATCAACCGTCCAACAGTGACATCGACACAATGCTACAAATGCAGGATGATAATGCCCGTTCTTTCATGACTCCCACGATAGACGGCGACTTCATCCATGCTCCAGTCCCTTGAGTCGAGTTGTCTAGTTCTGAAACATTGATTGGCTCATGTTGTAATTAAACTTTAATGAACTTGTAGTATGTCTCTTTGGTTTCGAGAGTCGTTCAACTTAGATGTAATCGATGCTATTAATGTCTTGCTTTTCTCTTCCGATCGTTACATTTGCATACTTATATATTGCTTATGTATTGTCTGTGAATTGGTACTAACGTTTACGTTTGGCTAGTGCATAGCGATGCCGTCGTATGTCGTGTACAAGGGTAAGGTTCCGGAGTCTACGACATTTAATCGGGAGGAGTGTCTCGAGACAGGTTCACCGATTCAGCGGTAACAGATTACAAAGGGTACACCACTAGGGCCGAGGCGAATCTAGATACGCCCGCTATCTAGTGGGAGAGGGAGGGAGCGTTGGAGGAACCGGATGAAGACGAAGTTTCATCGTGATGATGCTCATCGTGTTGACCGCAGCTCTCTTCTATGTGATGGTAGTTTAGATGATCGATATCGACTTGTAATGTGAAGACAAACTCGCTACTCGCGGTCTCGAGACTTGTAATATAATGTTCTATCTTTGTTCGTTCTTTTCAATTCGGAGACTAATATGATGAATTGTATTCAGAGACTAATATGATGAATTGTATTCAGAGACTAATCTTCTATTGTATTCGATGAATCTGTTGTTGTTGTGTGCTGTCTATATTTTGTCCAATTATACATTTTGTAACCTGTGCAAAAACAGAAAATTAAAAAACCTAATATTCATACTAATGGCGCATCACATCACAAAGGCGCCATTAGTATGCCAAAGGATACTAATGGTGCATCATTAAACAGTGCGCCATTAGTATGCCGAAGTTACTAATGGCGCATCTTGTTGCTGCGGCGCCATTAGTATGCCAAAGCACTGGTATACATGGCCCCACAGGAGGTATACTAATGGCGCATCCGGTGGTGCGCCATTAGTACACCAGATACTAATGGCGCACCGGTGGTGCGCCATTAGTAAAATATACTAATGGTGTGGCACTAATGGCGCACCACTAATGGCCAAATTAGGTGCGCCATTAGTAGGCCTTTTCCTAGTAGTGGAAGTCTTCATCCAAGGAGCCATCTCTACACCTCCAACTGAAGACCAAGCCTGAGAGACAAAATAGTACTGTGCATTTTCTATGAACTTTTTGGTAACTTGTTGCCAAAGGGGGAGAAAAATGTATAGATCATAGGCTTCCAGAGAGAGAGTTTGATTTTGTTCTCTCTTGTCTTCGTGGTTGAACTTTATTTGCTTTTGATTGCTTGAGATACTACGTTATTGCCTGTGAGACATTGATGATCATGTGTTTGATCATAAGCTACACTTATGTTTGTTAGATGATATTATCCCATTTATCTTTATATGATCATTCACTTTGCTTGGTGATGAGTGCATGTATTCAATCTTTATTATTTTGAGCGCTCCACCAAGATGTATGTGACATGGAAGAGTAACCCATGAGCCTAATTCCTTGTGCATTTGCAGTCCAAAGCAAATCTTAAACTATGCACAAATTTAGGGGGAGCTCTTGCTTATCACATACTTCTCAAAGAGACGATGTTTTTCAATCTTATTATCATTTGTCGAAGCTTTGATCTATATGTTGTCATCAATTACCAAAAAGGGGGAGATTGAAAGTGCAACTATCCCTAGGTGGTTTTGGTAATTCCTAACAACATATAACTCATTGAGCTAATACTATTCCAAGACAAATATTTCAGGGAAGCTCAATGAATGGCATGGCATGGATGAGGAAAGTGGATCCCTCAAAATACTAAGGATAAAAGGATTGGCTCAATCTCAAAAGCTCAAGACTCTTCATTTTATATTTTAGTGATCCAAGATCACATTGAGTCTACAGGAAAAGCCAATACTATCAAGGAGGGATGAGGTGTTGCTTGATGAATATCTTGTTCAAGTTTCTTAGTGATATGCTCCAAAAACCCTCAACTACTTTCTCATATCCACATATGACCTAAACCTAAAGTCAAACTCGGCCCCACCAATTCTTTCTATCCGGCGCCACCGAGTTTTGATGTCATAGCCACTGCCACAAACCCTTGGAAAATCAGTCTCACCGATAGGGATCTTGGTCTCACCGAGATGGGATTGTAATCTCTCTATTTCCCTTCGTAAGGTTTTGGTCTAACCGAAGTGAGCGATCGGTCCCACCGAGATTGCAATGTAAACTCTCTGTTTCCTTTTTGTAACATTTCGGTCTCACCGAAATGAGCGAATCAGTCCCACCGAGTTTACCTGACCAACTCTCTGGTTAGCTTATTACCAAAATCGGTCTCACCGAGTTTGTGTAATCGGTCTCACCGAGATTACGTTATGCCCTAACCCTAACCATATCAGTCCTACCGAGTTGCATGTCGGTCCCACCGAAAACCCTAACGGTCACTAGGTTTACTCAATCGGTCTGACCAAGTTTGTTGATTCGGTCCCACCGAGATTGGTAAATTGTGTGTAACGGTTAGATTTTGTGTGGAGGCTATATATACCCCTCCACCTCCTCTTCCTTTGTGGAGAGAGCCATCAGAACAAACCTACACTTCCAACTTACCATTTCTGAGAGAGAACCACCTACTCATGGCATTGCTCTACAAGTGTTGGCGTCCTCCTCTTCATTTAATTCTGCTGCAGGTCATAATGCCAAGGTACCTCTCGACACTACTACTGTCCGGAGGAGTACTCGATCCAACAAATATGATGGCTTCAAGATCTCCAATGCTTCTGAGGTGAAACCCAGCCGCTCGAGGGTGAGGGCCAGGATCGTCCCCACCGTCTCTGCTGTCTCCACGGATGCTGCTCCAACTGCGTCGTGCCCTCCACCAACAACCATCCTGGAGCTCCAGCAGGTGGGCGATCGTTGCGGCATTGCGCCTGAAGACATCTCTGAAGACAAGCTGCTGGCTACCCAGCAGAATGCCTCTGATGAGGCGGCCTGATTTTCTTTCTGTTAATGAATAAATCGTGGAACATCTTGTCGTGGAACATCAGAGGGATTAACTCTGATAGCAAACTTTTGGCTCTTAGGAATGCTATCGACTCTAGTAGTTGTTCTGTTATATGCATTCAGGAAACCAAGCGGGAATATTTTGATTTGGCGTTTATTAAATCTTTCTGCCCCAAGCGGTTCGATAAATTTGTTTTCGCGCCATCGATTGGGGCCTCGGGTGGAATTATCACTATCTGGAACAGTTTTGTTTTTGTGGGCACACCTTGGCACGTGGAATCTTTTGCGGTGGGCGTTTCTTTTGTGGATAATTAGTCAAATGAATCTTGGAATTTGGTCAATGTTTACGGCCCATGTACGGGTCAGAGACGGACTGATTTCACCTCCTGGCTATTTGACCTCACCATACCCGATGATGAAAATTGGTTAATTTTGGGTGATTTCAACTACATAAGATCCACTGAAAACAGAAATAAGCCTGGGGGAGATGCATCTGATATGCTGCTGTTCAATGAGCTTATACGTGCACAATCTTTAATGGAAATCCCACTTAAGGTTAGAGCCTTCACGTGGAGTAATATGCAGGACGACCCGCTACTAGAACAGCTTGATTGGTTCTTCTCATCATCAAATTGGACCACATCTTTCCCGAATACGATGGTTCTACCTCTGGGAAAACCTGTCTCTGACCATATTTCGTGCGTGATTTCAATCGAATCCAAAATCCATAAATCAAACCTTTTTAGGTTTGAGAACTTCTGGATCAATCATCCTGGTTTCTCTGATGTTGTGGCCAATTCTTGGAGTAAACCATGCCACGCCTCCAATTCTGCTGCTGTCGTTTGTAAGAAGCTCAAAACGCTTCGTTATGATCTCAAACGTTTGAGTAGAGGTATTTCCAAACTGAAGATCCTGATTCAAAATAGCAACAATGCTCTTGCCAATCTTGATGCTTTAGAAGACAAGAGGATTCTGTTTGTCCAGGAAGAAAACTTCAGATGTATCCTGAAAAGACACCTCAACTGTCTCCTAAAGTATCAGAATGAATATTGGAGGAAAAGATGCACCGTTAGATATTTCAGATTCGCTGACGAGAACACTAAGCTATTTCAATCTCTTGCTACTGAACGCTTTAGGAATAACTCAATTGCCAGCTTTCAAGATAGAGATGTTGAGGTCACTGATCATGCTGGCAAGGAAGGGGTGTTGTTCAACACGTTCAAGGAACGTTTGGGGGCCTCTAAACCCACTAACATGCGTTTTGATCTAAACCGCATCATCAAAAAGGTGGATGGCCTGGATGTGCTCTCAGCCCCTTTTTCTAATAGTGAGATCGATGCGGTGATCAAAGAGATGCCTACAGACAGGGCTCCTGGTCCCGATGGTTTTAATGGTTGCTCCTCAAAACTTGCTATCAGTGAGGGTTATATCTACAAAATGTGTCATGATTTTCATGAAGGCAACCTTGACATATCCAGCATCAGTGAGGGTTATATCACTCTCATTCCAAAGATCTCCTCTCCGCTTACGGCTAATGATTTCAGGCCCATAACACTACTAAACTGTTGTCTGAAAATTATCACGAAAATCCTAGCCAACTGCCTGCAAAAAGTCATCCTGAAAATCATCCATAGGAATCAGTATGGGTTCCTCAAGGGCCGTACCATCTAGGACTGTTTGGCGTGGTCGTTTGAGTACATCCACCAATGTCAAACATCTGCGAGATAGATTGTGTTGTTGAAGCTTGACTTTGCCAAAGCATTTGATACAATTGAACATGAACCGATGTTGCAGATCATGCAACACATGGGCTTTGATGATAGGTGGCTCGGCTGGATGAGGTCCATTTTTGCTTCCGGGGTTTCTTCGGTTCTTTTGAATGGGGTGCCTGGAAGAAAATTTCTGTGCAAATGTGGAGTGAGACAGGGCGACCCGCTGTCACCACTCATCTTTGTTTTGGCGGCTGACCTGCTTCAAGCGGCTATTAATGATGCTTACACCCAAGGTTTAATTGAGCTACATTTTCCATCCAACCGGAGAGGGGACTACCCAGTGATTCAATACGCCGACGACACGATCCTGGTCATGCCTGCTTGCCCGGACCAAGATGCCCGTATGAAGTCCATTCTGGTTGATTATGCTGAGTCAGTTGGCCTGAAAATAAATTTCCACAAATCAACATTGATCCCAATCAATCTTGATCTGCAACAGGCTTCTGTTTTGGCTTCTATTTTTGGATGCAACATGGGGTCACTCCCTTTTACCTACCTGGGGCTTCCCATGGGAACCACCAAACCAACGCTGCTTGAGCTAATGCCTTTGGTGTGTGGGGTTGAGAGGCAGCTGTCCACGGCCCTGTCCCTGCTCTCAGCTGGCGCCAAACTCACATTGGTCAACTGCACCATCACCTCCATGCTGATATATGCTATGTGCACAATAAAATTACATCCAAAGGTGATTGAGCACATCGACAAGCTGCGCAGGTACTATCTGTGGGCCAAAAACACTGAGGCAGGTGTCAAAAATAATTCTTTGGCCGCATGGGAGCTGGTTTGCAGGCCAAAGCACAAATGTGGTCTGGGGGTGATTGACATCAAAACCCAAAATGTGGCATTGCTCCTAAAACACCTTTATAAATTCTACAACCGCCTAGATGTACCATGGGTGACATTGATCTGGGACACATATTATGTGAACATGGTACCACAAGCTGTTGACCCAATCGGGTCTTTCTGGTGGCGCGATATCATGCAACTCAGCCACATTTTTCGAGGGTTCTCAAAAGCTACTATAGGTGATGGGGCCTCTGTGCTATTTTGGAAGGACGTATGGTTTGCACACGATCAGGAATCACCACTCTCCGAGCTCTACCCTAGAGCTTTCTCTTTTGCCACAAATGAGGATGAGTCCGTCTGCAATGCTTTGCAAGCGACAAACCCTGCCACACTTTTTCATCTCCCACTCTGCGCGCAAGCGAGAGAGGAAGTAAGGGAGATTCAGAGAGGCTCCTTGCATGTTATTCCTGTTAGGGGTGAGGCAGATTCTTGGGTTAGTACCATCAATGCAAAATTCTCAGCTAAAAGCTACTACAACCACTGCTTCAGGGAGGTGAACACCGATGAGGCCTTCACATGGCTTTGTAGATCCAAGAACCCCATCAAATTCAAAATGTTTGGCTGGTTGCTGCTGGTTGACCGCCTAAACATGAGAAATATGTTGAAGCGGAGGCACTATGCTGTGGCAAACAACAACTATGCATGTATGCTCTGCCAGAATCCTCCTGAGGAAACAGTTGAGCATCTGTTTTTCACCTGCCCCTTTAGCCAACGTTGTTGGGACAAGGTTGGTCTGACATGGCCGCATAATGGCAACAGGATTTCCATCTTGCATGAAGGTAAAAATCGCTGGAGGCAACCTTTGTTCATGGATATTTTTTTGATGGCCGCCTGGAGCATATGGAAGGAGAGGAACAATGAGTTCTTCAGGGGGGTGCCACACTCTTTCGCTGCATGGCTTGATAGATTCAAACATCTGTTGAGCCTCCTCGCTCATAATTGTAAAGAAGAGCTTCGTCCCGTCTTAAGCACTTTCATACATAACTTGTAGGAGACGCAAGTTGTTTCTTTCTCTTTGTACATATAGGGTGCAGGGGGACCCTGCAAAACCCCCATGTAAACATGTAACACCCATCTGTGAGTAATACAAAGTCAGTGGGAGCCTCTACCACTGTCATTCATCGTCAAAAAAAAACCACCTACTCATGTGTTGAGGCCAAGATATTCCATTCCTACCATATGAATCTTGATCTCTAGCCTTCCCCAAGTTGCTTTCCACTCAAATATTTTTTCCACCACATCCAAATCCTGTGAGAGGGAGTTGAGTGTTGGGGAGACTATCATTTGAAGCACAAGAGCAAGGAGTTCATCATCAACACACCATTTGTTACTTCTTGGAGAGTGGTGTCTCCTAGATTGGCTAGGTGTCACTTGGGAGCCTCCGACAAGATTGTGGTGTTGAACCAAGGAGTTTGTAAGGGCAAGGAGATCGCCTACTTCGTGAAGATCTACCGCTAGTGAGGCAAGTCCTTCGTGGACGACGACCATGGTGGGATAGACAAGGTTGCTTCTTCGTGGACCCTTCTTGGGTGGAGCCCTCTGTGGACTCACAAGAACCGTTACCCTTCGTGGGTTGAAGTCTCCATCAACGTAGATGTACGATAGCACCACCTATCGGAACCACGACAAAAACATCCGTGTCTCCAATTGCGTTTGAATTCTCCATACCCTACCCTTTACATTCTTCGAAGTTGCATGCTTTACTTTCCGCTACTCATATACTCTTTGCATGCTTGCTTGAATTGTGTGAAGATTGCTTGACTTGTGCTAAGCTAGCTAAAATCTGCCAAAGACTAAAATTGGGAAAATGTTAAGTTTTTAATTGGTCAAGTAGTCTAATCACCCCCCCCCCTCTAGACATACTTCAAGGTCCTACAATTATATATAATTAAGTGTGTCAAAAACCATTACAGAACATCATGAATAGATAATTAAGTGACCAAATTAATAGAAGTTCATCATAACATTAAAACCAAAGTACATACATAGTTCTCATCTAACAACATATAGCTCTCCAGAGCATCTAATTAATTAAACCATACATTGAAACTATGTAAAACATTTCAATGTGAAAACAAATGTGATCATAATCGCAACCAAGGTACTCGAGCGCAGTACAACTGCGGAGCAGGTGCTCTATAGCCTTCTTCAAGATGCCAACGTCGAAGAGGTCGAGCTGCTTGAGTCGAGGGAGAAGAAGGGCGGGCGCAGCATTAATCTGGGGAAGATAGTAGGAGCTGAAGCTGGCGCGGCGCAGAGTTGGCGTGAGGCAGAGCGCGGACGGCGGTAGAGAGCGACATCGTCCAGCTTCAAAGCTGAGCTCCTCGAGCTGATCTAGTGCGGGGATAAGAAACACTCATCGAACTTGGGTTGGACC
The DNA here is from genome assembly GCA_021605145.1 of Aegilops bicornis. Classification (NCBI taxonomy): domain Eukaryota; kingdom Viridiplantae; phylum Streptophyta; class Magnoliopsida; order Poales; family Poaceae; genus Aegilops; species Aegilops bicornis. Next base: position 855,320,706 of record CM038670.1, on the reverse strand, counting down.
TTGCAGTTGGTACTAAACATGCGGATGTCAAGGCATCTGGCTGGCCCAGGGTGTGATGAAAGGATCTTGGAGACTACGGCCATGCATTTGCAATCCCCATTGCAGAGGTAGCTCTCGATGGTGAGGTTGAGGGGGACGCGGCGCTAGAGGGGGCGCCACCGTCAGGAGAGCGGGGCGGTCTGCACGACAGATTTGGTGGGGAGGAGGCCAATGATGACGAGCAACATGTCATCGGGGAGGCTGCTGATGAAGTCCAGGCTCGCCGGATGCGGTTTTGGCTCGAGCTGCCTCTGCTTGTTAGCTGCCTCACCGTCCATCTCAACCGGCGCCGACGTCGGTGTACACGTGTGCTGGTGTGTGTTGTGTGCTAGGTGTGCTCGAGTGCGTCCTTCTATGCATGCCGCCGCGCAGTGGTGAATTGTGCGCTGAAAAGGCCCTTCACACGGAAGAAGTGTGTCCTCACGCGCCTCAATTTACTAGCGTGCGGGGTGCTACCCAGTGGTTTCAACGTTGTTTACTTCACCGCGTGTCAGATGGGCCTCTAGTTTACTTATTTTCACCCACTGCCACATGGGCCAGCACACCAAGATACAGAACACGAGCTGACAAGGGAGCATGTGGGCTGGTTGACCGGTTAACTAAACAATATACGGAGCTATACGCTGACATAGTGAGCGTATAATCCGTCGGTATAGAGAGTTCGAGTGAGAGGGGAGGCCCGTGAGAGATAGCAAAGAGAGATAAAGAGCTACTCCCTCCGTTCAATAATGTAGTTCCAACATTTTTTTAAAGTCAAACTTTTGAAACTTTGACCAAGTTTATAAAGAAATTACTTATATCTACAATACCAAAGATAAATGATAGTATGAAGTAAGTACATGTTGTGATGAATCAAATGATCGTTCCAGATGTAAATGTTTTTCTCCAAATATACCTGGTCAAACTTTTCCGAGGTTTTTCTTTTCAAAACATCCATATGCTTATGGATGTGAGAGAGTCCCCAACTAGAGAGAGAGAGAGAGAGATGTGTGTGTGTGTGAAATAGAAAGAGTGAGTGAAAAAAGTGTGTGTGCGTGTGTGAAAGAGACATGGATAACACATGATAAAAGTAGAGAAAAAGCGTGTGTGTCTTATGCAAACATATCACACATGCATCTTCGACAACAGAAGCAAGGTAACGAGATAGTGTGTGGTTGTTTGCAACCGTGAGAGAAAGACCCCTAGCACATGGCCAAGAGGGGTCTGACAAACAAGGGAGAGAGGTCGAGAGAGATATAGGGAGAAAACGCAGACATGGGGAGGAGAGAGTGTGTGTTTGTCATAGAGAGATCCCATGGAGATCGTGATGGGATTACATGGGTGGGAGATCGAGTGACAAGGTGTGTGTGCGATAATAGATACCCCGAGAGATATCGAGATAGACATATGGATGGAAGGAGACAATACGTGTGTTCCTGATGGCTAGTGATAGATAATCATACTTAGGGGGGAGTGCTTGCGCCAATGATGGAGTGAGGGATTATGGTACTTAGGGAGGTGTGTGTCACATAGAGAGAGAACAAGGGCGGAAAGTGTTGGATGGGTCTATAAGTATAGCATGAGCAAGACAAGTATATGTGTGAACCAGGGAGATATAAAGTTTCAGAGAGATAGAGGAGCCCCGATAAGGCTGAGTGGTGTGCCACATAGCTGAGAGGGGGAAAGAGATATTCCATCCGCTTGATAATGCAGTGCATGTAAATTTTTAAGTCAAACTTTGGAAACTTTGATCAAGTTTACGCAAACGTTATTTATATCTACAATACCAAAGATACATCATATGAAACTATATCTCATGGTGAATCTAATGGTATATGTTTGCCGTTCTAGATGTAATTCTTTTTCTCCATGTACATGGTCAAACTTTGTGATGTTTGCCTTTTCAATAAATCTATATGCTATGGGCCGAAGAGAGTGCCTAAGTCGAGAGAGAGAGAGAGATCATGTGTGTGTGAAGGAGGATGATTAAGTGTGCAAGAATAGTATGTGTGTGAAAGAGAAAGTGACAACAAACGATAAATGAGAGAGAGAGTGTGTGTTTTTTTGTTTCTTATGCAAACATATCACGCATGCATCTCCGAGGTAGAAAAGCGAGGCGAGGAGATACACGAAGATAGCTAGTGCGTGATTGTTTACAACGGAGAGAGACACCCCTATAGCACATGTCCAATAGAGGTCTGGCCAACAAGGAACAAAGGTCGAGATGGACACATGGATAACATGGATGCATGGCGAGGGAGAGAGGGTGTGTTTGTGATAGAGAGATCCCCTCGAGATCGTGAGGGGACTATATGGGTGGGAGATCGAGGGAGGTGCGTGCGCGATAGAAAGATGCCCCGAGAGAAATCGAGGTAGACCATGCACATGTTTGTGATGGAGACTAAGATTAGCTAGTCATATACATATAGGGGGGACTGCGTGTGCGTACAATTGAGTGAGAGACCATCATATTTTGCTAGCTAGGCATGAGATTGTGTGTGTGTGTGCGTGTGAGATGGAGAGAGAACAAAGGAGAGATATAAAGTTTTAGATGGGCCTATCGAGTTCGAGTGAGATATGCATGTGTATGTGGGACCCAGGTAGATGGAGAGTTTGAGAGAGAGAGGGAAGAGCTCTGAGACGACAGAGTGGTGCATGAGAGAGTTACGGGCAATGAGCCAAGGAATTTGTCTGCGTACGATGAGTGCACCCAAGATATCTAGATGGTACTAGAGAATCATACATAGTGTGCGAGAGAGACCTATAGATGGAGTATATATGCATGCGAACTAGAAAGACCCCCCCCCCACACACACACACAAAGATAGAGAGAGATGGAGAGAAAGAGAGAGGGACCAACAAGGTTTGTGTGTTGGATGTGTGCGACAGAATTGAAGATTGTCGGCTAGAGAGAGAGAGAGACCAGGAGTCCGAGAGAGGGGGAGGTCGCGTTTTATGCATTAAAGACTGATATAAACCATGTTTCGATATAAACTTGCATTCAAATATTTAAATTGGAGAAGATCTCGTCTGCAATCCACACATGAACGGATATATGCGTATATCAAACAAGTTCATTAATTTGACTTACAATATGTTCATGGAGTACTATAATACTGTACAACATGCTACTCGATTAAGGTGTTCAATTTTGCATTTAGTTCACTATTTTGACCTGGTGAACGAGCTATTTCATTATATCGAGATATTTCATTTTGGGTTTGATTCCCGTTTTTGAGTGGGTCAACTATTTGTCATATAGTAAATCGCTAGCAACGAGCATGTAAAAACACATTACTCCCGAGCATCATCTCTCCATCTAAAAACGAAGTGGCAAGCTAATATTTCAAAATTTGATTCGAATCGACTTGGTAAGGTAGACGTGGATGCTCGTTCTCCCAAAATTTGAACGAACCGTTAATCATCCTCTGGTCGGTAGAATTCGCCCGAGCAAATAAATGGGAGACGCGAAATTACCGGCCTATGTGGGACACGCACCAATTGGCCCGTTGTACATCGAGGGTAGGTTCGTAACTTCATCCAAGCACGCCTTCTCCTCCGCCGAAATGACATGTGCCGAATAATTCATAAACCATGGTCGGAAAAACACGCTCTCCTCGCCCAAAATAGCTCGCGCCCACTATTTCAAAACACGCGCTCCTCGCCCGAAATCGCTCGCCCCCACTATATTTCAAAACACGCCTTCCTTGCCCGAAATCGCTCCCACCCACTATTTGGGGAGAAGCAAAGTTACTATACTATCCCCGACCCTCAGTACACAGACCCAAGCCAAGAAGCCTAAAGGCAGGGGTAGAACTGTAACTTCCCCTCACATTTCAAACAAATGCGTCCGTAAGACATGGTTCCACTCCCCTCCCAATCCCACCCCATTCATACCTCATGGGCGCCCAATCACCTTCTCTCCCCGGAAGCTCCCTTCTCCCGAGCTGCGAAACCTCAGCCCCTCCTCCATGGCACCCCCCACCGCACCAATTTCACAGCCGCCCTCCTCCCTAATGCCAGAGATGCTATCCATTTGCCATCATGCACTGGGTCGTGTGCCTCTTACTCCGTGCTGCTAGAGCTGCCTTGACGATGGCCGCGTGAACAGTACTCGAGCCGATCCACTCCCGCCGTTGTTCATGGTGCAGGAGCGGCTCCAACTTCGAATCCGTCCAGAGTCCTGGCGCGGCTTCCCCATAACCGTCAACCGTCGTGACGTCGCTGCTTCCCTATTGCCAGTCGCCACCGCAACCGCGTCGGCCTCACCGACTCGGCAGTTGAATCTGCCTACTGCACCATGCCGCCAGATAGGTCGCACCCTCATCTCAAATCACTTTATTTAGGCGCCAGTTGTCTGAATTTTTATTCTGGGCCAGTCGATTCCCAATGAGAAGCAGCACCCCTCGAGGCGGCGGAGCTCCTAAGCTGTCGGTTGGCTGGTGTCTAATGTAAGGGTGCGGGGCCACAAGTTTGCCGCGGAAGCAGTGCTTAGATGGCTATCTTAGAGTTGTGTGGGTTGAAGGTACTGCCGCCACTGGATCTGGATGACGGCGAGTCTTTGTGGATTGGCCCGGGGGCTGCGCAACCATGGCAGTGCGGTGGGGCGGGGAGCGGGGTTTTGGTCTGGGCCACGGACGGCAGAGGCAGGCTGCTCTGCCGTTGGTCGCTGGCTCTTCGGGGAAGATTCTGAACAGTGTCAGCCGGGAGGCATAAGACGGCCATCAAGCCATCTGGCATAGATCGGACCAAAATAAAATAAAATCATGTGACTCCAATTTAGTCTTCAGTCAACAGACGTGTGACAACTCTCGTACCTTGCTGTTGATCTCTTAGTGTATTTCTTCAGATCAAAGAGATGTGTCGTTCTTAACATTATGTGTTATCTGCATCTTCAGCCACACCATCTTCCGACTCACCGTAGCTACTCCAATAAGGAAGCATACACCAGCAGGGAGCTATAGTCCCCACTCAATAGTTCCCTGCATCAAATGTGCGTGACTGACATGGATAGCCACAACAACTGCAAGGCCATCGACAAGTCAGCACATGATGCTCACTCCTATGGATGGCGGCCAGATAGGTTGTACCCTCATCTTACCTGTGTGCAACATTTATGGCTTTGTTATTCATCTAAGCATGGAAAATAGATTATCACATTTCACTGTATATTCATGCTGATCTCTTATGGGTTTTGTTCAGGAGTTAACGTAGTTCCATAGTTCAGCTAAGATACTTGTTCTTTAGGTAACATTGTTCCATAGTTATCATCCATCAGCCAATGCTATCCCACAGGCTGGTGATTATAGTATTATACCACTTCTAGTATTACCTATGTTGTTCTTTAATACTTTTGTGTGGTATCTAGTTAATCTCGAGTACAAACGATACATATTCTGTAGCTTTCATCTGTGTTATCCCTTTAGTTTTTTAGACCTGTTTCTACTAGTTAACCCCAGTCCTACTATTTATGTCGCTCTCTGTGCACTCATTACATAAATCTAAATACTAGTTGTCTTCCATGCATGTCAGATATAATTGCACACACTAATATATCCACAAGAACCTCACGGAGCAATGTAAAGGCCAATAAACTTGATGTCAATGATACCTAATATGATGGAACATGTAAAGGCAGTTCTTCAGAAGACTTTCAGAAAGATGATGAATCCTCTTCACCCCAAAAGGTCCTTGCTCTAACTTGGCCCGTGATATGGTTACAACATGCATATAATGTCCTCGAGTGTACCTACTCGGTTGCAATGCCATGTGCTTAGCATACTGATCATGCATGTAAATATGCCATGCCTACCTGTTTTTCAGTACCTATTCCATTCATGATAACATGTTTTCAAATTCAAGTACTTTCATTCTACTCTATCGCAATGCCATCTGCTTAATTTGGACATCATGATTCTGAATATCTTATGCATTGTTATCCATCAGTATGTACTTCATCTGTCTACCATACCATGTTTTTTTACATTGAAGGTTTTTCTAGTGCTCTGTTGCAATGCCATCTTAGTTTCCCAATCATACACTTGTATGTTGCCTTAGTTTTTTCTGTACGTATTCCGCTAGCATACAGTTTTACATTCAACTAGTGTTTTTTACTGTGTTGTCCTGTTATATCCCTAGCTCTTACACCATACTCCCTCCGTCCAGATTACATGTTGCCAAAACGAATAAAAAAGGATGTATCTAGAACTGAAATACGCCTAGATCCATCCATTTTTTCCGGATGGAGGGAATACATGTCAATATGTCATGCCTTTCTATTCGTCAGTACCTATTCCATCTCTCTTTTGAAGCATGTTTTATAATTGAAGCATCATTCTTCTATACAAGGCATGCACGGGGAAGACGGCTATGTTAGAATCTGAAGGGTTACAAACAAGGTCTTTGCAAAATATCCAAACGCTAGGAGATAAAAAACCAACTCCAGTATTAAAAGATACTTCACCAGCACAGAGAAACCCAACTCTTACTGATAATAAGAAGATTCCAGTGGCCAAAGAACTAGTCCGCTCTAGTCCGGTAAAAATATGTCAACTCCATTCTAAGAAGCGTGTGCGTATCCTTGCATAATGAAATTTTATAGCATGGTGATCATATTTTCTACATGTTTCTTACCCATCTCTCTTTTAGAAAATAAGCTTAACAGATAGAAGAATTTCTACACTGGTATCGTCTGTGAGGAAAGATTCTTGCAGGAATTCTCTTTGCTCCAATGCAGATGTAAGTACCTATTGTATATCACTATATTTTTACATCAGCATGTATTTTGTTAATCAGCGTAAATCCAACCTTTATCTGATCTAAATTTAGTTGTAGCAAAATGTATGACTAAAGGCCACAATGTTGATTTTTGTAAGGAAAATTGCCTGGTAGTTTTGCATCATGAGCTGCATGAGTGTACTATCTCATATCAGTGGGTTTAAATACTTTGGTTCTGCAGTGGGTTTTCAGTGTTTTTTTTACTGTGTTGTCCTGTTATATCCCTAGCTCTTACATCATAATCCCTCCGTCTGGATTACATGTCGCAGAAATGGATAAAACTGAATGTATCTAGAACTGAAATATGCCTAGACCCATCCATTTGTTTCCGGATGGAGGGAATACATGTCGATATGTCATGCCTTTCTATTCTTCGGTACCTATTCCATCTCTGCTATAGCATGTTTTATAATTGAAGCACCATTCTTCCATATAAGGCATGCAAGGGGAAGACGGCTATGTTAGAATCTGAAGGGTTACAAACCAAGTCTTTGCAAAAGATCCAAACGCCAGGAGATAATAAACCAACTCCATTTTTCATAGATACTGCTCCAGCACAGAGAAACCCAACTCCCACTGATAATAAGCAGATTCTAGTGCCCAAAGAACTAGTCCGCTCCAGTCCAGCACAAGAATGTCAACTCCATTCTAAGAAGCGTGTGCGTATCCTTGCATAATGAAATTTTATAGCATGGTGATCATATTTTCTACATGTTTCTTACCCATCTCTCTTTTAGAAAATAAGGTTAAATGATAGAAGACTTCCTCCATTGGGATTGTATTCGAGGAAAATATCTTGCGGGAATTCTCTATGCTCCAATGCTGATGTAAGTACCTGTTGCATATCACTATATTTTTACATCAGCATGGATTTTGTTAAGCGACGTGAAGCCAACCTTTATCTGATCTAAAATTAGTTGTAGAAAAAATTTAAAGGCGCCAATGTTGATTTTTTTAAAGAAAACTACCTGGTAGTTTTGCATACTGAGATGCATGAGTGTACTATCTCATATCATGCACATTACTGAATTGTAGTGCTACTCTGGTTGCCCATTCATTGTGTCAATGTTGCTTTCGTATTACCTTACCTGGCTGATGATAGTTGTGCCATATTGTGTTAATTCGGTGTTGGCTAGTTGCCCAAATGTTTGTTGTGTCAATGTTGCTTTTCTGTTATCTGACTTGACCAATGACAGCAATGCTAGTGTATTAATTTGGTGCAGGCTGCTGAAGATAAGAATAAAAACTCTGAAAACAGCAAGGCAACCCCATTGTTTCTTTCCAATAAATCTAGGCCAGGTAATATGGCAATAACTCATGACTAATCTGTTTGGTTCCCCTCCTAATTTATGTTATGATGTAGAAGTCGAGACACTCTCCACTATCAATAATACAAGCCTGCCAAAATCGCCATCTGAATCTGTTCAGTATCCTCTGTCTCGAATGCAACGGAAAAATGTATGTTTGTGAACCAATTAATGGCTGAAGCAATGATGGAAATGGTGGAGGAATCAGAGGTGCAGATTCGTGAGCAACAACAACTGGTCAATGTTTTCAGAGACAGTGTAGCAAAGCAGCAAGAACTTGCCCACATGCTTATGGGCGTCATCCGTGCTGAGGTTGCAGATTGTGACGTTGTAGATCGTTAGGTTCTATTAATTTATTTGCACTGGCATCAATCTTTGATTGCCCAATGGATGTAATTTCCTGTAATATATGCCCGATGTGCAACGTTTTTCCCTATATGACGTACATTTGCTTGATCGGTTTTGGTCTTGTGCGTAATTGCTCATCGTAATGGGCTTAAATTATCTAATTTGGCCTAAAGACAAGTATGAACTTTAGTGGGCCCATTAAGTTAATGGGACGTTACCAGGCCGAAAGTTAATGGTCGGCCCTCTTACCTCCCGGGTCGTTAACAGGCCGACACGGAAGCGGGCAACAGGTGGGCCCATTTGATTTAACGGGCCGTTAGCAGGTCGTTACTAATTTGGGGCTACATATGGCCCAACTATACTGTGGTCCTTTAGCAGGCCGAAAGAGATAGCGGGCTTGTATTGGACCATGAAGAGCATGGGCCGCTAAGAGGCTGAAAGTCAGGTCGTACTGTAAATGGCCCAACTATCTTGTGGGCCTTTAGCAGGCCGAAAGAGAAACTGGGCTGGTATTGGACCATGAAGGGCATGGGCCGTTAAAAGGCCAAAAACTCAGGTCTGACTACAAATGGCCCAACTCATTTATGGGTCGTTAACAGGCTGAAAGGCACACAGGGCAGGGAATTGGCCCAACACTTAAATTGGTCGCTAAAAGGCCAAAACTCAGGTCCGACTACAAATGGCCCAACTGATTTATGGGCCGTCAACAAGCTGAAAGACACACCGGGCCAGAAATTGGCCCAACACTTAAATGGGTCGCTAAAAGGCCAAAACTCAGGTCCGACTACAAATGGCCCAACTGATTTATGGGCCGTCAACAGGCCGAAAGACATACCGGGCTGGAAATTAGCCCAACATTTAAATGGGTCGCTAAATGGCCGAAAGATATACATCCTGAAAATTGGCCCATCCCTTGAATAGGCCGTTAACAGGCCGAAATCTCATCGGGCCGATATTGAGCCCAAATATATAGCAGGTTGTTAATGGGCTCGAACTGACGATGGGCTTCAATGGTGTCAAATCTTTAACGGGCCATTAACAGGCCGAATTGGCACATCTCGTATGGGTCGTGGGCTTAAATGGACGTGACACAAGTAGGCCCTATATGGGCCAGCCTGCTAATTTTTACTGGGCCGGCCTTTTTCACCGGAATGGGCCACTGTTGGGCCGTGCCACGTGTCGACCTATCATAGGCACCTCTTGTTCAATGAGTGGATGACATATGTCCTAACGGTGATGTAACACGTGTTTCCTCCGGTCAATGATTATTTTACACGTGGAAAATCCCCATTGGTCCGGGTTGTTAACGGGTTATCGGATCCAAAACCGGACCCGATAGCTTAACGGTGTTCCGTTACGGTGGATGCCATGTGTTGGTCACCCTTGACGAAAGCACTTCTGTGACGCGTGATTTATCGTCATGGAAGTGGACACTTCCATGATGATAATTTTGGTAATGTCATGGAACACTTGTACGACAGCACAGGTATGACAATCTTGATTCTGTCGTAAAATCATCATGGATGTACATGCATGACAAAAAACGTGACCTACTGTGACAAACATGTATCATCACGGAAGTGTATTTTGTTTGTAGTGACCACTTTGCAGACAGAAGCAGTCACTATTTGTGCTACATTATAGAAGTAATGATCGAGAAGCTTTACAGAGTATTAGTAGATGCTGGTGACATCACTAGTCTGCAGAGAGCATAGGCAACTCTACAAACACGTGGAGTGCACTGGGAAAAAAGTACCCAAACAAGTACAAGAAGCCATGGCAGGACTCCAAGCCTGTCAATATAATTCTAAGCAACAATGATGGGGCATCTGGGTATGGTAATCTGTTTACCGTACTTTCAGTTTGTTAGTCCACCGATTGGCGGGTTGACACTGGGGCCAATATTCATGTGTGTGCTGATGTGTCTTTGTTTTTTGCAGCATATAAATACGAAATCCACAGGAATGCTCAGCTTGATTTTAGTGGAACTGCACAAAATGTTGAGATGGTTTATGTCCTCCATAATACTTCATCATGCACAATACGTTGAATGGTTTTCTAATCATTGGTCGTCACCTTGAGCCACCGGACTATCAGCTAACAAACTGATGAAAAACCTTGCCCATTCCATGATCATAGGCATTACATATTTTGAATGGGAAAAGCTTGTCAAAGTTTAATAGTTGATGTTAGCAAGAAGACACTAGTTTAATATATTGGAATTGGAAAACCTTGTCAAATTTTGCTCATTGATGTTAACCATAAGACATGCATTTTATATTTTTGAGTGGGACGCCCTTTGCTGTGAGCAACGTCGATCGTTTTTTCCTATTCCTGTGTTCAGTTTAGAAGTAAATAGTTACTCTGCTGAGATGCATAGTCACATGAATGTTGACTTATGTAAGGTATTTTAAAATTTTGTTCTGAATATTTTCTATTCTATGTAATGACAGGCCTTGTGTTTTGATTGCAAAGTTGAGCTTGGAATGTTGTGGCATGCGGCATACGAGTTGTTCACCGTGCCTCCTAAGAATAATGCTTCCTATTGTTTTGCATGTTGATCTAATGCCAGTGATTTGCTTGTTAATAAGATCATCCTCTTCTGTTGTTTCTGTGCTTAAGAAGTTCATCGTCTTATGTTTCATTCATAGCCTATACGACCAGTCGGGTAGGTTAGACGTGAAACCATATGATCTTCCGACCAACTCATCATCTTAGGCCATGATTGGATCGTTGTTTTGCAACCAAAACCGCTTGTAAATTAAACTGACGCTTGTAAATAAAAGCAGATGATCTCGGGCGAAGCTCTTGGTTGGTCGATTTCGACTAGTAAAATACACACTGGTCTCTCAAATTACACGCGTAACCCGCCGGTTTTACTTACAGACCTCGGGCCCTCAGTTTCATTACGCCTGTATTTTACACGTTGTTTCCGCTGATGAGTAAATTACACTTGTATCTTAATACATGTGTGAAATAAACCAGAGCTCCCAAGCGCGGCCTTACCGTTTCATGTCGTCTCGGTCTCTCGAAGGTGCTCATAGGTGTCCAATGATCCTGGCTTCCTGAATGAGCAACGGGTGCTGTATCATACCATCCGTAGGGCCCGCGAGGCCCTCTTCGTCGTCATTCGAGTTATTGCACTCGCCATGGTGCCGAGCATTGTCAACATGGTCAACGAACATGAGGATTCAGGAAATGACTTTATTTTGACTGGATGACAGTAGGGACCCACTAGGGCCATAGCCGTACATACGCAAGTGTCTCCTTATTATGTACAACTATATTTTTTTTGCTTCCTCCTGGTTTCCTGACATCACGGTCCCACACCATTGTCAACCTATGTAGTCAATATAAATGTGAGAGTTGCACAAGGAACGGCCGACAGCTGGGACCAAGCAGCTCGGGCAGTATTTGTGTTTTTGAGGTGTGAGCACTACAGAGTTTTTCTTGAGCAATGTTTTTGTTGTTGTTCAGAGGAGAGCAGGGTATTAACTGGGCGGGCTTTGGCCCCTCTAGCCCAGGCTAGATATCCAGCCCAGATATTAATTTTTTCAAGATGAAAATGGCTAGCCCAGCTATACTTTTTTTAAGGAATACTTAGGCAAGGTCAACTTGTCATTCTCCGCCCCGCTGGGCTGCAAATCTTTCCTAGCAGGATGCATTAGGCTTAACAGGAAAATGGGCTTTAAGAAATAATAAATGGGATGTAATTATAAAAACAGGGCAGTAACTATAAAAAATGCACCAAACACGTAATTAGTTTATAAAATATTATTTTTGGATTTTGAAAATTTTAATTTTAATTGTTGCGCGTGTAATGTTTCGTTGGATTTTTACGTAATACAAATTTATATTTATTCTGACTAGAAATTACGGGATAAAAATATTTGAGATCCCATCAAAATGTGGGAAATTTTATTGAATTCTGTTTTGAACGGTTGGTTGAAATTATTAATTGTTGTCCTAGCTAGAAAATGGGATGTACTTTTAACAAACTATAAATGGGATGTAGTAAATTCCATTAGAATTGAAAAATGGGTTGTACATTCTTACAAATCGCAAATGGGCTATAAGTTCTCTGCCACACACTTGTGGGCCTACTAAGTTGACGCGTCCCCTAAAAAAAGAAGTTGACACATATGCAAGGCTTTGTCAACTTATAGTCAACACACGGTTCTAGCAGCAGTGGCCGTTGGATGTCTATCCAACCGATGTCGTGCTTCTTCTTAAATCTCGGATATTCTAGCTTCAGCCGCCCAAAAAATGATTCCTCCCCCTAACATCTGGGGCGCACCGTTTCAGAGGCTGGCATGTGGGCCTACTAAGTTGACTCGTACCAAGGGCTTTGTCAACTTAGTCAATATAAATAATTCTAGCTGCAGTGGTCGTACGATGTCCATCCAACAGCCGTCGTGCTTCTTCAACCTCTGGTCTTCTTGCTCCAGCCGCCCAAAGCAGCACCGGTCGTGTCGACTGCTCCTGCCTCCCGTGGCTAGCTGTGCTGCCGCGGAGGCCTCACCGCCCCCTACTACTCCCAACGCTAGCTAGGTCATCCCTCCACTCACCCACACCCCCTATTATTCACCAGCGATGGCAACCTCGCACTGAACCCGAACCAGTGAACCCGCGTACTTCTCTCCGCGTGGGCATCCACTACCGCGTCTTCCCCGGCTCCGTGTTTTCCCCTTCCTAGGCCTCGCCGTCGTCCACCGCCTTGGTGCTCTCGGTGCAGCGTGGTCAACATGGTCAAGGGACGACATTCATCGGATGTGGACTGTACATGGAGAGGCTGACAATTGGGTCCACTTCCGCACACAAGGAAATGGCTCCTTATCGTGGACTGTACGTGGAGAGGCTGACAGCTGGGTCCACGGCCGCACACAAGGAAATGCCTCCTTATTACGCGCAAAATAATGATTCCTCCAGCTGACATCAGCGACCCACCGGAAGGGCCTCTGTATTTCATGAAAAAAAGGTTACCCCTGCTGACAGGTCAGACCCACCAGCTATATCTTCCCATGCAAGGAAGTGCCTCCTTATTACACACACAAAAATGAATACCCCCTGCTAGCTAGTTGGGACCCAGCATGGTGGGAGGCTGACTTGTGGGCCTACTAAGTTGACGGGGATGGAGGGCTTTGTCAACTTAGTCAATATGAACGATTCTAGCTCCATTGACCGTACGATATCCATCCAATGGCCGTAGTGCTTGTTCAAAATCTGGTCTTCTTGCTCTAGCCGCCCAAAGCAGCGTCGGTCGTGCCGCCTGCTCCTGCCTCCCGTGGCCAGTTCTGCTGCCACGGAGGCCTCACTGCCCCTACTACTCCCACTGCTAGCCAGGCCATCCCTCCACTCACCCACACCCCCTGTTATTCTACGGCGACGGCAGCCTCACACCAAAGCCGAACCAGTGAACCCTCGTACTCCTCTCCGTGTGGGCATCCACTGCTGCGTCTTCCCCGGCTCCATGTTGTCCCCTTCCTAGGCCTCGCCGTCATCCACCGCCCTCGTGCTCTCGGTGCGGCGTGGTCAACGTGGTCAAGGAACGACTTCCATCGGACGTGGACTGTACGTGGAGAGGCTGACAGCTGGGTCAAAGGCCGCAAACAAGGAAATGCCTGCTTATTACGCGCAAAATAATGATTCCTCCAGCTGACATTTGGGACCCATCGGAAGGGCCTCTGTATTTTGCAAAAAAAAACATCCCCCCCCCCCCCCCCCCCGCTAACAGGTCGGACCTACCAGCTATATCTTCACACGCAAGGAAGTGCCTCCTTATTACGCACACAAAAAATGAATACTCCCCCTGCTAGCTGGGACCCAACATAGTGGGAGGCTAACTTGTGGGCCTACTAAGTTGACGGGGATGGAGGGCTTTGTCAACTTAGTCAATATGAATGATTTTAGCTCCATTGACCGTACAATGTCCATCCAACGGCCGTAGTGCTTCTTTAACCTCTGGTCTTCTTGCTCCAGCCGCCCAAAGCAGCGCCGGTCGTGCCGCCTGCTCCTGCCTCCCGTGGCCGGCTGTGCTGCCGCGGAGGCCTCACCGCCCCCTACTACTCCCACCGCTGGCCAGGCCATCCCTCCACTCACCCACACCCCCTGTTATTCTGCGGCAACCTCACACCAAAGCCGAACCAGTGAACCCTCGTACTCCTCTATGCGTGGGCATCCACTGTCGCGTCTTCCCCGGCTCCGTGTTGTCCCCTTCCTAGGCCTCGACGTCGTCCACCACCCTGGTGCTCTCGGTGTAGTGTGGTCAAGGAATGACTTCCATCAAAAGAGCATTGTACATGGAGAGGCTGACAGCTTGGTCCACAGCCGCAGCAAGGAAGTGCCTCCTTATTACGTGGAAAATAATGATTCCTCCACCTGATAGCAGGGACCCACCGGACGGGCCACCGTATTTCGTGAAAAAAATGTTTCCCCCCTGACTGCTGGGACCCACCAGCTACATCTTCGCACACAAGGAAGTGTGTCCATATTACAGGCAAAAAAAACGATTCGCCCCCTGACTGCTGGGACCCACCGGCTACATGTTCGTACGCAAGTAAGTGCCTGATAGTCGGGACTCACCTAGTCGAAGCGTACGTAGTGTTGTAATTCTGGTCGCGAACGTGTACGTACATACTGGTGGATGTAGAGGCGTGCACGTGTCGTGGTAGAGGCGCGCATGTAGCATGTACACGTACGTACAGCGAACGGGGTGCAAGAAAGAAAATACGGCCATGTACGTACATACGGGCGGGGTCTCGAACGCCTACTCGCGCATAGTACGGCCAGGGCCCGTGTACATGGCTGGGTCAGAACGGAGAAACTGCGTCGTCGTCGTGTTCATGGGGAGGTAGCCGGCTGGGTCGGAACTGAATGCGTCGTCCTGTTCATCGGGAGGGCTTGGATGGAACAGCCGATTGAAACGAGGCCTGGCATACCAAAGAACGGAGGAAATGGCCTTGTGTTTGACCAGCCATGGTCAAAACGGGATCCTGTTCATCGGGAGGGGTCTGGCATACCGCAAAACGGAGGAAACGGACTTCTGTTGGACCTCCTACAGACGAAACGGGGTCCTCTTGATCGGGAGGGGTGTGGCGTACAGCAAAATGGAGGAAACGGACTTGTGTTGGATCGCTACAGTCGAAACGGGGGTCATGTTCATCGGGAGGGGTGTGGCGTACCGCAAAATGGGACTTCTCGGGATACTGTTCATCTCCACCGTTGGCCTCCTCCAGCCTCCACGGGCTACTGTTCATCCACCGTCGACCTCTTCCAGCCTCCACCTGCGAATGTTCATCCTGCCTCCACTGCGCGCTCCTCCACCGTCTACTGTTCAACCAGCCCTCTCCACGGGTTCCTGTTCAACCACCCCTCCATGGACGACTATTCATCCAGCCCTCCACCGGCTACTGTTCAACCAGCCCTGCACTGGCTACTGTTCAACCTTCCCTCCACGGGGTCCTGTTCATCCATTCCTCCACGGGGTCCTATTCATGCACACCCAACTGGCTCAATCGATCAGGGTCCTGTTCATCCAGTGGCAACACCATGGGGTCCTGTTCATCCAACCCCCACCAGGAACTGTTCATCCAACCCCCCCCCCCCCCCAGCGATGCTCACTATTCATCCAAAGGCAGCATCGATCGGCTTCAGTTAGCAGTAGTAGTGAAGGAATCGCTCGATCGGGTTCATTAACAGCCGTCGATCGATCGCTTCGTGTTCAAGAACGTAGAGCCTGCAGCGGCAATCGCCAAAGTTCGATTAGATCCCAACGCCTCTGCTATTTTTCTCAAATATCTTTTGAGTTACTTGGGGGCTTCAGCTGACAAAGCAAAGTACTACCTGTTAAACCGTCTATCATGCCACAATACAGCTTGGGAGCTTCACACCAAAGGGGCCAAAGAGAGTCTGGATGCTATGCACAGCTCAAACATAGGCACCCAATGAGCACAACTCACAAAGTTACTTGGGGTCTCTTTGTGTAAAGTAACAGAGAGTTTGAAAGGACCCTTGTAGCTGGGTATCGACCCACAGCTTGGAAGCCTGGTGTATTCACCTAAAACCCCGGGTTAACCTGCCTTCATCAAGTAAGACACTCCTATCCAGGTAATCCTGGCATGACCACTTAACGTTTGTGCTTACTCTCATTGAGACCCTGAACTTGTCAAAGTTAAAACGACGATTGGATAGTTGGAGGTCCATCTTAAAAGGCTTTGTCAAATGGTTTAACTTAGCGGCCTGGCAGCCCATGAAAAGCCTCGTATTTGGGCCTGGCAGCCCTCGAAAAGCCTCGACTACACGGTTTTATTTTGCCTTTTGTCAAGATTTTTCTTTTTGATGAATTTTATGTTGAACTGGTATCTTTTGATCTGGTCTGGCTATTCAGTTATCATACTGACCCGGTGTTTGTTAACCCGGATTGGCTTTCAACTACAAGTTGTTAAGCCTTATTATTAAACCGTTGTTTATTAACCCGGCTTGGCTGTCAACTCACAGTTGTCAGACCTTATTATCAAACCAGCGTTTGTTAACCCGGCCTAGCTTTGACTATATGTTGCCAGTTTAATCATCAAGTGTTCATCGTAACCCGGCATGACTTCTTACACAACATCATTATATGGTGAGAGTTATAAAACTTCAAGATTTGGATCTTCACCCTTACTACAAACAAAGTTGGTAAACCAACTACGTGATGTTATATCACAGGTATGAGTTATTTCATATTTATTCTGCTTTGGTTATTAGCCAGGCTTGATCTTCGGCATTATGACCTGTCCTACGCCGCCAGGACAATTCTTTTTTATGCAGATATCAGAATCGCATGAAAATTCGCAAAGTGTAACCAAGAACAGCAAATATCATGATGGATCAACCAAAAGTTGTGTATCAATACCGAAGATTAAAGTACTTGCACTAGCCTATTACAAGGCGCTTTAAGGCCCAAAATGTTGATTGTTTTTTGCACGACAAAGTCTGTCAAAGTAACTCGAATGCCGGATTAAGACTCATTCCCAGGAGGCTGGAAGTCAATGTTGGTCCAGTTAATCCGGTTCAACCTCCTCCTCTCCACCCAGAGGCTGGAAGTCAATGTTGATGGATCTTCCAGCGCCGGTTCAACCTCCTCCTCTCCACCCAGAGGCTGGAAGTCAATGTTGGTCCAGTTAATCCGGGTTAGAGCCTGAAATATAGCTTGTCCACTTATCAGATTGGATGGGTCAACATCGGGGTGTAAGTGTGCTTACGGATTGGCGGGATAAGGTTTTGCGCTTCTGTCACAGCCGTATCAACCCGCTGGTTCCTTTCATCGTAAAAGGACCGATGAACAGTCAAATTAGCCTCTGTAGCCAGTTGACTTGATAGCGGACGCATCTCCTTTGTCAGGGCCTTGAGGGCCTCGTTGTCAAATGATGACCCGTCTGCTTGTTCATCCAGAAATTCCTTGGCGATATCTACTGGATCCAAGTCAGATATCCATGCTCTGGCCCGAGTCGGAGCCAGTAAAGCACCAGCCCTGGCAGCAGATCGCTTCACCTCTTCTATCTGAGCCGGTGTCATGGTTAATCTTGCTAGTGTGTCCTTGATCAGGGTTGGTGCCGGTTTGTTGTAGGAGACTGCACAGATAACCCGTTGGGCACCGGTGTATAATTGTTCAATCAAAGTCTACGCTGCCTTCAATTTCATCTTCATATCTGTGCTCAGCTGAGCAATGCGATTACCTGCAACGGTTTAAGAACTCAATGTTAAACCGGCAGAGTTCAAGATATTATCAAACCGGCTAAGACAAAGTACTTACCAAAGACTGCAGAAGTCATCGCATCCACTTGATGTTTTAGCCCTGTCAGCTCGTCCGCCACCGGCTTAAGAGCTGCTTCGACATCTTCCGCCCGCTTCAACAAAGCAGCCTTCTCAGTTTCCCAGTTGGCGCGTTCATTTTTGAACACTTGCTTCAATTGCTCCATGCTTGTCAAAACATCCTTTAGCCCCTCTTTGGCTTTAGAGGTCTCTTCTTGCTGGGACTTGATGTTTTCTTGGAGGTCGGCGATTTGAGATTCTTTGATAGCCTTCTCGGTCTGCAAATGTCAGAAGATGAAGCTATTAAAGTCCCAAGCACATGACAAGTTATGCACTCGGCACTTGGGGGCTAATGTGGATTGCTTTTTACAAAAAAAAAGTGAGTATGTTCAAGTCCCAAGGCTCAATCCAGGTATTAGACTTGGCACTTGGGGGCTAATGCACAATTGATCACTTATAAGTAAAGACAGTTAACAAGGACAGAAAGTCTCGGTTTGTCTTCAAGAGACAAACCGGCCCTTGGGGGCTACTCAGTTGAAGTATTCTTTATATCGAAGTCCCAGATTATCTTCAAGAGATAACCTGGCCCTTGGGGGCTACAATGGAAGAGATATACATAATAGAATAAATTTCAAAGTGTTCTTGAAGAGTACCTCATAACGCTCCTTCATCAGGTTCACCAAACCGGCTTCAAAGTCACGGTTGGTGTAAAGGCGGTTTAAAAATCCGGAATGAAGTTCCTCAGCGCTAAGGTTGATGAAATTGGATAAATCAGTCTTCCCTTTCCCCTTGCCCATTGCAGTGAATTCCTCTTTGGCAGTATGTTTGGCCAATATAACCGGATTACCAGGACTAGTGTGAGCCGTGCCAGTAATAACAACATCATCATGATCATCACCTTTGGGTGGACTTGGCGGATTGACGATACCCCTGGCTGGTCATGGCGGATTAGGAGCCGAGCTCGGTGGATCAGCAACTGGGCTTGGAGGAGTAGCATGAGGGCTCGACGGATCAATATGAGTGGCCGGGTCAGCTTCCGGCGGATTAGCTTCAGTGTTCTCGCCTTGTGGGGTGGAATCATCCATAACATCAGTATTTCTACCGGAACCCTCAGGAGCCTTCTCCGGTTCAAATTCACCAATAGGGATACTGGTTTTAGCTTTCTTGCTCATGCGGGCTTTGGCACTGTGATATCAAAACAAAATATTAGCACGGTAACCCGAACTATGAAGGAAAAATATGAAGGGCAGTTTTCTTACCCAGCGACGGTTTTAAAGGGAGGCAGGTGAGTGGTTGATGAACCGACAGACGAATTGGAAGACGCCTGGTAATTCGGATCAGACGGATTAAGTGGGTATCTGATGAAACCCTTCAAAGGATAAAGTTTTTCGGGAGAACAAGTAACCTCCGGATGACGTTTCCGGGTTGGTGTATCCGGTAAACCGGAAGAAGTGATTTGTTGGCCACTGTGCCGGGTTGTGCGACGCTCTTCAGCTTGCTGTGTCTTCAAAGAAAATTTTGGATCCAAATAAGCAAGAGGGTGAGAGTATTTTACTTTCCGAACTGTACGGAGAAATCTTTGAACCGGCACAAGATCTGAATCGGAGGAAAGAGAGATTACCTCAACATGATCCGCATGGCTGGCCGCCGCATCATCCTGGGAATATTCATTGTCAATAAGGTGTATGGAAAAGGAATCAAGCGAGTCAAGTTCTACCTCTGGATCCGATTCGTCAATATCTTCTGGAGGATCAGAAGACTCGGTGGTTTTCTTCTTGGCAGCTCTCTTGGTGACCTTGCTTTTCACACGAGGAGCCCTAGCCGGTTTATTCCACTTCCATAAGGAACTATTGGCCTGTGAAATAAAAACAAAGGAGTATTAGCACATTGTTAAAGCGGAGGCGAATTAGTGAGCATTAAATTAAACTTTACCGCTGGCGGTTTGTTGGCGGTACAAAAAGGTGGCAACCCGAGTTGGCTACATGCGGCGATCGGTTCGTCAAGCATCTTCTTCACAGATTCAGTAACTTCAGTGTCTATCATTTCTATTTCATGATATCGTTGAGGATCCTTCATGTTGCCACTATATTCATGCATTAATCTGGGGCGGCGACTTAAAGGCAGAATACCCCAAGAAACCCAGCAGTGGACGAGATCAATACCAGTCAAACCGTTGGCCAGGAGAGCCCGGAGCTTGGCGAGTTGAGGTGCATAAGTTTGCTGTTCTTTAGCAGTTAATCATAGAGGTAACGGGTGGCCATTGCTAAGCCTGTGAGGGCGGTAACCCGGCAAAGGATTTTCTCCAGCAGGGGCAGTATTCCGGCAATAAAACCAAGTTTGGTTCCAATCTTTGGGATGGCTGTGGTGTTTTGCATGAGGGAAATCAACTTCTTTTCTATTCTGGGTTGATACCCCACCAAGTTCCGTGTTGGGACCATCAGAGAACTCCGTGCGGCGGTTTAAATGGAAAAAATCCCGGAAAAGCTCCACAGATGGTTCTTCTTGAAGGTAAACTTCACAGAACACTTGAAAATTACATATATTGGACACGGAATTCGGTCCAATATCTTGTGGATGGAGTTGAAAGCTCGCAAGGACATCTCTGGAAAAAAATTTGATCCGGGTGGGCTGAATCCCCGGTCCAAGTGTTGCATAAATACGATTACCTCTCCATCTTGAGGCTCAGTAGGGCACTCAGGGCCAGGGACTCGCCAATGAAGGACCCTTTTTGAGGCTAAAGCGCAGTGGTAACATATCCATTGATTTGTGTTTCCGTGATCCGGGACAGAACCTAGTTACAAGCAGAAAATTATTTGGTCATCTTGGAAAGCAAAATGTAAAGGAAAAAATGAAGGCCGGTTTACGATTGACGGTTCATGTGCACTAATCAGTGTTAAACCGGGAATTTGATCAAAGCATACATGTGAGATAAACCGGAAATTACCATTCAAATCAAGATGGCGGTTTAAGTGAGAGCTAATGGTATATGGCGGATTGTCAACTACTAAAGTTAAACCGCCCTTAGGTGGAAGAGCCAGAGCTGAAAATCTGCTAAATGTTGACAGAAACAGGTTTCACAAAATGACAGTATAAATTTGGATCTACTGTGGTTCAGTAAGAAAAATATTCTGAGCCCTAAAATGGCGACGACAGAACTCCATAGATCCAGAAGGGAACTATCAAGGCAAGAGGAGGTACTACGGCGAGGAAAACTAAAATTTACAAACTTCGGCCGCCATAGGAGGATGATAAGTTCATCTAGATTCAACAGTAAGCGCCAAGGCAGCGGGCAAAGATGAACACTATGAACACGGATGAACGCAGAAACCCTAAGTACAGATCTAGGGTTGAGAAGAGAAGGCTTACCAGATGCGCAGGGTTAGCGGAGGAGAGCCGCAGGTTTCTGGTACGATCAGGTTGATGCAGCGGCCTTTGTCGACGTAGTGCTCGAAGGTTGAGGGCGGCGGCGGAGCTTCAGAGCTCGCGCGTCGCGAGGAGGAAGAAGAGGCACGGAAGGGGAAGAAATAAAGGGCCCCCGAGCCTATTTATATGTCAAAGGGATAAATGGCGGGCGCGAGAATCAAGGAGCCTGAAGCGGCAAAAGTGGGCGCGGCTGACGCCTCGATTTTCGGGATACCATTAATGAAGGGATTCTTTTTAATCATTTTTTACAGAGATGACGTCATGATGATCCGTTGTTGTGTCCAGAGGATGACGTCACGGCGGTTTAACAAAGTTTATAAGAGAAGACATCATGGCAGTTTACGAGAAATGAAGGAAGATGTTCACAGGATTTTTCTAAGTACTGAAGATTGACATGAACAGGTTCAAATCAATCTGGGTCGTAATGTTGGGGATATAACTACTGAGTGTAAACCACCCAGGAGGGGCCGGTTCACCCTCAACTATATTGAAGCCCACGAAGACCCAGAAGATGGCGCTTTACTGATGAAGCTTAGAGGCCCGGAGCCCAAAGGCGGATTAGGGCCCATAGCGGTAAACCGCCATGGTTATGTAACTTTTATTATAAGATAGGAAAGGAGAGACCGAGCCGGACACTTGTATGAGCCGGCCTCGGAACTCTGTAAACCGGCCGAGCATCAACCCGTGTATATAAGGGGACGACCCGGCGGCGGTTCAGGGACAAGAAACAACAACTCGAGAGCCAGGCATAGCTTGTTTAGCTCCCTGGTTATCGAGACCCCAATAATCCCATCACAACTAGACGTAGGCCTTTACCTTTATCGAAGGGGCCGAACTAGTATAAAAACCCTCGTGTCCTTTGTCCAGTTTAACCCCTTTAAGCTAACCCGTCGCGATGGCTCCACGACTAAGTCCTTCCGCAAGGACATCTGACGTGATATTTCCACGACAGGTTCAGTTAACAGCCATCGATCGATCACTCGGGTTCAGTAACGCGTAGCCTGCAGTGCAATCGCTCGGGTTCAGTTAGAGCCCAACGCCTCGCACCCACGTGCGTGCGTGTATGAGAGAAACGTGCAAACCTCCGTGCATCGCTCGACCCCGACAACCCACCGTAACTTGTAACACCCCCATATTTTCCTTGCCCTCACTTCTACCATGATTTTTTCTGTCATGGACGGCACAAAGAATGTCATGCAGCTGCGTCTCCGGCCCGCCCAGGATGAAAAGCCCATTTTCTGTCATGATTTTTTGTCATAGAAGTAGGAGCCCACCACATCCATGATGATACCGGGTTTTGTCACAATTATCATCATAGAAGTGTCATAAGTATGACAGAAAAGATTCATTCGGCCCAAAATGTCACGGATGTGTCTTTTTTGTAGTGCTTATCATGCCCTTGGACATTCATGCATACTGGGAGCGTATACGATCCCCGGATCCTGAGGCAGAGCCCTCACCTGATCCATATCAGCAGTCTATTTATCAGTGGGAT
The DNA here is from genome assembly GCA_021605145.1 of Aegilops bicornis. Taxonomy (NCBI): domain Eukaryota; kingdom Viridiplantae; phylum Streptophyta; class Magnoliopsida; order Poales; family Poaceae; genus Aegilops; species Aegilops bicornis. The sequence goes on along the minus strand of CM038670.1, from coordinate 855,297,546 downwards.
CCGCAAGAGCTCGCTAACCAGTGGAACCCCGAGGATCCTCCTCAGTACACCGGAGAGGACTACTTTGATCCATGGGCGTAAACCAACTTAGGCCAAAAGCCTAATCTTGGGGGAGTACGTATTTCTCACCAACATTACATTAATGTTCACACACTCATTCTAGTTGTCGGTGTTCATACTTTTTAATTGTATTATCCATGCTAGTTGATTTTCTTTTCCTGCTTTCTTCTTGTGTGTTTGAAAAACTTTGAGGAAAAACAGGAAAAAAAAATTAGTTGTAGCTTCTAGCTAGTTTACTTTTCATGCATGCTTAGTAGTAGCATTAAATAAGAAAACCCAAATAGATTTCTCATTCTTCTTTTGCTTTTTGGGAGCTTTCCCGTGTAAATAGTTTTTCTCGTTCTTGTTTTACTTTCTACTGAAAAACAAAAACTCCAAAAACATTTCAGTGTGTTTCTTTGAACTTATTTTCTTTTCTTTGGGGGTCGAGAGGAGAAGACCGCGATTAAAATGGTGAGTGGCTCTCATATACATTATTGTTGATCTAATAAAGAGCCCATATTACCTTGTCTTCTCCTTTGAATTAAGGAACAATTGTGTTGGTGCCCCTAGTTGGGTCACGCTCGACTGATTTGCCCCTAGTTTTTCGATAATTGCGGTTTTGCCCAGCTCACTTCACTCGCCTTGTGTTTTTGCCCTTCCGGGGCGGTTCCGACCAATGAGCAGTCGCCACGTGGCGAACCGTGATTGGTCGGAACCGCCCCGGAAGGGAAAAACACAAGGCGAGTGAAGTGAGCTGGACAAAACCGCAATTATTGAAAAACTAGGGGCAAATCAGTCAAGCGTGACCCAACTAGGGGCACGAATGCAAAAATCCCTTGAATTAAATGTTTGCAGATTCCAGCTTAGTCCAATGCACGTGCACTATTAGTATTATCCACACCGTTCAGTCGTGCAAGTGAAAAGCAATAATGATGATATATGATGAAATGATTGAGATGAGGAAAAAGCTGGTATGAACTCGACCTATCTTGTTTTTGTAAATATGATTAGTTCATCATTCCTGATTCAGCCTATTATGAAAGAAACATGTTTGCAATGACAATTAGAGATTGTAGTTACTTGTGTCATGCTTAATTATCTAGTAGTTTATAATGGTTTACCTTGCATGCCAACATGCTATTAAAATGGTTGTGATGTAGTATGATAGGATGGTATTCTCCTTTGAATGATTCGAGTGGCTTGACTTGGCACATGTTCACGCATGTATTTGAAACAAAATCAACATAGCCTCCACGATATTTATGTTCATGGTGATTTATATCCTACTCATGCTTGCACTCATTGTTGGTTAATCTTAATGGATGTTTATGACTGTGTCGCTCTCTAGTTGGCCGCTTCCCAGTCTCTTTCTAGCCTTCACCTGTACTATGCGGGAATACTGCTTGTGCATCCACTTCCATAAACCCCAAAGTTATTCCATATGAGTATACCATACCTACCTATATGCGGTATTTACCTGCCATTTCAAGTAAATTTGCATGTGCCAAACTCTAAACCTTCAAATGAAATTATGTTTTGTATGCTCAAATCGCTCATGTATCAACTAGGGTTGTCTATATCTTCCATGCTAGGTGGGTTATTCTCACGATGAGTGGACTCCGCTCATCATTCACGAGAAAATGTCCGGTAACCGGGATGCGCAGTCCCATGCTCAAATCAAATCAAAATAATTGCAAACAAAACTCACCCAGGATTGTTGTGGCAGAATAGATGTTAGTTTAGTGTGTTTGCATGTGATGATCAACAAGTACAAAAGATATTTGGAGTAAGCATATAAGTAAACCGTGTAACTTTATATATTCCAGACATTTGCAAAATAAATTCTGCACCTCTTGGGTCCAACTATAGATCGGTCTCAACACTAGGATTGGTACTTTCCTCAAGGAATATCCCACATGTTTTGGACTTATTATGTGTGCACCACGTTTCAAAGGGATCATTACTGTATAATCATCTGAAATATGTTGATTTTGTTACACAAGGTGTTATCATCAGAGAAAGCGAGGCTGATGTGGTTCAGCGGCTGAAAATACTTGGTGTCCATGATTGGAACTCTGAATATGCATGCATTATGGCCATGTAAAGTACGCTATAATAAAAAAAATTATTCTTGAATAGGTCGAAAGATACGGCGACAAGCAGCGTTGCAAGGTGATGGCGGACGTGACTTGGTGATGGCGGCGATGCTTGGTCCAAGATGACGGTGAGGTGGCATGAACACCTAACAGGCTAAGGTATATATCTCTTTAGTCCTATATAAAGATTTCGACTTTATATATCTATTTTAGCTCCACAAGGCATTGTTCATCAATATTCCTTGTGTTTGAGGGAATGTTGGAATGACATAACATGGCACAACAAAGTAAGAAACTTAGAAAGCAAGCTGAAAGCTTGGAATCACCTTTGATTTTTTGACACTAAAATATTATTTATATGCATTATTGTTAGCTTGAAATTTGAAAGAGCAATATTTTTAATTGATATGTAGTGCAATTGCCATCGGATGTGCATGACAATTTTAAATGTATATAAACCTGAATAATGTTGAATCACCGGAATATACATGTTCGTTGCAACGCACGGTCGATTACCTAGTAAATATCAACATAAAGACATGATGCAAAATGGACGTATCAACTCCCCCAAGCTTAGGCCTCGCTTGTCCTTAAGCGAAAGTCGAAATCAAAAATCATGACCACATGTTTAGAGATAGAGGAGCTGATAAAATAAAATACGGACATGCAGGCATCATGATCATCTTTTAGAACAACAATATATTGTCATAAAATTTCCTATGATAAAGTGACAATTCATTCACAAGGTAAAGTATGGACCATAAACTTTATTGAATAACTAGCAAACTTGTGGTTCCAGTCATGGAAGCAATTGCAATTTATCGTAATGTTGGAAAGAGTCAATATAAGAGCTTTTGTTTAGCGAGTTCACATACTCAACTATCATTTAATCTTTCATAATTACTAGCACTCATGCGATACTTATAAGATCAAAGTTTCAATCATAGACATAGAAATACATGGGCTTATAATTTTGCCTCCCAACCGTTTACCTCAAGGGTAATGTCAACAATAATAGCCTATGATCACCTATATCCGAGGGATATGTATGACTGGATCATTCTCCAACATATAGTGCTTTCCAAAAGGAATAAAAGGGAAAAACAAGAGTGAAGATCACCATGACTCCTGTATGAAGATAAGGGGCAAAAATTAAAAGATAGGCCCTTCACGAAGGGAAGTAGAGGTTGTCATGTGCTTTTTGGTTGGATGCACAAAATCTTGACGCAAAAGAACGTCGCTTTATATTGTTGCTTGTGAAGTTGTGATGGCGACCTTTATTATGTCGTCCGTCGCTTTTATTTCTTCCCCACCACAAGTTCGTATAAAGCTTATTTTCTTCACAACAAAAGGTCATACATATTTAGAGAACAATTTTTATTGCTTGCACCGATGACAACTTACTTGAAGGATCTTACTCAATCCATAGGTAGATATAGTGGACTCTCATGGCATGAAAGTGGGTTTATTGTTTTTGGATGCACAAGTAGTATCTCTATTTGGTGAAAAAGATTTGACTAGCAAGGGATAGAAAACAAGCTCAACATGTTGGAGGAATCATGACATCATAACTTCTATTTGGATATAATGAACCATAAACCATTATGGTGTCTTCCTTGTCCAATATCAACTTATTAGCATAAAGTATTTTAGTGGATGATCATAATTACAAAAGATGCCCAAGATAGTGTATTTATATGTGATACCTCTTTTTCTTATATTACTTCCTATTAATTGCAACAATGACCAGTACTATGTTTATCAACTCTCAACAATTTTCATGTATCAAACTTCTTATATGTGAAGTCATCACTCTCCATAAGATTATTATATAATCTCTTTATTTCCTTTATTCTTCTTCTTTTCCAAGATCAAAGCAAGAAAGCAAAGCCCTTAACTCAAAACTAATCTTTATCATATTACTTCTCACACCCAATTACATAGATAGATCACCAAGCAAAAACTAAAAGGACTAGATCATGCTAAAAAAATTATTCTACTAGATCATGATATAACCAAAAGGATCAAACTAAGATAAATGATAAAGAAAAAGATAAAGATGTGATGGTGATACAATAGCAGGGAACCTCCCCAATCTTGGAACAAGCCAAGGGGAGTGCACATACCCATGTACTCAAGTCTCCTTCTTCGAAGGTGGTGGTAGTGAGCTGGTGAGATTCTCTAGTTTACGTTTGAGGCTGAAATTTTGCTCCCTCAAATCATCGTTTTCTTGCTCCAGCTTTAATACCCTTTTGCATAATGCTCCTTTGCTTTCCTACAGGAAACGGGACGGGATGAACTAGACCTTAGATTTATTGGATCCGTTAGGGAGACTTGAATTCTTGAAGTCCACGTGCATATCCCGGGGTTGAGGTAGAGGGACATCATCTTCATCTGAGCTTGTATCTCCATATACCTTTGAGTAAGCATGTTCCTCCGTAGTCCATCCCTATGCTGATATAGCCACATAGTCCCTAGGATTCACAACAAGGTGCGAGACAAAGCTTTCTCCATTAGAATCTTGAGAAGTCATGTTTTCATATCTAACCAGAAAACAACACAAAACAAGAACAGAGGATATTGTCATAATACGGTGGTCAAAACCTTCAGGAGATTATATAATGAATTTTTACCATGAAAAACAAGTAATCGGGGAGAAAACGGAGTCCGGACGGCACATGACATGGCCACAAGCTCGGTAGGCGTGGCCAGGGGGTAGGGCGCGCCCCCACGGCTTGTCGCCTCCTCGTGTACTATTCAGACTACTTCTTATTTTTCTATTCTTCTATATATTCCAAAACAGATAAAAATAACTTTGGAGAACTTTTGGAGTCGGTTTACTTACCTATCTCATACCTATTCCTTTTCAGGGTTCTAGAGCGTTCTGGAAGGTTTCCTTTATGTACTCCTCCGGTGTTATGGTATGAATAATATTAGTCTCAATATTTATGGGCGTACCTAAGATATAATTTTTGATTCTTTGCCCATTTACCACCTTTGGGTTATTGCCTTCGTCGTTGTTGATCTTGATTCTTTGCCAATTTACCACCTTTGGGTTTCCTACATTAAATTCCCGCTTTTGTATTCTTTTGTCGTGCCATCTTTTAACTTTTTATTTAAATAACGTGGCATTCTCATAGGCATGGATTCTCCATTCATCAAGTGAACTAATGTCAAATAACCTCATCTCACCGGTAAGTTTGAAATCATAATTGAGCTCTTTGATTGCATAGTAAGCTTTGTGTTCTGATTTAAGAGGTAAGTGACATGCCTTTCTATAAACCATTTTATATGGAGACATACCCATAGGATTTTTATAAGCAGTTCTATAAGCCCATAATGCATCATCAAGTTTCTTAGACCAATTCTTCCTAGATCTATTGACAATCTTTTGCAAGATCGATTTTATTTCTCTATTAATTAATTCTACTTCACCACTAGACTGAGGGTGATAAGGTGAAGCAATTCTATGGTTAACATCATATTTAGCAAGCAATTTACAGAGCGCCATGAATAAAGTGTGAACCACCATCAGTCATTAAATATCTAGGGACTCCAAACTCGGAAAAATAACTTCTTTAAGCATTTTAATAGAGGTGTTATGATCAGCACTACTAGTTGTAATAGACTCTACCCAATTAGTAACGTAATCAACAGCATCAAAATATGTGTATATCCATTAGAGGATGGAAAAAGTCCCATATAATCAAAACCCCAAACATCGAATGGTTCAATAACAAGTGAATAATTCATAGGCATTTCCCGAAGTCTACTAATATTACCAATTCTTTGGCATTCATCACAAGACAAGACAAACTTACGAGCATATTTTAAGAGAGTAGTCCAATAAAAACCAGATTGTAATACCTTGTGTGCAATTCTATCTCCAGCATGATGTCCTCCGTAGGCCTCAGAGTGACACTTGCGTAGGATTTGTTCATGTTCATGCTCAGGCACACAACGTCTAATAATACCATCTAATCCTTCTTTATAAAGGTGTGGGTCATCACAAAAGTAGTGTCTTAAATCATAGAAAAACTTTTTTCTTTTGTTGGTACGTGAAACTAGGTGGTATAAATTTAGCTACAATATAATTAGCATAATCTGCATACCAAGGAGTACTACGAGAAGTGTTTATGACAGGTAGTTGTTCATCGGGAAAGCTATCATCAATTGGTAGTGGGTCATCAAGAATATTTTCTAACCTAGACAAGCTATCTGCTACTGGGTTCTTTGCTCCTTTCCTATCAGTAATATGTAAATCAAATTCTTGTAGCAAGATAACCCACCTAATAAGTCTATGTTTGGCATCTTTCTTTTCCATCAGGTATTTAATAGCAGCATGGTCGGTGTGAAAAGTTAGTTTAGAATCAATAATATAAGATCTAAATTTATCACAAGCAAACACAACTGCTAAGAATTCTTTTTCAGTAGTAGCATAATTTCTTTGAACACTGTCTAGAGTTTTACTAGCATAATGGATAACATTTAATTTCTTATCACCTCTTTGTCCTAGGACAGCACCAACAACATAATCACTAGCATCACACATAATTTCATAGGGTTAGTTCCAATCAGGTGGTTGGACAACAGGTGCAGAGATTAAGGCTTTCGTAAGTATTTCAAAGGCTTCTACACAATCATCATCAAAAACAGACGGAGCATCTTTTTGCAAGAGATTAGTAAGAGGCCTAGAAATTTTAGAGAAGTCTTTTATAAATCTCCTATAGAAACTAGCATGACCAAGGAAACTTCGTATAGCTTTGATATCTTTAGGACACGACATTTTCTCAATAGCATCAACTTTAGCATTGTCAACTTCAATACCTCTTTCAGAGATTTTATGCCCCGAGACAATACCTTCATTTACCATAAAGTGGCACTTCTCCCAATCCAAAACAATACTAGTTTCTTCACATCTCCACAAAACTCAATCAAGGTTTCTTAAGCAATCATCAAAAGAAGTTCCGTAAACAGAAAAGTCATCCATGAAAACCTCAACAATCTTTTCACAAAAATGAGAGAATATAGCAGTCATACATCTTTGAAGGGTAGCAAGTGCATTGCATATACCAAAAGGCATGCGTCTATAAGCAAAGGTAACAAAAGGCAGGGTCGGTCGTGTGTTTTGGGAGGCCCTAGGCCAAGTCGACGACATGGCCCCTAAGTCATAAGACCATATATATATGTATGTGTGTGCGTTATACATAAACACCACACATCTTTAGTTTGAAATTTGACTATATTAATTGGTGCACAATGTCATATCACGGCAGAAATACTAAAAGGATAGCCAAATAAAACTAACATGACAAGATTACCTCCAATAAGAAATAAATTTGACTGACTCCATCGACACCCGACAAATTCTTCTTAGGCAACATGGTCGGCTAATGTCCTAAACCTATGAAGTAAAGAGGATACAAAGAATTAGACTTTGTAGATCAGATGATCGATATCCTAGACATCATGTATACAGAGTGATCAAAAATTAGGGTAGTTGAATACAATACTATGAAAGATTGAATTAGAAAATTATACATCACAAATTTAATACTCCGTGAGATGTATGAATAGTTAAATACATACCAATGAAACTAATGTCTACTAAAACCAGGGGCTAGATGAATGCATCAGGTGTCCCATGCTCACATACGTATTGTCGGCATGGCCGCAATGCAACAGCAGGCTGCCGGACTGCCGCGCGCAGCCGCGCCATTGAGCTGCCGAGGCACCGAGAAATGGGCCGACGAGATGATGAAGACAAACGGGCGAAGAAACAAGCCAATTAGTCAAACTGAAACGGCTAATTATCGACTAGAGGGGGGTGAATAGGCGATTTTTATGAAAGTCTTCAAAACATGGGAGTTTCGAAGACAAACAGTAGGAATGACACTATTCGTATGGAGCGGAAGGTAGACTACACTAGACAAGCCATAGTCAAGTATTCAATGAAGTGAAAGCACGAAGACTATTAGCAGCTAGGTAGTAAAGATCGGGATGGAAGATATTATGAAGCCAATCAGGACAAATAGTCACACAGTGATGTCAAACAGATATTGCAAGCAGGCAATGACTTCACGAAGACAAACTGTAAGTAAAGAGAAGTGAGAGATAGAACCAGTAGCTTCAGGAGGACAGGGGTTTGTTCGACTAGTTCCAGTTGGTGTGAAAATTGTACGTCTGGTTAGGGAGGCTGGGAGTTAACTCAGAAGACTGCGTCTTCATCTTATCCCCTTGAGCTAAGGACTCTCAGTCCCCGACCAATCACTCTGGTAAGTCTTCAAGGTAGACTCCCAAACCTTCACAGACTTTGTTCACCGGCAATCCACAATGAGTCTTGGATGCTCAGAATGTGACGCCTAACCGGCTGGAGGATTCACAGTCCTCAAGTGAAACAAGTCTTCAGATCACGCGGACAGAAAGACTTCAGTGATGCCAAACACTCTTTGGGCTGTGGGTGGTTTGGGCTTTCTCCTCGCAAGGATTCTCTCTCAAAGGCTTCGGAGGTGGGTTGCTCTCAAACGACAAAAGCCGTGTACTAACTCTGAGTAGCCACCAATTTATGGTGTAGGGGGTGGGCTATTTATAGCCACTGGGCGACCCAACCTGATTTGTCCGAAATGACCCTGGGTCACTAAGGAACTGACACGTGTTCCAACGGTCAGATTTCAAACACACGCGACAGCTTGACTTGGGCTAAAAGTGAAGCTGACTCATCCGACTCTGGATAAGATTTGCTCTAATTGTCTTTGCTCGAAGACATAGGATTTGGTTGAGCATCACTTCAGTCAAACTGACTTTGTTCACTTGGACCCCACTTAACAGTGGGGTGGTTCCTATGACTCAACATAGAAGAAAGGAAACAACGAAACAGCTAAGTCTTCGCGCTCCATAGTCTTCATGCGATGTCTTCTCATGTCATAGTCTTCAAGGTGAATAGCTTCACAGACCACCATTGTCTTCAATGTCTTCACACATTTTTAGGGGTCATCTCCGGTAGGTAAACCAAATCAATGAGGGACTACTACCTATGTTATCCTGCAATTCTCACAAACACATTAGTCCCTCAACCAGGTTTGTCGTCAATACTCCAAAACCAACTAGGGGTGGCACTAGATGCACTTACAATCTCCCCCTTTTTGGTGATTGATGAAAAACTGGTTGAAGTTTTCAGCGGGGATAAAAGTATGTGAAATTGTAAAGAATTAAGATATTGTCTTCATAGATGGTAAACAGGCTCCCTCTGAAGATGTGCATATAGGTGTGTTGCGTTGGAATGCAAATGCACATGGCAGGTTGTACTTGTGGAGATCCTCTTCACCATATGAAGACAATACATCATGCATGAACATATATATAGAAATAATGACATGCATAATGAGAAATGGACATCTGTGGAATGGCTTCATGCGGGATTTATCATCGCATCACAGAATAGCAGAAAAAGTAGCAGACAACCATTGAGTTTAAGTGTTACAACCCACAGAACCAAATGTATCAAAAGCGAGAGTTGTAAACACTTGGCAAAAATATAGCACCCACCCATAAGGACCCGCTTGAAGACTATCAACATATGCTTCTCCCCCTTTTGTCAGTGAGGACCAAAAAGGGTTGAAGACATAGTCTCTACTCGTTCCCATGAGGAGTAGGTGAGGTAGCAGGGTCGTCATTAAGGTTTGGTGGTGCAGAAGAACTTGGTGCAGTGTCGATACGTGCCGAAGATGGAGGTGGTGAAGTAGCCTGACATTTACAGTTGTTGCGGAGGAGGAGTACTCTGAATCTTCAAGGGACGGGGTTCGACGTAGGACAGGATTCCTGGGTGGAGTGGTGTCGAACTTGAATCTTTCTGTGAAACCATCTTCTTGAAGATCAGCTTCAGCACTGAGCAACGTCAAACTCTTCCATGCCCTCCGACTAGTTTCATGAGTGACAAAGGCATTCTTGGTGGCAAGGTTGCGAATGCGATTGACATCCACCAAGAGGCTTTGCATCTGAAGCTTTAGCCAGAAATGATGCTTGTCGTGCTTTTGATGTAAGGCCATGAGAAGCTCTCGGTCATTAAGCTCACGAGATCACCTTCGGAGTCTTTGAGCAATAGTGCTTTGTGTGGCTTCAGTACGAGCACGACGAGTATCGCCAGCAAGCGGATCGAAATGAGCAGCAGCTTGAATGCCTTCAACATGCTGAGAGAAACTTTGATGATCAACATTGTGAAGATATATTGCCTCCTTGGCAGGCTCTGGGTATATGGCTTCGACTGACATATCAACCTCTGGCAGGAATATAAGATGGTCGCCTGCAGAGGGCTGATAGTTAACAGCGGAGTGAAGCTTGATCAGACGCATAACCCACATAGCATAGAATTTCAATCCAAAAATGTCTGAGCCAGATGCAGCAAATTGACAAATGAAGAAATCCTGAGCATTGAAGCTTTTGCCATTGAGAATATAGAAGACCAATGTCTTCATTGCACCTTCAAGCTTTGCTGACGGAGAGTGTCCTTTGATGGGTCATAGAGTTCGCCTGATGATGTGATAGATGGTGCGGGGCAGATACTCTAGGTCTTCAACAAAGAATTTCTTGGGATATTCAGCATCCTGTGGCAGTGGCTTCATCATGCTCAGCATTTGGATCATGTTGGGCTCTGCCTTCTGAAAGATGCTCTCCAATGCATCGCGGTGAAGGTGACAACTTGGTTCATAGAGTTCACCGGGAGGGGACAGGCCAGTAAGCTCAATGAGATCAAAAGCTTTGGCTTCATGATGTACATTTCCTGTCATCCACTCAAGGACCCATGTCTTCGGATCCCTGTTGTAGCCACGAATGTAGAGAGTTGCATAGAATTGTAGCAGAAGCTCTTCATTCCAATTCTCCTTATCAGTGACAAAACGGAGAAGGCCTGCATCTCTGAAACAGTCAAGTGCTTCTTCTAAGCAGGGCAGGCCAGCAATGGCGTCAGAATCCAGACGCATATGAGGAAATATGCGCCCGTGGTTGTATAGAACACAGGAGTAGTAGCTGCATTGTTGATAACTCCAGAACCGATCAGATGATATTCTTGGCTTGGAATATGGGTTCTTGGCACTACCAAAGAAGGTGTTTTGTGCAATGAAGCCATTGACATTGAATGATCCTGGTGCAGATGCAGTACCTGGGAACCGTGGCAGCCTGGGATTTGGCTTCTGAACCTGAGGCATGTGCTCCACATGATAGTCAAACTGAGGTCCGGGAGCAGGCGGAGGAATAAGAATAGGCCATCGATAGGGACCAGCTCACCTTGATAGAATGATTGCTCAATAGTGTGTGGCCTTGGTGGCGGTACAGGAGCAGAGGCATTTGCAAGGGCGTCAGGAAGCACATTGGTGGTAGGTGCATCATTGGCTTCATGCACAGTGTTGACTGTAGGCGCCACATTATCTTCAGCCATGACAACGTCGTTGGCATCAGTAGTGTTGTTGGTGGCCGCCTCAGGATTTTCAACCTCCACTTGAGTAGCTGGAGGGTCGGGCACAGACGTGTTCTCCTCGATAACAACTTCTTCTCGGTTGGTAGGGGGTGTAGCAGCACATTCTTCTTCTTGTCTTTCATCGGCTGATGCAGCCGGAATCTCTTCAGTAGCATTAGCCTCTGACACGGGAATCGTCACAGAAGGATTGTCTTCAACGAACACTTGACGTGCCACTGAGCTAGACTGGTGAGAATCCTCTTCTGTGATGGTTGTCATGGAGACCGATGGCCTCTGGCCTTTGCGAAGCCGTTGAAACAAGGGCGACGCTTTCGGTGATGGTGTGGTCTCCATGTAATTGTCGTCATTCACAATTGGGCTGATGACTTGCGCTGGTGGAGGACGGGGTGTACTTGGTGAGTCTTGAACTGGGGTTGCTGGTTGGGGGCGATCAGCCCATGAGGCATCCTGAGAGATTGGCATCAAAGGACGACCAATACTGATGAGTTCGTTGTTCGTGAGAACATGCGATGATACTGTTTGGCGCTTGATCCGAGGAAGGACTTCATCATCAACTACATTGTCTTGGGGACCAATGTCTTTAGTCACGATGGGGTCGACGACTGGAACTTCTTGAGCTTCAGGAGCCTCTGTGGAAGCAGGCTCATGAACTATCAGTTGACGCTCTTGGTTTTCAGACACAGGACGAGCATAAGACAGAGGCTCGACAATGAGGGGCTCTTTGGGAGCAGCCCGATCTTTCTTCTTGATCTTTCTCTTCTTGGGCAAGGGAGTGTCATCAGTGGTGTTCTTGAACTTGCGCTTTCTGGCTTCGGCTTCCACTGCCCTGGTTTTCTTCAGTTCTGAAGCCACTGTGGGGACCTTATGCTTCGAGCCTGTCATGCTGGCAGGGAAGACAATACGAGTTTCTTCCTGCCTTGATGCTTCAGTTAGGGCCACAGTAGACTTCTTCTTTTTGGCAGCAAGCTTGGGGTCGATGCCAGGATGCCCAACTGCCTTGCGCTTCTCAGCTTCATTGTAAGCTTGAACACACTTGGCAGCTAGGTTCTTCATCCGTTCTTGAGAGCCTTTGGCTTTTTCACGTTTCTTGCGAAATGCCTCTTGAGGTCATTCAGCATCAGCTTGAATTTCTGAACGTCAGCCACACTAAGCTTGGCCATGTGCTTCTTGAACTGTTCTTTCTCATAGTCAATTTTATTTTTCAGTTTGATAATCTTCTGAGCCAGAGCCAGCTCAGGAGCAATGGCGCCTTGGAAGGCGACACTGATGCCAATTGGGAGCTGAAGGTCATCAAAACTGAGATCATGGTTGTCAAACCACTCATCAATGAAGTTGTCCAGGATGTTCACATCGAAGAGGGGCAGATCATTGAAGATCTCCGCCTATTGATTGCTCTTTATAAGCTGATCAAGAGCATCATCACCAAACTCGTCATTTGACAACAGATCAATAGCTTCAGATTCGTTCCTTAGAACGGAAGCTGGTGCCAGTGCTTGACTGGACCTCTGAGCAGTTTTCCTTCTCTTTCCGTATGGAGACCCGAGATTGATCTTCAGAGTAACTCAGTGCAGGAGGGGCAGTTGCAAGTGGCTTCACTCGTGAAGCCTTTGGTGCTGCAGTAGGTTTTGAAGCCTTAGATTTCTTTTGCTTCTGTGGCTTAGGAGGAGCTGGAGCTTCATCAGAATCTGCATCATCAGCAGAGTGATCCACATTTGCACCTTGGATGGCAATGTGCGAGAGGAGGCCTTCGAAGTTGTAGAAGGGGCCGATCCTGTTTTCATTGGCTTCATGGGTGCCATCTTCCCGAGGAGCAGAAGGACCGGGATTGAAGTCAAGTCCAAATGCCTTCTTGTTCTTCACGGCAGAATCTTTAGCAAACTGGAAGTTGCGTTTGAACAGATTTTCATCACGACATCACAGCAGAGAAGAGGTGTCAGCATTCTCTGGTTGTGGGCCGCAAACCATACAAGGATAGAATTCTTGTTGAATGACTTCATAACGGGTCTGGGGTTGAAGAGTTTTGTACAATATATCTCCCCAGGGCTGTTTAATAGCATTCTTCTCGGTATACTCAGCCGTGACAAATCTGTATTTGAACCATTCTTCAGCCCAATATCTTCGAATCCATTGGATTCGAGTTTTACGTTCACCATAGGTTTCTTTAGGGTCAGTCTTGTACAACTCATGCAGATCTGGTGGCAAATCCTTGGAGGTTTTTTCCACGGCGCTGTCTGTCACCCTTTCTAGCTGATTTTTCAGTAGCCATGAAGCTTAATCTGAAAGGCTTCAGAACTTGCAAAGGCTTCCTACGGCAGGTCAGACAAGAACTGGCTTCACGAGAATTTATGTGTCTCTGTAAGAATTCTGCAAATGAATGCAAACTATGAGAACCAAGGGATTCTCCCATGGACATGTACCTGTGACAGCATTAGAGGTGCGAGGGAAGGGGAAGAGGTCATATGCATTCTCAGAATATTTTGAAGATAAATCAGTTTGAAGACATTGACCTCATAACGCGAAGACATTCACTTATTTGTTGTGAGTCGGTTCCAGATTTGTACGAATCCAACAATAGGTACAAGTGAGGAATCAGACTTGTAGAGAAGCATAACTGAACAGACTAGGCATAAAATGAGATGCAGAACTGGACAGATTCAATTTTGAAGTATAGAAACCACTTTTGGTAAGGAATGATGAATCTATTAGATCAAAAAGACGGTAAAAAGTGAGTTTAATTACCACACGAGGAACTGCTAGACGAAGCGAAGTTGGAGGCCGAGCAGTTCGATCTCCCGTGCCCTAACTTGGCGACGGAAGACACCTACGGCGGCGGCAGAGAAGATGAGGTCCGCGGCTGGCGTGAGGATGGTGCCGGTGAGGTCACGGCAGCTAAGCGCTTCATCGCCGGCGTCGTCGAGAGCTAGCGGTGGCGCTAGGGTTTGCGAGAGGTGGCGAGGTGGAAGAAGTATTTTGATCGCGACGGGAAGGGTATTTATAAGGAAAGGGACAGCATAGCGCAATTACGCAGGTGCCCCTGGCGGTTCACATCTGAAGGACACGTGGCAAGCATGCAACACCTTGGAAGTTGTTCCATGTTCCCACGCACGCCTGGATTGTCGGGATGGTCGTTCCGAATTCTTTGGATTTCAGGCAATAAAGATAGAGCATTAAAAACAGATATAAATTGTTTGTCAGATTGACTTCAGCTGACAAGGTCTCAGTGAAGACAATCGACAGTTTTCAATAGAATGCATATGATTTGGACAGATAGAGTTGAGGTAGAAGCATATATAGGTTAGAGTCCGGTCACATTCACTTAGATCAAAAGATTCAGCACAAAACATAGCTATAAGTGAATGCTGTAGAGGACAGAACATAAGTACGTATGTAACTAGTATACTGCCAAATGAAGATAAATATGTGCTTAAGTCAAGGATGAAGATAAATCAATTACGAAGACTTTGAAAACATAACTCCAAGGGAAACACTTCAAACAAGAGTTTGGTGCTGGCGTTACCCACCGTATAGGAAGTATTAGACCCAGACACGGCGCACAATTATCGTGGCGCTCCGAAGTCAAATTCGGCATTAATATATTCACACTTAGAGTGTATGTCTTCATTGATTGAAGATATACGTTTCTTCATGTGTTGCACATCTAAGTCATCAAAATGCATAAGTGTTAGGATGTGTGTCCAATTCACAGGACATTTGAGGATTCCAAGATATTTAGCTCACACCGCAACTTGCAAAACCTTTTCTCATCCAAGGGCTTTGTGAAGATATCAGCCAATTGATCTTCAGTGTTGACGTGAATAATATCAATATCTTCCTTCATAACATGATCTCTGAGAAAGTGATGACAAATCTCAATATGCTTTGTCTTCGAGTGCTGAACTGGGTTGTTGGCAACCTTAATGGCACTCTCATTGTCGCAGTAGAGTGGCACATTCTTCAGGTAAATACCATAGTCCTTGAGAGTTTGCTTCATCCAGAGAAGCTGAGCACAGCAAGATCCAGCAGCAATGTATTCGGATTCAGCAGTGGAGAGAGATACACAGTTCTGCTTCTTTGAAGACCAACAGACAAGTGATCGTCCCAGAAAGTGACATGTGCCTGATGTGGACTTGTGATCAACCTTGTCACCAGCATAATTAGAATCTGAGAATCCAACTAGATCAAACTCTGAGCTCTTTGTATACCATAATCCTAGTGTTTGGGTGTAACCCAAATATCGAAGAATTCGCTTCACAGCTAAGTGATGTGATTCCTTTGGTGCCGCTTGGAATCGAGCACACATGCAAACACTAAGCATTATATCTGGCCTAGATGCACATAAATAAAGCGAAGAACCAATCATGGAGTGATATACCTTTTGATCGAACTCTTTACAATTGGCGTCGGGACCCATATGACTTTTGGTTGGCATTGGCGTCGTGTATCCTTTGCAGTCTTGCATTCCAAACTTCTTCAGGCTATATTTGAGATATTTTTCTTGAGAGATGAAGATGTCGTTGCATTGCTGACGGATTTAGAGACCCGGGAAAAACTTCAGCTCGCCCATCATGGACATCTGATATTGCTCTTGCATCATGTGACCAAACTGATCACTGTATTTCTTGTTGGTGCGGCCGAAGATAATGTCATCCACATAGATTGGCCACACAAATAGTTCACCATCGTATGTCTTCGTGAAGAGTGTAGGATCTAGTGAACCGGGTTTGAAGCCTTTGCTCTTCAGGAAGTCTTTCAGTGTGTCATACCAAGCACGAGGGTACAGTGCCTTGTTGAGCTTGTATACCATATCGGGATGTTTTGGATCTTCAAAGCCAGGAGGTTGTGCAACATACACTTATTCTTCAATCTTTCCATTGAGAAAGGCACTCATTACATCCATTTTATACAGAAGGATGTTATGATGATTTGTGTAGGCTAGAAGTATGCGAATGGCTTCAAGCCTAGCCACCGGAGCAAATGTTTCATCAAAGTCAATCCCTTCCACTTGAGTGTATCCTTGTGCAACAAGATGAGCCTTGTTTCTGACAACTTGACCATGCTCATCTTGCTTGTTGCGATATTTTGTGCCAATGATATTGTGCTTACGAGGATCAGGACGCTTGACCAGTTCCCACACATTGTTCAGCTCGAACTGTTGAAGCTCTTCTTGCATGCCTTGAATCCATTCAGATTCCATGAAGGCTTCAGCAACTTTCTTGTGTTCAGAGATTGAGACGAATGCAAAATGCCCACAGAAGTTTGTTAGCTGAGTTGCTCTTTGAGTTGCCCTTGAACAAGTGAGTGGACCAGGTGCATTGATGTTGTCAATCATTTTCTCAATCTGAACTTCATTAGCAACACGGGGATGCACTGGACGAAGATTTTGCCCTTGCGGATCATTATCTTCAGCTTCATTATTGACATCAGGATGAACATTGTCTTCTGGTTGACTTGGTGTAATGATGAGTTCATCGTTAGCCTGAGGTTCGGATGGTATGATTTCTCCAGTACCCATGAGCTTGATAGATTCACTAGGAGAAGCTTCATCTAGCACATTTGGCAGGTGCTCTCTTTGCGAGCCATTAGTCTCAACGAATCGAACATCCACAGTTTCAACCACATTATAGTGAAAGAGGTTGAAGACTCTGTAGGAGTGCGAATCCTTTCCATAACCAAGCATAAAACCTTCATGTGCTTTTGGTGCAAATTTTGAAGTGTGATGTGGATCCTTGATCCAACACTTAGCACCAAATACTCTGAAGTAACTGACATTTGGCTTCTTACCAGTTAGGAGTTCGTAGGATGTTTTCTTCAGAAGCTTGTGAAGATAAACGCGGTTGATGACATGGCATGCAGTATCAGTGGCTTCAGGCCAGAACTTCCGTGGAGTCATGTACTCATCAAGCATCTTTTGGGCCATCTCAATAAGGGTTCTATTCTTGCGCTCTGCGATGCCATTCTGCTGAGGTGTGTAAGGAGAAGAGAACTCATGAGTGATACCCAAGGTATCCAAGTAATGGTCGAGGCTGGTGTTCTTGAACTCAGTGCCGTTGTCGCTTCTGGTATGCTTGATCTTGACGCCATAGTTCGTCATGGTATGATTGGCAAACCGTCTGAAGACATCCTGCACTTCAGTCTTGTAGAGGATTATATGCACCCATGTATATCAAGAGTAATCATCAACAATGATGAAGCCATAGAAGCAAGCAGTAGAATTGAGAGTAGCGTACTGAGTAGGGCCAAATAAGTCCATGTGCAGCACCTCGAAGGGTTGAGATGTAGTCATGATTGTCTTCGAGGGATGCTTGGCTCTTTTCATCTTTCCAGCTTCGCAGGCACCACACAGATGATCCTTCTTGAACTTGACGCCTTCGATGCCCACAACATTCTTCTTCTTCGCAAGAGTACGCAAGTTCCTCATGCCAGCATGCCCTAGCCTTTGATGCCAAAGCCAGCATTCTGAAGCTTTTGCTAGAAGACATACGGCCATCTGCGGTCCGGCTAAGAAATCTACCATATACAGATCATCTTTTTGATACCCTTCAAAGACTAGAGACTAGTCAGATTCCATCAGTACAAGGCAACGGTATTTTCCAAATAGCACAATCATGTTTAAGTCACAAAGCAGTGAGACAGACATTAAGTTGAAACCAAGGGATTCAACAAGCATCACTTTATCCATGTGTTGATCCCTTGATATTGCAACTCTACCTAGACCCAATACCTTGCTTTTACTAGTGTCAGCAAATGTGATGTGGCTCTTGTCTGATGGACGTAGTGTTGAATCCATCAGAAGACTTTGATCGCCAGTCATGTGATTAGTGCATCCACTGTCCATAATCCATTCTAAAGCACGAGGTGTCGTAGCCTACAGTGCAGGTTGGGGGATAGGCATTACTAAGTGTCGGGGATATACCCCGCGGTGTAACGCGGCCGGAAGTATAACCCGGCCGGACTTGGTGACTCACTAATGACCCGCCCTGGCTGGACGACACATTAAGTGACCCGCCCGATTCTGGCGACTTATGGGTGACCTGGCAAGTGGATCAGAGGAGCGACAAGACCCGAGGGCCCAGGAGGCTCAAGGGCCAGAAGGCTGGCTTACGTTATGGTAGGCCGGCTTAAGAGGAAGGCGAGAGGAATATATTCCTTACAAGGAATCAAGACCCGGACTTGTACCCTGCTTGTAGTAGAAGATAGGCTAGTCCTAATCCTATTTGGACTCCACATGTAACCCGCCCCTCTAACTTACATAAGGAGGGGCAGGGCACCCCAAAGAGGGACAGTAACAAGAAACAATATCTAGGGCTAGACACAAAGAGGGAGCCGGCTTATTCGGCGACTCTCGATGAGCATAATGAGACCTAGCCTCAAACAGCATGTAGGGCTATTCCGGATGATGTTTCCCGGGGCCCGAAGCTGTCTAAATCCTCATCTTGTGTGATGATCCGCCTAGCGTCTCTCGATTCCGCCCAACCCCTATCAAGCTACCTCATAGATGTGTTGGCCTCGCGACTAAGTCCTTGCAAGAGGACATCTGCCGTGACAATTCCACGACAGTTGGCGCCTACCGTGGGGCCTGCGCACGGTGGTGTTGAGTTCTTGAAGGGATCTTTCCTAGGGATCGAAGAGTTGGCAATTTTTCAGAGGAAGATTTTACAATTTATGAGATCGAGGTCGGAGAAGAAAGCTAGGGTTGCGCCATGAGCCGCCGCCTTTGCAAGTTGAATCCGAAGACCAATCAATATCGGTGATTGCCGCACCGCAAGTCCGAGTCGCGATACAATTATGCTGCCATGTACTTTTCGCCGGCTAAAGTTTTGAAGCGACAGCGACGCAGTAATACGCCAGAAGATTTGATAGAGTCACCTCCGAGTTAACCCGGCTCGTCGCTGTTGACCCCTACTCGGAAGCAGATTTTCCACGAGCTTGGATTCCTCCGTTGACCCGCCAAGATGTGCCTTGAGCAGAAGCAATGGGGCCTCCCCTGCCGCGCTGACTGGCTGTGCCCGCCCGCCTCTGTTCGACTGTGCCGCCTGCCAAACGTCACCGAGCGACCATCGTTGTCGGAGCTGGTCCGGCCGGGTTATCTCAAGCTACGTAGGATACTACGCACTACATTAGAACATCAAGTCGGATCACAGAATTAAGTGCTAGTACGTACTAAGTACTAGTGGCCAGTTTACTGCTCACGTGAAGGGCAATGATTTGGCAGTCGAGAAACAGTTAGCACGCGCGGACAAAAGAGCATGGTACTGCTCGCTGGCGGCATGGCCAATTAAAATTTCAGGTGCTATCTTTTCAATCTGTTTTTGTACATATTGTTTTTTGCAAGAACAATTACTCTGTTTTGCAATGTGTTTTGTATAGGACAATGATTCATCATTATAAAGGTGATGCCATGCCGTGTTAATGAAGCGCGCGCGCCCACTTGATGATCAACGGGTGTGCGAGCCGCCGCCCCGGCGTTTCATGCTATACCAACACCGCAGCCGACTCATCCATCCGGGCACTGGCATGACTCGTCCGTCTGCGCCGGCTTATAATGTCATGACCGAATCATCCGTCCGCGTACCAGCGATTGACTCGTCCGGTTGCACCGGCTTATAACGTCGCGGCCGGCTCATCTGTCTGTTCCCGCGGCCGACTCGAATGTGATTGATTTCAGCTTCACCATAGTGATCATCAACTCTGCGGTGGTTAATCACTGGCCTGACATAGCGGGTGAAATTCATCCAGTTTATTTTATTAAACATATTGTTTCCATCAAAAGAACAATTACTTTGGTCTGTATATTTTCATGTGCAGCAAAGGTGGTGCCATGTTGTGCCTATGAAGTGTATGTCAGCATCATCACGCACCGGCGTCTACGCCTGCTCACTCATGGAACAAGTGTGCGCAAGTCGCCGCCCGTGCAGCTTAATCTACATCAACCCGCCGGAGCCGCCCTTGCCGCCTTGAGCCGCCGAGGTTATATTAAGTCGCCGGTCTGCCATGAGCCGCCTGAACTATATTGAGTTGCTTTGGTCCGCTCGAGCCACCTCTGTCGTGATAAAAGGATCATCCGTCATCCAAACAAATCAGGTGATATCCATCTAAATTTATCTTATTAAACACTTATTGCTTTTTATCAAAGAACAATTATTTGCCCTGTAACATCTTTACACATGACAATTGTTTATGCCATTATACCGCGGATGCATGTTCGGCTGTGCCACACAGCTTTACGGGCACGTGTGTCATGGTCCAGTTTACATCAAATGTGCCATCTGACTTACCCGTCTGTGCCGCCTTACAACGCCACAGACTACTCGCCCGCCCGCCCTCGCGGCCGGTTCACGTGTCCACACCAGCCTACAACGCCGCGGCCGACTCGCTGTCCGTGCCGGCTTACAAACGTCGCGGCCGACTCACCCGCCCGCACCAGTTTACCACGCTGCGTCTGGTTCACCCGTGAGCGATTTCAACATCACCTAGAGATTATCAATTTCATGGCGGATTATTTCTGGTCTGGCACATCAGGTGATATCCATCTAAAATATATTATTGGCACATGTTGTTTTTGTCAAAGAACAAGTTTATCTTTGCCTTGGTCGGCAATATTGTTTATGCGGGGCAATTATTTATGAAATATCATACCGCGAAGATGGAGCATGCCAACATCTTCGGGCATAGGTGGTCGTCGTTACGAAACGGACTCCCGCACCGGCTTACAATGCCGTGGCCGTCTCTTGCGACTGCGCCGACTTACAACATTGTCGCCGTTTCTCGCGACCACGCCGGCTTACAACAAGGGGGACAACTTGCCCGTCCGCACCGGCTTACAACGCCACGGCCGGTTCATCTGTTTATGCCGCCTCTAATGTTACGGTCGTCTTTACCGACCGTCTCTTGCAGCCTGGTTTACATCGACACACTGGGCCGCATTTGTCTGGGTGAGGTGTTTATTGAGTATGAGCAAGTCACTACTTGGGAAGCCCGGTTTTCTTCCAACAAATTAGAGACAAATTATCATATATTATCAGCCGCCGTCTGCACTGGATGGTTCAATGGGCAGGTGCACAAATCGTCGCCACTACAGTTTGGTTAAACTTCAAACAGCCAGTTGGAAGAAACCATTGGCCGAGCTGCTGACACGGCTCATACGGGATCATTTATAACCCGCCGCAGTCACCTCAACCTTCTATGGATTCACATCGCGCTATCAACGCAAATGATGTATGCCTTCTGTTATGGTCAAATATGGAGAATCTCAAGCCAACTCCTGGAGTCGTCTTGAGACTCGGGGGCTACGATGGTATGACTCGGCAAAATTAGCCGGTTTCAATGAATTCAAGAACTCTAGGTCATTAAAGGGAAAAGTAACCCGGGCTTCGGAGATTACTGCTAGATCGATGAAAATTTAAAAGCTGTCAGAAGATTTCCGGCTCAAAGTAAGGACTCTGGTTTAAAATCCGGTTCAAGAGACATCTTTCTCCCACAAAGCACTGAAGCTCTTAAATCCGGTTCAAAAGCCGGCCCAGGGTAAATATGTCCCTCACAAATTTTTGAAGCTCTCAAATCCGGTTCAAAATCCGGCTTAAGGTAAATTTGTCCCTCACAAATTTTTAAAGCTTTCAAATCCGGTTTAAAGTTCCGGTTCAAAAAGCATTAATCTCTCGCAAGTTCGAGTTCTCAGAAAAATTAAAGGTTGCCAAAAGAACTTGTTGCCATGATGCGCGGTTCAAACTTGGGTATCCTGCCCACGGCTTATCTTATTATGATCACTTGGGGGCTTCCTGCTCATCGAGCATAGCTATCAGTACCCTCTTGATCGGCGCAATGCCAAAACTTATATGATCACTTGGGGGCTTCCTGTTCAAACATAGGTCGTATTCAAACCAAAGAGAACATAGCTGTCGATACCCTCTTGATCGGCATACTGCCAAACCCAATAGGGGGCTTCTTGATCATATCTGAATCATAGCTTAACCCCTTTGGGTCTGACGTGGGTCGTATTCGAACCAGCGTCATTAAACAACTCTTATGGTCACTTTGGGGCTTCCTATTCAAACATAGGTCGTATTCGAACCAAAGAGAACATAGATGTCGATACCCACTTGATCGGCATCGCCAAAGCCACTGGGGGCTATATGGTCGTATTCGAATCTTAGCTTAACCCCTTTGGAACGGTTTACTGATCGTATCCGAATCAGAAGCCTCAAAAAGTTTAATTCTATCTCTGGTAAAGTTTATTGCAGCCACAATTACTTAACTTGAGACCTTTTGGGGATTATATCTCAAATCTATATAAGTGTTTTATGATTAACCCGGCTTAAAATTTGATTATAAGTCGCCAGCTTATGACAACCATCATTTATATGAAAGCGTTGGCTTCTAAGGATTGGGTTATCACCCTTATTACACAGGTCATGTAAACCGGCAGTACAAATTCAATATCACAGTGGTTATATGTGAGGTATTATGACCCGCCCCGCGGTAAACCGCCAAGGGTTCTTGTGATCTATTTCCGTGCAGGGCAAGATTACATTTGGGTGGTTACCCGCCTTGGCTTTTGACGTTAAGTCGCCAGGGCATATGTTGTTTAAACTCTGTACAGGATTTGCAGAACTATGACATATAAATGATTAAGTTCAAAGCTCATTACAAAAGTTGATGCTTCAAAATGATTATCCGTTCTGGATTTTTCTCAAAGGCTATAAGCCGCCGGGTTATAAAAATTTCGGCTTACAATGGAGACGTATTAAATCGCCATCGGCCAAAAGTTGCCGAGTATTTAAACTCCAGTTTTACTTGTCAACCGATGAGGTATTCAGATCTTTAATAGCCAAAACTGGCTGGATTTTCATGATGATATTGAATGATTGAGGTTTTCATACCGGATTATATTATTCAAATCTTGAATAGCCAACATGGCTGGATTTCTATTATGATTATCAATAACCAGTATTATGATTGAGGATTTCAAAGTCGCTTTAGCGCAACGGCTATTATCTTTATCAATGGGCATGATTTATTTTACAAAGGAGGAAATAGTCCCGAGTCACTGCAGACTTACGACCCGGCACTTGGGGGCTACATTATTCAAATTGAGGTTACATCAAATATGCAAGTCTCATGTCGCTGCAAGCATGCACCATGATACTTGGGGGCTAATGCAAAGTCATTTTTGCTCACCTCATTGAAGACCCGACTCATCACATCGTAATGAGCCGGCCCTTGGGGGCTACCAATTGCTCCCGTCAACAATTCAAGGTGCACAAGTCTTAATCCATTATATTGAAAGGTCCACTACTCAGTTGGTAGAGTACAAAGCTCTTAACCTTATGGACGTGGGTTCGAGCCCCATGGTGAGGGTTACATCATATGATATTTTCAATGAAGTATATATAAAGTCCCAGCTGAGTATTATCTTACTAAGCCGGCCCTTGGGGACTACATGTTGTTGTTCAAGTCTACATGATCATATTTATGAAGTCCCTGCTCATTATTGCATAATGACCCGGCACTTGGGGGCTACATTGGTTGAAATTCTACGAGCATAAGGCAATTACAAGTCCCAGGTTGCTGCAAGCATGGCAATCAGGCACTTGGGGGCTACATATGTGGAATATTCAGTTTTATGACTAATGATTGAGATGAATAACCCGGATTTCTTCAAGGTTGCAACACTTATATTGAAGCAAGTCTTAAGTTATCACTATGTTTTCCTCTTAAGACTTGGGGGCTACATGTATTATGCATATAAAGAGGGAACATCTTCAAAATTCTCAGCTTTGAGTAAATCAGGAAGATCAATTACATGACCCAACAATTATGACTCAACATCATCAGTCTTTTATAATCCGGAGATTTTGGAAATTATAACTCGGCAAGATCTACATCTTTAAGCCGGTTGAAAAATAGATGAGTATATCAAGACCTATATTTTTTAAGCCGGCGCTTATGAAGCCGACTCAAATGGATTATTTGTTTAAAATATTTCTTCTACAAGCAAATTGATTGTGAAGCTGGTCTATTGACCCGAATTTTCTAGAAGAAGGAAATGACAAGGACTTAAGGATGTTCAGGTGCCGGTTTACAAGAATTCTTAACCCGGAGCACAACCTGTCAAATTTATTCTTGTGTTTATTTTGCAGCATAAGTTTACCATGGATAAATCCAAGCTAAACTTGGGGGCTAATGTCGGGGATATACCCCGCGGTGTAACCCAGCCGGAAGTATAACCCGGCCGGACTTGGCGACTCACTAATGACCCGCCCTGGCTGGACGACACATTAAGTGACCCGCCCGATCTTGGCGACTTATGGGTGACCTGGCAAGCGGATCAGAGGAGCGACAAGACCCGAGGGCCCAGGAGGCTCAAGGCCCAGAAGGCCGGCTTACGTTATGGTAGGCCGGCTTAAGAGGAAGGCGAGAGGAATATCTTCCTTACAAGGAATCAAGACCCGGACTTGTACCCGGCTTGTAGTAGAAGATAGGCTAGTCCTAATCCTATTTGGACTCCACATGTAACCCGCCCCTCTAACTTATATAAGGAGGGGTAGGGCACCCCAAAGAGGGACAAGTAACAAGAAACAATATCTAGGGCTAGACACAAAGAGGGAGCCGGCTTATGCGGCGACTCTCGATGAGCATAATGAGACCTAGCCCCAAACAGCATGTAGGGCTATTCCGGATGATGTTTCCCCGGGCCCGAAGCTGTCTAAATCCTCGTCTTGTGTGATGATCTGCCTAGCGTCTCTCGATTCCGCCCAAACCCTATCAAGCTACCTCATAGATGTTTGGCCTCACGACTAAGTCCTTGCAAGAGGACATCTGTCGTGACAATTCCACGACACTAAGCTAGTTGTGAAGTAGAAACATTTGACGAACAATTGGAACATGGAAATACAGGTCTTGGTTAGGATAGATAGGATGAGTGTCAAGGACTCCTGGAACGAAATACATAGTAAGACCATTTGGGCATTTTATCTTGCGCCCAACAAGATTTTTAAGGTCTCCAGCATTAGCTTTGACGCCTTTGATTTCCGGCTGGAGACTTTACCCTGCAAAAAAAAGGTAAGTTTTCTTAACCACCCACATCTTCAAGGGTGGCTTAGAAGCAATGAGTCTAAGTGCAGCATCTGTGAACTTCGGCTTCGGAGCCCTAGTAAATAGCCTTGCAGGGGGTGAATAATACTCATGTGAATAAGCAGAAAAGTTCTTAGTTCTATGAACATAGCGGTTTGATGAAACACGCTCATATTCATGGGTCTGAGTATGATTTCCCTGCAAAACATTGATGTTAGGGTGACTCAGATGAGTCCTTGGTCTGTATGAAGATTTTGGACCATATGAAGCCTTTGGTATGGGGTTTGTCTTCTTCATAGATGGTGTCATGATGACATTCACCGGAAGATTCTCAAGACAACTTTTGTGTACCCATATCTTCTTCATAGGTGGCCCATTCCTGCAGTTAGTACCAATATATCTGGCAAACACTACGCCATTCTGACTTTTGAACAGTTTATAGTTTGCATCAAATGATTCATCAATGATAATAGGATTAGCACAAGTGAAACCAGATAGGGTGGATGGATCCACTGAAGGTTCCTTTGCAGCAACCCATGTGGTTTTGGGGTACTGCTCAGGCTTCCAGTAGGATCCGTCAACATTCATTTTCCTCTCAAACCCAACACCCTCTTTCCTAGGGTTTCGGTTTAGAATCTGCTTCTTGAGGACATCACATAATGTCTGATGCCCTTTGAGACTTTTGTACATCCCTGTCTCAAGCAGTGTCTTCAACCTAGCATTCTCATCAGCAATAGTAGTGGTGTCCTCAGCAGAGGGGTTAGTCACCACATTAGCAGTTGAAGATATTGCAACAGAGGTAGTAGTAGAACATTCAGCAACAGAGGCAGCGTTATCACGCTCAATGCATTTTAAACATGGTGGTTCAAATCCTTCCTGAGCGGGACTGATCTATTGAGTGTGGAGTGACTCGTTTTCTTTTTGAAGATCTTCATGATCCGATCTCAATTTTGAATATGTTCCATAGCTTTCTGTTGTTCAGTTGCCATTTTAGCAAGTTTTTTGTAACTAGGTTTGGATTCACCATCAGAGTCATCTTCACTTGATGTTTGAAAGTAAGCATCGCGTGAGTTTACCTTGGCACCACGTGCCATAAAGCAGTAGGTGGGAGTCGAGTCATCCTTGTCATCAGCGTTGGAGATGGAGCCATTGTCTTGAGTGTTGAATATGGACTTGGCGACGTAAGTTGTAGCTAGAGCCAGACTCGCAACACCAGAGTCAGACTACACCACTGCCTCCTCAAAAGCAGACTCCTCTGAATCCATCTCCTTGCCAACAAAAGCACGAGCCTTGCCAGATGAGCTCTTCTTGTGTGATGAAGACTTGGAAGAATACTTGGAAGAAGACTTTGAGGATTTCTTCTTCTTCTTGTCATCAGAATCATATTCTTTGCTCTTCTTCTTCTTCTTCTTCTCATTGTCCCATTGTGGACACTCAGAGATGTAGTGACCAGGTTTTCTTGCACTTGTGACAGGTTCTTTTCTTGCTATCATGGGTGGAAGCTTCATCATTTCTTGAGTTTGATCGTGAAGACTTTCTAAAGCCTTTCTTCTTGGTGAACTTCTGAAACTTCTTCACAAGCATAGAAAGCTCCTTTCCAATATCTTCAGGATCACCAGAACTACAGTCAGATTCTTCTTCAGATGAGGAAACAACCTTTGCCTTCAAAGCGCGAGTTCGGCCATAGTTGGGGCCATAGATATCTCGTTTCTCAGATAGCTGGTACTCATGTGTGTTGAGCTTCTCAAGTATGTCTGACGGATCGAGTGTCTTGAAGTCAGGGTGTTCTTATATAATCAGGGCTAAGGTGTCAAATGAGCTATCAAGAGATCTCAGTAGTGTCTTCACTGTTTCATGCTTCGTAATCTCAGTGGCGCCGAGTGCTTGGAGCTTGTTTGTGATATCAGTGAGGCAATCAAATGTGAGCTGGACATTCTCATTGTCGTGCCTCTTGAAGCAGTTGAAGAGGTTGCAAATAGTATTGATCCGTTGATCTCGCTAAGTTGAGATGCCTTCATTGACCTTGGAGAGCCCGTCCCAGACTAGCTTCGACGTTTCCAGAGCGCTCACACGGCCATATTGTCCTTTGGTCAGATGACCACAGATGATGTTCTTGGCTGTGGATTCCAGTTGAATGTACTTCTTGACATCAGCAGGGGTAACACCTTCACCAGTCTTGGGAGCGCCATTCTTGACGAAATACCACAGATCAACATCAATGGCTTCAAGATGCATGCACATCCTATTCTTCCAGTAGGGATACTCAGTGCCATCGAAGATGGGGCACGCAGCGGAGACTTTGATTATCCCTGCAGTCGACATAGCTAAAACTTCAGGTGGTTAAACTGAATCACACAAAACAAGGGAGTACCTTGCTCTGATACCAATTGAAAGGGCTAGTTATCGACTAGAGGGGGGGTTGAATAGGCGAATTTTATGAAAGTCTTCAAAACATGGGAGTTTCAAAGACAAACAATAGGAATGACACTATTCGTATGCAGTGGAAGGTAGACTACACTAGACAAGCCATAGTCAAGTATTCAATGAAGTGAAAGCATGAAGACTATTACCAGCTAGGTAGTAAAGATCAGGATGGAAGATAGTATGAAGACAATGAGGACAAGTAGTCACACAGTGAAGTCAAACAGATGTTGCAAGTAGGCAATGACTTCACGAAGACAAACTGTAAGTAAAGAGAAGTGAGAGATAGAACCAGTAGCTTCAGGAGGACAGGGGTTTGTTCGACCAGTTCCAGTTGATGTGACAAATGTACGCATTGTTAGGGAGGCTGAGATTTAACTCAGAAGAATGCGTCTTCACCTTATTCCCCTTGAGCTAAGGACTCTCAATCCCCGCCCAATCACTCTGGTAAGTCTTCAAGGTAGACTCCCAAACCTTCACAGACTTCGTTCACCGGCAATCCACAATGACTCTTGGATGCTCAGAACATGACGCCTAATCGGCTGGAGGATTCATAGTCCTCAAGTGAAACAAGTCTTCAGATCACGCGGACAGAAAGACTTCAGTGATGCCAAACACTCTTTGGGCTCTGGGTGGTTTGGGCTTTGTCCTCGCAAGGATTCTCTCTCAAAGGCTTTGGAGGTGGGTTGCTCTCAAACGACAAAAGCCGTGTACTAACTCTGAGCAGCCACTAATGTATGGTGTGGGGGGTGGGATATTTATAGCCACTGGGCAACCCAACCTGATTTGTCCGAAATGACCCTGGGTCACTAAGGAACAAACACGTGTTCTAATGGTCAGATTTCAAACACACGCGACAGCTTGACTTGGGCTACAAGTAAAGCTGACTCATCCGACTCTGGATACGATTTGCTCTGAGTGTCTTCGCTCGAAGACATAGGATTTGGTTGAGCATCACTTTAGTCAAACTAACTTTGTTCACTTGGACCCCACTTAACAGTGCGGTGGTTCCTATGACTCAACAAAGAAGAAAGGAAACAACAAAACAGCTAAGTCTTCGCGCTCCATAGTCTTCATGCGATGTCTTCTCATGTCATAGTCTTAAAGGTGAATAGCTTCACAGACCACCATTGTCTTCAATGTCTTCACACATTTTTAGGGGTCATCTCCGGTAGGTAAACCGAATCAATGAGGGACTACTACCTATGTTATCCTGCAATTCTCACAAACACATTAGTCCCTCAACCAGGTTTGTCATCAATACTCCAAAACCAACTAGGGGTGGCACTAGATGCACTTACAACTAGGGGTGGCAGCCGCGCCATTGAGCGGACGAGGCACCGAGCAACGGGTCGACGATACGATGAAGACAAACGGGCGAAGAAACAAGCCAATTAGTCAAACCATGAGAATGAGATCTTCCAATGATTTGTTTCACACGCGTGTGCCGTGCGCGACGCTTTGATGCCTAGCTATCTGATTTATTTTCTTGATAATTTTATATTTACCTGTTTCTTTGTTGGGCTATACTATATATGTATACTACATCATGGGCCCCTCTCCGGCCTGGGCCCTAGGCCGTCGCCCCTATGGCCATAACCCAGGGCCGGCCCTGCCAAAAGGGCATGTAAAAGTTTTTTTCTTGATCCTTTCTTGTACAGGTATTTGGGAAAAACTAGAATATCCATCTAGAAAGCAGAAATGTGTATGTTTTGATATCCTTTCTAGCATTGGTCAATGAATGGTAAAGGATAATGATCTTTCCTAGTAGCTTTGTTTAATTTCCTAAAATCAATTACCATTCTATAACCTGTAATAATTCTTTGTGGAATCAATTCATTTTTATCATAAGGAACAACAGTAATACCTCCCTTCTTAGGTTCACAATGGACGGCACTTACCCATTTACTATTAGTTATGTGATAGATTATGCCTGCTTCCAGAAGCTTTAATATTTCATTTCTTACCACTTTCCTCATCTTAGGATTTAACCGTCGTTGATGGTCAACCACTGGTTCAGCGTCGGGTTCCGTCTTAATTTTGTGCTGGCATAAAGTGGTACTAATGCCCTTAAGATCAACAAGAGTATATCCAATACCGGCATGGTCCTTCCTCAGAGTTTTCAATAATCTCTTTTCTTCATGCTCTGAAAGGTTAGCACTAATAATAACAGGATATATCTCCTTTTCATTAGGATAAGCATATTTCAGAGTATTAGGTAATTGTCTAAGATCGAACAAAGGATCACTCTTGGGTGGAAGAGGATCTCCAAGGGTTTCAATAGGTAAGTTGTGTTTCAAAATAGTTGTTTAAGGAAAATATCATCTATTTCATTTCTTTCATTCATGAACATATCATTTTCATGGTCTAGTAAATATTGTTCTAAAGGATTGGTAGGAGGTACGGAAATAGAAGGAAGACCAATAATTTCATCATTACTAAGTGATTCTTTATCACGAGGCTGTCTACGAAATTTGGAGAAACTAACCTCATGAGACACATTACCAAAGCTAACACCAACGGTTCCTTTCTCACAATCTATCTTAGCATTAACCGTGTTCAATAAAGGTCTACCAAATATAATGGGACAAAAGTCATCTTGTGGGGAACCAAGATATATAATTCCGATCACGATGAACTAGATGCATAAGATAGAACTTCTGATGAAATTCCAATTTCAATCGGTTGTAATTCCAAGCTGCAATATCATCACATAGCCTATACCATGTCAATGTCTTTCCCTTCAAAGATAAAGGGAATACCTTCTTCTTGACCTCATCCTCGGGTAAACCTGCAAGCTTAAATAATCCACAAACTTCATCCACATAGATCAAATGCATATTAAGGTGTAGTGTTCCATCTCCTGCATAAAGATTAGTAGCAATTTCTCTATCATACCCGAAGGAATTTCATAATAAATATTTTTAGTGGGTTAAGTAGGTTGAGGAGCAACACTTTGTTCTTCTGGTCAAGGTGAAGATACCCCGAACAAACCCCTCAAAGGATAATTTTCCATAGTGACAAATAACAGTAAATTTCAGCACGTAATATAAATTTTTTCCTTACCAAATTCCACTCACCAAAGGCGCTTCACTCCCAGAAACAACGCCATGCAAGAGTATTGATGACCAACTGGTATAGGGGATCAATCGTAGTCCTTTCTATAAGTAAGAGTGTCAAACCCAATGTGGAGCAGAAGGAAATGACAAGCGGTTTTTAGCAAGGTATTTTCTGCAAGCACTGAAATTATCGGTAACAGATAGTTTGGTAGTAAGATAATTCATAACGGATAACAAGTAAAAAGTGTAACAAAGGTGCAGAAGTCCTAATTATAGCAAAGGACAAGCCTGGACGAACTCTTATATAAAGCAAAGTGCTCCCAATGACACATGGGAATTATTATCAAGTTAGTTTTCATCATGCTCATATGCTTCGCGTTCTTACTTTTATAATTTGATATGTGAGTGGACCGGTGCTTCGGCGCTATCCTTACTTGGCCAATCCTCCCACTTATGATTAACCCCTCTCGCAAGCAAATTGTTGCATGGAAAACAAAAAAAACCTACGCACACGCAATGATCTATCCATGGAGATGCATAGCAACGAGGGGGGGTGTCTACGTACCCTCATAGACCGTAAGCGGAAGCGTTGAGCAACGCGGTTGATGTAATCAAAATTCTTCACGCTCCAAGCGATCAAGTACCAAACGCACGGCACCTCCGCCTTCTGCACACGTTCGGCTCGCTGACGTCCCTCGCCTTCTTGATCCAGCAAGACATCGAGGTAGTAGATGAGTTTCGTCAGCACGACGGCGTGGTGACGGTGATGGTGAAGTGATCTCCGCAGGGCATCGCCTAAGCACTACAAAAATATGACGGGGTGTAAACGGTGGAGGGGGGCGCTGCACACGGCTAGTCAATTGTCTGGTGTGTGCTAGGCGCCCCCTTCCTCATATATATATGTGGGAGGGAGAGGGGAGAGGCCAAGGGGCGCCCCAAGTGGGGCCGAATCCCACTTGGGCTCCTGCCCTGGTTCGGCTCCCCCCTTCCTTGTATAGGCTCCAGGGGAAGGAAAGGGGCTGGTGCCCCCCCCCCCCTTTCCTTTCTCCCTTGAGGAGGGGAAGGAAGGAAGGACTTGCCCTCCCCCTTTCCTTTCCCTAGGGCTTTCCGGCCTGGTGGAGGGGTGCACCAGCCCCTTGTGGGCTGGTCTGTCCCTCC
This sequence comes from Aegilops bicornis, assembly GCA_021605145.1. NCBI lineage: Eukaryota > Viridiplantae > Streptophyta > Magnoliopsida > Poales > Poaceae > Aegilops > Aegilops bicornis. Next base: position 855,265,231 of record CM038670.1, on the reverse strand, counting down.
CTTGGGCCATTAAGCCCCATATCTTTGTCGGGGGTTCCCGGAACCCCTTCCGGTGACCCTATATGTACCTGGTACCCTCCAGAACACTTCATATGTCCGAATACCATCGTCCTATAAATCAGTCTTTACCTCTCGACTATTTCGAGACTCCTCGGCATGTCCATGATCTCATCCGGGACTCCGAACAACATTCGGTCACCAAATCACATAACTCATATAATACTATATCATCAGCGAACGTTAAGCGTGCGGACCCTACGGGTTCGAGAACTATGTAAACATGACTGAGACACCTCTCCGATCAATAACCAATAGCGGAACCTGGATGCCCATATTGTCTCCTACATATTCTACGAAGATCTTTATCGGTCGAACCGTTATGTGACAACATACGTAATTCCCTTTGTCCATCGGTATGTTACTTGCCTATGATTTGATCATGGTATCTTCATACCTAGTTCAATCTCGTTACCGGCAAGTGTCCTTACTCATTCCGTAATACAACATTTCGTGACTCACTCCTTAGTCGTTTGCTTGCAAGCTTGTGATGTGTATTACCGAGAGGGCCCAGAGATACCTCTCCGATACCCGAAGTGACAAATCCTAATCTCGATCTATGCCAACTCAACAAACACCTTTGGAGATACCTGTAGAGCATCTTTATAATCAACCAAGTACTTGTGACGTTTGATAGCACATAAGACATCCCTCTGGTATCCGGGAGTTGCATAATATCATAGTCAAAGGAATATGTATTTGACATGAAGAAAGCAATAGCAATAAAACTAAACGGTCATTATGCTAAGCTAACGAATGGGTCTTGTCCATCACATAGTTCTCCTAATGATTTGATCCCGTTATCAAATGACAACTCATGTCCATGGTTAGGAAACCTTAACCATCTTTGATCAACGAGCTAGTCTAGTAGAGGCTCACCAGGGACATGTTGTTTCTTTATGTATTCACACATGTATTAATGTTTCCGATCAATACAATTCTAGCATGAATAATAAACCTTTGTCATGAATAAGGAAATATAAAATACCAACTTTATTATTGCCTCTAGGGCATATTTCCTTCATCCGCAACTACGAAAGAAGAATTAAGAGAGATCTAACCATAGCACGAAGCAATGCATAAACTAGGGTTTAAGCTTCTGTCACTCTAGCAACCCATCATCTAATTATTACTTCCCAATGCCTTTACCTAGGCCCAGACGATGGTGAAGTTTCATGTACTCGACGTTCACATAACACCACTAGAGGAAAGACAACAAACATCTCATCAAAATATCGAACGAATACCAAATTCACATGATTACTTATAACAAGACTTCTCCCATATCATCAGGAACAAATGTAACTACTCACAAAGCATATTCATGTTCATAATCAGGGGTATTGAATAGCATCAAGGATCTGAACATATGATATTCCACCAAATAACCCAACTAGCATCAACTACACAGAATAATCAACACTACTAGCAACCCACACGTACCAATCTGAGGGTTTGAGACAAAGATTGAATACAAGAGATGAACTAGGATTTGAGAGGAGATGGTGTTGGTGAAGATGTTGATGAAGATTAACCCCCCCCCCCTCAATGAGAGAATCGCTGGTGATGAAGATGGCTTCGATTTCCCCCTTTCGGGGGGGAGGGTCTCCGGCAGGAAAGCGCCACCGGGGCCCGATATTGCTTACCTGTGTTCCGCCGAGACGGCGGCGTCATTCCAAAGCTTCCTCATGATTTTTCTAGGTCAAAACCCTCCATATAGCAAAAGATGGGCACTGGACGATGGCCAGGGGGCACAAGCCCTGGGCGCGTGCTCTGGGGGTAGGGCGTGCCCCCAGGCTTGTGGCCACCTGGTGGGTCCCCTTCTGTTGTTTCTTCACTCAATATTTTTTATATATTCCAAAGAAATTCTCAGTACAGTTTCAGGACATTAGGAGTTGTGCAGAACAGGTATCTCAGATTTCCTCCTTTCCGGTCCAGAATTCCAGCTACCGGCATTGTCCCTCTTCATGTAAATCTTGTAAAATAATAGAGAAAAGGCATAAGTATTGTACCATAAAGTCCATAATAAAATAAATATCAACATAAAAAAATGATGCAAAATGGACGTATCACTCTCTCAAACAATCCTGCAATCGAATACAAGAAATCTCTTGTGTCTCCAACACAACCTATACAAAGGAAAATTGTATAGGTGCACTAGTTCACAGCGAAGAGATGGTGATACACGTGTAGTATGGATAGTAGATATAGGTTTTATAATCTGAAAATATAAAAACAACAAGGTAGCAAGTGATAAAACGGAATACAAACAGTATTGCAATGCTTGAAGACAAGGCCTAGGGTTCATACTTTCACTAGTGCAAAATCTCTCAACAATGATAACATAATTGGATCATATAACAATCAGTTCCTATCACGGAGAACATAAGATGAAATTGTTTGTAGGGTACAAAACCACCTCAAAGTTATCATTTCCGATCAATATTTTGAGCTATTCCAATAAGTGTCACAAACAGCCCTAGAGTTCGTACTAAAAGAACAACATTGACACGCATCAATCAACCCTAATGTCACCTAGATACTCCAATGTTACCACAAGTATCAGTGGGTTAATTACACAATGTGCATCACACAATTTTAGATTCATAAATTCAATCGAACACAAAGAACTTCAAAGAGTACCCCAAGATTTTTATCGGGGAAAGGAATATGAAAACACGTATCAACCCCTATGCATAGATTACCCCAATGTCACTACGGGAATCCACAAGTTGATAACTGAAACATACATCAAGTGAATCAATAGACCATCCCATTGTCACCATGGATATCCCATCGCAAGGCATATATCAAGTGCTCTCACATCCAAAATATTCAATCCGACATAACAAACCTCAAAGGAAAAGATTCAATTCATCACAAGAAGGTAGAGACGGAAGAACACCAGAAGATCCAACTATATAAACAAAGCTCGAGGTACATCAAGATCGTGCCAAATCAAGAACACGAGAGAGAGAGAGCGAGAGAGAGAGAGAGAGAGAGAGAGATCAAACACATAGCTACTGGTACATACCCTCAACCCCTAGGGTGAACTACTCCCTCCTCATCATGGAGACCACTGGGATGATGAAGATGGCTTCCTGCGATGATTCCCCCTCCGGCAGGGTACCGGAATAGGATCCTGATTAAATTTCATGGATACAGAGGCTTGCGGCGGTGGAACTTCTGATCTAGGGTTCTTTCTGAGGGTTTGGGTATTTATAGGAATTTTTGGCGTCTGTCTCACATCAACGGGGTGCCCGAGGGGCCCACAAGCTGGGGGCGTGCCCTAGGGGGTGCCCCCAGGCTTGTGGCTCCCTCAGCCACTTCTTGGCCCAGCTTCGAGGCTTCGGGGGTCTCTTTTGGTCCATAAAAAATCACCGTAACTTTTCAACCCATTCCGAGAACTTCTATTTCTGCAAAAAAAACAACACCATGGTATTTCTGCTGAAAACAACGCCAGTCCGGGTTAGTTCTAATCAAATCATACCAAAACCATATAAATTGTTATAAACATGGCATAAAGACTTCATAAATTATAGATACGTTGGAGACGTATCATCTACTCACACATGGAGACAATAAGCATCATGGGGATGGCGATGGTAAACATGAATAAATCACACAAGTTACACACAAGATGATCCACTAGGGTTTCTGATGTTACAATGAGATGAAGATGGATGTGGATGATGATGGTGCGAGTGGTGATTATAAGTGCATATAGTGACACCCCTAGTTGGTTTTGGAGTATTGACGACAAACGTGGTCGAGGGACTAATGTGTTTGTGAGAATTGCAAGATAACACGGGTAGTGTCCCTCATTGATTCAGTTTACCTACCAGAGATGACCTCTAAAAATGTGTGAAGAAATTGAAGACAATGGTGGTTCGTGAAGACATTCACGACGAAGATTATGATGCGTGAAGCTATTCACTTGAAGACTATGGAGTGCGAAGACATAGTTGTTTTGTAGTTTCCTTTTCTTCTTATTGAGTCATAGGAACCACTGATACGTCTCCAACGTATCTATAATTTTTGATTGTTTCATGCTATTATATTACCTGTTTTGGATGTTTATGGGCTTTACTTTACACTTTTATATCATTTTTGGGACTAACCTACTAACCGGAGGCCCAGTCCGTACTTCAATAAATCACATAAACGTGCTTTTGCGTTGATTCTTTTTGCTGTAGATCAATAGACAAATTGTTTAGGACGTACTATTTTTGTAGGATTTTTGGAGTTCCAGAAGTAACCGAAAGTTACAGATTGCTACAGACTGTTCTGTTTTTGACAGATTCTGCCTTTCGTGTGTTGTTTGCTTATTTTGATGCATCTATGGCTAGTATGTAAGGGTATGAACCATAGAGAACATGGAATACAGTAGGTTTAACACCAATATAAATAAAGAATGAGTTCATTACAATACCTTATGTGGTGGTTTTTTCTTTCTTTCACTAACGGAGCTTATGAGATTTCATGTTAAGTTCTGTGTTGTGAAGTTTTCAAGTTTTGGGCAAAGATTTGATGAACTATGGAATAAGGAGTGGCAAAAGCCTAAGCTTTGGGATGCCCATGGCACCCCAAGATATTCAAGAATAGCCAAAAGCCTAAGCTTGGGGATGCCCCCGTAAGGCATCCCCTCTTTCGTCTTCGTTCATTGTTAACTTTACTTGGAGCTATATTTTTATTCGCCACATGATATGTGTTTTGCTTGGAGCGTCGTGTATTATATTAGTCTTTGCTTATTAGTTTACAACAATCATACTTGATGTAATACACCTTTTGGGAGAAGCCTATTTGATTGGAATTTATTAGAATACTCTATGTGCTTCACTTATATCTTTTGAGCTAGATAATTTTTGCTCTAGTGCTTCACTTATATCTTTTAGAGCACAGCGGTGGATTAATTTTGAAGACATTTTTGATATCTCATGCTTCACTTATATTATTTTGAGAGTCTCTTAGAACAGCATGGTATTTGCTATGGTTATAAAATTGGTCCTAGAATGGTAGGCATCCAAGTTGGGTATAATAAAAACTATCATAGAAAGTGAATTGGATGCTATGATCAACTTGATACTTGATAATTGTTTTGGGATATGGAGGTAATGATGTTAGAGTCATGCTAGTTGGGTGATTATGAATTTAAAGAATGCTTGTGTTGAAGTTAGCAAGTCTCGTAGCATGCACGTATAGTAAAAGTTGTGTGACAAATTTATTGCATGAGGTGCTCTTTTGATTGCCTTCCCATGTGTGGAGGTCGGGGGGCGCGATGGTTAAATCCTACCAACCTCCCCCCTAGGAGCATGCGCGTAGTGCTTGGTTTTTGATGAATTATAGATTTTTGCAATCAGTATGTGAGTTCTTTATGACTAATGTTGAGTCCATGGATTATACGGACTTTTATCTTTCCATCATTGCTAGCCTCTTCGGTACCGTGCATTGCCCTTTCTCACCTTGAGAGTTGGTGCAAACTTCATCGGTGCATCCAAACCCCGTGATACGATACGCTCTATCACACATAAACCTCCTTATATCTTCCTCAAAACAGCCACCATACCTACCTATTTATGGCATTTCCATAGCCATTCCGAGATATATTGCCATGCAACTTTCCACCGTTCCGTTCATCATCATGACATACATTACTATTGTCATATTGCCTTGCATGATCATGTAGTTGACATCGTATTTGTGGCAAAGCCACCATGCATAATTTTTTATACATGTCACTCTTGATTCATTGCCCATCCCTGTACACCGCCGGAGGCATTCATATAGAGTCATATTTTGTTCTAGTTTCGAGTCGTAATTCATGAGTTGTAAATATATAGATGTGTGATGATCATCATTATTAGAGCATTGTCCCTAACGAAAAAAAGGAAAGTCCAAAAAGAAAAAAAAGGAAAGGCCAAAAAGAAACAAAAAAGGGAAAGGCCAAAAAAAAGAAAGGCTGAAGAAAAAAAAGAAGAAAAGAAAAAAAAAGAAAAAAAGGGGGCAATGTTACTATCTTTTTCCACACTTGTGCTTCAAAGTAGCACCATGTTCTTCATATAGCGAGTCTCATATGTTGTCACTTTCATATACTAGTGGGAATTTTTCATTATAGAACTTGGCTTGTATATTCCTATGATGGGCTTCCTCAAATGCCCTAGGTCTTCGTGAGCAAGCAAGTTGGATGCACACCCACTAGTTTCTTGTGTTGATCTTTCATACATTTATAGCTCTAGTGCATCCGTTGCATGGCAATCCCTACTCCTCATGTTGACATCTATTGATGGACATCTCCATAGCCCGTTGATTATCCTCGTCAATGTAATAATTTCTCCTTTTTTGTCTTCTCCACACAATCCCCATCATTATATTCTATTCCACCTATAGTGCTATACCCATGGCTCACGCTCATGTATTGCGTGAAAGTTGAAAAAAGTTTGAGATTGCTAAAGTATGAAACAATTGCTTGGCTGAAACCGGAGTTGTGCTTGATGGGAGTATGTTTGTGTGATGAAAATGAAACATAGCCAAACTATATGATTTTGTAGGGATAAACTTTCTTTAGCCATGTTATTTTGAGAAGACATGATTTCTTTGATTAGTATGCTTGAAGTATTATTATTTCTTATATCAATATGAACTTTTATTTTGAATCATTTGGATATGAACATTCATGCCACAATAAAGAGAAATACATTGAGAATTATGCTAGGTAGCATTCCACATCAAAAATTCTATTTTTATCATTTACCTACTCGAGGACGAGCAGGAATTAAGCTTGGGGATGCTTGATACGTCTCTAACGTATCTATAATTTTTTATTGTTTCATGCTATTATATTACCTGTTTTGGATGTTTATGGCCTTTACTTTACACTTTTATATCATTTTTGGGACTAACCTACTAACCGGAGGCCGAGCCCGTATTGCTGTTTTTTTTGCCTATTTCAGTATATCGAAGAAAAGGAATATCAAAAGGAGTCCAAACGGAATGAAACCTTCGGGAGCGTGATTTTTGGAACGAACTTGATCCAGAGGACTTGGAGTGCAAGTCAAGAAGCAATGAAGGAAGCCATGAGGGTGGAGGGTGCCCCCCCTATAGGGCGCGCCCCGTGTCTCGTGGGCCCCTCGGGCACCCACCGACGTGCTTCTTCCTCCTATATATACCCATATACCCCAAAACCATCAGGGGAGCCACCGAAGAAATATTTCTGCCGCTGTAACCTTATGTATCCGCGAGATCCCATCTTGGAGGCGTCGCCTGTGTTCTGCCGGAGGAGGAATCCACCATGGAGGGCTTCTACATCAACACCATAGCCCTTCCGATGAGTTGTGAGTAGTTTACCACAGACCTTCGGGTCCATAGTTATTAGCTAGATGGCTTCTTCTCTCTTTTTGGATCTCAATACCATGTTCTCCCCCTTTCTTGTGGAGATCTATTTGGTGTAACTCTTTTTGCGGTGTGTTTGTCGAGATCCGATGAATTGTGGGTTTATGATCAAGTTTATCTATGAGAAATATCTGAATCGTCTCTGAATTCTTTTATGTATGATTGAGTTATCTTTGCAAGTCTCTTCGAATTATCGGTTTGGTTTGGCCTACTAGATTGATCTTTCTTGCCATGGGAGAAGTGCTTAGCTTTGGGTTCAATCTTGTTGTGTCCTTTCCCAGTGACAGCAGGGGTAGCAAGGTGCGCATTGTATTGTTGCCATCGAGGATAACAAGATGGGGTGTATATCATATTGCATGAGTTTATCCCTCTACATCATGTCATCTTTCTTAAAACACTACTCTGTACTTCTTATGAACTTAATACTCTAGATGCATGCTGGATAGCGGTCGATGTGTGGAGTAATAGTAGTAGATACTGGCAGGAGTCGGTCTACTTGTCACGGACGTTATGCCTATGTACATGATCATGCCTAGATAATCTCATAATTATTCGCTTTTCTATCAATTGCTCGACAGTAATTTGTTCATCCACCGTAATACTTATGCTATTTTGAGAGAAGCCTCTAGTGAAACCTATGGCCCCCGGGTCTATCTTTTATCATATAAGCTTTCAATATACTTTTATTTGTATCTTTACTTTTCCAATCTATATCATAAAATACCAAAAATATATTTATCTTATCATATTATCTCTATCAGATCTCACTTTTGCAAGTCGTCGTGAAGGGATTGACAACCCCTTTATCGCATTGGTTGCGAGTTCTTTGTTTGTTTGTGTAGGTTCGTGGGACTTGTGAGGAGCCTCCTACTGGATTGATACCTTGGTTCTCAAAAACCGAGGGAAATACTTGCGCTACTGTGCTGCATCACCCTTTCCTCTTCAAGGAAAACCAACGCAAGCTCACGTAGCAACCACCATACTGTTAAGTGGGGTCCAAGTGAACAAAGTCAGAATGACTGAAGTGATGCTCAACCAAATCATATGTCTTCGAGCAAAGACAATGAGAGCAAATCTTATCCAGAGCTAGATGAGTGAGCTTTTCTTGTAGCCCAAGCCAAGCTGTTGCGTGTGTTTGAAGTCTGACCATTGGACACATGTCAGTTCCTTAGTGACCCAGGGTCATTTTGGACAAATCAGGTCGGGTTGCCTCCTGGCTATAAATAGCCCACCCCTTACACCATAAATTGGTGGCTGCTCAGAGTTAGTGCATGGCTTTTGTCGTTTGAGAGCAACCCACCTCCGAAGCATTTGAGAGAGAAATCCTTGCGAGGACAAAGCCCAAAACACCCAGAGCCAAAGAGTATTAGGCATCATCAAGTCTTTCGCTTCACGTGATCTAAAGACTTATTACACTTGAGGACTGTGGAATCCTCCAAATTAGAAGGCGTCCCTGCTCGAGCATCCAAGAGTAATTGTGGATTGCCGGTGAACAAAGTCTGTGAAGGTTTGGAAGTCTACCTCGAAGACTTACCAGAGTGATTGGGCGAGGACCGGGTGTCCTTAGCTCAAGGGGAATAAGGTGAAGACACGGTCTTCGGAGTTAAATCTCAGCCTCCCTAACCAGACGTATAGTTGTCACAGCAACTGGAACTGGTCTACCAAATCCTTGTCTTCGTCAAGCTACTGGCTCTATAATCTACTCTCCTTACTTTACAGTTGTCTTCGTGAAGTCATTGCTTACTTGTCTAATCTGTTTGACTTCACACTGTGAAGACTATTGTCTGTTTAGCTTCGTACTATCTACCTTTCTCATCCTGTCTATCTAGTTGCAATTAGTCTTCGTGCTTTCATCACATTGTATGTTATTCTAATATTTGTCTAGTGTACCTTTCATTCCGCTGCTTAGTATATAGGCTCAGTTTACCTGTTTGTCTTCTAAACCACCGTGTTGTGAAGACTTTCATAAAAATCGCCTATTCACCCCCCCCCCTCTAGTCGATAACTAGCATTTTCAATTGGTACCAGAGCAAGGTACTCTCTTGTTCTATGTGATTCGGTTTAACCACCTGGAGTTTTAGCTATGTCGACTGCAGGGATAATCAAGGTCTCGGCCATGCGTTCTGCCTTCGATGGCACCGATCGCCCTCATCGGAAGAACAAGATGCACATGCATCTTGAAGCCATTGATGTTGATCTCTGGTATGTCGTCAAGACTGGCATTCACAAAGTCGGTGAAGGCGTCACCGTTGCTGATG